>OX465598.1:211107500-212357500 GCA_950022295.1 Bromus sterilis | reverse complement strand
GTATCATTTTGTCATAGTAGTAAGCAAACCACAATCCTAGCAGATCTAGGAGTTGTTTGATTTCATGTGGCCCCTGCAACTGTTACAGCTTATTGCATGCTTAGAGTTTACAATGAGGCTACTTTGATGTGAGTCGGGATCGTAGTGATCGTGTGAATGATGGTGGTAACGTGTTGGTGAATTTGACCTAAACAAGGTGAACGATGAGAGGCTGTGTAGGAGTACACAGTGGGTTGTCTCGTTGAACAATGCCTTAAGCCCGAGTTCTTGTGTTGTTATCCAAGACTAAGAGTACGACCACACATTGGGCTCACTGACCTCTCTCGGCCTAGTACCTCACCCCAGACCAAGTCCAGGAGTCGCAAGTAGTTCGAACTTTAAACGATCTCAAGCAGGTACATCAAGGTAAGTGGTGGACGTAGGTTGTGGTCTAGTTGAATCAAGTGATCATGATCGAGTTGAGCTTGATGGATGGACACACAACGTTTGAGTCCGCATCAGAAAAATCGGCCGGATTCCGATCGTGGTCCCAACTCAAATAGGCGACTCCCTAGGACTAGAGATGGTGCTGTGAGTGAAGTGTCGTGGAAACATCCTTGCCGGTACTCGCTTGAAGGGTCCATTCCCAGGCGGTAACTGATGTGTGCGTGTGTGTAGCAATACACCCCTGCAGGGTTAGCAAAACTATTCGAATAGCCGCGTCCACGGTTATGGACTACTTGGAGACCTTTACTTGATCATCGACAACTTGAACGGTTACTCTAAAATTGCCAAGATAAGCGTGAGTTCTATGGCGTGCTTCCTTGTGGGGAAGTCGAGGAAGTATCCATAGTGGTGTATTGGTTGGAGACTTGGTACTTGGACTCGTGTACGCTTCTTACCTCAAGTCTGGTACTCGTAGTACAAGACTAGCCAAGTCAAAGCAGGCACTTCTGCAATGAAACCCCACCTCCCTTTTCCTTGATACATGTGCATGAGTAGTGTAGTTCTTATGTAAGTCTTGCTGAGTGCGTCTTTGTACTCACGTTTTCTTATTCTATGTTTTAGAGACGAGACCACTGACCCTGATGGTGGCCTCTACCTCGACCTCGACATGGACTAAGTCCTATAGTTCCAGACAGCAGCCTGCGCCCTTTGGAGGGTCGTTGTATTTTCTTTCAGGCTTCTTAAGCCATTTGTTAAACTTGTCTTTACTAAGACATAATTTTCTTCCGTTGATGTTTGATGTAATGTTGAATCACAACCATGTGATCTCTGCTTGTAATACAACTACTATGTCTGCTCTGTTTATCAGAAGTTATAAAGACTATGAGTTTGTAGAGTTCATGTTGTGATTACCTTCTGTTTACACTTGACATGTATGCTGCGTGTATGATTATAACGTGCATGTCTTAGTGTGGGGTTCGATAGCTTAGTTGAGTTCTTGCCGGCGGTATTTTATACACCAAGTGGCAAGTGGGTGCGGCTCTCGGCTCTCCATATGATTGTGCTATAACAGGAGTTACATACGCAAACCCCGGGTCCCGACACACGGACAGCAAGAGCTCTTGCACCTTTATGTTCTTACTTCGCTTGTTTCAATGCCAATATAGACTCTTGCTTGTTATGAGTTGAATTGAATTAAATTTCTTGCTTGCCTAACTTAAAAGGTCTTATATTGTTGGTAGCATGTCACCATAGAAATTATGCTTGTTATAATTTACCTACTCGAGGACAAGCATGAATTAAGCTTGGGATGTTGATACGTCCCAAACGTATCTATAATTTCTGCTTGCTCCATGCATGTGTTTGGGTGTTATTGCTATGTGTTTGCTACACTTTCATATCTTTTTATAACATATTTTTGAACTAACGTATTAATGGTTGCAAGAGTGCACAAATTCTCTTTTTTGTCCTTTATGTGTAGGGATTATTTGGATAAAGGAAAAATCACAACAAGGAGCCTTGTAGGAGTTGGACTCTAACTCTCCCAAAATCTGTCCCCACCAGACAGGTTTTAAAGATCGCCTCGGAAACACTAGAAGACGGACTCAAACGGAAAAAACTTAAATGACAAAGTTGTAGAGAATTGTTTTTTGGTGGATCTAGACATAAAATTTTGCCCAATCGGAGTTCGGATGTTCCCTGGAGCCCCGAAATACCGAAAACCCCTAAAAAAGCTATCTTTCAGTTCCTGCAGCTATTTCTTTACCAAAGTCACTTACCAATACCTTCTGCTCCTCGTTGGGTTCGACACTCTTATTTATCGAAAAAGCTATAAACGATCCCCTACAGCTGAGGGTCATCAGTTGCTACTAGTTAAAGTATGAAGCCTAGGCCTTGTTTCCACCATTGCAATACCGTTTGTGCTCACGTTTACCACTTGTTTGCTTGCTGCACTTTTTATTACAGATTTATATTACTTTGTTTTGCCACACCTATCACCCATATTTTACCATCTCTTCGCCGAACTAGTGCACCTATACAACTCCTAGTTCTATTAGGTGTGTTGGGGACACAAGAGACTTCTTGTATCTTAATTGCAGAGTTACTTTTAGAGAGACCATCTTCAACCTCTACTTCCCTGAGTTCGATAAACCTTAGGTCATCCACTTAAGGGAAATTGTTGATGTCCTACAAACCTCTGCGCTTGGAGGCCCAACATAGTCTACAAGAATAGAAGCGTGCGTACACATCATACGCTCTCAACCCGAACTTAAATGGATCAACCAGCTCGGCTGCAGTTAGCAAGTCCAATCGCCGAACCAGTTCTTCACCCACGCGGAAGGGGGAGATCCGAGTGGGGTCCATCCTCTTGCTCATGTCGCACATCCTGTGGCATCGGCGCTGCAGGGGAAGCACTCGGCGGCAGAACCAGGTGGCAACCAGATTGGCAGGGTGCAATCCTTCGGCCATCAGCTCAGATATCCGGTCCACTTGGCGGTCTAGATCGGTGTCTCCCTCCCCGGGTTTCTTAGATAAGTTGTGTTTGGTCGGGGCGGCAGGGAGAAGGCCGGCAGGTTCAAGAGATCGTCCTTGCCCTCTAGTGTGGACACATAAAATAACCCCATCTGCCAGTCCTTGATGGACTACGGTGGCTGGGGATGAGGGTACAATCCAGATCGGCGAACGTAGATGACGGCGGCTCCGCACTCGGCCGTCACCTTCACCTCCTTCTTTTTCCCAGTTTCTGGCTCCACGGTGAACACACCGGTTCCCACTCGGAAGGTGCGGAGGAAGAAGAGCCTCGACCATTGTCCAACAGTGGGCCACACTCCAAGGTATCCCTCACATAGCATGACGAAGGCCGAGAGCAGCATCACGGCGTTGGAGCCGAGGTGGTGCGGTTGCAGGCGGAAGAAATCGAGGAAATCACGGAAGAATTTGCTCACCGGGAGTCCGAACCCGCGGTCGAAGTGTGTGAGGAAAACAACGCGCTCGCCGGCGGCGGGAGCAGGCACCAGCTCATCTCCGGGAACACGGAAGTCGATGTCCGCCGGGATCTTGCGTGTGCGGCGGAGGAGGAGAATCTGCATCTCATTTACGTTGGAACCTTTCCAGGCACCACGCTGGCCGACGGTGGGGGCGTCGTCCCCCATGGAGTCATCGGAATCCGTGGCGGACGAGGAAGATGGAGATGGCGGAGATGGTGGGCATCGAGAGCCACGGACACCAATGGCAACGGAGAGTGCTGGCGGCGGTGGCAGTGAGCAGCGAGGAGTGGGCTGTCAAGGCGGATCTGAACCTCCGCGGCGGTAACGGCAGCAGCGGAGCGCACGTCGCAGCGGCGGAGGCAGAGGAGGATAGCACGAGGAGAAAGATGGAGTGGGCGGTGCGAGCCCCATCCCCACCTCCCGGGCTGTTTAAAGGGCCAAGGGGGCGGTGGTGGGATCAAGCAGGCTCAAACAGAAAACCTTAATACTACAAAGTTGTAGTGATTTTGTTTTCGGTGGATCTAGACATAAAATTCGGCCCAATTGAAGCTCGGATGCTCCCTGGAGCCCCGAAATACCGAAGTCCTAATCTGGATGACGGGAATTCGAGAGTCTATATAAAGAGAGGAAACCTAGGTCAAAGGGCACCACGAAATTCCCTCCCCCTTGGCAGCCGTCTTGAGGGGGAGATCAATCTCCACAGCAGCACAATCTCCAAGCACTACACCACGGTAGAATCTAAGGGCACCCCAACTGCCGAGACAAGCCACTATAGACGGCAATTGGACTGCCAGCAACGATTCTTTCCCGGCAGGCCGGCCTATCCGGAATAACCCTGTCAGGAAAAGTCTTTCCCGGCAGGCAAATCTGCCCCGTCAGTTTTATTGCCTTGTTTTCCTTATCATTCCCGACAGACCGATTTTGCACCCGGCAGACCACTGGCCCGCCTGGATAACCTATGCCGGCAGTTAGATTGCCATGAAGGGCTGACTTTTGACGGCAGCTGGATTTCCATGGATGGTTGTAACTAGCTAAACCACCCCTCCACCACATATACAAGATGCTCTATCTCATTTCAAATTTCAACATTCAATCAAACTTGCACAAATAATGCAACACAGAGATAGAAGTGAACATGAACATACTTCATCACACAAAGTCATATTTTGTTCATATATATAAGAAGTTCATCCACAAAGTCATGAGATAATATCATCAAGTGCACAAGTACATCACCCACACCAAACAAAAAATGTACAACTTCACAAAGTTGCCGCCATGGGTCATGATGAACGACGTCCGACTTCAGGCATACCAGGAAGTCCAGTGCACCTAGGCTAGTCACATGCTTCTTTAAATGCTCAATATCCTCCTTGTTTGCAACATCTTATTTGGTAACCTGCAATCAACAATGAAAATAAGTCAATTATCTCTTCAACAAATCCACTTGCTGTTGGTTGCTTGCCCACCTATGTCAGCCAGAAAACTATCATGCCACAATGTACCAATGACCAGTTATGCATCACGCATATATGACTACGAATACTGTAGTTCAAACCTCTATAAAGAACTGGGATTAGTGGAATGATTGATCAAAATGGCAAAAGTATCTAATGATTGATAAAAATGTCACAGATGAATGAGCAAAAGCAAAAAAAACATTGCAATCCTCTTGCACCCTCGGAACTCACGGCATACAATATAATAATCTGAATTGGACAAGTAGACTTATACTTGGGAAGTCAATTATCAGGTTTGAAGCAGAGACGTGCACTGGCGTTGCATTAGCAATTTATTGCATAGCAATATAACAAACATGACATCCCCACCGAACAAAAACCACAGACATGATCTTATGCTTGATGTCCAGCACACACAACAGCCATACCTCGAACACTAGGTCCAGAGAACGGTAGGGAGGTGAAACAAAGGAGGAAGGAGATTAGGTACTCACCTAAGTAGTTGAAGTTGAGGAGGCAGACCCATTCTAGATCATGACACCGTGTACGGACTGCCGGAATGTGTCGATGTCGAGCGCCTTCAGCTTGAAAATAGACTCCATGTGTCCCTTGAGTGTATCACGTTACCCCAGCCAGTAAAAACCAATACTGCCAGGTTAATATTCAAAGTAAAGTGAGGCCTCTCTCTAATGGACACATAACAATATATGAGATAACTTTGCTCTGGTACACCCCCTAGAAAATTTTACAGATTTCAAAGCATATTAAACATGAAGATTAGAAGTTAACCCTTCAATCAAAAAGGCTAATACGGTGATAACCTCTAAAACCTAAGCCTAAGATGGCTTCTTAATAAACATATGTATTTGCCGAGAAAAGTATGCAAAGTAGACTTAGGGGAGGGCTAAGGAGACAAACTTCAGTCTGGTGCTAGTGTGTGCAAAGCACAAAATTTCTTTGAGTTTTTTTCGCTTGCACTGTAATATACTAGGATAATTACCCGTGTGTTGCAACAGGTGATAAGCTTAACATGTTATGTGACCTGCAAAACCATGTTCACTACGATTCACATCTTAGCAATGATTTAAGCTCTTGCAAGAGAAAGAAAGGAACTAAAACTATAAAGTTGTACGTAACACATATCAATGTAAGAATACATTAATTGCTAGTGCCACTACCACCAAATTAAAAGAAGAAGAAAAATCCCAACAAAAGGTCATCAGGAAAACTCTTGCATTCTCAATCGACAATCATCTAGAAAAAAATACTGAAAATTATAAAAACATGTCAGTTTATCAACAATAGGAACAAATCAAAACTCATGAGAGGAAATAACATCAAATTTTTCATCAGTTTATTAGCATGTACATGATCACGACCGGTGTGTCTCGTGGCGAAAGCAGCCGTAACTCTAGTACTTGTTGTTGACGCCATGAGATGGCGTCGCTCCCAGCCTTGTCAGAGAGAAGTGCGTACCCATTTTCAGGTAAGCGATTTCCATCAAAGGATTCAGACTACACAATTTGAAAACGTACGGATCATCTTTTACCTACTGTATAGGGAAGTACTAAACAGTATCAAAATCAGCAAAAGTCCATGTGAAGAAATAGCCAATTGAATTTGCAAGAATTTTAAACATGCAGATCATCTTTTATCTACTGTATAGGGAAGTACTAAGCAGCATCAAAATCAGCAGCACAAGAAAATACGTAAAAATCAGTACAACTAGCAAACAATAAGCATGACTATGGACTGTCGTTGTACTTCCCATCATCATGCACACACAAGGGCATGGTGCTATTGATAAGTTTGTCCTGGAGATTAAATTGCCCAGCCACAGGGATTGGGCTAGAGAATCAGTTGCTCGACGGGTGAACAATAGAGAGCCCCTCCGTCCAGCACGACAAGCCCTGGGACATCTTTCCTACTTCTAAAGTTTTCAGTTGGTGGTCGTCCGTTCACATTTAATGGCCACCTCTTCACTTCCTTCCCTCCTGACAAATGAACCATTCAATTCCCAGACAGTAGCCAACATGCAACAGCTATCCAGGCATCGAAGCCCTTGTACCTTTCCTTTTTCCATTCAGCCTACTTCTTAGCATTGTTCCGTCAGACTAAGGCAAAGAATTCATCCCCTTCCTATCGAGATCCTTCTCACGTCTGTTTATGGCCTCTACCAATCCAGTGTATCACTGCCGTCGATCTCCACCAATCCTCATCCCCCGTGCACCGCCATCTCCAGCAATGCTCCTCCTTGTACATCATCATTGCCAGTGTTAGTTCAAAATTCAAATCTCTATGTGGCTGAGTCCTTCCTGCTCCTCCATCCCTCTCCTTGGTGTATCTTTCTTTCCTTCACAATTTGTTTCCGTCACCCTGCTCGGTCGTGTCTCCCGGCCACTCTCGCTACCGGTGTCGCTCGATACCTGGAAACACGGAGCCGCAACACCTACCTGTGTGCTCTCTCGCTGTTGCTGGGACTACATGGAGGCCGCACAATCCGACGGGCCGCCCGCCTCCTGTCACCCGAACACGCGGAGGTCGCACCCCCTCTGGGTGCTTGCTCTGGAGCTGCACCGCCTTCTCATGAACGCAGTGCCACCACGTCGACAATCCTGCCATATGCTGCCTCTGATTCACTCCCATCTGAGCACATTGTTGGCTCTTCAGTTCTATTCACCTTTTCAGTCGTTTCCAATAGGTACACACCAACGCCATGTATCCTGATTGACACCTAATTCATTTAGTTTTTAAATTTTTTAATGAACTGCAGTACTAGGACATGATTCTACGATTCTAAATTTCTTTTGTTCGCACTTCCTGAACATTCATATCTTTCTGGCATAAGTTTCTGCTAGCTTTAGGTGTCGGAGAATTGAAACTTTTTCCGTTTGTGATGTGTTGTAGAAAGTATGATTCATCTCCCCAGTATTGCATTTCTCTGAACATGAGCTATGATTGGGCTACTGCGGTATTTTCCACTAGCGCAATTCACCAAGGCTCGACAGGTCGACTCCTTGGGCCCTTTCAGCTTAGCATCCCTCGAAATAGGTTTTGTCATGGCCACCAGACTGCCAGCGACCCGCGGTTGTAGCGCGCATACAAACGACCAACAAATGGATGTACTCGAATCCCTGCGCGACTCTTCGAGTCCCCCGGGCACTCGGGGGCTACTGACGAGGGGGTGACCCCACGACTCCTACAGATGGGCCTACCCAGTGTCCCTGAAGATAGAAGGCCCATGAAGACCCGCCTGGACCCGCCTTGGCCCGCTAATTGGCACCGACGTAGGAGTCTGCGACTCACAAGGAAGGTGCAAAGACCTGTCGTACGGAGCAAGCTAGGGTTAGGAAAGCTTACCTGTAAACGTAGATGAATTCCCCGAGACCTAGCCCGACATATAAGGGCTAGGAGGGGCGACTCCAAAGGCAACCAATATCATCTGTAACCCTAGCCTTGAGCGCTCCAGCCTTGGCATCCACTGTAATCGCATCTCCCTCATCAATAATATCGAGCAGGAACGTATCCTCCTGTTTGCCGACGAGCTATCGTCCAACCTGTGCCTCTCATGACTAACCCAGAGTCCCTGACCATGGGATTTGCCGGGGTTGATCCCCGTCAGGAAGGTACATGTTTGAGTACAGACTACAAGCAAATGCCTAGTGGCAAAGAGAAAAACATCAACCCCATAACCACACGGGTCCAGGCCCTCCGCCGGGATCCGCCTAACTAGTCGTCGTCGAGTCTCCACGTGGAACGTCGATCACCATACCTGTTGTCGATCAAGAACCCTGAAAAGAGTTTGGGGGGTAGTATCATGAGTACAGAAGTACTCAGCATCCAGCTGTAGTGGTCAACTGACCCAGCAAGGACTTCATCACTCGTCATTCTAGGACAACTAGTAATTTACGGTAAGGAAGGGGTAAGTGGTGAGGTTGCTGTCGCACTAGCATTTATGAAGTGGCTAACGATCTAGAGAGTAAGATAAGAAGCCAAGCATTCGATGATGAATCGCCTCCAACAAGTCTTGCTATCAACTACTTACGCAATCATAACACCTATCCTATCCTTGTCCTCCTCCTCGCATCCCGACGAAGAAGAAGCAGTCAAGGCACACACTCACTTGATCAAGTTATATTAAGATTATCTCAGTTGTTGTCGCCTATGAACAAGGAGTAGGTCTCAAGTCGTCCATAATCGTGGACACGGCTTCTCGAAAAGATTTAACCCTGCAGCAATGAAAAAAATAGCGCGCTATAGCGTCGCTATAGCGTTTTGGGCAATGCCTCGCTAAATGAATCTGTGTACAATGTCTCGATAATAGCACGCTAATAGCATATTTTTAGGGTCACGTTATTTTGTCATAGCACGCTATTTTTTACATTTCCCTGCAGGGGTGTACCAACTGCCCATTACAAGGCTCCGCAAGCACGCCCATCTCTCTCAGTTGCTACCCATCACAGGCAACCATTTTATGATTTAGTTCCAAGAAATCCGAAACGAAAGGTCCCTCTAACTAACAACGAACAAATCCGGGTGGCCCCCGGTGAGTCGACACCCAAATCAAAAGCCGACCGCGCTCTCGAATCGGTCTCTACCGTCTGTCTCGGGTTTGGATAGCTGGTTAATCACACATGGGAAACCGGGTCCTCAGCCGAATGATACGTCCAAAACGTATCTATAATTTCTGCTTGCTTCATGCATGTTTTGTGTGATATTGCTATGATCTAGATACACTTTCATACACTTTTGATCATATTTGGACTAACCTATTAACTCAGTGCACCACAGTGCCAGTTCCTGTTTTCTGCTGTTTTTCTATTTCAGCTTCCCCCCATATAAAAAGTGCTCCAAAAATTCGGGAAAATTTAGATAAAAAATCAGCGTGAAGGAACCTTCCGGAAGAACCTGGGTGGGGCCAGAGGGTCACCACCAGGGGCCCAGGCGCCCTGGTGGCGCGCCCTAGGGCTTGGCCGCGCCAGGGGGCGTCTGGACCCCTGGTGGTCCCCCTGGATGCCCCCCTTCGCCTATATAGTCTCCGTCACGGGAAACTTCTGAGAACAGAACCCTTTTTCGCGATCTCTCCTCTGTTCCGCCGCCGCCGCGCTTCCGAGATCGGGAGCACCAGAAGACCTCTTCCCGGCAACCTGCCGGAGGGAGGGCCGACCTCCGGGAGTCTCCTCTCCACCATGGATGCTTCCCGGATGTCTCGTGAGTAGTTTTCCTTGGACCATGGGTCCGTGATCAGTAGCTATGTGATGTTCTCCTCCCCTCTTTGTTCTTCATTGTTTAGACCTCGTGAGCTGCCCTACATGATCGAGGCACTTTTGTAATCTTTCTGCTATTGCTATGTTGAGTTTGATGGGATCTGATGGATTATGAGATTATGTTCAGATTGTGATTGAGTAATATATTTGGTTCTTATCTCTTATATTTTTGTTCCTAAGTAATTCTTGCATGTTCTCCGTTGCTATTTATTGCTTTGGCCAAGTAGTAGGTAGTAACCCCAAGAGGGAACGTTTTGCTCGATTGTGGGTTCATGCCCCCCGATGACACGCTTGAGTGACAGAAACATGAGTCTAGGGGATGTGCTGTTGCCACAAGGGGGAAAACAACGGTGCTTATAACCGCGGTTGCAAGGATTGTTTACTTTACGCAAAGTGCTTTTTAATGCAGTTGTCTGGTTCTTTGGGTTTACACTTTGGGTGGGGCTCGCAACTTAATACCAGCGAGATGTTCTGGATAGATATCTCAAGGTGGATGATTAGTAGTAGATGCAGTTGGATTTCGGTCTACTTATTTTGGCCTCTTCTTTTGTAGCATAGTTAACATTGAAGTGCGTTCATAATCTTGTCAATTGCCCTTCTGTAATTTGTTCACCTCGCATAGCAGTTTTATCGTCTTTTGGGAGAGAGACATCAGTTATGAACATCACGTATCCCGGTCCATATCCTCATCACTGTTTACACGCTCATTTACTTTTCTGCTTTTACTTTCAGTTGCTATCATTATCCTTTGTGTTTGATCCTTTGTGAACAACAAGACCGGAGAGATTGACAACCTCTCTGAACTTCGTTGGGAACAAAGTTATTTGTGTCTGTGTGCAGGTCCGCGTCAATTGCGCCGCTGACACCTACTTATCATCTCCGGAGTCCTACTGGAGACAAACCTTGGTATCTTTATTGAGGGAAATTTGCTGCTATGCTACATCACGCCTTCCACTTGGGGCTCACCAACGAAGGGCGAGAAATCATTATCATTACCTCGCACATCACCGAACAAGGTGGGCCAGCAAGGGAACTATGTCCTCACTAGTCCAGGTTGGTTTCAAAACTACTGGAAGCTGACCAGCACACACACGGTTTCAAATGGTAAATCAGCTTGGGCCACCACTAGAAATGCTAGAAGCTAGGTAGGTAAGAAAAGGGGACCCCATAAAATCCCACACGCGGTTAGGCACGCTCAGTCTTAAAACCAATACCCGGAACTCGGATCCTAGGTGACTCGAATGGAACAAAGCGTCGGGGCGGGATAGCCTAGACCTTCCATCCTTCGTCGAATATAGTCGACATTATAATAATCATATCATCAACAACAATATAAAATGTGATATCCCAAACCAAGGAGTAACAGGGTAACATCGTAGCATCCTAAGCATGCATACTAAGTAGGGGCTGAGCAACGAGCAATAGTAACATAGTAGTACAAGG
The DNA here is from genome assembly GCA_950022295.1 of Bromus sterilis. Taxonomy (NCBI): domain Eukaryota; kingdom Viridiplantae; phylum Streptophyta; class Magnoliopsida; order Poales; family Poaceae; genus Bromus; species Bromus sterilis. The sequence goes on along the minus strand of OX465598.1, from coordinate 212,345,917 downwards.
TTTGCTGGGAAGGGACATGGCTATATCGGTTTAAAAGAGGCTGTAAACATGTGGTAGGATCAAACATCGAACCTATCCTAGACTAGCATGAAAACCGCTGGTTGAAATAGAATGGATCATAAGTAATTCATAGTCCTTGCCTGTTGATAAGTCGGGTTCCGAAGGTGTAGTCGATCGCACGCTCGCAACGTCTCCGAAGGTACCCGCGGAAGCACACAAGACGATAAACACTGGAAAGCAATCAACGAGCAAGCACTCTATTACTACGGGGCAACACAAGATCAAGAAGACATCACACGACACGGCAACGCGATACGGATCTATCGGCGAGAGCGGTTACTAACAGTTTAAGTGGGGTATCGGTCACACACGACGAATACCGCACGTTTATGGTGGTTCAAGTTGCTTAGCTACAGGTGATCAACAAAGGTTGTTAACATGGCAACTCAAGCAAGCATGGCATAGCACATAAACATGTCAAGAGGTGGATCACAAAGTAAACTATCTATGCTAGTCAATTTAAGTGAGGCACAACCTAAACATGGCATAACACTAAGTGTCGCACGACGATTAAAACATTTGGTATTGTTCTGTCCTAAACCATATTTTAGGTTGGTTAACAACAGCAAACAATAGCATAAACACAAAGTAAACGAAAAACTAATCAAGTTACATATAAAGAACACCCCAAACGGAGTTACGGATCAAAAGATATAAGCAAAACAAGTTACGGGCACAATCTGCCAACATGAGGAAGCACACTTTAGAGCAATGCATAAACAGGATAATCAATGCAAACATGCTCACAAATGATATGGAACTAAAGTAGACATGACAGGGAAGGCATGGCAAAAATAATCATGCAAATAGGCATCATAGATCAAAAGATATTAAGCATGCAACATGGCATCGGAATGTTACAGACTTAGAGAAAAACAGAGGTGGCTGTCAAAAACAGCAGCATAGCAACTTTGGAGCTCAATAACTATATGACCAGCAAACATATCATGGCAATACAATACATATAATTTAAGTATACATGATGCTTAACAATATGCAATTGGAATCACTCAATTCCGATAAACGGTTGCGACGCAACCGTCACCCGAAGTTGCAACAAATTAACAGTTTTCAGCACAGCAGCACATTAACATCAGGATCACCACTTTGGAGCAAGATTTAATATAGCTAAAGCACCCAAACATGATAAGTTAAAGCATGGGAATGAAGTACACATGATGCTTAACACATAGGAAAATGAATCAATGCAATAGGCCTCATGGATGTGTCACAATCATCAATCAAAGTTGCAACAAAATAACATCAGCAACACTTGACAGAATTTAGCAACAGTTAACAGTCTGGTGCCTACTTCAACACAGATTTGCACCATCAATATGACCTCAAAATAAATAACTTCCTAAATATGAACTCTAGAGCACACAAAGCACAACCAAACAAAAAAAGAATCACTTCATTCAGAGCTACGAATCAACGGGAAATTATGTTGCAAGACAGGACAACACACAAAATTTTACCAGACTTAGAAAAAAATTACAGGGTGCTAAGAAAATAAAAACAGAGACAAAAAAATAAAAAAGGGGGTGGCCTGGCTCTCACCCCATAGTGGACTCGGCCCACTGGCCTAGAGAGGCCGGCCTGGCAGATGGATGGGCCGCGCTGGGGCAGCTCGGCCCACAGCGATCAACGGTGGCGCGGGGGCACCGGATCGGGACCCCGATCCCGCGGCGGCGGCGAGGCAGGAGGCGAGGGAGGCTGGGATGGTGCGCGGAGGAGGCGTGGAGGCGGGCGAGCCTGGTCGGGGCTGCACGGATCCGGAGCAGGGCCGCTTGCGGCGAGGGAAGGCGCGGCGGCCGGCCGCGGTCGGGACGGCCCGTGGCCATGGCGCGGCGGTGGCGCCGGTCTCCTCGGCTGCCGGAGGCGACCTGCAGAGGGGAGTGGGCGGCGTCAGGGAGGTGAGGAGGAGGAGAGGGCGCGATAACGCTGACCTGGGGCGTCCGGCGACGCACGGCGGCTCGTCGGCGGGAGAAGGCGGCGGCACGGGCGACGCTCGGGTGAGGCGACGGACTCCTTGGCCCGGGGCAGACGGCGGCGGGCTCACAGGGCCCGGATCGGCCCAGCGGTGCTGGGAGGCTGCTGTTGCTGCGTGGCTCAGATCTGAGCCGTTGGATCTCAGATCTGACGGCCCAGATCTGAGGAGGGGCTAGGGTTTCGATTTTTGGGGGCTATTTGGGCAGATCTGAGCAAACTCAGGGGGGTGGCCGCAATTTTGCGGCCAGGGAAACCCTAGAAAGGGGTGGCAGGTGGCTGGCAGTTTGCAAAAACATCCCCGGTTTTTCTCCCGCGCGCGCGGTGTTCACGTTTTTGATCGCCTGGGGTCCGCAGAACCTCCGATTCGGGTAAAACTTCGAACTGCGCGATCAGCGCATTGAGCCGGCGGCGTTCACCTCGCGCTGGAACCGTTCCGAGAACACTTTCCGGCGCGCTATAAAATAACCTGTTTAATTATTAAATGGGGTTTTTCGTTTCGTTGGTTGCGGCTAGTCTCGTGCGGTTTTCGGGACGATGATCGGGTGAAACCCGGTATCGCAAAGGACGAGTGTCAGGGTGGCAAGGGTCGGTCTCCGTTCGATACGAGATAAGAGGGGGGGGGGATAAATAATCGCCGATCGATAAATCGGGGATGCAAACACCGCAAACAAATCAGACAATCAAACAATTCACACCGAAAAGAAATTTTTAATTTTTGTGAAATCTGGGCTTTTACAATACAACACCACCAACAAGGGATCTCTTCCCAAGATCCAGGACGATCCGGGGGAGAGGGGGAAGAGAAAAGAGAGTCGACAATCTTCAACACCGCCAACAAGGGACTCTGGTCCATGTCGACGATGAACTTCTGTCGAGATAAATTTCCACAGAGAGACGGCAACATCGGTAAACGAAACCATCAAGTGATCAAAAGGAAGAACGATAGTTGAAAGCGACGATCAAGGGAAGCATTCTCACTGGAATTTTGAAGATACTAGGCAAGAGGACTGAAGTCAACAGATGACCAAGATGTTTACCCAGAGTCGGAAGAACTAAAGGTACTACAAGATTTTCCAAACCTGAGATCGGAATCGAGACAATACGCTGCAAGCAAGGCATTGTAACGGTTCCGATACTCCACACACTCGAGATCCTAGAGTTTTGAAGGGGATAAGGCGAGAGTAAAACAATTACAGCACTTGTCCTGACCATAGCAAGGGTAAGGAGTAAAAAGATTCCTACTCTCCGATAACTAACTTATTAACTACAAAATAGTTTTAGTCTAGACTCGACTTCGGCCAGAGAAGGGATCCTAAGGTCGGTAAGGCTCTGATACCAAGTTATAAGGCCTGATATGCGGTACTGTTCCAGATCTAGATGTTTCCATCCAGATCCGGGGACGAAGCACATATCGGTCCCACCGCGACATATGACGGAGTCATATGCCTCGGATTTCCAACATGATATCACAACATTACAGATACAAGGATACAACATCTCATACAATCGGCATACAACTGCCTCAAATACAATACAACAGCAGAAGGTACATGTCTGAGTACAGACTACAAGCAAATGCCTAGTGGCAAAGAGAAAAACATCGATCCCCATAACCACACGGGTCCAGGCCCTCCGCCGGGATCCGCCTAACTAGTCGTCGTCGAGTCTCCACGTGGAATGTCGATCACCATACCTGTTGCCGATCAAGAACCCTGAAAAGAGTGTCGGGGGTAGTATCATGAGTACATAAGTACTCAGCATCCAACTGTAGTGGTCAACTGACGTAGCAAGGACTTCATCACTCGTCATTCTAGGACAACTAGTAGTTTACGGTAAGGAAGGGGTAAGTGGTGAGGTTGCTATCGCACTAGCATTTATGAAGTGGCTAACGATCTAGAGAGTAAGATAAGAAGCCAAGCATTCGATGAGGAATCGCCTCCAACAAGTCTTGCTATCAACTACTTACACAATCATAACACCTATCCTATCCTTGTCCTCCTCCTCGCATCCCGACGAAGAAGAAGCAGTCAAGGCACACACCCACGTTGATCAAGTTATATTAAGATTATCTCAGTTGTTGTTGTCTATGAGCAAGGAGTAGGTCTCAAGTCGTCCATAACCGTGGACACGGCTTCTCGAAAATATTTAACCCTGCAGGGGCGTACCAACTGCCCATTACAAGGCTCCGCACACACGCCCATCTCTCTCAGTTGCTACCAATCACAGGCAACCATTTTATGATTTAGTTCCAAGAGATCCGAAACGACAGGCCCCTCTAACTAACAACGAAAAAATCTGGGTGGCCCCCTGTAACAGCCCAGTTTTCACAAAAATAAAAAATTTGTTTTCGGTGTGAATTATTTGATTGCCTGATTTGTTTGCGGTGTTTGCATCCCTGATTTATCGATTGGCGATTAATTCCCCCCCTCTTATCTCGTACCGGACGGAGACCGACCCTTGCCACCCTGACACTCGACCTTGCGACACCGGGATTTCACCCGAGCACCGTCGCCACCGGCACAAGTCCAGCCATCCCCACCGGAACGCAAACCCCGTTTATTTAATAAACGGATTATTTTATGGGGCACCGAAAAATATTCTCAGAATGTCACCGCAGTGAGGTATGATCGACGGGCTCGACGCGCTGAGCGCGTGGTTCGAGATTTCGTCGGAATCGGAGTCCGTACGGAGTCTCGGCGGTCACGAACGCGATCACCGGACGCAGGAGAGGGGTACCGAGGGCTTTTGCGTCAACTGGCCAGCCAACCTGCCCTATATAAAGACCACCAGCCTCCCACACCCCAATTAGGGTTCCCCCTCTGGAAATTTGCAGCCACCCCCTCACAAAACTCAGATATGATCCTCAGCCCCCCTCTGTCCCGGAACCCTAGATCCAAATTAACCCTGGCCGTCAGATCTCGAATTGGAGGGCTAGATGAGTGCCACGTCGCCCACAGCCTCCTCCCAGCCAGCTCCACGACGATTAGGGCCCCGCAGGGCCCTGGATCTTGCCACCGGGCCCGCCAGGCCCATCTGGCCATGGAGCTGTCGTGGCCTTGCCGTGCCGCCGCCGGCAGCCCGAGTAGCCGCCACGACCGCAGCTCCGGTGAGCCGTTCCTCCGTGCGCCGCACCTCCTCCCCGCAACCTCTCCTTCCCTCTCCTCCCCCTGTCCTCTCACCTCCCCGCCTCGCCTCGCAGGTCATCGGCCGAAGCCGCCACCATGGCGCCGCCGTGGAAGCTCGCCCGCCATGGCTGCCTCGGGCAGGAGCTCGCCGGCGTCCGCCACCAGCCGTGTGCCCCCCACCGTGCCCTGTTTCTGGACGCCGCGTCGCCCTGCGCCGCCCGCCTCGCCGGAGGCCGCCGCCGTCCTCATCGACGGGATCGACGGGATCCCGATCGGGACTGCGCCGCCGTCATGGGCCGATCCAGCCAGCCGCGACCCACGTCCCCAGCCCGAGCCGAGCCGAGCCGCAAGCCTGATGGGCCAAGCCCGTGGGTGAGCCTGCCCCTATTTTTTTTTCTTTTTACGTTTTCTTTTTTTTTCTGTTAAGTCTGATTTTTTTTCTAAGTCTGGTAAATTTCTGCTGCTGATTCGATTTCGCGGTGACGATAGCGAGAGAACCGTAGCTCGGATCGTGTTGCGCCCAAAAGATGAATTGCTTAGTTTTGACTGCTCTAGCGTTCATATGTAGAAAGTTTTTCCATTTGAGGCCGTCTAGATAATTTATTTCTGCGTCGAAGTGGGTACCAGACCGTTAACTGTCCTGTTGTTGCTGAACTGTTATTTTATTGCAACTTCGGGCGACGATTGCTTCGCAACCGTTCGTCGGAATTTATTGATTCCTTTTGCATCCTATTAAGCATTGTTTATACTTCAGTTCCATGCCTTCACATGTCATATTTTCTTTCTGCATGTTGATTGTATCTTGCTCTAAAGAAGCTACCCTACTCTTAGTGTCCTGTTGTTTATTTTTTTGTTGCAACTTCGGTCGACGAGTATGTCGCGACCGTTTATCAGAATTGAGTGATTCCAATTGCATATTGCTAAGCATCATGTCTACTTCATGCCCATGTATTGCTATGTCATGTTGCTGCACTTTTGCATATAGTTATACCCCTGTTTATACAGCATACAAATAATAGTTTCTGCCATGTTGTTTGCTTAATATCTTTCGATCCGTGATGTATTTTTGCATGATTCTTTTTGCCATGCCTTCCCTGCCATGTCTACTTTAATTGAATTTCATTTGTGAGCATGTTTGCACTCATTACCCTGTTTATGCATGCTCTAAAGTGTGCTTCGTGATGTTGGCAGATTATGCCCGTAACTTGTTTTGCTTGTATCTTTTTAACCGTAACTCCGTTTGGGGTGTTCTTTATATGTAACTTGATTAGTTTTTCGTGTACTTTGTGTTTATGCTATTGTTTTCTGTTGTTAACCAACCTAAAATATGGTTTAGGACAGAACAATACCAAATCTTTTAATTGTCGTGCGGCACTTAGTTTATGCCATGTTTAGGTTGTGCTTCACTTAAATTGACTAGCATAGATAGTTTACTTTGTGCTTCACCTTTTGCCATGTTTGTGTGCTATGCCCTGCTTGCTTGAGTTGCCATGTTAATAACCGTTGGTTGATCACTTGTAGCTAAACAACTTGAACCTCTCTAAACGTGCGGTATCGTCGTGTGTGACGAGTACTCCACTTAACCCGTTAGTAACCGCTCTCGACGGTAGATCCGTATCGCGTTGCCGTGCCTTGTGTTGTCTTCTTGATATTGTGTTGCCCCGTAGTAATAGAGTGCTTGCTCGTTGATTGCTTTCCAGTGTTTACCTTCTTGTGTGCTCCCGTGGATACCTTCGGAGACGATGCGAGCTTGCGATCAACTACACCTTCGGAACCCGACTTATCAACAGGCAAGGACTATACATTACTTATGATCCATTCTATTTCAACCAGCGGTTTGCATGCTAGTATAGGTTAGGTTCGATGTTTGATCCTACCACATGTTTACAGCCTCTTTCAAACCGATACAGCCATGTCCCCTCCCAGCAAACCATGTACTGCTATGTTACTATTGCTCGTTGCTCAGCCCCTGCTTAGTATGCATGCTTAGGATGCTATGATGTTACCCTGTTACTCCTTGGTTTGGGATATCACATTATTATTATTGTTGTTGATGATATGATTATTATAATATTGACTATATTCGACGAAGGATGGAAGGTCTAGGCTATCCCGCCCCGACGCTTTGTTCCATTCGAGTCACCTAGGACCCGAGTTCCGGGTATTGGTTTTAAGACTGAGCATGCCTAACCGCGTGTGGGATGCTATGGGGTCCCCTTTTCTTACCTACCTAGCTTCAAACATTTCTAGAGGTGGCCCAAGCTGATTTACCATTTGAAACCGCATGCATAACTGGTCTGCAGCCAGTGGTTTTAAAACAACTCGGGCCAGCAGAGACTTAGTTCCTTTGTTGGTCCACACTGGTGAGCTAGGGAAGTCCCCTGTTATATAGGTGAGGCTAACCCCGACCTTAGCCATACGGAAGAGTCCGATCCGAGAGTGTGGCCGGCTTTTGGATTGGGTGTCGACTCCCCGGGGGCCACCCGGATATATTCGTTGTTAGTTAGAGGGACATGTCGTTTCGGATCTCTTGGAACTAAATCATAAAATGGTTGCCTGTGATGGGTAGCAACTGAGAGAGATGGGCGAGCGTGCGGAGCCTTGTAATGGGCAATTGGTACACCCCTGCAGGGTTAAATCTTTTCGAGAAGCCGTGTCCACGGTTATGGACGACTTGAGACCTACTCCTTGTTCATAGACAACCACAACTGAGATAATCTTAATATAACTTGATCAACGTGTGTGTGCCTTGACTGCTTCTTCTTCGTCGGGATGCGAAGAGGAGGAAAAGGATAGGATAGGTGTTATGTTTGCGTAGTAGGTGGATAGCAGACTTGTTGGAGGCGATTCCTCATTCGAATGCTTGGCTTCTTATCTCACTCTCTAGATCGTTAGCCACTTCATAAATGCTAGTGCGGCAGCAACCTCACCACTTACCCCATCCTTACCGTAAACTACTAGTTGTCCTAGGATGACGAGTGATGAAGTCCTTGCTGGTTCAGATGACCACTACAGTTGGATGCTGAGTACCTCTGTACTCATGATACTACCCCGAACCCTTTTCAGGGTTCTTGATCGACAACAGGTATGGTGATCGACGTTTCACGTGGAGACTCGACGACGACTAGTTAGGCGGATCCCGGCGGAGGGCCTGGACCCGTGTGGTTATGAGATCGATGATTTTCTTTTGCCACTAGGCATTTGATTGTAGTTTGTACTCAGATATGTATCTTCCGCTGTTGTATTGTATTCAAGGCAGTTGTATGCCGATTGTATGAGATGTTGTATCCTTGTATCTGTAATGTTGTGATATCATGTTGGAAATCCGGGGCACATGACTTCGTCATATGTCGCGGTTGGACCGATATGTGCTTCGTCCCCGGATCTGGATGGAAACATCTAGATCTGGAACAGTACCGCATATCGGGCCTTACAACTTGGTATCAGAGCCTTACCGACCGTAGGATCCCTTCTCTGTCCGAAGTCGAGTCTAGACAAAACTATTTTGTAGTTACTATGTTAGTTGTCGGAGAGTAGGATCTTTTTACTCCTTACCTTTACTCTGGTCAGGACAAGTGACGTAAGTGTTTAATTCTCGACTTATCCCCTTTGAAACTCTAGGATCTCGAGTGAGTGGAGTATCGAAATCGTTACAATGCCTTGCTTGCAGCGTATTGTCTCGATTCCGATCTCAGGTTGGGAAATCCGGTAGTTCCTTTAGTTCTTTTGACTCTGGGTAGATATCTTGGTCGTCTGTTGACTTCAGTCCTTTTGCCTGGTGTCTTCACGATTTTGAGTGGGTACACTATCCTTTGATCCGGATCTCGCTGTCGTTCTTCCTCTTGAACACTTGGTGGTTTCGTTTTCCGACGTAACCATCTCCCTGCGGAAAGTATCTCGACGGAGCTTCGACGTCGACATGGAGCAGAGTCCCTTGTTGGTGGTGTTGAAGATCGTCGACTCTCTTTTCTCTCTCCCATCTCCCCCGGATAGTCCTGGATCTCGGGACGAGATCCCTTGTTGGTGTTGTTGTATTGTAACAGCCCAGTTTTCACAAAAATTAAAATTTTGTTTTCGAAGTGAATTGTTTGATTGCCTGATTTGTTTGCGGTGTTTGCATCCCCGATTTATCGATCGGCGATTATTTCCCCCCCTCTTATCTCGTACTGGACGGAGACCGACCCTTGCCACCCTGACACTCGACCTTGCGACACCGGGATTTCACCCAAGCACCGTCTCCACCGGCACAAGTCCAGCCATCGCCTCCGGAACGCAAACCCCGTTTATTTAATAAACAGATTATTTTATGGGGCGCCGAAAAATATTCTCAGAATGTCACCGCAGTGAGGTACGATCGACGGGCTCGACGCGCTGAGCGTGTGGTTCGAGATTTCGTCGGAATCGGAGTCCGTACGGAGTCTCGGCGGTCACGAACGCGATCACCGGACGCATGAGAGGGGTACCGAGGGCGTTTGCGTCAACTGGCCAGCCAACCTGCCCTATATAAAGACCACCAGCCTCCCACACCCCAATTAGGGTTCCCCCCTCTGGAAATTTGCAGCCACCCCCTCACAAAACTCAGATCTGATCCTCAGCCCCCTATGTCCCGGAACCCTAGATCGAAATTAACCCTGGCCGTCAGATCTCGAATTGGAGGGCCAGATGAGTGACACGTCGCCCACAGCCTCCTCCCAGCCAGCTCCACGATGATTAGGTCCCCGCAGGGCCCTGGATCTTGCAGCCGGGCCCGCCAGGCCCATCTGGCCATGGAGCTGCCGTGGCCTTGCCGTGTCGCCGCCGACAGCCGGAGTAGCCGCCGCGGCCGCAGCTCCGGTGAGCCGTTCCTCCGCGCGCCACACCTCCTCCCCGCAGCCTCTCCTTCCCTCTCCTCCCCCTGTCCTCTCACCTCCACGCCTCGCCTCGCAGGTCATCGGCCGAAGCCGCCACCATGGCGCCGCTGTGGAAGCTCGCCCGCCATGGCTGCCTCGGGCAGGAGCTCGCCGGCGTCCGCCACCAGCCGTGTGCCCCCCACCGCGCCCCGTTCCTGGACGCCGCGTCGCCCTGCGCCGCCCGCCGCCGTCCTCGTCGACGGGATCGACGGGATCCCGATCGGGACTGCGCCGCTGTCATGGGCCGATCCAGCCATCCACGGCCCACGTCCCCAGCCCGAGCCGAGCCGGCCTCCCGAGCCCAGCCGAGCCGCAAGCCTGATGGGCCAAGCCCGTGGGTGATCCTGCCCCTATTTTTTTTTCTTTTTACGTTTTTTTTCTGTTAAGTCTGATTTTTTTTCTAAGTCTGGTAAATTTCTGCTGCTGATTCGATTTCGCGGTGACGATAGCGAGAGAACCGTAGCTCGTATCGTGTTGCGCCCAAAAGATGAATTGCTTAGTTTTGCGTGCTCTAGCGTTCGTATGTAGAAAGTTTTTCCGTTTGAGGCCGTCTAGATAATTTATTTCTGCATCGAAGTGGGTACCAGACCGTTAACTGTGTTGTTGTTGAACTGTTATTTTATTGCAACTACGGGCGACGATTGCTTCGCAACCGTTTGTCGGAATTGATTGATTCCTTTTGCATCATGTTAAGCATTGTTTATACTTCAGTTCCATGCCTTCACATGTCATATTTTCTTGCTGCATGTTGATTGTATCTTGCTCCAAAGTAGCTACCCTACTGTTAGTGTCCTGCTGTTTATTTTTTTGTTGCAACTTCGGTCGACGAGTGTGTCGCGACCGTTTATCAGAATTGAGTGATTCCAATTGCATATTGCTAAGCATCATGTCTACTTCATGCCCATGTATTGCTATGTCATGTTGCTGCACTTTTGCATATAGTTATACCCCTGTTTATACAGCATAAAAATAATAGTTTCTGCCATGTTGTTTGCTTAATATCTTTTGATCCGTGATGTCTTTTTGCATGATTCTTTTTGCCATGCCTTCCCTGCCATGTCTACTTTAATTGCATGTCATTTGTGAGCATGTTTGAACTCATTACCCTGTTTATGCATGCTCTAAAGTGTGCTTCGTGATGTTGGCAGATTGTGCCCGTAAATTGTTTTGCTTGTATCTTTTTAACCGTAACTCCGTTTGGGGTGTTCTTTATATGTAACTTGATTAGTTTTTCGTGTACTTTGTGTTTATGCTATTGTTTGATGTTGTTAACCAACCTAAAATATGGTTTAGGACAGAACAATACCAAATCTTTTAATTGTCGTGCGACACTTAGTTTATGCCATGTTTAGGTTGTGCTTCACTTAAATTGACTAGCATAGATAGTTTACTTTGTGCTTCACCTTTTGCCATGTTTGTGTGCTATGCCCTGCTTGCTTGAGTTGCCATGTTAATAACCGTTGGTTGATCACTTGTAGCTAAACAACTTGAACCTCTCTAAACGTGCGGTATCGTCGTGTGTGACGAGTACTCCACTTAACCCGTTAGTAACTGCTCTCGACGGTAGATCCGTATCGCGTTGCCGTGCCTTGTGTTGTCTTCTTGATCTTGTGTTGCCCCTTAGTAATAGAGTGCTTGCTCGTTGATTGCTTTCCAGTGTTTACCTTCTTGTGTGCTCCCGCGGATACCTTCGGAGACGATGCGAGCTTGCGATCAACTACACCTTCGGAACCCGACTTATCAACAGGCAAGGACTATACATTACTTATGATCCATTCTATTTCAACCAGCGGTTTGCATGCTAGTATAGGTTAGGTTCGATGTTTGATCCTACCACATGTTTACAGACTCTTTCAAACCGATACAGCCATGTCCCCTCCCAGCAAACCATGTACTACTATGTTACTATTGCTCCTTGCTCAGCCCCTGCTTAGTATGCATGCTTAGGATGCTACGATGTTACCCTGTTACTCCTTGGTTTGGGATATCACATTATTATTATTGTTGTTGATGATATGATTATTATAATGTTGACTATATTCGACGAAGGATGGAAGGTCTAGGCTATCCCGCCCCGACGCTTTGTTCCATTCGAGTCACCTAGGACCCGAGTTCCGGGTATTGGTTTTAAGACCGAGCGTGCCTAACCGCGTGTGGGATGCTATGGGGTCCCCTTTTCTTACCTACCTAGCTTCAAACATTTCTAGAGGTGGCCCAAGCTGATTTACCATTTGAAACCGCATGCATAACTGGTCTGCAGCCAGTGGTTTTAAAACAACTCGGGCCAGCAGAGACTTAGTTCCTTTGTTGGTCCACACTGGTGAGCTAGGGAAGTCCCCTGTTATATAGGTGAGGCTAACCCCGACCTTAGCCATACGGAAGAGTCCGATCCGAGAGAGTGGCCGGCTTTTGGATTGGGTGTCGACTCCCCGGGGGCCACCCAGATTTATTCGTTGTTAGTTAGAGGGACATGTCGTTTCGGATCTCTTGGAACTAAATCATAAAATGGTTGCCTGTGATGGGTAGCAACTGAGAGAGATGGGCGAGCGTGCGGAGCCTTGTAATGGGCAGTTGGTACACCCCTGCAGAGTTAAATCTTTTTGAGAAGCCGTGTCCACGGTTATGGACGACTTGAGACCCACTCCTTGTTCATAGACAACCACAACCGAGATAATCTTAATATAACTTGATCAACGTGTGTGTGCCTTGACTGTTTCTTCTTCGTCGGGATGCGAAGAGGAGGAAAAGGATAGGATAGGTGTTATGTTTGCGTAGTAGGTGGATAGCAGACTTGTTGGAGGCGATTCCTCATTCGAATGCCTTGCTTCTTATCTTACTCTCTAGATCGTTAGCCACTTCATAAATGCTAGTGCGGCAGCAACCTCACCACTTACCCCATCCTTACCGTAAACTACTAGTTGTCCTAGGATGACGAGTGATGAAGTCCTTGCTGGGTCAGATGACCACTACAATTGGATGCTGAGTACCTCTGTACTCATGATACTACCCCAAACTCTTTTCAGGGTTCTTGATCGACAACAGGTACGGTGATCGACGTTTCACGTGGAGACTCGACGACGACTAGTTAGGCGGATCCCGGCGGAGGGCCTGGACCCGTGTGGTTATTGGATCGATGATTTTCTTTTGCCACTAGGCATTTGATTGTAGTCTGTACTCAGACATGTATCTTCCGCTGTTGTATTGTATTCAAGGAAGTTGTATGCCGATTGTATGAGATGTTGTATCCTTGTATCTGTAATGTTGTGATATCATGTTGGAAATCCGGGGACATGACTTCGTCATATGTCGCGGTGGGACCGATATGTGCTTCGTCCCCAGATCTGGATGGAAACATCTAGAACTGGAACAGTACCACATATCGGGCCTTACAACTTGGTATCAGAGCCTTACCGACCGTAGGATCCCTTCTCTGGCCGAAGTCGAGTCTAGACAAAACTATTTTGTAGTTACTAAGTTAGTTGTCGGAGAGTAGGATCTTTTTACTCCTTACCTTTGCTCTGGTCAGGACAAGTGACGTAAGTGTTTAATTCTCGACTTATCCCCTTTCAAACTTTAGGATCTCGAGTGAGTGGAGTATCGAAATCGTTACAATGCCTTGCTTGCAGCGTATTGTCTCGATTCCGATCTCAGGTTGGGAAATCCGGTAGTTCCTTTAGTTCTTTCGACTCTGGGTAGATATCTTGGTCGTCTGTTGACTTCAGTCCTTTTGCCTGGTGTCTTCACGATTTTGAGTGGGAACACTATCCTTTGATCCGGATCTCGCTGTCATTCTTCCTCTTGAACACTTGGTGGTTTCGTTTTCCGACGTAACCATCTCCCTGCGGAAAGTATCTCGACGGAGCTTCGACATCGACATGGAGCAGAGTCTCTTGTTGGTGGTGTTGAAGATCGTCGACTCTCTTTTCTCTCTCCCCTCTCCCCCGGATCGTCCTGGATCTCGGGACGAGATCCCTTGTTGGTGGTGTTGTATTGTAACAGCCCAGTTTTCACAAAAATTAAAAATTTGTTTTCGGTGTGAATTGTTTGATTGCCTGATTTGTTTGCGGTGTTTGCATCCCCGATTTATTGATCGGCGATTATTTTTCCCCCTCTTATCTCGTACCGGACGGAGACCGACCCTTGCCACCCTAACACTCGACCTTGCGACACCGGGATTTCACCCGAGCACCGGCGCCACCGGCACAAGTCCAGCTATCGCCACCGGAATGCAAACCCCGTTTATTTAATAAACGGATTATTTTATGGGGCGCCGAAAAATATTCTCAGAATGTCACCGCAGTTAGGTACGATCGACGGGCTCGACGCGCTGAGCGCGTGGTTCGAGATTTCGTCGGAATTGGAGTCCGTACGAAGTCTCGGCGGTCACGAACGCGATCACCGGACACACGAGAGGGGTACCGAGGGCGTTTGCGTCAACTGGCCAGCCAACCTGCCATATATAAAGACCACCAACCTCCCACACCCCAATTAGGGTTCCCCCCTCTGGAAATTTGCAGCCACCCCCCTCACAAAACTCAGATCTGATCCTCAGCCCCCTCTGTCCCGGAACCCTTGATCCAAATTAACCCTGGCCGTCAGATCTTGAATTGGAGGGCCACATGAGTGCCACGTCGCCCACAGCCTCCTCCCAGCCAGCTCCACCATGATTAGGGCCCCGCAGGGCCCTAGATCTTGCCGCCGGGCCCGCCAGGCCCATCTGGCCATGGAGCTGCCGTGGCCTTGCCGTGCCGCCGCCGGCAGCCGGAGTAGCCGCCGCGGCCGCAGCTCCGGTGAGCCGTTCCTCCGTGCGCCGCACCTCCTCCCCGCAGCCTCTCCTTCCCTCTCCTCCCCCTGTCCTCTCACCTCCCCGCCTCGCCTCGCAGGTCACCGGCCGAAGCCGCCACCATGGCGCCGCCGTGGAAGCTCGCCCGCCATGGCCGCCTCGGGCAGAAGGTCGCCGGCGTCCGTCACCAGCCGTGTGCCCCCCATCGCGCCCCGTTCCTGGACGCCGCGTCGCCCTGCGCCGCCCGCCTCGCCGGAGGCCGCCGCCGTCCTTGTCGACGGGATCGACAGGATCCCGATCGGGACTGCGCCGCCGTCATGGGCCGATCCAGCCATCCACGGCCCACGTCCCCAGCCCGAGCCGAGCCGGCCTCCCGAGCCCAGCCGAGCCGGCCTCCCGAGCCCAGCCGAGCCGCAAGCCTGATGGGCCAAGCCCGTGGGTGAGCCTGCCCCTATTTTTTTTCTTTTTACGTTTTTTTTCTATTAAGTCTGATTTTTTTCTAAGTCTAGTAAATTTCTGCTGCTGATTCGATTTCGCGGTGACGATAGCGAGAGAACCGTAGCTCGGATCGTGTTGCGCCCAAAAGATGAATTGCTTAGTTTTGCGTGCTCTAGCGTTTGTATGTATAAAGTTTTTCCGTTTGAGGCCGTCTAGATAATTTATTTCTGCGTCGAAGTGGGCACTAGACCGTTAACTGTGTTGTTGTTGCTGAACTGTTATTTTATTGCAACTTCGGGCGACGATTGCTTCACAAACGTTCGTCGGAATTGATTGATTCCTTTTGCATCCTGTTAAGCATTGTTTATACTTCAGTTTCATGCCTTCACATGTCATAGTTTCTTGGTGCATGTTGATTGTATCTTGCTCCAAAGTAGCTACCCTACTGTTAGTGTGTTGCTGTTTATTTTTTTGTTGCAACTTCGGTCGACGAGTGTGTCGCGACCGTTTATCAGAATTGAGTGATTCCAATTGGATATTGCTAAGCATCATGTCTACTTCATGCCCATGTATTGCTATGTCATGTTGCTGCACTTTTGCATATAGTTATACCCCTGTTTATACAGCATAAAAATAATAGTTTCTGCCATGTTGTTTGCTTAATATCTTTTGATCCGTGATGTCTTTTTGCATGATTCTTTTTGCCATTCTTTCCCTGCCATGTCTACTTTAATTGCATGTCATTTTTGAGCATGTTTGCACTCATTGCCCTGTTTATGCATGCTCTAAAGTGTGCTTCGTGATGTTGGCAGATTGTGCCCGTAACTTGTTTTGCTTGTATCTTGTTAACCGTAACTCCGTTTGGGGTGTTCTTTATATGTAACTTGATTAGTTTTTCGTGTACTTTGTGTTTATTCTACTCTTTTCTGTTGTTAACCAACCTAAAATATGGTTTAGGACAGAACAATACCAAATCTTTTAATTGTCGTGCGACACTTAGTGTATGCCATGTTTAGGTTGTGCTTCACTTAAATTGACTAGCATAGATAGTTTACTTTGTGCTTCACCTTTTGCCATGTTTGTGTGCTATGCCCTGCTTGCTTGAGTTGCCATGTTAATAACCATTGGTTGATCACTTGTAGCTAAACAACTTGAACCTATCTAAGCGTGCGGTATCGTCGTGTGTGACGAGTACTCCACTTAACACGTTAGTAACCACTCTCGACGGTAGATCCGTATCGCATTACCATGCCTTGTGTTGTCTTCTTGATCTTGTGTTGCCCCGTAGTAATAGAGTGCTTGCTCGTTGATTGCTGTCCAGTGTTTACCTTCTTGTGTCCTCCCGCGGATACCTTCGGAGACGATGCGAGCTTGCGATCAACTACACCTTCGGAACCCGACTTATCAACAGGCAAGGACTATACATTACTTATGATCCATTCTATTTCAACCAGCGGTTTGCATGCTAGTATAGGTTAGGTTCGATGTTTGATCGTACCAAATGTTTACAACTTCTTTCAAACCGATACATCCATGTCCCCTCCCAGCAAACCATGTACTGCTATGTTACTATTGCTCGTTGCTCAGCCCCTGCTTAGTATGCATGCTTAGGATGCTACGATGTTACCCTGTTACTCCTTGGTTTGGGATATCACATTATTATTATTGTTGTTGATGAGATGATTATTATAATGTTGACTATATTCGACGAAGGATGGAAGGTCTAGGCTATCCCGCCCCGACGCTTTGTTCCATTCGAGTCACCTAGGACCCGAGTTCCGGGTATTGGTTTTAAGACTGAGCGTGCCTAACCGCGTGTGGGATGCTATGGGGTCCCCTTTTCTTACCTACCTAGCTTCAAACATTTCTAGAGGTGGCCCAAGCTGATTTACCATTTGAAACCGCATGCATAACTGGTCTGCAGCCAATGGTTTTAAAACAACTCGGGCCAGCAGAGACTTAGTTCCTTTGTTGGTCCATACTGGTGAGCTAGGGAAGTCCCCTGTTATATAGGTGAGGCTAACCCCGACCTTAGCCATATGGAAGAGTCCGATTTAGAGCGTGGCCGGCTTTTGGATTGGGTGTCGACTCCCCCAGGGCCACCCGGATTTGTTCGTTGTTAGTTAGAGGGACATGTCGTTTCGGATCTCTTGGAACTAAATCATAAAATGGTTGCCTGTGATGGGTAGCAACTGAGAGAGATGGGCGAGCGTGCGGAGCCTTGTAATGGGCAGTTGGTACACCCCTGCAGGGTTAAATCTTTTCGAGAAGCCGTGTCCACGGTTATGGACGACTTGAGACCTACTCCTTGTTCATAAACAACCACAACTGAGATAATCTTAATATAACTTGATCAACGTGTGTGTGCCTTGACTGCTTCTTCTTCGTCGGGATGCGAAGAGGAGGACAAGGATAGGATAGGTGTTATGTTTGCGTAGTAGGTGGATAGGAGAATTGTTAGAGGCGATTCCTCATTCGAATGCTTGGCTTCTTATCTTACTCTCTAGATCGTTAGCCACTTCATAAATGCTAGTGCGGCAGCAACCTCACCACTTACCCCATCCTTACCGTAAACTACCGGTTGTCCTAGAATGACAAGTGATGAAGTCCTTGCTGGTTCAGATGACCACTACAGTTGGATGCTGAGTACCTCTGTACTCATGATACTACCCCAAACCCTTTTCAGGGTTCTTGATCGACAACAGGTATGGTGATCGACGTTTCACGTGGAGACTCGATGACGACTAGTTAGGCGGATCCCGGCGGAGGGCCTGGACCCGTGTGGTTATGGGATCGATGATTTTCTTTTGCCACTAGGCATTTGATTGTAGTCTGTACTCAGACATGTATCTTCCGCTGTTGTATTGTATTCAAGACAGTTGTATGCCGATTGTATGAGATGTTGTATCCTTGTATCTGTAATGTTGTGATATCATGTTGGAAATCCGGGGCACATGACTTCTTCATATGTCGCGGTGGGACCGATATGTGCTTCGTCCCCGGATCTGGATGGAAACATCTAGATCTGGAACAGTACCGCATATCGGGCCTTACACCCCCGGTGAGTCGACACCCAACTCCAAAGCCGGCCGCGCTCTCGAATCGGTCTCTACCGTCTGTCTCGGGTTTGGATAGCCGGCTAATCACACATGGGAAACCGGGTCCTCAGCCGATCAAGGTGGGCCAGCAAGGGAACTATGTCCTCACTGGTCCAGGTTGGTTTAAAAACTACGGGCAGCTGACCAGCACACACACGGTTTCAAATGGTAAATCATCTTGGGCCACCACTAGAAATGCTAGAAGCTAGGTAGATAAGAAAAGGGGACCCCATAAAATCCTACACGCGGTTAGGCACGCTCAGTCTTAAAACCAATACCCGGAACTCGGATCCTAGGTGAATCGAATGGAACAAAGCATCGGGGCGGGATAGCCTAGACCTTCCATCCTTTGTCGAATATAGTCAACATTATAATAATCATATCATCAACAACAATATAACAATGTGATAGCCCAAACCAAGGAGTAACAGGGTAACATCGTAGCATCCTAAGCATGCATACTAAGCAGGGGCTGAGCAACGAGCAATAGTAACATAACAGTACAAGGTTTGCTGGGAAGGGACATGGCTGTATCGGTTTAAAAGAGGCTGTAAACATGTGGTAGGATCAAACATCGAACCTATCCTAGACTAGCATGAAAACCGCTGGTTGAAATAGAATGGATTATAAGTAATTCATAGTCCTTGCCTGTTGATAAGTCGGGTTCCGAAGGTGTAGTCGATCGCACGCTCGCAACGTCTCCGAAGGTACCCGCGGAAGCACACAAGACGATAAACACTGGAAAGCAATCAACGAGCAAGCACTCTATTACTACGGGGCAACACAAGATCAAGAAGACATCACACGACACGGCAACGCGATACGGATCTATCGGCGAGAGCGGTTACTAACAGTTTAAGTGGGGTATCGGTCACACACGACGAATACCGCACGTTTACGGTGGTTCAAGTTGCTTAGCTACAGGTGATCAACAAAGGTTGTTAACATGGCAACTCAAGCAAGCATGGAATATCACATAAACATGTCAAGAGGTGGAGTACAAAGTAAACTACCTATGCTAGTCAATTTAAGTGAGGCACAACCTAAACATGGCATAACACTAAGTGCCGCACGACGATTAAAACATTTGGTACTGTTCTGTCCTAAACCATATTTTAGGTTGGTTAACAACAGCAAAAAATAGCATAAACAAAAATTACACGAAAAACTAATCAAGTTACATATAAAGAACACCCCAAACGGAGTTACGGATCAAAAGATATAAGCAAAACAAGTTACGGGCACAATCTGCCAACATGAGGAAGCACACTTTAGAGCAATGCATAAACAGGATAATCAATGCAAACATGCTCACAAATGATATGGAACTAAAGTAGACATGACAAGGAAGGCATGGCAAAAAGAATCATGCAAATAGGCATCATAGATCAAAAGATACTAAGAATGCAACATGGCATAGGAATGTTACAGACTTAGAGAAAAACAGAGGTGGCTGTCAGGAACAGCAGCATAGCAACTTTGGAGCTCAATAACTATATGACCAACAATCATATCATGGCAATACAATTCATATAAGTGAAGTACACATGATGCTTAACAATATGCAATTGGAGTCACTCAATTCCGATAAACGGTTGCGACGCAACCGTCACCCAAAGTTGCAACAAATTAATAGTTTTCAGCACAGCAGCACATTAACATCAGGATCACCAATTTGGAGCAAGATTTAATATAGCTAAAGCACCCAAACATGACAAGTTAAAGCATGGAAATGAAGTACACATGATGCTTAACACATAGGAAAATGAGTCAATGCAATAGGCCTCATGGATGTGTCAGAATCATCAATCAAAGTTGCGACAAAATAACATCAACATCACTTGACAGAATTTAGCAACAGTTAACAGTCTGGTGCCTACTTCAACACAGATTTGCACCATCAATATGACCTCAAAATAAATAACTTCCTAAAGATGAACTCTAGATCACACAAAGCACAACCAAAAAAAAAAGAATTACTTCATTCGGAGCTACGAGTCAACGGGAAATAACGTTGCAAAACAGGACAGCTGACAAAATTTTACCAGACTTAGAAAAAAATTACAGGGTGCTAAGAAAAAAAAACAGAGACAAAAAATAAAAAAAGGGGCGGCCTGGCTCTCACCGCATAGTGGGCTTGGCCCACTGGCCTGGAGAGGTCGGCCTGGCAGATGGATGGGCCGAGCTGGGGCAGGCCGGCCCACAGCGGTCAACGGTGGCGCGGGGGCACCGGATCGGGACCCCGATCCAGCGGCGACGGCTGCTGCCGGCCACCGGCGGCGAGGCAGGAGGCGAGGGAGGCTGGGATGGCGCGCGAAGGAGGCGTGGAGGCGGGCGAGCCTGGTCGGGGCCGCACGGATCTGGAGCAGGGCCGCTTGCGGCGAGGGAAGACGCGGCGGCCGGCCGCGGTCGGGATGGCCCGTGGCCATGGCGCGGCGGCGACGCCGGTCTCATCGGCTGCCGGAGGCGACCTGCAGAGGGGAGTGGGCGGCGTCAGGGAGGCGAGGAGGAGGAGAGGGTGCGACAGCGCTGACCTGGGGCGTCCGGCGACGCACGTCGGCTCGTCGACGGGAGAAGGCGGCGGCGCGGGCGACGCTCGGGTGAGGCGACGGACTCCTCGGCCCGGGGCAGACGGCGGCGAGCTCGCGGGGCCCGGATCGGCCCGGCGGTGCTGGGAGGCTGCTGGTGCTGCGTGGCTCAGATCTGAGCCGCTGGATCTCAGATCCGACGGCCCAGATCTGAGGAGGGGCTAGGGTTTCGATTTTTGGGGGCTATTTGGGCAGATCCGAGCAAACTCAGAGGGGTGGCTGCAATTTTGCGGCTAGGGAAACCCTAGAAAGGGGTGAGAGTGTGGTGGTCTTTATATAGCCCAGGTGGCTGGCAGTTTGCAAAAACATCCCCGGTTTTTCTCCCACGCGCGCGGTGTTCACGTTTCTGACCGCCGGGGGTCCGCAGAACCTCCGATTCGGGTAAAACTTCGAACTGCGCGATCAGCGCGTCGAGCCGGCGGCGTTCACCTCGCGCTGGAACCGTTCCGAGAACACTTTCGGGCGCGCTATAAAATAACCTGTTTAATTATTAAACGGGGTTTTTCGTTTCGTTGGTTGCGGCTAGTCTCGTGCGGCTTTCGCGACGGTGATCGGGTGAAACCCGGTGTCGCAAACGTCGAGTGTCAGGGTGGCAAGGGTCGGTCTCCGTCCGATACGAGATAAGAGGGGGGGGAAAATAATCGCCGATCAAACAATTCGCACCGAAAACAAAAATTTTAATTTTTGTGAAATCTGGGCTGTTACATTAGGCTTATGGAAAACAACAACAAAATTATGAGATAGCTTTATGAGCTCTACCTTGAGTTGTGTAACAGCCTAGTTTTCACAAAAATAAAATTTTTTGTTTTTGGTGTGAATTGTTTGATTGTCTGATTTGTTTGCGGTGTTTGCATCCCCGATTTATCGATCGGCGATTATTCCCCCCCTCTTATCTCGTACCGGACGGAGACCGACCCTTGCCACCCTGACACTCGACCTTTGCGACACCGGGTTTCACCCGATCACCATCGCGAAAACCGCACAAGACCAGCCGCAGCCAACGGAACGAAAAACCCCGTTTAATAATTAAATGGTATATTTTTATAGCGTGCCGGAAAGTGTTTTCGGAACGGTTCCAACGCGAGGTGAATGCCGCCGGCTCGACGCGCTGATCGCGCAGTTCGAAGTTTTACCCGAACCGGAGGTACTGCGGACCCCCGGCGGTCAGAAACGTGAGCACCACGCGCGAGAGAGAAAAAACAGGGATGTTTTTGCAAACTGCCACCCACCTAGGCTATATAAAGACCACCAGCCTCCCACACCCAATTAGGGTTTCCCTAAGTGAAATTTGCAGCCACCCCCTCACCAAATTCGCAGATCAACCCCTTAGCCCTCCAAAATCCCGAAACCCTAGCCCCTGGCCCCTCCAGAGCCGTCGGATCTAAGATCCGACGCTCCAGATGGCGCCACGTCGCTTCCCAGCCTAGAAAGCCACCTCCCAGATCAAAACGGGCCCCGCAGGGCCTAGAACCGCCTCCGCGGGCCCGCCAAGCCCATCTGGGTCGCGCCGCCGCCCGTGGAGAGCACGGCCACCCCGGCCGCCGCCGTTTGCCGGCGACCTCGTCGCGCCCGCCGCCGGTGAGGGCCTCCCCTTGCGCCGCGCCTTCTTCCCTTCCTCTCCCCTCACTTATCCTCCCTTCCATGCCGCAGGAACCCATCATCGGCCGTCGGAGCCGCCATGGCCGCAGCTCGGACAGAGCCCGAGCTCCTCGCCGCCGGCCCACGGGATCCCGACAACCGCGACACCACCGCCTCCAGCCTCGCCGCCAACCCCCTCCAGCCTCCTCCAGCACCCCTGCGCCGCCGCCCTGCCTCGTCGGCTGCGCCGCCGCGACGGAACGGTTGCCGGCCACCGCCTGGAGGAGATCCCGATCGGGATCGGATCGACCCTAGATGGGCCGGCCTCCTCTCCGCATGACCCACGGCGCCTCTGCGGCCCGCCAGCCTCCAGCCGCCTCTGCCACGAGATGGGCTCGGCCCATGGTGAGCCTGAGCCCAGCCCCTCCCCCTTTTTTTATTATTTATTCATCTGTTTTTTATTATTATTTCCTCTGTAATTTTTCTAAGTCTTGTGTAACTGTGCTGCTGATTCAGTTTCGCGTAGTAATTTGCGAGTAAACCGTAGCTCGGATGACGTTGCGCCCAAAAGGAAATTTGCTTAGAATTGTGTGTACTTCAATCCATATTTTGTGAGCATTTTGATTTGAGGTCATATTGATGGTGCAAATCTGTGTTGAAGTGGGCATCAGGCCGTTAATTGCTATTATTTCCTGTTAAGTGCTGCTGTTATTATTTTATTGCAAGTTCGCATGATGATTGTGACAAATCTATGAGGCCTATTGCATTGATTCTTTTTCCTATGTGTTAAGAATCATGTGTACTTCATTTCCATGCTTTAACTTGTCATCTTTGGGTGCTTTAGCTATATTAAATCTTGCTCTAAAGTAGCTACCCTGCTGTTAATGTGCTGCTGTTTATATTTTGTTGCAACTTCGGTCGACGAGTGTGTCGCGACCGTTTATCGGAATTGAGTGATTCCAATTGCATATTGTCAAGACTTATGTCTACTTCCATTATATGTATTGTATTGTCATGATATGCTTGCTGGTCATATAGTTATTCAGCTCCAAAGTTGCTATGCTGCTGTTTTTGACAGCCACCTCTGTTTTTCTCTAAGTCTGTAACGTTCCGATGCCATGTTGCATGCTTAATATCTTTGGATCTATGATGCCTATTTGCATGATTATTTTTGCCATGCCTTCCCTGTCATGTCTACTTTAGTTCCATATCCTTTGTGAGCATGTTTGCATTGATTATCCTGTTTATGCATTGCTCTAAAGTGTGCTTCGTGATGTTGGCAGATTGTGCCCGTAACTTGTTTTGCTTATATCTTTTTAACCGTAACTCCGTTTGGGGTGTTCTTTATATGAAACTTGATTAGTTTTTCGTGTACTTTGTGTTTATGCTATTGTTAACCAACCTAAAATATGTTTTAGGGCAGAACAGTACCAAATATTTTAATTGTCGCGGGGTACTTAGTGTTATGCCATGTTTAGGTTGTGCCTCACTTAAATTGACTAGAATAGATAGTTTACTTTATGCTTCACCTCTTGACATGTTTGTGTGCTATGCCATGCTTGATTGAGTTGCCATGTTAATAACCGTTGGTTGATCACCTGTAGCTAAGCAACTTGAACTACCGTAAACGTGCGGTATTCGTCGTGTGTGACGAGTACTCCACTTAACCTGTTAGTAACCGCTCTCGATGGTAGGTGCGATGTCTCGTGTTGCTTTCTTGTTGATGCTTCCTCGTGTTTGCCTCGTAGTAATAGATGCTTGCTCGTTGGTTGCTTTCCAGTGTTTATCGTCTTGTGTGCTTCCACGGGTACCTTCGGAGACGATGCGAGCTTGCGATCAACTACACCTTTGGAACCCGACTTATCAACAGGCAAGGACTATACATTACTTATGATCCATTGTATTTCAACCAGCGGTTTGCATGCTAGTCTAGGTTAGGTTCGATGTTTGATCCTACCACATGTTTACAGCCTCTTTCAAACCGATACAGCCATGTCCCTTCCCAGCAAAACTTGTACTGCTATGTTACTATTGCTCGTTGCTCAGCCCCTGCTTCGTATGCATGCTTAGGATGCTACGATGTTACCCTGTTACTCCTTGGTTTGGGATATCACATTATTATATTGTTGTTGATGATATGATTATTATAATGTTGACTATATTCGACGAAGGATGAAAGGTCTAGGCTATCCCGCCCCGACGCTTTGTTCCATTCGAGTCACCTAGGACCCAAATTCCGGGTATTGGTTTTAAGACTGAGCGTGCCTAACCGCGTGTGGGATTTTATGGGGTCCCATTTTCTTACCTACCTAGCTTCAAGCATTTCTACTGGTGGCCCAAGTTGATTTACCATTTGAAACCGTGTGTGTGCTGGTCAGCTGCCAGTAGTTTTTAAACCAACCCGGACCACACTACTAGGGAATAGCCTTATGGTGGCACACTGTTTTTGAGTTTAGTGGCGCATTAGGGATGCGCCACTAACTACAAGCCACTAATAAGGGCTTAGAGGTGGCGCATTCTGGATGCGCCACCCCTAAGGCCCTTATGCGTGGCGCATCTCAGAATGCGCCACCTATAAGCTCTTAGGGGTGGCGCATTCTGAAAATGCGCCACTATTAATTTTTTTAAATTTTGAATTTTGAATCTGGATCTGGAAAACAATTTTTTTTTCTTTTCTTAATCTCAGGTTAGTATGCTTAATGCCCGGTCAATATGCTTAATCTCAGGTCAAACTAATCTCCGTGGTCAAACTTCCCCGAGGGTCACCCATCCTAGCACTACTCTAGCCCGAGCACACTTAACTTCTCGGTTCTATTCAACTCTCACTCCAGCTCACCTAGCAGGCACTTGTTGATATATCTAACATATAAATCCTAGTAAACCATGTTGATGTCTAGGACCTTGTTAATGTTAATGGGTGTGCTAAAATTTTCAACATTTTTTTGAAACTTTCTCGATGGGACCATTAGCATATTTTGAACTTTTTAAAAAAAATTGATTGAAAAAAAAATTAAAATTTAGTTTTTTTTAATGTTACTATCTAAAATTTTCAACTTTTTTTAACTTCCCGATTTGTCCTCTAGCCTATTTTGAATTTAAAATAAATAAATAAAATAAAATAAAAATCAATTTTTTTTCTGTTACTAGTGGCGCATTTCATACAAAATGCGCCACTACTAAGTTCAAATTTTTTTTCAAATTTTTCTCTTTTTTTGGGCCTTCAGATCTTCAAATGCCCGTAACTTTTTTTCTGTTAGGTTTTTGAGGATTCTAAAAATGTTCAACGGGTTACACTGAGTTGAATTTGGATATAACTTTTCGAGTAGATGATTTTTCATATAAAAAACTTTTTCATCGGAGGTCGTATGCAAAAGTTAAGCCCATTTTACGAAATTCTCGGGAGATTTTGCAAAAAAAGTCGAAATTCATATTTGTAAATTTTCTAACAACTAGACCACATATCATTTGGGAAACTTATTTTCTTTTATTTTTTTGACATTTCTATCATTTTCTTTTATTTTTTTCCAAATTGAAAAGGCGGTCCACGGGGGGGGGGGTGTATTTGGGAATTTTCCAGCGCAGTTTTTTCTTATTAGTGGCGCATATTGGAAATGCGCCACCCCTAAGAGCTTATGGGTGGCGCATTCTGGATGCGCCACTAATAATTCCTTAGGGGTGGCGCATTTCCAGAATGCGCTACCTCTAAGCTCTTAGGGGTGGCGCATTTCCAAAATGCGCCACCTATAAGGTTCTGAGGGGTGGCGCATTTCTCCAAATGCGCCACGTATAAGGGGATCCAGGGCTGGCCCACTCTTAGGGGTGGCGCATTTTTAAAAATGCGCCACCTATAAGGGCATATAGGTGGCGCATGTTTTACCAGTGCGCCACCCCTTACAACATAGTGGCGCATTACATATAAAATGCGCCACTAATAAGCTTTCCATGTATAGCTATTTCCCTAGTAGTGCCAGCGGAGACATGGTTTCCCTGTTGGTCCAACTTTGACCAGCGAGGGACCGAGGCCTCACGTGAGGCGTCTCGGTAACCCAAACCCTGTTGAGACGGAAGAGTCCGATCCGAGAGCGTGGCCAGCTTTTGGATTGGGTGTCCACTCCCCGGGGGCCACCCGGATTTGTTCGTTGTTAGTTAGAGGGACCTGTCGTTTTGGATCTCTTGGAACTAAATCATAAAATGGTTGCCTGTGATGGGTAGCAACTGAGAGAGATGGACGTGCGTGCGGAGCCTTGTAATGGGCAGTTGGTATACCCCTGCAGGGTTAAATCTTTTCGAGAAGCCGTGTCCACGGTTATGGACGACTTGAGACTTACTCCTTGTTCATAGACAACAACAACCGAGATAATCTTAATATAATTTCATCAATGTGTGTGTGCCTTGACTGCTTCTTCTTCGTCGGGATGCGAAGAGGAGGACACGGATAGGATAGGTGTTATGTTTGCGTAAGTAGTTGATAGCAAGACTTGTTGGAGGCGATTCCTCATCGAATGCTTGGCTTCTTATCTTACTCTCTAGATCGTTAGCCACTTCATGAATGCTAGTGCGGCAGCAACCTCACCACTTACCCCATCCTTACCGTAAACTGCTAGTTGTCCTAGAATGACGAGTGATGAAGTCCTTGCTGGGTCAGATGACCACTACAGTTGGATGCTGAGTACCTCTGTACTCATGATACTACCCCCAAACTCTTTTCAGGGTTCTTGATCGACAACAGGTATGGTGATCGACGTTTCACGTGGAGACTCGACGACGACTAGTTAGGCGGATCCCGACGGAGGGCCTGGACCCGTGTGGTTATGGGATCGATGTTTTTCTCTTTGCCACTAGGCATTTGATTGTAGTCTGTACTCAGACATGTACCTTCCGCTGTTGTATTGTATTTGAGGCAGTTGTATGCCGATTGTATGAGATGTTGTATCCTTGTATCTGTAATGTTGTGATATCATGTTGGAAATCCGGGGCATATGGCTTTGTCATATGTCGTGGTGGGACCGATATGTGCTTCGTCCCCGGATCTGGGTGGAAACACCTAGATCTGGAACAGTACCGCATATCGGGCCTTACAAGTTGGGACATGAAGTGTTTGAAGAGAAAATCAAAAAGCCTATGGAGCTTTATTATTTGCACAACACTCATGATAGTAGCAATGTTATTAGTATGTCTTCTTTGAATACCTTTGATCCTAAAGATATGCAAAGCTATAAGCTTGGGGATGCTACAGTTTATGAAGATGATCTTTTTAGCCCCCAAGTTTTGATGATGAAATTTATTTTGGTGATACTTTGCCTCCTATCTATGATGATTATTGTGATGAAAGTTATGCTATAAAGAATAAATGTTTGCAAGTGAATCATGATAAGAATGATTCATGTGATAGCTATTTTCTTGAGTTTGCTCCCACTATTACTAATGAGAAGGAGTAATAAATTTTCTATGCTTGTGGATCATGATAAGATTTTTTTATGTGATACTTATATTGTTGAGTTTATTCATGATCCCATTGAAAATTATTATGAGAGGGTAACATATTCTTATAGATATTTCAATAATATCAAGTTCCATCTCTTTATTTTGAAGGTTTTGAAGTTGCACTTATTTTGGCTTCCTATGCTAATATATTTATATGCTTCAATGAGTTATTTCTCTACAAGATCCCTTTGCATAGGAAGCATGTTAGACTTAAATGTCTTTGGTATTTGCTTCTTGATGTTCTCTTTTGTCCTTCAATTCTTATTCCAACAAGAGCATCATTAAAATCTTAAGCTTAGCTTTATGGCTATAAAGAAAGAGCTCTAGGATGACAACCCTTATTATCTTTACTTTGAGTTTTTACTTTCTATTTTTAGTGGTATTGATGATTGTTACTACTGTAGCAACATCATTGTATCTTTATTTTCAAGCTTTGTGCCAAGTTATAGCCTCATATGACAAGGGAAGCAAAAGTTGTGTCAAGCTGTCCAGAAAACAGATTCTGTCTTCTTGATGGAAAAAATCGGAACTAATCACCAGTTCATATTTTTGAGCCGAAGTTTTTACACAGCGTGCTCTATACAATTGCGGAACTTTCCTATGTTCTGAGTTTTTTTATTTGAGTTGAAGAAGTGCCCAGAAATTTTTTACTACCTGATGTTCTGTTTTTCACAGATTCTGCCACGTTTTTCCTCTCCTTACTTTTGCAAACCTTAAGCTTGCTTTTTATTTGCAAAAAAACCTTTTGGAAATCTGGAGAAACAGTAGCTCTTCAAGAATATCCTTATATACAGTGGGGAAAATTTATTTTATTAAGGGTACTAACCTCTCTAATCAGCTTATGATGAGTTATGTATGAAGGGAGTTTTCAAGTGTGCGAGGGAAGATGATGAAAGAAGATCCGGGAGTGTCAAGCGCTCAAGCTTGGGGATGCTCCCATGCATCCCCAATAAATATTCAAGGAGACTCAAGCATCTAAGCTTGGGGATGCCCCCGTGCATCCCTTTCTCCATCGAGAATCATCAGTTCGTCCTTCATCTCTATATATTTTTATCACTTCATGCGTTATATGTTATGCTTGAAGCATCTCGCTCTTAGGTTTTATTTTTAGTTTTCTTTAGCTTTGCTTGCTGTTCAAAACAAATTAGACCCCAGCTTACTTTGTGTGGTAGAGAAACACGCTCCACTTTCAAAATCTAGAACACATCATAGGATTTTTCATGCTTATCTTTTTACTGTTGTGTGTTCTTTATCTTTTCGTAGCTACTGTCATGTTTAGTTTTAGTCTTAGTTTGTATTTAGAAAGAGCCTTGGCTTTTGTTTAGTTTGTTGCTGGAACTCTCTTTAGTTTTCATGTTTATCTTGTTAAGAGAGTTGGTTGTTGCACTAAGTTGTGTCTTGTCTTGAAAGTAGGTAATTGAGGTTGCTATTTAATTTTAGTAGTAATTCCAATAGTTTTGAGGTATTGTTGTGAGTAATGTTTGAACTTTTGGTGTCAAGAGCTCTATCCTATTAGTGATATGTGTCGTATTTTGGGCAATCCGTGTTTATTTTCAAAACCTACAAAACTAGTTGAGAACTCTAGCTACTAGATGGATCGCTAATCTTTGGAGGGATAGGATATTAGAGTCCACTCATGTACCATGAGTCAAGGATGCAAAATGATAACCAAACCCCCGTACACTCCTCCTCGGGGTACTTGTCTCTTTGTGAACCTTCTTATTAGATTGAGAGTTACCGATAATAAGTGCATGAGTTCTTCGGACTAATGTAAGTATTGAAAGTTGACACTTCCACCTCCTCATATTTGCTAGCCTCTCCCGTTCCGTGCATTGCCTTCTTCTCACTCCGAGAGTCGGCGTCCACCTTCGCCGGTACATCCAAACCCTTGGCATGATACACACTTTCATCATAAACCTCCTTATATCTTTCCTCAAAACAGCCACCATACCTACCTATCAAGGCATTTCCATAGCCTTTCCGAGATATATTGCCATGCAACATCCACCTCTTCATGACTTGATCTTCATGTCATACATGTTCCTGCTACACTGACAGAGGCATACATTTCATACTTCATGATAGCTACATCTTCTTTATGTTTTGATTACCTTGTAAAGTGTGAAAGATCTTCTATACCCTCTTGTAAATTAGAGTGTTGCCCTTAAGTGAGGAAAATATCTCAAAGTGGACAAAATAAAAGATCCCAAAGAGGACAAATGAGAGTAAAATAGAAAGAGCCATTGAGGCCACCAGAAATATAAAAATGAGAAAAAGAGAAAAATAAATAAAAAGAGAGAAAGGGGCAACACTACTATCCTTTTGAAAGATCCACACTAGTACTCCCTCTTATCCTTGTTTTCAATTGAGATGATCATTCATGCATATAGCTATGTGGGGACCTTCACACTATAGAACTTGGCTTGCGTATTCCAAGGATGAGCCTCCTCAAAAGAGCTCTAGGTCTTTATGAGCGAGCAAGTTAGATGCACCCCTACTAGTTCCATTGGAGAGCTTTTCTTAGCTCATATGTGCATCCGTTGCATGGCAATCCCTACTCCTCACATCATATCTATCATTTGGCCTTCTCGCCTATGATTGTCCTCATTGATGTGAGCCTTTCTCACCTTTTTGTCTTCCTCCTCCACCATATTTCTCTCTTTGCCATCCTAAGTTTCAACTCTCGTGTTTACGCTCATCCATTGCATGAGTGCTCAAAATATCGAAAGGGAGTGGATCAAATTGACTTGTACCTGGCTAGTGGGCTGGGGTCATAGTCAAGATAAGATTCCTAAGAAGACCAAGTGTGAAACTTTAGTAGATTGAGTTCTCAACAAAAATACTTTTTTCTCATATTCTCATATCCCCTTCTTGCACGCAAACACCATTTGGAGACATTCGAGTCACGGACAGCGAGAGATCTTGCACCTAATGTTCTTATGTTGCTTGTTTCAATGCTAATGTAGACTCTTGCATGTTATTACTTGAATTGAATTACATACCTTGATTGATTTACTTTCAAAGTTCTTATATGGTTATTAGCATGTCACCACAAAAATTATGCTTGTTATCCTTTACCTACTCGAGGACGAGTAGGAATTAAGCTTGGGGATGTTGATACGTCCCAAACGTATCTATAATTTCTTCTTGCTCAATGCATGTTTTGGGTGTTATTGCTATGTGTTTGCTACACTTTCATATCTTTTTATAACATATTTTGGAACTATCCTATTAATGGTTCCAAAAGTGCACAATTTCTTGTTTTTGTCCTTTATGTGTAGTAATTATTTGGATAAAGGAAAAATCACAAAAATGAGCCTTGTAGGAGTTGGACTGTAACTCTGCCGAAATCTGTCCCCACCAGACAGGTTTTGAAGATCGTCTCGGAAACACTAGAAGGCGGGCTCAAACGGAAAAACATAATACTACAAAGTTGTAGAGATTTTTTTCCGGTGGATCTAGACATAAAATTCGGCCCAATCGGAGCTCGGATG
Organism: Bromus sterilis; assembly: GCA_950022295.1. Classification (NCBI taxonomy): domain Eukaryota; kingdom Viridiplantae; phylum Streptophyta; class Magnoliopsida; order Poales; family Poaceae; genus Bromus; species Bromus sterilis. The sequence continues at coordinate 212,314,388 of OX465598.1, read as the reverse complement.
CTCCCTGGAGCCCTGAAATACCAAAGACCTAATCTGGATGACGGGAATCCGAGAGTCTATATAAAGAGAGGAAACCTAGGTCAAAGGGCACCACAAAATTTCCTCCCCCTTGGCATCCGTCTTGAGGGGGAGATCAATCTCCACAGCAGCACCATCTCCAAGCACTACACCACAGGAAGAATCTAAGGGCATCCCAACTTCCTAGAGAAGCCACTATAGACGACAATTGGACTGCCGGCAACGGTTCTTTCTCCGCAGGCCGACCTGTCCGGAATAACCCTGTCGGGAAAAGTCTTTCCCGGCAGGAAAATCTGCCCCATTAGTTTATTGCCTTGTTTTCCTTATCATTCCCGGCAGGCCGATTTTGCACCCGGCAGACCATCGGCCCGCCTGGATAAACTATGCCGACAGTTAGATTGCCTTGAAGGGCTGACTTGTGCCGGCAGTTGGATTGCCATGGAGGGTTGTAACTAGCTAAACCACCCCTCCACCACATATACAAGATGCTCTATCTCATTTCAAATTTCAACATTCTATCAAACTTGCACAGATAATGCAACACAGAGATAGAAGTGAACATGAACATACTTCATCACACAAAGTCATATTTTGTTCATATATATAAGAAGTTCATCCACAAAGTCATGAGACAACATCATCAAGTGCACAAGTACATCACCCACACCAAACAAAAAAAATGTACAACTTCACAAAGTTGCCGCCATGGGTCATGATGAACGGCGTCCGACATCAGGCCGTGTGGCCGGGATTACAACCAATGCAATATCAGATCGGAGCACAGAAGATCCGGCAGATGGGTCGGGACGTTGATACGTCCCAAACGTATCTATAATTTCTGCTTGCTCAATGCATGTTTTGGTTGTTATTGCTATGTGTTTGATACACTTTCATATATTTTTATAACATATTTTGGAACTAACCTATGAATGGTTGCAAGAGTGCAAAAGTTCTTGTTTTTTTCCTTTATGTGTAGGAATTATTTGGACAAAGTAAAAATCACAAAAAGGAGCCTTGTAGGAGTTGGACTCTAACTCTCCCGAAATCTGTCCCCACCAGACATGTTTTGAAGATCGCCTCGGAAACGCTAGAAGACGGGCTCAAACGGAAAAAAATTAAAACTACATAGTTGTAGAGAATTTGTTTCCAGTGGATCTAGACATAACATTCGGCCTAATCGGAGTTCGGATGTTCCCTGGAGCCCCGAAATACCGAAGACCTAATATGGATGACGGGAATCCGAGAGTCTATATAAAGAGAGGAAACCTAGGTCAAAGGTACCACGAAATTTCCTCTCCCTTGCCAGCTGTCTTCAGTGGGAGATCAATCTCCACAACAACACCATCTCCAAGGAAGAAGAAGGGGGCCAAGGGACGCTGCCCCCAAGGGCCGTGGCCACCGTCGTGGTCGTGGGCGTCGCCGTCGCCGCCGCCGTCTCCTTCATCTTCTCCGGGCTGCACCTCTCCATCAACAAATCTCTCTCTCACCATGTCGATATATGAGTAGTTCCCCTCGGGGATAAGGTTTCTACCAGTATCTATGTGGTCAATTCTCTCTCCCATGATGTGATCTTCATTGTGATCATAGGCTATGTTAATCTAGGATGATCCCATGATATTTCCCCTTCCTCTATGTATTGGATTGATGTACTCACTTGATCTTATCTAGTATAATCCCCGAGACCATGGTGACAGCGGTCTATTGGACATGGGTTAGAACAATATTTTCATGAGTGATTTCCTCTTTTGTGTGTTGATTGAAGATTGAGAGTCTCTTGGTGCTTGTCTTTGACTATCCTTTAGATATGTTGCGGTGATTGTGGTACTCTTTTTGGATGGCCGCGGTGACATTGGCAAATCCATATATTGAGAACTACGAATTCTGAGGTGTGCTTTTGTAGCCCTACATAATTCTCGTCCTCTCTTGACCACAAAGGAATGACCTCCGAGTATGTCTCCATTGCATGTTTTATGGGAAATATCATGTGATTAGACTATGTTAATGTTGTTGAGAGTTTCCACTAGTGAAAGTATGAAGCCTAGGCCTTGTTTCCATCATTGTTACACCGTTTGTGCTCACTTTTGTCACATGTTTGTTTGCTGCACTTTTTATTACAGATTTATATTACCTTTCTTTGCCACACCTATCACCCATATTTTACCATCTCTTCGCCGAACTAGTGCACCTATACAACTCCTAGTTGTATTAGGTGTGTTGGGGACACAAGAGACTTCTTGTATCTTAATTGCAGGGTTGCTTGAGAGAGACCATCTTCAACCTCTACTTCCCTAAGTTCAATAAACCTTTGGTCATCCACTTGAGGGAAATTGCTGCTGTCCTACAAACCTCTGCGCTTGGAGGCCCAACATAGTCTACAAGAATAGAAGCGTGCGTAGACATCAGACGTGCGTGCGTGGCTCGAGGTGGAAGTTATGTCACGTCCATCATGGCACGTCGCTCCACATTCCACGCCGAATTTGAAGCGGCAAGTTTCGGTCAACATTCCAATCAAAGCAACTGTTGGCCAGATCGGCTGAGGGGTAGAAGCAATCGGCGAGCATCACAAGAGCAATCGTTCGAGCACAAGTCGCAATCGGTTGGTTGAGAAGCATCCGAACTGAACAAGAGCTATCGGCAAACTCCAAGCAATCGGCCAATTGAGAGCAATCGGTCAGAAAATCAAAGCAGATACAAAAAGATTCAAGGAAAGTATGGGAGGAACCTGTGCAGGCTCTGCTGTCATTTAGTTCGGCGGCACCTCCGCTGCTTCAGGGGCTACTGTCGTGGTAATGAACCCTGGGTAGGGCCACCTAGGAGAAACATTACGTCAAAGCAGAGATCACCGATCTAATGATCGCCGATCTAAGTGAGGACGAGCTAATTTAGGTCGGCCTGAAGATCATCATTCAGAGAAAGGAAAATCTGATCTAGGCCGACCTGAAGATCACCAACCCAGAACAAGACCAAACAAGCACAAGACAAATCTCTAGTGGGCCGAGCCGAACAGGTCGGAGGTCGATTGCTCCAAGAGAGCGCAATCGGCCTCACCTAGGTTCATTCGGCCGAAGAGGACACAACAACATCCGAGCTAGATCCCAGGTCGGAAACCTGGTACAATCTCATCAATTCGCAATCCCAGAAGATCCGGGCTGTCAGGGGCGTGTTGTCCCCTCTAGCGCCGATCACATTGATAGGCCGACAAGGCCTAGCTCCTAGCTCCACTTTTCACTATGCAGACCTACAAGTTAGCGGCATGGAGAGCCGCAAGTCTACACGGGTCATCCGGAGAGCTCACGTCTTGAGGGTCCCAGCTCGTCTGAGGCTGACAGCTAGGTCCTCCCCATTATACATTTACCTTTGTACCCCGGGCTCGGCCTATAAGAGCCCTGGGTACCCCTCCTGCGTGAGGGACGACGGAGCACTTATTGCATTTCACCCACCAGAAAGAGAGCAAGGAGAGAGTTGTCTCTAGAGCCCTCTTCTCCTTCCTCTCATACAACTGAAGGAGCATTAATTGTAGCCAGAGTTATTTCTTATAGCTAGCTCGGCAGGACTAGGGGTGTTATCTCTACGGAGAGCCCCGAACCTGGGTACATCGCGATGTCTCACTATGTTTGTCCCCACTCTCGATTTCGGCGCCATCGACACCAACCTCGGTTTGTCCCCCTCTTTAGTCATCCCCATGGCATCTGCCGTTATCAAACGACGACAAGTAACAAGATCTTTAACCAATCCAACTTGAGTCTTGACCTCGATCAGGTCCTCATGTTCATCAGTGGTCCTTTCACTTTTATTTATTATACCTTTAAAAAAAGAGTGCTCCTTTATACTTTTGGGAAAAGGAGGGTGCTCATATATAACTGCAGGCAAAATAGGGTCAGCAACATTAATAGCAACAGGTAATTCTTTGAAGGGTTTAAGGTGCCGATCCTTCTTCTTCTTAGCAGAGTCAACATGAGAGGCAAAGTCCTTACAAAAATCAATCATTAGCTGGGAATCAAGACCAATCTTAGAGCAAAAGGTATTAAAGTAATCAGTTCTCACAGAGCTCTCAATATAATCATGCTCATAATTTATAACAGGTTCAATACCTTTATCAATTTGCCAGTCTTCAGTGTTCTTCTGAATCCTCTCAATGAGATCCCATATATCTTCAATGCTTCTCGTTTGAAATACCCCACTAGAGGAGGCATCCAACATCTCCTTATCCTTACGAGAAAGCCTGGCATAAAAATTTGTAAGTATAATTTCCTTGGGGAGCTCATGAATAGGACATTTGAGCATTAGGGACTTCAATCTCCCCCAAGCTTGAGCGATGCCTTCTCCATCACGAGAACAAAAGTTATAGATATAATTCCTGTCTCGATGAATTTCATGAAGAGGATAAAACTTTGTATAAAAGAGAGACATAAGCTCTTGCCAATTAAGCAAATTTGAATTATCGAGAAGCTTATACCAATCTGAATCTTTATCTGTAAGTGATACGGAGAATAATTTCCTCATGAAACATTCCATTGATACACCTGCAAGCTTAAATAATGAACATAGTTGTGACAAATATAGCAAGTGTTCACCTGAATGTATGTCTCCTGCATAACGATTAGCCAAGACATAATCGATAATACGAGTTGGTATTTTATAGGGCACAATTTTATTAGGGGTAGGAGCAGCCACCATAGTAGTGGGGCGTTTCCCAAGGGAAATGAACCAAGAGTAGAGTTGTCCATAAGGACAAAATGTGGCAACAACAAAATAAAAATAGCTCGCACACTATAAAGGTTTCCTTACCAACTTCATTTACGAATAGCGCTACACTCCCCGGCAACGGTGCCGGAAAACAGTTGTTGATGACCCACAAGTCTAGGGGATCTATTGTAGTGTTTTCGATAAGTATGAGTGTTGAACCCAATGAGGAGCACAAGGTATTGACAAGTGACTTTGGACAAGGAATAACTGCAAGCACTGAAAGATAACTTTTTAGGGGTTTTCGGTATAAGCAACAAGAAGGTAAAAAGAAGAAAAGTAAAGGGTGTTGAGGAGCCGCAAGTGGCCCAATCCTTTTAAGCAAAGGATAAGCCTAGAAACTGAACTTATAAAGACTAAAGCATTCTTGAGGACACACGGGAGAGGTAGTCATGTGATTTCGCCATATTCCGTATCGGTACTATGTTTTGTGTTGGTAAGTGTTGACTGGTTGGATCTATGCTAGTACACCTTCTAGACTAAGACAAGTGCACTCTTATGATTAAACACCTTGCAAGCATCCACAAATATAAGGTAGAAATTAAGGCAAAAGCCTAACCACAACAATAAGATCAAGGATCCATTATTCCCTTGTGCAAAAGTGTGCGAACTAGGGTTCAGGTTTCTGTCACGCTAGCAACCCACCATAAGCATCCTTTATACACAATGTATTCCTCTAGGTCCTTAACAAGGCGAAGTGTTATGTGGTCGACTCACATAACACCACTAGAAAAATAACAACACAACTTAAATATCAAACAACACATATTACTTCAACATCATATGACTACTAACAACAAGACTTCTCCCATGTCCTCAAGAACTAAAGTAACTACTCACAAGACATAAAAGAGATCATGATCAGTGGTCATAAATATATGATAAAAATCTAGACATAACAATAATTCTCCAACAAAACTCAATAGCATTCACCACAAAGAGTAATCAACACTGGTAGAGTAGAGAGGATGGATAGTACGGGTTACAACACAAGTTGCAATGGTGAGATGAGATGGGGTGAAGATGGAGATGGTGCTGATGGTGAGGATGATGTTGATGGTGATCTCGATGATGCCCGTGACGATTGTGATGACGATGAAGATGATCTCCCCTTCCGGGAGGTGTTCTCCCCGGCGGAATCTGCCCGCTGAAGATGCCTTTTCTTCTCTGTAGGTTTCCGCCATGGAGCGGTGGCGGAACTCGCGAAAATTCTCTCTCTTTAGGGTTTTTGGGTGACGAGGGGTATATAGGACAGAGGGGGGAGCCGGGGGTATCCCAAGGGGTCCAGGCGGGGCACCTGGTGGCCCCCCTCTTGCTCCTGTTTTGTGTGGCTTCCTCAATCTTCCAAAAAATACCATCCGTCGATTTTCAGCTCATTTGGAGATCTTCTGATTCAGCAACTCTATGTCCACTTTTCTCCGCTGAATCCTGTGTCTGCTGTTTCGGCACCGGGAAGTTGCAAACTGTGTAAAACAAGCCAAAACGACATAAGAACAACATCATAATGTGAAATATATCAATGAATAGAGATGAACTATGATATAAAATAGTGATACATTTTGGAAAATCAGGTGCTGGGACGAGTTCTTCTTGTGATCGTGATCTCGGGATTGCGGTGACGGCGGTACAGTGGTGAATTTTGTGATGTGGGGTATTTTTCAGGGTTTCTGTACCGAGGAGTAAATATAGGCCGAAGGGGGACATAGGGGAGGCCCCACCCCTCCAGACGGCCTCCTGGCGCAGCCAGGAGTGGGGTCGCGCCCCCTGGCCGCCTGGAAGGGGGTGCCCCCCCTCCGGCTCTCCTTCGGTCCTTTGGAGTCTTCTGGAACACGGATTTTTTTTATATTTTCTTGGAATATTTTGGGCACTGTAAATATGGGTATAAACCTGCAATTCACAGACATTAGCAGACAGAAACTGGCATTAGGTGCACTGAGTTAGTAGGTTAGTCCAAATATGTGTAAAAGGTATGAAAGCATAGCAAAACACATAGCAATGTCACCCAAATGAGCATGGAACAAGCATAAATTATAGACACGTTTGGGAAGTTGATACATCATGACTTGATCTCGCCTCTGTTCATGCAACATCCACCTTCTCATGACTTGATCTTCATGTTATACATGTTCCTGCTACACTGGCAGAGGCATACATTTGCATACATCATGATAGCTACTAACTCAGAACCCCGGAGGACAGAACCCTTTTTTGCGTTCTCCCCTCTGTTCCACCGCCGTCGCGCTTCCAAGATCGGGGCTGCCAGGAGACCCTGTCCCAGCACCCTGCCGGAGGGAGGACTGACCTCCAGGAGCTTCTCCACCACAGTGGACTCTTCCCGGATGAGCCATGAGTAGTCCAACTTGTACCATGTGTCGTCGATATGTGACGGCAGATGCCATGGGGATGGCTAAGGTGAGGGGAAGACGCGAGGAATAAAGATGTCGATGGTGCCGGAATCGGGTTGGGCACAAACACGGTGACGGACACCACGATGTACCCAGGTTCGGGGCTCTCCGGAGAGATAACACCCCTACTCCTGCTTATCTCTTATATATCAACGGAACTGAACTACAATAACTGCTTCTCTATCTGCTCAGGGGAAGGTGAGCGCCGCCGTGGGCAAGGCTCTCTCCTGCTTCCCTGAGGAGTAATTACTAGTGGTGAATGAACTGAGTGAGTTGTGAGTAATGGCGCGAATGAGCGGATCGTCCCCCACGCAGGAGGGGTACCCCTGGCTCTTATAGCATGAGCCCGGGGTAAATCGGTAACTTCACTGCCGGTTGGGCCCAGCTGTCATCCTCTAATCGGCTGGGGCCCACCGACTGCTCCTCTCCGGGTGATCCGGACCCGACGAGCGGCGGCCCATACTATAGACTCGTAGGGCATGATGGTGAACAGTGGAGCTAGGAGGTGCGGTCTTGTCGTCCTGTCCGCGGAATCGGCGGAGAGGTCGACACCGCATCTCTGCCAGATCTTCGATGTGACTTGGCTTCTCTGCCACCCCGATCTCTCGGGATTGTGCATTTATGACCTCGTACTTGTACCCTCGACTGATCTCGGGGTCAACTTCTCCAGGGGTAGCAGGCTGCACCGATTGCGCCTGGGCCGACTGGTGGCTCTTGGCAGGGTCGATTGCTCTAGGCAATCGGCCGTGCTAATGCCCACCTCGGCCCAGCTGCGGGCCAATCGGATAATGGACTTGATGACAACAGGGTGGACTGGTTGCGCCTGGGCCGACTGCTGGCATTCGGTACGGCTGGTTGCCTAGGAGCAATCGGCCGTACGCCTGCCCAGCTCGGCCCAGCTGCAGCCCAATCGGTCCATCCTTGTCTTGAAAGGTTGCTTTCGCTTGGGTGAGCCTACCCGGGTACCAATCCCCCGACAGTAGCCCCTAAAGCTGTAAAGGTCCCATGGTCATTTGACTGCGGGGCCTTTGCAGTTTTTCAATCTTTCTCCGATATCTTCCGAATGATATGGCCTCCTCAAGTGCGTCATTCCGAGTTCGTCGACCGACTCGGAGCTCACACTCGGCTAGCCAAGATTTCGTCCGATTTGATTTGAATCATCTCCGACTTCCGTCTTCACTTCTTGAGAATAATATCCCTCGCCGATTTCCTTCCAACGGTTACCTCCGATTCTTCCGGGATGCAGTCAATGGGCTAGGACCCACGACCCACGCGCGATTTGACGTAACCGCAGGCTTCGACCCCCACGTCGCACGCCTCGGCTCCCACGCTGGGATTTCCTAAGCTGGTTTGCCGGTTGGTCTTCCTGTGGGCTAGGCCACACCGAGCCACACGGCCACAGACGGATCCCACTCCCCTCCCCCGCCGCCCATATAAGCCACGGGGGAGGTCCCTTGCCTCTTCCTTCTCTCATAGCCTTCTTCCTCCTACGCCTTTCTCTCTCGCACGCCATTTCTGCTCTGTTCGAAGCTCTCCGTCGCGCTCGCTGCTCCGCCTCCGCGCACGGGATCCGCTCCGGCCGCGCACTCGCGTGCTTCTCCGCCACAGCGGTAATCTTTCACCGCTAGTTGCTCTCGCGCTCCTCGGCCTCCTTATCCTTCCGCCGGCAAGCTCCATGGCGCCCCGGCGAGACACCTCTCAGGCCAGCCGCGGGTGCTGGAGGGGCGCCACGGTCACCGCCGATGCCATCCAAGCTCTGGTTCGCGCCCGCAAGATGCCGGCCGAGGTCCAGTGGCGTGTTCCCGGTGCCGAGATCGTGCCCGCCGCGCATGCTGGCGAGCGGGTCGTCTTCCTCGCTCACTTCGAGCGTGGATTCGGACTCCCCGCCAGCACCTTCTTCCGGGACTTCCTCAACTTCCATCGCCTGCAACCACATCACCTCGCAGCGAACTTCATTATGATCCTCTCCGGCTTCGTCACACTGTGTGAGGGTTATCTCGGCTGCCACCCAAGCATCGCTCTTTGGAAGAGGTTCTTCAACCTCCGAGCTCACAATGCTCAGACAGGAGCGGTAGTGCCGTCTGCCACGGAAGGTGGTGAGCCAACATATCCGACTGACATGACCGACTGCGGAAGTTGCCTTGTCGCAGCCGACAAACCTAGGTATAAAAGTCCCGAGATCGTCCAATCATGCAAGAACTGGCAGACCTCCTTCTTCTACGTCAAGTCGCCCGATCAAGGTCCCGATCTCCTGAATCTGCCCGAGTTCTCCCTCGCCCGGCTGACTGAGAAACATCAGTGGTCGTTGAAGTATGGTGTCGGAGACCTCGACGTGGATGCCCAAGTCGCTCGGGTTGCTCAGCTGGAGAAAGAGGGGCTCCTGCCGACTGATCTTGTTGCTGCTTGGCTTCAAGCCCGAGTGCTTCCTCTACAGCGCCGAGTGCACCGCATGTGTGACATGTCGGGCCCCCGAGATCCCACTCGGCTCTGCACGTGGCGAGTGAAGCTCGAAGACCTTTGCGTCAGGATAAGGGCTATTACATCCAGTGCCTTGCCCGATCCTTTCCGCTTCGGCCTTGAGTACCTACACCGCCGACAGACACCACCCGTGGTATGTCCCGACTAGTCCCTTTCTCCGATTGATTTTGCCTCACACTCAATTTCTCTGACAACTTTCTTCTTCTTGATCATCACTTCATTCAATCCGATCTGATGGAAGACGGCCAAGTGGCCGGCACGTATGCCCCCGACCGCGAGGAAGATGACCCCGCGGACTTCGAGTACAATGGTGAAGCTCCTCCCTCCGAATCCGAAGATGACGACGCCGATGATGGTGAATCCTCTTAGGAGTCCTCCGAATCCGAAGATCCTGCTGCTGATGCCGACGCCGAGGCCGCCGACCCCAAGAACACCGACACCCGAACTGCGGCTCAAGGGGGTACGCCTGACCCTTCCCTTGAGCAATTTCTGTCCGAATGGAGCGATGACGATAGTGTCTCAAAGATTGGTAATTCTGATGCAGCTCCTCACGCCAAGCCGCCGAAGGTGCCGACTAAACGCACCTCGGCAACCAGCTCCTCTTCTGGTGCTGCTTCCAGCAAGGCCGCGAAGGCGGTACCGACTGCTCCCAAGGGAAAACAGCCTCAAGCGACGGCCACTCGAGTGCCGACTGCTCAAGCGCCTCTGAATGTTGTCCCGTTGAGATGTCGGATGCCCACGGGCGCGCCGAGAACAATAGGGTATGCCCTTATCTTCATGCTTTGAACCTCACTGTCTTCTCTTGTACTGACTGATCTCTTCTTTCTTCTTTCAGGGAGCCGATTGGTCTAGACGACATTGACACCGGCATTCCTGCCCGTGCCAACGTGGTCATATCACCCGCCGTGTCTGCTTCTGTCATCCGCAAACGGCCACCTGCTCCCCATCGCACCTCCAAGGATGCCGAGCGCGCCGCCAAGAAGGCCCGCCTCGAGACTACCAAAAAGACTAGCACTTCTTCCACTGCCTCCAAGACCTCCAAAAGCATGGCTGACCAGGGAGTTACAGGTGGCGAAGGAGCGCAATCGGTCGATCCGATTGCTCCATCTCCGCCACGACGCTCCGACACGGTCTCCACCTCCATGACGACTGCTTCGCCGGTTGTGGTGTCCGCACCACCGATTATGACGACCACGCCGCCAATTGCGGTGTCCGCGCTTCCGATTACGACGACCACACCGCCAATTGTGGTGTCCGTGCCGCCGACTATGACGACCACGCCGCCAATCACGATGATCACCTCGACCTCGGCTCGCCCGATTGCGCTGCGGCCACAGCCGAATGCCTCCGGCCTTCTGGCAACGTCGGCGCCACCAGTCTCTACCATCATTACCTCTGCCGCTGTAATTCAAGCTTCACCACGACAGCCGACCTCTTCTGCGTCAGAAATTCTGATGCGCTCGGTGGACCAATTCCGGGCCGAGTATTCCCGCACCCGCCATGTCGGCACCGAGCCCGATGCTCCACACCGCTCTCAAGATCCTTTGACGACAGCTTACAGTCGAGTGAACGACTTTGCCACTGCCATTGCTCGGGACCTCCAACAGCTCGACCGCAATCATGCGGTAAGTTCTTCAACTTTCCTTTATGGTTTTCCTTCAATCGGAAGACTTTTCTTCCGGTGGGTGCGCGCAAGCGCACCCACTGGGTGTAGTCCCCAAGATTCGGGCCGATTGTTAGCAATCGGTTCGGATCTTTTATGCTCTTTGCTTTTTCTCCTGCATTCCTCCAATCGGGAGGCTTTTCTTCCGGTGGGTGTAGTCCCCGAGATTCGGGCCGATTGTTAGCAATCGGTTCGGATCTTTTATGCTCTTTGCTTTTTCTTCCGCCTTCCTCCAATCGGGAGGCTTTTCTTCTAGTGGGTGCGCGCAAGCGCACCCACTTGGTGTTGTCCCCGAGAATCGGGCCGATTGCTTCCAATCGATTCTGATCTTCTTTTGGCTGCTGTATCTCTAAAGTTCATCTTGCTTTTCTTCTCAGGCTGTTATGGAAGAGAAACGCGAGATCTTCGAGAAGCTCCTCGATGCCTATGCCGCCAGCCTACGAACTCTTGCCCAGGCCCAGCTCGAGGTCAACAATCAATCGACCGAGATCAATAGGCTGAGAGGTAACTTCTGTATCATTTCTATCTCCCCTCTAGTTGATAATTTCTCTTGTATTAACATCTATATGTCTTCCTCTAGTTTCTGTTCCCATTGTGGATGATCTTCAGGGGCGCATCGCCAAATTGACCACTGAGCTTAATCAGCAAGGACCTGCACTTGCTGCAGCCAGGCAAGAGACAACCCGACTGCAGGGGGTGGAAGCCGACTTGACTCGGACCATCAAGAACCTCCACTCCAAGATGGCTGCTCTGGAAAGAAACATTTGGACGATTTAGCTGCCGTGACAGCTGCTGGCGATGGGCTCCGCGCTGAGCGAGATGCAGCTGTAGCCGCCCGAGAAGCACTGCAGGCCGAGAGGGATGAAGCCGGTGCTACGCGAGACTCTCTCCGAAAGGACCGTAATGACCATATTGCCAAATATGAGGAGCTGGAGAAGCGAAATTATGAAGAAAAAACCCGACTGCGCCGCAGGGCCAAGGGCCTCTGCGATACAATGAGCGAGATGGACGTCCTTCTTGGCGGTGAGTACTCCTTGCCTCCGAGTGCGTTTCCGACTACTTCCTTCGTTTGTGCTATTACTCATACTTCTCTTGGTGATGCAGAGGCCTGGCCTGAATCTAAAGCAGCTGCTTATGCAGCCGTGGCCAAATCCCGAGAGGAGACCGTCGCGGCCGAAGGGACCTGCCAGCTTGATGATGATGTCTGGACTCGGCACGAGTATCTGATTGGCACAACGGCTCGCATTCCTGCCATCAAGGGGATTGCACTGCCTTTCAAACTTGGCATTCTGAAGATTGCCGAGTTGCTGTGGTCGCCGACTGAGCTCAAGGTTGGACTCCAGAGGATGAAGCATGCTGCCAGCTCCTCTGCCGAGATCCGCAGGCCGGGAACTCAGGACGAAGAAGATTCTGACAAGGGAGAGGCTCCGAATTCTACCACTGAGCAGACTCGGATTCTTCTGAAGGCCATCCCACGTCGGATCGACGTCTTGCTCAACTCTGCAGGTCAGACTGGTGCGGAAACTGCTCTTCAGACTATGCTGAGCTGGTACCCTCAAGTGAAGCTTCCCAAGCTTTACAGCCTCAGAGAGAACGCAGCCGACGTGCTTGAGAAGACCTATGCTGAGGTGAATCGGCTCGCCAGCACTATGGCGAACTGGTTTTCTCCCTACAACTACACTCCGTATCTCGACGAGGGAGGAAACCCGCTGGCTGCGACTTCCATCTCTGGCTTGGCCGAAGAGCTATCTGACAGCGGTTCGTCCCATACTTCTCCGAGGTCCAAGAAAGCTGTTACCACATCTTCTGACGCGCAGTCGGAGCCTGATGCCACCATTGCACAAGCCGACCCGACTGCGAGTTCTGTGCCATCAACTGCCCCGACTTCTTGAGCCGTGCCGCCGCCGACGCCATCTACCTCTGCCGCCGACATCTAATCGGTCTCATCTTATTTTTGTTTTCAGACTAGCCGCTTGTAAGATACTATTTTAATTCCGCCGACCCCTACTGGGTGTGGTTCGATGTAATGACCTTATTTGGCCTTGGGCTATGCAATCCGATTTCTCGTTGCAAGTTTTATTTTTGCGATCGACTTTGCGTCTTTGTCGGTTTCTTTTACCGGTCTGCACTTGGGGGTGTCATGCCTTGTCCATGTTGCTACCGACATGCGGTCTGCAATCGGATCAAAGGTTGATTTCCAGCCAAGGTTCGATAAGTTTTTCGAATTTACACGACAAGGTTTAACGCAAAGGATTCTGCAATGTTAGGAGCTGATTGCTCGCTGCTGGCTGCTCGGTGCACCGGTCCGTGGCACAATCGGTAGCTAACTTAGTCGGCTATGCCCTTTTTAGAGTGTTTGGACTTGCTTCTCGGGAATTTGTACTGCCGACTGCCCCAATTGCTACCTTTCTCAATGCCACAACCACTCTCGTGACTTTTGCTTGAGCCAGGTGCAAAGTTGGATGCCATCCCGCAGCCCCCGTGCCTCGTTGGCTTATTTTTCTGACCTCGTGGTCGGTCAGTCCCCGAGTGCGTTATTCACGTCTCGGGTATGACGAAGCGTTGCCGACTTGGGCTAGCTTTTCGAATGAAATTATGCAAAGGTAATCGAATGCTCTTTTTCAGAGGCATGATAGCTTTACTGATTGTTTTGCCGAATGGCATACATAAATTTCTGCCGCTCAACTATAGAACGGACATAAAAGCTCGGCGTTCCATGGCTGCCCCGTTTCTACTCCTGATGTGTCCTTATGCCGAGTGCCCTTGGTGCAGTCGATCAAATAATAGGAGTTGTTCTTGAGTGCACGGCTGATGACGAATGGTCCCTCCCAGGGTGATGATAGCTTGTGCTGCCCGTCTGACTTCTGAATTCGGCGTAGCACCATGTCGCCTTCTCGGAAGGCGAGAGGACGAATCTTCTTGCTGTGGTAGTGCCGCAACTTCTGCTGGTAGACTGCCGACCTGGACAAGGCCAGCAGGCAAGCTTCTTCCTTGAGATGGACGCCGTCTTCTCGTGCTAACTTGGCTTCTTCCTCGGTGTACAAGGCATGCCGAGGTGAATCAAACTCGATGTCGGATGGAATGATTGCTTCTGATCCATACACCAGGAAGAATGGAGTAAATCCAGTCGACCTATTTGGTGTGGTCCTTAAGCTGAACAGTACTGCTGGGAGCTCTACAATCCATGCTCCGGGTGCCCTCTTGAGTGGCTCCACCAATCGGGGTCTGATACCCGAGAGGATGAGGCCATTTGCTCTTTCTACTTGACCATTCGACTGGGGATGCGCCACAGATGCAAGATCAAGCCGAATGCCCTGCTGAGATGCATATCGAGCCAGTGCTTCCTTTGCGAAATTGGTGCCGTTGTCGGTGATGATGCTATTGGGCACGCCATATCTGCACACGATGTCGGCCACAAAACGGACCGCAGTCGGACCATCAAGCTTCTTGATCGGGCGGGCTTCAATCCACTTGGTAAATTTATCCACTGCAACCAGGAGATGTGTCATGCCACTTCGGGCACTCTTGAATGGACCAACCATATCCAAACCCCATACTGCGAATGGCCATGCTATTGGAATTGTCTTCAATGCTGATGCTGGCTGATGAATTTTTGCCTTGAACCGCTGGCAGCCCTTGCAATATTTCACCAAATTCTCAGCCGCTGCAAGCGCAGTCGGCCAATAGAAACCATGTCGGAAAGCTTTGCTGGCAATGGCTTTTGCAGATGCGTGATGACCGCATTCGCCATGATGGATGTCTCTGAGCAACTCCAAGCCTCTGTCTTCTTCTACACATATCTGAAAGACATCAGTTGCACTATTGCGTACTAGCTCATTATTGAATATTGTGTATGCCCAAGATCGGCGGCTGATTTGTCTTGACTCTGCTTCGTCTTCTGGAAGGACCCCGTCTGCTAGGAAATCTCTAATCGGCTGTGCCCATGATGGCGCACTGACGACTACCATTACTGCTGCATGCTGGGGTGCAACTTCTTCTTGGATCTCGGCTTCTTGGCCATTTGCTTCTTGGATCTCGGCCTCTATAACCTCTGTCATATCGACTTCTGTCTCTGAACTACTGATTGCGGCGCCTGGCACGCATTCGGCAGCCCCTGGTGGCGATTGCTCGTCTGGAGCTGGAACTTCTTCACTGCAATCGGCAGTGCCTGACGTCATTGGTTCTTCTTAGGCTGTGCCATCTGGCGCTGCCTCTGCTTGCTCCCCTTTGGCCTTGCTCATCTTGCTGCATTTGGCAGCCCCTGGTTTGCAATCGGAAGCCCCTGGTGCTGTCGGCTTTGCTGCTGCTGAAGCACCTTGGGCGTTGACTGCTTCTTCAGAGTTGGAATTTTTGCCGGTTGAGCTTCTTTTTCCTTCTTCAACGCTTCAAGGTCGGTCTCCGAGATGAAGATGGACTCAGACTCTGGAGATGGCATGATGGATGGCTTCCTGATGTGCTCAAGTGATACGCCTGGTGGGATAGCTTGCCTTGTTGAGCCAAGCTTGGACAATGCATCTTCTGCTTCGTTGTTTGCTCTCGGCACATGGTGGAACTCACATCCTTCAAAGTACCCACTGATCTGCTACACTAGGAAACGATAGCTTGCCATATTTGCATCCTTTGCGTCCCAGGTGCCTGTGCACTGCTGTACCACCAAATCGGAGTCACCAAAGCACTCAATATTCTGAATGCCGATTTCCTTGGCCAGCTTGATACCATGCACAAGGGCTTCGTACTCGGCAACGTTGTTTGATGCTGCAAAGTGAATCTGGAGTACATAATGCAGTTGATATCCTCTTGGTGAAGTGAGCACTACGCCAGCCCCTAGGCCGCTCTTCATCTTGGATCCGTCAAAATGCATTCGCCAGAAATACGATCCTGGGAGGTGCGGCATATATTGAGTTTCAGCCCAGTCCACCAGGAAATCGGCCAATGCTTGCGACTTGATTGCTGTTCTCGGCTCATACTGGATGCCATGGTTGGCGATCTCGATTGCCCACTTTGCCACTCTTCCGGTTGCATCTCTGCTTCCTATGATGTCGGCCAATGGAGCCGAGCTGACGACCATGACCAGGTGGGCTTGAAAATATGGCTTCAATCTCTTGGCCGCCATGCACACTCCATAGCACATCTTCTGGTAGTGAGGGTAGTTTTGCTTGGACGCCGAGAGTACTTCACTGATATAATACACAGGTCGCTGAATCTGCTGTGCCTTGTCCTTCTCGGGCCGCTCCACCACCATAACTGCGCTGATCACCCGATTGGTTGCCGCAATGTACAACATCATTGGCTCCTTCTCAATCGGGGCAGCCAGAATCGGCGCGGTGAAGAGCATGTGCTTGAGCTCTCGGAATGCTTCGCTTGCTTGAGGTGTCCAGGTGAACTTCTCCGTCTTCTTCATCAGCTGATACAACGGGATTGCTTTTTCACCCAGCCGACTGAGAAATTGGCTGAGTGATGCGAGGCAACCGGTGAACTTCTGTACTTGGTTCAGGTTCTTGGGTTGCTCCATGCGCTCGATTGCGGCTATCTTCTCGGGATTGCATTCGATTCCTCTCTCGGAAACGAGAAATCCCAAGAGCTTGCCGGCTTGGACTCCAAAAACGCATTTCTCCGGATTGAGCTTGATCTGATAAGTTCTCAAATTTGCAAATGTCTCTCGGAGGTCGTCTAGGAGTGTGACTCCCTTGGCCGACTTCACTACCAGATCGTCCACATAGACGTGGAGATTTCTGCCGAGTTGGGAGTGTGTACACCTCTGAATTGTGCGATGATAAGTGGCACCTCCATTTTTCAAACCAAAAGGCATGGTGATATAACAATAAGCCCCGAAAGGGGTTATAAATGCAGTTTTTATTTGATCTTCCACAACAAGTTTGATCTGGTGATAGCTAGCTGTGGCATCCAAAAAAGACAACAGCTCGCAGCCGGCCGTAGAATCAATCACTTGATCGATACGGGGAAGAGAAAACGGATCCTTCGGGCACGCCTTGTTCAAGCAAGTGTAATCGATACACATGCGCCAGGTCTTGTTCTTCTTCATGAAAAGGACTGGATTCGCCAGCCACTCGGGGTAAAACACTTCCATGATGAAACCTGCAGCTTGCAGCTTCGCAATCTCTTCGCCGATTGCCCTTCTCTTATCTTCAGAAAAACGTCTCAGGGGTTGCTTGACCCGCTTCGAGCCTGGCCGAATGTGCAGCTTGTGCTCGGCGAGTTCTCTCGGCACACCAGGCATGTCTTGTGGAGACCATGCGAAGATGTCCCAATTCTCACGGAGGAACTCGACGAGCTCGCTTTCCTATTTGTCGCTAAGTCCAGCTCCGACTACAACGAACTTGGTTGCGTCGGAGGGATCTAGAGCGATCTTCTTGCTGTCCTTGGCCGACTGAAAAGCCGATTCCTCATCTGCTCTCTTTGCTGGGCCGACTGAGAGTGGATTCTTGTTCTGCGCTTGCGCCATTGCAATCACCTTGCCGAGCTGACGCTTCTTTGTTTCAACCACCTGAGAATCAGACAAACTTCTGCCACCCGACATGCACTCGAGGGACTTCCTGAAGTACCCGGTGACGGTGATGACGCCGTTTGGCCCTGGGATCTTCATCTTGAGGTAAGTCTGTTGTGCATTGAACATGAACTTGGCAAATGCGGGCAGTCCCAACAGAGCATGATAAGGACTGCTGAGGTCGGCGACCTTGAACCAAATCGGCTCCCTCCTAAAGTTCTCCTCTGTGCCAAATATGACGTCCAGCCGAATGCGACCCATGGGGGTGCAAGACAACCCAGGGACGATCCCATGGAAAGTCGTCCGACTGCGCTCCAGATCCTTCTCGGTGAGCCCTAGCTTGATCAAGGTGTCTCTGTACAGAATGTTGATTGTGCTTCCTCCATCGACGAGCACTCGAGAGAACTTGCATGAAAATCTTGGTCCTGCGAACAAAGCATCAACCACAAGCGGATAATTGGCCGGATTCGGCAAGATGGTGGGGTGATCTGCTCTGTCCCAGGATATAGGACACTCGGACCAATGCATGAACTGAGGAATCGGCGGCATGGTGGCATTGACTTCTTGAGCTCGGGCTCTCTGACTGCCCTTGTCGGTTGATTCACTGGTGAAAATCATGTAGGCGGCGTCTTGCCACGGGAACTGGTTCTGCTGCTGAGGTGGTCCTCTGTTCTGGGGTGGTGGTGGGGGTGGAGGTGGTAAAGCTTCTCCCTTTGCAATCCTTCTCGCAAAATCACACTGCTGAGTTGTGTGCGCAGACGGCCTGCTAGGAGTGCTGTGCAATTTGCACGGTGCATCCAACATATCATCAAACGTGTACTTGGGCTTCATCTGCCCCCGGGGCCTCACATTGGGTCTCATCTTTCGACTGCCTGCTGCAGCCCCTGGATCTTCTTCATTTTGAACAGCGGCCACCTTCCGACTGCCGTACTGTGTGTCTGGCTGCTCATCCTTGCGCTTGCCATTGTTCTGCTGATTGTTGTTGTTGTTGTTGTTGTTGCTGCGGTTGTTCTCTCTTCTTTCCTTCCGACTGAGGCCTTGGTTCCCTGTGTCCGACTGCGGAGCCCCTGGTGACTAAATTACACCTCCAACTCCGAGCTGGATAGGGCGCATCGCAGAATCGGACACAGCAAAAGAGTTGGCCACCTTCATGAGCTCGGCGAGCGATGTGAAATCCTTGCGGAGCAACTTGTGCTTCAGCATTGAATCATCCAGGCATCCATCCGTGAAGTACTGAATGGCCTGGATCTCATGGACTACTTCACATGAGTTCTTCTACTTGATCCACCGAGACAAGTAATCTCGGAGGGGTTCATCCTTGCCCTGCACACAAAGAGCCAACTGCCGCGGGAGGTTGGGCCGCTCATATGTGCTTGTGAAGTTGTGAATGAATGCACTTGTAAAATCTTCCCAGCAATTTACACTGTCCTTGGGAAAACTGTTCAGCCAAGTCCGAGCTGAACCCTGCAGCATCAAGGGTGCATAGCGGACTGCCACGCGCCGACTGCCCCCCGCAATGTGAACTGCGGTCAGGTAATCGGATAACCAATCTTCTGGCTTCACAGAACCATTGTACTTGGGAGTGTCTCTTGGCAGCGTGAAGCCTTTGGGAAACTTCTCGGTCCGAATGCGATGACCGAGACACGACGGGCCAGCCTCTCCTTCTTCATCTTCTTGATCCTCCTTCTCCAGGAGCTCAATGCGATGTCTGGCATCATTCTGACCGATTTGGCGAGGGCCAAGTCGGGCGATGATTGCTAGTTTTGGAGCCGACTGCTGAGGCATGTCGTTGCGCCTGCTGTTAACAGCTGGCTCTTCAATTCTTCTGCTTGCCGCTGGGGGTGGCCGATTGCTTCTGACCCTGCTTTCATGCCGAGATGGGGACGGTTGATGCCTGTTCTGGCGCGATGCATTCGGTCGCTGGCTAGCTTCCGGAATCGGCCTCACAGTTCCCCTTGATGCCCCAGGTCCCGAATTCTGATTCTCCATTGCCACGAGCCTTTGCTCCTTTGCAGCTGGCAGAAGCTCGCGCATTCGGCGCGACTGCTCTCGCCTCTCATCTCCCTCCAGGTTTTCTAGCTCGATTGCTATCTACTCGGCTGCTCTCAGGTTTTTGTCTGGAGTGCTGTATGTCGGCCTCTGGATGAACGCCGATTGCGCCGGCTGCTCCGGCTTCACCGGCCTCCTCGGCCGCTCCGGTTGCTCAGCTCCAGACAACTGCCGGTTGACTGCTCTTCCTCGGATTCTCAAATCTTCTAAGACCGCGGGCTCAATCGGCCGATGTGGCCCTGCATGCGCTGCGTTGTATTCCCTTGTGATGGCTCCCAGCCTGCACTCTTCTGCTAACACCTGCTCGGCCCTGCGAGCAAGAGCGAGCCGTGCCGTCTCCAGCTCGGTGTGCACTTGATCAGGGTCACCATTCCTGTTCACGGGTGTGTATAACACATCCCGCAACGCACTGGTGCCGACTCTCTCTGCAGCCTCCGCTGCCTCCTTGGCTCTCCTAGCCGCACTCGCTGCACCGCGATTGCTCGATGAAGACGCCCCCGCCATCATGACGGCTGCGTGCACTCGGCCATCTTCTCCGCCGGATGCTGCACTGCAGCCCCTGGTCGAGAGCGGATCCGTGACGCATGAGAAAACACGAATCTCCATGGGATATGCCTCGGGGAAGCTGCCGATGAAGAGGCGATGACTGCCGACCTGCAGCGACACACCGGGCGGTAGGGGTGCACCGGACCCGTACCGCGCCGAGTAGTCCACCACGTAATCGATTGCCCCACGCCTAAGAATCAGGCCAGAGGCGTGGCTACCGCCTAATGCAGAGGAAAATCCCGTCCGGATCTTTACTCCAGTCGACGCCTCGGTCTGCTCCACGGTGGGCGCCAACTGTCGTCGATATGTGACGGCAGATGCCATGGGGATGTCAGAACCCCAACTAGGGTAAGTGCTAGGTTTGTTTGTGCCCTTTTTATCATGCAAAAATTCAAAAGAAATTCAAAAATGGGGAAGCAGAAAGCCCTGAGAAATTATTTGAAATGGCCAGATAAAAATCTTTTTCCAAAAAATCATTTGAATGTTTGGAAAATTCCTAGAAATGTTGCTGATCATTTTAAAAGTGGTTTGGGATCAATCCCATGCACATGGAATTTTCTAATATTCAAACAGTGGCTTTGGAAATTAAATAAACCCCTATTTGTTTTGGAATTCAAACTTATTGAATTTCAAAAATGTCCAAATTATTTATGTGGCTAGCTACTGGTCACCTAGGATTTATAAAATTATTTGGACATTTAAAGAAAATGCCTAGCTAATTTAATTAGTGGGGCCAACCTATTTACAGAAAACATAAAAGAAATAAAAGGGGAGAAGGCTTACCTCACTCCCAGGGGCGCAACCCACTTCTCCACTGGCCTGGCCCAGCCCAGCCCGAGGCGTGTCGTCTACCTCCCCTCCCCCCGAAGCAGCTCGGTGGAGGGCAGGGAGGCAACGGCGACGCCACCTCGACGAGCCGCCTTCTAGGCCTTCCCCTGCCTCCCTCCGCATGCCACGCAGCAGCCAAAGCGCCCCCACGGCCATTCCCCTCTCCCTGCTTCCTCTAACCCTCGCTCCCGTGTGTTCCCGCAAGAAACCGAGACCCGCCGGAGTTCGCCGTCGTGGAAACTCGCGGCCACCGAGCTCCTCCGCCCTCGCCATGATGTCCAGGATGAAGCACGGCATCGACTTCGTCTAGCCACACCCTCAATCGAAGCCCGGGGGCAACTAGCATGACTCCAGCCTCAAGAACTCGCCGCCGGCCGCCGGGGACGCCATCTTCAAATTCTTCGCCTGTGCTGTTCCAACGGCTTCCCCGAGCTCTTCCTCGTGATCAGGGTGAGCTGGAGCTTCGTTCCCCTCCCTCCTTGCTTTTTCCTGTGGCCGGATTCAAGTTTCCGGCGAAGTCAGCAGCCGGCCGCCGCACCTCGTCGTCGCCGGCGTCGAAGTAGCCCTCCCCGTGAACCCCCGATGGATCCTTTCAATGCGGGAGAGCAAGGGCTCCCTCCTGGAGCTTTTCGCACATCAAATGGAGGCCAGGAGCCTCTTCCCCGTCGTAGCAGTGCCACGGCCGCCGCGCCACGTTGACGCCGGCGAGGCTCCGGCCACCCCCGAGCCTCCCCGTGGGCACTGGGTGACGCGGGTGACCTCGGGCGTCCCTCTGGTGGTCTCGGCGAGCTCTCCAGTGGCTGGAATCGCCACTCCGGCGAGGCGCCGCCGCGTCCAGTGACGCCGGCGTCGAGCCGCCGGCAGCCCAGGCCATTAGGGCCTTAATGACCCTGCTAATCCCCCCTTAGCCAATGACATGTGGACCCCAGACCCCCCCTAACACCCCTGTTAACTCTAATTAAACGGAGTTTAACCCAGGCTCACTGACCTGCGGGTCCCACGCGTCAGGTTAACCAGTCAGCAGCCCTGACATCAGCATGACACAATGCTGATGCAATAAAGCCTTTTCCATAGATTTAAAATAATCCAGAAAAATCCAGAAAATCATTTAAACTTGGGAAATTCATAACTAATTCATTTTAACTCCAAATATAACAAATAATATGTCTAAAAATATCAGAAAAATCCAAGGATTATGAATATGGGCTCTGTTTTCATGTTTGACCAATTAAAATTGGGTGAACAGTACAAAACATCCATATGACTTTATTTCAAATTCAAATTTGAAGCACATTTGCAAATGACTGTGCATTTGACTTCTTTTAAATGGAATTGTACCCACATTGTGTTCAAGAACATCACCATTTCAATATTGATCATGTGTTTGAGCATTGCAAATAAATTTATACCTTTTTTGATTGTTTGCTCGATAGACGTGCAACCGGAACCGGAGGCCACCCCCTTCGTTGAAGACCCCGATATCGAACCTCGTCAGCAAGGCAAGCAAACCCCCTTTGATCATGTCTATAAAATCCTACTTCCCTCTCAGTCTCGCTTATGCATGTTTAGGAGATCATCGAGACACGTTCTTTCGCATAGTTGAACCCATTCCGATGCATGACCTATCATTTTTCCACCGTATTAAGCAAACCACAATCCTAGCAGATTTAGGAGTTGAATGATGAGCATGTGGCCCCTACAACTGTTACTGCTTATTGCTGCTTAGTGTTACAATTCGGATGTTTTGATTGTGAGTCGGGATGGAATGAACACAGTGGTGCTGATGTTAACGTGTTGGTGAATCCACCCTAAACAAAGGTGAACGATGAGAGGCCGTGTAGGAGTACACAGTGGGTTGTCTCGTTGAACACTGCCCTAGGCCCCGAGTTCCTGTTTTGTGATCCAAGACAAAGAGTATGACCACATGTAGGGTTTTATGGGAGCCCCGTTTGGCCTCTTTACGTACCCGATTCAGTCCAGGAGTCACACTAGATTCGGGCTTTCCATTTGATTTATGTATAGATATGTGGGTGGACCTGTGAGGCAGTGAAACCATCTGTCAAAGGTGGCGTCTCGGTCCCTTACATTATCTGAGTCCATTTCGTGGAACCGGCCGGACTCTCGAGCGGTGACAAACTCAGGTAGTCGGCTCCTGGATTAGAGAAGGTGATGTGAGGGTAGTGCCTTGGTTTCACCCACGTCCGACATCCGCTTGAAGGATGACAAGAACGAGGCGATAAGTGATGACACGCGTGTGAAGATGTACACCCCTGCAGGGTTAATGAACTATTCGAATAGCCGTGTCCGCGGTTATGGACTACTTGGAAACCTCTACTTGATCATAGACAACTTGAATGGATACTTTTAAAACTCGCAAGATAAGCGTGAGTGCTATGGCGTGCCTCCTCGTGGGGAAGTCGAGGAAGTATCCATAGTGGTGTATTGATTGGAGACTTGGTAGTGGACTCGTGTACGCTTCTTACCTCAAAGTCTGGTACTCGTAGCACAGGACTAGCCAAGTCAAAGCTGGCACTTCTGCATGTTGAACCCCACCTCCTTTACCTTGATACTTGAGCATGAGTAGTATAGTTCTGATGTAAGTCTTGCTGAGTACGACTTTGTACTCACGTTTTCTTATTCTATGTTTTAGATGAGAATCCGGACCCCGATGGAGTCACCTTCGTGAAGCTCGACGTTGACTAAGTTAGCATAGTCCCAGACAACAGTCTGGTCCCTCGTGGAACGGCATGTTTGTTGTACAAGGCTTCTCTAAGCCATTTGTTAAACTTGTCTGTACTCAGACCTAATTTGCTTCCGTTGTATGATGTAATGTTGATCACATACATGTGATCTTTGTATGTTATATGTGTATATCAATAAAGAGTACTTTGTAGAGTTATGTGATGATACCTGCTGTTCATACTAGGCATGTGTGCTGCGTGTATGTTTATAACATGCATGTCTTAGTATGGGTTTTCGATACCTTAGTTGTGATCTGGCTGGCGGTCTTTTATACACCAAGTGGCCCTTAGATGTGCGCAGCTTGGGGCATTGCGATGCGATTGTTCGTGACTCTGTCACGTGCACACTTTGTTGTATGATCGAGCCCGCCCTAGACCCCGACTAAGTGATCGGGCTGGAGTAAGTATATGTAAGAGTTAGGATTCAATCGATAACATGGTTGAGGCGACTTGTCTATGAGTATGGGATTCACCACCCATAAGCATTTAGACTTGTGAGCGGACGATGAGGACCCATCTCAGTTGATCATTCGGCCTGAATGGGATGCCCCTCGCGTTCGATGCTTACCGAGAACGTTCTATGCTTGGCCTTGTCTGCTTAGACAAGTGGGTACGGTTCTCGGCTCTCCATGTGATTGCATCGTGACTGGAATTACATACGCTAACTCCGGGTCCCGACAGGGGATGGCTAAGGTGAGGGGAAGACGCGAGGAAGAAAGATGTCGATGGTGCCGGAATCGGGTTGGGCACAAACACGGTGACGGACACCACGATGTACCCAGGTTCGGGGCTCTCCGGAGAGATAACACCCCTACTCCTTCTTATCTCTTATATATCAACGGAACTGAACTACAATAACTGCTTCTCTATCTACTCAGGGGAAGGTGAGCGCCGCCGTGGGAAAGGCTCTCTCTTGCTTCCCTGAGGAGTAATTACTAGCGCTGAATGAACTGAGGGAGTTGTGAGTAATGGTGCGAATGAGCGGATCGTCCCCACGAAGGAGGGGTACCCCGGGCTCTTATAGCATGAGCCCGGGGTAAATCGGTAACTTCACTGCCGATTGGGCCCAGCTGTCATCCTCTAATCGGCTGGGGCCCACCGACTGCTCCTCTCCGGGTGATCCGGACCCGACGAGCGGCGGCCCATACTGTAGACTCGTAGGGCATGATGGTGAACAGTGGAGCTAGGAGGCGTGGTCTTGTCGTCTTGTCCGCGGAATCGGCGGAGAGGTCGACACCGCATCTCTGCCAGATCTTCGATGTGACTTGGCTTCTCTGCCACCCCGATCTCTCGGGATTGTGCATTTATGACCTCGTACTTGTACCCTCGACTGATCTCGGGGTCAACTTCTCCAGGGGTAGCAGGCTGCACCGATTGCGCCTGGGCCGACTGGTGGCTCTTGGCAGGGTCGATTGCTCTAGGCAATCGGCCGTGCTAATGCCCACCTCGGCCCAGCTGCGGGCCAATCGGATAATGGACTTGATGACAATAGGGTGGACCGGTTGCGCCTGGGCCGACTGCTGGCATTTGGTACGGCTGGTTGCCTAGGAGCAATCGGCCGTACGCCTGCCCAGCTCAGCCCAGCTGCAACCCAATCGGTCCATCCTTGTCTTGAAAGGTTGCTTTCGCTTGGGTGAGCCTACCCGGGTACCAATCCCCCTACACCATGGGTCCATGATCAGTAGCTATGTGATGTCCTCTCCCCCTCTTTGATCTTCATTGATTAGAACTTGTGAGCTGCCCTACATGATCAAGGCACATATGTAATTCTTTCTGCTGTTGCTATGTTTAGTTTGCTGGGATCTGATGGATTATGAGATTATGTTCAGATTGTGATGAGTAATATATTTGGTTCTTCTCCTTTTATATTTATGTTCTTGAGTAATTCTTGCATGTTCTCCGTTGCTTTTTATTAGTTTGGCCAATTTATTCATAGTAACTCCAAGAGGGAGCGTTATGCATGATTGTAGGTTCATGCCCCCTAATGACTAGCTTGAGTGATAGAAACATGAGTCTAGGGGAAAACCATGGTGCTTGTACTTGTGGTTGCAAGGATTATTTACTTTACACAAAGTTCTTTTAATGCAGTTGTCTGTTGCTTTTGGTTTACACTTTTGGTGGGGCTCGCAACTTAATACCAGCGAGATATTCTGGATAGATATCTCAAGGTGGATGATTAGTAAGTATATGGAGATGGATTTCGGTCTACTTGTCTTGGCGTACTGCCCATGCTTTTGAGCCTCTTCCTTTCTTTTGTAGCATAGTTAGCATTGCGGTGCGTTTTTAATCCTGTCAATTGCCCAGCTTTAATTTGTTCACCTTGCATAGCTTTTTATCGTCTTTTGGGAGAGAGACATCACTAGTGAACTTCATGGGACCCCGATCCATATTTCCACCACTGTTTACACCCTAAATTTACTTCCTGCTTTTCCTTTTTAGTTGCATTTATCACTACTATCTACCCTTGCGTTTGACCCTTTGTAAACAACAAGGCCGGAGAGATTGACAACCTCTCTGTACTCGTTGGGAGCAAAGTTATCTGTTGCTGTGTGCAGGTCCGCGTCAACTCTTGCGCTATCAAGTTTCTTGCGCTGTTGTCACCTACTTGTCGTTGTCGGATTCCTACTGGTTCGATAATCTCGGTATCTTCACTGAGGGAAATTTGCCGCTATGCTACATCACACCTTCCACTTGGGGTAACCAACGAAGGGCGAGAGCTATTATCTCCTCGCTAGCATCAAGAAAATTTCTAGCGCCGTTGCCGGGGACTCCACCCTTCAAGATAGGGGAGTTGCACACTATCTTTTATCTTTTCTTTTTAGTCTTTTTAGTTTACCTTTTAGTTTTTGTCTTTTCCATTATAAAATATCACACAAAAAATTGCTTGTCCTGCTTGCTGCTACTATGGGTACCACTGAAAACACCAAGTTGTGTGACTTATCTAGTCACAACAATAATGATTTTATCTGCACTCCTATTGCTACACCTTCCACTTCAGCAGCTTTCTATGAAATTAAACATTCTTTGCTGAAACTTGTTATGAAAGAACAATTCTCTGGTGCTGGAGATGCTGCTGCTTTATACTTGAATAATTTTGTTGAGCTTTGTGATATGCAAAAGTATAAATAAGTAGAAGATGATATTGTTAAGCTTAAGTTTTTTTCCTTTCTCCTTGAGAGGTGGAGCTAGAATTTGGTTTCAATCCTTGCCTAGGAATATCATAGATTCTTGGGATAAGTGCAAGGATGCTTTTATTAGGAAGTACTAACCACCTGCTAAGATTATCCAATTGAGGAGTAATATTATGAATTTTAAGCACTTGGATAATGAACACTTTGCCCAAGCTTGGGAACATTTTAAATCTCTTGTTAAAAATTGCCCTACGCATGGTTTAACTACTTGGATGGTTATCCAGACTTTTTATGCAGGCTTGAACTTTACCACGCGGAACCTATTAGATTCGGCCACGGGAGGAACCTTTATGTCAACAACACTTGGTGCTGCCACAAAACTACAAGATGAGATGATGACCAACTATTCCCAATGGCACACCGAAAGAGCTCTAACAAGTACGAAGGTAAACTCTATCGAGGAGATCTCCTCCCTAAACGAAAAAGTTGACTTGATCATGCCTTTACTTACCAAGCAAGCTCCTATTGATCATCATGATGTTCCTTTAAAATCCTTGATTTCTGATGGTCGAGATGATGATAATGTTTTCTCGCCCTTCGTTGGTAACCCCAAGTGGAAGGTGAGATGTAGGATAGCAGCAAATTTCCCTTGGTAAAGATGCCAAGGTTGAGTATCGAAACAGTAGGACTCCAATAGTGATAAGTAGGTGGTGAAGCGAGCAACACGCCGTTTGAGATATTGCTCTCTTAACCTGGACCTACACACGACACAAAAAACTTTTCTCCCAACGAAGTTCAGAGAGGTTGTCAATCTCTCTGATCTTGTTGTTTACAAATGATCAAACGCAAGGGATAATGATAATGGTGATGGCAGCTAGAAAGTAAAAGCAGGAAAATAAAAGAGCGTGTAAACAGTGATGAGAATATGGACCAGGGTCCCATGATGTTCACTAGTGATGTCTCTCTCCCAAAAGACGATAAAAATGCTATGCAAGGTAAACAAATCACAGCTGGGCAATTGACAGGATTAAAAACGCACCACAATGCTAACTATGCTACAAAGAAAGGAAGAGGCTCAAAAGCATGGGCGGTACGCCAAAATAAGTAGACCGAAATCCAACTGCATATACTACTAATTATCCACCTTGAGATATCTATCCAGAACATCTCGCTGGTATTAAGTTGCGAGCCACACCCAAAGTGTAAACCCAAAGCAAAAGACAACTGCATTAAAAAGTACTTTGCGTAAAGTAAACAATCATTGCAATCGCGGTTACAAGCACCGTTGTTTTCCCTCTTGTGGCGACAACACATCCCCTAGACTCATGTTTCTGTCACTCAAGCGTGTCATTAGGGGGCATGAACCCACAATCGAGCATAATGTTCCCTCTTGGAGTCACTACCTACTACTTGGCCAACACAATAAACAGCAACGGAGAACATGCAAGAATTACTTGTGGCATGTCGCCACAGAAATTATGCTTGTTATCATTTACCTACTCGAGGACGAGCAGGAATTAAGCTTGGGGATGTTGATACGTCCCAAACGTGTCTATAATTTCTGTTTGATCCATGCATGATTTGTGTGACTTTACCATGTTTTGCTTGAACTTTCATACACTTTTGATCATATTTGGACTAACCTATTAACTCGGTGCACCCAGTTGCCACTTCCTGTTTTCTGCTTTTTTTTATATTTCAGGTTTTCCGGCCATTAAAAGTGCCAAATAAATTCCAGAAAAATTATATAAAAAATCAGCGTCCCGGAAGCTTCCCGAAGAACGAAGGATGGAAGCGAGTGGACCCACTAGGGCCCCAGGAGGGTCCCTGGCTCGCCCCACCCAGGGCGCGTTGGGCACCCTCCTAGCTGCCCTGTGGCCCCCTCGGTACCCCCCTTGGCCTATATTTAGTGCCCGTAGAGGAAACCCCTAATATCGATCTACTATTCCCGTTCTCCTCTCTGTACCGCCGCCGCCGCCGTTTCAAGATCGGGGCTGCCAGAAGAAGCTTCCCCGACACCCTTCCAGAAGGAGGAACCCCCTCCGGGAGAGCATCCATCGCCATGGACGCCTCCTGGATGTGCCGTGAGTAATCCCCCTTGTGCCATGGGTCCATGACTAGTAGCTATGTGATGTTCTCTGTAACAGCCCAAGAGCAATTCTTGTAATCATCATGTAATTTTGCTTTGTCATGTGACTTCCAAACTTGACATGGTGCTAGATGTTGGAAATTCATGTGATGATTTTAAATGGCAAGAAGTATTGAGTTCATTTGATTTGCTTTTGAATTCAAACAAAGTGGTTCAAGAAGGGTGTTTGAGGATTTTTCCATGTTACATGCATGCTCCCCTTGACCCCAAACTTGGCATAGCCATTTACTTTCCCTTCCCAAGTGTTTTCAAACCCTTGCTTAATTTTTGCCAACTCTAAAAATTTGGGCCATAGTTCAATCTGGTTTGAAATTCAAAAATGGCCAAACCAATTTTGAAAATTCGAGAATATTGCAAGGATCCGAAAACATATTTTCATATGTTTTTCTCTTTTATGGTTTGCTCTGAAAAACTCTTGTACTTTTATGTTTTTGTTAAATGGAAAAGTCTTTCTCTTCATTTTTCTGGAAGTAGAGGGCCTGCCAGGCCCAACCCAGCAGGCCTCGCCTCACTTCTTCGAAGCCCACCTGGCCCGTGCCACCGAAGCGGTACGTGGGGGCAACAGTGGCCGCTGGATCAAGATCGGGCAACCCTGGGTCGTCGTCTTTAAAGTGTGTCCAAGGTCCCCTCCCTCTCTCTCTCACAGCTGGCAGAGGGCATCGACGTCGATGCATCCGACGTCGATGCGTCCGACGTGGCCAGGGGGCTCCCCTCCTTTATATCCCAAGCCTGAGCGCCTCCCGGGAGCCCTAGGGTTCCTTTTCCCCCACCAATTCCTCCTCGCCGCCGTCAGGATGCACGCCCCTCCTCCTCCCTATTCCGCCTGATTCCGATGAGCACCCGAGCAATTCGCCGCCGTGCGCCTGAGTCCTTGAACGTGCGTTTGCACGCATCTCCTCCTGCGCATTATTGATCTGTTCTCGATCGCAGGTAGCAGAGAGGGGCATGGAATCGCAGCGGAGCCGTGGACGTCGCCGAGGAGCTCTACACCGCGTCGTCGTCCCCGAGCTCGTCTTCTTCCTCTATGGCAAGGTTGGGGCACGCGACGTGACCCACAAGTTGAGCACGAGCCTTTCCCTTTGCCCGTAGTTCTGCGTAGCTCCAGGTCTGCGTTAGCAGTAGGTTTTTCGCCGCGTAGCTCGTCGCCGGCGAGAGGTTCGTGATCACCGTGCCCGTGGTGCATCTCGGAAGGCATCCCGCATGCTCTGGGAGCGTCCAGAGCGTGTCTTTGGCACCCAAGGAGCTCCCTTTTCGTGTATCTAAGATGGCATCGCCCGCGTCTGAAACTGTGGGTATATCGGTCAAACGCCGCCGTGAAGTTCAGGCGAGCCTGGCCTCCACTCCGGTGAGGTCCAGGTCGTGGTCAGGGCACCCGTGAGTTCGTGGAGCTGCCCTCTCGAGGATGCAAGTGATCTCATGGCCGGAGGCGCCTTCTGTTCGACGCACGGGTCGCCTGAAGTTGGTCGCGCCGCCGGGTGTCTGAAGATGCAGAGGAGGCTCGTCGCCGTGCTGTTCCCGGCTAGATTCTGGCGAGTCCGTGAGGAGTAGGAGACCGTGGCCTGTGTGCCCGTATAGAGGGAGGTGCCAGCTCGAGCTTCCCCTTGATGGCTTGCTCTGAGCGTGGCTACAGGCGAGGCTACGTTCGCCGAAAACTGTTGCCGGCGTTAGGGTTTAGTCCTTTGTCAGAGTGCAGTGGTCGCCAGGGTTAAGTTAACATGTCGCCTACCCCCTTTCGTTCAGAAAACCATTCGTAGTGCAGTGAGAAGGGGCAATGGAGATAAGCAGCATGGCTCGGGTTCGAGTCCCAGCCAGCACCCCCAATTTTTTTGCATTTTAGCAGAGGCTGACGTCTGGGTCCCACATGTCAGCGGCCCAGGCTGTCCAATTCGAGTGGGCTGAGCCCACTGCAGTCCAGAGGAGAGGAAGTTGGGACGGTTGTGCCCGAGACCATCCCATGGTGTTGTGTCTCCTTTTTATTTTATTTTTCCTTTTTTTGTTTTCCCTCCAAAATTGATTTGAATTCAAATTCAAATATGTTTTCAAATGACTTGGGCATTTTACCTCAACCATATCTTCCCATATATGAATTCAGGGTAGAATTTCCCACTGAAGGACATGGTGAGGTCCGTTTTGTAAATAGAGCCTTAAAATATTGAGGTGTTGGCAATTTTCATTAAGGCCCTTCAGTTCTTTTGAATTTGCAAACTGTGTTTTTCTATTTCAACTTGAGTCATTTCATATATGATTTTGGGGCAACAAGGTCCCAGGAATTCAATGGTGATATCCATTTTGTGTTTTGTGCAACACGAAAATGGACATGGTGCACAAGCACTTATAACCATTCAATTTCTTTTGCCCTCCAATGCCATGTCTTTCTTTCAACTTCAGTGCATGTTGATCTTGTGCTTTTGATCCTTCAAGCTCTTTTCCATGTCATCTTGAATCCTTTGCATCCATGAACCAGCCCTAGCATATTGTCATATGCAAGTGGTTGGGATCCTTCTCTTCTGTTGAACCTTCCGGTGTCAAATTCACCGATACTTCTCCGTCTCCGAAATCGATATATTTATTTCACGATGCTTATTATTGTTAACTTGTTGTTGTTGAATCATGACATGTCATGTTGCCATGTCACTTACACCAAAGTTAAGGCTATGACCAAATCCTTAAAAATATTAATAATTGCATATGGAGTTTGTTGACGTGTCGTCAACACCTTCATTTAAATTTGACTAGATAGGGTCACATCATGCCTGTTAAACTTGATCATCTCATCCATGCTTGAGCATTGTTGGTCTCGATGTTTACTTGTGTGCTTTCCTTGCCGGTACCTTACGTTAGCACCTGAGGCTGCCGAGGAGACTTTCGTGGAGATTTCCGACATTGAGCCCGAGGACCCTGCTACGTCTGCTCCTTCGACTGATTACCCACGCAAGGGGGTTTATATATCATTATCTATAGCTTTCAGATCGCTTGCCTAGTTGTATTTAGAACGGTTGCTTGATCCTACCACCATATACTTTTGCTTCTCAACTAAACCCAAACAGCCATGCCCCCACATCCTAGCAAAACCTTGTTTGGCTATGTACCTTGCTTGCTTAACCATTGCTTAGTATGTGTAGGCCCTTAACCTGCTTCTTATACCCATTGTTGCTTGGTGGAATATCATGATACTATCAGAAATTGGTTGATATTTATTATTATGATGTTAATTTATATTTGACGAAGGATGGGAGACCGGGCTGTTCCCGCTAGGTGTTTTGTTCCATTCGAGTCACCTAGGTCCCGAGTTCCGGGTATTGTGTTTCTTGACGAGCTTGCCTAATCGTGTGTGGGATTCTATGAGGTCCCATTGTCTTACCTACCTAGCTTCAAACAGTTCTAGTGGTTGCCCGAGCTGATTTACTATTTTCGAACGTGTGTGTGCTTGGTTGGTACCCCAACAGTTTTCGAAACAACCTGGACCAGCGGAGACATAGTTCCTCTTGTTGGTCCACACTGGTGAAATAGGGAAGTCCCCTGTTGTTCAGGTGAGGCTAAACCCGACCTTATTCGAGAGCACGACCGGCTTTTGAGTTGGATGTCGACTCACCGGGTGCCACCCGGAACTGTGCGTTGTTAGTTAGAGGGACTCTGACGTACCGGAGTTTCAGGCGTTTACCCAGCCAAATGGAAACCGGGCGTACATGCGAAGCCTATGATGGGAAGTTGGTACACCCCTGCAGGGTTAAATCTTTTTGAAAAGCCGTGTCCGCGGTTATGGACGACTTGAGACCTACTCCTTGTTCATAGAATAAAATCAATTTAATCATGCTTAAAAAGTTGCCAACGTGTGAGTTGCCTTGATTGCTCTTCTTCGTCCGGGGCGGCAAAGAGGGGACAAGGTTGTGTTATGTTTTGCGTAAGTAGGTGGATAGAAGACTTACGACACGTTGTCAACGCAAGTTCTTGGATCTTCCCTTACTCTAATAGATAGTTAGCCACTCATATGTGCTAGAGCGGCTGCAAACTCAACCATTTACTTTCCCTTACCGTGAGAAGTTAGTTATACTGCATTGATATATTCTCACCTCTTGATTTTCTTTTCACTTTAATTGTTTTTCCTGATAGGCCGATGCAGTTGATTACTACCTTGACCCGAGCACTGGACGTTACTTCGTGGAGGTGCCACTGGAGGAGGACGATGAGGAGGACTTCACCCAGTAGATCCTATAGTTGGGTTCTGACGTTCCGTGGGTGGACTTGTTTATGTGCAGCCCTCTCTAGGGCCATTTGGATTTTGACCGTACTCGGTCGTGTGTGTCTTCCGCATGACGTTATGATGTACTGTTGGATCTAATGATCTCTGAGATGATGTAATAAATACCAGCGGCGAGTGTATGCCATGGACTTATATATATTTATGTCTTAGTTGTGCAAGCTTCATTTACCTGTTGTTGAGAACCCGATAGCGATACGAGTGCGAGTATCGTGCGTCGGTGGCCACTTATGCGCTTCTATCTCATGTGGGACGCGAAAGCAACTAACTCGAGATAGTACCGCAACGGGGGCCTGAAATTCTCCTCCCCTCTTTGTGCTTCAACTTTCGAGACCTCGTGAGCCGCCACACATGATCGAGGCACCTTTGTAATTTTCTGTGTTGCTATGGTGAGTTTGCTGGGATCTGATGGATTATGAGACTATGTTCAGATTGTGATGAGTAATATATTTGGTTCTCTTTTATATTTGTGTTCTTGAGTTAATTCTTGCATGTTCCCCGTTGCCGTATTTTACTTTGGCCAAGTGATTTGTTGCAACTCCAAGAGGGAGCGTTATGCTTGATTGTGGGTTCAACCCCCTGATGTCTAGCTTGAGTGATAGAAACATGAGATTAGGGGATGTGTTGTTGCCACCAGGGATAAAACAACGATGCTTGTACCTGTGGGTGCAAGGATTGTTTACTTTACGCAAAGTTCTTTTAATGCAGTTGTCTGTTGCTTTGAGTTTACACTTTGGGTGGGATTCAAAACTTAATACCAGCGAGATGTTCTGGATAGATATCTTAAGGTGGATGATTCGTAGTAGATGCAGATGAATTTCGGTCTACTTACCTTGGCGTACTTTTTGTAGCATAGTTAGCATTGCGATGCGTTTATAATCCTGTCAATTGCCCAGCTGTGATTTGTTTACCTCGCTAGCACTTTTATCGTCTTTTGGGAGAGAGACATCACTAGTGAACGTTATGGGACCCCGGTCCATATTTACACCATTGTTTACACCCTCAATTTACTTTCAAATCTTACTTTCAGTTGCACTTTTATCTCTTGCGTTGATCCTTTGTAAACAGCAAGGCCGGAGGAATTGACAACTCCTCTGAACTCATTGGGAGCAAAGTTATTTGCTGTGTGTGCAGGTCCAGGTGAAGTAAGCAATCTTAGAACGGCGCCATTGTTCAGTTTACCACCTTCTTGTATCTCTTGGAGTCCTACGGGAGACAAACCCTATCCTCTACCAGATAGGGGAATTTTGCTGCTACGCTACATCTCACCTTCCACTTGGGGTAACCAACGAGAAGTGAGAGAAGTATCTTCATCACCGTATCACGCGCCTCTATACAAAATGATGCCTGGGCTGCGACTTGATGTACCCATATGCCACGCAAGCTTAGCGTGTAGGTAGGACCCCACTGCGCAGACGGCCGGGCCGGGACTTTCCACAGCGCCACTTCATTACTGACATTTTCCATGCGCTCGCATGATAGAGAGATGAGCCGATAACGGACGCGTTAAGGCTGTTTACTGGGCCCGGCAACACTGATCCTATAAGAACTGTAGCGGCATGAACTTTGCTAGACACCGGTCGTTCCCAAGTTCGTGTCGAGGGACACGGGCTTGATTGGGATACTGAGGTATTTTCCACTAGTGCAATTCAACAAAGCTCGACCAGTCGACTACCTTGGGCCCTTTCAGCTTAGCATCCCTCGAAATAAAAACATTTGTCATGGCTAAAGCTGCCAGCGACTCGCAGCCGCGCTACGCATATGAAAGCGAAGGAGGATGAATTCGAGTCCGTGCGCGACTCTTCGAGTCCCCCAGGCACTCGGGGGCTACTGACGAGGGGGTGACCCCACGACTCCTGCGTGTGAGGATACCTGGTGTATAAGAATACAAGAGGCCCGCTGGAAGCTTCGACAGGCCCATGACTGGCCCGCTCTAGGCACCGACGTAGGAGTCCGCGACTAATATGGAAGTCAATACATGGCGATCAAGGCAAGGCTAGAATTAGGCAATCGTCCCTGTAACCTGAGACGGACTCCTCGGGACCTGGCCTAGTATATAAATGCTGGGAGAAGGGACGTCTTAGGACATCCAATCTACAATCAACACCTCCGGTCTTGCGCGAACTCGCCTAGACTTCCACTGTAATCGCCCCCTCACATAATATTATCGAGCAAGAAGTGCTTCTCCTGTTAGCCGACGAGTACCGCCAACCTGTTCTTTCTCTCCGATCTAATCCAGGGTCCCTGACCATGGGATTTTCCAAGGCTGATCCTCGTCAATCGGACATAGTAAATGACTCAGTAGAAGTAGCATGTGGTGGTAGCGGTGAAGCAAACTTACTTATAACGGAAGGTGAATCAAGCGTAGCACTGGTACTTAGAACGGTACCTTTTCTTGTAGTAGATGGTAAGATCGGAACCTTGGGGTATCCTTTCTTACCCATAGCGGATGAAGTTTGGCAGGCAGAATACTTCAAGTAGACTTGTAAATATTTCTATGCTCCCTGGGAAGAGCGCCAGAAGACAATACTTGATGACCCTCAACTGTAGGGGATCGATTGTAGCATTCTCGCGAGTAAGTTAACCCAATTTATTGATTCGACACAAGGGGAGCCAAAGAGTATTTATAAGCTTTGATAGTTGAGTTGTCAATTCAACCGCACCTGAAATATACTTGCTTGCAACAAAATATTAATAGCAACTGTGGTATGATAGTGATAGCGATGATGGTAACAACAAAAGTAAAACAGCAGAAATAAACTAGTAGTAACCAGCAGGTAAAGCACTATAGGCTAGGGAGATGGATGGTCGGGCATTGCATGAATAAGAATGAACATGTAATAGGTTCTAACACGGGGCAAGGCACATAGAAAAGCAATGATCATCAAGGCAAATATCAAACATTAGGCATATATCCCGTAGGTAGTTGTGCGTGGCAATAAGAACTTGCACGACATCTTTTGTCCTACCATCCCGCTACGAGCGGGGCCAAAGGGAACTTATGGAGATTAAGGTGCTCCTGTCAAAGAGCACTAGAACAAAAGCAATAAACTCAATGGATACATGGAATACTCAAATTATGGACTAACCCCTTTGGTGTCCCAAGCTGTCACCTTTGGGATCGCTGGTTCCATACCATAATAGGTGCATAAAATTCATAGATAGGATCAAGAACATAAATATGCTCATGAAAACATAAGTGGTTCAGATCTGAAAAAATGGCAATCGGGCCTAAAGTGACAAGCATTAAGAGGCAACAAGTTGTAGCAAAGATGATAAACACCAAAGTAGATGATAGGCAACATGCCCCCAATAATCTGACGAACTATTACTTGATCAATCTCATCCAATCCATAACATCCCCTTTGCCTACAGAAGGGAATTACTCACACATGTGAAGGGAAGTCATGGAGGGAGGATGGAGTGGTGATGGTGATGACGATGGTGATGATCTCCCCTCTCTGGAGGCCAAATCAGCCTCCAGATTAGCCCTCCTGAGGAAGAACAGAGGGTGGTGGAAGCTCCGCAATGGGTTGTGGAAAAGCGACTTCTGTTTCGGAGTTTCCTCGCCACGAGAATAAATAGAGGCCAAGGTAGGTCACCAGAGGGGGTGGGACCAACCCAGGCGCCCTGTGGGCACGACCAGGGGATGGCCGCGCTAGCTAGGCGCCTGGGGGCCCCCTGGCTCCCCTCTGGTCCACCTTCTGGTCCTGGGTCTCTCCGGGTGCATGGATTTTCTGTATTTTTTCTGGGAATTTTCTGAGATGTCTAAAAATCCATTTTCCTACGCACAATAAAACCATACACGCAGCTCTGCTGAAAACAGCGTCAGACTGGGTTAGTTTAGCTCAAATCATGCAAGAATTAGGGAAAAACAATAGCAAAAGTGTTTGGAAAAGTAGATACATTTGAGACGTATCAGCACCATCCACCATTGGCGCCTTCCATCAAGCAGATTTGTTACCCACGCCACAGCAGATTATTCTTCCTTCTATGGATCGCATTATCAACTCCAGCCAAGAGGTCGATTCATCAAGATCTGAGCATCCCCTGTGATCTAATGTTCTTACAGAATCCAAGGAACAGCCAACTCATCATCACATTGTGCCATGTCATCCTGCAACCAGGACACCACCTGTTCCGATGTCGTCCGTTCAAGCCAGAGTGTCCTACACACTGGCAACACTTGCTAAGAAAACAGTGCCACCCGCAGCGGTTTCTCAGCAGATGAATCGGGAGGAACCCGCGGATGGCATGCCTACTCCGCTGACCATCCGGATGGAACCCGAAGATCAGATGTCTGCTCCACAGACCAACATGGCGGCACACATGGATCACATGTCTGCTCACCAGACCGATATGGCGGCAACCAGAGATCACACGTCCACACCGCTCGCTCCTCAGCTCGACAGAGCGTCGCCTCCATCTCACCAATCTAACAATCTTTCAACACAAGGTCCGCAAGTCGGGGAACTTGAACCAACAGATCAAAAGTCTGACAATTTTGGACCACCAGTTCCACAGTCCAGCGCACTTACATCAACAGTGCAAACGTCTGATGCACTCGTACAACAAGGTCCACATTGTGAAGCGACTACACCACCAGCTAATAACAAGTATGATGCACCTATACCTCCAGCTGCAATGTCAGTAGATCATGCAAGCGACCTGGTGGTCGATCATAAGTCTGACGTGCGAAAGAGAAGGAAATGTGTAAAGCTTAGACTCCGGCCACAACAAACCCCAGTAAGAAGGCATTAAAAAGCCTGCAAGTATATGATTGATGCTAGCAAGGAAGATATATCCCTCACTTCTCGTTAGTTACCCCAAGTGGAAGGTGAGATGTAGCATAACAACAGATTTCCCCTATGTAGAGGATAGGGTTTGTCTCCCGTAGGACTCGCAGAAAATACAAGAAGGTGGTTCGATAAGTGATGCGCCGTTTGAAAGGAATAACTTGCTTCTCCTGGACCTGCACACACAGCAAATAACTTTGCTCCCAACGAGTACAGAGAGAGGAGTTGTCAATTCCTCCGGCCTTGCTGTTTACAATGGATCAACGCAAGAGATAATGATAGTAGCAACGGAAAGTGAAGACCGAAAGTAAATTGAGGGTGTAAAAAATGGTGGAAATATGGACCGGGGTCCCATGACGTTACTAGTGATGTCTCTCTCCCAAAAGACGATAAAAGTGCTAGCGAGGTAAACAAATCACAGCTGGCCAATTGACAGGATTATAAACGCACTTAAATGCTAACTATGCTACAAATGAAAGGAAGAGGCTCAAAAGCAATGGGCAGTATGACAAGGTAAGTAGACCGAAATCCATCTGCATCTACTACGAAGCATCCACCTTGAGATATCTATCCAGAACATCTCGCTGGTATTAAGTTGCGAATCCCACCCAAAGTGTAAACTCAAAGCAACAGACAACTGCATTAAAAGAACTATGCGTAAAGTAAACAATCCTTACACCCGTAGTACAAGCACCGTTGTTTTATCCGTGGTGGTAACAACACATCCCCTAATCTCATGTTTCTGTCACTCAAGCTAGACATCAGGGGGCTGAACCCACATTCAAGCATAACGCTCCCTCTTGGAGTTGCAACAAATCACTTGGCCAAAGAAAAATACGGCAACGGAGAACATGCAAGAATTAACTAAAGAACAAAAATATCAAAGAGAACCAAATATATTAGTCATCATAATCTGAACATAGTCTCATAATCCATCAGACCGCAACAAACTCAGCATAGCAACACAGAAAATTACGAAGGTTCCTCGATCATGTGATGCAGCTCACGAGGTCTCGAAAGTGGAAGCAAAAAGAGGGGAGGAGAACATCACATAGCTACTAGTCATGGACCCATGGTCAAAGAGGGACTACTCACAAGAAATCCAGGAGGCGTCCATGGTGATGGGTGGTCTCCCAGAGGGGTTTCCTCCTTCCGGCAGGGTGCCGGGGCAGCTTCTCCTAGCAACCCCGATCTTGAAACATCGGCGGCGGTATAGAGTGGAGAACGGGAATAACAGATCGATATTAGGGGTTTCCTTCGCAGGGGCTAAATATAGGCCAAAGGGGGCACCGAGAGGGGCCATAGGGCAGCCAGGAGGCCTCATGGCGCGCCCTAGGGTGGGGCCGCGCCAGGGACCCTCCTGGGTCCCTGGTGGGTCCACTCCATTCCTTCCTCGGTTGTTCGGGAAGCTTCTGCGGCGCTTATTTTTTATATAATTTTTCCGGAATTTATTTGGCACTTTTAATGGCCGGCAAACCTGAAATATAAAAAAGCAAAAAACAGGAACTGGCAACTGGGTGCACTGAGTTAATAGGTTAGTCCAAATATGAATAAAAGTGTATGAAAGTTCAAGTAAAACATGGCAAACTCACACAAATCATGCATGGAGCAAGCAGAAATTATAGATACGTTTGGGACGTATCAACATCCCCAAGCTTAATTCCTTCTCGTCCTCAAGTAGGGAAATGATAACAAGCATAATTTCTATGGCGACATGCCACACAAGCATATAAGGACTTTTATGTAAAGCAATCAAAGCATGCAATTCAATTCAAGTCTTGACAAGCAAGAGTCTATATTAGCATTGACACAAGAAACAAAAGAACAAAGGGTGCAAGACCTCTCGCTGTCCGTGACTCGAATGTCTCGAGATGGTGTTTGCGTGCAAGCAGGGGAATGGGAAAAAGAGAGAAAAAGGTTGTTGAGAACTACTATCTACTGAAGTTCCACACTTAGTCTCCTTTGGATTCTTATCTTGCCTCGTCCCCAAAACACTAGTCAGGTACAAGTCAAACTGATCCACTCCCATTCGATATTTTGAGCACTCATGCAATGGATGAGCGTGATCAAGAAAGTTGACACCTAACAGGCGAAACAGAAAGAAGGTGGAGGAGGAAGACAAAAAGGTGTGAAAGGCTCACATCAATGAGGACAATCATAGACGAGAGGAGGCCATATGATAGATATGATGTGAGGAGTAGGGATTGCCATGCAACGGATGCACATATGAGCTAAAAGATCTCCAAGGGAACTAGTGGGGGTTCATCCAACTTGCTTACTCAAGAAGACCTAGAGCTCGTTTGAGGAGGCTCATCATTGTAATATACAAGCCAAGTTCTATAGTGTGAAGGGTCCCCACATAGCTATATGCATGTATGATAATCTCTATGGAGTACAAGGGATAGTGGATGAAGTACTAGTGTGGATCTCTCAAAAGGAATAGTAGTGTGCCCCCTTCTCTCTTCTTTTTATTTTTCTCTTTTTTCTTTTTTTTTCTTTTTTTGGTGGCCTCAATGGCTCTTTCTATTTCTCTCATTTGTCCTCTTTGTGATCTTTTCCTCACTTAGGGGCAACAATCTATATTTTAGTTTTTACAAGAATATAGGAGATCTTTCACACTTTACAAGGGTACTCACATAAAGAAGATGTAACTATCATGATGCAAATGTATGCCTCTGCCAGGATAGAAGGATATGCAATGATACTAGCGCGTCATGTAGCAATGATTAGGGCAAGGCCCAACTAGCATGCGGCTCATCGATCTAGCAAGTAGCATGTATGACAGGAAGATCAAGTCATGAGAAGGTGGATGTTGCATGGCAATGTATTCCAAAAAGGCTATGGAAATGCCTTGATAGGTAGGTATGGTGGATTTTTTGAGGAAAGATATAAGGAGGTTTATGATGACAGAGCGTATCATGCCAAGGGTTTGCATGTACCGGCGAAGGTGGACGCCAACTCTCGGAGTGATAAGGAGGCAATGCACGACACAGAAGAGGCTAGAAAAATATGGGAGGTGGAAGTGTCAACTTTCGAATACTCACATTAGTCCGAAGAACTCATGCACTTATTATCGGTAACTCTCAATCTAATCAGGAGGTTCACAAAGAGACAAGCACTGTCGGGGGGATGGATCAGGCCCATAGACCCGACATTAGAAACCTCTGGGCCGACTTACATATGAAGGCCCACAAAGAAGACCCGACCAGGAGTCTGACATGCCAAGCGTGAAGATTGAAGCCCTAGAAGGAATTCGACTTACCTTGTATAGCACGTAGAAAACTTGTAAAGCAGAATAGAACTCCACATAGTGTAGGAGTCGGACTCTAGGAATCCCGGGACCCGGCACCTTTATAAGCCGAGGTTCATGGGAGCGGGAGCGAGAACTTACCTCAAGCCAGGACTAGACAACTCGCGCCATAACCTAGATCTCCACGAGACTAAGGTTGCAAAATATCATCACTGTAATCGATAAGATCGGCTTTTCCTATTGAGGAGTCGACCTCACAATAATCAAGAAGCAGGAGTAGGTCTTTACCACATCGGCGGGGCCGAACCTGGGTAAATCGCCGAGTCACGTGTCTATGTCAACTCTCTCCTCGAATTCGCCTCGAAGCAAAGGTCCCATGATAAGTCCGACTCTACGGACATCTGCCGTGACTTTCCCACGACAGTTGGCGCCCACCGTGGGGCCTGCGCTCGCAGGTGTTGAGATTCTAGGGGGAGCTATGCAAGGTATGGAAGGATTCGTGGCTGGGCGAATCACCAGGAGCCGACGTGGAAAGCTCTGCATCGACGACTCACCTTGGGGCCCTGACGCCGATTCCATCGAATCCGGCTATCGGGTCCCGATCGGATATATTCATATCTTCATTGGGAAGACAAACGGATATGAGCCAGAGCCGGATCCTGAAGTCCCCTTGGAAACCTCGATTCGGCGACACGCCGGCTCAAGGCACACCTTTGTCGGGTTCATCGCTGGATCTCCAGAGTCGGCGCACTCTACTGAGTCCCTGACACCCGACGCCTCGGAATAAACATCTGACGCTAACTCGCATCCTAGAGAAACAAGCTTTTCGGATACTGGCTCCATCCGATCCACCGGGAGCAACAGACTCGGCCCAGGAACAGCAGAATACGACCCCGACTTCCCGCAGTACGAGCCTCCATACCGCGTGACAATGTTCATGGCAGGCACAAAAGGACAGGGAAGTCAGCCGGCTCAGGGCGCGGCGCAGAATCGGAACACAGATACGGCTCACAACACGGCCCCTAATCCAGATAGGGAGCAGTCAGAATTCCTCACGGGAGCAGAAGCCCTCACTGATACCTTAAACGCCCTGGACGAAGCCTTAGCCGCACCAATGACCACGGAAAACCAGGGGGCCTGGAGAACAAAGGTCAACGGACTCAAGGCCCAGGTGATGAGCATACGGAGGGAAATTAACTCCCAGAACACACAAATGGTGGAAAGAGAAACCCAACTTTCCCAAGAAACCAGGCGCTTACAATACGAGTCAGAGTTGATAGAAGCCCAGAGACTAAGTCTCGCCAACGCACGTCCAACAGGACCCGCGAACCGGATCCCTGCTGATCTCCCGGCCCGGAGACTATTCCAGGATATGCATCAGTCGACTCCCCCAGGGTACACGCCACCAAGGCAACCTGCCCTATCACCACGGCAGGAACGGTTCCATATGCCTCCGGATCATTTCAATAACCCCATGGCTAATGTGGTGGCAGCAACACGGTTCCTCGCCAGCGTGCCTGCGCACGGAGACACTCTGGTGGACCAGGCCACTCGAGGGGCAATCGATCTGCTCAAAACCGCAATCACACAGCAAGCCCAGTAATCATAGGAATTCCAATACTTACACGAGACCCCATATCGGAGTATAAGCCGGCAAGCGGATTCACCGGCTCCGGCCGGCTCGATCAGCCATCGACAGCGCAGAGCTCCACCACCGTCGGACCCGCAGAGGGCGACAAGGATCCAAGACATAACGTCCGTCTTCTATCCTGAACGACGGGTAGAGCAGATGGTCCAACCTCCACCCCAAGATCAAGACACCGAGTTCATCTGCAGATCCGTGGGCAACCGATGCCTGGTGCCGGCTCTACGAAACACACGCTTGCCATCAGACTTCAAGGGCCCACGTAAGATCGTGAACTATACGACTGACATGGACCCTGCAGCTTGGATCGAAATTTATGACCTAGCCATGGACATGTTACAAGCCAGCGAAGGAGTTTGTGCCCGTTACCTCACAATGATGTTGGAAGGGCCGGCTCGCACATGGTTCAAAAACCTCCCAGAGGATTCTGTCACCTCCTGGGCGGACCTCAAGGAAAAGTTTATCAAGAATTTCCATGGCACATGTCGGCGAGCCACCACAATTGTTGACCTGGAGCATTGTGTCCAGAAGGAGGGAGAGTCGACCCTGAGTTGGGCATGACGGGTAGCAGAAATAATCCACTCCTCGAACACTATCACTGCCCAGACATCCGTCATTGTCTTGGAAAGGAACTGCAAGTTCGAGCCCCTAGTACATAAGCTTGGCTGACTCAGACGGACGGTCAAGGACATAGGAGAAATCATGAACGCGGTTATCAAATATGCTGAGTCCGACAAAACTAAGGACACTAAACCTCAACAGGATAAAGCCGGCCAGAACAAAAATGGTGGCAAAACATCCCAGAATCGGAGTCAGCAAACAAAGCGGCGACTTGATCAGACTACTTCTGACTTGGTAGCCAACAAAAATGTCGGCTCCCAAAGACAGAAGCAAGGGGGCAACAACTACCGCAAGCCAGAAGGAAATTTTCGCCCAAACAGCTTTGAAGAAGCTATGAAGAGTCCTTGCCCGACCCATAGTAAACCCGGTCGCCCAGCCAACCACACTTGGGAAGATTGCAATTTCATGAAAGAATTTGCACGACGTGGGAACCAGGGACCTCGCGGGTCAGGGGGGAGCCGGCCAGAACAGCAACAACCAAAATCCTGGCTACCAAGGAACCAGCGGAATGCCTCAACACCGAGGACCCGGAGGAGGAGCCCGGCAAAATCAGTCAGGGCTTGCTGGATTCCAAGCAAACCCGAAACAATTCCATGACCGTGCAGCATATCACGTTTTCACCACCTGCAGTTGCAGGAGGGATAGGAAGCTGCAACGGAGAGCCGCT
Organism: Bromus sterilis; assembly: GCA_950022295.1. Taxonomy (NCBI): domain Eukaryota; kingdom Viridiplantae; phylum Streptophyta; class Magnoliopsida; order Poales; family Poaceae; genus Bromus; species Bromus sterilis. The sequence goes on along the minus strand of OX465598.1, from coordinate 212,269,895 downwards.
ATGGCTGTGACTGCAGAGCCGGCTTGGCCCAGGTGGCTTAATTGGTCAGAACAACCAATCACCTGGACAAGGGATGATCACCCCCCGGTGGTGGATAACCCGATGGCCCTGGCTCTAGTAGTCTCTCCACAAATTGGAGGATATACACTTGACAAAGTACTCATAGACGGAGGAAGCAGCATCAACATCCTTTATTACGAAACTTTCCGCAGGATGGGGCTGACCCAAAAACAGTTGCAACCATCCAACACCGTTTTCCACGGAATAGTCCTGGGCAAGTCAACACGTCCGATAGGCAAGATCTACCTGGAGACGGCTTTCGGAAACGCCGAAAACTTCCGCTCCAAGCTCATACTCTTTGAATTGGTAAAACTCGAGAGCCCATATCACGCCATTTTAGGCAGACCGGCTTACGCCAAATTCATGGCTTGACCATGTTATGTCTACTTAAAACTAAAAATGCCAGGTCCTAATGGCCCAATCACGGTCGATGGAAGTCGGTCCAGTGCAGTGGAGTGTGACGAACAACACGTCAAATTTGTCGAGTCGACACACGCCAAAGAGGACTTGTCAGTATACCAAGAAAAGGTAGACCCGGCAGACCCCACAATCTTGAAGAAACCGACTCCCGACAACAACCCCAAGTTCCAACCGGCTCAAGATACAAAGAAAGTCGACTTTTTCCCCGGTGACTCTTCTCAGTAGTTCATCATTGGGACATAGTTATCTGATAAATAGGAAAGCATGTTCATCGAGTTGATCCGTGAGAATAGGGACATCTTTGCATGGAAACCCTCTGATATGCCAGGTGTCCCGAGGGAACTCGCTGAGCACCACCTAAACATAGATCCAAAACTAAATTCGGTTAAGCAATTCCTTCGCCGTTTCAACGACGAAAGGAGAAATGCTATTGGGGAAGAGATAGCCTGGCTCCTTGCCGCTGGATTTATCACGGAAGTCTTCTATCCAGAATGGCTCGCAAACCCGGTCCTCGTTTTGAAAAAGAACGGGACATGGCGCATGTGCATATACTACACAGACTTAAACAAGGCCTGCCAGCTCAACACCACTTGCAGATATCATCCAAAACCGAGAAAGCCACGGGAAGGATTGCAAAGTGGGCCATAGAGTTGGGGGCTTATCACATCAAATACAAGCCTCGAACGGCCATCAAATCCCAGGCACTAGCCGACTTCATCAATGATTGGACAGAAATCCAAACACTTCCGGAGAAGCCAGTCACCAAATATTGGACGATGCACTTCGATGGAAGCCGACAGCTCCAAGGGTCAGGAGACGGCGTGGTTCTTACCTCACCAAAAGGGGAGAAATTTTTCTATTTTCTGCAGCTGTAGTTCACCTGCACCAACAATGCAGCAGAGTATGAGGCCTTTCTTCATGGACTACGGCTGGCTCATGATGAACATAAGCTGGATCCAATGCTATGGTGACTCTGATCTCGTTTCTCAACAAGTGTCAGGAAAATGGGATTCCAAAAATCCCATAATGGCAGCTTATCGACGAGAAGTGCAAAGACAAGCCGGATTTTTTGTTGGATACCAGGTGGATCATGTGGACCGTAGGGAAAACGAAGCAGCAGATGCTCTCTCCCGACTCGGCTCTCAGTGAAAGCCGGTCCCTCCAAACGTATTCCTGGATGCTCTAACAAAGCCGTCCGGACCACCACCAACAGAGCAAGACATAGCAGAGCCGGATCTAGAGACGGCTTTGGTCGCTGCAATTCATGCTACACCCTCATGGGTCGTACCTTACTTAGATTACAAGACTCGAGGAATTCTTCCTCAAGACGAGATGTTGGCCAGACAAATCGTCAGGAGAAGCCAATCCTTTGTACTCATCAATGGTGAGTTACATCGGCGGAGTGCCGCAGATGTTTTTCAGAGATGCGTCTCACCAGAAGAAGGTAGAGCCATCCTCAACGAAATACACTCTACAGATTGCGGACACCATGCCGGCTCTCGTTCGCTGGTTGCTAAAGCCTTTCGACATGGCTTCTACTTTCTCACAGCTCATGCGGATGCAGAGGACATAGTAAAGAAATGTGATGGATGTCAGCGCTATGCAAAACAAGCTCACATGCCGTCTCAAGAACTCAGGATGATACCTATCACTTGGCCCTTTGCAGTATGGGGACTTGATATGGTGGGACCTTTCAAAAGGTCGGCCAACAAAAACACCCACATATTAGTGGTAGTGGATAAGTTTACCAAATGGGTCAAAGCCGAGCCGGTCAGCAAATGTGACGCTGCGACAGCACTAAAATTCTTGAAAAAGATCATATACAGATTCGGCCACCCTCACAACATTATCACTGATAATGGTTCTAACCTATCAGAAGGTGTTATGCAACGATTCTGCCAGAACGAGCACATCCGACTCGACCTCGCATCAGTGGCTCACCCACAGTCCAACGGACAAGACGAGAGAGCCAACGAAGAGTTGCTCCGAGGCATCAAACCCCGACACGTTGTCCCCTTGAAAAGGACGCCGGGTTGTTGGGAGGAGGAGTTACCCTCAGTATTATGGAGCATCAGGACGACCCCCAACAGGTCGACAGGCTACACGCCCTTCTTCCTCGTCTATGGAGCGGAAGCCGTCCTCCCAAGTGACATACGTCACGACTCACCACGAGTCACTGCTTACATAGAAGCCGAAAACGAGAAAGCAAGACAAGATGCCTTGGATATTCTCGACGAAAAACGAGATTTGACTACAGCTCAGTCGGCTATTTACCAACAAGATCTGCGACGCTACCATAGCCGCCGCATCAAAAGTCGAACTTTCCAGGAAGGTGATTTAGTGCTCCGACTCATACAGAAAAGAGATGGAATGCACAAGTTATCCTCTCCTTGGGAAGGACCATTCGTGGTCAGCAAGAACCTGTACAATGGATACTACTGCTTAGTGGATATACGCGAGAAGGCAGACACGCGCACAAGCATGGACGAGACTCCCAGGCCGTGGAATATCGCACAACTCCGTCCATATTACACTTGAGTACAACAGGAAAATTACTGTACATTTCAATAAGTCGACATTCGCCGCACTGGATTTCGCCATATTAATATATATAAGCCGACATTCGTCGCGCTGTCTTTCGCCATCAAAATATACTAAGTCGACTTTGTCGCACTGGCCCTCGCCACATATACCTAAGTCGACTTTCGTCGCACTGGCTCTCGCCATATCGACTCCTCTTTACCTTTTAGTTTCATGTTATTCATTTTTGCATCATACATTGCATATTTTGCATTATTATACCTCAGAGACCCGGGGGCTTGATCAACCCCTCTATTGGTACTGAGCATGTATATTGCTTATTCAGGGGAATCGGGGAGTCGATGACAACCATTGACTCTTTATCCGAAAACTCGGCATATATATGTAAAAATCAGACGTGTATACGCTTATTCAGGGGCAGTAGGGGAGCTCGATGACACTCATCGACTCTTATCTGAAGGAATCCCGGCATATATATGAACTGGCTAAACACGCCTTGGCCTGTATAGCTTAAGCTCATACGACCTACGTGTACCCGGCTTAATCTAAAACCTTGGGGGCTTACAGCAACGTCTACCAAGTCTAGCCTTAAGTACAGGGAACGCTAGTCATATGTTGCTGGCTTACAGAGAAGTGCCGATTCACAGATAACCCAGTAATATATCTCAACGAGAAGATAAGGTGTGTTAAAACTGGAGTCGACTTCTATATAAGCCTTCATACTTTCTTTTTGCATACATCACATGCCCTTTTCATTTTATATGGCATCCAAAAAAGAGCATCCTGAGCATTAACCTATGTGACTCGGTATGACACCAAAGATGTTCATACTGACTCATGGGGACTATAGCTCAAAAACATTCTCTATGACTCGGTATGACACCAAAGATGTTCATACTGACTCATGGGGACTACAACTTCAAAATCTCCATGTGATGCAGCAGCGTGTCAAGAAACACATGCTGACTTGTAGGGATTATACCTTTTGCATTACATCTTCTGCATTTATAAAGTCGACTTTGGTCGCAAACGGCTCTCGCCATATATAAAGTCAACTGCGGTCGCGAACGGCTCTCGCCAATAATAAAGTCGACTTTTGTCGCAAACGGCTCTCGCCATTTATAAAGTCGACTTCGGTCGCAACAGCTCTCACCGTATATATATATGAGTCGACATTCGTCGCACTGACTTTCTCCACATTCAGATACTCATGCCGACTTGGAATTGGCACACATTATTTCAGGTTGCTGAAGGAAACATATTCCAGCACTCTATTTGGAAGCTGGGAACACAACCCATCGTGTCATATCTATGTAACTTGGCAGATTAAAAGATAGCCCTATGTGACTCGGCACTGCACACATATGCACACACCGACTCATGGGGACTACACTTCAAGGTTTCTTCTCAAATAAAGACTCGGTACATCACCCAGCTGAGTACACCGACTCTTGGGGAGTAACACTTCAAAAAAAATCCTTATTAAAAAGTTTGGCATATAATACTTGCCGAATTTAGAAAACATACAAAAATTTGTAAGTCCCAGGTTGCTGCAGGCAAGACAACCCGACACTTGAGGGCTACACTACTTCGAAAAACTTCTTCTTTGATGAATCGGCTCAAACACCATGATTATTATACCCACTCTTGAGAAGCAACACTTCTTTGATGACCTGGTACGGCACGCAAACGCGACCACACCATCTCATGGGGGCTACAAGTCGATTTATCCTATGAGTCGATCACCGATACACAACTATTATGAATCGACTCAGGGGGCTACAGATACATACACTATCATAAATAATCGGTTCTCATCCATTTTGAAAAATATTCAAAGTCAGGAATGAAACCAACTCATGGACTCACGGACTCAATGAAAATTCATAATTTTCATTCATTGAACCAACTGGGTCTTACATCAAAGGAGGCAACCTTACAAGCAAAAGCCAAACTCGGCGAAATAACTAAGAAGAAAAGACCAAAGCTTCAGGCATCTTCTTCAGAGTCGGCTTCATCTGCCGTTGAAAATTCTTCTTCACTATGGATTTCTTCATCGCTAGAGCTCTCAATACAACTACAGGCTCGGTCTCCATCTGAGTCAAAGATCCTAACCCACAAGGTGTCCTCACCATCAAATCTGAAAACAATGGTGTCTCCTCTTGAGATATTCCTGGAGCGAAGAAAAGTTTTCCAACCCTTCTCAAAAAACATGGTGCCATGGCTAGAAAATCTAACCGTCACCCAGATAGGCCCATGAGGACATCCATCAGATCAGAGCCAAAGACCCGAAGGCGTTGAGTCAATCACAAGTTGAGTAAAAGACTCAGGAAGTTTGATCCAGCGTCGAATCATCCGGATATGAACCAAGAACTCACTCCTCTCAGGAGAAGAAGGGGGAGATTCGGAAGGAGATGCAGCACGAGTACTTCTTCCTCTACCTCTACCTCTACCTCGCCCACGGCCTCGCCCACAGCCACGACCACGGCCGCGACCTCGAGTACTTGCACCGGTATTGGGCTCGTTAGATGCCAAAGGAGAAGAGGCTTCTAGCTTAGGTTCCATGGGGAAAACAGGAAGAGGAAGAAGAAGATGGATGCGCTTGAAGGATCAAACTATCCAAAGGGATATTTATAGTAGATTCATGGGGAGGATCAATTAATACCATAAATGATACGAGATAACTACCCATGGTAGATAGCATTTATGGAAAGACTCCTCGATTCCCATTACAAACATCAATGCCTCCAACTAGCGTTTCGGGCAGTGTGATCATAGAAACCAAACCAAATCTTTTACCAAAGGTCAAAAGAAAAATCTTCAAGTAAAAGGAGATGTAAATCTAGAAAGAATTGGTGTCGACTCCTAGTAAGCATCAAATGATAGTTGATTCAACCAGAAGAGTCGACTTCATGGAATATAAATAGAGCCAAAGCAAGATTGAAGAGAGACGACTCCGACTCCCAATCAACGCCAATCATAATGTCGGCCCTTGATCCATGAAGAGCTGGCGGCAATGAAGAAAACAAAGAAGATTGATGTGAAGAATAAAGCATCACAACAATCCTGGGGGCTAATGCCGGGGGGATGGATGAGGCCCATAGACCCGGCATTGGAAACCTCTGGGCCGACTTACATATGAAGGCCCACAAGGAAGACCCGACCAGGAGTCTGACGTGCCAAACGTGAAGATTGAAGCCCTAGAAGGAATTCGACTTACCTTGTATAGCACGTAGAAAACTTGTAATGTAGAATAGAACTCCACATCGTGTAGGAGTCGGACTCTAGGAATCCAAGGACCCGACACCTTTATAAGCCGAGGTTCACGGGAGCCAGAGCGAGAGCTTACCTCAAGCCAGGACTAGATAACTCGCGCCATAACCCAGATCTCCACGAGACTAAGGTTGCAAAATATCATCACTGTAATCGATAAGATCGGCTCTTCCTATTGAGGAGTCGATCTCACAATAATCAAGAAGCAGGAGTAGGTCTTTACCGCATCGACGGGGCCGAACCTGGGTAAATCGCCGAGTCCTGTGTCTATGTCGACTCTCTCCTCGAATTCGCCTCGCAGCAAAGGTCCCATGATAAGTCCGACTCTATGGACATCTGTCGTGACTTTCCCATGACAACTACCCCGAGGAGGAGTGTATGGGGGTTTGGTTATCCTTGCGCATCCTCGACTCATGGTACGTGAGTGTTCTCTAATATTCAAACCCTTAAGAGGTTAGTGATCCATCTAGTAGCTAGAGTTCTCAACAGGGGTTTTGGTTTTCGAAAATCACACGGATTGCCCAAAATATGACATCTATCACTAATAGGCTAAAGCTCTTGACACCATAAGTTCAAACATTACTCTAGTGAATACCTCAAAACTATCGCAAGTTACTACTACAAAGAGAATAGCAACTTCAACTACCTACTTTCTAGTCAAGACACAAAACTCAGGCAACAGGCAAACTCTCTAAACAAGATAAACATGGAACATATAGAAAGTTCAACTGAGACAAAAGAAAAGCTCTAGAAGAAAACTAAAGCACTACAACTAAACATGGCGGCAGCTAAGAAAAGAAAAAGAACAACTCACAGCTCAGGAAATAAGCATGCAAATCCTATGAGGAGTTCTAGTTCAAACGGAGCGTGTTTCTCTCCCACACAAAAGAAATCTGGGGTCTAACTTGTTATAACAGCAAACAAAGCAAAAACAAACCTAAGAAAAGTAAAGAGCGAGACGCTCCAAGCATAGCACATAACGCATGAAGTGATAAAAATATAGTGCAACGAGGGACGAACTGATAATTGTTGCTGAACAAGGGGATGCACGGGGGCATCTGATACGTCCCAAATGTATCAATAATTTCTGCTTGCTCCATGCATGTTTTGTGTGACTTTGCCATGATTTTCTTGAACTTTCATACACTTTTGAGCATATTTGGACTAATCTATTAACCCAGTGCACCCAGCTGCCAGTTGTTGTTTTCTGCTGTTTTTGTATTTCAGGCTTTCCGGCCATTAAAAGTGCTCCAAAAAAATCTGGAAAAATCAGATAAAAAATCAACGACCCGGAAACTTCCGGAATCACCAAGGTAGCGGAGGGGGCCACCACCAGGAGACCAGGAGGGTCCCTGGCGCGGCCCCACCCTAGGCCGCACCAGGAGGCCTCCTGGCTGCCTGGTGGGTCCCCTCGACACCTCCCTCCGCCTATATTTATCCCCCAGGGTGGAAACCCCTAATATCGATCTCTTTTTCGCGAACTCGCCTCTGTACCGCCGTCGCCGCCGTTTCAAGATCGGGGCTGCCTGGAGAAGCTGCCCCGGCACCCTGCCGGGAGGAGGAACCCCCTCCGGGAGACCATCCATAGCCATGGACGCCTCCCGGATGTGTCGTGAGTAGTCCCCCTTGGACCATGGGTCCGTGACCAGTAGCTATGTGATGTACCTCTCCCCTCTTTGTGCTTCCACTTTCAAGACCTCGTGAGCTGCCTCACATGATCGAGGCACTTTTGTAATTTCTGCTGTTGTTATGCTGAGTTTGCTGGGATCTGATGGATTATGAGACTATGTTCAGATTGTGATGAGTAATATATTTGGTTCTTCTCTTTTATATTTTGTTCTTCAGTAAATTCTTGCATGTTCTCCGTTGCAGTATTTTTCTTTGGCCAAGTAGTTTGTTGCAACTGCAACAGGGAGCGTTATGCTTGATTGTGGGTTCAGCCCCCTGATGTCTAGCTTGAGTGACACAAACATGAGACTAGGGGATGTGTTGTTGCCACCAGGGATAAAACAACAGTGCTTGTACCCGCGGGTGCAAGGATTCTTTACTTTACGCAAAGTTCTTTTAATGCAGTTGTCCGTTGCTTTGAGTTTACACTTTGGGTGGGATTCACAACTTAATACCAGCGAGATGTTCTGGATAGATATCTCAAGGTGGATGATTCGTAGTAGATGCAGTTGGATTTCGGTCTACTTACCTTGGCGTACTGTCCATTGCTTTTGAGCCCTTCCTTTCTTTGGAGCATAGTTAGCATTGCGGTGCCTTCATAATTCTGTCAATTGCCCAGCTGTGATTTGTTTATCTCGCTAGCACTTTTATCGTCTTTTGGGAGAGAGACATCACTAGTGAAAATCACGGGACCCCGGTCCATCTTCACATCATTGTTTACACCCTTAGTTTACTTTCAGTCTTTACTTTCAGTTCCACTTTTATCTCTTGCGTTGATCCTTTGTAAACAGCAAGGCTGGAGGAATTGACAACTCCTCTGTACTCGTTGGGAGCAAAGTTATTTGTATATGTGTGCAGGTCCACGTCAAGCGCCGTGACACCTACTTTTATCTCTTGGAGTCCTACTGGTTCGATACTCAACCTTAGCATCTTTGCTAAGGGAAACTTGCTGCTACACTGCATCTCACCTTCCACTTGGGGTAACCAACAAGGAGACTCCACTCTTCGGGCCACTCTGTATCAAGCGAATTTCTGGCTCCGTTGTCGGGGACTCCACTCTTCAAGATAGGGGGGTTGCACACTATCTTATATCTTTGCTTTTTAGTCTTGTTAATTTACCTTTCAGTTTTTGTCTTTGTGTCCTTTATCAAAAAATTCAAAGAAAATAGTATGTCTAGTTCCTTACTTGCCAATCAATGTCTGACTTCTTTGAAACCAGATCTTATTGGCATGGAGGATTCACCGAGGATCAATAAAAGTGGTACAAGGAACACCGCTTGTCTCAAAAGGGGACACACTTATGGAAACAAATACACCAGTTGTACGACTATGCTAGAAACTTGTGCTCAATATATAATATATCTTTCTGCAGGGATGAATCTTGTTGCTTTATGAGGCACAAACACCTTGCTTTCCAATGTGAGTACAATGATGATGAAACCTTAGCTTCTTATGCTAAGATAAATTATGATTTTGATGATGCAGAGCAAATAGAAGAATTTGTTGCTTATAAGGGTGCCTATGAAATTACTTCTCTTCTTAAAAATATTGATGATGCCCCTTACAAATCTGAGAGTCTTGCTATACTTAACTATTGTTTGGAAAATTACGATGCAAATTATTATATTACTGATCATGTTGAGAGAATCTCTCCCCCAAAGGAAGAGACGAATGTTTTGCAGGACTCTATGGAAGAAGAAATTTTTGAACCTGAAAGATCCTTGGATGAAAAAGAGGAGGAGAGTGACGAACAAAAGGAGGAAGAATGGATCCATCCATGTCTACCTTCTAATGAGAGTAAATCTTTGAATCCTACCTTATATGAGTGTTAGGATCCTATGGATTCTTTTGAAATATCCCTTTTTGATGAAGTTCATGCCTTTTATACTTGCGGCCATGATGCCATTATGAATAATGCTTATGGAGATGAACTTGCTATAGTTCCTCATGTTAAGAATGAAATTTTTGCTATTGCACCCACACTTGATTGCCCTATTATCCTTTTGAAATATCCAACTGTTATTCCGGAGAATTTTGCTCTTATCAAGGCTCAATGTGATGGGTTGCAATTATCTTATGATCCTAAAGACCGTGTTAAAAACTATACACGTGTGCTTGTAGGTCATGAACAACATGATTTATGTGATAGTTATATTCTTGATGTTGTTCATGATACTACTGAAAATTACTTTGAGAGAGGAAAGTTTGGTTGTAGAAACTTTCATGTTACAAAAACACCTCTCTTTATGATGAAAGTTTTGAAGTTGTTCTTGTCCCACCTTCCTATGCTTGTCTCTTTGCGCTTCTTCGATTTATTTTCTTACAAGATGCCAATCCATAGGAAGTGGGTCAGGGTTAAATACGTTTCATATTTGCTTCTTAATGCTCTCTTTTGCTTCAAATCCTTATTCTTATGGGAGCATCTTCTAAAATCTGCTTGCCTAGCTAATGGCTTTAAAGAAGCGCTTTCGGGAGGCAGCCCGCAACGAATTTAGGATTTCCCTTTTGTCTTCCTTCTGTTTTTAGTGGTCTTGATGATTGTTACTACTGTAGCAACACCATTGTATCTTTACTTTTCAAGCTTTGTGCCTTTTATAGCCTCATACGACAAGGGAAGTGAAAGTTGTGACATGCTGTCCAGAAACAGATTCTGTCCTCGTGACGGGAAAAATCACAGAACAATCCCAGTTCATCTTTTTGAGCTGACATTTTTACACAGCGTGCTCTATACAATTACAGAACTTTCACATGTGCTGTGTTTTTTTATTTGAGTTGCAGAAGTATCCCTACAAAATTCTTTACTACATGTTGTTCTGTTTTTCACAGATTCTGTCCTGTTTTGCCTTTTCTTCGTTTTGCGAACCTTAAGCTTGCTTTTTCTTTGCAAAATCTTTTGGGAAGGCAAGAGAAACAGTAGCTCTTCCTGGAAATCTTTATTTACAGTAGAGGAAAATTATTTTAGTAGGGCACTAACCTCTCTAATCAGTCTACAATGAGTTATGTATGAAGGGAGTTTTCAAGTGCGCGATGGAAGATGATGAAAGAAGATCTTGGAGTGTCAAACGCTCAAGCTTGGGGATGCCCATGTGCACCCCCAATAAATATTCAAGGAGACTCAAGCGTCTAAGCTTGGGGATGCCCCCGTGCATCCCCTTCTTCATCAACAATTATCAGTTCGTCCCTCGTTGCACTATATTTTTATCACTTCATGCGTTGTGTGCTATGCTTGGAGCGTCTCGCTCTTTACTTTTCTAGGTTTGTTTTTGCTTTTTTTGCTGTAGTAACAAGTTAGACCCCAGCTTACTCTTTTGTGTGGGAGAGTTACACGCTCCGCTTGAACTAGAACTCCTCATAGGATTTGCATGCTTATTCTTTTAGCTGTGAGTTGTTCTTTTTCTTTTCTTAGCTGCTGCTCTGTTTAGTTGTAGTGCTTTAGTATTTCTAGAGCTTTTATTTTGTTTTAGGTTGAACTTTCTATAGGTTGCATGTTTTATCTTGTTATAGAGTTTGCCTGTTGCACTGAGTTTTGTGTCTTGACTAGAAGTAGGTAGTTAAAGTTGCTGTTCTCTTTGTAGTAGTAACTTGCAATAGTTTTGAGGTATTGACTAGAGTAATGTTTGAACTTTTGGTGTCAAGAGCTCGAGCCTATTAGTGATAGATGTCGTATTTTGGGCAATCCGTGTGTTTTTCGAAAACCAAAAACCCCTGTTGAGAACTCTAGCTACTAGATGGATCACTAACCTCTGGAGGGTTCGAATAGTAGAGTACACTCACGTACCATGAGTCGAGGATGCACAAGGATAACCAAACCCCCATAGACTCCTCCTCGGGGTACTTGTCTCTTTGTGAACCTCCTGATTAGATTGAGAGTTACCGATAATAAGTGCATGAGTTCTTCGGACTAATGTGAGTATTCGAAAGTTGACACTTCCACCCACCTATACTTTTTTCTAGCCTCTTTGTTACCGTGCATTGCCCTTTCTCACCTTGAGAGTTGGCGCATACTTCGCCGGTGCATCCAAACCCTTGGCACGATACGCTCTGTCATCATAAGCCTCCTTATATCTTTCCTCAAAACAGCCACCATACCTACCTACAAGGCATTTCCATAGCCTTTCCGAGATACATTGCCATGCAACATCCACCTTCTCACAACTTGATCCTCATGTCATACATGCTACTTTCTTGATCGATGAGCCGCATGCTAGTTGGGCCTTGCCCTAATCATTGCTACATGACGCGCTAGTATCATTGCATATCCTGCTATCCTGGCAGAGGCATACATTTGCATCATGATAGTTATATCTTCTTTATGTGAGTACTTCTGTAAAGTGTGAAAGATCTCCTATATTCTTGTAAAATATAGAGTGTTGCCCCTAAAGTGAGGAAAAGATCCCAAAGAGGACAAAATCAAAAGATCCCAAAGATGACAAATGAGAGTTAAATAGAAAGAGCCATTGAGGCCACCAAAAAATACAAAAAAATAGAAAAAAGAGAAAAATAAAAATAAAAAGAGAGAAGGGGGCACACTACTATTCCTTTTGAGAGATCCACACTAGTACTTCATCCTCTATCCCTTGTACTCCATAGAGATCATCATCATGCATATAGCTATGTGGGGACCTTCACACTATAGAACTTGGCTTGTATATTCCAATGATGAGCCTCCTCAAACGAGCTCTAGGTCTTCTTGATAAAGAAATTTAGATGCACCCCCACTAGTTCCCTTGGAGAGCTTTTAGCTCACATGTAAATCCGTTGCATGGCAATCCCTACTCCTCACATCATATCTATCATATGGCCTTCTCTCGCCTAAGATTGTCCTCATTGATGTGAGCCTTTCACACCTTTTTGTCTTCCTCCTCCACCTTCTTTTTGTTTCGCCTCTTAGGTGTCAACTTTCTTCCTCACGCTCATCCATTGCATGAGTGCTCAAAATATCGAAAGGGAGTGGATCGGTTGACTTGTACCTGGCTAGTGGTCTGGGGACGAGTCAAGATAAGAATCCAAAGGAGACTAAGTGTGAAACTTTAGTAGATAGGTGTTCTCAACAACCTTTTTTTCTCTCTTTTCCCCAGTCCCCTGCTTGCACGCAAACATCATCTGGAGACATTCGAGTCACGGACAGCGAGAGCTCTTGCACCTTTTGTTCTTTCGTTGCTTGTGTCAATGCTAATATAGACTCTTGCTTGTTAAGACTTGAATTGAATTGCATGCTTTAATTGCTTTACTTAAAAGTCCTTATATGGTTGTTTGGCATGTCACCACAGAAATTATGCTTGTTATCATTTACCTACTTGAGGACGAGCAGGAATTAAGCTTAGGGATGTTGATACGTCCCAAACGTATCTATAATTTATGCTTGCTCCATGCATGTTTTGTGTGACTTTGCCATGATTTTCTTGAACTTTCATACACTTTTGAGCATATTTGGACTAATCTATTAACCCAGTGCACCCAGCTGCCAGTTGATGTTTTTCTGCTGTTTTTGTATTTCAGGTTTTCCGGCCATTAAAAGTGCTCCCAAAAATCCGGAAAAATCAGATAAAAAATCAGCGACCCGGAAGCTTCCGGAATCACCAAGGTAGCGGAGGGGGCCACCACCAGGAGACCAAGAGGGTCCCTGGCACGGCCCCACCCTAGGCGGCGCCAGGAGGCCTCCTGGCTGCCTGGTGGGTCCCCTCGACACCCCCTTCGCCTATATTTAGCCCTCGGGGTGGAAACCCCTAATATCGATCTCTTTTCCACGAACTCGCCTCTGTACCGCCGCCGCCGCCGTTCCAAGATCGGGGCTGCGTGGAGAAGCTGCCCCGTCACCCTGCCGGGAGGAGGAACCCCCACCGGGAGACCATCCATAGCCATGGAAGCCTCCCGGATGTGCCGTGAGTAGTCCCCCTTGGACCATGGGTGCGTGACCAGTAGCTATGTGATGTACCTCTCCCCTCTTTGTGCTTCCACTTTCGAGACCTCGTGAGCTGCCTCACATGATCGAGGCACTTTTGTAATTTCTGTTGTTGCTATGCTGAGTTTGCTGGGATCTGATGGATTATGAGACTATGTTCAGATTGTGATGAGTAATATATTTGGTTCTTCTCTTTTATATTTTGTTCTTGAGTAAATTCTTGCATGTTCTCCGTTGGAGTATTTTGCTTTGGCCAAGTAGTTTGTTGCAACTCCAAGAGGGAGCGTTATGCTTGATTGTGGGTTCAGCCCCCTGATGTCTTGCTTGATTGACAGAAACATGAGACTAGGGGATGTGTTGTTGCCACCAGGGATAAAACAACGGTGCTTGTACCCGCGGGTGCAAGGATTGTTTACTTTATGCAAAGTTCTTTTAATGCAGTTGTCTGTTGCTTTGAGTTTACACTTTGGGTGGGATGCGCAACTTAATACTAGCGAGATGTTCTGGATAGATATCTCAAGGTGGATGATTCGTAGTAGATGCAGTTGGATTTCGGTCTACTTACCTTGGCGTACTTCCCATTGCTTTTGAGCCCTTGCTTTCTTTGCAGCATAGTTAGCATTGCGGTGCCTTCATAATTCTGTCAATTGCTCAGCTGTGATTCGTTTACCTCGCTAGCACTTTTATCGTCTTTTGGCAGAGAGACATCACTAGTGAAAATCACGGGACCCCGGTCCATCTTCACATCATTGTTTACACCCTTAGTTTACTTTCAGTCTTTAATTTCAGTTCCACTTTTATCTCTTATGTTGATCCTTTGTAAACAGCAAGGCCGGAGGAATTGACAACTCCTCTGTACTCGTTGGGAGCAAAGTTATTTGTATCTGTGTGCAGGTCCACGTCAAGCGCCGTGACACCTACTTGTATCTCTTGGAGTCGTACTGGTTCGATACTTAACCTTAGCATCTTTGCTAAGGGAAACTTGCTGCTACACTGCATCTCACTTTCCACTTGGGGTAACCAACGAGGAGAGTTGCCACTCTGTATCAGGATCCCCAAACTTAGACGCTTGAGTTTACTTGAATATTTATTGGGGGTGCACATGGGCATCCCCAATATTGAGCGTTTGACACTCAAGGATCTTCTTTCATCATCTTCCATCGCACACTTGAAAACTCCGTTCATACATAACTCATTGTAAACTGATTAGAGAGGTTAGTACCCTATTAAAATAATTTTCATGTCATGCAAATAAATATTTTCAGGAAGAGCTACTGTTTCTCAAGATTGCCAAAAGGTTTCTGCAAAGAAAAAGATAGCTTCAGGTTTGCAAAAGTTAGGAGAGACAAAACGTGGCAGAATCTGTGAAAACAGAAAAGCAGGTAGTAAAGAATTTTTTAGGGGTACTTCTGCAACTCAAATAAAAAAACTCAGATCATACGAAAGTTCCGTGATTGTATAGAGCATGTTGTGTAAAAAATTCAGCTCAAAATGATGAACTGGTGATTTTCTATGATTTTACCCGTCACGAGGACAGAATCTGTTTTCTAGACAGCATGTCACAACTTTCACTTCCCTTGTCATATGAAGCTATAATTGGCACAAAGCTTGAAAACATAAAGATACAATGATGTTGCTACAGTAGTAACAATCATCAAGACCACTAAAAACATAAGTAAAAACATCTTGGGTTGCCTCCCAACAAGCGCTTTCTTTTACACCTTTAAGCTAGGCAAAAAGATTTTAAAAGATGCTCTCATAAGAATAAGGATTTTGAAGCAAAAGAGAGCATCCGGAAGAAAATATGAAACACATTTAAGCCTAACCCAGTTCCTATGGATAGGCATCTTGTAAGAAAATAAATTAAAGAAGCACAAAGTGACATGCATAGGAAGGTGGAAAAAGAACAACTTCAAAACTTTCAACATGAAGAGAGGTGTTTTAGTAATATGGAAGTTTCTACAACCAAACTTCCCTCTCTCGAAATAATTTTCAGTAGTATCTTGAACAACATCAAGAATATAACTATCACATAAATCATGTTTTTCCTGACCTACAAGCACACGTGTATAGTTTTCAACACGGTCTTTAGGATTATAAGATAAATGCAACCCATCACATTGAGCCTTGATAAGAGCACAATTCTCCGGAATATGAGTTGGAGATTTCAAAAAGATAATAGGACAATCAAGTGTGGGTGAAATAGAAAAAATTTCATGCTTAACATGAGGAACTATAGCAAGTTCATCTTCGTAAGCATCATCCATAGTGGCATCTTGGCCAAAAGTATAGAAGGCATCAACTTCATCAAAAAGGGATATTTCAAAAGAATCCATAGGATCATAACACTCATATAAGGTAAGAGTCAAAGAGTTACTTTCATTAGAAGATAGACATGGATGGCTCCATTCTTCCTCCTTTTGTTCGTCACTCTCCTCCTCTTTTTTATCCAAGGGGCTTTCAGGTTCAACAATTTCTTCTTCCATAGAGTCCTGCAAAACAGTAGTCTCTTCCTTTGGGGGAGAGATTCTCTCAAGATGATCATTAATATAATAATTTGCATCGTAATTTTCCAAACAATAGTTAAGTATAGCAAGACTCTCAGATTTATAAGGGGCATCATCAATATTTTTAAGAAGAGAACATAGGCACCCTTATAAGCAAAAAATTCTTCTATTTGCTCTGCATCATCAAAATCATAATTTCTCTTGGCATAAGAAGCTAAGGTTTCATCATCATTGTACTCACATTGGAAAGCAAGGTGTTTGTGCCTCATAAAGCCACAAGATTCATCCCTGCAGAAAGATATATTATATATTGAGCACAAGTTTTTAGCATACTCATACAACTGATGTATTTGTTTCCATAAGTGTATCCCTTTTGAGACAAGCGGTGTTCCTTGTACCACTTTTGTTGATCCTCGGTGAATCCACCATGCCAATAAGATCTGGTTTCAAAGAAGACAGACATTGATTGGCAAGTAAGGAACTGGACATAATATATATATATATATGGATTTTTGATAAAGGACACTAAAGATAAAAACTGAAAGGTAAACTAACAAGACTAAAAAGCAAAGATAAAAGATAGTGTGCAACTCCCCTATCTTGTAGACTGGAGTCCCCGGCAATGGCGCTAGAAATTGCTTGATGCTGGCAAGGAAGATAGATCCCTCACTTCTCGTTGGTTACCCCAAGTGGAAGGTGAGATGTAGCATAGCAGAAGATTTCCCCTATGTAGAGGATATGGTTTGTCTCCCATAGGACTCGCAGAAAATACAAGAAGGTGGTTCGACAAGTGATGCGCCGTCTGAAAAGAATCACTTGCTTCTCCTGGACCTGCACACACAGCAAATAACTTTTCTCCCAACGAGTACAGAGGAGTTGTCAATTCCTCTGGCCTTGTTGTTTACAAAGGATGAACGCAAGAGATAATGATAGTAGCAACGGAAAGTAAAGACTGAAAGTAAATTGAGGGTGTAAATAATGGTGGAAATATGGACTGGGGTCCCATGACATTCAGTAGTGATGTCTCTCTCCCAAAAGACGATAAAAGTGCTAGCGAGGTAAACAAATCACAGCTGGGCAATTGACAGGATTATAAACGCACCGCAATGCTAACTATGCTACAAAAGAAAGGAAGAGGCTGAAAAGCAATGGGCAGTACGCCAAGGTAAGTAGACCGAAATCCACCTGCATCTACTACGAATCATCCACCTTGAGATATCTATCCAGAACATCTCGCTGGTATTAGGTTGCGAATCCCACCCAAAGTGTAAACTCAAAGCAACAGACAACTGCATTAAAATAACTATGCGTAAAGTAAACAATCCTTGCACCTGCGGGTACAGGCACCGTTATTTTATCCCTGGTGGCAACAACACATCCTCTAGTCTCATGTTTCTGTCACTCAAGCTAGACATCAGGGGGATGAACCCACAATCAAGCATAACGCTCCCTATTGGAGTTGCAACAAATCACTTGGCCAAAGAAAAATACGGCAACGGAGAACATGCAAGAATTAACTAAAGAACACAAATATAAAAGAGAACCAAATATATTACTCATCACAATCTGAACATAGTCCCATAATCCATCAGATCCCAGCAAACTCAGCATAGCAACACAGAAAATTACAAAGGTGCCTCGATCATGTCAGGCAGCTCACGAGGTCTCGAAAGTGGAAGCACAAAGAGGGGAGGAGAACATCACATAGCTACTGGTCATGGACCCATGGTCCAAGAGGGACTACTCACAAGACATCCGGGAGGCGTCCATGGTGATGGATGGTCTCCCGAAGGGGGTTCCTCCTTCCGGTAGGGTGCCGGGGCAGCTTCTCCTAGCAGCCCCGATCTTGAAACGGCGGCGGCGGCGGTACAGAGAGGAGAACGGGAATAGCAAATCGATATTAGGGGTTTCCTCCGCAGGGGCTAAATATAGGCCAAAGGGGGCACCGAGAGGGGCCACATGGCAGCCAGGAGGCCCCCTGGTGCGCCCTAGGGTGGGGTCGCGCCAGGGACCCTCCTAGGGGCCTGGTGGGTCCACTCCCTTCCTTCCTCGGTTCTTAGGGAAGCTTCCGCGACGCTGATTTTTATATAATTTTTCCTGAATTTATTTGGCACTTTTAATGGCCGGAAAACCTAAAATATAAAAACAACAGAAAACAGGAACTGGCAACTGGGTGCACTGAGTTAATAGGTTAGTCCAAATATGATCAAAAGTGTATGAAAGTTCAAGTAAAACATGAAAAAGTCACACAAACCATGCATGGAGCAAGAAGAAATTATAGATACGTTTGGGACGTATCAATGATCCACCCGACTCAAAGAGGAAGGTGCTGAGCACCCGATGATGCAGAGGAATCACAACTGCAAACAGTCTTGAACCGTGATAATAAGAACGAGTCCATTATTGCAAAACTGACATCAGACTTCAGTGTAGATATGGAGAAGTTGTGTCCTGTAGATACAAGCCAAGCACGTAAGTTTTCACGTGGCCTGCTATATCTGACTGCCAAACACCTGAGTGAGGCAGATGTTTACTGCAGAAAGGTGCATGAATATTTAGTCGATGAAATGTGAAAAACCGATGAAGCTGGTATCACTATATACCATGGCACACAATTTGGTTTAGGTACAAAGCACGGTGACTTCGAAATATCATTCGAAGAGTTTTATGACCTCTTCAACTTTGATATGCTCGAATTGGTTTTAATTCGATTCGTCGTCTTGTAAGTACTTCAGAAACTCAATAAATCTCTCATATAAGCCCATGAACGAATTATATCTATCTGTATAATTTCCTCAGGGCTTTGGCGTCCTCATCTAGATATCGAAAGATGCAACGCGTGGGTTTCATATACCCTGGTATGGTTAATGAGTATGAAATGTCTAGTAACAAGGTGACGGCCATCAAAAGTCTCGCCCAAAAGCTTTTTTTCCGACCAGACGCGAGAATTCCACCTACTTCCATATTTTGAAAAGTAAGTAAATTATACGACCACATATACATTTACCCAAAAGCAATCTGGTGGTTCATCTAGTTCATCTGAAGATGATGCCAATGATTCTAATTAAAAGCTTAAAACAATTTGTCTTTTAGAGTTTATTACTTTGTTGTGCGTGGATTTAAGCCTCATATTTGTATTTGTGCCATCAATTTGGCCTTGACATTTGAATATGGTTACATGGTTATGCATGTATTGCTTTTGGACAGATTTTTAATGTTAAAATGCCTGAAATCCTTAATATTTGGGTTAGTTCTCGCCATTTTTTTCATCAAGCTATTTTAAATGTAACTTCTCCATATCCCGCTATATCTTCTGTAGCTTCTGGAGAAGGGCCACACTATTTTTGATAGCACGCTATTTTAAACCTTGCATTTACCTACATTGATTGGCTTTCAGTACCCAACATGTTTCATTTGTTTGTGTGTTCTTCTAATCTATAGGAAACATCTGATCGTTATTGTCATTGTTCTAAAGCTCAACACTGTCTACTACATTGATTCTCTATCAACAAAAGAAAACCCAATGGATCTATCACTTGTTCAGAATTTCCTGGATAGGTATTGAACTCTTCTATGGTGAAACTTATGCTAATTTTTACTTCCAGAAATGAGTATGGAAAAATTCAACTTCATCACAGAATTGAATGTGGGAAAATTCATCTTCATTTGTAGTGCACTTCGTGAGAACATCCGTATTGGAGGGAACCTTTGCGATAGATCAAAACCTCTGCAGCATGACACCGTTTATCCGTTACGATACTGAAATATGTTATTTTCAGAATGTATGTCCATGTGTTCAAGTTTCTATATAAGTACATTTATAGTTTTATATGTACTCCAAAGAAACTAAAACAGATTATGTCGTATGGCTTATTTTTTTCCTATATATACATATGTACACTATTGCTAGCTCCGTACACAAATTCACAGTCTCCTCAGCAGCAACCAGGGACCAACTTGTGTGGATTCTATGCTTGTCATTTTATGAGTTACTTAGCCAGTTCTCCTGCAATATATTCTTCCCACAAACTACCAGAAGTAAGTCTAGTGTCTCAATCACTTTCATTTACACATACAACAAATTCTGATTTTTATATCATATAGGTTTTTGAAAAGTTCGCAGCTGGACCTGTATCTGAGAAGGAGTTGTTGGGTGTCAGGTCAATGATCAACAAACGGTTGGACGACCACTACATAGAATGCATGAGAACATATTTTAGAAGACCTATGGATGTTCAATAAGTATGCTTTCTTATTCGTTCACTTCACAATGGGATGCATTTGTTTTCCATGTGATGACAGGTCTCTAACTTCATTTTGTGACACTGAGATACTTAGAATGCACTATTACATTTTCTTGATGAATAATCAGCTTGATGTGAATAATAATTCGTTGTAAAACATGTTCCAGCAAATTCAGTACTAGTGGTGCTAATTGAATTATGTTTTTTAATTGTGCCTCTGCTTTTCGATTGCACACGACTCAACTATTTTACCGTCAGCGATATTATAATCGACTGCGATATTACAAACGACCCGTCTGCGACATTACCTCATCCTCGAAAGTAACCATCTGCGATTCTCAAAACTACATAACTAAAACAGAACCGTGGGCGATCTACTTATCATCACACACGAACGGGAAGAATTGTACGTTTGGACAGCGATATGTATCACAAACAATAGCATCTAATCGACCATGCCCTATACAACATACATTAGTGAAGACTCCTCGTAGTATTATGTGTGTGTTATCTTCTATATAGCACACAATTCTAAGAAAACCAACGTGTGCGATCTTCTGTACAAAGAAAACATACTTATTGTCAAAACCATTTTGAATACTATACTTATTTCAATCGGTTCATTTTTATGGACCATGCGAAATGTTCATGCAACCCACACATTTACTATTGCGCCTTCGTCTGAGATGAGATTTACTTACACGCGGTTTTTTAAGGCAACATGTTTGGGATAAGTGAATCATTTCACATGAGTTATAAAAGTTAACTGTGTGGGATATATTTCTGTATCGCATACGAGTTGTTTTACCGAAGCGTCTGCGCGTAATGGTGACATAACAAATGGTTTCTGCCTATCGTGTGGAATACCCCCCCCCCCCTATTGCAATCAAGGCAAGGCGACGGTTTTGATTCCCATAGGCGATAAGGGTCAAAAACCGTTTGGATAGCTATCGTGCGCACTAGTGCTAGTGAGGGATAAACAACAAGGTAGCAACAAGGTAGTGCAAATAAAAGGGGAAAGAGTAGGGATAACCGAATGACGCGAAGACAATGATGTTCGTCTGAGAGAGTGTGTGAAACCACGAAGGCACACCAACACCACAAAGGCTCACTCTATTCCCCTTGATATATCACCACAAAGATGATTCCCAACCACTACCGGTTGAACTTAAAGGTGGTCACCAAACCCTCACAAACTCAACGGGGATAATCACAATGGTCGATTCCTCTCCGAAGAACTCCTACCCGCCTAGGAGTCTCCAACCTCCAAGAGTAACAAGATCAATGGGGAATGCTCAAGACTTGCTCAAAACACGATTTGCTTTGGTTGAAAGATGGGGAAGGGCCGGATCTATCACGGGGTGAAAGATCTGACAAGAACCCTCAAGAATCTCTCCGGGATCTAAGATTTGGTGAAGGAGAGAGTGAGAGGGAGCACTAGTGTTCTTATGAGTGATTGGAGTGAAGTGGTCAACCCTCACAAGTGGGTGTGAGGGGGTATTTATAGTCCAAGTGCCGAAGTGGCCGTTGGAGCGTTAAGTTGTGCAAATGTCGGACGTCCGATAAATGTCGGACGTCCAAACTTTAATTGTCGAACGTCCAAAATATGTCAGACGTCTGAAATGTTCTTGATGGTCACAGTGGAGAATGCCAGGTAGTAACCAGTGATCAAGGTACCGGACGTCCGGCGGGGTTCGGACGTCCGAAGGCCGTCAGACTTCCGTCCATTTTGGGAGGCCTATCGACCTTGGAGGCATAATGTGTAACGTGAAGTTTCGGACGACCGACAGGTTTCGGACGTCCGACAAGTTTTTGACGTCCAACAGGTTTCGGATGTCTGAAACACGTCGGACTTCAAGCCATATTTGTAGGTCTACTGACCTTGCCAAATATACTCTGCGAGTGAGATGTCGGACGTCTGAAACATGACAGACGTTTGAAACCATGAAGTTTCGGATGTCCAAAACATGTCGGACGTCCGAAAGTTAGGCTAGAGTAACATTGTAGATTAAATCCGTGTTGTTTTAAGATGATTTGAGAAAATATTAAACACAACCCCACTGATCCCCTCATAATAGTGCGTGGATCCCTACTCAAGAATAGCCGGAAAAGCTTACGCTTCAACTTTGTTGGTTCCATATCTTGAGATATTGATAATATCAATGGACCATGATCCACCCACACAACGTTCCGAGAACTAATACCTGTGATATACTTGACAAACATTATTAGTCCTCTATATGTATATTGTCATCAACATCAAAATATGATTAAGGGGATGATTGCACTTTCAATCTCCCTCTTTTTGGTAGTTGATGACAACATATAGCTCCCAAAGATATATACATTTAGCTTTAGTGGGAGCGAGTTTTATTATGAACTCCCCCTCAATGTATGCATATAAGATTCTTGACTTTAAGCAAGATGCAGAAATTGAGAGAAGTCCCATCACCATGATTATGAGGCAAGATTACTAACCATAGGTCATATCATTTGAAGCTAGCAATATATGAAGATGACAATGTGAATTGCAAGCACAAGATAACCATATATGACCACAACATCATTTGCCAATAAGATTTAAGCCAAGATACATAAAACGACACCATGCATAGCACCAAAGGTCACAAGGTTCACATAAACGACCTAACAAAGTAGTACGGTCACACACCAAGTTCACATAAAAGGTCTTAACAAACCATACAAACTCGAGACACATAAATGACACCTAGACACCGTCGATAAAACTGGATACATATGTCTCTCCCCCTTTGGCAACAAGTACCAAAAAGGGCAACACCAACGAAGATCGACTAGTGAGTCCCATTGCCGCTCGCTCTAGGGTCTCCGGGGAAGAAGTCAGCCCACTCCGTGCCCGTGGGAAAGTCGAAGCCAAGATCAGCAGGAGGGGCATCGGGAAGATGCTCATCGTCATTGACATTGGCCTCGCCAGCTGCGCGAAGAAGGGCCTTCAGAGAGTTCTTGGACCGAATCAGGCTAGAGACCACCGTGTTGTTGGAGTGGCAGTTGAACAAGATGACCCTCATCATAGAACCTTGGGCCTTGCCCAAAAACTATGCAATGCGACGCATAGGAGCATTGACGAGGATCACCCTCGGCAAATCCCATGGTCAGGGACCCTGGGTTAGATCGGAGAGAAAGAACAGGTTGGCGATACTCGTTGGCTAACAGGAGAAGCACTTCCTTCTCGATAATATTATGTGAGGGGGCGATTACAGTGGAAGTCTAGGCAAGTTCGCGCAAGACCGGAGGTGTTGATTGTAGATTGGATGTCCTGAGACGTCCCCCCTCCTAGCCTTTATATACTAGGCTAGGTCTCGAGGAGTCCGTCTCAGGTTACAGGGACGATTGCATAATTCTAGCCTTGCCTTGAATGCCAAGTCTTGACTTCCGTATATGGCCGCGGACTCCTACGTCGGTGCCTAGAGCAGGCCAGTCGTGGGCCTGTCGAAGCTTCCAGCGGGCCTCTTGTCTTCATATGCACGAGGTATCCTCGCACGCAAGAGTCGTGGGGTCACCCCCTCGTCAGTAGCCCCCGAGAGCCTGGGGGACTCGAAGAGTCGCGCACGGACTCGAATTCATCCTCTTTCGCTTTCATATGCGTAGCGCGGCTGCGAGTCACTGGCAGTTTTAGCGATGACAAATGTTTTAAGTTTCTAGGGATGCTAAGCTAAAAGGGCCCAAGGTAGTCGACTGATCGAGCCTTGGTGAATTGCACTAGTGGCAAATACCTCAGTAGCCCAATCAAGCCAGTGTCCCTCGACACGAACTTGGGAACGACCGGTGTCTAGCTAAGTTCATGCCGCTGCAGGTCTTATAGGATCAATGCTGCCGACCCCAGTAAACAGCCTTAACGCGTCCGTTATCGGCTCATTTCTCTATCATGCGAGCGCATGGAAAATGTCGGGAATGAAGTCGTGTTGTTGCAAGTCCTGGCCCGGCCGTCTGCGCAGCAGGGTCCTACCTACACACTAAGCTTGCGTGGCATCTGGGTACAGCAAGTCGTAGCCCAGGCATCATTTTTTATAGAGGCGCAGAGCCTAATTAGAGATGCACCCACTTGGAATAAACAATCACGCGAGCTATTAGTAGTCACTCGCGGAGCTTCTTGCGAACTCAGGCGAGGAAAATAAGAAAGCGCCCACTCAGAAAGTCATCGAGTGCGCGAGTAGATCATATTGTCGAATGCTTGTTGAGTCTTTGCGAGTAGTCACTCGAATGCTTTACTGTCTTCAGGGTGAGGGAGCACCCGAACTCTACGTTGTTTCTGCTAGTGCGAGTAATCACTCGAGCACGTGTCTACCTCCTGGGTGATTGAGCACCCGGAACTCTGTAGATGTCATGATTAGTTGTTGGTGCGAGTGGACACTCGAGCACGTCTTTGCCTTCTGGGTGAGGGAGCACCCGAACTCGAATAAAGGTACTCCCGATGGGAGTAAAATATTTTAGAATAATATGAAAAAACTTGTCAAGAGCAGGGTGCTGACCGAGGATGCATAATCAATACGCGTTGCTGAGATGTGACGTTGATGAGCCGCCTGACAAGTTGGGTGGCTGTGGCGTCTGAATGCAAGTGACGTGACTCCATGCTGCCTGAAAATTTCGCACTGTGTGATTATGGCCCTCGTTTTTCGTGCGTAGTGGGCGGTATGGTCACAGCGCCGGTTGAGTTTTCCATGCTTCTCGGCAATTGTGGGATCGTGCCACGTCTGCGGGGTTCCAAGATTGACGGTGACTGGGCGTTCCACAGCTGTTGGTTACATACCAGGGGGGGATGGGTAGATTTAGGTTTTAACCCAGCCATCGTCTTCCCCTGCTTGTCCTTCTTCTTCCTTCTTCTGTTCTTTGCCTCCTTCCTCTTCACTTTGTTCGGTTTCGTGGTGAGATCCATGTCCAAGCGCCCTCGAAGTGCAGCGCAGGAGTCGGCGAGGATGACCGGTAGATGGGAGAGGTCTGCTTTCGGAGCCGCAGATCTGGATGACTTGGTAGCGGATGGCATGGTGGTGGGTGGTGCCGCTCGGATTCCTGGGGATGAGGAGGTTCCCGCGCCTCGTCCTGATGAACGGGTATGATTTCAGAGCTTCTTCCCTCGTGGGTTTGCGCTTCCTGTTCATCCTTTCCTCCGGGGGTTTCTTTTTGCCTATCAGTTGCAACTGCATGACTTGACCCCTAATGGGATACTGCACATTGCCTGCTTTATCACGCTCTGTGAGGTCTTTTGGGGAATCTATCCCCATTGGGGGCTCTATAAACGCCTCTTCAATGTGAAGAGGAAGAACTCTGAATATGCCATTGGGGCGTGGGTATTTACATTAAAGATAAGGTTGCCTACTTTGATCTGGAAAAACTGGATTCTGTCTATACATGGAGGAAGAGTTGGTTTTATCTGAATGATCGGCACGTTGAGGGGCAACAATTCGGTCTTGCACCTTTTGATCCTGTTGCGCGACCGGTTAAGCGATCCTCGTGCGCACATTCTCTGTCTTCTCGTGAGGTGTCTCTTGTTGAGCCGTTGGTGCAAAAAAATCTGCTTTGAAGGATGAGTTAACTGGCGGCCAACTTATTTCTGTGTTTGTGAGGAGACGCGTCCAGCCGCTTCAGCATCGGGTGCGCCCAATGTGGCAATATACTGGACCCGACGAATCGACCAGGTGTTCGCCTGAGGAGTTCTCTGATGGTGACCTTTTTACTCAGGTCCAGCAAGTTACGAAATGTACGAGTATTGGGGAGGAAAGCTTCGTTCGTCCTTACGCTGCTGATTTACCTCTCCCCTAGGTACTTGTCTTGAGGGTTTTTTTGCGATTTTGACTGGTGTCTGTTGATTATTGATGATGTTATGACCTGCAGGATCATACTCCTTTTTTGAACAATCCGCCTCAACCTGAGAATGCTGAAATACTTGATGAGCCTGGTGCGGTTGATGTTGGTCATGTGCCCGTGGGCGATGAGGGTGCTTCGGGTGCTGATGCTGGCGAGTCCGGGGATGGGAAACCGTCAGCTGCTGATGATGGTGGGAACTCGAGTCCTTTGCGTATCAAACGCAATCTCTCCTTGAGTGCGAGTGGTCGTGACGCGGCGGGTGGTGGTGATGATTTGCCACCAACTGTGCAGTCTGATGTACCCTGTCCTCCTTTGGCTGCTCCAAAGAAACGCAAGTATGGGATGTTGCTTTGTCCGGGAGCCGCGCCTTCTTGGTTCGTATAAATTTCTGCTTTGAAGATTTTACTGTTTTTTTTTGACTCCTGTTCTGATGATATGTTACTTGCAGGACTACTCCTGTTCCTGTTGCTTCTTCTACGAGTGCCGCTGTTGTTGATCTTCGTGCAACTAACTCTAGCGTGGTACCTGGCCGGCCTCTTGACTCTGGCATGGCAGCTGATCGGCCAACTGACTCTGCGACTCCTGTAGCTTCAGGTGCGGGGACGTTCCATGTGACTACTAGTGCAGGGGGAACTCCTGCAACTGCTCCGTCCGGGAGATCTGCTGCGGCTACTGAAGGGAACTTCCCTCCAGATGTGAAACCAATGATTCCTGAAGAACATTTCTTGGAAAGGCGGGATCTCACTGCTGAAGATAAAGCCAAGTTCTTTGATCGCATGGCTGAGCAGGTATGGGGTTTTTTGCCCTTCAAAACTTTATTGGGGCGCGGCAACGCTCCCGATTGGAGTAGCCCCCGGGGCTGCGAGCAATCACTTGTGATTGGTTGCAGTCATAAACTTGTGATTCCCTTTTTCTGTTGATCATCGTTCAGCATTGGGGGCACAGCAGTGCTCCCGAGGCTGTGCGCAACCATTTGTGATTGGTTGCAGCCTTAGATTTGAATTTTCTTTTTCTTGGCTCTGACTTGTATTCTTTGGTTCCAGCCTTTGTTCCGGATGTGCGAGCGTGTTCTAACTGACGATGATCGGTGGAGGCGCGCTCATGACTCCGTGCAGGGGAGCTTGACCACCATGAGGCGTAAGGCTCTTTCTTCTTCCTTTTGATGTTCTTTGGCTGTTGACTGGCCATTTTAAGTGATGCCCTCTCTGCAGGTCGCAAGAAGGGTGCTGAGAAGCGAGCTGAGACTGCGAAAAAAGAGATCTCTTCACTTCAGGCCTCTTTGGAGTCCAAGTAAAGGGAGCTTCAGGCGCAGCGTGGTGAGCTCGAAAGGTTGAAACAGGTGGAGGAGCGGCTCCGGCATATGGAGGAAGTTGAGTGTGAACGCCTGCGCGACTTGGGGAGTTCTTTGACAGGTGGTGAGGTTGTTCTTCTTTACTTTTGCTATGCTTTTTCTCTTGGCTTTCTAAGCATAGAATCTTTCCGTGGGTGTTGAGGCGGTGGAGACAGCTGCAGCGGGGTCGGGCGCTCTTCGCAACGATGTGGATCCTGTGTCGGGTGTTGCTAGAGTGGTAAGGGATTTTTGTGCTTGGGCTTCGACTCTTCTGAAGCTTATTCATGAACATATGTTCGCAGATGAGGAGAAGAGGCCAGACGGTCTCGACTCGCAGGTTGTTGTGTTTGGTCTGAACGGCGACCAGCTGGAGGGCTTGGTTCGTGAGAACATGGTGAGTGGGCTTGCCACGTCTTGTGTTGTTCTTCTGGGGCATGGTGTTCCTATTGAGGATTCCATGGTGGATAGCCTGCCTGATTATACAGACGAGCAGAGTGCTCGAGCCACTCGGCTGGCCCGCCAGCTAAAGCTGGGTGTGGAGGCTGATGTCTGCAATTCTTCGGTCGAGGAGTAGGGGGGACTGGTTTTTGGAACTTTGACTTGGAACTTGAGTTGTAATGTGCCTTCTGCAAGATGGTGGATCTTTTTAATTCGTGGAACTGCTTTGTCCTTTTTGTACTGCTTGTTGTCCCTTTTTCCTTTGACATGTTCCCCTTTGCGGTAGGCGACCCCGGGCGTTTCTCAGGCTTGGAATTTGCTGAAGGAGGATGCTCGCGAGGGTGCCTATGAGTCTATTTGCTTGAGGCTAAAGAAGGGCGAGCGCGAGATTGTTCGTCTTAAAGGTGTTGTCGCAGTCCAGCGCTCAAAACGCGAACGCGCTGAAGCTGTTTTGGATAGTCTTGCAGCTTGGGTGGTAAAGTTGTCTGGTCTTCTGAAGGGTGAGTTTGTCTTTCTTCGACTGCTCGACTGTGCGAGGTCTTTTTCCTTGTACTTGCTGTTAATCTTTGTTCTTCTTTACGAAGTTCTTGCTGGCGATCTCGTGACGAAGAGGAGGCCGTACAGTCGGAGTTATTGCGGTTGGATGACCCAGTCGTGCAGGCGAATAATCCTTTCTAGATGGATAGGGCGCGTGCTCGAGTGTTCGCCATTCTTCGGATGTGAGTTGAAAGGGTGCCGCGGGCTCTTGAGTACTGTTGCGGAGTATTTGGCAGGATCTTTGCTGAGTTTTATCTGTTGGATCATGTTCCATCGTTGCTTGAGAGGCTTTGTCGGGTGTTCTCTCAACCCGCGGACCTTCGCCGCGTAGTAAATCACTAGATTCATGCGGGAGCTCGCTGTGCTTTTGCCTTTGTCCATAGTCATTGGCCCGGGGTAGATATTATGCTGGCAGCGCAAGGTCCTCCTGGTGTTCGAACTCAGCCGATGGATGACCATTATGCCGTAGCGGACAAGCCTGCGAGCCAAGTTGTGAAGTGGGTGGTCGAAGAAAATGACCGTTGTCTGGGTGCTTTGTGCAAAGTGAAATCAGAGTCTGGAGATTAGGCTTTACTTGGTTTTTGTAGGTTATTCTTTTGAGTTGTAGGTTGTCTTCTTCTACTGGACAGCGTGTGATGTTTTTCCCTCTGTCTTTGGTTTATTTTGCTGATCTGTTAGGAACGAATCCCCTGAGTATTGGGAGGCTCAGTCGTGAGGTGCGAGCAAGTCTTGTTGGTTTTCGAGTCTTGAGCAAGTGGTTCCTCGGGGGGTGGATGATGCGAGCGAGTCCTCGCGTGCCAACTTATAAGTCGCTGATGTGAATAACTCCTCGGGGGGTGGCTGCTGCGAGCGAGCCCCCGGGTGCCAATTTTTAAGTCGCGTAAGCGAATAACGTCTTGGGGGTGGCTGCTACGAGTGAGCCCCTGAGTGCCAGTTTTTAAGTTGCGTAATCGAATAACGCCTCGGGGGGTGGTTCTTGCGAGCGAGCCCCCGAGTGCCAATTTTTAAGTCGCGTAAGCGAATAACGCCTCGGGGGGTGGCTGCTGCGAGCGATCCCCGAAGTGCCAATTTTTAAGTCGCGTAAACGAATAACGCCTCGGGGGGTGGCTGCTGCGAGCGAGCCCCCCGAGTGCCAATTTTTAAGTTGCGTAAGCGAATAACGCCTCAGGGGGTGGCTGCTGCGAGCGAGCCCCTGAGTGCCAATTTGTCAAGTCGCGTAAGTGAATAACGCCTCGGGGGGTGGCTGCTGCGAGCGATCCCCCGAGTACCAATTTGTCAAGTCGCACGATTCCATGGAAGGTTGTGCCTGAAGTCTTTAGTGCTGAATTTTGGATGAGCATTTCTTCCAGGTTTTTGGTGAATATGATGTTGATTCCGCTGCCACCATCCATGGAGACTCGCGACATGTCGTAGTTTTCGATTCTTGCTTCGAGTACCAGCACGGCATGTCCTAGACATGGGACGGCTGGCGGGTGGTCTTCACGGGAGAATGTGATGTCGGTCTCCGACCCGCGCATGTATTCTAGGATGGCAGGGTGCGAGGAGACTGCGAGGAAGACTTGTCTGGTGACCTGCTTTTGCTGCCTGTTTGATGGTCTTGCTTCTTGGATCATATAGATTCGACCGTGTGCTTCTGGGTATTTTTCTTCTTTGTCTGGTGTCGAGCACCGCTCCTAGATGGCTGCCACCTTTCTTGTTGGTGCGGCGGGTGCGGATGGTGCATTGTGGGCGATTGTTCCGACTGCTATGCTTGCGAGAGGTTGTGTTGTTGATGCTGTAGACCTACTTTTTTCTTCTGAAAGCTCGGTGAAGCGTCTGCAGTTTCTTAGGGTCTGCCTCGATCTGAGCTCTCCGTGCTCGTTTTTGAATCCATGTAGCGTGCAGGGCCCATCGAGTTGTTCCTTGGACGAGCGGTACACTCGGGTGTCGTCTCGTGGTTGCCTTGATCTCCATTCTCTTTTCTGGACCTGGGGTGCTTCTTCTTGCTTGTCCCTCCGCTGCAGTCTGTTGTCGTCTCGATGTCTGCCTTCTCTATCGTCTGGGAAACCGGCCGCAACCATGTCGTGTCCTCTCATCGTAGAAGTTACGCCTGGGGCGCTTTCTTATTCTGTCGTACCCTCTGTCTCCGGTGTATTAGTCGTAGTCGCGTTCTGGGCGTGCTGACTGGATGTCTGACTCGTTTCGAATGGAGTCTTCTCCGTCAGCCCATTTGTTGGCTTGTTCTAGTAACCGCGCGAGTGTTCGGACCTTCATCTTCCCTAGTTGCTCTTTGAAGTCAATGCGTTGTAAGCCTCTTCTGAATGCATCGATCGCACTTTCGTCTGATATGTCCTCAACTGAGTTTTTGAGTATGGTCCACCGCTAGATGTACGCTCGCAGGGACTATCTGGTTCCTTGCCTACAGGCTCTTAGCTCTTCGAGTGATGCTGGTCCTTTGTAGGTGGATTTGAATTTCTCGATGAAGGCGCTGCGAAACTGCTTCCAGTCACTGATCGATCCTCGCGGTAGGTTCTTCAGCCAGTGTCGCGCCGAGCTCTCGAGCATGAGCTGTACGTACTGCATTGCCGTGATGTTGGTTCCTCGTTGGAACTTGATGGCTGTGAGGTGGTCATCGAGCCATGCCTCTGGTTCTTCAAGTCCTTCATATTTGTGCGTTGTGGAGTTTAGTTTGAAGCCTTTCGGCATCCGCGTCTCGCATATGGATCGCGTGAAGCATAGTGCGCCGCACGGTTCTATGTCTTCGTCAGATGCGTGCTCGTCTGAGTACTCTTCGCGGGTTGCGCGCCTGCGTCTTCCTTGATTGATTTTGTTCTGTGTAATATCGTCGCGTGCATCTCGTCGATTGTTGTTACGTCGGTTGCCGTTGTCGTCCCTGTCATGGTCTTTGCTTCTGTTTGAGTGCTTGCGCCAGTCGTCGTTGTTGTCGTCTTCGTCATCATCTGGTGAGCTGGGGTCTATGTCCGGTGTCTGTTCGCGAGGAACTCGCCTTGAGCCTGCTTTTTTGGGTGTCGAGGCGGTGATGGCGTCCTTCATCATTTTGAGTGCCATCGTCATATTGCAATCTGCTGCGCCCTTTCTGCCCTTCTGAGCACGGGGGAGATGTGCCTGGGCAGTTATGAGTGCTTCTGCTGGTGTGGGTTGCTCTTCTTCTTCATCGTCCTCTTCGAGCCTGAAGTCGTCGTCTAGTTTGCGGGAAACTTTCTTCTTATCGGTGCATCTCAAGTTGCCGTATCTAGATTTGCCTCGGGCGGGGGAGCCGTAGTCGGAGGAGTCGCTTTGGGGCAGTGCTTTGCGGTTGGTCCTCGAGTCGATGGCGATTTTTCCTTGCTTCTCTAGCTCTAGTTGCTGCTTCCTTGTTTTCTTGGTGATATCGCTCGCCAGCTTGTTGTATGCTCTGAGATCGTCGCTAGTTGTGTTCTCTGGGAGTAGCTTTTCGTTCTTTACTGCTTTTTTTACTCTGGTGATTGCTTCTTTGGATAGGTAGATTTTTTCTATGGGATGGTCCTCCTTTGCCGCTTCTGAGCTCTGACGCCTGCTGCTCTCCGGCTCATCGTCCTTGCGGTTGATGTGCTCCTATCTTTTGAATTCTTTTCTTGGTATGGTTCCTGGTTATCCAAGGGTGACGGTAATCTGTCCAGTATTGTCAGGATCGCTGCTTTTGCTGTTTGAGCGTGCGTCTCTACGACTGCTCAGGTTGGCTCGCGGCTGTTTCCCATGAACACCTGGAACGGTGCCCTGGTTTCTAGTCCGGTCACGTATGTGCCGAGTTTCTTCCATGTTGGCAATCCACTCGAGTAGTTGCGAGTGATTCAGTGTTTGATGTTGGGGTGGGAGTCGCGGCTGACTCACGGAGTTGCTGCCTGGGCGGGTGCTTCGTCTTCGGCTGTTACTGTGGTAACGGTTGTTGCTGCGTGTGCTCGGGCGCGATCCGTGAGGCGAAGAGTGCCCCAATGGTTGACGTAGATCTGGTACCCACCGAAGGTAAGGTCGATGCCAGCGCGCATGTCGGCGAAGGCTGGTCGCAGGGTCGGAAGGTGAGCCACGAAGCCGAGGGACCCGAATAGATCGGAATCTACTCGAGCCATGGAATCGTCAAGTGTTGGAGGAGTCTTAGACTTGATGGATGCTGATAAAGGGGCCGCCGAGATCGTGATTCCAACCTGTGAAGTCCCCACGGTCGGCGCCAACTGACGAGGATCAGCCTCGGCAAATCCCATGGTCAGGGACCCTCGGTTAGATCGGAGAGAAAGAACAGGTTGGCGATACTCGTCGGCTAACAGGAGAAGCACTTCCTGCTCGATAATATTATGTGAGGGGGCGATTACAGTGGAAGTCTAGGCGAGGTCGCGCAAGACCAGAGGTGTTGATTGTAGGTTGGATGTCCTTAGACGTCCCCCCTCCCAGCCTTTATATACTAGGCTAGGTCTTGAGGAGTCCGTCTCAGGTTACAGGGACGATTGCCTAATTCTAGACTTGCCTTGAACGCCAAGTCTTGACTTCCGTATATGGTCGCGGACTCCTACGTCGGTGCGTAGAGCAGGCCAGTCGTGGGCTTGTCGAAGCTTCCAGCGGGCCTCTTGTCTTCGTATGCACCAGGTATCCTCACACGCAGGAGTCGTGGGGTCACCCCCTCGTCAAGCATGCTCAGCAGTCTGACGGTGAAGAGCACTTCTAGCAGTGGTGTGAATGGGAATAGGCCTGGTCATCTGAACCACAGGGGCAGTAAAATACATGTGCTCAGGAATGACCCACATGGGGTGGACCTGAGTAATCTCCAACGGTGTAGGTACCATCGACTCAATGAACTCCATAATATATGGAGCATGAGGTTACTGACGGCGAAGCTGCAAGACGGCCATACGAATCTCATGCCAAAGGTAATGAGCCACGTCAAGACGCTTGGTGGGGGGCGCGTGCATGAGACACATCAGAGAAACAGCGGAGCTGCTGCAGTGTGTCTTATCCCCAGACTTGGGATACAGAGTACGGAGCACACACTGATAAAGGAATTGATATGGCTTCTTCTAGATAGATATGTCATTGGGCTTCCTCAAACAGTCATCGCCCTCAAGGTCGTACCTAATAAAGAGAGACAATCATTGACCCCCCCCTTCGGCTTTTACTTGTTGTTCGCGTGAATCCGAAGGCTAGAGGAACGCAAGCCAAGAGCCCGTAGAAACTGAGAGAATGAGGCAGTGTATTGGTGGTCACCAGTCATCCAGGTGACCTCTCTGTTCTGAAAATAGCATGTGGCGTGGAACTGGAGAATAGCAGAAGTGTTCCATTCACGCTGA
Source organism: Bromus sterilis (assembly GCA_950022295.1). Lineage (NCBI taxonomy): Eukaryota > Viridiplantae > Streptophyta > Magnoliopsida > Poales > Poaceae > Bromus > Bromus sterilis. The sequence goes on along the minus strand of OX465598.1, from coordinate 212,235,840 downwards.
AGGCTAAAGACTAGAGCAAGACCCATGGAGTCAACAATGTCCATCACCGAGTGGGAGATAACTTCTCCCCTCATCCCGATGGCCCGTTTATATTGTGCAGCCAAGTTCGGACGTTCGGATGTCCGAAAAGTACCGGATTTCCGAACTTGGTGGGAAGGGAATCGCGACAGACTGAGAGATACAGGCGAATAGAGACTAGGAAATTTCATAAATACGACGGATGTCGGACGTCCGATACATCGGGCGTCCAAAAACTGACGAATGTCCGCCGTTTTTGGAAAGGCCACCGGAAAGATTTTCGTGTTTCCGAAAATGTTCCGACGTCCGAATTTTGGGGGAAATTTTGGCTTTGACATTTTTAACAAAGATTCTATATATGAGCATATATATGATAGGGGCCATAGCGTACATTATAGAGGCGAATCATGAAAGCATAGGTACACAAGGATGAGCAAACAACCATTCCAAAAAGAAAATGCGAGGGTCGAAGCCACCATGTTTGAGTATATTGCACTTTGACACCGCGAAGATGTACCTTGGGTCCAAAGTCACTACTCCATCATTAACCGCTACACATGATCTCACCGTAGTGATCATGCGGATTGTTGATGTGTGGATCCATTTATGCATCACATAGAGAGTTGAGAACTCATTGATTGAGTTTCTCCCCCTACATACCTGCCTACATCTAGACAAGTTATTTTCTATGTGCTTGAATGAGAGCAATACACCCCTAAGCCGTAAAGCTATAACGTTCCAAGATACCAAGCTCACCTCTTAGTTGGAAAACCTTGCTTCATCCAATGGCTTGGTGAAAATATCGGCAAGTTGCTTGTCGGTGCCCACATGTGCAAGAACAATATCACCCTTTTGAATATGATCCCGGATAAAGTGATGATGAATGTCAATATGCTTGGTGCGAGGATGTTCACAAGGGTTGTTGGCAATCTTGATAGCACTTTCATTGTCACATAAGATGGGTACTTTCTTATAGATGAGTCCATAATCCTTCAAAGTGTTCCTCATCCATAGGATTTGAGTAGCACAACTTGCGGCGGCAACATACTTGGCTTTGGCGGTGGAGAGGGACACACAATTTTGCTTCTTGGAGTGCCAACTTACCAATGAGCGCCCAAGAAATTGGCATGACCGGAGGTTGACTTTCGATCCACCTTGTCTTCGGCCCAATATGCATCCTTGTATCCGAAGAGATCAAACTTGGCTTCCTTGGGGTACCAAAGGCCCAACAAAGGAGTATGAACAAGGTATCTAAGAATGCGCTTAACCGCCAAATGATGACTCTCCATAGGAGAGGCTTGACATCTTGCACACATTCCTACGCTAAGCATAATATCTGGTCTAGATGCACAAAGGTAAAGCAATGACCCTTTCATAGAACGATAAAGAGTAGCATCAAAAGGAATACTAGAAAGGTCTTGATCTAGATATCCCTTGATTGGCATGGGTGTCTTGCATGGCTTGGCATATTTCATTCCGAACTTCACGAGCATGTCTTGAATATACTTTGTTTGGGAGATGAAGGTTCCTTTGGCAAATTTCTCGATTTGAAATCCAAGGAAATACTTCAAGCTCCCCATCATGGACATCTCAAAGTTCTTGGTCATAGTTTCCGAAAACCACTTGCACAAAGATGGATTAGTAGAACCAAATATTATGTCATCTACATAGATTTGGCATATGAGCAACTCACCATTGGTTCTCTTGGTAAAAAGAGTGGCATCAATGACACCCCTCACAAATCCTTCCTCGAGTAAAATCTTCCTAAGATGGTCATACCAAGCCCGAGGGGCTTGCTTAAGACAATATAATGCCTTACGAAGTTTGTACACGTGGTCCTTGTGATGAGGTTCATAGAAGTCGGGCGGTCGTGCTACATATACATCCTGTCGTAGAGGACTGTTAAGGAAAGAACTTTTCCAATCCATTTGAAATAATGGAAATCCATTGAATGCGGCATAAGCAAGAAGCATGCGTATAGATTCAAGACGGACAACAGGAGAAAAGGTCTCATCAAAATTCAAGCCTTCAACTTGGGAGTACCCTTGCGCCACTAACCTTGCCTTGTTGCGGATGATAGTAACATGTTCATCTTGTTTGTTCTTGAAAATCCATTTCGTTCCAATGATGTTATGATCTTGACCGGAAGGCCTCTCCACGAGAGACCACACCTTGTTCTGGGTGAAACTAGTAAGATCATATTGCATTCCAATGGGCCAATCCGCATCCAAAAGTGCTTGTTCGGCCCTAAAAGGTTCAATGCTAGACACAAACGAGAAGTGACCGCAAAAGTTCATAAGTTGACAACGAGTAACTATACCTTGCCCCAATCCCGTGAGGATCCTGTCAACATCAACACGTCTTGTCACCAATGGCATGGTATATGTTGAAGTTTCAATAGGCTCCACCCATTCAGGATCATGATATACATTTCGTTCATCATCAAGGGAGGAACCATCATCAATAGCATCATTATCTCCAAAGCGGATGCGGTCACGATTATCGTCATGTGATTCAACCGCATCATCAACTTGTGGTTGTGCAACCACATCGGATTGAGGAGGGTCTTATTCTTGTTCTTGGATAACGGGCTCTTCATGATCAATTGGATCTTGAGTGGTAGGAGGAGGTGCTTACGGTGGTGGAACACTTGGCCCATCACCCATCTCATCATCTCTAGGCACTTCAGCAATGGTCACAAGATCTCTAATGCCAATAACCAAAATGTCTTGAGAAGAATCTTCATCATTACCTACATCACTTAGATCAACTTGCTCCCCATGGGAGCCATTAAATTCATAAAACTCCACGTCATAGGTTTCCACAACACATCCGGTGGATTTGTTGTAGACCCTATAGGCGCGAGAGTTTGAAGCATACCCAACAAATATACCCTCAATTTTTTTGGATTGAAACTTAGCTAACCGATCTTTCTTGTTGATAAAGAACCACTTACAAAGGAATACTCGGAAGTATTTGATGTTTGGCTTGTGCCCGGTTAGAAGTTCATATAGGGGGTCTTCATCAAGATCTTGTGGAGGAAGAGTCGGTTTGATGCATGACATGCGGTGTTGATGGCTTCGGCCCAAAAGCTATATGGTGACTTGTACTCATCCAACATGGAGCAGGCTATCTCCACAAGAGTACGGTTCTTCCTCTCGGGTACACCATTTTATTGAGGGGTGTGTGGTGCGGAATATTGATGCTCAATCCCCTCATCACTCAAGAATCCTTCCAAGGTGTAGTTCTTGAATTCGGAGCCATTGTCACTTCTTATTGCCAAGATAGCAATGTTGTATTTCCTTTGGGCTTTCTTGGCAAAGTCGATGAAGGTGGCCTTCGTCTTGTCCTTGGACTTGAGGAAGAACACCCACGTGTATATTTAGTAATCATCAACAATGACAAGACCATATTTCTTCCCACCAAGACTATCCCATGATGGAGGCCCAGAGAGATCCACAAGGAACTCCAAAGGCCTTGAAGTTGACACAACATTCTTGCGGGAATGCTTTGCTTGATGTTGCTTCCCGGCTATACATGCACTACACACACGATCTTTCTCAAAAGACATGTTTGTTAGTTTGAGGATGTGTTCACCCTTTAGAAGATCTTTTAGATTTCTCATACCGACATGGGGTAGTCGGCGATGCCATAGCCACCCCTTGTCGGCCTTGGCCATTAGACAAGTTGCATGGAAAGTACTCTCTTTCGAGAAATCAACCGTATAAAGGTTGCCATCCAACTTTCCAACAAAGGCCACTTCGAGAGTATCTCTCCTAATAACTTTCACACTTGTTATACCAAATAGTGTATCATAACCAACGGAAGCTAATTGACGAACGGAAAGAAAATTGTATTGAAGGGATTGGACAAGCATGACATTGGCAAGAGACATGTCATTAGTGATATCCACCTTGCCCAACCCAAGTACCTTTCCCTTGGAACCACCACCAAAGACAATGCTCATATATGGTTGAATTGCATCCATGAAGTCCTTGAGAAAACGGCTTTCTCCGGTCATATGATTAGTGCATCCACTATCAATCACCCATTTGACTCCACCGGAGAGAGCATCCTACACATAGATTCAGGATTTGATTAGAGGTGCCCATTTTGCAATGGGACCTCTAAGGTTAGTAAGAAGGGTCTTTGGAACCCAAATAGCATATAACCGAAAAGCATTACGGGGTCCAATAAATCTAGCAAACACATATCCATCCTTTGCCTTATGGAGCACATAGGATGGAGGCATCTTCTCCTTCTTATTGTTGGGAGTGGGCTTGACCCTAGTCGCCTTCCTACTCACAACACCAACCACATCAACCTTCTTCTTTCCTTTCTCCTTGTTCCCTTCGCGAACAAAGATAACCTTTTGCGGCATTGATCCCTTGCTAAGGGTGACAACCTTTGTCACACTCGTACTTGGATCAAAACCAATGCCTTCCTTAGCAAAGGACTCCTTATGATGAATTAGTACATCATTTAGGTTTTTCTCGCCTTGGGCACAAGTTATGAGACCCTTCTTTAGTTGAGCATGAAGAGCTAAGTTCTCCTCAATGAGAGATGCTTGATCAAGAGTAGACTTAGTAGCACAAGCATCAATATGTACAGTGGTAGGAGGAGACATCTTAGTAAGGGTTTTTATGTGGGAAAACTTGTTTGCCTCATGACTTTTCTTAAGGGTGGAGAGTTCATCATCTTTTGTCTTGAGAGACATGGTGAGTACCTCAACATCCTTAGAAAGAGAGGTGTTTAGCTCAACAAGCTTGCTCATATCATTAGAAAGTTCCTTACAAATATCATTAGCCTTTTTCAAGGAGGCAACATGTTTGTCATTTAAGTCATTTGTTGCTTGGACAACTTTGCACAAATTATCATTGCGAGCCTCCTCAAAGTCAACCTTCCGCTCAAGGAGAAAATAGTTCTCCTTTTACTCGGTGAGGAGGATTTCAAGATCCTTAATGGTTGTGGAGTGCTTACCCACCACATCCATAAGCAATTGAAACACTTTGAGCTTATTTCCTTTGAGATAACTCATCATTTTGTTCACTTTAGCAAACAACAAATCTTCACATGTAACATTTGCATCATCTCCTTCCGCATCACGAAATTCATCATTAGGTGTTTCGGAAGAGAACATGAAGGAATCATCAATAGGAGTTACGTTGATCTTGGCCGAGGTGGAGGGAGTATCGTCATCAACCAACTTGTCCATGAGACACTTGTGTGCATTGCCAGTGTAGTCACTCATGTAGTTGTAGTTGACAAATTCACCTTCCTTGTTGAGGAGCTTCAAGGTCTTTTGTGTATCTTGAGAAACTCCGGCCACACCACCAACATCCTCGGGATCGGACCCTTCTAGAGCCAACAAGGCTTTCTTCTTAAGATTATTGTTGAGAGGGTTTGGGAGCTTCTTGGCAACTTCCTTCCTGGGAAAACGAGGCTTGTCTTCTCTCTTCTCATATGGATAATCCTCTGCAAAGTGTCCCGGCCTTTCACAGTTGTAGCATGCTCTTTTCTTCTTCTTTTGGAATCTTCCCTTGAAGTCTCCTTTGGAGAACCTCTTTACAAACAGAGCCATATCTTCATATGATGGGGTGTCATCGGAGTTATCATCATCTTCATACTCATAATCTTCCTCATCATCATCAATCTCCTCGAGCCTAGCCTTGAGAGCAAGGTTTGAGGATGGACCACCATATGTGGAGAGTAGTCTCTTGGACTACTTTAGGTGTTCTTCATATTGCAAGAAGGTGGCAATCACATCATTTGGTGTCATCTTGAATAAGTCGGGCATACGCGTCAATTCCCACACCATTTGATGTGAGTATACCATGAGAGCATTCAAAATCTTGTCCACAAGGTAACGGTTGGTGATTTGATATCCATCCAAGGATTTCTCACAAGTGAAGGATTGGACATGTGCGGAGAGAACTTTGAGACGCATATGGAGTTGTTGGGGTGTCTCACATTTCTTCATGTGGAGATTATGCAAGGCATTCTTGGCGGTCTCATATCTTGTCATTTGTAGAGATCCGGTGCCTAACTTGGCGATGAGAAGAGTATCCCAAAGTTCATTGGCATTGGTGATGTGGAGAAATGGTGCTCGAGTCAACTCATCCATTCCTCTTTTCAATAACCCAATGGAAGCAAGGTTGAGGTGTCTGTCAAACACTTCACTGGGTGTAAGGTTGTTTGGATCAACCGGATAGTAACCTTTCCCGTAGTCGATGAGGTTCCACATTGGTTCACACAAAAAACCTAGGATAATCTGCCATAAGACTTTTCCAATCCAAAAAGTTAGTAGCCTCGGTTAGTAGCGGCGGATTTCCATTGAAATTATACTTAGGTACTACAAGCTTGGAGTAGGATAGTCCCATTGGTAGGGAATGTAACAGCACGGAAATTCCACCCTAATTAAAAAATTTGTTTGTTGCTTGATAGAATTGTTTGTAGTTTTTGCTTCGCCAATTTATTAATTGGTGAATATTTTCCCTTCCTTCTCGTTCTGGCATGCGTGACCGAACCTTTCCACCATGGCACATGACCCTTTTGCGACATCGGGTGTCAAACGAGCACCGTCGCAACTTCCGGCACAAGACTAGCCATCACCAGCGGCGCGAAAATCCTCATTTATATTTAAATAGGTTATTTTATCGGGTGGGTTTCGATGTTCTCAGTTCAGTGTGAAACGATGTAGAGGATGTCAGTTTAGTGCAGTGAGGCGGTGTTTCGAATTTCGTGTGATTCCGGCTTCGTTTGATAGGTGTACGATCGGATGTGCCAGGCATAGTAGCCGGTGTAAATCCCTGGGCGTATTTCCAAAATGTCGCGCGCGTTGTTGATCGGCCACCGATATTTCCCTCTTATCCATTAACCCTAGCCCACACAAAACAAAGCCCAAAATCCCCTCTAAGCAGTCCACTTTGTGGCCCAAAACACCCCCTAACAGCAACCTGCTATATATAGCAGGCTACTCTAGCCATTTTAGGAAAACCCTAGCCCTACATTCTCTCTTTCCGCGCCTCCCCAACCTAGCGCCGCCACCTTGCAGCACCAGCTACCCCCATGCTAGATCCATCCAATCTGATCTGGTTCGTTTGATCTGGATTGGATGGCTCACACGTCGCCATGTCACCGGTTGGAAACCCCTCGCCTGAGCTCTTTCCTCCCGTGCTCTCCCTCCCATGGAGCCTCCTCACGCCGTCGCCCGTGCCCTGGTCGGCAGCCGCCGAACCCCGATGAGTGGAAACCGAGCCGCCTCGCAGGTCACCTCGAGGCACGCCCCTCCTCTCTCTGGTATTCTCCCTCCCTCACCTCTCTCCGCTTCACCAGGAGCCGCCGCCCCTTGCAGCCTCGCCGGCGACCGGCCGCGCTAAAATCCTGCTGGATCTGGACGCCGCGACGGCACCGTGCCTATTCTCGGCCACCCAGTCACCATCCGTCGCCCATGCCGGAGTCTGGCCACCGGCGCCCCCAGCCACCACGGCTGCCTCGTCGGGGGAATGAGGACCAGCCGATGCTCGCGCCCGTGTGGGCCGTCCTGGCTCCCACGGCCCAGCTCCTTCGAACCCGGCCCTGATACGCGAGAGATGATAATGGCTTCTCACCCTACGTTGGTTACCCCAAGTAGAAGGTGAGATGTAGGATAGCAGCAAATTTCCCCTATGTAGAGGATAGGGTTTGACTCCCGTAGGACTCCGGCGATGATAAGTAGGTCTCAGCGCCGCACCTGACGCGGACCTGCACACAACACAATTAACTTTCCTCCCAACGAAGTTCAGAGAGGTTGTCAATCTCTCCGGTCGTTTTGTTTACAAAGGATCAAAAACACAGGATAATGATAATGATAGGAACTGAAAGTAAATACTGAAAAGGAAATAAGCTCGTAAACAGTGATGAGAATATGTACCCGGGTCCCGTGATGTTCACTAGTGATGTCTCTCTCCAAAAAGACAATAAAACTGCTATACGAGGTAAACAAATTTCAGAAGGGAAATTGACAGAATTATAAACGCACCACAATGCTAACTATGCTACAAAATAAAGGAAGAGGCTCATAAGCATGGGCAGTACGCTAAAATAAGTAGACCGAAATCCATCTGCATCTACTACTACTCATCCACCTTGAGATATCTATCCAGAACATCTCACTGGTATTAAGTTGCCAGCCCCACCCAAAGTGTAAACCCAAAGCAACAGACAACTGCATTCAACAGAAATTTGCATAAAGTAAACAATCCTTGCAACCGCGGTTACAAGCACCGTTGTTTTCCCCCTTGTGGCCACAGCACATCCCCTAGACTCATGTTTCTGTCACTCAAGCGTGTCATCAGGGGGCATGTACCCACAATCGAGTGTAACGTTCCCTCTTGGAGTCACTACCTACTACTTGTCCAAAGCAATAAAAAGCAACGGAGAACATGCAAGAATTACTTAGGAACAAAAATATAAGAGATAAAAACCAAATATATTACTCTATCACAATCTCAACATAATCTCATAATCCATCGGATACCATCAAACTCAGCATAGCAACAGCAGAAGAATTAAATATGTGCCTCGATCATGTAGGGCAGCCCACGAGGTCTAAACCATGAAGAGCAAAGAGGGGAGGAGAACATCACATAGCTACTGATCACGGACCCATGGTACAAGGTAGACTACTCACGGCATATCCGGGAAGCGTCCATGGTGGAGGAGAAGCTCCCGGAGGTCGATCCTCCCTCCGGCAGGGTGCCGGGAAGGGTCCAAACGGTGCTCCCGATCTTGGAAGCGCGGCGGCAGCGGAACAGAGGCGAGTTTGCGAAATAGGGATATGTCCCCGGAGTTTTCCCGTGAAGGAGATTAAATAGGCGAAGGGGGGCAGCCAGGGGGGCCACCAGGGGTCCAGGCGCCCCCCCCCCTTGGCGCGGCCAGGCCCCTGGCCGCGCCAGGTGGCCGCCTCGACACCTGGTGGTGGCCCTCTGGCCCCACTTTGGTGATTCTGGGAGGTTCCGTTGCGCTGATTTTTTATCTAATTTTCCCGGATTTTTGGAGCACTTTTTATATGGGGGAAAACTGAAATAGAAAAACTGCAGAAAAAAGAAACTGGCACTGGGGTGTACTGAGTTAATAGGTTAGTCCAAATATGATCAAAAGTGTATGAAAGTGTACCTAGATCATAGCAATATCACGCAAAACATGAATGGAGCGAGCAGAAATTATCGATACGTTTGGGACGTATCAACATCCCCACAGCTTAATTCCTTCTCGTCCTCGAGTAGGTAAATGATAACAAACATAATTTCTGTGGTGACATGCAAGCAACCAAATAAGAACTTTGAAAAGTAAAGCAATCAAGGTATGTGATTCAATTCAAGTCATAACATGCAAGAGTCTATATTAGCATTGAAACAAGCAACGAAAGAACATTAGGTGCAAGAGCTCTCGCTGTCCGTGACTCGAATGTCTCCAAATGGTGTTTGCGTGCAATATGGGGGTTAGGGAATACGAGAAAAAAAGTATTTTTGTTGAGAACTCAATCTACTAAAGTTTCACACTTGGTCTTCTTTGGAATCTTATCTTGACTCATCCCGAGACCACTAGCCAGGTAAAAGTCAATTTGATCCACTCCCTATCGATATTTTGAGCACTCATGCAATGGATGAGCGTAAGCACGAGATTCGACACTTAGGATGGCAAAGAGAGAAATATGGTGGAGGAGGAAGACAAAGAGGGTGAGAAAGTCTCACATCAATGAGGACAATCGTAGGCGAGAAGGCCAAATGATAGATATGATGTGAGGAGTAGGGATTGCCATGCAAAGGATACACATATGAGCTGAAAAACTATCCGATGGAACTAGTGGGGGTGCATCTAACTTGCTTGCTCATGAAGACCTAGAGCTCTTTTGAGGAGGCTCATCCTTGGAATATGCAAGCCAAGTTCTATAGTGTGAAGGTCCCCACATAGCTTAATGCATGAATGATCATCTCTATGGAGTACTGATACGTCTCAAACATATCGATAATTTCTGCTTGCTCCATGCATGTTTTGTGTGATATATTTTTTTTGAATTTTAAGACTGTGAAGCATGAGCTCCACAGTATTTTATTGCATGGGAGAACCAAGAGTTCTCAAAGAATATTACAAGAATAAAACAAAGTATGAAAAGAAAGGAAAGGAAGTAATCTAAACCTACCTATAGTAGTGCAAGGAATTAATCCAAGAGATCAATCTAGTTTTAGGATCTCCCTGCAATCTATGTGAAAGCAAGGTGATATCATGCACAAAGTGCCTTCTCCAGGAATGAAAAGAGGGTCTCTCATTCCTGAAGGTCTTCCCATTTCTGACTATCCAAATACACCAAGCTGCTGTAAGCATGACCTCCATGAAGAAAGGCTGACCAAATGAATCTCTGGCCTGTTTTAAATAGGAATGCAAGGATCCAGTGGCCCCCCATGTAATTTGCAGGTAGTTCCAAACTCTGCAGCTGAAGTTGCAAGAGAAGAACAGATGAAATCTGTCTTCCAGAACATGTGAATGACAAATCACACAAAAATTGTCCTCAGTGGGTGATCTCCAGTGTCTCTTGACAAGTAGATCTTTAGTATTTAATCTGTCAAACAGCAGGAGCCAACCAAAAGCTTTGATCTTCATGGTACACTTACTCCTCCAGATCCAGGCACAAGATTGATCAGTTGGCATATGAGAATGCATAAGATTGTAAAACCCCTTGGCAGTATAGATATGCTTACCAGGCCAGTGCCAAGAATCAGCAGCCTGAGGATCTCTCTGGAGATCAAGAAGCCAATCCTTGAGAATGAAGTACTCAGCTGCAGCTTGTTGTGAGAGTAGCAAGTAAAACAAAAGATCTTCATCCTCCAGGCTCAGAAAGTCATTAACAGACAGTTTGTCATCTTTCACAAAGGAGAAAAGATGAGGCAGTCTATCCCTCAGTGGTCTACATGAGCCATTGATGCGCCACCCATCAGACCAAAAAAGAGCAGAGTCCCCAGCATTGACCATGACAGAGTCCACTGGTCTATATAAGTCATTCAGTTTGAAAACATCCATCCACCAAAAGGATCCACAAAGCATAGTTGCATGGGGGACATTGCCACTGTAATAAGTGTTCCAAATAAGAGAAACCCAAGGAACATTAACCTTATTATAAAACTTATGCAAATGCTTCAGGAGTAGAGCTTTGTTTTGCACTTGCAAGTTGGTGATACCCAGACCACCTTTCTTCTTAGGCCTGCAAACAAGCTCCCAAGCAGCAAGAGATTGTCTTGGAGTATCAGAATTTCCTCTCCAGAGGCATTGTCTCTGAATTCTCTCTAGTTGTTTGAAGATGCCCTGAGGGATAGCAAGACTAAAAATATGATAAATAGGCATGGAGGATAGGGCTGAATTGAGTAACTGTAGCATGGCCCCTTGGTTCAACATAGCAGAACTACCAGAGAGTCTTCTTTCCACCCTATCTACCAAAGGCATAAGATCCTGAATTTTAGGCATGGTAGTACCTAGTGGTAAACCAAGGTAAGTGAAGGGCATTTGTCCAATGGAGCACTCAAAAACTTCATCTAGGTGAGCAGTCATAGCCTCATCAACATTCAGGGGGATTAAAGAAGATTTATTGAAATTGACTTTGAGACCAGTGGAAGCATGGAACCTAATGAGCATATCCTTGATAGCCAAAAGCTGAGATTCATCAGCATGGATTACCATTATAGTGTCATCAGCATACTAAATGATGGGGTAATTTGGATCATGAGAAGGAATAGGCAGTGTCAGGACTTGATCATGGAGCATGTTATTAACTACTGACTGTAGAAGATCAGCAGCCAATACAAACAAAAGAGGAGACAAAGGATCTCCTTGTCTAACCCCTCTTTTGCAGTAGAACTGCTTACCAGGCACTCCATTCAAAAGGATGGATGAAGATCCAGAGCCTAAAATCTCTCTAATCCATCTGATCCATTTTTGAAAAAACCCCTTGTGTTCCAGAACCTGAAGGACAGCCTCATGCTCAATGGTGTCAAAAGCTTTTGCAAAATCTAACTTCAGAATTAGTAATGGATTTTTAGACTGTTTGCATTGGTGGATGTACTCAAAAGCCCATGCTAAGCAGTCCTGAATAGATCTTGACTGAAGGAAGCCATATTGATTCAAGTGAACACACTGAAGAATAACCTTCTGAAGTCTATTAGCAAGTAACTTTGTGAGAAATTTCAGACAGGTGTTGGTCAAAGATATAGGCCTAAAATCATTAGGGCAACCAGGAGCTAGCATTTTTGGAATCAAGGTAATTAAAGAACCATTGAGACATTCAAACTTGAGAGTACCATCAGTAAACTGAGAAATCAGACTCATAAAGTCAGATTGAATTATGGGCCGACATTTCTTAAGGAATAAACCATTGAAACCATCAGGCCCAGGAGCTCTATCTACACGGAGATCTTTGGGAACCTCATTAATCTCAAACTGAGTGAAAGGAGAGGCCAGATCCTGTAAACCCCCCACGGGGTGGATTAATTCAGGGAGATTGAACTCCATTTGGATACCTTGAGAAACCCCCATTCTCTCTTTGTAAGAACTCCACGGCAAGTTGGCCATCTTCTCATGATCAGTGAGAATAGCCCCATCAGGAGCATGTAATGAGGAAATGGAATTCTTCCTCATTCTTTCAGAAGCCATGGCATGAAAGAATTTTGAATTCTCCTCTCCCACTTTAAAGTCTCTGATAGTACACCTTAGCCTCCAATATAAAAACTGTAATCTCAGAAGATGCTCATGGTGAGATTTCACAATTTGTCTGAAGTTGAACTCATGCCTTGTTAGGAGTCTAAATTCCTCCAAAGTATCAAAAGCTAGCACCACCTGTGAGCATTTGACGATGACTAGATACACTTTCATACACTTTTGATCATATTTGTTTTGTGTGATATTGATATGATCTAGATACACTTCCATACACTTTTGATCATATTTGGACTAACCAACTAACTCAGTGCACCCCAGTGCCAGTTCCTTTTTTCTGCTGTTTTTCTATTTCAGTTTTCCCCATATAAAAATGCTCCAAAAATCCAGAAAAAAAACAGATAAAAATAGCGTGTCGGAAGACTCCGGAAGCCCGAAGGAGGGCCAGCGGCCACCACCAGGCACCCAGGAGGCCACCTGGCGCGGCAAGGGGGCGCCTAGGCCCCTGGTGGCCCCCTGGCTGCCCCGTTCGCCTATTTATTCTCCGTCACGGGGAAACCCCGAAGACAGAACCCTATTTCACAAATTCTCCTCTGTTCCGCCGCCGACGCGCTTCCAAGATCGGGAGCACCGTTAGGACCCTTCCCGGCACCCTGCCGGAGGGAGGATCGACCTCCGGGAGCTTCTCCTCCACCATGGACGCTTCCCGGATGTGACGTGAGTAGTCTACCTTGGACCATGGGTCCGTGATCAATAGCTATGTGATGTTCTCCTCCCCTCTTTGTTCTTCATGGTTTAGACCTCGTGATCTGCCCTACATGATCGAGGCACATATGTAATTCTTTCTGCTTTTGCTATGTTGAGTTTGAAGGGATCTGATGGATTATGAGATTATGTTCAGATTGTGATAGAGTAATATATTTGGTTCTTATCTTTTGTATTTTTGTTCCGAAGTAATTCTTGCATGTTCTCTGTTGCTATGTATTGCTTTGTCCAAGTGGTAGGTAGTGACTCCAAGAGGTAACGTTAAGCTCGATTGTGGGTACATGCCCCCTGATGACACGCTTGAGTGACAGAAACATGAGTCTAGGGGATGTGTTGTGGCCACAAGGGGGAAAACAATGGTGCTTGTAACCGCAGTTACAAGGATTGTTTACTTTACGCAAAGTTCTTTTTAATGCATTTGTCTGATGCTTTGGGTTTACACTTTGGGTGGGGCTCGCAACTTAATACCAGCGAGATGTTCTGGATAGATATCTCAAGGTGGATGATTAGTAGTAGATGCAGATGGATTTCGGTCTACTTATTTTGGCGTACTGCCCATGCTTTTGAGCCTCTTCCTTTCTTTTGTAACATAGTTAGCATTGCGGTGCGTTCATAATTCTATCAATTTCCCGTCTGTAATTTGTTTACCTCGCATAGCAGTCTTATCGTCTTTTGGGAGAGAGACATCACGAGTGAACATCACGGGACCCCGGTCCATATTCCCATCACTGTTTACACGCTCATTTACTTTCTTGCTTTTTACTTTCAGTTGCTATCATTATCATTATCCTGTGTTTTTATCTGTTGTAAACAACAAGACCGGAGAGATTGGCAACCTCTCTGAACTTCGTTGGGAGCAACGTTAATTGTGTTGTGTCCAGGTCCGCGTCAGGTGCGCCGCTGACACCTACTTATCATCGCCGAAGTCCTACTGGTCCATACTCAACCTCGGTATCTTCACCGAGGGAAACTTGCTGCTATGCTGCATCTTATCTTCCACTTAGGGTAACCAACGAAGGGCGAGAAGAAATCCTCTCTCGCGTATCAAGCGAATTTCTGGCACCGTTGCCGGAGACTCCGAGTGATAAGATAGGGGAGTTGCCCACTACCTTTTACCTTTACTTTTTAGTCTTGTTAGTTTACCTTTCTGTTTTTATCTTTGTGTCTTATATCAAAAATTACAAAAAAAATCTTCCACACCTGCTTCTACTATGGGTTCCTCTGAAAACACAAAGTTGTGTGACTTCACCAGTCACAACAACAAAGACTTTATCTGCACTCCTATTGCCACACCTGCCACTTCAGCTACCTCTTATGAAATTAAACCTGCTTTACTAAACCTTGTTATGAGAGATCAATTCTCGGGTGCTGGAGATGATGCTGCTTTACACTTGAATAATTTTGTTGAATTATGTGATATGCAAATGTATACAGAAATAGAAGGTGATCTTGTTAAGCTCAAGATTTTTCCTTTCTCTTTGAGGGACGGAGCTAAAATCTGGTTTCAATCTTTGCCTAGGAATAGCATAGATTCTTGGGATAAGTGCAAAGATGCTTTTATTGGGAAGTACTACCCACCTGCTAAAATTATCCAATTGAGGAGTAACATTATGAATTTTAGGCAATTGCATAATGAACATGTTGCCCAAGCTTGGGAACGTATGAAATCTCTTGTTAAGAAATGCCCTATACATGGTTTGACTACCTGGATGGTTATCCAGACTTTTTATGCAGCCTTGAACTTTACCTCGCGGAACCTGTTAGATTCGGCCGTGGGATGAACCTTTATGTCAACTATACTTGGTGCTGCCACAAAACTTCTCGATGAGATGATGACCAATTATTCCCAATGGCACACCGAACGCGCTCCAATAGGTAGGAAGGTAAATTCTGTCGAGGAAATTACCTCTCTCAATGATAAAGTTGATTTAATTATGTCTCTACTTACTAAGAAACCCTCTATTGGTCCTCATGATGTTCCTGTAAATTCTTTGGTTGCTTAGGAACAAGTAGATGTGAACTTCATGGCTAGAAACAACTTTAATAATAATGCTTATAGGGGCAACTTTGCTAGTAATCCTAGACCATTTCCATCCACTTATGGGATCAACAATGCCTACCCTAGCAACAAGAACCCCACTTCTGAACTAGAAAATATGCTTAGAGACTTTATCACTACCCAAAAAGCCTTCAACAAGAATGTGGAAGAAAAGCTAGCTAAACTAGATAATCTTTGTTTGAAGGTAGACAGCTTAGCCCTTGATGTTGAGATGTTAAAAATTAGAACCTCTCCCCTTGAGGAGAGTAAGGCCACTCCTATTAATGCTATCCAGTTACAAATCAATGAAAATATTAGGATGATGGCTAAACTTAAAGAAAGATGGGCTAGAGAAAAAGAGGAAGAAGATAGAATTAAGAGCCTTCCTACGCACAAAATTGTTGCCACTATCCAAATTGTTGAGGACACTGAAACTATTAGCACCCAATGCACTCCTGGTCCCATCGGACCTATTAATGGTGATGCTTATACCTCAACCGTAGAAGAAGAAACTCCTATTGTAACAGCCCAGGATCTCAATAGGAATGATAGACTACTCATATCAACAAGGTGCACCTTCTTTTCCGGGAGCCTATCAGGAAAGAACTACCAAGTTAAGCGTGCTTGGCTTGGAGTAGTCTTGGCATGGGTGACCGACTGGGAAGTTGATGCCGGGTGCGCACGAGTGAGGACAAAGTGCGCAAAAAAGACTAGTGTTAGTTTGTGAGGACAGTCTGGATCCCAGGTGCACCGACCATGGAATCGGTGGTTAACCGGTTGGGAGTGGTCGGGGCGTTACAGCTGGTATCAGAGCCGACCCTGGCGGTTACACAGTGTGTGTGTCGGTCGGTGAGGCTTACATGGGGTACATGTTGGATGCCTGCAACTGGCGCGCACAAACTTGTGCCAAAGGGGAACGTTCCTGCTGGGCCGACGAGGACGTCGGTTCCTTTGAGGGGTGGTGTATGTAACAGCCCAGGATCTCAATAGGAAGGATAGACTACTCATATCAACAAGGTGCACCTTCTTTTCCTGGAGCCTATCAATAAAGTACTACCAGATTAAGCGTGCTTGGCTTGGAGTAGTCTTGGGATAGGTGACCGACTGGGAAGTTATTCCCGGGTGTGCACGAGTGAGGACAAAGTGCGCAGAAAAGACTAGTGTTGGTTTGTGAGGACAGTCTGGATCCCAGGCGCACCGACCATGGAATCGGTGGTTAACCGGTTGGGAGTAGTCGGGGCGTTACACCTATGAACATAGAGGGTTTCAAACAAGTGAGCTTAGATGACACTACTACCACCTTTGATAGTAGTGATATTGATTTTGATAGTTGTACCCTCTCAGAAGTTATTAGCTTATTACACAAAATTTCTAGAGACCCCCACACTAGCACATTAATCTTGCCTTCACGGAGCATATCACAAATGCTCTTATCAAAGCTAGGGAGGAGAAGCTTAGGATAGAAGCCTCCATACCTAGGAAGCTAGATGATGGTTGGGACCCCATGATAAAAATTAAATTAAATAACTTCTCTTGCTATGCTTTATCTGACGTTGGAGCTAGTACCTCCGTCTTGCCCAAAAGAATGTATGATATGTTTGAATTGAAACCTTTTGATTAATGTTCTTTTGGTGTTAGCCTTGTCGACTCTTCCGTAAATAAACCTTTGGGGAAGATCGACGATGTTCTTATCATTGTCAATGACAACTATGTTCCCGTTGATTTTATCATTATGCATATAGAGTGTGAACCTTTATGTCCAATTATTTTGGGACGTCCTTTTCTTCGCGCCGCTGGTGCAATCATTGACATGAAAGAGGGGAATATAAAATTTCATTTCCCTCTCAAAAAGGGGATGGAACACTTCCCTAGAAAGAAAATCAAGTTACATTTTGAGTCCGTTACACGGGCTAGCTATTCTCTTTCTCTTGATACAACTTGATTCTTATTTTGCCTTATGCCTAGCTTAAAGGCGTAAGAGAAAGCGATTGTTGTGAGGCAACCCAAGATGTTTTTACTTCTGTTTTTAGTGGTCTTGATAACTTTTACTAATGTAGAAACATCATTGTATCTTTATTTTCAAGCTTTGTGCCAAGTTATAGCCTCATATGACAAGGGAAGCGAAAGTTCTGACATGTTGTCCAGAAAACAGATTCTGTCCTCGTGACGGGAAAAATCAGAATAAATCGCCAGTTCATCTTTTCGAGCTGAATGTTTTTCACAGCGTGCTCTATACAATCACGGAACTTTCGTATGTTCTAAGTTTTTTTTATTTGATTTGCATAAGTGCCCCTAAAAAATTATTTACTACCTGTTGTTCTGTTTTTCACATATTCTGCCACGTTTTGTCTCTCCTAACTTTGGCAAACCTTAAGCTTGCTTTTTCTTTGCAAAAACCTTTTGGAAATCTTGATAAACAGTAGCTCTTCAAGAATATCTTTATATCCAGTGGGGAAAAATTATTTATTAAGGGCACTAACCTCTCTAATCAGCCTATGATGAGTTGTATATGAAGGGAGTTTTCAAGTGTGCGATGGAAAATGATGAAAGAAGATTCGGGAGTGTCAAGCGCTCAAGCTTGGGGATGCCCCCATGCATCCCCAATAAATATTCAAGGAGACTGAAGCGTCTAAGCTTGGGGATGCCCCCGAGCATCCCCTTCTCCATCAACAATCATCAGTTCGTCCTTCGTATCACTATATTTTTATCACTTCATGCATTATGTGCTATGCTTGGAGCGTCCACTCTTAGGTCTTGTTTTTAGTTTTCTTTATCTTTTCTTGCTGTTCATAACAAGTTAGATCCCGTCTTACTTTGTGTGGGCGAGAAACACGCTCCACTTTCAAAATCTAGAACACATCATAGGATTCTGCATGCCTATCTTTTTGTTGTTGTGTGTTCTTTATCTTTTCGTAGCTACTGCCATGTTTAGTTTTAGTTTTAGTTTGTCTTTAGCAAGAGCCTTGGCTTTTGTTTAGTTTGTTGCTGGAACTCTTTTTTTTTTCATGTTTATCTTGTTAAGAGAGTTGGTTGTTGCACTGCGTTATGTCTTGTCTTGAGAGTAGGTAATTGAGGTTGCTATTTAGTTTTAGTAGTAACTTGCAATAGTTTTGAGGTATTGATGTGAGTAATGTTTGAACTTTTGGTTTCAAGAGCTCTAGCCTATTAGTGATAGGTGTCGTACTTTGGGCAATCCGTCTTTATTTTCAAAAACCTACAAAACTAGTTGAGAACTCTAGCTACTAGATGGATCACTACTCCTCTGAGGGGTCGGATATTAGAGTACACTCACGTACCATGAGTCGAGGATGCACAAGGATAACCAAACCCCCATACACTCCTCCTCGGGGTACTTGTCTCTTTGTGAACCTCCTCATTAGATTGAGAGTTACCGATAATAAGTGCATGAGTTCTTCGGACTAATGTAAGTATTGAAAGTTGACACTTCAACCTCCTCATATTTGCTAGCCTCTCCTGTGTCGTGCATTGCCTCCTTCTCACTCCGAGAGTTGGCGTCCACCTTCGCCGGTACATCCAAACCCTTGGCATGATACGCTCTGTCATCATAAACCTCCTTATATCTTTCCTCAAAACAGCCACCATACCTACCTATCAAGGCATTTCCATAGCCTTTCCGAGATATATTTCCATGCAACTTCCACCTCTTCATGACTTGATCTTCATGTCATACATGTTCCTGCTACACTGGCAGCGGCATACATTGCATACATCATGATAGCTACATCTTCTTTATTATTTGAGTACCTTGTAAAGTGTGAAAGATCTTCTATACCCTCTTGTAAATTAGAGTGTTGCACTTAATTGAGGAAAAGACCCCAAAGTGGACAACACAAAAGATCCCAAAGTGGACAAAACAAAAGATCCCAAAGAGGACAAATGAGAGTTCAATAGAAAGATCCATTGAGGCCACCAAAAAAATACAAAAAAATACAAAAAAATAGAAAAAGAAAAAAAAGAGAAAGAGGCAACACTACTATCCTTTTGAAAGATCCACACTAGTACTCCCTCTTATCCTTGTACTCCATAGAGATTATCATGCATATAGCTATGTGGGGACCTTCACACTATAGAACTTGGCTTGCATATTCCAAGGATGAGCCTCCTCAAAAGAGCTCTAGGTCTTCATGAGCGAGCAAGTTAGATGCACCCCCACTAGTTCCATTGGAGAGCTTTTCAGCTCATATGTGCATCCGTTGCATGGCAATCCCTACTCCTCACATCATATCTATCATTTGGCCTTCTCGCCTATGATTGTCCTCATTGATGTGAGCCTTTCTCACCTATTTCAATTCCTCCTCCACCATATTCTCTCTTTGCCATCCTAAGTGTCAACTCTCGTGCTTACGCTCATCCATTGCATGAGTGCTCAAAATATCGAAAAGGAGTGGATCAAATTGACTTGTACCTGGCTAGTGGTCTGGGGACGAGTCAAGATAAGATTCCAAAGAACACCAAGTGTGAAACTTTAGTAGATTGAGTTCTCAACACAAAAATATTTTTTTCTCGTATTCCCTATTGCCCTTCTTGCACGCAAACACCATTTGGAGATATTCGAGTCACGGACAGCGAGAGCTCTTGCACCTAATGTTCCTTCGTTGCTTGTTTCAATGCTAATATAGACTCTTGCGTGTTAGGACTTGAATTGAATTACATACCTTGATTGCTTTACTTTTCAAAGTCCTGATATGGTTGCTAGCATGTCATCACAGAAATTATGCATGCAATTATTTACCTACTCGAGGACGAGCAGGAATTAAGCTTGGGGATGTTGATATGTCTCAAACGTATAGATATTTTTTGCTCGCTCCATGCATGTTTTGTGTGATATTGCTATGATCTAGATACACTTTTGATCATATTTGGACTAACCTACTAACTCAATGCACCCTAGTGCCAGTTCCTGTTTTCTGCTGTTTTTCTATTTCAGTTTTTCCCCGTATAAAAAATCCTCCAAAAATCCGGGAAACTCAGATAAAAAAATTGCGTGTCGGAAGACTCCAGAAGCCCGAAGGAGGGCCAGGGGGCCACCACGAGGCACCCAGGCGGCCACCTGGCGCGGCCAGGGGCCTGGCCGCGCCACGGGGGCGCCTGGGCCCCTGGTGGCCCCCCTGGTTGCCCCCTTCGCCTATTTATTCTCCATCACGGGGAAACTCTGAAGATAGAACCCTATTTCGCAAATTCTCCTCTGTTCCGCCGCCGCCGCGCTTCCAAGATCGGGAGCACCGTCGGGACCCTTCCCGGCACCCTTCCGGAGGGAGGATTGACCTCCGGGAGCTTCTCCTCCACCATGGACGCTTCCCGGATGTGCCGTGAGTAGTCTACCTTGGACCATGGGTCCGTGATCAGTAGCTATGTGATGTTCTCCTCCCCTCTTTGTTCTTCATGGTTTAGACCTCGTGAGCTGTCCTACATGATCGAGGCACATATGTAATTCTTTCTGCTTTTTCTATGCTGAGTTTGAAGGGATCTGATGGATTATGAGATTATGTTCAGATTGTGATAGAGTAATGTAATTGGTTCTTATCTTTCGTATTTTTGTTCCGAAGTAATTCTTGCATGTTCTCCGTTGCTATTTATTGCTTTGGCCAAGTGGTAGGTAGTGACTCCAAGAGGGAACGTTATGCTCGATTGTGGGTACATGCCCCCTGATGACACGCTTGAGTGACAGAAACATGAGTCTAGGGGATGTGCTTTGGCCACAAGGGGGAAAACAACGGTGCTTGTCACCGCGGTTACAAGGATTGTTTACTTTACACAAAGTTCTTTTTAATGCAGTTGTCTGTTCATTTGGGTTTACACTTTGGGTGGGGCTCGCAACTTAATACCAGCGAGATGTTCTGGATAGATATCTCAAGGTGGATGGTTAGTAGTAGATGCAGATGGATTTCGGTCTACTTATTTCGGCGTACTGCCCATGCTTTTGAGCCTCTTCCTTTCTTTTGTATCATAGGTAGCATTGCGGTGCGTTCATAATTCTGTCAATTGCCCTTCTGTAATTTGTTTACCTCGCATAACAGTCTTATCATCTTTTGGGAGAGAGACATCACTAGTGAATATCACGGGACCTCGGTCCATATTCCCATCACTGTTTACACGCTCATTTACTTTCTTGCTTTTTACTTTCAGTTGCTAGCATTATCATTATCCTGTGTTTTTTATCCTTTTTAAACAACAAGACCGGAGAGATTGAAAACCTCTCTAAACTTTGTTGGGAGAAAAGTTAATTGTGTTGTGCGCAGGTTCGCGTCAGGTAAGACGCTGACACCTACTTATCATCGCCGGAGTCCTACTGTTCGATACTCAACCTCGGTATCTTCACCGAGGGAAACTTGTTGCTACGCTGCATCTTACCTTCCACTTGGGGTAACCAACGAAGGGCGAGAAGCAATCCTCTCTCGCGTATCAAGTACAAGGATAAGAGGGAGTACTAGTGTGGATCTTTCAAAAGGATAGTAGTGTTGCCCCTTTCTCTCTTTTTATTTTTATTTTTCTCTTTTTTCTATTTTTTTATTTTTTTGGTGGCCTCAATGGCTCTTTCTGTTTAACTCTCATTTGTCCTCTTTGGGATCTTTTATTTTGTCCACTTTGGGATCTTTTCCTCACTTAAGGGCAACACTCTAATTTACAAGAGGGTATAGAAGATCTTTCACACTTTACAAGGTACTCAAATCATAAAGAAGATGTATCTATCATGATGTATGCAATGTATGTCGCTGCCAGTGTAGCAGGAACCTATATGACATGAAGATCAAGTCATGAAGAGGTGGATGTTGCATGGCAATATATCTCGGAAAGGCTATGGAAATGCCTTGATAGGTAGGTATGGTGGCTGTTTTGAGGAAAGATAAAAGGAGGTTTATGATGACAGAGCGTATCATGCCAAGGGTTTGGATGTACCGGCGAAGGTGGACGCCAACTCTCGGAGTGAGAAGAAGGCAATGCACGGCATAGGAGAGGCTAGCAAATATGAGGAGGTGTAAGTGTCAACTTTCAATACTTACATTAGTCCGAAGAACTCATGCACTTATGATCGGTAACTCTCAATCTAATAAGGAGGTTTACAAAGAGACAAGTACCCCGAGGAGGAGTGTATGGGGGTTTGGTTATCCTTGCGCATCCTCGACTCATGGTACGTGAGTGTACTCTAATATTCGATCCCTCTAAAGATTAGCGATCCATCTAGTAGCTAGAGTTCTCAACTAGTTTTGTAGGTTTTTAAAATAAACACGGATTGCCCAAAATATGACACCTATCACTAATAGGCTAGAGCTTGACACCAAAAGTTCAAACATTACTCACATCAATACCTCAAAACTATTGCAAGTTACTACTAAAATTCAATAGCAACCTCAATCACCTACTCTCAAAACAAGACACAACCCAGTGCAACAACCAACTCTTAACAAGATAAACATGAAAACTAAAGAGTTTTCCAGCAACAAACTAAACAAAAGCCAAGGCTCTTGCTAAAGACAAACTAAGACTAAAACTAAACATGGCAGTAGCTACGAAAAGATAAAGAACACACAACAGAAAAAAAGATAGGCATTAAAAATCCTATGATGTGTTCTAGATTTTGAAAGTGGAGTGTGTTTCTCTCCCACACAAAGTAAGATGGGGTATAACTTGTTATGAACAGCAAGAAAAACTAAAGAAAACTAAAAATAAAACCTAAGAGCGGGACGCTCCAAGCATAGCACATAACGCATGAAGTGATAAAAATATAGTGACATGAAGGACGAACTGATGATTGTTGATGGAGAAGGGTATGGCCCCATGCATCCCCAAGCTTGAGCGCTTGACACTCCTGGATCATCTTTCATCATCTTCCATCGCACACTTGAAATCTCCCTTCATACATAACTCAACAAAAGCTGATTAGAGAGGTTAGTACCCTTAATAAAATAATTTTTTCCCACTGTATATAAATATATTCTTTAAGAGCTACTGTTTCTCAAGATTGCCAAAAGGTTTTTGCAAAAAAAAAGCAAGCTTAAGATTTGCAAAAGTAAGGAGAGACAAAACGTGACAGAATCTGTGAAAAACAGAACAGCAGGTAGTAAATAATTTTTTAGGGGTACTTATGCAAATCAAATAAAAAAACTCAGAACATAGGAAAGTTTCTTGATTGTATAGAGCACACTGTGTAAAAACTTCAGCTAAAAAAGATGAACTGGTGATTTGATCCGATTTTTCCCGTCAGGAAGACAGTATCTGTTTTCTGGACAGCATGTCACAACTTTCGCTTCACTTGTCATATGAGGCTATAACTTGGCACAAAGCTTGAAAATAAAGATACAATGATGTTGATACAGTAGTAACAATCATCAAGACCAATAAAAACATAAGTAAAAACATCTTGGGTTGCCTCCCAACAAGCGCTTTCTTTTACGCCTTTAAGCTAGGCATAAGGCAAAAGATCAAGTTGTATCAATCGAACCATCATCAAGATCATCAAAAAGCTCTTCAATTGTACAGCTAGTCTTAAGAGGTCTTTAAAATAAAGGCCTAATGAAGAAACTTCTAGGGAGAAAACCAAAAGGCGGAAAATCAATGGAAGTTTCATTTATAAATTTATCAAAGAGAGGTATTTCTTCCAGAGTTTTCACGGTTTCAACTTCCTTGGCAATGGGTGGATTATTTTTAGGTCGAGGAACCTTAGGGACATAATTGAACTTAGGTTCCTTTCTTGCCGGAGTTGCTAACTTTTTGGTTTGATTTAGGAGAAAGTAGTTCCTAAAGTATTAATGATTTCCTCAATCTTATCAATCCTAGAGGGATCCATATCATGGAATTTGATTGTCTCCAAAGTTTTAATAATTTTAAGCATGGAGCTATCAAGCCTATTCAAATTCCCTTGAATCTTGCGATCCAACTCATTTATCCTATTTATACTTGGTATTTCTACCTCTATCTTTTCAAGTTTTTTCATAATGTGAGCTAGAGTTATATCTTCTTGTATACTAGCAACAGGGAGATTTCCAACAAGATTTTCAATGACATTAAGAGACTCCAAATTGGGGCCTCTAGGAAATTCCCATTGATAGCAGTATCTAATATGAACCTATTCCAAAGAGTAATCCCACTATTAAAATCTCTAAGAAGGATAGTAGTGGATTTCTTCTTGGTGGCTTTCTTTAGAATCATTAATTCTATACCAAGCATCTTTTAAACTTTCACCAGCTTTTTTTAAAGGTGAGAACCTCTGTCTCAACAAAGGAAAAAGGACCAGACATAATGAAAGCTACTAGCAAGATAAATAAAAAATTTGTGATTTTTGATATAAGACACAAAGATAAAAACAGAAAGGTAATCTAACAAGACAAAAAAGTAAAGGTCAAAGGTAGTGGGCAACTCCCCTATCTTATCACTCGGAGTCCTCGGCCACGGCGCCAGAAATTTTCTTGATACACGAGAGATGATAATGGATTCTCGCCCTTCGTTGGTTACCCCAAGGGGAAGGTGAGATGTAGGATAGCAGCAAATTTCCCCTATGTAGAGTATAGGGTTTGTCTCCCGTAGGACTCCGGCGATGATAAGTAGGTGTCAGCGGCGCACCTGACGCGGACCCTGCACACAACACAATTAACTTTGCTCCCAACAAAGTTCAGAGAGGTTATCAATCTCTCCGGTCTTGTTGTTTACAAAGGATAAAAAACACAGGATAATGATAATGATAGGAACTGAAAGTAAATAGTGAAAAGGAAATAAGCTTGTAAACAGTGATGAGAATATGGACCGGGGTCCCATGATGTTCACTAGTGATGTCTCTCTCCCAAAAGACGATAAAACGGCTATGCGAGGTAAACAAATTACAGAAGGGCAATTGACAGGATTATAAACGCACCGCAATGCTAACTATGCTACAAAAGAAAGGAAGAGGCTCATAAGCATGGGCAGTACGCCAAAATAAGTAGACTGAAATCCATCTGCATCTACTACTAATCATCCACCTTGAGATATCTATCCAGAAAATCTCGCTGGTATTAAGTTGCGAGCCCCACCCAAAGTATAAACCCAAAGAACCAGACAACTGCATTAAAAAGAACTTTGCGTAAAGTAAACAATCCTTGCAACCGTGGTTACAAGCACCGTTGTTTTCCCCCTTGTGGCCACAGCACATCCCCTAGACTCATGTTTCTGTCACTCAAGCGTGTCATCAGGGGGCATGTACCCACAATCGAGCATAACGTTCCCCCTTGGAGTCACTACCTACTACTTGGCCAAAGCAATAAACAGCAATGGAGAACATGCAAGAATTACTTAGGAACAAAAATATAAGAGATAAAAACCAAATATATTACTCTATCACAATATGAACATAATCTCATAATCCATCAGATCCCATCAAACTCAGCATAGCAACAGCAGAAGAATTACATATGTGCCTCGATCATGTAGGGAATCTCACGAGGTCTAAACCATGAAGAACAAAGAGGGGAGGAGAACATCACATAGCTACTGATCACGGACCCATGGTCCAAGGTAGATTACTCACGGCACATCCGGGAAGCGTCCATGGTGGAGGAGAAGCTCCCGGAGGTCGATCCTCCCTCCGGCAGGGTGCCGGGAAGGGTCCTGATGGTGCTCCCGATCTTGGAAGCGCGACGGCGGCGGAACAGAGGCGAGTCTGCGAAATAGGTTTCTGTCCCCAGAGTTTTCCAGTGACGGAGATTAAATTTGCGAAGGGGCAGCAAGGGGGGCCACCAGGGGTCAAGGCGCCCCCCTGGCCGCGCCAGGTGGCCGCCTGGACACCTGGTGGTGGCCCTCTGGCCCCACTTTGGTGATTTTGGAAGGCTCCGTTGCGCTGATTTTTTATCCGATTTTTCCTGAATTTTTGGAGAATTTTTAATATGGGGGAAACCTGGAATAGAAAAACAGCAGAAAACAGGAACTGGCACTGGGGTGCACTGAGTTAGTAGGTTAGTCCAAATATGATCAAAAGTGTATGAAAGTGTATCTAGATCATAGAAATATCACACAAAACATGCATGGAACGAGTAGAAATTATCGATATGTGTGGGTTGTATCAGGCCCTCACCCTCCCTCTGCCTGCGGGCGAAGCACCGCTATGCGTCGCCTCCCACAGCAGTTGGGCTGAGGCCCGCTAGGTGAGCCTCCCCATTTCTTCTTTTTTTGCGCGTCAGGTGGGCTTGGCCCAGTAGATCCGCTTCCGTGTAGAACCATGGGCGTCTGTTAGTTAGGCTGTGCTCACTCGTGTAGGCCCATATCCTTGCTCTCAGCCCACTAGACGTTTTAGCTTTTTTCTATATTAATTATATGGCAGAATGTGATGTGATTTTGCGAGAGCTATATCTTTCTAACCGTTTGTCGGATCGAGACGAGTTCTGCATCAAAATTGCTTAGATTTTCGCATAGATTATTAAACTTTGCTCCTTTGACATGTTTGAGTTTATTTACATGTTGTTTACCTACTAATTACAACCCTTGCCACCATAAATGTAATAGGTCATAACTATTTAACCGTTGCTTCGATAAAAATGTTCTTTATAGGTAACTTGACTAGAATTTTGTGTAGATCATGAATATGTTGCTCTTGCTTGCTAATAACTAATGTAAAATAAGGTTTAGGGCAGAACAGTACCAAATGCTTTAATCGTTGTGGGGTACTTAGTTGTAAGGCCCGATATGCGGTACTATTCCAGATCTAGATGTTTCCATCCAGATCCGAGGACGAAGCACATATCGGTACCACCGCGACATATGACACTTCCATATGCTCCGGATTTCCAACATGATATCACAACATTAAAGATACAAGGATACAACATCTCATACAATCGGCATACAACTGCCTTAAATACATTACATCAGCGGAAGATACATGTCTGAGTACAGACTACAATCAAATGCCTAGTGGCAAAGGTAAAACACACCATTCCCACGTCCACACGGGTCCAGGCTCTCCGCTGGGATCCGCCAATCTAGTTGTTTTCGAGTCTCAGCGATGGCGTCCAGAAGAAGGGTCGTTGGGCTCCTCTGTAGTACAAGATCGTTTGCATAACATGCGTAAAAGAGAAAAGAAGGAGTGAGCTATATCAACAAGTCTTGTAACTAACTTCTCACTGTAAGATGGGGGTAGTGGTTGAGGTTGCAGCCGCGCTAGCAATATATGAAGTGGCTAACGATCTATTTAGAGTAACATGAGAAGCCAAGCATTCTATGAGGAATCGCCTCCAACATGTCTTGCAATCAGCTACTTACGCAAACATAAACACCTAACCTATCCTACCCTTCGCATCCCGGCGAAGAAGAAGCAGTCAAGGCACTCACACGTCGATCAAGTTATTAAGATTAACTCGGTTGTTGTTGTCTATGAACAAGGACTAGGTCACAAGTCGTCCATAACCGTGGACACGGCTTCTCGAAAAGATTTAACCCTACATGGGTGTACCAACTGCCCATTACAAGGATCCGCACGCACGCCCATCTCTCTCAGTTGCTACCCATCACAGGCAACCATTTTATGATTTAGTCCCAAGAGATCCGGAATGACAGGCCCCTCTAACTAACAACTCACAAATCCGGGTGGCCCACGGGAGTCGACACCCAATCCAAAAGCCGGCCACGCTCTCGGTTCGAACTCTTCCGTCTAGACGAGGTCGGGGTAACTAACCCATCACTGTGGGCAGCCCCCTCGCTTCCAGGTGTGGACCAACGAAGGAACTCTGTCTCTGCTTGCCCGAGTAGTTTAAAGTCTGTTGGCCGCGGAACCAGACACACACACGGTTTCAAATGGTAAATCAGCTTGGGCCACCACTAGAAATGTTTGGAGCTAGATAGGTAAGAAGAGGGGACCCCATAGCATCCCACACGCGGTTAGGCACGCTCGTCAAGAGACACAATACCCGGAACTCGGGTCCTAGGTGACTCGAATGGAACAAAGCATCGGGGAGGGATAGCCTATACCTTCCATCCTTCATCGAATATAGTCATCATTATAATAATCATATAATCCACGACAATATAAATAAGGTGATAGCCTAATCCAAGGGGTAATAGTATAACAGTTGATATCATCCTAGCATGCATACCAAGCAGTGGCTGAGCAGTGAGCAATAGTAACATAGCCGAACAAGGTTTGCTGGGATGTGGAGGACATGACTATTTGGGTTTATTTGAGAGGCATGAATATGAAGTGGTAGGATCAAGCAATCGTTCTATCCTATACCTAGGCACAAGTGAGCTGAAGTTTATAAGCATGATATATGCTCCCCCTTACCTGATGAGACGACGAAGCCGAAGGTGTAGTCGATCGCAAACTCGCAACGTCTCCGAGAGTACCCGCAGAAGCACACAAGAAGGAAACACTGGAAAGGCAATCGACGAGAAAGCATCTATTACTACGAAGCAATCACGAGCAAGCAACAACAAGAAGAAGGCAAAACGAGGCAACGACGGTATCGCATCTATCGTCGAGAGCAGTTACTAACAGGTTAAGTGGAGTATTCGTCACGCACGACGATACCGCACATTTAGAATTGGTTCAAATTGTTTAGCTACACAACATGAGCAAGGTTGTTAACATGGCATCTCACTCAAGCATGTCATATCACGCAAACACGACAAGAGGTGAAGCATAAGGTAAACTACCTATGCTAGTCAATTTAAGTGAGGCACAATCCTAAACATGGCATAACACTAAGTATCCCACAACAATTAAGTCATTTGGTAATGTTTTGCCCTAAACCATATTTTAGGTTGGTTAACAACAGCAAACAATAACATAAACACAAAGTACATGAAATTCTAGTCAAGTTACATGTAAAGAACAACCCAAACGGAGTTACGGTTAAAAGGATACAAGCATCACAAGTTATGGGCATAATCTTCCAACATCAAGTAGCACACTTGGGAGCAATGCAACAACAAGCTACTGAATGCAAACATGCACCAAAATGATGAGGATCAATAGTAGACATGACAATAATGACATGGCCTCAAGGTTTATTGTATATGAGCATCAAGAAATAATAATTATAACTCATGAAAAAAGCTAAATTATACTATTGGTCTAGGAACTTAGTGAAAACAGAGGCATGGCAAACTATTATAAACATGCTATATAAACAGTAGAAAAAGCAATATTAAACAAGCTTCAAAATGAACATGCATTACATATACAGCAAGCCTACATGATGCTCATGAGTTCATACATAGCACTTGTGGTCAAAGGACCCATGGATGAATAAGATATAAAGCATGCAAGACAGCTATATTATATTCCAGACGTAGTGAAATCTCAGGGTATGTGACAGGAAACAGCATGGTTGCACTTTGGGAGCTCAATAACTATATGAACATCAACCATATCATGGCAAATCAAAGCATGGCATCAAAGTACATATAACAAGGAGCATTGCATTCCATGTGAGCTATAGCATAGGAAGAATGGATCATTAATTATAAGGCACAAAAGTAGCAACTTTATGCAAATAGCAGTACATGCTATCAGGGTCACCACTTTGGAGCAAGATATAAAATAGCTACAGCAGGCAGACATGACAAAGGAATGCATCTAATTTCAGTACACATGATGTTGAACACATACAAGAAAGAATTACTGGCATAGGCATCATGGATGTGACGCAAACATCGACCAAACTTTGATAAAAATAACAACAACAGCAGTTAAGTGCAAGTAGCAGTATTAATCAAGCAACTTCACCCCCTAGATAACCTCAAATGAATTAGCTCACTAAAGCAAAAAAGTTCGAGCACAGCACCAGCAACAAATTTCATTTTGGGCGCAATTTCATACGGGCTACGGATCATTCGCAAATAACGTCGCAAAACATTATACAACAGTAGTTTTTCACAGACTTAGTGAAATAAAAGCAGAGCAGGAAAAAAAAGGGCCTCACCAAAGGTGGGCCGATGCCCATTTGGCGGCAGGCGAGGTGGCGTTGGCCAGCTCTGGAGCCTGGCTCGTGCGGCGCGTGGCGTGCTAGGCCGCAGCGGCTCGAGTTCGCCCATCGGGCGGCGACCTGGATTGGCCTCAATCCCGATCGGGACGCGGCGGCGCTCGCCGCCGGCGGCTCGCCGAAGGTGGCCGTTGCGGGAAGAGGCAGAGGATGCCAGGAGGGGGCGCAGCGCAAGGAGGCGGGCTCCGACGAGGGGCGAGGTGGTCGCGGCGGCGGTGGGGTGTTCGGGCCTTGGCGGCGGATCCGTGCAGGCAGGAGGAGGCCGGCGGCCATAGCACAGCGGCGGCGTCTTCCTGCACACCGAGAGGGCGAGGGAGATGAGGTAGAGGAGGAGGTAAGGGAGGTGCGAAGGAGGCCAACAAACTACGGCCGGGGTCTCCGGAGCGCGGTGGAGGTGCTCGGGTGGCCGAGGCTCTCCAGGCCCGGATGGGCCGACGGCGGCGGCGGCTGGGCCCTGCGGGTCCCGGATTCGATGGAGGAGGGTCTGGGAGGTGATGTGGCTCGCTGTGAGCCATCGTATGGCTGGATCTGACGGTTGTGGATCAATCTGGCTAGGGTTTCCATATCTGGGGCTAGGGTTTCGGAATTGGAGGTCTAGATGGGCAGATCTGGGTATTTGGAGGGGGTGGTTGCAAAATTTACACGGGGGAAACCCTAGAAGAGCTAGGAGAGAGTGTTGGTCTATATATAGGCTGGTCTGGATGGCAGGTTTACGCAAACGCCCTCGGGTTTTCTCTCTCGAGTCCGGTACTCCATGTTTCTGACCGCCGGGAGTCCATACGACCTCCGATTCGGGCGAAATCTCGAGCCACGTGCTCAACGCGGCGAGACGGTCACTTCTACCTCACTTCGATACCGTTCCGAGAACATTTTTTGGTGCTCAATAAAATAATCCATTTAATTATTAAATGGGGTTTTTCGTTCTGATGGCGATGGCTGGTCTTGTGCCGGAAGTTGCGACTGTGCTAGGGTAAAACCCGGTGTCGCAAAAGGTCGTGTGCTGTGGTGGACAAGTTCGGTCACGCATACGATACGAGAAATAGGGGGGATATAATCACCGATTAATAAATCGGCGAAGCAAATACTGCAAACAATTATAACAACCAACTTTCAATTAGGGTGGAATTTTCGGGCTATTACAATACAACACCACCAACAAGGGATCTCGTCCAGAGATCCCGGACGATCCGGGGGAGAGGAGGGGGAGAAAAGAGAGACGACGATCTTCAACACCACCAACAAGGGACTCTACTCCATGTCGACGATGAACTTCTATCGAGATAATTTTCCGAAGAGAGACGGCAACGTCGGAGAACGAAACCATCAGGTGATCAAGAGGAACAATGACAGCAAGAACTGGATCAAAAGGATAGTGTTCCCACTCAAATCGTGAAGACACCAGGCAAGAGGATGGATGGAAATGAATGACCAAGAGGTTAAACGGAGTCGAAGAATCTAAAGGTACTACATGAATTCCCAAACCTGAGATCGGAATCGATACAATACGCTGCAAGCAAGGCATTGTAACTATTCCAAAACTCCACTTAATCGAGATCCTAGAGTTTGAAGGGGATAAGGCGAGAGTAAAACACTTATGACACTTGTCCTGACCAGAGAAAAGGTAAGGAGTAAAAAGATTCCTACTCTCCGATAACCAACTTAGTAGCTACAAAATAGTTTTTGTCTTGACTCGACTTCGACCAGAAAACGGATCCTACGGTCGGTAAGGCTCTGATACCAAGTTGTAAGGCCCGATATATCGATACTGTTCCAGGTCTAGATGTTTCCATCCATATCACGGGACGAAGCACATATCGGTCCCATCGCGACTTTAGACACTCCATATGCCCCAGATTTCCAACATGATATCACAACATTACAGATACAAGGATACAACATCTCATACAATCGGCATACAACTGCCTTAAATACATTACATCAGCGGAAGATACATGTCTGAGTACAGACTACAATCAAATGCCTAGTGGCAAAGGTAAAACACACCATTCCCACGTTCACACGGGCCCAGGCTCTCCGTCGGGATCCGCCAATCTAGTCGTCGTCGAGTCTCAGCGAAGGCATCCAGAAGAAGGGTCGTTGATACGTCCAAACGTATCTATAATTTCTGCTTGCTCCATGCAGGTTTTGTGTGAGTTTGCCATGATTTGCTTGAACTTTCATACACTTTTGAACATATTTGGACTAATCTATTAACCCAATGCACCCAGCTGCCAGTTGCTGTTTTCTGCTATTTTTGTATTTCATGTTTTCTGGCCATTAAAAGTGCTCCAAAAAATCCGGAAAAATCAGATAAAAAATCAGCGACACGGAAGCTTCAGGAAACACCAAAGGAGCGGAGGGGGGCCACCACCAGGAGGCAAAGAGGGTCCCTGGCGCGGCCCCACCCTAGGCCGCGCCAGGAGGCCTCCTGGCTGCCTGGTGGGTCCCCTCGACACCCCCCCTTCGCCTATATTTACCCCTCGGGGTGGAAACCCCTAAGACGGACTCCCCTTTCGCGATATCGCCTCTGTACCGCCGCCAACGCCGTTTCAAGATCGGGGCTGCCTGGAGAAGCTGCTCCGGCACCCTGCCGGGAGAAGCTACCCCCTCCGGGAGACCATCCATAGCCATGGACGCCTCCCGTATGTACCATGAGTAGCTTCCCTTGGACCATGGGTCCGTGACCAGTAGCTATGTGATCTATCTCTCCCCTCTTTGTGCCTCCACTTTCGAGACCTCGTGAGCTGCCTCACACGATCGAGGCACCTTTGTAATTTTCCGCCGTTGCTATGCTGAGTTTGTTGGGATCTGATGGATTATGAGACTATGTTCAGATTGTGATGAGTAATATATTTGGTTCTTCTCTTTTATATTTTGTTCTTGAGTAAATTCTTGCATGTTCTCCGTTTCCGTATTTCACTTTGGCCAAGTGATTTGTTGCAACTCCAAGAGGGAGCGTTATGCTTGATTGTGGGTTCAGCCCCTTGATGTCTAGCTTGAGTGACAGAAACATGAGACTAGGGGATGTGTTGTTGCCACCAAGGATAAAACAACGGTGCTTGTATCCGCGGATGCAAGGATTGTTTACTTTACGCAAAGTTCTTTTAATGCAGTTGTCTGTTGCTTTGGATTTACACTTTGGGTGGGATTCGCAACTTAATACCAGCGAGATGTTCTGGATAGATATCTCAAGGTGGACAATTCGTAGTAGATGCAGATGGATTTCGGTCTACTTACCTTGGCGTACTGCCCATTGCTTTTGAGCCCTTCCTTTCTTTGCAGCATAGTTAACATTGCGGTGCCTTCATAATCCTGTCAATTGCCCAACTGTGATTTGTTTACCTCGCTAGCACTTTTATCGTCTTTTGGAGAGAGACATCACTAGTGAAAATCACGGGACCCCGATCCATCTTCATATCACTGTTTACATCCTTAGTTTACTTTTCAATTGCTATCACTATCATTATCTCTTGCGTTAATCCTTTGTAAACAACAAGGCCGGAGGAATTGACAACTCCTCTGTACTCGTTGGGAGCAAAGTTATCTGTATCTGTGTGCAGGTCCACGTCAAGCGCCGTGACACCTTCTTGTATCTCTTGGAGTCCTACTGGTTCGATAACCTTGGTATCTTCACCGACGGAAATTTGCTGCTACGCTACATCTCACCTTCCACTTGGGGTAACCAACGAGGATTGAGAGATCCTCACCGTATCAAGCCAATTTCGGGCGCCGTTGCCGGGGACTCCAGTCTACAAGATAGGGGAGTTGCACACTATCTTTTATCTTTGCTTTTTTGTCTTGTTAGTTTACCTTTCAGTTTTTTGCTTCAGTGTCCTTTATAAAAAAACCCAAAAATATAGTATGTCTAGTTCCTTACTTGCCAATCAATGTCTGACTTCTTTGAAACTAGATCTTATTGGCATGGAGGATTCACCGAGGATCAACAAAAGTGGTACAAGGAACACCGCTTGTCTCAAAAGGGGATACACTTATGGAAACAAATACATCAGTTGTATGAGTATTCTAGAAACTTGTGTTCAATATATAATATATCTTTCTGCAGGGATGAATCTTGTTGCTTTATGAGGCACAAACACCTTTCTTTCAATGTGAGTACAATGATGATGAAAGCTTAGCTCTGTATGCTAAGAGAAACTATGATTTTTATGATACAGAGGAAATAGAAGAATTTGTTGCTTATAAGG
Source organism: Bromus sterilis (assembly GCA_950022295.1). Taxonomy (NCBI): domain Eukaryota; kingdom Viridiplantae; phylum Streptophyta; class Magnoliopsida; order Poales; family Poaceae; genus Bromus; species Bromus sterilis. Next base: position 212,201,164 of record OX465598.1, on the reverse strand, counting down.
GTGCCTATGAAATTACTTCTCTTCTTAAAAATATTGATGATGCCCCTTACAAATCTGAGAGTCTTTCTATACTTAACTATTGTTTGGAAAATTACGATGCAAATTATTACATTACTGATCATCTTGAGAGAATCTCTACCCCAAAGGAAGAGACTAATGATTTGCAGGACTCTATGGAAGAAGAAATTTATTAACCTGAAAGCTCCTTGGATGAAAAATAGGAGGAGAGTGACGAACAAAAGGAGGAAGAATGGAGCCATCCATGTCTACCTTCTAATGAGAGTAACTCTTTGAATTTTACCTTATATGAGTATTATGATCCTATGGATTCTTTTGAAATATCCCTTTTTGATGAAGTTGATGCCTTCTATGCTTACGGAGTTGAACTTTCTATAGTTCCTCATGTTAAGCATGAAATTTTTGCTATCGCACCCACACTTGAGTGTCCTATTATCCTCTTAAGGGCGTGTTCGGCAGCTCTCCGGCTCCTAACTCCGCCAACTCCTTGCGAGGAGCTGCGCCGAACGCCTGAACTCGCGGAATCGGGAACGAGAAGTTGGTTGGATCGTGCAGTGCAAAATGTGCGGAGTCGAGGAGCTACCATATCCGAGATCCGCGGAGTTGAAGGAGATGGAGTTGAACAAAATTACTGCTTGTTGCCACCGCCAAGTTGTCGAGCGTACCGGTTCGCTCGTGTATAGCGACTAGTCACACCCCTCGATCCCCACCTGCGCTAAAACGTTGTACGTGGGCTTACAGCCTGGCCTATGCGCTCGCGAGTAGAGAGAAGCTAACGTTCCGAACAGATGCTTCGCTCCAGGATTTGATGAGAGAAGCCAGCAGTTGGCAGGGGGCGACGGAGTTGTGGAGTTGGACACTTGGGAGGACTACCGAACAGGGCCTAAAATCCCCATCTCCGGAGAATTTTCCTCTTATCAAAGCTCAATGTGATGGGTTGCATTTATCTTATGATCCTAAAGACCGTGTTGAAAACTGTACACGTGTTCTTGTAGGTCATGAACAACATGATTTATGTGATAGTTATATTCTTGATGTTGTTCATGATACTACTGAAAATTACTTTGAGAGGGGAAAGTTTGGTTTTATAAACTTCCATGTTGCAAAAACACCACTCTTCATGTTGAAAGTTTTGAAATTGTTCCTGTTCCCCCTTTCTATGCATGTCACTTTGTGCTTCTTTGAATTATTTTCTTACAAGATGCCTATGCATAGGAAGTGGGTTAGGCTTAAATGTGTTTCATATTTGCTTCTTGATGCTCTCTTTTGCTTCAAAATTCTTATTCTTGTGAGAGCATCTTCTATAATCTTTATGCCTAGCTAATGGCTTTAAAGAAGCGCTTTCGGGAGGCAGCCCGCAACGAATTTAGGATTTCCTTTTTGTTTTCCTTCTGTTTTTAGTGGTCTTGATGATTTTTACTACTGTAGCAACATCGTTGTATCTTTATTTTTCAAGCTTTGTGCCTTTTATAGCCTCATACGACAAGGGAACTGAAAGTTGTGACATGCTGGCCAGAAAACAGATTCTGTCCTCGTGACTAGAAAAATCATGAAAATTTCCAGTTCATCTTTTTGAGCTGAATTTTTTACACAGCGTGCTCTATGCAATTACGAAACTTGCGTATGTTCTGAGTTTTTTTATTTGAGTTGCAGAAGTACCCCTAAAAAATTCGTTTCTACCTGCTGTTCTGTTTTTCACAGATTCTTCCACGTTTTGTCTCTCTTCACTTTTGCAAACCATAAGCTTGTTTTTTCTTTGCAAAAACTTTTTGGCAATCTTGGGAAACAGTAGAGCTTCAAGATTATCTTTATTTCCAGTGGAGAAAAAAATATATTAATAGGGTACTAACCTCTCTAATCAGTCTACAATGAGTTATGTATGAAGGGAGTTTTCAAGTGTGCGATGGAAGATGATGAAAGAAGATCCTGGAGTGTCAAACGCTCAAGCTTGGGGATGCCCATGTGCACCCCCAATAAATATTCAAGGAGACTCAAGCGTCTAAGCTTGGGGATGCCCCCGTGCATCCCCTTCTTCATCAACAATTATCAGTTCGTCTCTCGTTGCACTATATTTTTATCACTTCATGTGTTATGTGCTATTCTTGGAGCGTCTCGCTCTTAGGTTTGTTTTTAGTTTTCTTTTGCTTTGTTTGCTGTAGTAACAAGTTAGATCCCAGCTTACTTTCTTTTGTGTGGGAGAGTTACACGCTCCGCTTGAACTAGAACTCCTCATATGATTTGCTTGCTTATTCTTTTAGCTGTGAGTTGTTCTTTTTCTTTTCTGAGCTACTGCTCTGTTTAGTTGTAGTGCTTTAGTTTTTCTAGAGCTTTTCTTTTGTTTTAGGTTGAACTTTCTATAGGTTGCATGTTTTATCTTGTTAGAGAGTTTGCCTGTTGCACTGAGTTTTGTGTCTTGACTAGAAGTAGGTAGTTGAAGTTGCTTTTCTCTTTGCAGTAGTAACTTGCAATAGTTTTGAGGTATTGACTAGACTAATGTTTAAACTTTTGGTGTCAAGAGCTCGAGCCTATTAATGATAGATGTCGTATTTTGGTCTATCCATGTGTTTTTCTAAAACCAAAAGCCCTTGTTGAGAACTCTAGCTACTAAATGGATCACTAACCTCTAGAGGGTTCGAATATTAGACTACACTCACGTACCATGAGTCGAGGATGCGCAAGGATAACCAAACCCCCATACACTCCTCCTTGGGGTACTTGTCTCTTTGTGAACCTCCTGATTAGATTGAGAGTTGCCGATAATAAGTGGATGAGTTCTTCGGACTAATGTGAGTATTCGAAAGTTGACACTTCCACCCACCTATACTTTTTCTAGCCTCTTCGGTACCTTGCATTGCCCTTTCTCACCTCGAGAGTTGGCGCATACTTCGCCGGTGCATCCAAACCCTTGGCACGATACGCTCTGTCATCATAAGTCTCCTTATATATTTCCTCAAAACAGCCACCATACCTACCTACAAGGCATTTTCATAGCCTTTCCGAGATACATTGCCATGCAACGTCCATCTTCTCATGACTTGATCCTCATGTCATACCTTTGCATCATGATAGTTATATCTTCTTTATGTGAGTACCTTTGTAAAGTGTGAAAGATCTCCTATATTCTTGTAAAATATAGAGTGTTGCCCCTAAGTGAGGAAAAGATCCCAAAGAGGACAAAATCAAAAGATCCCAAAGAGGACAAATGAGAGTTAAATAGAAAGAGCCATTGAGGCCACCAAAAAATAAAATAAAAAATAGAAAAAGGATAAAAAGAAAAATAAAAAGAGAGAAGGGGGCACACTACTATTTATTTTGAGAGATCCACACTAGTACTTCATCCTCTATCCCTTGTACTCCATAGAGATCATCATCATGCATATAGCTATGTGGGGACCTTCACACTATAGAACTTGGCTTGTATATTCCAGTGATGAGCCTCCTCAAACGAGCTCTAGGTCTTCTTGAGCAAGCAAGTTAGATGCACCCCCACTAGTTCCCTTGGAGAGCTTTTAGCGCATATGTGCATCCGTTGCATGGCAATCCCTACTCCTCACATCATATCTATCATATGGCCTTCTCTCGCCTATGATTGTCCTCATTGATGTGAACCTTTCACACCTTTTTGTCTTCCTCCTCCACCTTCTTTCAGTTTCGCCTTTTAGGTGTCAACTTTCTTGATCACGCTCATCCATTGCATGAGTGCTCAAAATATCGAAAGGGAGTGGATCAGTTTGACTTGTACCTGGCTAGTGGTCTGGGGACGAGTCAAGATAAGAATCCAAAGGAGACTAAGTGTGAAACTTTAGTAGATAGTTGTTCTCAACTATTACCTTTTTTATCTCGTATTTCCCTATCCCCTGCTTGCACGCAAACACCATCTGGAGACATTCGAGTCACGGACAGCGAGAGCTCTTGCACCTTTTGTTCTTTTGTTGCTTGTGTCAATGCTAATATAGACTCTTGCTTGTTAAGACTTTAATTGAATTGCATGCTTTGATTGATTTACTTACAAACTTCTTATATGGTTGTGTGGCATGTCACCACAGAAATTATGCTTGTTATCATTTACCTACTCGAGGACGAGCAGGAATTAAGCTTGGGGATGTTGATACGTCCCAAACGTATCTATAATTTATGCTTTCTCCATGCATGTTTTCTGTGACTTTGCCATGATTTGCTTGAACTTTCATACACTTTTGAACATATTTGGACTAATCTATTAACCCAGTGCAACCAGCTGCTGTTTTCTGCTGTTTTTGTATTTCAGGTTTTCCGGCCATTAAAAGTGCTCCAAAAAATCCGGAAAAATCAGATAAAAATCAGCGACATGGAAGCTTCCGGAAACACCAAAGGAGCGGAGGGGGGCCACCACCAGGAGGCCAGGAGGGTCCCTGGGCCGCGCCAGGAGGCCTCCTGGCTGCCTGGTGGGTCCCCTCGACACCCCCCTTCGCCTATATTTACCCCTTGGGGTGGAAACCCCTAAGACAGACTCCTCTTTCGCGATCTCGCCTCTGTACCGCCGCCACCACCGTTTCAAGATCGGAGCTGCCTGGAGAAGCTGCTCCGGCACTCTGCCGGGAGAAGCTACCCCCTTCGGGAGACCATCCATAGCCATGGACGCCTCTCGTATGTAGCGTGAGTAGCTTCCCTTGGACCATGGGTCCGTGACCAGTATCTATGTGATCTATCTCTCCCCTCTTTGTGCCTCCACTTTCGAGACCTCGTGAGCTGCCTCACATGATCGAGGCACCTTTGTAATTTTCTGTCGTTGTTATGCTGAGTTTGTTGGGATCTGATGGATTATGAGACTATGTTCAGATTGTGATGAGTAATATATTTGGTTCTTCTCTTTTATATTTTGTTCTTGAGTAAATTCTTGCATGTTCTCCGTTGCCGTATTTCACTTTGGCCAAGTGATTTGTTGCAACTCCAAGAGGGAGCGTTATGCTTGATTGTGGGTTCAGCCCCTTGATGTCTAGCTTGAGTGACAGAAACATGAGACTAGGGGATGTGTTGTTGCCACCAGGGATAAAACAACGGTTCTTGTATCCGCGGATGCAAGGATTGTTTACTTTACGCAAAGTTCTTTTAATGCAGTTGTCTGTTGCTTTGGATTTACACTTTGGGTGGGATTCGCAACTTAATACCAGCGAGATGTTCTGGATAGATATCTCAAGGTGGATGATTCGTAGTAGATGCAGATGGATTTCGGTCTACTTACCTTGGCGTACTACCCATTGCTTTTGAGTCCTTCCTTTATTTGCAGCATAGTTAGCATTGCGGTGCCTTCATAATCCTGTCAATTGCCCAACTGTGATTTGTTTACCTTGCTAGAACTTTTATCATCTTTTGGGAGAGAGACATCACTAGTGAAAATCACGGGACCCCAGTCCATCTTCATATCACTGTTTACATCCTTAGTTTACTTTTAAGTTGCTATCACTATCATTATCTCTTGCGTTAATCCTTTGCAAACAGCAAGGCCGGAGGAATTGACAACTCCTCTGTACTCGTTGGGAGCAAAGTTATCTGTATCTGTGTGAAGCTCCACGTCAAGCGCCGTGACACCTTCTTGTATCTCTTAAAGTCCTACTGGTTCGATAACCTTGGTATCTTCACCGAGGGAAATTTGCTGCTACGCTACATCTCACCTTCCACTTGGGGTAACCAACGAGGAGTGAGAGATCCTCACCGTATCAGTCGTCGAACTCCTCTGTAGTCCAAGATCATTTGCATAACGTGCGTAAAAGAGAAAAGAAGCGGTGAACTATATCAACAAGTCTTGTAACTAACTTCTCATGGTAAGATGGGGGTAGTTGTTGAGGTTGCAGCCGCGCTAGCAATATATGAAGTGGCTAACAATCTATTTAGAGTAAGATGAGAATCCAAGCATTCGATGAGGAATCGCCTCCAACAAGTCTTGCTATCAGCTACTTACGCAAACATAAACACCTAACCTATCCTTGTCCTCCCCTTCGCGTCCCGACGAAGAAGAAGCAGTCAAGGCACTCACACGTTGATCAAGTTATTAAGATTAACTTGGTTGTTGTTGTCTATGAACAAGGAGTAGGTCTCAAGTCGTCCATAACCGTGGAAACGGCTTCTCGAAAAGATTTAACCCTAAAGGAGTGTACCAACTGCACATTACAAGGCTCCGCCCGCACGCCCATCTCTCTCAGTTGCTACCCATCACAGGCAACCATTTTATGATTTACTCCCAAGAGATCCGGAACGACAGGTCCCTCTAACTAACAACGCACAAATCCATGTGGCCCCCGGGAAGTCGACACCCAATCCAAAAGTCAGCCACACTCTCGGATCGGACTCTTCCGTCTGGACGAGGTTGGGGTAACTAACCCATCACTGTGGGCAGCCCCTAGTTTCCAGGTGTGGACCAACAAAGGAACTTTGTCTCTACTGGCCCGAGTAGTTTAAAGTCTACTGGTCGCGGAACCAGACACACACACGGTTTCAAATGTTAAATCATCTTGGGCCACCACTAGAGATGTTTGGATCTAGATAGGTAAGAAGAGGGGACCCCATAGCATCCCACACGCGGTTAGGCACGCTCCTCAAGAGACACAATACCCAGAACTCAGGCCTAGGTGACTCGAATGGAACAAAGCATCGGGGCGGGATAGCCCAGACCTTCCATCCTTCGTCGAATATAGTCAACAGTATAATAATCATATCATCCACAACAATATAAATAAGGTGATAGCCCAATGCAAGGTGTAACAGGATAACAGTTGATAACATCCTATCATGCATACTAAGCAGTGGATTAGCAGCGAGCAATAGTAACATAGCCAAACAAGGTTTGCTGGGATGTGCAGGACATGACTGTTTAGATTTATTTGAGAGGCATGAATATGAAGTGGTATGATCAAGGAATCGTTTTATCCTATACCTAGGCACAAGTGAGCTGAAAGTTATAAGCATGATATATGCTCTCCCTTACCTGATGAGAAGACGGAGCCGAAGGTGTAGTCGATCGCAAACTCGCAACGTCTCCAAGAGTACCCGCGGAAGCACACAAGAAGGAAACACTGGAAAGGCAATCGACGAGCAAGCATCTATTACTACGAAGAAATCACGAGAAAGCAACAACAACAAGGCAACACGAGGCAACGCACGGTATCTTATCTATCGTCGAGAGCCGTTACTAACAGGTTAAGTGGAGTATTCGTCACACACGACGATACCGCACATTTAGAATTGGTTCAAGTTGTTTAGATACACAACATGAGCAAGGTTATTAACATGGCATCTCACTCAAGCATGGCATATCACGCAAACACGACAAGAGGTGAATCATAAGGTAAACTACCTATGCTAGTCAATTTAAGTGAGGCTCAATCCTAAACATGGCGTAACACTAAGTATCCCACAACAATTAAATCATTTGGTAATGTTCTTACCTAAACTGTATTTTAGGTTGGTTAACAACAGCAAACAATAGCATAAACACAAAGTACATGAAAATCTAGTCAAGTTACATGTAAAGAACACCCCAAACGGAGTTACGGTTAAAAAGATACAAGAATCACAAGTTATGGGCATAATCTGCCAACATCAGGTAGCAAACTTGGGAGCAATGCAACAACAAGCTACTGAATGCAAACATGCACCAAAATGATGTGGATCAACAGTATACATGACAATCATGACATGGCATCAAGGTTTCTTGTATATGAGCATCAAGAAATAATAATTATAACTCATGCAAAAAGCTAAATTATACTACTGGTCTAGGAACTTAGTGAAAAACAGAGGCATGGCAAACTGTTATAAAAATGCTATATAAACAATAGAAAATCTAGTATTAAACAAGCTCCAAAATGAACATGCAATACATCTACAGCAAGCCTACATGATGCTCATTTGTTCATACATAGCACTTGTGGTCAAAGGACCCATTGATGAAATAGATATAAAGCATGCAAGACAGCTATATTATATTCCAGACATGGTGAAATCTCAGGGTATGTGACAGGAAACAGCAGGGTTGCACTTTGGGAGCTCAATAACTATATGAACAGCAACCATATCATGGCCAATCAAAGCATGGCATCAAAGTACACATAACAAGGAGCATTGACGTCCATGGGAGCTGTAGCATATGAAGCATGCATCATTAACTATAAGGCATCAAAGTAGCAACTTTATGCAAGCAGTAGCACATGTTATCAGGGTCACCACTTTGGAGCAAGATATAAAATAGCTACAACAGGCAAACATGACAAATGAATGCATCTAATTGTAGTACACATGATGCTTAACACATACAAGAAAGAATTACTGGTATAGGCATCATGGATGTGATGCAAACATCGACCAAACTTTGATAAAAATAACAACAACAACAACAACAGTTAACAGCAAGTAGCAGCATTAATCAAGCAATTGCACACACTAGATGACCTCAAAGGAATTAGCTCACTAAAGCAAAAGGTTAGAGCACAGCACCAGCAACAAATTTCATTTTGGGCGCAATTTCATACGGGCTACGGATCATTCGCAAATAACGTCGCCAAACAGTATACAACAGTAATTTTCACACTTAGAAAAATAAAAGCAGAGAATGAAAAAAAGGGCCTCACCCTAGGTGGGCTGAGGCCCATCTGGCGGCAGGCGAGGTGGCGCTGGCCAGCGCTAGAGCCTGGCCGTGCGGCGCGTGGCGTGCTGGGCCGCAGCGGCTCGTGCTGGCCCATCCAACTGCGGCCCGGATCGTCCCCGAACCCGATCGGCATGCAGCGCCGCTCGGCGCCGGCGGCTCGCGAGAGGCGGCCATTGCGGGAGGAGGCAAAGGACGCCAGGAGGGGACGCGGCGCGAGGAGGCGGGCTCCGACGAGGGGCGAGGTGGCCGTGGTGGCGGTAGGGTCTTCGGGCCTTGGCGGCGGATCCGTGCGGGCAGGAGGAGGCCGGCGGCCATGGCGCAGCGGCGGCGGCTTTCTGAAAAGCGAGAGGGCGAGGTAGAGGGGGGAGAGGAGGAGGGAAGGGAGGTACGAAGGAGGTCGGCGACCTACGGCCCGCGGACGGGGTCTCGCCGGCGGCGAGGAGGCCGGAGTGCGGCGGAGGTGCTCTGGTGCCCGAGGATCTCCAGGACCGGATGGGCCCGACGACAGCGGCGGCTGGGCCCTGCGGGGCCCGAATTCGATGGAGGAGGGTCTAGGAGGTGACGTGACTCGCTGTGAGCCACCGGAGGGCTGGATCTGACGGTTGTGGATAAATCTATGGTTTCCAGATCTGGGGCTAGGGTTTCGGAATTGGAGGTCTAGATGGGCAGATCTGGCTATTTGGAGGGGGTTGGCTGCAAATTTTACATGGGGGAACCCTAGAAGGGCTAGGGGAGAGTGGTGGTCTATATATAGGCTGGCCTGGATGGCAGGTTTACGCAAACAACCTCGGGTTTTCTCTCTCGCGTCTGGTACTCCACATTTCTGACCGCCCGGAGTCCATATGACCTCCGATTCGGGCGAAATCTCGAGCCACGCGCTCAGCGCAGCGAACCGGTCACTTCTACCTCACTTCGATGCCGTTCCAAGAACATTTTTGTGGTGCTCAATAAAATAATCTATTTAATCATTAAATGGGGTTTTTCGTTCCGATGGCGATGGATGGTCTTGTGCCGGAAGTTGCGACGGTGCTCGGGTGAAACCCGGTGTCGCAAAAGGTCGTGTGCCGTGGTGGACAGGTTCGGTCACACATCCAATTCGAGAAAGAGGGGGGAAATATAATCACCGATTAATAAATCGGCGAAGTAAATACTGCAAACAATTCTGACAAGCAACAAAATAAAGAAACAAACAAAAAAATTAATTAGGGTGGAATTTCCGGGCTTTTAAATTAGTTATATGCATTGGTTAGGATTTTGCCTCACTTAAATTGACTAGCATAGATAGTTTACTTTGTGTTTCACCTCTTGCCATGCTTGTGTGATATGAAATGCTTGAGTGAGATGCAATGTTGACAACCTTGCTCATGTTGTGTAGCTAAACAACTTGAACCATTCTAAATTTCGGTACCTCCGTGTGTGATGAATACTCCACTTAACCTGTTAGTAATCACTCTCGACGGTTGATCCGTACCGTAGTGCATTGCCTCATGTTGCCTTCTTGTTGTTGGTTGCTGGTGATTGCTTCGTAGTAATAGATGCTTGCTCGTTGATTGTTTTTCCAGTGTTTCCTTCTTGTGTGCTTCCACGGGGTACTCTCGGAGACGATGCGACCTTGCGATCGACTACACCTTCGGCTTCATCTTCTCATCAGGTAAGGGGAGCATGTATAATGCTTATAACTTTCAGCTCACTTGTGCCTAGGTATAGGATAGAACGATTGCTTGATCCTATCACCTTACATTTAAGCGTCCATATTGAAACCCAAAAAGGCATGTTCCTCCACATCCTAGCAAACCTTTGTTTGGCCATGTATCTTGCTTGCTTAACCACTGGTTAGTATGCATGCTTAGAATGCTATCAACTGTTACCCTGTTACTCCTTGGATTGGGCTATCACATTATTATATTATTGTGGATGATATGATTATTATAATGTTTACTATATTCGACGAAGGATGGAAGGTCAGGCTATCCCGCCTTGGCGCTTTGTTCCATTTGAGTCACCTAGGATCCGAGTTCCGGGTGTCACTTGACGAGCGTGCCTAATCGTGTGTGGGATTCTATGGGGTCCCCTTGTCTTACCTACATAGCTTCAAACAGTTCTAGTGGTGGCCCAAGGTGGTTTCCCATTTGCAAACCATGCATATATCTGTCGGGTCGCTCCTAGCAGACTTTTTCTTTAAAACATACCGGGCCCGTGGGGACATGGTTTCCCTGTTGGTTCAACCTATCCGGCTGAGGACCCGGTCTCATGTGAAAATTTACCGGCAATCCAAACCTGCGACAGACGGTAGAGACCGACTTGGGAGCGCGGTCGGCTTTTGAGTTGGATGTCGACTCACCGGGGGCCACCCGGAATTGTGTGTTGTTAGTTAGAGGGACTCTGACGTACCGGAGTTTCAGGCATTTCACACAGCCAAACGGAAATCGGGCGTACATGCGAAGCCTATAATGGGCAGTTGGTACACCCCTGCAGGGTTAAATCTTTTCGAGAAATCGTGTCCACGGTTATGGACGACTTGAGACCTACTCCTTGTTCATAGACAACAACTGAGATAATCTTAATAACTTGATCAACGTGTGCGTGCCTTGACTGCTTCTTCTTCATCGGGTGATGACGGGGAGGACAAGGATAGGATAGGTGTTATGATTGCTTAAGTAGCTGACAGCAGACTTGTTGGAGGCGATTCCTCATTGACTGCTTGGTTCTCATCTTACTCTAAATAGATCGTTAGCCACCTCATATATTGCTAGTGCGGCTGCAACCTCAACCACTACACCAATCTTACCGTGAGAAGTTAGTTACAAGACTTGTTGATATAGCTCACCCCTTTCTTTTCTCTTTTACGCACGTTATGCAAACGATCTTGGACTTCAGATGAGCTCGACGATCCTTCTTGTGCAAGCCTTCTTGGAGACTCGACGACGACTAGTTAGGCGGATCCCGGGGGAGAGCCTGCACCGGTGTGGTTACGGGAATGGTGTTTTTTACCTTTGCCATTAGGCATTTGATTGTAGTCTGTACTCAGACATATATCTTCTGCTGATGTATTGTATTAAGGCAGTTGTATGTCGATTGTCTGAGATGTTGTATCATTGTAGCTGTAATGTTCTCATATCATGTTGGAAATCCGGGAATATGGCATTGTCATATGTCGCGGTGGGACCAATACGTGCTTCGTCCCCGGATCTGGATGGAAACATCTAGATCTAGAACAGTACCGCATATCGGGCCTTACAACTTGGTATCAAAGCCTTACCGACCGTAGGATCCCTTTTCTGGTCGAAGTCGAGTCTAGACAAAAACTATTTTGTAGTTACTAAGTTAGTTATCGGAGAGTAGGAATATTTTTACTTCTTACCCTTGCTCTGGTCAGGACAAGTGTCGTAAGTGTTTTATTCTCGCCTTATCCCCTTCAAACTCTAGGATCTCGAGTGTGTGGAGTTTCGAAATCGCTACAATGCATTGCTTGCAGCGTATTGTCTCGATTCCGATCTCAGGTTTGGGAAATACTGTTGTACCTTTAGTTTCTCTGACTCTGGTATACATCATGGTCATTCCTTGCCCTCCGTCCTCTTGCCTAGTGTCTTGACGATCTTGAGTGGGAACACTATCCTTTTGATCTGGTTCTCGTTGTCGTTCTTCCTCTTCATCTCCCGATGGTTTCGTTCTCCGACATTGTCGTCTCTCTGCGGAAATTTATCTCGACGGAACTTCGTCGTCGACATGGAGCACAGTCCCTTGTTGGTGGTTTTGAAGAACGTCGACTCTCTTTTCTCTCCCCTCTTGTCCCCCGGATCGTCCAGGAACTCGGGACGAGATCCCTTGTTGGTGGTGTTGTATTGTAACAGCCCGAAAATTTCACCCTAATTAAAAAAATTGTTTGTTGCTTGTTAGAATTGTTTGTAGTATTTGCTTCGCCAATTTATTATTTGGTGAATACTTTCCCCCCTCCTTCTCGTACCGGCATGCGTGACCAAACCTTTCCACCACGGCACACGACCCTTTTGCGACATCGGGTGTCACACGAGCACCGTCGCAACTTCCGGCACAAGACTAGCCATCACCAGCGGTTCGAAAATCCTTATTTATATTTAAATGGGTTATTTTATCGGGCGGGTTTCGATGTTCTCAGTTTTGTGTGAAACGATTTAGACGACGTCGGTTTAGTGCAGCGAGGTGTTATTTTGAATTTCGTGTGGTTCCGGCTTCGTTTGATAGGTGTAAGATCGGATGTGCCAGGCATAGTAGCCGGTGTAAATCCATGGGCGTATTTCCAAAATATCGCGCGCATTGTTGATCAGACACCAATATTTCCCTCTTATCTATTAACCCTAACCCACCCAAAACAAAGCCCAAAATCCCCTCTAAGCAGTCCACTTTGTGGCCCAAAGCACCCCCTAACAACCACCTGATGTATATAGCACGCTACCCTTGCCATTTTAGGCAAACCATAGCCCTACCTCCTCTCTTTCCGCGCCTCCCCCCTAGAGCCACCACCATGCAGCACCAGCTAACCCCATGCCAAATCTAGTCGAGCTGATCTGGTTCATTTGATCTGGATCGGATAACTCACACGTCGCCACATCAACAATTGAAACCCCTGATACGTCCCAAACGTATCTACAATTTCTGCTTGCTCCATGCATGATTTGCGTGACTTTGCCATGTTTTTCTTGAACTTTCATACACTTTTGATCATATTTGGACTAACGTATTAACTCAGTGCACCCAGTTTCTGTTTTCTGTTGTTTTAATATTTCAGGTTTTCCGGCCATTAAAAGTGCCAAATAAATTCTAGAAAAATTATATAAAAAATCAGCGTCCCGGAAGCTTCCCGAAGAACCAAGGATGGAAGGGAGTGGACCCACAAGGGCCCCAGGAGGGTCCCTGGTGCCCCCCCCCCTAGGGCGCGCCGGGTACCCTCCTGGCTGCCATGTGGCCCCCTGGTGCCCCCCTTTGGCTTTTATTTTTAGTCGCGTCGCGAAAACCCTGATTCCATACCCCTTTTCTCTAGAAGCAATTCAGATCTCCGCCGCCATCGCCAACAAGCTTTGGGGGACCAGAATTCCTGTGTCGGCGCCCTGCCGGGACGGGGAAGTGCCCCCGGATTCATGTCCATCAACTTTGCTTCCTCCCTCCATGAAGCAGGAGTAGTTCTCCCTCGGGGCTGAGGTTTCTACCAGTAGATATGTGTTCTTCTCTCTCTCCCATGATGTGATATTCGTTGTGATCATAGGCTATGTTAATCTAGGGTGATCCCATGATATTTCCCCTTCTTCTATGTATTGGATTGATGTACTCACTTGATCTTATCTAGTATAAACCCCCAGACCATGGTGAAAGCGGTCTATTGGACATGGATTAGAAGAATATTTTCATGAGTGATTTCCTCTTTTGTGTGTTGATTTAAGATTGAGAGTCTCTTGGTGCTTGTCTTTGACTATCCTTGAGATATGTTGTGGTGATTGTGGTACTCTCTTTGGATGGCCGCGGTGACATTGGGAAATCCATAGATTGTGAACTACGAACTCTGAGGTGTGCTTTTGTAGCCCTACATAATTCTCGTCCTCTCTTGACCACAAAGGAATGACCTACGAGTACATCTCCAATGCATGTTTTATTGGAAATATCATGTGATTAAATTATGTTAATGTTGTTGAGAGTTGCCACTAGTGAAAGTATGAAGCCTAGGCCTTGTTTCCACCATTGTTACACCGTTTGTGCTCACTTTTGTCACATGTTTGCTTGCTGCTTTTTTTATTACAGATTTATATTACTTTGTTTTGCCACACCTATCACCCATATTTTACCATCTCTTCGCCGAACTAGTGCACCAATACAACTCCTAGTTGTATTAGGCGTGTTGGGTACACAAGAGACTTCTTGTATATTAATTGCAGGGTTGCTTGAGAGAGACCATCTTCAACCTCTACTTCCCTGAGTTCGATAAACCTTAGGTCATCCACTTGAGGGAAATTGCTGATGTCCTACAAACCTCTGCGCTTGGAGGCCCAACATAGTCTACAAGAATAAAAGCGTGCGTAGACATCAAGCTATTTCTGGCGCCGTTGCCGGGGAGGTAAGGTTTGAAGGTATATCTTTAGATCTTGCAATTAATTATTTTTGTTTCTTGTTTTTATTTTCACTAGTTAGGCTTATGAAAAAGAACAAAAATATTATGAGAGAGCTTTATGAGCTCTACCTTGAGTTGGGACATGAAGTGTTTGAAGAGAAAATCAAAAAGCCTATGGAGCTTTATTATTTGCATACACTTCATGATTGCAATGTTACTAGTATGTCTTCTTTAAATACCTTTGATGCTAATGATATGCAAAGCTATAAGCTTGGGGATGCTACGTTTTATGAAGATGATCTTGTTAGCCCCCCCCAAGTTTTGATGAGGAAATTTATTTTGATGATACTTTGCCTCCTATCTATGATGATTATTGTGATGACACTTATGCTATAAATAACAAATGTTTGCAAGTGTATCATGATAAGAATGATTCATGTGATAGCTATTTTCTTGAGTTTGCTCCCACTATTAATAATGAGAAGGATTTTGCTTATGTGGGGAGTAATAAATTTTCTATGCATGTGGATCATGGTAACAATGCTTTATGTGATACTTATATTGTTGAGTTTATTCATGATCCTACTGGAAATTATTATGAGAAGGTAACATATTCTTATAGATATTTCAATAATATCAAGTTCCCTCTCTTTATGTTGAAGGTTTTGAAGTTGCACTTATTTTTCCTTCCTATGCTAATATCTTTATGCTTCAATGAATTATTTCTCTACAAGATCCCTTTGCATAGGAAGCATGTTAGACTTAAATGTGTTTGTTATTTTCTTCTTGTTGCTCTCTTTTGTTCTTCAACTCTTATTCCTTATTCCTATGAGAGCATCATTAAAATCTTAAGCCTACCTTTATGGCTATAAAGAAAGAGCTCTAGGGAGACAACCCTTGTTATCTTTATTTTGAGTTTTTACTTCTGTTTTTAGTGGTCTTGATGATTGTTACTACTGTAGCAACATCATTGTATCTTTATTTTCAAGCTTTGTGCCAAGTTATAACCTCATATGACAAGGGAAGTGAAAGTTGTGACATGCTGTCCAGAAAACAGATTATGTCCTCGTGACGGGAAAAATCAGATAAAATCACCAGTTCATCTTTTTGAGCTGAATGTTTTACACAGCGTGCACTATACAATCATGGAACTTTCATATGTTCTGAGTTTTTTTATTTGAGTTGCAGAAGTGCCCCAAAAAAATTATTTACTACCTGCTGGTCTATTTTTCACAGATTCTGTCCTGTTTTGCCTTTTCTTTGTTTTGCAAACCTTAAGCTTGCTTTTTCTTTGCAAAAACTTTTTGGCGATCTTGAGAAACAGTAGCTCTTCAAGAATATCCTTATTTCCAGTAGAGAAAAACTATTTTATTGTGGGTACTAACCTCGCTAATCAGATTATGATGAGTTATGTATGAAGGGAGTTTTCAAGTGTGCGAGGGAAGATGATAAAAGAAGATTCAGGAGGGTCAAACGCTCAAGCTTGGGGATGCCCCCGCGCACCCCCAAGAAATATTCAAGAAGACTCAAGCATCTAAGCTTGGGGATGCCCCATGCATCCCCTTCTCCATCAACAATTATTTGTTCATCTTTCGTTCCACTATATTTTTATCACTTCATGCGTTATGTGCTATGCTTGGAGCGTCTTGCTCTTTATTTCCTTTTTAATTTTCTTTAGCTTTCTTTTCATAAAAATTTAGAACCCAGCTTTCTTTGTGT
Source organism: Bromus sterilis (assembly GCA_950022295.1). Lineage (NCBI taxonomy): Eukaryota > Viridiplantae > Streptophyta > Magnoliopsida > Poales > Poaceae > Bromus > Bromus sterilis. Next base: position 212,184,731 of record OX465598.1, on the reverse strand, counting down.
GGGATAGAAACACGCTCCACTTCACCCTAGAACACAACATAGGATTTTCATGCTTATCTTTGTTGTGTGTGTTCTTTATCTTTTTGTAGTTGTTGTCATGTTTAGCTCTTAGTTTTGATGCTTATCTTTTTTTAAGAGCTTTTGTTTAGTTTGTTGCTGGAACTCTCTTGAGTTTTCATGTTTATCTTGTTTAGAGAGTTTGCCTGTTGCACTGAGTTTTGTGTCTTGACTTGAAGTAGGTAATTGAGGTTGCTATTCAATTGTAGTAGTAACTTGCAATAGTTTTGAGGTATTGCCATGAGTAATATTTGAACTTTTTGTGTCAAGAGCTTTAGCCTATTAGTGATAGATGTCGTATTTTGGGCAATCCGTGTTTATTTTTGAAAAACCTACAAAATTAGTTGACAACTTTAGCTACTAGATGGATCACTAATCTTTGGAGGGATCGAATATTAGAGTACACTCACGTACCATGAGTCGAGTATGCGCAAGGATAACCAAACCCCCATGCACTCCTCCTCGGGGTACTTGTCTCTTTGTGAACCTCCTAATTAGATTTAGAGTTACCGATAATAAGTGCGTGAGTTCTTCGGACTAATGTGAGTATTCGAAAGTTGACACTTCCACCTACCCATATTTTCTAGCCTCTTCGGTACCGTGCATTGCCCTTTCTCACCTCAAGAGTTGGCGCATACTTCACCGGTGCATCCAAATCCTTGGCACGATACGCTCTATCATCATAAGCCTCATTATATCCTTCCTCAAAACAGCCACCATACCTACCTATCAAGGCATTTCCATAGCCTTTCCGACATACATTGCCATGCAACATCCACCTTCTCATGACTTGATCTTCATGTCATACATGCTTTTGCCTGATCGATGAGCCGCATGCTAGTTGGGCCTTGCCCTAATCATTGCTACATGACGCGCTAGTATCATTGCATATCCTGCTACACTGGCAGAGGCATACATTTGCATACTTCACGATAGTTTCATTTTCTTTATGTTGAGTACTTTTGTAAAGTGTGAAAGATCTTCTATACTTCTTGTAATATATAGAGTGTTGCCCCTAAAGTGAGGAAAGGATCCCAAAGAGGAAAGAATCAAAAGATCCCAAAGAGGACAAATGAGAGTTAGATAGAAAGAGCCATTGAGGCCACCAAAAAAATACAAAAAAATAGAAAAAAGAGAAAAATAAATAAAAAGAGAGAAGGGGGCACACTACTATTCCTTTTGAGAGATCCACACTCGTACTCCATCTTATATCTTGTACTCCATAGAGATTATCATTCATGCATATAGCTATGTGGGGACCTTCACACTATAGAACTTGGCTTGTATATTCCAATGATGAGCCTCCTCAAATGAGCTCTAGGTCTTCTTGAGAAGGCAAGTTGGATGCACCCCCACTAGTTCATTTGGAGAGCTTACCTTAGCTCATATGTGCATCCGTTGCATGGCAATCCCTACTGCTCACATCATATCTATCAGTTGGCTTTCTCTCGCCTATGATTGTCCTCATTGATGTGAGCCTTTCACACCTTTTCTGTCTTCCTCCTCCATCATTTTTCTCTCTTTTCCATCCTAAGTGTCAACTTTCTTGCTTACGCTCATCCATTGCATGAGTGCTCAAAATATCGAAAGGGAGTGGATCATTTTGAATTGTACCTGGCTAGTGGTCTAGGGATGAGTCAAGATAAGATTCCAAAGAAGACCAAGTGTGAAACTTTAGTAGATTGAGTTCTCAACAATAAAAACTATGGTTTACTCTCTCGTATATCCCTATCCCCTTTCTTGCACGCAAACACAATTTGGAGACATTCGAGTCACGGACAGCCAGAGCTCTTGCACCTTTATGTTCTTATGTTGCTTGTTTCAATGCTAATATAGACTCTTGCCTGTTATGACTTGAATTGAATTACATGCCTTGATTGCTTTACTAAAAAGTTCTTATATTGTTGGTAGCATGTCACCACAGAAATTATGCTTGTTATCATTTACCTACTCGAGGACGAGCAGGAATTAAGCTTGCGGATGTTGATACGTCCAAAACGTATCTATAATTTCTGCTTGCACCATGCATCTTTTGTGTGATATTGCTATGATATTGATGCACTTCCATACACTTTTGATCATATTTGGACTAACCTATTAACTCAGTGCACCCCAGTGCCAGTTCCTGTTTTCTGTTGTTTTTGTATTTCAGGTTTTCCCATTACTTAAAGTGCCAGAAAAAATCCGGGAAAAATATAGGAAAAATCAGCGTACAGGAAGCTTCGGGAAGATCCAAAGTGGGGCCAGAGGAGAGCCAGGGGTGGTCCAGGCGGCCATCTGGGGCGAGCACCCCCTAGGCCGCGCCAGGGGAGGTGCCTGGGACCCATGGTCCACCTCTGGCTGCCCCCCTTCTCCTATATATCCCTCTCGTCCCGAAACCCTCGAAGATAGAACCCTTTTTCACGATCTCTCCTCTGTTCCACCGCCGCCGCGCTTCCAAGATCGGGAGCACCAGGAGTCGTCTTCCCGGCACCCTGCCGGAGGGAGGAACCACCTCCGGGAGCTTCTCCACCACCATGGATGCTTCCCGGATGAACCGTGAGTAGTCCACCTTGGACCATAGGTCCATGATCAGTAGTTATGTGATGTTCTCCTCCCCTCTTTGTTCTTCATGGTTTAGACCTCGTGAGCTGCCTTACATGATCGAGGCACATATGTAATCTTTCTTCTATTGCTATGCTGAGTTTGTTGGGATCTGATGGATTATGAGACTATGTTCAGATTGTGTTTGAGTAATATATTTGATTCTCCTCTTTTAAATTTATGTTCTTGAGTAATTCTTGCATGTTCTCCGTTGTTGTTTATTGCTTTGGCCAAGTAGTAGGTAGTAACTCCAAGAGGGAGCGTTATGCATGATTGTGGGTTCATGCCCCTTGATGACTAGCTTGAGTGACAGAAACATGAGTCTAGGGGATGTGTTGTTGCCACAAGGGAGAAAACAACGGTGCTTGTACTTGCGGATGCAAGGATTGTTTACTTTACGCAAAGTTCGTCAATGCAGTTGTCTGTTGCTTTGAGTTTACACTTTGGGTGGGATTCTCAACTTAATACCAGCGAGATGTTCTGGATAGATATCTCAAGGTGGATGATTAGTAGGTAGATGCAGATTGATTTCGGTCTACTTGTCTAGGCGTACCGCCCAAGATTTTGAGTCTCTTCCTTTCTTTGTAGCATAGTTAGCATTGGTTTGCGCACATAATCCTGTCAATTTCCCAGCTATAATTTGTTTACCTCGCATGGCTATTTTATCGTCTTTTGGGAGAGGGACATCACTAGTGAACATCATGGGACCCCGGTCCATATTTCCACCACTGTTTAGACCTGCTATTTATTTTCTTCTTTATTTCCTTTTCCGTTGCTATCGCTATCATTATTATCCTGTGCGTTTGATTCTTTGTAAACAACAAGGTCGGAGGGATTGACAACCTCTTTGTACTCGTTGGGAGCAAAGTTATCTGTTGTGTGTGCAGGTCCACGTCAACCGCCTAATTGATGGTGCCGTTGTCACCTTCCTGTCGTTGTCGGAGTCCTATTGGAGACAAACATTGGTATCTTCACGGAGGGAAATTTGCTGCGGTCTACATCTCAATCTTCCACTTTGGGTAACCAACGAGGGGCGAGAAGCCATCAAAGCTAATTTCTGGCGCCGTTGTCGGGGACTCCACTCTTCAAGATAGGGGAGTTGCACACTATCTTTTATCTTTTCTTCTTAGTCTTGTTAGTTTACCTTTCAGTTTTTGCTTTTCCTTTTGTGTCTTTATGAAAAACCAAAAAAATAGTTGCAACCTTTTGTCTTTGCCTTTGTCTGCCTTCTGATGCTATCTTTACCATGGGTGTGGAACCACCCAAACATGGTAGGATGGACATGTTTCACTTGGATCGTCTTCTATCAATTTGTGCTCGCGCTAAAAACCCAACCGACTTGGTTGAGGGAAAATCATTGGATGAGCATGCTATACGCGACACCGCTTATCTCAGACAGGGAAACACTTATGGGACCAAATACAAACTTCTTATTGCTATGCTGAGTCCTTGTGCCACATTTATGATTTTACTTGCTTTTCTAATATAGATCGTAAACACCTTCCTTTCCAATGTCAGTTTAATGACAATGAGATTCTATCATCTTATGCTAAAGGTGTTTATGATTACTTTGATGCTGAAAAGATTGAAGAGTTCATTGCTTTTAAGGGTGCTTATGAGATTGCTTCTTTGATTGAAAAGTATTACGATACTATTGACAAGTCTGGAAACTTTGCAGTTCTTGCTTATTGCTTTGAGAATTATATTTGCAATGATTATATTGAGGGTTTTAAAAACAAAATGGTTTCTGCCCAAGAAGAGGCTAATGATTGCTATGATGAGGAATCCTATGATTCCAAGGACTCACTTGATACATCCCTTTCTGAAGATCTTGATACTTGCTTTGTTGATGGCCATGATGCCAATATGGATGATGCTTACGAAGATGAACTTGCTATAGTTCCTTATGTTAAGCATGAAATTGTTGCTATTGCACCCACACTTGATTGTCCTATTATCCTTTTGAAATCTCCAACTCAAATTCCAGAGAATTGTGCTCTCATTAAGGCCCAATGTGATGGGTTGCATCTATCTTATGATCCTCAAAACCATGTTGAAAACAATACACGTGTGCTTGTAGATCATGAAAAACATGCTTTATGTGATAGTTATATTCTTTATGTTGTTCATGATGCTACTGAAAATTGTTTTGAGAGAGGAAAGTTTGGTTGTAGAAACTTTCATGTTACAAAAACACCTCTCATTATGATGAAACTTTTTAAGTTGTTCTTCTTGCACCTTCCTATGCTTGTTACTTTGTGCTTTCATGATTTATTTCTTTACAAGGTTCCCATGCATAGAAAGTGGGTTAGGCTTAAATGTGTTTCATGTTTGCTTCTTGATGCTCTCTTTTGCTTCAAATCCTTATTCTTACGTAAGCATCTTTTATAATCTTCATGCCTAGCTCAAAGGCATAAAAGAAAGCGCTTTTGGGAGGCATCCCACAATGAATTAGGTTTATTTTGCTTTTGTTGTGTCTTGATGTTTGTTACTACTATAGAAAAATCATTGTATCTTTACTTTTCAGCTTTGTGCCAAGTTTATAGCCTCATATGACAAGGGAAGTGAAAGTTGTGACATGCTGTCCAGAAAACAGATTATGTCCTCGTGACGGGAAAATCTTGGAAAATTCCCAGTTCCTCTTTTTGAGCTGAATTTTTTACACTGCGTGCTCTATACAATCACGGAGCTTTCGTATGTTCTGAGATTTTTGATTTGAGTAGCAGAAGTGCCCCAAAAAATTATTTACTACCTGTTGGTCTGTTTTTCACAGATTCTGTCATGTTTTTCCTTTTCTTCATTTTGCAAACCTTAAGCTTGCTTTTTCTTTGCAAAAACTTTTTGGCGATCTTTAGAAACAGTAGCTCTTCAAGAATATCCTTATTTCCAGTAGAGAAAAATTATTTTATTGTGGGTACTAACCTCGCTAATCAGATTATGATGAGTTATGTATGAAGGGAGTTTTCAAGTGTGCGAGGGAAGATGATAAAAGAAGATTCAGGAGGGTCAAACGCTCAAGCTTGGGGATGCCTCCGTGCACCCCCAAGAAATTTCAAGAAGACTCAAGCATCTAAGCTTGGGGATGCCCCCATGCATCCCCTTCTCCATCAACAATTATCAGTTCGTCTTTCATTCCACTATATTTTTATCACTTCATGCGTTATGTGCTATGCTTGGAGCGTCTTGCTCTTTATTTCCTTTTTAGTTTTGTTTAGCTCTGCTTGTTGTTCATAAAAAGTTAGAACCCAACTTTCTTTGTGTGGGAGAGAAACACGCTGCACTTCACCCTAGAACACAACATAGGATTTTCATGCTTATCTTTGTTTTGTGTGTTCTTTATCTTTTTCGTAGCTGATGTCATGTTTAACTCTTAGTTTTGATGCTTATCTTTTTTAAGAGCTTTTGTTTAGTCTGTTGCTAGAACTCTTTTGAGTTTTCATGTTTATCTTGTTTAGAGAGTTTTCCTGTTGCACTGAGTTTTGTGTCTTGACTTGAAGTAGGTAATTGAGGTTGCTATTCAATTGTAGTAGTAACTTGCAATAGTTTTGAGGTATTGCCATGAGTAATGTTTGAACTTTTGGTGTCAAGAGCTTTAGCCTATTAGTAATAGATGTCGTATTTTGGTACATCCGTGTTTATTTTTGAAAAACTTACAAAATTAGTTGAGAACTTTAGCTACTAGATGGATCACTAATATTTGGAGGGATCGAATATTAGAGTACACTCACGTACCATGAGTCGAGGATGCGCAAGGATAACCAAACCCCCATACACTCCTCCGCGGGGTACTTGTCTCTTTGTGAACCTCCTAATTAGATTGAGAGTTACATATAATAAGTGTGTGAGTTCTTCGGACTAATGTGAGTATTCGAAAGTTGACACTTCCACCTACCCATATTTTTCTAGCCTCTTCGGTACCGTGCCTTGCCCTTTCTCACCTCGAGAGTTGGCGCATACTTCGCCAGTGCATCCAAATCCTGGGCACGATACGCTCTGTCATCATAATCCTCGTTATATCCTTCCTCAAAAAAGCCACCATACCTACCTATCAAGGCATTTCCATAGCCTTTCCGAGATACATTGCCATGCAACATCCACCTTCTCATGACTTTCATGTCATACATGCTTTTGCTTGATCGATGAGCCGCATTCTAGTTGGGCCTTGCCCTAATCATTGCTACATGACACGCTAGTATCATTGCATATCCTGCTCCACTGGCAGAGGCATACATTTGCATACTTCACGATAGTTTCATTTTCTTTATGTTGAGTACTTTTGTAAAGTGTGAAAGATCTTCTATACTTCTTGTAATATATAGAGTGTTGCCCCTAAAGTATGGAAAATATCCCAAAGAGGACAAAATCAAAAGATCCCAAAGAGGACAAATGAGAGTTAAATAGAAAGAGCCATTGAGGCCACCAAAAAAATACAAAAAAATAGAAAAAAGAGAAAAATAAATAAAAAGAGAGAAGGGGGCACACTACTATTCCTTTTGAGAGATCCACACTCGTACTCCATCTTATATCTTGTACTCCATAGAGATTATCATTCATGCATATAGCTATGTGGGGACCTTCACACTATAGAACTTGGCTTGTATATTACATTGATGAGCCTCCTCAAATGAGCTCTAGGTCTTCTTGAGCAAGCAAGTTGGATACACCCCCACTAGTTCCTTTGGAGAGCTTACCTTAGCTCATATGTGCATCCTTTGCATGGCAATCCCTACTCCTCACATCATATCTATCATTTGGCTTTCTCTCGCCTATGATTGTCCTCATTGATGTGACCCTTTCACACCTTTTTTGTCTTCCTCCCCCATCATTTTTTCTCTTTTTGCCATCCTAAGTGTCCACTTTCTTGCTTACGCTCATCCATTGCATGAGTGCTCAAAATATCGAAAGGGAGTGGATCATTTTGACTTGTACCTGGCTAGTGGTCCGGGGATGAGTCAACATAAGATTCCAAAGAAGACCAAGTGTGAAACTTTAGTAGATTAAGTTCTCAACAATAAAAACTATGTTTTACTCTCTCGTATATCGCTATCCCCTTTCTTGCACGCAAACACCATTTGGAGACATTCGAGTCACGGACAGTGAGATCTCTTGCACCTTTATGTTCTTATGTTGCTTGTTTCAATGCTAATATTGACTCTTGTCTATTATGACTTGAATTGAATTACATGCCTTGATTGCTTTACTTAAAAGTTCTTATATGGTTGGTAGCATGTCACCACAGAAATTATGCTTGTTATCATTCACCTACTCGAGGACGAGTAGGAATTAAGCTTGGGGATGTTGATACGTCCAAAACGTATCTATAATTTATGCTTGCTCCATGCATCTTTTGTGTGATATTGCTATGATATTTATGCACTTCTATACACTTTTAATCATATTTGGACTAACCTATTAACTCAGTGCACCCTAGTGTCAGTTCATGTTTTCTGCTGTTTTTGTATTTCAGGTTTTCCCATTACTTAAATTCCCAGAAAAATTCCGGGAAAAATATAGGAAAAATCAGCGTACAGGAAGCTTCGGGAAGAGCCATAGTGGGGCCAGAGGGGAGCCAGGGTGGCCCAGACGGCCACCTGCCCCCCCCCTAGGTCGTGCCAGGGGGGCCCTGGTCCACCTCTGGCTGCCCCCATTCGCCTATATATCCCTCTCGTCCCGAAACCCTCAAGGACAGAACCCTTTTTCGCGATCTCTCCTCTGTTCTGCTGTCGCCGCGCTTCCAAGATCGGGAGCTCCAGGAGCCCTCTTCCCGGCACCCTGCCGGAGGGAGGTACCCCCTCCGGGAGCTTCTCCACCACCATGGATGCTTCCCGGATGAACCGTGAGTAGTCCACCTTGGACCATAGGTCCATGATCAGTAGTTATGTGATGTTCTCCTCCCCTCTTTGTTCTTCATGGTTTAGACCTCGTGAGCTGCCCTACATGATCGAGGCACATATGTAATCTTTCTGCTGTTGCTATGCGGAGTTTGTTGGGATCTGATGCATTATGAGACTATGTTCAGATTGTGTTTGAGTAATATATTTGATTCCCCTCTTTTATATTTATGTTCTGGAGTAATTCTTGCATGTTCTCCGTTGTTGTTTATTGCTTTGGAAAGTAGTAGGTAGTAACTCCAAGAGGGAGCGTTATGCGTGATTGTGGGTTCATGCCCCCTGATGACTAGCTTGAGTGACAGAAACATGAGTCTAGGGGATGTGTTGTTGCCACAAGGGAGAAAACAATGGTGCTTGTACTTGCGGGTGCAAGGATTGTTTACTTTACGCAAAGTTTGTTAATGCAGTTGTCTGTTGCTTTGAGTTTACACTTTGGGTGGGATTCGCAACTTAATACCAGCGAGATGGATATCACTAGTGAACATCATGGGACCTCGGTCCATATTTCCACCACTGTTTACACCTGCTATTTATTTTCTGCTTTATTTCCTTTTCCGTTGCTATCGCTATCATTATTATCCCGTGCGTTTGATTCTTTGTAAACAACAAGGCCGGAGGGATTGACAACATCTCTGTACTCGTTGGGAGCAAAGTTATCTGTTGTGTGTGCAGGTCCAGGTCAACCGCCTAATTGTTGGCGCCGTTGTCACCTTCCTATCATTGTCGGAGTCCTACTGGAGACAAACCTTGGTATCTTCACCGAGGGAAATTTGCTGTTGTCTACATCTCAACCTTCCACTTTGGGTAACCAACGAGGGGCGAGAAGCCATCACGCCATCGCCAACAAGCTTCGGGGGACCAGAATTCCTATGCCGGCACCCTGCCGGGACGGGGAAGTGCCCCCGGATTCATCTCCATCGACGTTGCTTCCTCCCTCCATGAAGCGGGAGTAGTTCTCCCTCGGGGCTAAGGTTTCTACCAGTAGCTATGTGTTCTTATCTCTCTCCCATGATGTGATCTTCGTTGTGATCATAGGCTATGTTAATCTAGGGTGATCCCGTGATATTTCCCCTTCTTCTATGTATTGGATTGATGTACTCACTTGATCTTATCTAGTAAAAAACCCGAGACCATGGTGACAGCGGTCTATTGGTCATGGATTAGAAGAATATTTTCATGAGTGATTTCCTCTTTTGTGTGTTGATTTAAGATTGAGAGTCTCTTGGTGCTTGTCTTTGACTATCCTTGAGATATGTTGTGGTGATTGTGGTACTCTCTTTGGATGGCCGCGGTGACATTGGGAAATCCATAGATTGAGAACTATGAACTCTGAGGTGTGCTTTTGTAGCCCTACATAATTCTCGTCCTCTCTTGACCACAAAGGAATGACCTCCGAGTACGTCTCCAATGCATGTTTTAGTGGAAATATCATGTGATTAGACTATGTTAATGTTGTTGAGAGTTTCCACTAGTGAAAGTATGAAGCATAGTCCTTGTTTCCACCATTGTTACACCGTTTGTGCTCACTTTTGTCACATGTTTGCTTGCTGCACTTTTTATTACAGATTTATATTACTTTGTTTTGCCACACCTATCACCCATATTTTACCATCTCTTCGCCGAACTAGTGCACCTATACAACTCCTAGTTGTATTAGGTGTGTTGGGGACACAAGAGACTTCTTGTATCTCAATTGTAGGGTTGCTTTAGAGAGACCATATTCAACCTCTACTTCCCTGAGTTCGATAAACCTTAGGTCATCCACTTGAGGGAAATTGTTGTTGTCCTAAAAACCTCTGCACTTGGAGGCCCAACATAGTCTACAAGAATAGAAGCGTGCGTAGACATCAGCTCCTTCCTCCCGTGCAATCATTCCCATGGAACCTCCTCATCCCGTCGCCCGTGCCCTGGCCAGCGAGCCGCCGCACCCCGACGAGTGGAAGCCGAGCCGCCTCGCAGGTCACCTCGACGCGCGTTCCTCCTCTCTCTAGTCTTCACCCTCCCTCACCTCTCTCTGCTTCACCAGGAGCCGCCGCCCGCCATGGCCTGCCCGAGCCGGAGCCCGGCCGCCGCCCCTTGCAGCCTCGCCGGCGACCGACCGCGCCATGATCCGGATGGATCTGGACGCCGCGACGCCGCCGCGCATATTCCCGGCCACCCAATCACCATCCGCTGCCCCTGCCAGAGTCCAGCCACCGGCGCCCCCAACCACCAGGGCTGCCTCATCGGGGGAACGAGGACGAGCCGCTGCTCGCGCCCGCGTGGGCTGTCCTGGCTCCCACGGCCCAGCTCCTTCGACCCCGGCCCGCAACCTCCTTCCGCATGTGGGCGAAGCACCGCTATGCGTCGCCTCCCTCCGCAGTTGGACCGAGGCCCGCTAGGTGAGCCTCCCCTCTTCTTCTTTTTTTTCTGCGCGTCAGGTGGGCTTGGCCCAGTAGATCCGCTTCCGCGTAGCGCCATGGGCGTCTGTTAGTTAGGTTGTGCTCACCCGTGTAGGCCCATATCCTTGCTCTCGGCCCATTAGACGTTTTAGCTATTTTCTATATTAATTATATGGCAGATTGTGATGTGATTTTGCGAGAGTTATATCTTTTTAACCATTTGTCGGATCGAGACGAGTTCTACATCAAATTGCTTAAAATTTCGTATAGATTATTAAAATGTGCTCTTTGCCATGTTTGAGTTTGGTTACATGTTGTTTACCTGCTAATTACAACACTAGCCACCGTAAATTTAATAGGTCGTAACTTTTTAACCGTTGCTCCGATAAAATGTTCTTTATATGTAACTTGACTAGAATTTCGTGTAGATCATGAATATGTTGCTCTTGATTGCTAATAACAGATGTAAAATAGGGCATAACAGTACCAAACGCTTTAATCATTGTGGGGTACTTAGTGATATGCATTGGTTAGGATTTTGCCTCACTTAAATTGACTAGCATAGATAGTTTACTTTGTGTTTCACCTCTTTCCATGCTTGTGTGATATGCCATGCTTGAGTGAGATGACATGTTGACAACCTTTCTCATGTTGTGTAGCTAAACAACTTGAACCATTCTAAATGTGTGGTACCGTCGTGTGTGACGAATACTCCCCTTAACCTGTTAGTAATCGCTCTCGATGGTAGATCTGTACCGTAGTGTGTTGCCTCATGTAGCCTTCTTGTTGTTGCTTGCTGGTGATGGCTTCGTAGTAATAGATGATTGCTCATCGATTGCTTTTCTAGTGTTTCCTTCTTGTGTGCTTCCGCGGGTACTCTCGGAGACGGTGCGAGCTTGCGATCGACTACACCTTTGGCTTCGTCTTCTCATCAGGTAAGGGGGAGCATATATCATGCTTTTAACTTTCAGCTCACTTGTGCCTAGGTACAGGATAGAATGATTTCTTGATCCTACCACCTTACATTTAAGCCTCCATATTAAAACCCAAACAGCCATGTTCCTCCACATCCTAGCAAACCTTTGTTTGGCCATGTACCTTGCTTGCTTAACCACTGCTTAGTATGCATGCTTAGAATGCTATCAATTGTCAGCCTGTTACTCCTTGGATTGGGCTATCACATTATTATAGGGACAATTACATTTGAGCCCTTAGTTGGGTCAGACCCGTGGGTTTTTGCCCTAAATTCAAAAAACCAACAGTTTTGTCCAAGCGGCTTAAATTATCCTACGCTTTTGCCCTTTGACCATTTGACTGTAACTTTGAAAACTTCATAACATATTCATACTAACTCGGAAAAATGCAAATAAGATATCAAAATGTTTAGGAAAACATCACCTATATGTGCATGTCATTTGCATTCATGAAAAAAGTGTTGGAAATAAGATATCAAAATTCAAAAAAAATCTTAATTATTTTTTATGTAAATGACTTTCCAACACTTTTGTCATGAATGCAAATGACATGCACATATAGGTGATGTTTTCCTAAACATTATGATATCTTATTTGCATTATTCCGAGTTACTATGAATATGTTGCGAAGTTTTCAAAGTTACGGTCAAATGGTCAAAGGGCAAAATCATAGGAGAATTTAAGCCGCTTGGACAAAACTGTGGGTTTTTTGAATTTAGGGGTAAATCCCACGGGTGTGACCCAACTAAGGGCTGAAATGTAATTGTCCCATTATTATATTATTGTGGATGATATGATTAATATAATGTTGACTATATTCGACGAAGGATGGAAGGTCAAGCTATCCCGCCTTGGCTCTTTATTCCATTTGAGTCACCTAGGATCCGAGTTCCGGGTATTGTGTCACTTGACGAGCGTGCCTAATCGTGTGTGGGATTCTATGGGGTCCCCTTGTCTTAGCTACCTAGCTTCAAACAGTTCTAGTGGTGGCTCAAGCTAATTTACCATTTGCAAACCATGCATATGTCTGTCGGGTCGCTCCTACCAGACTTTTTTTTAACATACCGGGCCAGTGGGGACATGGTTTCCCTATTGGTACAACCTGTCCGACTGAGGACCCGGCCTCATGTGAGAATTAACCAGCAATCCAAACATGCGACAGACGGTAGAGACCGACTTGAGAGCGCGGACGGCTTTTGAGTTGGATGTCGACTCACCGGGGGCCACCCAGAATTGAGCATTGTTAGTTAGAGGGACTCTGACGTACCGGAATTTAAGGCGTTTCACACAGCCAAGCGGATACTGGGCGTACATGCGAAGCCTATAATGGGAAGTTGGTACACCCCTGCAGGGTTAAATCTTTTCGATAAGCCGTGTACGCGGTTATGGACGACTTGAGACCTACTCCTTGTTCATACACAACAACAACTGAGATAAACTTAATAACTTGATCAACGTGTGCGTGCCTTGACTGCTTCTTCTTCATCGGGTGATGAAGGGGAGAACAAGGATAGGATAGGTGATATGATTGCGTAAGTAGATGATAGCAGACTTGTTGGAGGCGATTCACCATCGACTGCTTTGTTCTCATCTTACTCTAAATAGATCGTTAGCCACCTCATATATTGCTAGTGCGGCTGCAACCTCAACCACTACCCCCATCTTACCGTGAGAAGTTAGTTACAAGACTTGTTGATATAGCTCACCCCTTTCTTTTCTTTCTTACGCACGTTATGCAAACAATCTTAGAATTCATAAGAGCTCGACGATCCTTCTTTTGGACGCCTTCATGGAGACTCAAGGACGACTAGTTAGGCGGATCCCAGCGGAGATCCTGGACCCGTGTGGTAACGGCAATGGTGTGTTTTACCTTTGCCATTAGGCATTTGATTGTAGTCTGTACTCAGACATATATCTTCCGCTGATATATTGTAATAAGGCAGTTGTATGCCGATTGTATGAGATGTTGTATCCTTGTAGTTGTAATGTTGTGATATCATGTTGGAAATCCGGGGCATATGGCATTGTCATATGTCGCGGTGGGACCGATATGTGCTTCGTCCCCGGATCTGGATGGAAACATCTAGATCTGGAAAAGTACCGCATCTTGCCTAGTGTCTTCACGATATGCGGTACTGTTCCAGATCTAGATGTTTCCATCCAGATCCGGGGACGAAGCACATATCGGTACCACCGCGACATATGACACTGCCATATGCCCCGGATTTTCAACATGATATCACAACATTACAGCTACAAGGATACAACATCTCATACAACCGGCATACAACTGCCTTAATACATTACATCAGCGGAATATACATGTCTGAGTACAGACATCAATCAAATGCCCAGTGGCAAAGAGAAAATCATCGATACCCATAACCACACGTGTCCAGGCCCTCCGCCGGGATCCGCCTAACTAGTCATCGTCGTGTCTCCACATGAAATGTCGATCACCATACCTGTTGTCGTTCAAGAACCCTGAAAAGAGTTTGGGGGTAGTATCATGAGTACAGAAGTACCCAGCATCCAACTGTATTGGTCAACTGACCCAGCAAGGACTTCATCACTCGTCATTCTAGGACAACTAGTAGTTTACAGTAAGTATGGGGTAAGTGGTGAGGTTGCTGCCGCACTAGCATTTATGAAGTGGCTAACTATCTAGAGAGTAAGATAAGAAGCCAAGCATTCGATGATGAATCGCCTCAAACAAGTCTGCTATCCACCTACTTACGCAAGCATAACACCTATCATATCCTTGTCCTCCTCTTCGCATCCCGACGAAGAAGAAGCAGTCAAGGCACACACACGTTGATCAAGTTATATTAAGATTATCTCAGTTGTTGTTGTCTACGAACAAGGAGTAGGTCTCAAGTCGTCCATGACCGTGGTCACGGCTTCTCGAAAAGATTTAACCCTGCAGGGGTGTACCAACTGCCCATTACAAGGCTCCACACGCACGCCCATCTCTCTCAGTTTCTACCCATCACAGGCAATCATTTTATGATTTACTTCCGAGAGATCCGAGACGACAGGTCCCTCTGACTAACAAAGCACAAATTTGGGTGGCCCCCGGCGAGTCGACACCCAATCCAAAATCCGGTCGCGCTCTCGGATCGGACTCTTCCGTATGGCTAAGGTCGGGGCTATCCTTACCTGAACTCAGGGGCTTCCCTAGCTCACCAGCGTGGACCAACAAAGGAACTCTGTCTCTGCTGGCCCAAGTTGTTTGAAATCTGCCGGCCGCGGACCAGTCACACACACGGTTTCAAATGGTAAATCAGCTTGGGCCACCACTAGAAATGTTTGGATCTAGGTAGGTAAGAAGAGGGGACCCCGTACCATCCCACACGCGGTTAGGCACGCTCGTCAAGAGACACAATACCCGGAACTCGGGTCCTAGGTGACTCGAATGGAACAAAGCGTCGGGGCGGGATAGCCTAGACCTTCCATCCTTCGTCGAATATAGTCAACATTATAATAATCTTATCATCCACAATAATATAATAATGTGATAGCCCAATCCAAGGAGTAATAGGATAACATTCTTAGCGTTCTAAGCATGGGCTGAGCAATGAGCAATAGTAACATAGCAGTACATGGTTTGTTGGGAGGGGACATGGCTGTATCGGTTTAAGAGAGGTTGTGAACATGTGGTAGGATCAAACATCGAACCTAACCTAGACTAGCATGCAACCCGCTGGTTGAAATAGAATGGATCATAAGTAATGTATAGTCCTTGCCTGTTGATAAGTCGGGTTCCGAAGGTGTAGTCGATCGTAAACTCGCATCGTCTCCGAGAGTAACCGCGGGTGCACACAAGAAGGAAACACTGAAAAGACAATCAACGTAGATGCCACTATCACTACGGAGCAATCACGAGCAAGCAATAAATAAGCAAGCAATATCAAGTATGATGCATGTCATTTTAATATCATGGCATGAACATAAGAACGATCAAGTTTAAATGAAGCATCGGGAAGCAAGGGTGCAATGTTACCGACAACCTACACATTCATTAGGTAGGTGATTAACGAATCCGAAGGATTCCTTATATTAAATTTGGTATGATGCATGATCATGACATATGCAAAAGACGAGAACACAATATCAACAAGAATTGCCCACACATGAGAATAAACCTCGAGGCGGGATTCCTTGAATTTAAATGGATGCAGATGACATGGCATAATATGATGCACCTAATGCAATCTATTGCAAGCAAATAAAGAGAGAGAGAGAGAGACAATGCTACCGAAAACTACGGTCATCGAGGAACTATGGTGCATCGGAACAAGTGTGAAGTGTGTCAACGAAGAAGGGAAGTGATGTTGTATCACCTATGGAACAGGTGGACAACATCATATATTTGAGTGGTGCGACAACTTGTTGGTCATGGAGTTATCAACAACAACGAGGCAAAAAATCAATGGGCCAAGCCCACTGGACAACTATGTGGGAAAAAAACAACAAAAAAGGCAGAAAAAGGGAGCCTTTGCTCCAGGATGGGATCAAACCAGAGATCTCTCGGTTGTAAACCGAGCACCCATGCCAACAGACCAAGCAATGACTCATGTCTGAGAAGCAAGGCTAACAGCACATAAACTATGCAGGTTGCGCTAACTGAAACTCAAACTAAAAATAAAGGGGTGCCTTGCCTCCGCTGGGATTCAATCCCAGGACCTCTCGATTGCAATCCAGGCGCCCAAGCCACTGCGCCACTCATTCGCACTCGACATGGAACAAAACTGAAGCTAGAAGACCTACAGGCTGTGATAACTGAACTGAAAACGAAACTGAAGAAAATGCAGTGCTCCCTGACGAACATGCAGCGACGGGAGGCGTCCAGTAGAGGAAAAGCAAGGTCATGGCCATGGCACGCCATGGGCACGGACAAAGCAGGTCTTTGGCACCGTCTGGGGTACGCAGATCATGCACGCGCGCACACATGACTCCTTGCCTGGTGAATGGATAAGTTGCTGGCCTGCTGTGAGTCAAAGCGCACTAGGCGCACACATGAGCAACCACGGGCAGGCGCTAGAACGAGAATGCGCTAGCGCGCCCGCGTCGAACGCACACAGCTCACGGCCTGGACGCCGGGGCGGACACAACGACGATTCACGGCAGCTCAACGACCACACACGGGAAAGGCTACGGCTTCCTAACGCGAGAAACAGGGAAGGAGAGGAGGAAGGGAAGGCGCTCACGAGGGGGGTCGCTGGAGCCGATCGGCTCGAGGAAGCGGCGACTTGACGACGGGGCGACGCATGGGCCAGGACGACGACAAGGAGGAAGCCGGCTTGACCGCGAGGAAGAAGACGACACCGTCCTACGGGATGAAGTCATGGATGACGCATAGCTCGGGGAGGACCATGAACACGGGGAGGATGTCGGTGATCACTTTTGGCTGCGCGACGACGAAGATAGGCTCGGGCATGGCTACGAATTGGGAGTTCCACGACCTCCTCTCATGCCGGCAACAAGAAGAAAAAAATTGGGGAAGTGAGTAGAGGAGGAGAGTGACTGGCGGTGGCTCAAGGGAGGAAGAGGAGAGGCGTTAGGGTTCGAGAGACGAGAGGGGGCGCAGCTGGGGAGGCTAGGTAAAGGGGGTGGCTGGGAGTCTGTAGGTGGTGGCCGGCCATCTCCTCTGCTTTTCCTCTGCCACCGAGAGGAGAGGGAAAAGGTGAGAGAGGAGGATGACAAGTGGGGCTCGGCTGGGCTGTAGGGTTTTTGGGCTAGGGCTGGGCCGAGGGAAGGAGGAAGCTGGGCTGGAGAGAAAATAAAAGGGGGCCAATGGCCACTTGATGTTTTCTGCATCTTATTCATCTATAAAATGACAATAGTGAAAAGACCAAAAATAAAAAGATAATGGAGACAAAAAAATCATATTACAATATGATTCTCAATGTACATTATTTATAAGATGTTTAGAAAATGAATTGGGTCCAAAATGTTTAAGTATTTCAAATAGCTTTCGAATTAATTCCAAGGCCATTTGAACTGCAACCCCATTTTCTTGGAGGGCAAAAATCTTCGGATTTTGCAGGGGCTTTCATCATGGAAAAACATGATGATTTCCAAAATATCCTGCTTAGGGAAGAAAAGAACATGCTTGGGAAAAATGTCCAAGGACAGACAAGGGAGAGAAGAAAGAATTCCGAAAATCCTTTTACATAACTTGAAAAGTGCTTGGGCATTTTTCCGTCACATTGATTATGGCAACGATTAAATGTGCAAATTATTATCCCCAATGGGAAAAAGAAAAATGCATTTTTATATGGAATTTGCTAGATTTGGGCTGTTACACCCTAGCCCTACCTCCTATCTTTCAGTGCCTCCCCAACCTAGCGCCGCCACCTTGCAGCACCAGCTACCCCCATGCCAGATCCAGCTAATCTGATTTGGTTCGTTTGATCTGGATCGGATGGCTCACACGTCGCCACATAACTAGTTGGAAACCCCTATCCCGAGCTCCTTCCTCCCGTGCTCTCCCTACCGTGAAGCCTCCTCACGCCATCGCCCGTGCCCTGGCCGGCGAGCCGCCGCACCCCGACGAGTGGAAGTCGAGCCGCCTCGCAGGTCACCTCGACGCGCGCCCCTCCTCTCTCTGGTCTTCTCCCTCCCTCACCTCTCTCTGCTTCACCAGGAGCCGTCGCCCGACATGGCCTCCCCGAGACGGAGCTCGGCTGTCGCCCCTAGCAGCCTCGTCGGCGATCGGACGCGCTAGGATCCAGCTGGATATGGACGTCACGACACCGTCGCGCCTATTCTCGGCCACCCCGTCACCATCCGCCGCCCCTGCCGGAGTCCGGCCACCGGCGCCCCCAGCCACCACGGCTACCTCGTCGGAGGAACAAGGACGAGCCGCTGCTCGCACCCGCGTGGGTCGTCCTGGCTCCCACGGCCCATCTCCTTTGACCCCGGCCTGCAACCTCCTTCCGCATGTGGGCAAAGCACCTCTATGCGTCGCCTCCCTCCGCAGTTGGGCCGAGGCCCACTAGGTGGGCCTCCCCTCTTCTTCTTTTTTATGCGAGTCAGGTGGGCTTGGCCCAGTAGATCCGCTTCCGTGTAGCGCCATGGTGATACGTCCAAAACGTATCTATAATTTCCGTTTGCTCCATGCATGTTTTGTGAGATATTGCTATGATCTAGATACACTTTCATACACTTTTGATCATATTTGGACTAACCTATTAACTCAGTGCACCCCAGTGCCAGTTCCTGTTTTCTGTTGTTTTTCTATTTCAGTTTTCCCCCATATAAAAAGTGCCAGAAAAATTCGGGAAAATTCAGATAAAAAATCAGCGTGACGGAAGCTTCGAGAAGAGCCCGGGAGGGGCCAGAGGGGAGCCAGGGAGGCCCAGGCGGCCACCCGGCGCGGCCCCACCCCTGGCCGCGCCAGGGGGGCGCCTGGGGCCCCTGGTCCACCTCTGGCTGCCCCCCTTCGCCTATTTATCCCCCGTCACGGGAAAAATCCAGAAGCAGAACCCTATTCCGCGAACTCGCCTCTGTTCCGCCGCCGCCGCGCTTCCAAGATCGGGAGCACCAGAAGACCTCTTCCCGGCACCCTGCCGGAGGGAGGATTGACCTCCGGGAGTCTCCTCTCCACCATGGATGCTCCCCGGATGTCTCGTGAGTAGTTTTCCTTGGACCATGGGTCCGTGATCAGTAGCTATGTGATGTTCTCCTCCCCTCTTTGATCTTCATTGTTTAGACCTCGTGAGCTTCCCTACATTATCGAGGCACCTTTGTAATATTTCTGCTGTTGCTATGTTGAGTTTGGAGGGATCTGATGGATTATGAGATTATGTTCAGATTGTGATAGAGTAATATATTTGGTTTTTATCTCTTATATTTTTGTTCCTAAGTAATTCTTGCATGTTCTCCGTTGCTGTTTATTGCTTTGGCCAAGTAGTAGGTAGTGACTCCAAGAGGGAGCGTTGTGCTAGATTGTGGGTTCATCCCCCCGATGACACGCTTGAGTGACAGAAACATGAGTCTAGGGGATGTGTTGTTGCCACAAGGGGGAAAACAACGGTGCTTGTAACCGCGGCTACAAGGATTGTTTACTTTACGCAAAGTTTTTTTTAATGCAGTTGTCTGTTGCTTTGGGTTTACACTTTGTGTGCGGCTCGCAACTTAATACCAGCGAGATGTTCTGGATAGATATCTCAAGGTGGATGATTAGTAGTAGATGCAGATGGATTTCGGTCTACTTATTTTGGCGTACTGCCCGTGCTTTTGAATCTCTTCCTTACTTTTGTAGCATAGTTAGCATTGCGGTGCGTTCATAATCCTGTCAATTGCCCTTCTGTAATTTGTTTACCTCGCATAGCAGTTTTATCGTCTTTTGGGAGAGAGACATCACTAGTGAACATCACGTATCCCGGTCCATATCATCATTACTGATTCCAAGCTTTATTTACTTCTCTGCATTTACTTTCAACTTGCTATCATTATCCCTTGCGTTTTACATTTGTGAACAACAAGACCGGAGAGATTGACAACCTCTTTGAACTTCGTTGGGAACAAAGTTATCTGTGTCTGTGTGCAGGTCCGCGTCAGTTGCGCCGCTGACACCTACTTATCATCTCCGGAGTCCTACTGGAGACAAACCTTGGTATCTTCACCGAGGGAAAACTGTTGCTGCACTGCATCTCAAACCTTCACTTGGGGTAACCAACGAAGGGCGAGAAGCCAATAAGCACATGGGCGTCTCTTAGTTAGGCTGTTCTCACCCGTGTGGGCCCATATCCTTGCTCTCGGCCCAGTAGATGTTTTAGCTATTTTCTACATTAATTATATGGCAGATTGTGATGTGATTTTGCGAGAGCTATATCTTTTTAACCGTTTGTCGGATCGAGACGAGTTCAACATCAAAACTGCTTAGAATTTCGCGTAGATTATTAAAATGTGATCCTTTGCCATGTTTCATTTTCTTTACATGTTTTTTACCTGCTAATTACAACCCTTGCCACCGTAAATGTAATAGGTCGTAACTTTTTAACCGTTGCTCCGATGAAAATGTTCTTTATATGTAAATTGACTAGAATTTCATGAAGATCCTAAATATGTTGCTCTTGCTTGCCAATAAAAAATGTAAAATATGGTTTAATTCCGAACAGTACCAAATGCTTTACTCATTGTGGGGTACTTAGTGATATGCATTGGTTAGGATTTTGCCTCACTTAAATTGACTAGCATAGATAGTTTACTTTGTGTTTCACCTCTTTCCATGCTTGTGTGATATGCCATGCTTGAGTGAGATGACATGTTGACAACCTTTCTCATGTTGTGTAGCTAAACAACTTGAACCATTCTAAATGTGTGGTACCGTCGTGTGTGACGAATACTCCCCTTAACCTGTTAGTAATCGCTCTCGATGGTAGATCTGTACCGTAGTGTGTTGCCTCATGTAGCCTTCTTGTTGTTGCTTGCTGGTGATGGCTTCGTAGTAATAGATGATTGCTCATCGATTGCTTTTCTAGTGTTTCCTTCTTGTGTGCTTCCGCGGGTACTCTCGGAGACGATGCGAGCTTGCGATCGACTACACCTTCGGCTTCGTCTTCTCATCAGTTAGGAGGATCATATATCATGCTTATAACTTTCAGCTCACTTGTGCCTAGTTCTAGGATAGAACGATTGCTTGATCCTACCACCTTACATTTAAGCCTCCATATTAAAACTCAAACAGCCATGTTCCTCCACATCCTAGCAAACCTTTGTTTGGCCATGTACCTTGCTTGCTTAACTACTGCTTAGTATGCATGCTTAGAATGCTATCAACTATTATCCTGTTACTCCTTGGATTGGGCTATCACATTATTATATTGTTGTGGATGACATGATTATTATAATGTTGACTATATTCGACGAAGGATGGAAGGTCAGGCTATCCCGCCTTGGCTCTTTATTCCATTCGAGTCACCTAGGATCCGAGTTCCGGGTATTGTGTCACTTGACGAGTGTGCCTAATTGTGTGTGGGATTCTATGGGGTCCCCTTGTCTTACCTATCTAGCTTCAAACAGTTCTAATGGTGGCTCAAGCTGATTTACAATTTGCAAACCATGTATAAGTCTGTCGGGTCGCTCCTAGCAGACTTTTTCTTTAAAACATACCGGTCTAGTGGGGACATGGTTTCCCTGTTGGTCCAACCTATCCGGCTGAGGACCCGGCCTCATGTGAGAATTTACCGGAAATCCAAACCCGCGACAGACGGTAGAGACCGACTTGAGAGCTCGAACTACTTTTGAGTTGGATGTCGACTCACCGGGGGCCACCCGGAATTGTGTGTTGTTAGTTAGAGGGACTCTGACGTACCGAAGTTTCGGGCGTTTCACACAGCCAAGCGGAAACCGGGTGTACATGTGAAGCCTATAATGGGCAGTTGGTACACCCCTGCAGGGTTAAATCTTTTCGAGAAGCCGTGTCCACGGTTATGGACGACTTGAGACCTACTCCTTTTTCATAGACAACAACGACTGAGATAATCTTAATAACTTGATCAACGTGTGCGTGCCTTGACTGCTTCTTCTTTGTCGGGTGATGAAGGGGACGACAAGGATAGGATAGGTGTTATGATTGCGTAATTAGCTGATAGCAGACTTGTTGAAGGTGATTCCTCATCGACTGCTTGGTGATCATCATACTATAAATAGATCGTTAGCGACCTCGTATATTGCTAGCATGGCTGCAACCTCAACCACTACCCCCATCTTACCTTGAGAAGTTAGTTACAAGACTTGTTGATATAGCTCACCGCTTTCTTTTCTCTTTTACGCACGTTATGCAAACGATCTTGGACTTCAGAGGAGCTCGACGATCCTTCTTATGGACGCCTTCATGGAGACTCGACGACGACTAGTTAGGCGGATCCCGGCGGAGAGCCTGGACCCGTGTGGTTACGGGAATGCTGTGTTTTACCTTTGCCATTAGGCATTTGATTATAGTCTGTACTCAGACATATATCTTCCGCTGGTGTATTGTATTAAGACAGTTGTATGTCGATTGTATGAGATGTTGTATCCTTGTAGCTGTAATGTTGTGATATCATGTTGGAAATTCGGGGCATATGGCATTGTCATATGTCGCGGTGGGACCGATATGTGCTTCGTCCCCGGATCTGGATGGAAACATCTAGATCTGGAATTGTACTGCATATCGGGCCTTATAGGGATCACCTCATTGCAAAGGAAGTTCGGAATCGGGGTACACAAAGGTCGTTGATACGTCCCAAACGTATCTATAATTTATGCTTGCTCCATGCATGTTTTGTGTGATATTGCTATGTTTTAGATAAACTTTCATACACTTTTGATCATATTTGTATTAACCTATTAACTCAGTGCACCCCAGTGCTAGTTCCTGTTTTCTGCTGTTTTTCTATTTCAGGTTTCCCCCATATTAAAAGTGCTCCAAAAATTTGGGAAAATCCAATAAAAATCAGCGTTCCAGAAGCTTCCGGATTCACCGAAGAAGGGCCAGAGGGGCCCCACCTGGTGCCCAGGCGGCTAGGTGGCGCGGCCTAGGGTGGGGCCACGCCGGGAGGCCGCCTGGACAGCTGGTGGCCCCCTTGGCTGGCCCCCCTTCGCCTATTTATTCTCCGTCACGGGAAACCTCCGAAGACAGAACCCTTTTTTGCGATCTCGACTCTGTTCCGCCGCCGCCGCGCTTCCAAGATCAGGAGCACCAGCAGACCTCTTCCCGGCACCCCGCCGGAGGGAGGATTGACCTCCGGGAGCTTCTCCTCTACCATGGACGCTTCCCGGATGATCCGTGAGTAGTCTACCTTGGACCATGGGTCCATGATCAGTAGCTATGTGATGTTCTCCTCCCCTCTTTGTTCTTCATGGTTTAGACCTTGTGAGCTGCCCTACATGATCAAGGCACATATGTAATTCTTTCTGTTAATGCTATGCTGAGTTTGCTGGGATATGATGGATTATGAGACTATGTTCAGTTTGTGATTGAGTAATATATTTGGTTCTTATCTTTTATATTTTAGTTCTTGAGTAATTCTTGCATGTTCTCCGTTGCTGTTTATTGCTTTGGCCAAGTAGTAGGTAGTGACTCCAAGAGGGAACGTTATGCTCGATTGTGGGTTCATGCCCCCTCATGACTAGCTTGAGTGACAGAAACATGAGTCTAGGGGATGTGTTGTTGCCACAAGGGGGAAAACAGCGGTGCTTGTAACCGCGGTTGCAAGGATTGTTTACTTTACGCAAAGTTCTTTTAATGCAGTTGTCTGTTGCTTTGGGTTTACACTTTAGGTGGGGCTCGCAACTTAATACCAGCGAGATGTTATGGATAGATATCTCAAGGTGGATGATTAGTAGTAGATGCAGTTGGATTTCGGTCTACTTATTTTGGCGTACCGCCCATGCTTTTGAGCCTCTTCCTTTCTTTGTAGCATAGTTAGCATCGCGGTGCGTTTTTAATCATGTTAATTGCCCAGTTGTGATTTGTTTACCTTGTGTAGCAGTTTTATCATCTTTTGCGAGAGAGACATCACTAGTGAACATCATGGGACCCCGGTCCATATTCTCATCACTGTTACACGCTCAATTTATTTCCTGCTTTTACTTTCCAGTAGCTATCACTATTATCCTTTATCCCTTGCATTTGATCCTTTGTAAACAACAAGGACGGAGAGATTGACAACCTCTCTGAACTTCGTTGGGAGCAAAGTTATTTGTATTTGTGTGCAGGTCCACGCCAACCGCCTAATTTCTAGTGTCGTTGTCACCTACTTGCCGCTTTTGGAGTCCTACGGGAGACAAACCCTATCCTCTACGTTAGGGGAAATTTGCTGCTATCCTACATCTCACCTTCCACTTGGGGTAACCAACTAAGGGCGAGAAGCCATTATCATCTCTCGCACATCAAGAAAATTTCTGGCGCCGTTGCCGGGGACTCCAATCGTCAAGATAGGGGAGTTGCACACTATCTTTTATCTTTGCTTTTTAGTCTTGTTAGTTTACTTTCTAGTTTTTTCTTTTGCTTGTGTCTTATATGAAAACCAAAAAATTAGTTGCTACCTTTTGTCTTTGCCTTTGTCTGCCTACTGATGCTATCTTTACCATGGGTGTGGAACCACCCAAATATGGTAGGGTGGACATGTTTCACTTGGATCGTCTTCGATCAATTTGTGCTCACGCTAAAAACCCAACCGAGTTGGTTGAGGGAAATTGTAACATCCCAAAATTTTCTAAATTTTGGAATGTTAATAAATTAATTATAATAATGATTGTTTGCTTGATATGTTTGTTTTCCACTAGGACTTAAAACTTTTGGTGTTTAAATGAATATTAAAATGAGAGGGAATACAAGGACTTTCCCTAATATTCATAATTGGTATTTTTGGAATTTATTATATAAAACAAAACCAACAAAACAAAATGAGAGAAGGTAATATGACTCCTTCAACATATTAAAAGGTTGGAAAATGTTTTAAATCATTATTGGAATTCTTCTGAATATTCAAAACATTTTTCAACTCAAGGAAATTCATTTCAGAGGATATAAAATGACTTATCCCCTTTTTAATAAAGTTGGGAAATATTTAGAATATTACTTTAAAGTTTTTAAAATTTATTATGAGTATTATAAATAACTCTACAATTATTTTAGGGATTTTATAATGCTAAGAGAGTTTTTATTTCATTAAAATGATTTATTAAATATTTTAACAGATTTGAAAGAATATTCCAATGGGATATTTTTATTATACCTAATTATTTATTGGTGTGACAATTTTAAAATTTATATTTTATTATTTAGAAATGGTTTCTCAATGCTTTTGACCAAATAAAAATGTTTCTAATAATTTATTGGATTTTATTTGATTTATGAAAAATATTTTATATATAAAAATTTTATCTAGAAAGTGTTTTTATTTTTATTTTCCTTTTTGGAAATTGTATTCATTAAATAAATTTCTTTGTATTATTCGATGAATTTAGGATTTTGTTTCATAATTTTCCGATGAGTATTTATTTTCGTAATATTGTTTAAAGTTTCGGATTTGAATAAAAAGAAGAAAACTCGTAGCCGAGCTGGCCCAATAATGCTTTTCCGCCCGCGAGCGCAGTAGAGCCCGTTTCGAACCCGTTTCGTTTTTTTTCTTTTCCTCTCAGGTTATAAATTTTTTCCAGATTTCCTATTTCAGTTTTTTTTTTGGAAAAAATCGAAAACCCTAGCGGGACCCGCGGGCCTCGCCGCCGCCGCCCTCGCTGTCTCTTCCGCCTTCAATCGCCGGCCGCCGCCCCCACAGAACCTCGCCGTAGCTCCATCTCTGGTCAACTCCGGCCAGATCCGGACCAAGGACCCGATTGCTTTTTGCGAGGATATTATATTTGCGAATAGGGCATTTTGGAGAAAAGACCCCAGCGTCGTACCCGCAATATCTCCCCAACCGTAAGTCGGATTGACTTTTTCCTACACGCTCGTGTTGTTCTGTACTTTAGCATGGAATCAACTTTCTACACTTTTGAACACTTTTGAATTTGAATTTATTTCAAATTCAAATTCAAATTCCGGTGGCCGTATCTTTTAAACCGTTGGTCCAAATCGAGTGATTCTTTTTGCGGTGGATCACTCGTTCCATGTACTTTCTGTCTATATCATGTGTACAAAAAAATTCACAAGTTTCTTGATCTGTTTAAAGTCAAATTCAATTCAAATTTGAACTTTCTATGACCTGTGTTGTAGTATTCCGTTTCACGTGATTCTTTTTGCATATCGGATCATTTGAGACATGTTATCAGTAAAGTTCACACACTTTTCATGTGGGCATGATATTCACCTTGAATTCATAAATGTCCATGATCACAATTCCTTACCGATGAATCTGTATCTGTTGACTCTCTCGAGATCACTTCCACTGATCACCTTCGAGCACATCAACACCTTTACCCTTCAAAACCTTTTTGTTTTGTTGCTAAAACATTTGTGTTTGTTTGTTGATCTTTTGTTTGCCTTGTGATGTGATTGATTATTTGAGTTCCTTCTGTTGCGATAGATTTCTCGGAGTGTGACGAGTAGAGTTGACTGGACCGTGAGAGCGAAGAACTTCACCGAATGGAAAAGGCAAGTTACACTTTGACCATACTTCAACCTATATTTTTATTATGCATGTAGCAAGATATCACTCTATGCTTGTGTAGGACTATATATTAGTTATGCTTTAAAACCTAGTAGGATAGCCATATGTTCTGACCTTGTATTTCATTGTGCCCTGGGATCGTGGTTGTTATATACTGCTACTACTTTGTAGACGGGGATTGGTTGAGTTATCATTGAGCTATGTGAGGATTAATGGCTTGACTAGCAAACTTTAATTGAAATCACCTCTGGGTGGGCAGGGAATGCATCCTGGGGCTCGTGCCTTGGCTAAGGAGGGACCAGGGCTAAATGCTTCCCAAATGGTTGTTTTGGTGGTGAACCGGGTGCGTCATGGTATCGACCCTCTGAACGCAGTGCGCGCCGTCCAGGCTCAAAAAGATCGGACAGACAGTGTGACTAGTAGCTTCCACATACAACCACTGGCTATATGGGCTCTGGCTTAGATGAGTAAGTTGTGGGGAACCTGGCCCTGGTAGCTAGCTGATGTTGATATGATAGGTGTACCGGCTACCAAAGGGTGGAGGCAACCTCTTCTGAAAGACTATGTCTCAATCTTCGGGTTGAGTCCAGTGGGGAAAGTGTACAAACCTCTGCAAAGTGTAAAAACTGATCATGATTAGCCGTGTCCACGGTTACGGACAACTTTGAGCAACTGGGCATTATTGTTGTTGGATGGTCTTGACAGATAATTCACCTTAATAAGAATTTGAGTGGAAACTTTTAATAAAGGGATGGTTGGAATTGGTGTAGCCCAATTCAACCATACTTAGGACTAGTAAGATAAATTAAAATTTGATTAGTTGTAGTATGTGAGGGAAAAACTGGCTTTCTTCAAAACTAAACCATAAGCCTTTCCTTTGACTTACCTTGCATGTAGCGATAGGTCTGTTATATCCTTTTCCATGTGACTTGCCGTACAAATCAGATGTACTGACCCGTTGTCGGGCTGTAACCTTCGGTGTTGCAGGATTGTATACGATGAGTAAGTGATGCGATGTAGGGTTACGATGTCTATACTCAACTTGTCGGTGGACTTGATGGACGCCACAAAGCTCTTATTGTTTTTCCGCTGTATTTTATTTGTAAGCTAGCCTGGAGCTATGCAGGTATGTTTTATTGGAATACTGGATCTTCGATGTAATATATATGACATGTGGTTTATTCTTGATATTACATCATGTACTATGTGTGCTAGCTATTGATCCAGGGACTAGCACAGAATGCACAGAGACTTGGATTCTTAGTGAATCGGGTCGTTACAGAAATTCATTGGATGAGCATGTTCATTATACGTGGCACCGCTCATCTCAGAAAGGGAAACACTTATGGGACCAAATACAAACTTCTTATTGCTATGCTGAGTGTTTATGCCACATTTATGAGTTTACTTGTTGCTCTAATATAGACCGTAAACACCTTCCTTTCCAATGTAAGTTTAATGACAATGAGATCCTATCTTCTTTGCTAAAGGTGTTTATGATTACTTTTATGTTGAAAAGATTGAAGAGTTTGTTGCTTTTAAGGGTTCTTATGAGATTACTTCTTTGATTGAAAAGTATTACTATACTATTCACAAGTACGAAAAACTTTGCTATTCTTGCTTATTGCTTTGAGAATTATGCTTGCAATGATTATATTGAGGATTTTAAAAACAAAATGTTTGCTGCCCAAGAAGAGGCCAATGATTGCTTTGAGGAGGAATCCCATGATTCCGAGGACTCACTTGAAATATCCCTTTCCGCAAATCTTGATACTTGCTTTGTTGATGGCCATAATGCCACTATGGATGATGCTTACGAAGATGAACTTGCTATAGTTCCTTATGTTAAGCATGAAAATGTTGCTATTGCACCCACACTTGATTGTCCTATTATCCTTTTGAAATCTCCAACTCCGAAGAATTTTGCTCTTATCAAGGCTCAATGTGATGGGTTGCATTTATCTTATGATCCTAAAGACCGTGTTGAAAACTATACACGTGTGCTTGTAGGTCATGAACAACATGATTTACGTGATAGTTATATTCTTGATGTTGTTCATGATACTACTGAAAATTATTTTTAGAGAAGGAAGTTTGGTTATAAAACTTCCATATTACTAAAACTCCTCTCTTTATGTTGAAAGTTTTGAAGTTGTTCTTTTTCCACCTTCCTATGCATGTCACTTTGTGCTTCTTTGATTTATTTGTTTATAAGTTTCCTATGCATAGTAAGTGGGTTAGGCTTAAATGTGTTTCATGTTTGCTTCTTGATGCTCTCTTTTGCTTCAAATCCTTATACTTATGAGAGCATCTTCTATAATTTTCGTGCCTAGCTTAAAGGCGTAAAAGAAAGCGCTTGTTGGGAGGCAACCCAAGATGTTTTTACTTTTGTTTTTAGTGGTCTTGATGATTTTTACTACTGTAGCAACATAATTGTATCTTTATTTTCAAGCTTTGTGCCAAGTTTAGCCTCCGATTGCAAGAAAGTTCAAAAGTTGTGACCTGATGTCCAGACAAAG
Source organism: Bromus sterilis (assembly GCA_950022295.1). Taxonomy (NCBI): domain Eukaryota; kingdom Viridiplantae; phylum Streptophyta; class Magnoliopsida; order Poales; family Poaceae; genus Bromus; species Bromus sterilis. The sequence continues at coordinate 212,155,219 of OX465598.1, read as the reverse complement.
ATTCTGTCCTTGGACGGAAAAAATAGCCTAAAATCACAAGATCATCTTGTTGATCTGAATTTTATTGACACTGTGTGGGAGAGAAACACGCTCCACTTCAAACTAGAACACGTCATAGGATTTCCATGCCTATCTTTCTTCTGTTGTGTGTCCTTTATCTTTTCGTAGCTGCTGCCATGTTTAGCTCTTAGTTTTCATGTTTACCTTTTCAAGAGCTTTAGCTTTTGTTTAGTTTGTTGTTGGAACTCTCTTTAGTTTTCATGTTTATCTTGTTAAGAGAGTTGGTTGTTGCACTTAGTTGTGTCTTGTCTTGAAGTAGGTAATTGAGGTTCCTATTCAATTGTAGTAGTAACTTGCAATAGTTTTGAGGTATTGTTGTGAGTAATGTTTGAACTTTTGGTGTCAAGAGCTCTAGCCTATTAGTGATAGGTGTAGTATTTTTGGCAATTCGTGTTATTTTCAAAACCTACAAAAACTAGTTGAGAACTCTAGCTACTAGATGGATCACTAATCTTTGGAGGGATCGGATATTAGAGTACACTCACATACCATGAGTCGAGGATGCGCAAGGATAACCAAACCCCCATACACTCCTCCTCGGGGTACTTGTCTCTTTGTGAACCTCCCTATTAGAATGAGAGTTGCCGATAATAAGTGCATGAGTTCTTCGGACTGATGTAAGTATTGAAAGTTGACACTTTCACCTCCTCATATTTGCTAGCCTCTTCGATACCGCGCATTGCCCTCTTCTCACTCTGAGAGTTGGCGTCCACCTCGCCGGTGCATCCAAACCCTTGGCATGATACGCTCTATCATCATAAACCTCCTTATATCTTTCCTCAAAACAACCACCATACCTACCTATAAGGGCATTTCCATAGCCTTTCCGGGATATATTGCCATGCAACATCCACCTTCTCATGACTTGATCTTCATGTCATACATGTTCCTGCTACACTGGCAGAGGCATACATCATGATAGCTACATCTTCTTTATGTTGAGTACCTTGTAAAGTGTGAAAGATCTTCTATACCTTCTTGTAAAATAGAGTGTTGCCCTTAAGTGAGGAAAAGATCCCAAAGAGGACAAATTAAAAGATCCCAAAGAGGACAAATGAGAGTTAAATAGAAAGAGCCATTGAGGCCACCAAAAAATACAAAAAAGAGAAAAAATAGAAAAGGAAATAAAAAGAGAGAAAGGGGCAACACTACTATTCCTTTTGAAGGATCCACACTCGTACTCCCTCTTATATCTTGTACTTCATAGAGATGATCATATATGCATATAGCTATGTGGGGACCTTAACACTATAGAACTTGGCTTGTATACTCCAATGATGAGCCTCCTCAAACGAGCTCTAGGTCTTCTTGAGCGAGCAATTTGGATGCACCCCCACTAGTTCCATTGGAGAGCTTTTCTTACCTCATATGTGCATCCCTTGCATGGAAATCCCTACTCCTCACATCATATCTATCAATTGTCCATCTCGCCTATGATTGTCCTCATTGATGTGAGCCTTTCACACTTTTTTGTCTTTCTCCTCCACCATATCTCTCTCTTTGCCATCCTAAGTGTCAGCTCTCGTGCTTACCCTCATTCATTGCATGAGTGCTCAAAATATCGAAAAGGAGTGGATCAAATTGACTTGTACCTGGCTAGTGGTCTCGTGATGAGTCAAGATAAGATTACAAAGAATACTAAGTGTGAAACTTTAGTAGATTGAGTTCTCAACAAATAAATATTTTTCTCTCTCGTATTCCCATCTCCCACTTCTTGCACGCAAACACCATCTGGAGACATTCGAGTCACGAATAGCAAGAGCTCTTGCGCCTTTATGTTCTTATCTTGCTCGTTTCAATGCTAATATAGACTCTTGCTTGTTATGACTTGAATTGAATTACATACCTTGATTGCTTTACTTTCAAAGGTCTTTTATGGTTGTTAGCATGTCACCACAGAAATTATGCTTGTTATCATTTACCTACTCGAGGACGAGCAGGAATTAAGCTTGGGGATGTTAATACGTCCCAAACGTATCTATAATTTCTGCTTGCTCCATGCATGTTTTGTGTGATATTGCTATGTTTTAGATACACTTTCATACACTTTTGATCATATTTGGACTAACCTATTAACTTAGTGCACCCAAGTGTCAGTTCCTGTTTTCTGCTGTTTTTCTATTTCAGGTTTCCCCCATATTAAAAGTTCTCCAAAAATTCGGGAAAAATCCAATAAAAAATCAGTGTTCCGAAAGCTTCCGAATTCATCGAAGAAGGGCCCGAGGGGGCCCACCTAGTGCCCAGGCGGCCAGGTGGCGGGGCCTAGGGTGGGGTCGCGCCGGGAGGCCGCCTGGACACCTTGTGCCCCCCTGGCTGCCCCCTTCGCCTATTTATTCTCTGTCACGGGAAACTTCCGAAGATAGAGCCCTTTTTCGCGATCTCGCCTCTGTTCAGCCGCCGCCGCTCTTCCAAGATCGGGAGCGCCAGCAGACCTCTTCCCGGCACCCTGCCGGAGGGAGGATTGACCTCCGGGAGCTTCTCCTCCACCATGGACACTCGTCGGATGATCTTTGAGTAGTCTACCTTGGACCATGGGTCCATGATCAGTAGCTATGTGATGTTCTCCTCCCCTCTTTTGTTCTTCATGGTTTAGACCTTGTGAGCTGCCCTACATGATCAAGGCACATATGTAATTATTTCTGATGTTGCTATGCTGAGTTTGCTGGGATCTGATGGGTTATGAGACTATGTTCAGTTTGTGATTGAGTAATATATTTGGTTCTTATCATTTATATTTTAGTTCTTGAGTAATTCTTGCATGTTCTCTGTTGTTGTTTATTGCTTTGGCCAAGTAGTAGGTAGTGACTCCAAGAGGGAACGTTATGCTCGATTGTGGGTTCATGCCCCCTGATGACTAGCTTGAGTGACAGAAACATGAGTCTAGGGGATGTGTTGTTGCCACAAGGGGGAAAACAACGGTGCTTGTAACCGTGGTTGCAAGGATTGTTTACTTTATGCAAAGTTCTTTTAATGCAACTGGCTGTTGCTTTGGGTTTACACTTTGGGTGTGGCTCGCAAATTAATACCAGCGAGATTTTCTGGACAGGTATCTCAAGGTGGATGATTAGTAGTAGATGCAGTTGGATTTCGGTCTACTTATTTTTGGCGTACCGCCAATGCTTTTGAGCCTCTTCCTTTCTTTGTAGCATAGTTAGCATCGCAGTACGTTTTTAATCATGTCAATTGCCCAGCTGTGATTTGTTTACCTCGCATAGCAGTTTTATCGCCCTTTGGGAGAGAGACATCACTAGTGAACATCATGGGACCCGATCCATATTCTCATCACTGTTACACGCTCAATTTATTTCCTGCTTTTACTTTCCAGTAGCTATCACTATTATCCTTTATCCCTTGCATTTGATCCTTTGTAAACAACAAGGCCAGAGAGATTGACAACCTCTTTGAACTTCGTTGGGAGCAAATTTATTTGTATCTGTGTGCAGGTCCACGTCAATCGCCTAATTTCTAGCGTTGTTGTCACCTAGTTGTCGCTTTAGGAGTCCTACAGGAGACAAACCCTATCCTCTACATTAGGGGAAATTTGCCGCTATCCTACATCTCACCTTCCACTTGGGGTAACCAACAAAGGGCAAGAATCCATTATCATCTCTCGCATATCAGCCGCTTGTGGGGACCTTGGGGCCACACCACTTGACGTTTGTGACTCTGATGTCGTAGCCTTCATCTTTGCAAAGGCAGCTTCCATATCCTGTTTTTGTATTTCTAGAGCTTGTACTAAATCACTCGGAGTGAACAACTTGGGATCCTCAATCTCAACGGAAACATTCCCCATGGAGGGGGGAACCGCAAGTGGTGCGGAGGCTCTTCTTTCGGCAGCCAATCTCTCGGCTTCCAAACGAGCGGCATCCGCAACAACTATGATCTCCTCCATGCCGGCACCCGAACTTTTTGGGTTGTCGTCCTTGGTCATCTCGCTCTAGGGCGGTTAAGCCACAAGATTAAAGCACGAGGCTTTGATACCAATTGAAAGTATAGAGATAGACCTAGAGGGGGGTGAATAGGTTATATTACAAATTTTAACACTACTTAGCAATTTTATGCAAAGGTGCGGAACATAAATCCGTGCCTAACAATTGCAAGGATGAACTAGATAAGATAAGGTAAATAGAAAGCACAATATAATGAAGCTAATGAGGGATAAACAACAAGGTAGCAACAAGGTAGTGCAAGTAAAAGGGGAAAGAGTAGGGATAACCGAATGGCGCGAAGACAATGATCCATCCCGATGTTCACTTCCTTGGAGGGAAGCTACTCACCGTTTCGAGAGAGTGGGTGAAACCACGAAGGCACACCAACGCCACGAAGGCTCACTCTATTCCGCTTGAGATATCACCACGAAGGCGATTCCCATCCACTACCGGTTGACCTTAAAGGTGGTCACCAAACCCTCACAAACTCAACGGGGGTAATCACAATGGTCGATTCCTCTCCGAAGAACTCCTACCTGCCTAGGAGTCTCCAACCTCCAAGAGTAACAAGGTCAATGGGGAATGCTCAAGACTTGCTCAAAACACGATTTGCTTTGGTTGAAAGATGGGGAAAGGCCGGATCTATCACTGGGTGAAAGATCCGACAAGAACTCTCAACAATCTCTCCGGGATCTGAGATTTGAGTGAGGGAGAGAGTGAGAGGGAGCACTTGTGTTCTTATGAGTGATTGGAGTGAAGTGGTCAACCCTCACAAGTGGGTGCGAGGGGATATTTTTAGTCCAAGGGCTGAAGTGGCCGTTGGAGCGTTAAACTGTGCAAATGTTGGACGTCCGAACTCCAATTGTCGGACGTCCGAAATATGTCGGACGTTCGAAATGTTCTTGATGAACACAGTGGAGAATGTCAGGTAATAGCCAGTGATCAAGGTACCGGACGTCCGGCGGGGTTCGGACGTCCGAATGCCGTCGGACTCCCCTGCAATTTGTGAGGCCTACTAACCTTGGAGGCATAATGTGTAACGCGAAGTTTCAGACGTCCGACAGGTTTCGGACGCCCGATGTGTCGGATGTCCGAAACACGTCGGACTTCCGGAATATTTGTAGGTCTACTGCCCTTGCCAAATATACTCTGCGAGTGAGATGTCGGAAGTCCGAAACATGTCGGATGTCCGAAAGTTAGGACAGAGTAACATTGTAGATTTAATCTATGTTGTGTTGTTTTAAGGTGATTTGAGCAAATCTTAAACACACCACCATTTATCCCCTCTTAATAGTGCGGGGATCCCTATACTCAAGAATAGCCGAAAAAGCTTACGCTTCAACTTAGTTGGTCCCATATCTTGAGATATTGATAATATCACTGGTCCATGATCCACCCACACATCGATACAAGAACTAATACTTGTGATATACTTGACAAACATTATTAGTCCCCTATATGTATATTGTCATCAACATCAAAATATGATTAAGGGCATGATTGCACTTTCACCGATGTCCGGCTTGAGTGACAAAAACATGGGACTAGGGAATGTGTTGTTGCCCTTAGGGATAAAACAACGGTGCTTATGACTGTGTGTCATAAGGATTGCTTACATTGCGCATAGACTGTTAAAGTAGTTGTCCATTAGTTGTGGCTCACAACTTAATACCAACGAGATGTTTTAGATAGATATCTCAAGATGGATGATTAGTAAGTAGATGCTGATGAATAAACGATCTACTTGTCTTGGTGTAATGCCAATATGATTGAGTCTTTTACTTTCTGTGGCATAATTAGCATTGCGGTGCGTTTATAATTCTGTCAATTGTCTAGCTATAATTTGTTCACCCATGATAACCGTTTACCGTATTTTCGGACAGAGACATCACTAGTGAGCACCATGGTACTGTCGGGGGATGAACCAAGCCCATAACCCGGAATTAGATTGGGCCGACTCACCTAAGGAAGGCCCACAAAAGAAGACCCGGCCACGGGCCGGTTGCGCCCAACAAGAAGATCGAAGCCGTAGAAGGAATTCGACTTACCTTGTATAGCACGTAGCATATTTGTAAAGTAGAATAGGACTCTACCTCGTGTCGGAGTCGGACTCATGGAATCACCGGGACCCGACACCTTTATAAGCCGAGGTTCACGGGATCCAGGGTCGGAACAATCTCAATCCAAGATAGGACTAGACACCTGTCAGTGTAACCTAGATCTCCTCAAGACTAAGGTTGTGAACCGACTCTCTTGTAATCTATCCACCGACTCTTCTATTCAAGGAGTCGGAACCCATAATAATAAGAAGAAGGAGTAGGCTTTTACCTCGAGACAAAGAGGAGCTGAAACCTGGGTAAATCGCCGAGTCTCTTTTCCATGTCGACTCTCTCCACATATTCGCCTCGCAGCAAAGGTCCCATGTTAAGTATGACTCTTCGGACATCTGCAATGACTTTCCCATGATAGTTGGCGCCCACCATGGGGCATGCCCATGCAGGTGTTGAGATTTTGGAGGGAGCTCTACAATGCATGGAGGGATTTGTCACTCGACGAATCACTAGAAGCCAACGTGGGAAGCTCTGTATCGACGACTCAACTTGGGGCCCTGAAGCCGATTCCGTCGAATCTGGATATCGGGTCCCGGCCAGTTCTATCCACATCTCCATTGGCAGGACAGACGGATCCTGAAGATCCCATCGAAACCTCGAGTAGGCGACATGCCGGCTCCAAAAACACTTTCGTCGGATTCATTGATGAGTCTCCAGAGCCGGAGCGTTCTGTTGCGTCCCCAACGTACGACGCCTCAGAAGAACTAACTGATGCCGACTCATATCCTAGTGAAGGAAGCTTCTCAGATGAGGGGTCCATCCGATCCGTGGGGAGCAACGGACTCGGCACCGGTGTGCCAGAATACAACCCGGATTATCCTCACTTTGAGCCTCCATATTGCGCCACGGTGTTCATGGCTGACGTTGGAGGACAGGGGAGTCAGGTGATACGTCTCAAACGTATCTACTTTTCCAAACACTTTTGCTATTGTTTTGGCTTCATTCTTGCATGATTTGAACGAAACTAACCCGGACTGACGCTGTTTTCAGCAGAGCTACCAGTGTTGTTTTCTTTTGTGCAGGTTTCTGGATATTTAGGTACGCTGGAAAAATCCCAAAAACATATAAAAAATCAGTGTTCCGGAAGCTTAGGCAAGTCCAGAGGGGGGCCACAGGGCAGCCAGGAGGGTGCCTGGCGCGGCCCAGCCCCTGGCCGCGCCACCTGCCCTCCTGGCTTGGTCCCACGTCCCCCGGTGCCCTACTTTGGCCCTATTTATTCTCCCGACGCAGAAACCCCAGAACAGAAGTCGCTTTTCCAATCTACGTCGCGGAGCCGCCGCAACCCTCTGTTCTTCTCCGAAAGAGCTAATCTGGAGGCTGCTTTGGCCTCCGGTGAGGGGAAATCATCGCCATCGTCATCATCATCGCCTCTCCATCACCCCTCCATGACTTCCTCTCTCATGTGTGAGTAATTCCCTGCTGTAGGCAAAGGGGATGGTAGGGATTGGATGAGTTAGATCATGTAATAGTTCAATCATATTGTTGGGGGCATGTTGCTTATCATCTACTTGGTGTTTATCATCTCTGTTACAACTTGTTGCTCTTAATGATTGTCACTTTGGGCCCGAGTGCCGTGATTTCAGATCTGATCACCCTTTTGTTTCTTGAGTTTGTGGTGTTCTTGATCCTATCTATGAGTTGTATGCACCTATTATAGTCCGGAACCGGCGATCCCAATGGTGACAGCTTGGGACACCAAAGGGGATGGACTATAATTTGAGGATTCCGTGTATCCATGAAGTGTTAATGCTTTGTTCCGGTGCTCTTTGACAGGAGTACCTTAATCTCCCTAAGTTCCTTTTGGCTCCGTTTGTAGCGGGAGGGTAGGACAAAAGATGTTGTGCAAAGTTCTTATTGCAAGCACGTACAACTACCCTGGGATACACGCCTGATGTTTGATATTTTCCTAGATGATCCTTTCTTTTCTGTGAGCCTTGCCCGTGTTAGAATCTATTACATGTTCATTCTCATCCAAGCAGCGCCCAACCATCCATCTCCCTAGCCTACAGTGTTTTCTTTCCTGCTGGTTACTAGTTGTTTACTTTTGTTGTTTTACTTTTGCTGTTTCACCACCACCATCACCACTATTATCACCACCACTACTATCACCGTATCACAATTGCTACTAATACCTATGTGCAAGCAAGTGTTTATTTCAGGTACGATTGAATTGAAAACTCAATTGTCAAAGCCTGTACGTATTCTTTGTGTCCCCAAGTGTCGAATCAATAAATTGGGTTATCTTGCCCGCGAAGACTATCTCGATCCCCTACAGTTGAGGGTTATCAAGTACTGTTTTCTGGCGCCGTTGCCGGGGACCATAGCTTTATTTACAGGTCTACTTGAAGTATCCTACCTGCTGCACGCTATCCACTATGGGTAAGAAAGGAGACCCCAAGGTTCCGATCTTACCATCCCGTACGAGAAGAGGTACTGCTCTTAGCACTAGTGCTAAATTTGATTCACCTTCAGTTATGAGTCAGTTTGATTCACCTCAGTTACATGCTACTTCTGCTGAGTCTGGCAATATGTCAGACTCTTTTGATGATGCTTCTACTACCTTTGAGACTACAGGTTCACTTGGTTCTTTTATTGAAGAACAGATTGCTGCTGCTGCCCGATTCTCGGGTGTTCAAATTCCTGTTACCCAAACACCTATTGGAAAAACTCATAACTTTGTTGGCCTTAAGGAGAAACTCCTTAAGGATGATTATATTACGCTTGATGATGATTTTTGCAGGGAGCTTAATGAATGTGTTGATTCCGACCCTGGTACTATAAAGAAGTTGCTAGCAAGGCACTCCCTGAAGAACAAGTTTACTCCTGATCCTACTTTTGCTACGTCTCCTATATGCATCACTGATCCTGATTATGATTTCTCTGTTGATCTTTCACTTATATCCACAGTTGAAGTTGATCCCTTCTATGGCAGAGAAAATGATGATGCTATCGGGCACCTGACCAGACTCACTGAGTTGGGTGGCTTGTTTACTACTGATGAAAGGATCCGGAACTTTTATGTGACCAAGCTTCTTCCTTTTTCCTTGAAAGGAGATGCTAGAGCATGGTATGATGCACTACCATGTGGTTCCATTCAGAGTCCTCAAGATATGGCTATATCTTTCGTTGATAAGTATTTTCCTGCTCATATGCAACATGCTTCTTTGCAAAGAATTTATAACTTTAACCAGTTGCAGGATGAGCATCTCCCTAAAGCTTGGGGGAGATTTTCCAGTTTGCTGAAGGCTAGACCGGGACATGAGATCCCTAAGAATGAATTACTTGATATATTTTATGATGGTCTAACCGATGGGTCTAAATCCTATCTAGATAGTTGTGCTGGTTGTGTTTTCAGGCAAAGAACACCGGACGATGCGGAAGAATTGATGGGCAAGATTGCCAAAAACCATGAAGATTGGTCCGTGCCTGAACCACCTCCATCACCAAAGAAGAGGGGCATGCTTGTCCTAAGCCCCGAAGATATGCAAGAAGCAAAGAATTCTATAAGATAGAAAGGTATTAAAGCTAAAGACGTGAAGAATCTACCCCCAATTGAGAAGCTGTGTGAGCCTACCACTCACCCACCTATGGTAGAGGTACACTCTCTTTTAGATTTCAATGCAAGTGACATCCCTAAAGGTAAACCTCCTGACCAATGTTTAGATGAGCTTGATAATTTTATTATGAAGCAGAATCACTTCAATGAGAAGATACAAGGTCAGTTGCATGATAATACTCTTGCTATCAAAAGTTTGCTTGATGTTCTAGGAAGAACAGTTAATGATGTAAATGTCTTGTGAAGCATTTTCATATGGTTCAAACTCAGCTTGAACAAATTTCTAATGTGCAAAAAGATTTGCTTGCTAATAATGCCAAACAGGACAATTTACAGGCTTATGGTATAAAGACCCGGGGTGGAACACACACCCAGGACCCTCTCTATCCAGAAGGGCATCCGAAGAGGATCGAGCAAGATTCTCAAGTGCAGGAAGAAGAAATTGTTAGCTCTCCAAAGAAGGAGAAGAAGAAGAACAAACACAAGGAAGCTGACAATTCAAATGATCCTATAGAAGAAGAAGAAGAAGAAGAAGAAGAAGTTGTTGATCCAAACAGCATATCTACCTCAGATGCTGAGACTGAAGACGGTGATGAAACTGAAAAAGATGTTGAAAAGAATGATCACCTGAGGTTTGAGAAGAAGAAGCACCAGATAAGCGCAAGAAGTATACTAGAGAAGACTTTCTTGCAAGGAGACATGGGAAGGAACGAGAACCATGGGTATAGAAACCCATGCCTTTCCCAAGCAAGTCCGTCAAAACCAAAGAAGAAGAGCACTACAACAAGTTTTGTGAGTGGATGAAACCTCTTTTTCTTCAAATACCTTTGACTGATGTTGTTAAGTTACCTCCTTACTCTAAATACTAATAAAAGAAAAGTCCCTAATGAGGCAATATCTACTATGCTTGCTAACTACTCTTTCAGTGACAAGATTCCTGAGAAGCTCGGTGACCCAGGTATACCCACCATTCCTTGATCCATAAAAAATAATTATGTTAGAACTGCTTTATGTGATCTTGGTGCAGGAGTGAGTGTTATGCCCTTTTCTCTCTACAAAAGACTTTGTTTAGAGAAATTAATTCCTACAGATATCTCTCTACAGATGGCCGACAAGTCCACGGCCGTCTCGATCGGTATTTGTGAGGATGTTCCTGTTGAAGTTGCCAATTGCTTAATACTTACTGATTTTGTTGTGCTTGACATGCTCGAGGATGGGAGCATGTCCATTATCCTTGGTAGACCTTTTCTTAACACCGCAGGTGCTGTTATTGGTTGCAATAAAGGGAAGGTTACCTTCAACGTGAATGACAAAGAACATACGGTGTATTTTCCGAAGAAGCTCGACAAAAGGCATGGCCTTAACTCCATTGAGAATATCGAGACCGTGAAGATTGGAGAATGGGATTGTCCACTACATGTATACCATAAATACAAGACAATTATGGTGGGGACAATGTCCATTAAAGTGAGAGTGCAATGATCACTTCATAAGAGGCGAGACTTTCTGCGCTATATACCACATGTTTGTTGGTAAGACTTGATCAACCTTTCTAACTAGAATGTTTTATATAGGTGAAAAGTTGAGCTTGTTATGTTTTCATTCCCTTTAGCTTTTATTCTCTTTGCTGCACCCAAGTTTTTTGTGTTTAAAGCTTCACTTGTTCTAACTTTTGTCTCAAGTTCACGAAAGTTTTTGAAGCTTTTTGAACTTTGAAAAATTATCTACAGTGAAGTTGCCCAGAAAATTCCAGAAAAATCAAAATCAAAATTTCCAGGTAAAAAGCCATCAGGAGCCACCTGTGGCTGACCAGGGGAGTCCACCCCTGGCCCAGGAGGCCAGGTGCCCGGCCCAGCTCTTGGCCGCGCCACCCACCCTCCTGGGGCCCACAGGCACCCCCTGGTGGCCTCTCTTCCCTCACTCTCTCTCCTTCCTCCCAAAAACTCGTGTTCTTGCTCTGGTTCTGTTGTTCTTGCTGTTCTTGAGCACGGAACCTCGATCTCCTTCTACAACCACTCATTTGAGCTGAAATTTGGAACAAATACTCTCTGGTATGTGACTCCCTCACCCCTCCAATTAGTTTTCTAGTTGGTGGCTTCATTAGTGAGTATTTAGTGGTTCTTGGTGCTGTTTAGTTGAGCTTAAATGTTTGTGTAGAAATTTATTTTTCAAGTTTTGTTGCTAGTTTGAGCCTTGGTAAAGTAAGTAGAATGTTTTGCCCAAACTAGTTTTGCTTAAATCTTCGTTTTTGTGAATTGTTAAAAATTTCAGAAATGGAGAGGCTAGGAAAGTGGCTTGGTAAGAAGAAACCCGAGCGCTCTAGTCGTGTTACGCGTTCCGCAGCTTCACCTTCGACCACGAGGGTGAGATACAATGAAGATATTGTACCCATAGAGATGTTGGACGCGTCACCCGCGAAAGCCATGGCATTTCTATGCGAAGATTTCATGGAGGATGCCGGCATACAAGAAGAGTTCTATGCTCTGTGTGCCAATGCAGGTTTGACACGGCTTGTTACGAGCCATGTACCACAGTACGAGACACTCACCGCTATTTTTGTTAACAGTTTCAGGTTTTATTCTGACAATGATATTGTGGTGTTTCGACTTTATGAAAGATTGCTGACCATGCCTATGAGTATATTTTGTGAAGCTTTAGGTTTGCCAGGCTTGGTCGAGAAGAAGAAGAGGAAAAATGTCCAAACTGTTGCACTCAACACCCTCCTCGACTCGTTCTGTAACAATGAAGTGAGGCCATCCAACCGTCAGAAGATTTCCAACATTATGTTCCCTCACCTCAGGTATTTCACCTATTATATTGCTAGGGGAGTGTTGGCTCGAGACAACACGAGCAACACTTCTACGCCTGATACTGCTATCATGGAAAATGCCCTCTCAAGGAAGCACGAGTATCATGTGGGTTCGCTTATTGCGAAACGCCTTGCTGCTAATAGTAACAAGGGGGACCTCTTTGGTGGCGTCTATGCCACACTTCTTTTGCAGTTTCTCCAAGGAGAATCGCGCCCAGATGATGCAATATTTCCTTTTGTTAGCCTTGACTTGGCTGTCATGAAGAGGAATTTCTTTGTTACTAAGACCTCTGACCGCTATACACTTGATTATATTTTGTGGTTTAAAGACGGTGTGGCACGCACTGTCTGTCTACCTGCACCACTTGTGTTTGATTTTTCTCGCAGGAATGGATTTCGTTTTTCAGTGGCCGAGTTTGATGAGATCACGGGGAGATACCAGTTTCACGATCCCACGGAGGGGGTCGAGCTCGTTCAGGAGGAGCACGTGTTATATCCACCAGTTCAGGAGGAGACCGTCACCCCCTGGGGTAAAGGTTCTTCCTCTGGATGGGGGGGGGGGACCTTCCTCTTCCACGTGGGAGGAACCCAGGACTTCAGTGTACGCACCGGAGAACTCATGCGACCCATGGGCATACCAGTACTACCCGGGAGCAGGAGGCTCCTCAGGACCGCAGTAGACGAGCCCCAACTTAGGCCAAAAGCCTAAGCTTGGGGGAGTACGTGCTCTCCTCCCCTTTCCATTGTATCTACCGTTGGTTCGCTTTTATCTTTTTGCAAGTTTTTGCCTGTTCTTCTTTGTTCTTTTAGTTTGCAAAAATCCAAAAAGATTTCTCCTTTCTTTTTATTTCGTTAAACCTTAAAAAACCCAAAAATATGTTTCCTTTGCTCTTTAGTTTGCTTTGTTTCAGAGTTCAACTCGAGTCCGTGATGATTATAATTTCCTACGTTCGATCGTGCAAGTGACAAGGCAGTAATGACGAAGATCGACGGAAGGGATGCAACAAGGAAAGCCGGTATGAACTCTTTTTGTTCTACTCTTGTACATATGCCTGTACTTATGATTAGAGACCAGCTTGTAGCGACATAGTGCTATGTTTAGAATGCTTTCCCAGTGGTTCTTGCTTTCTTTGTGGTTAGTCTCAAATAGCTAGAGTTCATAATGTGTTGCTTGAAATGATTGACATGCATTGCATTGTTCATGGTTTGGCATATTGAAGTGGTATTTCCCTTCGGAGAATTCTTGGGTTGACTTGGCACATGTTCACGCATGTTAAGACTAAAAAGTCTGTTCTGCCTTGATGACCTTTTTATTTCAGAATAGTTATATCACTTTCATGCCCGATTCAATGTTACTTTGTCGCTCTGCATGATTATGACAATTATTGTTCTCTAGTTGGTCGCTTCCCAGTCTTTTGCTAGCCTTCACTCGCACCAAGCGGAATTCTGCTTGTGCATCCAAATTCCTTTTCAAACCAGTTGTTCCACTTGAGTCCATCATACCTACCTATATGTGGTATTTACCGGCCACTCCTAACTTAGACTTTCTTGTGCCATCTCGAAATTTATTCAAAAGCTTCCCCTTTGTTACCGTACAAGCTAATGGTGCGATGAGGGAAAATCAGTATCTTTCATGCCAAAAATATTTTGACGGAAGTTTTAACTAGTCAATAAAAAAATATGAGAGTTACACCTCCCCCCATACTTGATGATGGAGTGAAATTGACCAAATGCTACTTATGATAGATGGAACGATATCCTCCTTCCATCCTTGAGGCAAAATAAAAGGTTCCGTAGACCATCAAAGGATTTATGGATAAGGGAACAAGTGTAAGCAAAAGGCATTAATATGCTTGGCATGGGAGATATTGAGAGACCTTTACCGTTCACCGTTTACTGGAAAGTTGCACTTCTCAAAAGAGTTTTATCTCTGTTTTCAAAACCAAGAGCTCTGGCACATGTTTAGTCTCTGCTTCCTTTCACGGGTTTTCAACCTTGCCATCAAAATCCACAGTTCGAGAGTCTCCACCTTCCTTTCTCCAAAGCACCAACTATTGAGAGCATAATTGTCATTCTTAGTGTAACATGCATTGTCCCAAAGTACTACATTGTCTTCTGCATGCTTGTTATATTGCTAGTCTGAAATTCTTAGTTCTAGTCTCCTTTAAAACTCCGGAGGAGTTTCTGCATTTATGTTTTGCTTCACTCATGGAGGCTAGCGAGATACCACTCTGATATGTTCATGCTATGTGCATTGTGATCTTAAATTGATTCTCGGCAGCATATTATTTACTTTTTGTTTTTTTGTGACTGATTACATGAAAGAAGGATTGCTTCGTGCATTGTCCTTGTAGCATGGTGTCAAAACTTGCTAAACTCTTTCGTAGTACATGCTTATATACATCTAATGAAGCAAAAGAGTTTGTCAAAGTTTTCTTTGTCACGTCCAGTTCGTTGAACTGAATTGCTTGAGGACAAGCAATAGCTAAGCTTGGGGGAGTTGATACGTCTCAAACGTATATACTTTTCCAAACACTTTTGCTATTGTTTTGGCTTCATTCTTGCATGATTTGAACGAAACTAACCCGGACTGACGTTGTTTTCAGCAGAGCTACCAGTGTTGTTTTCTTTTGTGTAGGTTTCTGGATATTTAGGTACGCTGGAAAAATCCCAAAAAAATATATAAAAAATCAGCGTTCCGGAAGCTTCCGCAAGTCCAAAGGGGGGCCACAGGGCAGCCGGGGGGCAGCCAGGAGGGTGCTTGGCGCGGCCCAGCCCCTGGCCGCGCCACCTGCCCTCCTGGATTGGTCCCACGTCCCCCGCTGCCCTACTTTGGCCCTATTTATTCTCCCGACGCAGAAACCCCAGAACAGAAGTTGCTTTTCCAATCTACGTCGCGGAGCCGCCGCAACCCTCTGTTCTTCTCCGGGAGAGCTAATCTGGAGGCTGCTTTGGCCTCCGGTGAGGGGAAATCATCACCATCATCATCATCATCGCGTCTCCATCACCCCTCCATGACTTCCTCTCTCATGTGTGAGTAATTCCCTATTGTAGGCAAAGGGGATGGTAGGGATTGGATGAGTTAGATCATGTAATAGTTCAATCAGATTGTTGGGGGCATGCTGCCTATCATCTACTTGGTTTTTATCATCTCTGTTACAACTTGTTGCTCTTAATGCTTGTCACTTTGGGCCCGAGTGCCATGATTTCAGATCTGATCACCCTTTTGTTTCTTGAGTTTGTGGTGTTCCTGATCCTATCTATGATTTGTATGCACCTATTATAGTCCGGAACCGGCGATCCCAATGGTGACAGCTTGGGACACCAAAGGGGATGGACTATAATTTGAGGATTCCGTGTATCCATGAAGTGTTAATGCTTTGTTCCGGTGCTCTTTGACAGGAGTACCTTAATCTCCCTAAGTTCCTTTTGGCCCCGTTTGTAGCGGGAGGGTAGGACAAAAGATGTTGTGCAAAGTTCTTATTGCAAGCACGTACAACTACCCTGGGATACACGCCTGATGTTTGATATTTGCCTAGATGATCCTTTATTTTCTGTGAGCCTTGCCCGTGTTAGAATCTATTACATGTTCGTTCTCATCCAAGCAGCGCCCAACCATCCATCTCCCTAGCCTACAGTGTTTTCTTTCCTGCTGGTTACTAGTTGTTTACTTTTGCTGTTTTACTTTTGCTGTTTCACCACCACCATCACCACTATTATCACCACCACTACTATCACCGTATCACAGTTGCTACTAATACCTTTGTGCAAGCAAGTGTTTATTTCAGGTGCGTTTGAATTGACAACTCAATTGTCAAAGCCTGTACGTATTCTTTGTGTCCCCAAGTGTCGAATCAATAAATTGGGTTATCTAGCCCGCGAAGACTATCTCGATCCCCTATAGTTGAGGGTTATCATCAGGCAGCTCAAAATCAAGGCGTAGAGCCATCTTCCAGCGCGTTCCCTAATTCAGATAGGTAGCTGGCTGCCCGGCCATCAGAACGAGTCCTCACTGGAGCCGAAGCCCTCACAGATGCCTTAAACTCCCTTGATGAGGCCTTGGCCATTACAATAACAACGGAGAATCAGGAGGCATGGAGGACAAGGGTCAATGGACTCAAGGCACGAGTAGCAAGCATATGGAGGGAAATCAACACCGAAAAAGATCAAATGGCCGAGAGAGAAGCCCGGCTTGTTCAGGAAGCCAAACGTCTCCGGGAAGAGTCGGAACTGATAGAGGCCCAACGACTAAGCCTCGCCCATACGCGCCCACAGGGATACGCGAGTCGACTCCCTCCTGGTTACCAAGGACGAATGATGTTCCACAACCCTGACCAGTATCCCCCGGGATTCACGCCTCCTAGACAGCCGGCTCCTTCGCCACGCCAAGATCGTTTCCACACACCTTCCCATCACTTCGACAACCCCATGACTAATGTCATGGCGGCGACTCGTTTCCTCACCCACGCGCCAATTCAACGGGACACTCCAGCAGATCGTGCCGCTCGAGAAGCCGTCGACTTCCTCAAGACTGCGATCACACAACAAGCCCAATACTCACAAGGGGTCCCATACATACATGGAACTCTATATCGAAGTGTGAGCCGACAAGCAGAGTCACCGGCTCCCGCAGCCTTGTGCAGCCATCGCCACCACGGAGCACCCCCGCCTCTGAGCCCTCAAGGGCACTAAGAATTATGGACCTATCGGCTCCTAACACCAACCGCCGTATAGAGCTGGCGGCCCAACTTCCCCCACAAGAACAAAACACCGAGTTCGTCAGCAGATCCGTGGGTAACCGGTGTCTAGTGTCGACTTTGATGAACACACGCTTGCCCCCAGATTTCAAGGGACCGCGTAAGATTCCAATCTACACAGCTGACATGGACTCAGCGGCTTGGATCGAAAGCTACGACCTCGCCATGGATATGCTGCAAGCCGACGAAGAAGTATGTGCCCGCAACTTCACGATGATGTTGGAAGGGTCGGCTCGTACATGGTTCAAAAATCACCCAGAGAATTCTATCACCTCCTGGGCGGACCTCGGAGAGAAGTTTATCAAAAAATTCCAAGGCACCTGCCGGCGAGCCACCACAATCGTTGACTTAGAGCACTGTGTCCTGAAGGAAGGAGACTCGGCCCTAAGCTGGGCATGACGAGTCGCAGATATAGTCCATTCCTCAGACACTATTACTGCTCAGACATCAGTGATCGTCTTGGAAAGAAACTGCAAGTTTGAGCCCCTAGTGCACAAGCTTGGCCGACTCAAGAGGACGATCAGTAACATGGGAGAGCTCGTGAATGCGGTCATCTAGTATGTCGAGTCTGACAAACCAAGGATGCTGATCCAGAAGAGGACAAAGCTGCCCAGAATAAAAAGAATAACGACTAGGGATCACAGAGCCAGAATCAACAGACCAAGCGTCGACTCGATCGGAATGCTTCCGACTTGGTAGCCAACACAAATGTCGGCTTCCAAAGACAAAAGCAGGGGGGCAACAACTACCGCAAGTCGAAAGGAGGTTTCCGACCCCCAATCAGCTTTGAAGAAGCTCTGAAAAGACGTTGCCCAACACATAGTAAACCCAGCCATCCATCCAATCACACTTGGGAAGATTGCAACTTCATGAAAGAGTTCGGATGGCGTGGAGGCCAGGGGCCCCCTGGGCCAGGTGGCGGAGCCGGTGAAAACAGCCATAACCAAGATTTTGGGCACCAAGGAGCCGACGCAGCACCGTAACACCAAGGATCCAGGGGAGGAGGACAGAAAAACCAGTCAGGACTTGCTGGATTCCAATCAAACCCAAAACAACTCCAAGACCACTCAGCTTATCATGTCTTCACCGCCAGCAGCTGTCGGAGGGACAGGAAGCTGCAGCAGAGAGCCGCCATGTCTGTGGTCACGGAGTCGGCTTATCCCAGGTGGCTTAACTGGTATGAACAACCGATCACCTGGACGAGGGACGACCACCCCCCAGTGGTAGAAAACCCGGGCTCCCTAGCCCTGGTAGTTTCTCCGCAAATTGGGTGCTACACGCTTGACAAAGTACTCATGGACGGAGGAAGCAGTATCAACATCCTTTACTACGAGACTTTCCGTAGGATGGGATTGACTCACAAACAACTGCAAACCTCCAACACCGTGTTCCATGGAATAGTCCCAGGCAAGTCGGCATGCCCGATAGGCAAAATCTACATGGAGACAGCCTTTGGAACCGCTGAAATTTTTTGCTCTGAGATCATAACCTATGAGGTGGTGAAACTCGAGAGCCCATATCACGCCATCTTAGGCAGACCGGCTTATGCCAGGTTCATGGCTCAACCATGCTATGTCTACCTGAAGCTAAAGATGTCGGGTCCCTTCGCCCCAATCACGGTAGATGGGAGCCGATCCAGGGCTACGGAATGTGATGAGCAACACGTCAAGTTTGTCGACTCGGCATGCGCTAAGGAGGACCTGTCTGCATACCAAGAGAAGGTAGATCCAGCCGACTCCACCATCCTGAAGAAACCAAATCCTGACAATAACCCCAAATTCCAACTTGCTCAGGACACGAAGAAAGTCGACTTCGTCCCTGGTGACGCTTCCCAGCAGTTCATTATTGGGGCAGGGCTATCTGACAAATAGGAAAGCGCGCTCATTGAGATACTCCGTGAGAATCGGGACATTTTTGCATGGAAACCTTCTGACATGCTAGGTGTCCCGAGGGAACTCACTGAGCACCACCTAAATATTGACCCAAAGCTGAAGTCAGTCAAGCAATTCCTTCGTCGTTTCAATGACGAAAGGAGGAACGCCATTGGGGAAGAGATAGCCCGACTCCTTGCCGCCGGGTTCATCATGGAAGTTTTCTATCCGGAATGGCTTGCAAACCCGGTCCTCGTTCTGAAAAAGAACGGGACTTGGCGTGTGTGCATTGACTACACCGACTTAAACAAGGCTTGCCCAAAGGATCCCTTTGCACTACCTCGTATTGACCAGATCATAGACTCAACCGCGGGATGCGAGCTCCTGTGTTTTCTCGACGCCTACTCTGGCTATCACCAAATCAAGATGGCTCTTGAGGATCAGGAGAAAACAGCTTTCATCACTCCTTTCGGAATATACTGTTATACTTCTATGCCTTTCGGCTTGAAGAATGCAGGGGCCACATATCAGCGAACATTGCAGAACTGCCTCAAGGAGCAAATTGGGCACAATGTACACGCCTACGTGGATGACATAGTTATCAAGTCTCAGGTGGCCGACTCACTCATCAGTGACCTCCAGGAAACCTTCAAGAATCTGTGCAAGTACCAGATGAAGCTAAACACGGCCAAATGCACATTTGGGGTCCCTGCAGGAAAGCTCTTTGGATACATAGTGTCAGAGAGAGGCATCGAGGCGAACCCGGAGAAAATCAATGCTATCACGGCTCTCCAAAAGCCGGCCTCTATAAAGGGAGTCCAACGACTCACGGGCTGTGTAGCTTCCCTGAGTCGGTTTATCAGCCCACTTGGAGAAAAAGCAATCCCCTGTACCGACTCTTGGGAAAGTCGGAAAAGTTCGTCTGGGATGACGAGGCTGATCAAGCTCTAGAAGCGCTGAAGAAACAATTGTCCCTGGCTCCGATCCTGACGGCTCCTAAGCAAAAGAGCCGATGCTACTCTATATTTCGTCCAACAATCAAGCAATCAGTGATGTGGTTGTGGTTGAACGTATGGAAGCCGGTAAAGAGCACCCTTTGCAGAGTCCAGTCTATTATGTTAGTGAGGTCTTGAATTCATCAAAGCAACACTACCCTCACTGGCAGAAACTGGTCCTTGGTGTATTCATGGCGAGTCGGAAACTCAAGCACTACTTCCAGGAGCACCCCATAACTGTAGTCAGCTCAGCACCGCTTGCAGATATCATCCAGAATCGGGAGGCCACAGGAAGGATTGCAAAGTGGGCTATAGAGTTGGGGGCTTATCACATCAAGTATGAACCATGCATGGCCATCAAGTCTCAGGCGCTGGTCGACTTCATCAATGACTGGACAGAGATCCAAGCGCCCCCAGAAAAGCCGGTTACCAAATACTGGACGATGCACTTTGATGGGAGTCGAAATCTCCAAGGGTCAGGAGCCGGCGTGGTCCTCACTTCTCCCAAGGGAGAGAAATTTTGCTATGTCTTGCAGCTGCAGTTCACTTGCACCAATAACGCAGCAGAATATGAATCCCTACTCCATGGACTGCGGCGGGCTCGTGAGATGAACATAAGCCGGATCCAATGCTACGGCGATTCCGACATTGTCTCCCAACAAGTGTCGGGAAAATGGAACTCCAAAGATGCCACCATGGCAGCTTATCGGCGAGAGGTGGAAAGACAAGCCGATTTCTTCGTTGGATACCAGGTAGACTATGTGGAGCACAAGCTAAACGAAGCCGCAGACGCTTTGTCCCGACTCGGCTCTCAACGAAAGTCGGTTCCACCAAATGTGTTCCTGGACGTCTTAACAAAGTCGTATGTTGATGGCTTCTCGCCCCTCGTTGGTTACCCCAAGTGGAAGGTTTGATGTGGCACAACGGCAAGTTTCCCTTAGCGAAGATGCTAAGGTTTAGATTGTCTCGAGTAGGACTCAAGAGATACAAGTAGGTGGTAAAGTGAACAATGGCGCCGTTCACAACCTAGGTTGCTAACTTCACCTGGACCTGCACACAGATACAAATAACTTTGCTCCCAACGAGTTCAGAGGAGTTGTCAATTCCTCCGGCCTTGCTATTTACAAAGGATTAACGCAAGAGATAATAATGATAGTGATAGCAACGGAAAAGTAAATACTGAAAGTAAATTGGTAGCGTGAACAATAATGTGAAGATGGACCGGGGTCCCGTGATTTTCACTAGTGTTGTCTCTCTCCCAAAAGACGATAAAAGTGCTAGCGAGGTAAACAAATCACAGTTGGGCAATTGACAAGATTATAAAGGCACCGCAATGCTAACTATGCTGCAAAGAAAGGAAGGGCTCAAAAGCAATGGGCAGTACGCCAAGATAAGTAGACCAAAATCCATCTGCATCTACTACGAATCATCCACCTTGAGATATCTATCCAGAACATCTCGCTGGTATTAAGTTGCGAATCCCACCCAAAGTGTAAACTCAAAGCAACAGACAACTGCATTAAAAGAACTTTGTGTAAAGTAAACAATCCTTGCACTCGCAAGTACAAGCACCATTGTTTTATCCCTGGTGGCAACAACACATACCCTAGTCTCATGTTTCTGTCACTCAAGCTAGACATCAAGGGGCTGAACCCACAATCGAGCATAACGCTCTCTCTTGGAGTTGCAAATAAAATACTTGGCCAAAGCAAATACCGCAACGGAGAACATGCAAGAATTTACTCAAGAACAAAATATAAAAGAGAAGAACCAAATATATTACTCATCACAATCTGAACATAGTCTCATAATCCATCAGATCCCAACAAACTCAGCATAGCAACAACAGAAATTACATAGATGCCTCGATCATGTGAGGCAGCTCACGAGGACTCGAAAGTGGAGGCACAAAAGAGGGAGAGATAGATCACATAGCTACTGGTCACGGACCCATGGTCCAAGGGGAACTACTCACGGTACATACGGGAGGAGTCCATGGCTATGGATGGTCTCCCGGAGGGGGTAGCTTCTCCCGGCAGGGTGCCGGAGCAGCTTCTCCAGGCAGCCCCGATCTTGAAACAGCGGCGGCGGCGGAACAGAGGCGAGATCGCGAAAAAGGAGTTCGTCCTAGGGGTTTCCGTCACGGGGGGTAAATATAGGCGAAGGGGGGCGTTGAGGGGACCCACCAGGCAGCCAGGAGGCCTCCTGGCGCGACCTAGGGTGGGGCCGCGCCAGGGACCCTCCTGGCTCCCTGGTGGTGGCCCCCCTTTGCTGCTTTGATGTTTCCGGAAGCTTCCGCGACGCTGATTTTCTTGGATGTTTTGGAGCACTTTTAATGGCCGGAAAACCTGAAATACAAAAACAGCAGAAAACAGCAACTGGCAGCTGGGTGCACTGGGTTAATAGCTTAGTCCAAATATGTTCAAAAGTGTATGAAAGTTCAAGCAAAACATGGCAAAGTCACACAAAACATGCATGAAGCAAGCAGAAATTATAGATACGTTTGGGACGTATCATATGTGTAGATACCAACGGAGCAAGACATAGCATAGCCGCATCCAGAACCGGCTCTGGTGGCCGCCATACATGCTACCCCCTCATGGGTCGTGCCTTATTTGGATTACAAGACCCAGGAAATCCTACGCACTGATGAGGTACTGGCCAGGAAAATTGTCAGGAGAAGCAAATCTTTTGTACTCATCAACGGTGAGTTACATCGGCGAAGCCCTGCAGACGTATTTCAGAGATGTGTGTCACCAAAAGAAGGCAGAGAAATCCTCGATGAAATACACTCTGGAGAGTGCGGGCATCATGCCGGCTCTCGTTTTCTAGTGGCTAAAGCTTACAATCAGGAAGATCACTATGAAGACTGAATCATCACACCAGTCTTAGGGGCTAATGTCGAGGGGATGGACCAAGCTCATAACCCGACATTAGATCTATGGGCCGACTCACCTAAGGAAGGCCCACAAAAGAAGACCCGGCCACGGGCCGGTTGCGCCAAGCAAGAAGATCGAAGTCGTAGAAGGAATTCGACTTACCTTGTATAGCACGTAGCATATTTGTAAAGTCGAATAGGACTCTACCTCGTGCCGGAGTCGGACTCACGGAACACCGAGACCCGACACCTTTATAAGCCGAGGTTCACGGGATCCAGGGTCGGAACAATCTCAATCCAAGATAAGACTAGACACCTGTCGGCGTAACCTAGATCTCCTCGAGACTAAGGTTGCGAACCGACTCTCTTGTAATCGATCCACCGACTCTTCTATTCGAGGAGTCGTAACCCATAATAATAAGAAGCAGGAGTATGCTTTTACCTCGAGACAAAGAGGGACTGAAACCTGGGTAAATTGCCGAGTCTCTTGTCCATGTCGACTCTCTCCACGTATTCGCCTCGCAGCAAAGGTCCCATGTTAAGTCCGACTCTTCGGACATCTGCGTGACTTTCCCACGACAGGTACCCCGGTCCATAATCTCATCATAAGTTCACACCACTACTATTTACTACTTTATTTCTTTTCAGTTGCATTACTACTTTTCCCTTTGCGTTTAACCTTTGTAAACAGAAAGGCCGAAGAGATTGACAACCTCCGTGTACTCGTTGGGAGCAAAGCTTCTTGTGTCTTGTGTGCAGGTCCAGGCTACCAAGTAATTTCAGCGCTGTTGCTTGTTTGCCACCTACTTGTTGTCTCCGAAATCCCACGGGAGTCAAACCTTACGCTATCATGTGTGAGGGAAATTCCGCTATCTGCATCATAACCTTCAACTTGGGGTAACCAACGAGGATGTGTTATCTGCACCTATCGAGCTAATTGTCGGGGAAGCAAACAAAAGAGTATACCCGTCAAGAAACCATCAATACCTTGCATACATCATGATATATTTATAGTTTCAGTATGATTACCTTGTAAAAGTGTGCTGATCATGTTTATCTTTATATAGAGTGTTGCCCTTATAGTGAGGAAAAGATCCAAAAGAGGATAAAATTAAAAGATCTCAAAAGAGAACACATGAAAAGATCCCAAAGAGGACATATGAGAGATATAAAAGAAAGAGCCATAGAGGCCACAGAAATAAAAAATAGAAAAAGGGAAAAAAGAGAGAGAAAGGGGCAACACTACTATTATTCTTCTAAAGATCCACACTTGTACTTCGAAGTAGCACTTGCACTTCATAAAGAGTTTTCATATCATTCATGCATAACTAAGTGGGGATCCTTACACTATAGAATTTGGCTTGTATATTTCAACGATGAGCCTTCTCAAAAGAGCTCTAGGTCTTCTTGAGCAAGTAAGTTGGATGCACCCCCACTAGTTCCATCGGAAAGCTTTCATATAATCATAGCTCTATGTGCATCCGTTGCATGATAATCCCTACTCCTCACATCATATCAATCATTTGGCTTTATCTCACCTATGATTGTCCTCATTGATGTGAGCCTTTCTCACTTTTTGACTTTCTATCATCATCATTCATTCTCTTCGCCATCCTAAGTGTCAAGCAATCTTGATTGCGCTCATTCATCGCATGGATACTCAAAGTCGAAAGGGAGAGGATCAGATTGTCTTGTACCTCATTGACGGTCTGGGGACGAGTCATAATAAGATACCAAAGAGACCATGTGTGAAAATTAGTAGATTGAGTTCTCAACAACTAATAAGTATTTTTATGCTCTAAATCTTCGCCACTCTGCACGGTAACACCGATTGGAACGTTCGAGTCACGGAAAACAAGAGATCTTTCACCTTTATGTTCTTACTTGCAAGTCCGTGTTTCATGTAAGCGCGAGAGCATTAGATTACCTACTTGAAGACTTTGAAGTCCTACTGAATTGTTAACCTCGGTACTTCACTAAGCGAAAACTGTCGCTTGCTACATTAAACCTTCCTCTTGGGGTTTCCAACGGGTGTATATGATACACATTACAAGCATATATCAATGGCGTGCGAGAGATTCGTGGAGCAAATATATATGTTGGTCTTTTTGGTAAGTTGCATGTAAACGAAGGAAGGAAGACGAAACACAGAGCAAAACACTCCTTTAACAATGAGGAAACACTAGTTTTTTTTAAAAAATAGTAGAGATATGTTGGCGGGTGGGGTATATGTGGTTAATAAATTGTTGGTAAAACATTTAGGTGGGACAGTAAGGACCCTCTATTTTTAGGTAAAAAAGTAAAGAAAATAGTGGAGATAAGTTGGCAGGTGAGGTATGTTGACAAGAAGAAAGTGTGAGGGACCCTTAGTTTTTAAAAAAATGAGTAGAAATAGAGATTTTAGTAGATAGTAGAGATATACATATAGATATAGGTAAAAAGGTAAAAAGGGCGTTTTTTCGAGAGTACGTAAATTGCATACCTTAGCTTTATAGAAGAAGAGAAATACAACCATACAACAATTACCACTCGTTGCGAACAACAAGCGTAGCAACACTCCACAAACGACTCATACAAGAAAGCCGCACACAACCACACAACCACGATACAAGAAAGCCTACCCAAATCTGAGAACCTCGACGCGTCTCGCCCGACACCGGTGTCCTCCAAAGAACAACAACTCCACCGGTGTACATAGCGCCAGAGAGAACGAACCGGGCAACGGTGAACGCCGGAGGGGCGCAACAAAGGGTCTCTAGTCTCCCAGCACCATGCTCCCAACAGAGAAACAACGTCAATGACACCGCCATCGTGCCGATCCTACGAATCAAGGCTTTCGCCCAGGAGACAACTGTCGACTTGAGAGAACGCGGAGAATGGCGACACACTTGGCGACGCCTCCAGGAAGGGAAATGACACTCACAGGTGCCATCGACGCTGGCCCGGCCGCAACCGAGCAGGATTTTCATCCGTAGTGTTGCACACCTTCACGCCTCCAAGAACTGACCAACCCCGACAAGATACCTCGCACCGCCGTCACCGCAACAACTTGTCATCTGAGCCACGCCTCACTGTCGAGGGAACACGCTTCAAGCCACCACCTTCAACACGCAAAAAACCACAACCACCACCACGCGGTGCAGGGATGAGGTCCACCAAGATGGCCTTCACCCGCACCTAGGGACTGCCACCCGAGTGGATTTGACCCACACCCCCGACCGCACTCCGGCGCCAACTACGCCAGTGCATCACTGCATGCACCTCACTGCATGCACCTCACATGAAGGTGGACGGCCACCCGCTGCCCGTCAGGATCCGTCCTAGCCAGGCCTCTCAGCACCACTGCCTCCATGGCTGTACCTGCGTCGCCGCCACTATCGATGTCGGCACACCACCTGAAACCTCAGCCCGCCGTGCCCTTGCGAAGATCCAGAAGTCTGTCATCGTGCTCCACGCTGAGAGCCACTCTCCGGCAACTCTGATAGGGACGCCGTCGAGCCCCACTCCGCGCCAGATTTAGGCTGTGAAGCCCCGGATCCAACCGCTCAAGGCGCTGTCAGCCACCCCGCCGTCGATCTGACCCCGGCTGCCACCAGCCGCAGCACCACCCGAGGGTCACCGCACCGGCCACCGTGCCATCCGCGTCAGCCGCCGGCCCCCACACCGCCCGTGTCAGCCGTCGCGATGACCACTGTGTCCCGCCCTAGGGACGCCCCGCCTCCGTGCGAGGGGGCACGTCAGGGGAGCGCCACCCCCACCCGCCGCCTTTGACGGCCATGCATGGCCGTCACCGCCGGCGCCAACAGCAACAACGGTCGGGGAGGCCGCAGATCGGGAAGTTTGCTGAGGAGGATTGGGGCCTTCGGGGCCGCACGCGCGTGCGACCCGGGAGGTAGAGGGGAAGAGCGGGGAAGGAGAGGATGGGGGAGGAGGCGGCGTGGAGGAGGAGCTGGTTGGCGGCTAGCCGGGCGACGCGGCGGCGGGGGCGGGTGGAAACCCTAGGTGCGGGGGCGAGTGGGAAGACTCCCCCGGCCGGGAAAGGGGATGCAGCCAGAAGTGAATCCCAAAGGTTAAGAGCTCGCTCAAACAATTAGCTAACGCATGCACGATAATAAAAAGCCTAAAAGCGAAGGAAAAAAAAGAAAGAAGGCAAAAAGAGAAAGATGGAAGGGGCCAAGCACCAAAATACCACTTCTGCTACCTTCCTCTCTCTTTCCTCCTCCACCGTGCCGAAACCCTCGCCGCCGCCCTCAAATTCCTAGCCGGGGCGGGGACACGGGACCCTCCTGACGCGCAATGATCTCGCGCCTCCACGCTCCGGTGCCCCGCGCCGCTCTCCAATGTGAGCCCCTCCTAACCTCTCCCCGCCGCGACGGGGCTAGGGTTCTCGCTTTCTCGACAAGGCGAGCGCGCTTCCGTGCTTGCTCTACTTCCGTGGCACCCTATTTTCCTGTGTTTTCTCATCGTCTTACGTATTCTTGGAGGATTCCTTCTGCTGGCTGGAATGGAATTTGATTTCTTGTGCCCTTTCCCAGCCGAGTTTCTTCTAAAGAAGCCGCGACTTTTTTACTGCGCATTTTGGAATTAGTCCATAGCCGGGTCTTTTTTTAAGTCTTTACGCGCATTTGGCTCCAGATTCTTTTCCCTTTTCTCGATGTGTTATCCGTACGCTGCTGGTATATGCAACTGGAATTCTTGACGGCATGTACTAAACCCTACTCAATTGATGTCTGTAATCTTTCACAGAGTAAGAGTGAAGGACTCTCTCTACCATGGGGCAGCCAGGGATGGAGTCCCTCCAAGGAAAGGAGAGCAATGGCGTCGTTCCTGACTGCAATGGGTCTGCTGCCCCCCCTGTGAAGCAGCTGCAGCTGCCAGAAGGGACCGACCCTCTTCGGTATGCCAACATTCTCCGGTCACGCAACAAATTTGCTGATGCTCTCCAGTTGTACAGCACCGTGCTTGACAAGGATGGAACCAATGTGGAGGCCCTTATCGGAAAAGGGATTTGCCTCCAGGCCCAGAGCCTGCCGAGGCAGGCCTTGGATTGCTTCATCGAGGCTGTGAAGGTCGATCCCAAGAATGCATGCGCTCTCACGCATTGTGGGATGATATACAAAGACGAGGGTCACTTGGTTGAGGCTGCAGAGGTATGGAACACCATTTATTATGTGCATTCTCACATATATCTGCTGGCTTGCTGGTTCTTGTGAACTGTGTTGCAGAAAAAACAGACTTTGTTTTTCATAGCATTATTGTTATTGTTGTGAACAACTGAACACCGGAAATCTTTGAGCGAGCATGTTGTCGTTGAAGCAAAATACACCATCGAGTTGTGAACTATTATGAGCCCAGCTGTTTGTACCTCGAATCTGATCTATTCCTCCATGTGTACCTGAATGAATAATTTGGCTTTAGTATGTATCCTCAAATTTAGGGTTTTTGTTTTGCAGAATACTAGTTTGCTTCAAAAACTATTTTTTTTCGAGCAACCGGCAGGAGCTCTGCCTTTTCATTAAGAAGAGAATTGACCAATTTATAAGGAAAATTGGCCGAAAACCGGTACATCTGCAACAAGCTTACACACCAGCCCCGTGGCTGCGCACCAACCGAGCCGATGACACCGCTACCTAAGTGATAACGGACGACACCCAACCACCCAACACCGATTTTCGGAGCCGCCGCTCCGACATCCACACCGACCCCGAGGCTGCGCACCATCCTAGTCGATGATTGTCGCCCTAACGACCAAATCAAACACCCTTGCGCAGGAGATCTCCGGAACCGCCGCTCCAACTTCCACACCAGCCCCAAGGCCGTGAACCAGCCTAGTCGATGACTTGCCACCCAAGCGACCAAAACTAACACCACACACATGAGCGCACAGATCGAAGCACACCTGCTAGATCAGCCGCACCCACACACACCATGACTAAGCGCCGGCGAGCAGGCCCAGCAACAACCGCGATGTCCACCACACGCCGAGGCGTTGAGCATGCGCAACCCACATCACCACCTTGCCCGATGACAGGCGCCGACCCGCCGTTTGGACTATAGCGGCCACCCATCCCAGCATGCGTCCACCGCGAGCTCTCCCCATGCCGCCTTTGGGGACAGGGGCGGCTGCCACCGTGGCGAGGGCCAGCAGCAGCGGCGCGCTGAGTTTGCCCCCGAGTCACCCAAGCGAAGCGATGCAGGGGAGTGGAGAAACTTGTGTTTCTCCTCAAAAACTAATTTTAATGGGCTATTTATGACCTTCTGTTTAATTCTAAGTTTCTCCCCATCGTTGTATCATGTGCATAATCTCTTGTGTGATGGAATTACTGTTTAGCAGTCTAGCTGGTGTGGGTAGAAAGGACATGAGTGTTTGCTAAATCAGGGAAAATGGCAACTGCAGCAAAAGAAAGTCGGGTTCTACTCAGAATGTCTTTGCAAACTATTTCGCTCTTAGGCCTCCTTTGGTTTACAGGAATTTTGTAGGAATTCTAGAAAAAAGAAAATCCTTTGAAGCCCTTTGGTTTGTAGGAATGGATTCCTATTCAGCTATTCCTATGAAGGACAGGAACCAATCCTTCACATTTCAAAGGAAATAAAACATTAGCCTAGACCCAATGGAAAAATTCCTATCCTATGAGCCAATTTACATGCCTTCGCTCATAGGATAGGAATTTTACTGCCCTTCATAGGAATAGGAATCCATTCCTACAAACCAAAGGGCTTCAAAGAATTTTTTTCCTACAAAATTCCTATCCTTGGTCCTTCAAAATTCATGCAAACCAAAGGATGCTTTACAGAACTGTAATCCCTTACATTTAGTGTGAGTATAAGAAAACTTAAACCAATCTTAGTTTGTTAGGTTAAAATATCATGCTGTCCAAAAACTGTTAGTAGGTACTGTACACAATGCTCTTAGAGTTTTGATGCTTTACTTCAGTTATTGTGCTGTACAAATTTAATGTTCTAATGGATGAAAAACAATCTGGAACAGGCGTATCAAAAAGCTCGAAGTGCGGATCCTAACTATAAAGCTGCTGCTGAATTTCTCGCTATTGTATTGACCGATCTTGGAACTAGCTTGAAGCTTGCAGGCAATACAGAAGATGGGATTCAAAAATACTGTGAAGCTCTGGAAGTGGATAGCCACTATGCGGTACAATCATCAGCTCTAGATTATCTTCTCATCACCATTATTATTTTTGTTTGTCAATTTAGCATTGTGCTAATTTATGCATCTGATTTATGCAGCCTGCTTATTACAACCTGGGGGTGGTTTATTCGGAGATGATGCAATTTGACGTAGCTCTTACTTGTTATGAAAAAGCTGCATTGGAGAGACCATTGTATGCCGAAGCTTATTGCAATATGGGGGTTATTTACAAGAATCGGGGAGAGCTAGACGCAGCAATTGCCTGTTATGACAGGTAAGTTCGCAATTATTTTGTTTATATGAATTGTGCTGATATTTATAAAATGACCAAGTTCACCCATGGCATAACTTTACTGTATCCCAGGTGCTTGACTATTTCCCCCAACTTTGAGATTGCTAAGAATAACATGGCAATAGCATTAACGGACTTGGGTACAAAGGTGCGGACTTGTCCTCTACTACTGTTGTGTAAATTATACTGCTTACCATCATTCTTCATTTCTGTTTTCTTTGGCTGACTATAACATGGCCTTCAAAGAGGATCATATAGTCCTATTACATTGTTTACTCCATGTTATATACAAAAGCTCAGCTGCAATTGGCATTCTCTTTTGTATACTTTTAGTTGTCTATAGTACCGACACCTTTTGTGACTGGTTTGAGGCTATTGTTTGTGTTTGATCAAGGGAAAACTATTTTTATTTATCAATTATCATTTTAAAGATGATTTAGCCTACCCCAACTTGTTTCGGACTGACAGGCTTTGTTGTTGTCGTTGTAATGATATTTAAACATTGGCGATGCTCAGGTTAAAATCGAAGGTGACATCAATCAAGGTGTGGCATATTACAAGAAAGCTCTATTCTATAATTGGCACTATGCTGATGCAATGTATAATCTTGGCGTCGCATATGGTGAAATGTTGAGTTTTGAGATGGTGAGTTACATGAAAATTCCACTAATCTGGTTCTACTGTTAGCTTTCACTTTTTGCTGACATAATCGACTTGTGAGTTTCATGAAGGCTATTGTTTTTTATGAACTCGCTCTGCACTTCAATCCTCGCTGCGCGGAGGCATGCAACAATCTGGGAGTAATATACAAGGATAGGGATAATCTTGACAAAGCCGTTGAATGTTATCAAGTGAGTCGAACTAATTATGCAATTTTGTTCTTGTTTATTAGGAGTCGTGTTTACTTATTGCATTTTTTTTGTAGATGGCCTTGTCAATTAAGCCAAATTTCTCCCAGTCATTGAATAACCTTGGAGTTGTCTATACTGTTCAGGTATGTTCCTCTTATCATTATTGATTTCCTACATTCTTACCGTGGTTGGCTGGTTACATTGCATTTCTTGCTTATCGAAATACATTTATCATATATAGGGCAAGATGGATGCTGCTGCGAGCATGATTGAGAAGGCCATACTTGCAAATCCTACGTATGCTGAAGCATATAATAACTTAGGTAATGAACAATCAACCTCTGTCATTTTAGATACTTAATAGTTTATACTAGCATGCCATTTGAAACAACATGTTCCAGCTGAGAATCCACAAGGGCTCTGTGACCACCAAGCATCTTTTATAATTGCACCATCACTACGAGGATACATTGATGCATGACTATGCGTGTATTTAGAAAAACAAACACATCATATAGGCAGTAATTGAAGGATGGACAGTGCACAAATGAGTAGCATTCAACAGTCAGCTATAAAATAGTAGTAAACAGGGGGCAGGGTGGCCATCAGGGGTTTTCTAGGTTTGTAGTTTGTTTATTTCATTTGGACTTGCTGTGGCCTTCCATTGATGGGGTTTTGGCCCGCAAGTGTCGAGGAATATCAGGATTTAATTTAATTTTTTTTGGAAATTAAAAGTCCTCAGTAGTAAGTAGTCCCCAATGTGTGTACCTCCCACTTTATCCATGAGAAAATGGGTACAAGTATGGAAGCTTTGCAAAGATTAATTTATTTGAATATTCTTTTTAATATGGATTAGGTGTTTGCTATGTGACTTGACAGTTTACATTACCCATCATAGGTGTTCTTTACAGAGATGCTGGAAGTATTACGTTATCTGTACAGGCATATGAAAGATGTCTTCAAATTGATCCTGATTCACGAAATGCCGGTCAGGTACTTTGTGATGCCTCAAGCTTGTTATTTAAACTATCTTCTGTACTCTTGTATGCCGCTATATGAAATGGTACAGCTTACATTCTCTCCTTACATGGTTAACTAACATAATAACTCTTTTTGCAGAACCGTTTGCTTGCAATGAACTATATTGACGAGGGCTCAGATGAGAAGCTTTATGATGCTCACAGGTCAGTTTATGCACTATTTTCAATGGAAGTGCCATTTCTGTGTTACCATGATTATGTATTTTGATGTGGCATTAATACTAATCCAGTATTAACTCTATTTTCCAGGGAATGGGGAAAGCGCTTTATGAAATTGTATGCACAGTATACTAGTTGGGATAACACAAAAGTCACTGATCGTCCACTGGTCATTGGTTATGCGTCTCCTGATTTTTTTACTCACTCCGTGTCTTACTTCGTTGAAGCCCCCCTTACACACCATGATTACACAAATTGCAAGGTGGTCGTCTATTCTGGTGTTGTGAAGGTATATATAATTTGTTTCTTGTTAGCTATTCTGGATTTTGGTTACACAGTAACAATCAAATTGTTTAGGTTGCCTTGCCTCATTACCCCTTCAACTAAACAAAAAGAGTAATCCAGTGTCCAACAGCCTAGAGTATCTATATATGAAAATTAGTTTGGTAACACAAGATATACAAACTGGAAAATAAGTAACTGCAATGTGAAGCTATGAAGTTGATTCCTGGGGTTATCTCATCATTTTTCCTTCTGTTCACACACTTTGCTTTTTTCCTTTTCTGATCATATATTTTGTTATTGATGATTCTCTAGGCAGATGCCAAGACCCTTCGATTCAAGGATAAGGTGTTAAAAAAGGGTGGGATCTGGAGAGATATATATGGTATTGATGAAAAGAAGGTCGCTAGCTTGGTCAGAGAGGATAAAGTGGATATACTTGTGGAACTTACTGGTCATACGGCGAATAATAAACTAGGAACAATGGCATGCCGGCCTGCTCCTATTCAGGTATTTGTGTTCCACGTTACATTTCAAGGGCTTAACTTTATTTTCAGAACTGCTTGCATATGAGCAGTATTATGCCTATTATTATATTCTGGGAGCTTCTATTTGTCTCCTTTTCATCCCTATCCGTCCAAATCATTTCATGTAGTTCATGATGAATGAGTCAATGGCTATCTGACTATTTTGCTGAAAAGGGCTTTCCTAACTTGGCTATGTATGTCACTACAGGTTACATGGATTGGTTACCCTAATACGACTGGTTTACCAGCAATTGACTACCGACTAACAGATTCATTGGCTGATTCTCCTAATACAAACCAAAAGTATGCCAGATGCTTTTCCTATAGTTTCTCCCTATGCTTCTAGAACCTCATAGTAGCGATTGTCTGCAGGCATGTTGAAGAGTTGGTGCGCCTTCCTGAAAGTTTTCTTTGTTACACTCCTTCTCCAGAAGCTGGGCCAGTTTGTCCCACACCAGCACTTTCAAATGGTTTTATCACGTTTGGTAGTTTTAACAATCTAGCGAAGGTGCATAACAGAATTTTGAATGCATTAGTTTATCTTTATTGAATCACTCTGTTGATAACATTATTTCTGGCAGATCACACCAAAAGTGATGCAAGCTTGGGCCAGAATATTATGTGCAGTCCCTAACTCGCGGCTTGTTGTTAAGTGCAAGCCATTCTGCTGTGACAGTATCAGACAGAAATTTTTATCAACACTTGAGGAGTTGGGTTTGGAGTCATTGCGAGTTGATTTACTACCACTCATCCATCTCAACCATGATCACATGCAAGCATATTCCTTAATGGACATCAGGTGAGAAGTTATTTCACTTGTAGTATTTAGGATCTTCTATGTCAAGTCTTAAATGTTTGTCAGGTTGTGTGTTTATATATAAACTTTAGATCGGTTGTGCATTTATATATAAACTTTAGATCCATGCCAATAAATAAAGGATGGCAATTTAGAGCAAACGTTCGCTCTGGAACATGGCAAGCGCGAACGATTTTATGGCAACTCATAGTACAAACGCATGGCAACTGCAGTACAAACGCATGGCAACTCGCTGCGTTTTTAAGTTTTTATGGCAATCGTGTGCTCTGAATTGCCATGCATTTGTACTGCAGTTGCCATGCAAATCGTTCGGAATTGCCATGCCCTGGAGCGAATGTTCGCTCCCTATCATTTGGGTAAATAAATATCATTATCTTACATTGTTCACTGGCAATTCCTTATTATTTTCGCATGAATATTCAGAAAACGTGTTGTCCATTATCTAGGTTCCTCTAAAGCTGACCGAAGTTGCATTTGTGTTTTGCAGCCTAGATACATTTCCGTATGCTGGGACGACCACTACATGTGAATCTCTCTACATGGGGGTTCCATGTGTTACTATGGCTGGTTCAGTCCATGCTCATAATGTTGGTGTTAGTTTACTCACTAAAGTTGGTACGTTCTAACAATACGTGTGTAGAGGCATTTTTTAGTTTGGCACTAGTTTTTTTTTCTCCTGCCTGGTTATTTTCCATGTGACTTGTATCTGTTATGGAACCTAGAAAATGGGATCATCATGCGAGATTTGTTTTGCATTGATAATTATTTCTTGCAGGATTGGAGAGGTTGGTTGCGAAAACGGAGGATGAATATGTTAGGTTAGCAGTGGATTTGGCATCAGATATCAGTGCCTTGGAAGAACTGAGAATGAGCCTCCGAGAAGTGATGATAAAATCACCTGTGTGCGACGGAGAGAGTTTCACACGTGGCCTGGAATCTGCATACCGGACCATGTGGCATAGGTACTGTGATGGGGATTCACC
Organism: Bromus sterilis; assembly: GCA_950022295.1. Lineage (NCBI taxonomy): Eukaryota > Viridiplantae > Streptophyta > Magnoliopsida > Poales > Poaceae > Bromus > Bromus sterilis. The sequence continues at coordinate 212,120,155 of OX465598.1, read as the reverse complement.
AGCTCTCAGACGCCTACAAGTGTTGGCGGATGCGGACCAGACAGGCCAAGACTTGGATAAGACGGCAGATCTTAAAGCACAGAGAGCGATTGCTACTGCAGGGGATGATATAAAGGTTAATGCCGCGTCCGAGGGAGGTGTGGTGAACGGTGTGACTTCACCTCCCTCTCCATCTGGGAGATGCCAAGCGAATGGGCATACCACCCAATGACCAATGGAATGCAGGCACACACTAATGTACTATAGCTCCATTGATGTATCATCACCAAGTCGCTGCTGGTTGTTGACCCCTCAGTTGTAGCACATGTAATATAAATTACCGGGGATTGCTTAGTCTACCCCCATGTAGGTCTGGTCAGGGTGCATGAGTTGGCATGGTAGAAACAAAGAGAAAGGCGTTGGTTGTATATGTAGCAACAGTTTCTTAGATTTTCTTCAATTTAGCTGAGGCTATTTCAAACTGTTTGTCTTACTGGGCACCTAGTATGTGCCAAATATGGTTGTGACCCCTTAGTTGTAGCACATGTAATATAAATTGTTGGGGATTGGTTAGTCTACAACCATGTAGGTCTGGTCAGGATGCATGAGTTGGCATGGTAGAAACAAAGAGAAAGGGTGCATGAGTTGGCATGATAGAAACAAAGAGAAAGGCGTTGGTTGTATATGTAGCAACAGCTTTCTAGATTTCTTCAATTTAGCCAAGGCTTTTTCAAACTTTTTATCCGACTCGGCACCTCGTATGTGCCATATATAGTTGTGATCCCTCATTTGTAGCACCACCACAACAACAACAAAGCTTGCCAGTTCCAAACGAGTTGGGGTAGGCTATAGTTGAAATCCAAAAGATACAACAACAAAGCTTGTTAGTCCCAAATGAGTTGGGGGTAGGTTATAGTTGAAATCCAAAAGATATCGAAACTAAGTCATGGTTCTCACATGTGGATAGCTAACTTTCATGTACCCTGTGCAGAGCTAGATCTTTAATAATAACCCAACAGATTTCTTTTTACTTGCAGTCAAGTTTGATTTCTCCGACCTCTCTTGATATTATCAACACACCTTAACCGTCTGCTATGCACCGGTGCTTTAGGAAGCCTACACTGGATATGCCGAAACCATTTGGACAAGCTTCTCTTCAATTGGTACCACCCCCACTCTCACGTATATCATCATTTCAGATCCAATTCTTCCTTGTGTGGCCACATGTCCATCTCAACATACCCATCTCTGCCACACCTAGTTCTTGGACATGCCGCCTTTTAGTTGGCCAATATTTTTTTTGAAGCTTTAAGACAGAAGGGCAGAGCACCCCCAGCATTTTATTAAAACACCACAACAATTACATATTTACATCAAAAGCTTAAAAAAAATGGTCCCTCAAGGGGGCAGAAAGTCAATCCACCTAAGTAGCTCATCCTTAAACCTAGGCTTAATCCTGTAACTAAGCAAGGTGAGGTCATGAATGAACCCCACTCTCCATCCTGCAAAAGTTGGCCTCTCATGCTTAAAACATTTAGCATTTCTCAACATCCAGATGTTCCACCAAGCTGTGAAAACCACTTCAGAAAAGAAAGGCTTATTGAAAGCCTCCCTAGCTGCCTTTGCCACCTGCACCATGTCAAACCCAAGTGTCCAGTCAATCTGAAGATATGACCAGATTCTCCTACTGAAGTTGCATTGGAAGAACATGCGATCTCTAGTCTCCAGGTGTTGAGTGGGGCATAACACACATTCTGGCCCATCCTCAATGTGCCAATGCCTCCTAAGGATGAAATCTTTGATGTTGATGCGATCCATGATCACTAACCAGGCAAACACCTTTGTCTTTAGGATACATCATGACTTCCAAATCCAATTAAGCAAGGGATTGGATTGGATAGGAGCATGAACCATTATGTAAAATTTCTTGGCAGTGTATTGACCCTTGTTCCCAAACTTCTAGTTCCAACTGTCTTTAGCTAGATCAGACCTATGATTCTTGAGAATATTCAGCGCCACATAACGTCACACGTCGAATTGCCGTTCTATAAAATTGGCCTTTTAGCTTTTGTAGCAATCTTATCATAGATAACGCTAGAAGCTTGGCGCTAGTTCAACCATCCAACTTTGATTCGATTGCTCACATCTTCATCAATATCACCATCCTTCTCAGCATAGGCCCTAAATATCGAAAGGTGTCCTTCTAAGGTACCACCTGCCCATCAAGGCTAACTTCCTAATCTTCCTCATGCCTAGTAGTACTGAAACCGCATCTCATGTACTCAGTTTTAGTTCTACTAAGTCTAAAACCTTACGATTCTAAAGTCTGTCTTCACAACTCTAACTTTCTATTAACATCCGATTGACTATCGTCGACTAGCACCACATCATCCGCAAAGAGCATGCACCATGGGATGTCTCCTTGTATATCCCTTGTGACCTCATCAATCACCAAAGCAAAAAAAGATAAGGGCTCAAAACTGATGGCTGGTGTATTCCAATTTTAATCGGGAAGTCATCAGTGTCGCTATCGCTTATTCGCACACTTGTGACAACATTGTCGTACATGTCATTGATGAGGTTAATGTACTTTGTTGGGACTTTGTGCTTCTTCAACGCTCATCACATGAAATTCCGCGGTATCTAGTCGTAGGCCTTCTCCAAGTCAATGAACACCATATGCATGTCCTTCTTTTGCTCACTGCATCTCTCCATAAGTGGTCGTGCAAAGAAAATGCTGTAACATCCCAAAATTTTCCAAATTTTGGAATGTTAATTAAATATATAAATAAGTATTATTAAGTGCATTGCTTTGATTTTCATGAAAAATTAAAACTTTTTGAATATTTGTTTAAACCTTTACAAACTATCTATTAAAATTGGATAATCATTTATCCAATACTGAAAATCTTGGTTGTGAGGTTTATACAAAATTCACAAGAATCATTTTCTCTCCTTTCGTCTCTTTTGAAATATATTTTTAACTGTCTCTCTTTTCCTTCTTGGGCTAGTTTCTCTCCACTTAGGCCCATGACTAACCGGTCGTCTTCCTCCTCCCTCTGTGCACGTGATCACGAACAGGAAACCGAGGAGACAGTACGTACAACCATGGCTTTTGTACATCTTCCCCTCCCACTAGCATTTGATTCATTCATCCTTTCAATTCCCCACCAATACTATAAATGCTTAAAAATCTTCTAGTGAACCCATTCAAGAAATTAAAACCCCATTTCATCGCTTTAATATTCCAAAACGACCTCGTGCTCCGAATGCTAAAGGTTGGCATGGACTCCCTGATTTCCATGCACAACCTATAAAATGATGAACTGAGGAGAGCCCCGGGCATCTCTCGCCTCTCTCCTCCACGTTCATTCTCAGAACTTTTCCAGAGGAGCTCTTAATCTCCCATTCCATTCGCGTCAATATTCAACCTTTTCGACGAGTTCATTGCTCTAGTGAGTCGTCTCTGTTTCTCCTCTATCCAATCCCTTTTTCCTATGAACAATTGATAACCCTCTCAACATCCAGGAATGATCGTGAGCCCATCCAGTGACGTTGGACGTGACGAAACAAAATCATGCCATGAGGACCTTCTTGCGGAGCTTCCATGAGGATTCTCAAGGCTTGCAGTCATCCGAAGCTATGCTCACGTCTTATACACAATAGTAAGATCATCGATCTCTTCATGGACAGTGAAGACATTCTCTCCATCGATTCCTCCCTTCAGCATCAAGTTTAACTATGGTGAGCACCATTCGATCAATTTTGTTCTCTTAATCCTTGTCCAAATCAAAACCTCATACCATGTAATTACTCTCCAATATTTTTCTAAGAAGTTATGTTGTTCTTTGAACATCCACTTCGATACTCCATGTGTTCTTGAATTCATGCGATCATATTATGCCATCTTTTCATCCAATCAAATTTACTTGTGTTTGAACCATAATCTTAGGTCCTTATGATCTATTGTGTTAGATGGTGTTATGTAACTTACCTTTGAAATTATTATCCAAAGCTCAAAACAAAGTTTTGAGTATGTATATTCCACCATAATTGAATTCTAGGATCCATAGAAAATTTTCTCTTTTTGCCAAACGAACAATATGGTCTATAGTTCACTTGGCATTCTTGCAATTAGCGGTCATGCCATGTATTCAACATATATCCAAGATTTCACACTCAATATGATGTGGTGTTGAACCCATGCCACGAATTTTTTTCTTGCCGTAGACAAACCATGTAGCAAATTTTATGTTTGCTATAACTTCATTTCTATAAATTCATTTCCCCCAATCCTTTCTTCTGTATGAACAAGTTGACCCACTATAATATCTTTGAAGTTATCTTACCCATTAGCAAATCCTTCAAATCAAAATCTTAGTTCAAAGATCTTTTGACCATATCTTGCGTTGCACAAATCCAACCATTTTGGCAAACTTTATAGCCACATGGTCATTAGAACATATAGAACACAAATCCATCATCATCATATATTATTTGGGGTATCAAGTTGTTCAACTCTAACTCTAGGAGTTTGAGCATATTTTGATCATATCTTTAGTTTGGAAATGATTATGAAAATATTCTTTAGTATCAACATACATAGTTTTCCACTCATTAGAACCATGCATTGTCCATTTATTCAAATGGAGTTTGATTATATCTTCAACATTCCTTCAATTATCGATATTCTTCCAACAATTTCTTTATATACATTAAGTTCATCGAATTTATTCCCCAACCATCTCCATGTACCAAACTCTTGATATTAGATAAAATACTCCATATGGAATTGGAGTTGAATATTTTGGATTCATTAGAAACTCCATATGGAATTTGAGTTACAAGAAATGCATTCGATTTGACCATGATCTTAGTAATGATGTATCTTTGGATCTTGACCATGATAGGAAAACGATATTGGATTCTAGATATGAGATTTCAGATATTATGGTTTAAACTATTAGACCTGGATAAAGACCCTACGCCATGACCATTCTTTCATATTTTCCACATGTTCAATCTATATTAAGGTTGAACATAATTTCAAACCCTTTTATCTATAATCAAGTACAAAATGACACATGGGTCATAAGAAAAGTTATTTGGACCATATCCATGATCTTTACTTCATGTCAAATAGATTAAACCCTAGGATGCCTTAGATCATTTTTCACATTTCCTTCCAAAACCATGTTTGATTCTATCCATGATTTGGATTATCTCAACCCATAGACAAGCTATAACAATTGACCTAGAAACATTACTAGTTGAATAATTTGTATCTTTTATTTGCATATTTTATTTGGATCTTTGTTTGGACTTTGCTATGTGTTGAAGTATTTTCTTTTATCGTTAGATATATCGTAAGGTGAAGGAGTGACGATACAAAAACAGAGTATCAACTTCAAGAGACTCAGGCAAGTTGCAACTTGATCATATTCCTATATTTTTGTAATATGCATGAACTATTCAATTTATTTTATGCATGAAAAGTTTTATCGAAGTTTTTTTAAAGTATATATTGCTATTTAGAGCCATAGGATAAAATTTATATCTATGCTTGTAGAAATGGGAGGGTTTGAAAAACCAAAACAAGTTTTTAAACATTAAAACTTGCTCTCTTTTGGAGCAATGTTTTGTGAATTTTTTCAAAAACAAAACTATTTTTTTTCTACAAGTGATTGCGTCCGTCTGAGTTCTTGCACACCAAGTAATTGCGCTCGACGGAGGACTTGCATACTTGAGTGATTGCGCCCGACTGGGGTTTTGCACAATTGAGTGATTGCGCCTACTTAGGGTCTTGCACACGAAGTAATTGCGCTCGACGGAGGACTTGCATACTTGAGTGATTGCGCCTAACTAGGATCTTGCACACTATGGCTTTGCGCTCAACTAGGGTCTTGCATACTAAGTGATTGCGCTGGACGGAGGACTTGCACACTTGAGTAATTGCGCCTGGCTGAGGACATGCACCGTTTCTAACTCTGCAGAGTCAATACTTTATTTTTCTAAAATTATGTTTTAAGGGTTCTAGGTTGAGGATTGAGCATGAGGGTGTGCTTCACTCAACCATAATTTTTTACCTAGGTTGGATATTTGTGCCTTGGTGTATCTACCCAAGTGTTTCACTCTAACCCTGTATCTTTTAAAACTAATTTATTTTCCAAAGAAAGTTTACAAATTTTAGTTAGGAAAAAATGGCTTTTCGCAAATAAACCCTATCTATCCACTAGACCTACCCTGCATGAATATTCTGTTATATTCCTTTTCTTTGCAACTTGTGAGTACATTCAATGTACTCACCCATTTGGGCTATACTCACGTGCAGATGACGACATGCCAGAGGCGATAGGATTACGGGTCTACACTCAACGAGCCCAATGGCGTTGATGGATCCCCTAGCTTAGTAAAATATATGTTTCCGTTGTATTATATGCCATCCTTGAGCTGTGCAAGTTTTATGCAAATATGTAACTCTGGATCCTTCGTTTGTAGTAAAATGATGTATGTTTACTTGATATTTGTAACAGCCCAGGATTTTCACCCAAATTAAAAAATTTGTTTGTTGCGTTGCTGTGATGATTGCCTGTATTGTTTGCAGTGTTTGCTTCGCTGAACTATTAATCGGTGAATATTTCCCCCCTATTTCTCCTATCGGATGCGAGACCGACCCTTTTCCCCCACGGCACACGACCTCGTTGCGGCACCGGGAAATTCATCCGATCAACGTCGCAACTTTCGGCACAGGACCAGCCATCACCATCGGCGCGAAAACCCATTTAAATGGGTTATTTTATCGGGCGGGTTTCGACGTTCTCGGTTCTATGCGAAACGATGTAGACGGCGTCAATTTAGTGCAACGAGGCGGTGGTTCGAATTCATGCGATTCCGGCTTCGTTTAGCGGGTGAACGATCGGATGTGCCAGGCATAGTAGCCAGTGTAAATCGAGGGGCATATTTACAAAATGTCGCGCGCATTTTTTATCGGCCACCGATATTTTCCTCTTATCTGTTAACCAAGCCCAGCCAAAATCTGGCCCAAAAACCCCTCTAAAATATCCCATTTTGTAGCCCTTTTAGCCTCCCCTGGCACCTGTTATAAATGGAGATGCCTACCTACCAAATCTGGAACCCTAGTCCCCCTACTCCCTCTCTTTCCGTGCCAGCCCCAACACAACACCCCACCTCAAGATCCAGATCAAGCGATCTGATCCGTCCGATCTGAAACGGATGGCCTGGAGGCCGCCACGTCATCAGTTCGCCTCATCCTGGAGGAGTTCCTGCCCGAGCCTCCCCTCCCGTGGAGCCACCTCGCACCGCCGCTTCACTTCGGCCAGCGAGCCACCACGTCGGCGAGCCGCCACACCCCTATGGCCAGCCACGCCGCCGCCCCAGGTCGCACCTTCCCTCTCCTCTCTCTCCTCACCCCATCTCACCTTGTGCTTTTCTCTGCTCGCGAGGAGCCGTGCCGCCGACGCCATGGAGACAACCGCCCCACGCCCGAAGCTCAGCCGCCGGCCCTTGGACCTCGCCGTCGCGACCTCCCGCGCCCGGATCCGCAGCCGCACGCCTCCCTCCACCTTTCCTCGGACCTCCTCGACGACACGAGCCATTGGCCGTGGCCGGAATCGCGTCCGCCGCAACCGCTGTCCAGATCCAATTGGGACAAACCGCCAGATGGGCCATGCCCCAGCCCAGCGGCTGCAAGGCCCAGATCCAGTAGCCCAAGAGCGCTCCTGCAGCCCATCGTCCCTGACCGCCCCGTGGCTATCCGTCGCCCATGGCGATGGTGCGCTATCCGCCGCCCCCTGCTGTTGGGCCAAGGCCCGCCATGGTGAGGCGCTTCCCCATTTTTTTATTTTTATTTTTATTTTTTTCCTGCTGGTGGGCTGGCCCGAGAGCATTTGTTTGCTCTGAGCGTTGTTTAGTTGCTTGACGCCCGCTCTGTTTAGGCCTGTTAGAGCAGTTCGGCCCATTAGCCGTTTAACCCTTTTTCTGAATTAATTAAATGGCAGAATAATATGGAATGTTGAGATGCCCGTATCTTTTTAACGGTAGCTCGGATCGCGACGCGTTAAACATGAAACTTGCTTAAATTTTTGTCTAGTTTAATAAAATGTGCTCTTTTGCCATGTTTGAGCTGGTGTACATGATGTTTACCAGTTATTTACGTCGCATGCCACCGCAAACTGTTTATTTAACAACTTTTTAACCGTTGCTCCGATAAAAATGTTCCTTACATGTAACTTGACTAGAATTGTGTGTATATTGTGAATATGCTGCTCTTGATTGCTAATAAAAATAATAAAATTATGTTTAGGGGCAGAACATTACCAAATGCAATAATTATCGTGGGGTCCATAATAGTTGTTGTGTATAGGTTTTACCCCCCACTTAAAGTGACTAGATTAGATAGTTTATTTATGCTTCACCTCTTTCCATGATTGTGTGACATGCCATGCTTGGGTGAAATGCCATGTTAACAACCTTTTCTCATCTTGTGTATTTAAACAACTTGAACCCTTGTAAACGTGCGATATCGTCGTGTGTGACGAGTACTCCACTTAACCTGTTAGTAACTGCTCTCAACGATAGATGCGATACCGTAGTGTGTTGTCTCGTGTTGCTTTCTTGTTTTTGATTGCTCGTGATTGCTTCGTAGTAATAGATGCTTGCTCGTTGATTTCTTTCCAGTGTTTTCTTCCTGTGTGCTCTCGTGGGTACTCTCGGAGACGATGCGAGCTTACGATCGACTACACCTTCGGAATCCGACTTATGAACAGGCAAGGACTATACATTACTTATGATCCATTCTATTATAACCAGCAGTTTGCAGGCTAGTCTAGGTTAGGTTTGATGTTTGATCCTACCACATGTTTACAGCCTCTCTTATACCAATACAACCATGTCCCCTCCTAGCAAACCATGTACTGCTATGTTACTATTGCTCGTTGCTCAGCCCCTGCTTAGTATGCATGCTTAGGATGCTACGACTGTTATCCTGTTACTCCTTGGATTGGGCTATCACATTATTATATTGTTGTGGTGATATGATTATTATAATGTTGACTATACTCGACGAAGGACAGAAGGTCTAAGCTATCCCGCCTCGACGCTTTGTTCCATTCGAGTCACCTAGGATCCGAGTTCCGGGTATTGGTTTTAAGACCGAGCGTGCCTAACCGCGTGTGGGATAGTATGGGGTCCCCTTTTCTTGCCTAAATAGCTTCAAACATTTCCAGTGGTGGCCCAAGATGATTTTACCATTTGAAAACCATGCATATATGTCTGTCGGGTAGCTCCTAGCAGATATTCTTTAAAACAACCTGGGCCAGCGGGGACATGGTTTCCTTGTTGGTCAAACCTGTCCGGCTGAGGACCCAGACTCATGTGAGAATTCACCGGCAATCCAAACCCGAGGCATACGGTAGAGACCAGATCGAGAGCGCGGCTGGCTCCTGAGCTGGATGTCGACTCACCGGGGGCCACCCGGATTTGTTCGTTGTTAGCTAAAGGGACCTGTCGTTTCTGACCTCTCGGAACTAAATCATAAAATGGTTTCCTATGATGGGTAGCAACTGAGAGAGATGGGCGTGCGTGCGGAGCCTTGTAATGGGCAGTTGGTACACCTCTGCAGGGTTAAATCTTTTCGAGAAGCCATGTCCATGGTTATGGACGACTTGAGACCTACTCCTTGTTCATAGACAACAACAACTGAGATAATCTTAATAACTTGATCAACATGTGTGTGCCTTGATTGCTTCTTCGTCGGGATGTGAAGGAGAGGACAAGGATAGGATAGGTGTTATGTTTGCGTAAGTAGCTGATAGCAAGACCTGTTGGAGACGATTCCTCATCGAATACTTGGCTTCTCATCTTACTCTCTAGATCGTTAGCCACCTCATAAATGCTAGTGCGGCAGCAACCTCACCAGTTACCCCATCCTTACCATGAACTACTATTTATCCTAGAATGACGAGTGATGAAGTCCTTGATGACCACTACAGTTGGATGCTGAGTACTTCTGTACTCATGATACTACACCGAAACTCTTTTCAGGGTTCTTGATCGACAACAGGTATGGTGAGCGACGTTTCACGTGGAGACTCAACGACGACTAGTTAGGCGGATCCCGGCGGAGGGCCTGGACTCGTGTGGTTATGGAAGAGATGTCTTTTTCTCTTTGCCACTAGGCATTTGATTGTAGTCTGTACTCATACATGTATCTTCCGCTGATGTAATGTATTTAAGGCACTTGTATGCCGATTGTATGAGATGTTGTATCCTTGTAGCTATAATGTTGTGATTTCATGTTGGAAATCTGGGGCATATGGCAGTGTTATATGTCGCGGTGGGACCGATATGTTCTTCGTCCCCGGATCTGGATGGAAACATCTAGATTTGGAACAGTACCGCATATCGGGCCTTACAATATTCACTCTTGTTACTGTGTGTGCTAGCTACGATCCAGGGATAGCATAGTAAGCACAGAGATTCGGGTCATTACAAAGTGGTATCAGATCATACGTTGACTGTAGGACGTGACCCTAGAAAATGGTTTTGTAATAGGAAGACCTTGATAGGAACAACTTATATTTTCAAGTAGTGATGATAGAAAATTCTCGTATCCTTTGGTTCTCTTTACTAAAATTCTCATCTACTTTTCAAATACTAGAGAGCCAAGCACCTCATGATCACAACACTGATATGTGATAGAGAAATTCAAGGATCACTAAAGGATAATATGAAGGCCATGGGACTTCCTGGAAGTGTATTGTATAGGGGATGCTAAAAAAGGAGTCGGCAATATTAAAGCTTATATCCAAGAGGAGGCAGAAGAACTGAAGACACCCAAGACTAGTATTTTGGTGAATAAACTAAGGAATATCTCACACAATACAAATAGTATCCAAGTCCACCAAAAGAGTTGTGAAATAACCGAAAGAGTGCGAGTAGTTTATCCGACCATGCCAACTCATGTGGATGGTGGTACCATAGGAGTTGTTCGAATAAAATCTATGAGTGAAATCTGGAGTTTGTTTGGAGTTACTCGTTGTTGTTATTTGAGTGATTTGTTAGTGTGATAGATTTCTTTGATTTGTGATTTTAGAATACTGATTTCGTAGATTTTTATTACTTATTAAACCTTGAGAGGTGTTAACTACAGATGATTTATCATCACTCAGAAGACCTTCTTGTGGATGGAGTTGAAATCATTGAAGACTTTCAAGGTTGAATAATAGAATACTTCAGGACGAGACCATAGTAAACAGACCTATTACAAACGTTAGAACCTGGGCGGCGTGGTGTGTTGGAAATGTCAACTATTATTTATGTGAATAATTGTTTGTGTGTATATCTACCTCTACTTCTAAGCACTATCTCATCCTTGACCAAAACCTTTAACCCTGTGGATGGATGAATATGCTAATTGGATTAGTGACTCATCCATAAGTTGAAGAGTTGATTCAGCAAATAGAAGGAGTATTGAAACACGAAGATATAGAACCAAGGAAGATGGTGAATTATTCTTGCTAGTATTTTACTCAAAATGCTCACACTTGGTGGGAGATGCGCATAGCCATTGATGAATCCCAAAAGACATTCACTTGGGATAAATTCAAGAAGTTTTTACTTCAATCTCGTCTTATCACCCGGAATGTGAAGCATTCAAGTGATAATCTGAGGAAGTTTTGTGGGATTTACGAGGAAAGACATTCTTACAAGGAGCATATTGATCAATGTATCAATTGTGAGGAGAACCATCCAACTAAAGAATGTCATACTATTCACGTGACATGTTTCTTATGTGAAAGAACAAATCACTACCCCGCTCAATGTAGGATATATCCAGAAGTACAAAGGATAGTCCAGCAAAGTAAGACAAGGGGACACGTAATACTCAAGGTACCTCTACAAGAGACTACAACACTAGTAGGAAACAGCCTACTGCTAGCGTACAATATTTAGCTACTACTGGTGGGCAGGCGTACGCCAGCGATGTCCCGCCAGTGGTAACAGGTTCCGCTGGCATACAAATTGTACGCCAGCGCTACCTTCTGTTACCGTTGGCGTACAACCTGTTTGCCCGGTAGCGGTATCCTCCAGTGCCTCTGGCGTTCAGCTGTGCCCGCCAGTTGTAAAACATATGTACGCCAACAGTTTAATTTATGGATTAGGTATTGTCCGCCAGCAGAAACACTTCTGTACGCCAGAAATATATTTTCTGGAATCACTTTTTTGCTGAAACTTGTTATTCCAGCAACACAAATACTCAAATATTTTCACAGTTTACCAACACAATACAAATACACAGAATCCATAAGTTCAAATATACAAGAGTGATCAAATATTGTTACATCACATTACTAACCAAAATAGAGAAGTTGTAGTGGCATCACACATATTGTATCACACATAGATCACAAACAGAAAAATAGACAAGTTGGGAGTTACATCACTACATTGTATCACACACAACTACATCTCAATGGAATTGGTAGTTTAGGTCGCAAGGTTTTTCGAAAGGAAGTAGTGTCATCTATACTACAATCGCATACAAGAGAATGGTAATGACGATGAGCAAGAAGGGGATCACGATGAAGTTGGACTTCATCTGGTGGTTCTTCCTCTCTTGCCCTTTCCGGTAGTTCAAGTACCGAGCTTTCGCCTCCGCTTTACTCTTGTAGCTCTTGTAGTTGTTGCCCTTGAACTTGTTCACTTGCTTGAAGCAATCTTCCCAGTGCTCATAGACTCCTGGAATGCTACCTTCATACACCACATACCACTTCTTCATCTCTGCAGTATAAAAGACACATAAAAATATTAACCAAGATAGTTAAAAAGGAAGATGTGTGTACATTCATGCATTATAAAAGAAGACTTAGTTCAATGTAAAAGGAGTTCACATGTCCGCAATATTTGATAGCAAATAGTTAAGTATGCACACGATTCTTATAACCCTAAATATAGAATATATGCATCATGTAGTACGTACACAAGTTCAACGTGAGATAAAGTTTACAACACATGTTCATCGATTTGTTCGAAAAAAACTACATGCATAGAGAACACGCCGTCTCACTTCTTCCTCATCTTCGGCTTGGACTTCGGCTTCGGCTTCGGCTTCGGCGGAGGGAACGGGAGACAACCTTTAAATGAGTTGAATGGTTTGTCATCACCATGTTGATGTAAGCGGGCTTCTATGTCAACGTTAGGTAGTGGACGATGACTGTAGAAGAACACCCCATCGCTATGTATGACATCCATGGAGATTGTTCACGCGATCATTTGCTGGATTCGGCCTAACTCTTGTCTTACTTCGACATCGGAGGACCCCGCCAAGGTTCCGCACCATTTTACGAGAGATGACATATATTGTAGTCGTTGTTCATCCTTTACGTACTCGCGCATATGATAGATGGCGTACCAGGCCTCCCTCGTACTGCTTGGCGCCTGCTTGATGCACGCGAAGTCCGTTTTATGAATGAATGTGTACTTTCCTCGCCTTTGGTTTTTTCTTTTTATGATGCCCTCCCTATAAGAGTAGCTAGTGAGAGCATCATCCAGAACATCCTTGATTATCTTGTAGTCTTTATACTTCTGATGACTCCCCGAGTCGAGATATATGGCAAGCGAGTCTTTCGGCTCCAGAGCGATGAGGGTGCCGTATTGGTTGCTACAAAAAATAGTTTGTAGTTCAAAGAGATCATCAACCTCAGATTAGTTTAACGATAGCGAAAGCATGTTACGGCTGCAAGCGAGAATGACTTACTCAGGGAAGTAAGGCATGAGAAAGATGTTCTTGGAAGGATGATCCACGAAGAAATCTTCAATGTACTTCGTTGCCGCTATCTTACCCTTAGGGTTGTTCAAGAACTTTTCTTGCATTTAGAAGGGGTCTATTATAGCGATGTTCGGGGTATTCTCTTTGATGAGCTGGTGAGCCAAGCTGAGCGCAGCCAGGCGGACCATGGATGGGTGGAGCGCATTCATGTGGAACATGTCAAAGATGTCATTAAACCTCAAGAAGAACAAGTCCCCTGGGTATTTATCCACAAAGCCCAAGACCTCCGGTACCTTTCCTATGTAAAGCGGGTATGTTGGATTGTCATCTTTGGCAAGATTTGTCTCCACATAAAGAATAGCATTATGGAGGTTCCTCATATCCGAAGTGACGATTTCTAACAATTTTGGCGGCAACATCAGTTTACCCAACTCATGGATCTCATGCCAGTTTATGATGGGTACCTTGTTCTGGACCCGGATCGGCTTCCTACCCCCTCCACCGGCTGGCTGCTGGAGTCAAAGGCATGTTTCTTCGGTCTTTTCCGCCCCGTCGTCTTCCTGCTAGCAGGCTGCACAAATGAATCTTGGAGCGCCTCTTTGAGTGTGTCTTGGCTGAGACCAGCTAGATCACGACGGCTGAAGGGGGCTGCTTCTGCCACTCCTTGAGAAGAGAATAGACGCCTCGAGCAATGATCAGCGTGGCATGAGGGAGGACCCTGGCAGGGACCGACGACTTGTGTATCATCAAGAGGACCCTGGCTGGCAGCAGGTAAGTCATCGTAATCAGTGAGTAAGTATTCAACGCAAACATTATTGTTTTCGTGATGATCCGCAGGTTCAGCAAAGGCCTCGTTTTGCTCTGGGGTGATGAAAGAAGGGTCCACCCGAATCAGATCTTTAGGCCATAGCATGGTCCAAGAAAAGCATTGTTCGAGGTTCAACTCGCTATCGGCTTCGTGGGGTTGAGTCAGAGGATCCAAATTTGCGCAACCAGGGAACACCCGGTCCAATGTAACCCTAAACATGGTATCGGCCATAGGCACTATGTGGAACACACGGTTAAGTGGTGTCACGATACGTGCCTTTGCCACGTCCTTCAACCCATTGTTGACTTGTAATAGCAATGTGCATCCCACCTCGTCGGCCTGCGAAAACATGTAAGGCGTTAGAGAGGGCAATCAAGCGCCAATTAAACTAGTTGAGACTTTTGCGGCGCTTATTTACCGTCAGGGCGTTGAGCTCGTCTAATGACGAAGGACCGCGGATGGCCGCCGGCGTGTAAGAGATGGAAGGGCTGCTACGAGGCGCGGTGCCGACCGACGATTCATCCCTCACACCTTGTGGTGTGTTGTCGGCCGCTGTCGTATTATTCACAATAGGAGGCTCATTATTTGAGTTGCTGGCACCTAAGGTGATCGTGGGGAGAGGCCCTTGTCGGCCTCCGTCGATCCAATCCGCGATCGACTTCATCATGGTAGGAAGGAGGTTGTTGACCGTCTGTGTCACTTGCGCACTGATTATGTTGGGCATCTCAGCCTTCACGGTCTCCAATTCTTCCCTCACATTCTTATCCTCGTTCCACTTCCTCTCTTTCGTGCCTCCTTGGTATCGGGGTAGTAAAATGAATGTTTGTGATTGAGTCCGGCGCTGACCACACGGCCATGATGCGGCGGCGCTGACACCGGCAAGTTCTTTACCTTGTTTAGCGCCCTTTCAAAAGAGGCGTCATACGTCACCTGGGTTGAGGATCCTTGAGATTGAGCTAATTCTTCTTCCTCTCGATTTTCTTTCTCAAGATCCCTGACCTTCGCGTTCGTGCATAGTTCCTTGGTTTTGGGATTTACCTTGTATCGGGCCCGCACAAATCGATTTCCGAGCGGGTTTTTAAACTTCGATTAGGGGTCCGGCCCTTTTATTTCCGCGTCCTCCTTATCCAAAAGTGGCTGCTTTCCAGGGTAACCACGGCTTCCGAGATTGTGGGGAGATACATTCTTCTCATGAATATCTTTCCCCCACTTCCTAAGCGCCTTAGTTGCAGGTAGGTCATGGTTGGCCTTGAAAACAATGAAGTCCTCTTCCGAAATTGACGGACAGTGGCTTTGGATCTTATCAAAATCGGAACCCGCATCAAGTTCCTGCCACACATACCCTTTGCAACTGGACAAGGCTTTCCTGAACCTGCCTAGGGCGAATGTGTTCACTAGATTTTTCTTGATATCAAGGTTATCATAGGGTTCCGGGAACCTGTATCGCGCAATCAGCCTCTGAATGAGGAGGGTGTCCACATGTTTCTTGATTTTTGCCCTTAAGTCCTCTTCATTGATGTTAACGAGTTCTCGATGGATGTATCCAATGCTGATGTCGTACCCTTTTGCAACATGAATCGGCTGTGTAGGCAAACCGCTAGCGGGGTCCACCTCCATAAATTCTTCTTGGATGGTGCGGAGCTTGTTTGGGCCCCTTTCCTTACGCTGCCGCTTGGCTTCGCTACCAGATGTCGCGTTGCCATCCCCGGCACCACTAGTAGTGGTCCCGTTGCCATCCCCGGCACCACTAGTAGTGCTCTCGTTGCCTGCATCCCCGCCTTCATCATGTTGATCGTCAAGCTGTTGAGCCGCAAGCATTGAGAAATAAGGATGATCCTCTACGGGATCGACAGGTACCCGAGAATAACCGGCTTCCTCGTTTGACATCTATTATCACCATTTAAAAATACTACTAGTAAGTGGGATAGGTTAGTGCAAAATGAGTTATAAAAAAGTAACATGTGTGTATGCATCATGTTTACTGCCTCTAGGACATGTGATCTCAAACATGTTCAGTTAAGTTCAGCAAAGTTCAAAATTCTTCACCAACTATAATCTAGACATTGTAAATATAGTGTTATGTGCTATAGATAAATAGTTTCAGTTCAGATCCATTTTTTTTAGTATTATAGCTAAATAGATAAATATTTACCTATACAGAACATGAAGTGCCGAATAAATTTCCATTTACCTATAGAACAATATATCACTAAGTTTCGTTCATATCTTATATTAGGTCATTTAAATAGTAGCAAAATGAGTTAAAGTTCTCATTTTCAGTATTTTTAGCATGTCCTATTTTTAGCATAAGTCATGCCAAAATTCATGGAAAATTTTGGCATGACCTTTGCTGAAAATAGGACATATGGAATACCCGAATTTGTCGGAACGGAAGTTAATCAACATTCCGACAATCTCAAGGCCTCATGGTATGTGTAAACTGGATATAACCCAACACCACTAACACATTCACACTGAATGATCTATAGCAACACATGTATGAACCAAAACCAGAGCTAGCTAGCAAACTCCTATGGCAAATGAAGCCATAGAGAATCACCCAGCTATAAGCCAATGCACCACAACCAGCAAGGAGCATCACAGGAGGAGATGAAGAGATCACCTCAAAGGTAGTAGCACAAGGGGGCTGTGGTACGACGTCCTGGCTGTGGTGGCGGCTCAGCTTGATTTTCTACAATATAAGAAGATATATACCGGTAAGAACAAATGCTACACTTGTTTTCTTATTCCTACAGGTAACCAGCAGTAAGCTCATAGGGCAAATAAACCACTCAGGTGCACATACACAAACTCAGATAACCATCACAAAGACAACCAGAGCATTAGATGCAAGTAATGTATCGTAGGCTCATAGTAGAAATATCAACCTGAAATGTATAGGTGCAGTCTAAACATAGCAGTCCTGAGCATCTACCACATAACCTAATTGTATTCATCGTCTGAATTATCCACTAGGAACTAACAAATCAAAAACTAGCAACAATGCTAGAAACAACTAACAACTAACAAGTAACAAATATTTACCAGAAGAGCTCACCTTCGTTCTCTGTAGCCGAAGCAGAGGAGGAGGTGCAGGGGATGAAGAGGCTGGCCGGCGAGGAGGAGGTGAGGAGGGCGCGAGCGGTTGGAGACCGGAGACGGCGGTGTCCCTGAACCCTAGCGTTGACGACGGCTACAAACCCTAGCACGGCGGCGGGCGCGCGCTTGGAGGGGGGTGAGTACGGTGAGATGGCGACGGCCCCGCACACTAGCGCGGAGAGCCGGTGGAGGGAGGTGTGTGGGGGGGGGAGTGTCGGTGGTTGGTGCACCGCCGCCGCCTCCTGCAGTTGGGAGGGGAAACAGAGATGAGTGGAGGAGATATGCAAGGGGTGGGTGGGCGTGGCATAGTCAATAGGTACCCAAGTACCGCTGGCGGACAGACAACGTCGTCCGCCAGTGGTACTTTTTTTCTCTGGCGGTCGGTAGGCAGGCGTCCGCCAGAGGTGAGCCTACCGCTGGCGTACGACTGGGATGGCCGCCAAAGCTTCTTTTTTTATTTGTTTTTTCCTATTCTTGTATTTGATTTTCTCTCTATTTTATTAAAAGGGTTGTTCTCATATAAAAATGGTCAAAAAATGTATTGACTTAATAAAATAATTTCAAGTCAAAAATATATATTACAAAAGAGAGGTACATATAATAAGAGTGCCATATCGAATATTATTTCATCGATACAACAAGCTTGTAGTCTCATACAAAAGAGAAATTACTAGTTTCTTCGCACACATTGCGCGTCTTTCTCAGCGTTTGGTAATTTTCTTGCCTTTTTTTGTCGCAGTTGCATAATTTAGCCCGACATCGTGACTACTTCTTTTGAACGGACGACCTGACCTAGGCAGCGTCGTTCTGCTCCTTCTTGTGGTGTATTTTGCCTTATCGTCGTCATCTTCATCATCTTGGATATTTGGGTCGCCGAACATGTCGAAGTCGTCTTCGTCAGCCATTCCGATGATGTTTCTTTTGCCTCTCCTCACGACCACACGGCTAGGCCTACAGGGATCTGTTATGAAGAAGCATTAGGACACGTGCTTAGCCAATACCCATGGCTCATTTTGCGCAGTGACGTTCACGCTTGATGAAGTGCTGCCAACTTCGGGTATAACCATGGTGGTGAAGTATTTGTCTTCTTTCATGACGGTTGATCTCCTAGCCCATCTGACACGAAACATCGACACCTTCTCTACAGAGTAGTCAAGCTCCCATATCTCCTTGATCCTTCCGTAGTATCTTAATTTTTCTTTGCAGATTGAGGATACCATCGTTACTCCTGAGTTTTGATAAGCACAACTTTTATCCTTTTCTTCAGTGTAGAATGTGAACCCATTTATATCATATGCCTAAAACGTCACAAGGTTGGGTGAGGGACCATGTGTCAAAGCGTATAAGAGTCTGCCTTATGGACAATCCATCGGTGGATTAGCGATAAGGCGTTCTTTGAACCAACGCAAGAAAGTGGAGTTGTGCTCTCTGATTACTTCCCCATCTGTCCTTTCCCTACCCTGGTCAGTGTACTTCTTCCTAATGACGTTTTCGTGCTCTTTGCACCAGGGATCGACCATTTCAATGTGTTTTAGAGCTACCAAGTTTGCCTCGTTAAAGTCGACGCGTCGTTTTTCAAAGTCCACATGCAATTCCCCCCGGTCATTCCTGTGGCCTACTCCGTCGAGCCTGCGAAGGTGCCTGTTTCCGGGCAAGCCAACAGGGTCATCGACGCCCAGGAGATTTGTGCAGAAAGAGACGCACTCTTCGGTGAGATAGCCCTGAACGATGCTTCCTTCCGGACGGGCCCTGTTACGAACGAATCCTTTGATGACTCCATTCATCCTTTCGAACGGCATCATGTTGTGCAGGAACGCCGGACCGAGGTGGATGATATCATCCACGATATGGACCAACAGATGCACACAAATGTCAAATAATGCGGGTGGAAAGTAAATCTCAAGTTTGCATAATATCACAACGATCTCTTCCTGCAACCTTGAGAGTTGCTTCCGTGTAATCGACTTTCGAGAAATCACGTCGAAGAAGTTACAGAAACCAAAAAGGGTTTCACGTACGTGCTTGTCCATTATCCCTTGAATCACAACCAGAAATATCTGCGTCATCATCAAATGACAGCCATGAGACTTCATCCCGCTGAATCTTTGTTTCTGCTGGTCTAGATATCTGCTTATTAGCCCACAGTAACCGAAAGGGGTTTTGACTCCTGGAAGGCACTTGATCAATTGTTGGAGCTCGTTGTCACTTAGAGTGAAATAGGATGGGGTCAGTGATAGTCATTTTTCTTAACCTTTTTCCCTTGTGTCGGTTCGTCTCCTCATCCGATGACTCGATTCCCCCTTGAAGCTCTTCCCTGATACCTAGATGTATCAGGTCATTTCTTGCTTTTGGCCCATCATTGGTTTTTTTCTGGCATGTTGAGCAGAGTGGCAAACAAACTCTCGAACACATTCTTCGTGATATGAATTAGATCAAGGCAATGAGCTGTATCGAGAATGGGCCAGTACTTCAAGTCCCAAAACACGGACCTCGTCTTCCATACATCCAGGAGCGGTTTTGGTGCCTTTTGCTTCTTTCCAGGCTTAGGGCACTGATCCCAATCATTCAGCAACTCATATATTTCTTCACTGCACCTCTTACGTGGAGGTCCGCGTAGCTCATCTTCACCATTGAAAAGGTCTCCACGCCTTCTCCACGAGTCATCCTTGTGTAACCACCTTCGATGCCCCGTGTAGACAGTTTTTGAAGACCCGTGATCTTTCTTATGCTGCATAAACGTTGGATTATCCATGCACCTCATACATCCCCAATGTCCGTGGCAAACCTGGCCTGCGACATATCCGTGTCCGAGATAGTCGTGCACCGTACAAAGCAAGGCGACTCTCATAGGGAAATATTCTTCTACGATGGCGTCCCATGTGTTCACCCCTTCCCATAACGTGTCTAGCTCATCTTTCAGTAGCTTTAGATACATATTGATGCCATTACCTGGTTGTTTTGGCCCTTGAATTAGCATGCACATGTGTATGTACTTACTCTTCATCCATAACCAGGGGGGAGGTTGTATATCCATACAAATACAGGCCAAGTGCTATGTGTGCTGCTCTGGCTGCTGTATGGATTCACTCCGTCGGTGCTCACACCCAACTTGAGGTTCCTCGGATCTGCCGCGAAACCTGCATCTACGCCGTCTAATGCTCTCCACTGGCTTGCGTCCGAAGGATGTGTCAGAACTGCCTTTTCACACCGTTTTAGATCTTTCAACACTACATTTTTCCTGTCCGCGTGCCACCGCATGAGCTTTGTTTCCTTGTGGTCCGAAAAATACCCCTGCAAACGGGGAATGAGGGGAAAGTACCACACAAATTTACGAGGTTCTTTCTTACCTTTCTTGTGTTGAGCGGCATTGCACACCGGACATGTGATAATGTCTACGTCCTCTTTCCGATAAATGTAGCAATCATTGATGCACACATGGTATTTTTTATGCGGTAAATAAAAGGGGCACACAAATTTCTTGGCCTCATCACAACTTGTAGGACACGAGTTGCCCTCCGGATGCTTACTCTTCCAGTATTGCAGGCTAGCGTCGACGCTTACGTCGGTCAATTTGTGTTTCGCCTTCATATGGAAAACATCGAGCGCTACTTTCAAGCGAGAGTCTTCTGATCCGCAACCTGGGTACAACGGAGTATTCGAGTCTACCTCCAGTTGTGCTAGCTTAGCTTGCTCTATACTAGAAGATCTGCAGTTAGTCGTCTTTTTTAGAAGCAGCTCTTTGAGATGAGGGTCCCGCACGGCTGAAGCTAGCAGTGTTTGCATGTCATCGTCTTCAATTACGTGTTGTTCAACATCTTCTAGATCTCCAACATCATGTGCGGGAGGATCATCAGGCGGCTCTTCGTCTTCTTGCCCGTGATCGTTATTATTGTCATGCTGATCATGATCATCCGCCGCACCATCATGGACTTCCTCATCATCATCTTCATCAAGCCACTGAGTGTGGCCATCCATGAAACCATGTATGAGTAGGTGCTCCAGCAATTATCCCGAAAAGGGGTTCATCAAGCCCAATTTTTTGCATTTTTGACACGGACATCTTATCTCCCTGCGGTTATTTTGTATCATGTTGTCTGTAGCGTATCTCAAATATTTGTTCATGACACGTTCACTCATACGGCCGGGCGCCATATCGCCTGTTCGTGATAGAACCACAAGAGAAGTAAAACCATCAGTTTTCATGAAAAAATTCGGCATGACCTTCCTACAAATAGGACTAAGAGAGTGCCAAAATTTGCCAAAACGGAAATGAATCATCATTCTGGCAAAATATTTACATCATTTCCTGCACAATACAAGAATAACACATATATGCATCATCACATATTCGGAAAAAAATCATCATCTCATATATAAGCATGCATGCATCATCATCAAGAATATATAGCACATATATATGCATCATCAGATATCCGACACAATACAAGAATAACACATATATGTTGATCCCTCACCTTAAGAGAGACAATATGGGAGAGAAGAGAGATGTAGATAGATCTAGCTAGACCTAGGAGATGATATATTTCGATCTACACCAACAAGAGCTAAATTTGGTTCTTTTATGGCCATTTCTTTTGGTAGAAAGGAAATTAGAAGGGTAATGGAGCTAGATCTATCACCTAAACTAGTTTCATTGGTTAAAAAGAGTGGTGGAGATGGGGGGACTAGGAGGAACTTTGAGCTAGTGAGAAGAGCAATAATGGAGGTGGAATAATGGAGGGACTTGGTGGCAGCCCGAGCACCAATAATTGCACAGGATTACCTCTGGCGTAAAGTCTGAGTGGCCGCCATAGATGCTTGGATTACCTCTGCCGTAAATTAATAAGTGCCCGCCAGAAAAGATACCTCCACCTTAAATGATTTCGAGGCTAATTTCCTCTGGCGTACAACACAAATCGTACGCCAGCGGAGACAACACTAGCTCTGGCGGGCGCCTATATTGTACGCCAACGGTAGTTAGCCCCGTTGGCTAGACCGGGGCAAGCCGCGCCTCTGGCGTGCCCACACATCTGTACGCCAGTGATACTGCCCATTTCCCTGGCGTCCACTCTTTTCTGCACGCCAGTGATACTTCCACTGCCGCACCACATTTCCCGTCCGCCAGCAATAAGCTGGCGGCTATAGCCTATTTCCTACTAGTGTAAGATTGTGGAAGATTGTTGATGAGGAGCGATTCCCCGGAGAACCAGTTAGTCTCCTTAAATCATGCTAGTCATGTGGGAAAGAAGGACACAAATCTATCTCTTGTCCACATGGTAATAAGAAGAGGTGATATGTGCATGAAATGGACGAAGTAGAAATGGAGTATGATCCACAAGAGATAGCAGCCATACTAGCTAAAGAAAAGCCTAAGGTGAAGAAAGCCAAGTCTAAGAAAAGAAAGAAGCCTTACATCAAAGATATTTCTATATGCAACGTGAATCTTGAAGATCCCACTCAAACCAATCAAGAAGCATCGAACAAGAAAAAGAAGAAGGACAAGTTGAAAGTTATTTGTTAAAAATGTGGAGAACCTGGATAATATAGGAATACATGTGTCAATGAGAAGAAGGCCAAAAATAAGTAGTGATTGTAGTCAGACTAGAATAAATACTGTTATATGAGTTTGAAGCAATGGATACCATGTAAAAAAAATAAAGACGATAAAGTGAGGTTACTTTCTTGCTATAAGAGTTGTTCATCATATTTTCAATGCTTTGTGACCTAAGTTGAATAGCAAGGTTAGCAGGGTACAAAAGAAGAATACCATGCGAACATTGAGGAGTGTGAGTAACACCACAGGGATTAACCATGGAGAGACTATATGTGGTAATTAGAGACATACAACCAATACTCTCTACGAAGAAATTGCCATTTGCACGGGGAACACAACTCTGGCACAAGGAAATTCAGACATGCTTCGAATGCAAGTTGTTGAAGCAACCAATGTAGAACCATCATCACCTACATCATTTTAATAGCTTTGCAGGTGAAGACCTCTTTAAGAGGAGTGAGAATGACTGAGTGTTAGAATACGTGATTCGCCTATCTGCATATGAAGTAATGATTTGAGTACGGGATGGATTGGCCCCCATACCGAAGACTCTTATTATATATTTTTGTATGTTTGGTTGGTGAATCAGAGAGACAAAAACCATAGTTGAGTGTCGATGCGACAAGCCCGAAAAGCATAGAATGGTAAGAAGTAATACCCTGACAAATAGGCAAACCGTGCCTAACATAGGCCAAAACGGCAAGGACAAAACATGAAGATATCTCAAGTAATCCATTGGGAACTATTTCTTAGACCACCATGAGTGTTTCGATAGATAGCTCTAAGGCTTATTAATTTCTAAAAAGAACCATTATTTTGAGTTACAACTATGACCTTATCCATGGGATCTCGATGAACACCATCAGAAAATGTATGGAATGGAGAAGTTTTGGACACCACAAGTTTTTTTAGTGTGGTAGTACCACAACACCCAGGAAAGATATATGGTTCCATATGACAATTTGGTAAAGGCCTAGGACTGATATATATTTGAGAAATACCAAAGAACTAGAAGTATAGAGTATTATACCGGCCGGTAAAGGAACTCCTCTCATCATAAAGTGAAGGACAATACTACAATATGCCCAGGAGATATATGGACCATGGGGAAGTGACCCAAGAAGCCTAAACCTTAACCCTTTTCTTCTTAGCCTTTGCAAATCTCGAGGACGAGATTTATTTTAAGGGTAGTAGTTTGTAACATCCCAAAAGTTTCCAAATTTTTGAATGTTAATTAAATATATAAATAAGTATTATTGAGTGCATTGCTTTGATTTTCATGGGAAATTAAAACTTTCGGAATATTTTGTTTAAACCTATACAAACCATTTATTAAATATTGGGCAATCATTTATCCAATACTGAAAATCTTGGATGTGAGGTTTATGCAAAATTCACAAGAATCATTTTCTCTCCTTTCGTCTCTTTTGAAATATGGTGAACCACAATTACATATTTTAGAGTGAGAATAAAATGACTTTCTCAAATATATTGTGGCCCATATCCATTGATGAATTCTTATTCGAATTTGATTTGATGTTGACATTTAAAGGATATTTCAATATTTCCAATAATTCAAATAGAGAAATGAGAGGAGGTAATATGCCTTCTCCAAAATTATTATTGGGATATTTAAACAATCCTAATTTTAATAATTGGCTATTCAAATAAATCATTATGGTATTTATAAAACCCCTAAACTAATTTAGGGAATTTCTTACTACCTTATATGATTTTTACTGTGATAAAAATCTATTTACAAATTTCCTTAGACAGAGAAATATATTTTCCTAGACTCTCTATATTTTATTTAGCCCATATAAATTTTACGGATTTATTTAGATATTTTATAATTTAATATCAAATCTAGAATTCTCGTGTTATTAGAGAATAGAAAATAGAAATGTTTAGCCTATTGGACCGAACCCATTTCCCATCTGTCTTTTTTAACTTCCTCTATTTCCTTCTTGGGCTAGTTTCTCTCCACTAAGGCCCTTGACTAACCGGTCGTCTTCCTCCTCCCTCTCTGCACGTGATCACGAACAAGAAACCGAGGATAAAGTACGCACAACCATGGCTTCTGTACATCTTCCCCTCCCACTAGCATTTGATTCATTCATCCTGTCAACTCCCCATCAATACTAAAACTCCTTAAAATCTTCTCGTGAACCCATTCAGGAAATTAAAACCCCATTTCGACGCTTAAATATTCCAAAGTGACCTCGTGCTCTGAAGGCAAAAGGTTGGCAAGGACTCTCTGATCTCCCTTCATAGCCTATAAAAGGATGAACCGAGGAGAGACCCACGTGTTGCTGACCCACAAGTCTAGGGGATATATTGTAGCGTTTTCGATAAGTAAGAGTGTCGAACCCAACGAGGAGCAGAAGGTATTGATAAGTGACTTTGGACAAGGAATAACTGCAAGCATTGAAAGATAACTTTTTAGGAGTTTTCGGTATAAGAAACAAGGAGGTAAAAACAAGAAAAGTAAAAAGGTACTGAGGAGCAACAAGTGGCACAATCCTTTTTAGCAAAGCATAAGCCTAACAAATGAACTTATAAAGACTAAAGCGTTCTTGAGGACACACGGGAGAGGTAGTCATGTGCTTTCGCCATATTCCGTATCGGTACTACGTTTTGTGTTGATAAGTGTTGAATGGGTGGATATATGCTAGCACACCTTCTAGACTAAGACAAGTGCACTCTTATGATTAGACCCCTTCCAAGCATCCGCAAATACAAGGTAGAAATTAAGGCAAAAGCCTAACCACAACAATAAGATCAAGAACCCATTATTCCCTCGTGCAAAAGTGTGCGGACTGGGGTTCAGGTTTCTGTCACTCCGGCAACCCACCGTAAGCGTTCTTTATACATGATGTATTCCCCTAGGTCCTTAACATGGCGAAGTGTTATGTGTTCGACTCATATAACACAACTAGAAGAATAACAACACAACTTAAATATCAAACAACACATATTACTTCAACATCATATGACTACTAACAACAAGACTTCTCCCATGTCCTTAAGAACTGAAGTAACTACTCACAAGACATAAAAGAGATCATGATCAGTGGTGATAAATATATGATAAACAATCTGGACATAACAATAATTATCCAAGAAAACTCAATAGCATTCACCACAAAGAGGTAATCAACACCGGTAGAGTAGAGAGGATGGATAGTACGGGTTACAACACATGTTGCAATGGTGAGATGAGATGGGATGAAGATGGAGATGGTGCTGATGGTGAGGATGATGTTGATGACGATATCGATGATGCCTGTGACGACGGTGATGACGATGGCGATGATCTCCCCTTCTGGGAGGTGTTCTACCCCGCGAAATTTGCCCTCCGGTGATGCCTTTTCTTCTCTGTAGGTTTCCACCACGAAGCGGCAGGGGAACTCGCGAAAATCCCCCTCTTTTATGGTTTTTAGATGATGAGGGGTATATAGGCCAGAGGGGGGAGCCGAGAATGGCCCCAGGGGTCCAGGCGGCCTCTCGGCTCGCCCCTGGTGGGGGCCACGCCAAGAGGGGGGGGGCGCCTGGGCACCTGGTGCCCCCTCTGGATCCTGTTTTGTGTGTCTTCGTTAATCTTCCAAAAAATGACCTCTGTCGATTTTCAGCTCATTTGGAGGTTTTCTGATTCAACAACTCTATGTCCACTTTTCTCCGCTGAATCCTGCTTCTGCTGTTTCAGCACCGGAAAGTTCCAAAATGTGGAAAACAAGATGAAACAACATAGGAAAAACATCATAATGTGAAATGTATCAACGATATAAAATAGTGATGCATTTTGGACGTATCAACTCACCCAAGCTTAGACCTCGCTTGTTCCCAAGTGAATACTGAGCTCGGTAAACCTGTCCACAAGTTTAGAGAGGGAATTTTCGATAAAGAAAATACGGAAAAGAAGCATCATGATTTCTTAACCAAACTCAAGCATCCCCAACAACAATCTCAACTCATAAGGCCCTTATGAAAGAGTAATAACAATTATAATCAGAAGTAGGACTAAGGAAACTCATCAAATCATGGCAAACATATCCTTGGTCAGGGGACAACTAATAACTTTTACTTTTGTTCTTTCACTTTATAATGAAACACTTTGAAGATTTTGAAAGAACATGTTATTAGTCAGGAAGTGAAAATGCTAACACAAAGGAAGTTGTTTGCTTGGCCTAAGCTTTTGCAAACAACTTACTTATCAAATGATAATGTCAACAACGATGTGATATGACAAATCTTAATGCAACATTATATGAATGAATCCTTGTCAACATCAAGTGTATGTTCTCATTAAGAAAGGAAAGAAGTAGGAAGAACTGACTCAACATAAAAGTAAAAGACATTCCCTGCTCTAGGGAAGTAGGGAAAACTCATGTGCTATCCTTAAATCAAACAGAATGAAAACAAGCTTTGAGAGGTCATGATTTGTCAATGAATGCTAATAGATAGCTCAATTAATTCTCAAGTTGGACAAGTTTCTAGGAACGACTCCCAAGTGGGGACCATCACATCCCCTTAATCTCCTTTGTTTATAACTTCCAAAGTTTCTGATTTCTCATAGATAAAGCGTGAAGGAGGGTTTGTTTGTTATATGATCTTATGAGCTGGGCGCACTCATGCCAGTTCCTCCTCGTATTAGGGGTTTGCAGATTAGACATGCAATCCCAGGGTAAAACTTGTCCAACTTAAGAAGATCATGAATTACCTACTACTTCCTTATGAGCTAAACCAGAGGCACAAAACAGAAGATTTTTGAACATTTAAGGATAACACATGAATTATATACTTTAGGAGTGGTAGTGAAATACCACGAACAAGAAGGGTATGGATGCACAAGCAGAATTCAGCTTAGTACAGAGTTTGGCTAGCAAAGGCTTTGAGAGAACACACAATTGATGATGCCTTGGATGCAAAGCAATATAAATCATAAACATTAACATAAGCATAAGACATCAAGTTGTCTTCTTTGTCAACATAGCACTTCAAGCATAATAACATAAAGGTTCTGGCTATGTCGCTACTTGAGAAAATCATGCTTGTTGTTATGACCAAAGCTATGTTTGCCAAAATTTAAATAAAGTTTTCAAAGCCATACCTGATATAAGGTCATAATCCCATAAGGATCATCATATAAGGTCGATTGCGTGGAGAGAATACCGAGTGCAGCGAAGGAACCAATGGACTTCTCATTAATATTCCATCATAGACAAATCCACACTCACCGATAGAAGACTCTCCACAAAGGAGTGTTAGACCTCAATCCAAACACCTATTTCATAAGATAACTTAGCTAGACATGATACGACTCTACTTGACTCTAAAATACAAAGATAAAGATAAAGATACTGGGCACTCCCCCAAGCTTGGAACAAGCTAAGGGGATGCCATTGCCCAAGGAGATTTCACGCCTCATTATTGTTCCCGTTGATCACGTAGTCCTTGACAAAGCGCTTCCATGGCAGGGGTTCTCCAGTCTCATATAAGATGTCAGTCTCCGGGTTTCTGCACTCAGCACCCAAACCCATGCGCATAAACTTTAGTTCATACTCACAGTTCTGGTTCTGCATATCATAAATCTTCCCTTGAAGCTCAATCACTCTTTCTTCCAGTTTGGTTATGCTTGACCACATCTCCTTCATCGCCTTCTTGTAGTGTGCTTTCAGATCGTTGCTGATGTCGAAGTTGGCTTCAACACCATGCTCGACCATCTTCTTGTACTTGAAGACTTCATGCTCCACTTCTTCCATCTTGGACTGGATGCTCCCCTCCTTGACAGGTCCCTTTAGATCTTCGCTGTGGAAGACACCATGCTCCACCCGAATAGTTTGAGGGTGCTTCTTCACCTCAGCGAGGTAAGGGTTGATGACGTTGACGATGAACTTGTCCTTGGGGGAGCTTGGGGAAGCCATGGCACCTAGGTCTAGCTGAAAGATTTCCTGGTAGAAACAGCTCGAAAAGAAAACACACGAAGTCGCGAGATACGGTGCTGGGACGATCCGGGAAATTAAATAGCAAAACTTTCCGCACCAAAATTAAGGTAACAGGCCAAAGTGGGGTCGGAGACGGACTCCGGGGTGCCCAGGCGGCCTCCCGGCGCAGCCAGGGGGTAGGCCGCGCCAGAGGGGGCCTGAGCCCCATGGAGCTCCTCTCTGGCTCCCTTAGGCCTGGAATTTTCCTAATTTTTCAAAAACCTCATAATATGAAACTTTTTATTGATGTTCGCGATGTTTCCTTACCTTAATACATACATTTTCTTATTCTTTATCTGCTGGTGTCTGAAACAAGGCTGCAACATGTTCTTCATGAGTTGTTGTGTGTATCAAATCAAAATCAACATTGACAGGGTCTCCTTCCATGTAATGCTTGAGTCTTTGCCCATTTACAACTTTAGGTTTGGTGCCTTCAAAATTTTTAATCTTAATCGCGCCGGAGCGGTAGACTTCTTCGATATGAAATGGCCCTTCCCATCTGGAAAGTAGTTTACCTGGAGAGAACCTTAAACGGGATCTAAACAACAAAACTTTATCACCAACATTAAATTCACATTTCAGAATCCTTCAATCATGCCACTTATTTACCTTTTCCTTGAACTTTATCACCAACTGGATCTCGGGACGAGATCCCTTGTTGGTGGTGTTCTATTGTAACAACCCAGATTTCACAAAAATTAAAAAATTTGTTTTCGGTGTGAATTGTTTGATTGTCTGATTTGTTTGCGGTGTTTGCATCCCCGATTTATCGATCGGCGATTATTTTTCCCCCTCTTATCTCGTACCGGACGGAGACCGACCCTTGCCACCCTGACACTCGACCTTGCGACACCGGGTTTCACCCGATCACCGTCGCGAAAACCGCACGAGACCAGCCGCAGCCAACAGAACAAAAACCCCGTTTAATATTTAAACGTGTTATTTTTATAGCGCGCCAGAAAGTGTTTTCGGAATGGTTCCAGCGCGAGGTGAACGCCGCCGGCTCGACGCGCTGATCGCGCAGTTCGAAGTTTTACCCGAATCGGAGGTACCGCGGACCCCCGGCGGTCAGAAACGTGAGCACCGGGCGCGTGAGAGAAAAACCGGGGATGTTTTTGCAAACTTCCAGCCACCTGGGCTATATAAAGACCACCACACTCCCACCCCTTTCTAGGGTTTTCCCTAAGCCAAAACTGCAGCCACCCCCCTGATCTATCTCAGATTTTCCCAATTTAGGCCCCATTTTCGCAAACCCTAGCCCTCTCAGATATGGACCGTCAGATCTCGCGATCCGACGGCCCAGATCGAGCCAGTCCCTCCACCTTCTCTCTCTCCTCTCCACCAACTGCCCACGCCCGTTGAGCCGCCGCCCGCGCCGCTGCCGCGCGCAACCGGCCGACGCCGGCAGCAGCCGTGCCGCCGCACCCCGCAGCAGGTCGCCGCGCTCCTCTTCCCTCTCCTCTCCCTCTCCCCTCTGCCTCACCCGCCTCCCTCCTCCTCTCGCCCTCACCATCTCCCTCTCTTCCCTCTCGCAGGAGTAGCCGCTCCATGGCCACGAGCAGAAGCTCGAGGATCTCGTCTGTGCCGCTGCCGTGAGGACCCCCGAGATCGAGCCAGGAACCTCCGCAGCGCCTCCCCTCACCGGGATCCGGCGGCCCCGCACCGGTCCATGCCTCCTCTCGCCGGCGGCCGGCTAGGCAGCCGCGCCGGCGCCGCCATGTCCAGTCCCGAGCGAGACGGGGACGAGGCCATCCCCGATCCAGCCGATCCGCCGCCGTTTCCCCGAGTGGGCCGACCCATCACCGGTCCACGCCCAGCCGGTCGCCAGCCCGAGCCGGCCTCCCTGGCCCGAGCCGAGCGGGCCTCTCCAGGCCGCCAGTTGGGCCGTGGCCCATGGGTGAGCTCGCCCCTTTTTTTTCTTTTTATTTATTTATTTATTTATTTCTTGCTGTTGGGCCCAATAGCACTACTTTCGGCCCGTTAGCTGTTTTTTTTACTTTTCTAGTTTATTTATTTGCAGATTGTGAAGTAATTTTGCGGTGCCCGTAACTTTTTAACGGTAGTCCGGATCGCGACGCGTAAAACATGAAACTTGCTTAGAATTTTGTGTAGATTATTAAAATGTGCTTTGTTGTCATGTTTGAACTTGTTAACTTGCTATTTAACTACTAATTACAACTGCTTTCCACTGTAAACTGTAATTGCAATTAATTTTTAACCGTTGCTCCGATAAAAATGTTCTTTATATGTAACTTGACTAGAATTGCATGTAGATTATGTTTATGCTGCTTTTTCTTGATAATAACTAATATAAAATTATGTTTAGGGAAAAACAGTACCAATTTCCATTTTTATCGTGGGGTCCGCAATAGTTTGCCATGTATAGGTTTTACCCCCACTTAAATTGACTAGATTAGATAGTTTATTTATGCTTCATCTCTTGTCATGTTTGTGTGCTATGCCATGCTTCTGTGCTATGCCATGTTAACAACCTTTTTCTCACCTTGTGTAGCTAAACAACTTGAACCGATTCTAAATATGTGGTATCGTCGTGTGAGACGAATGCCCCACTTAACCTGTTAGTAATCGCTCTCGACGGTAGGTGCGATGTCTCATGTTGCTTCTTGTTGATGCTTGCTCGTGTTTGCTTCGTAGTAATAGATGCTTGCTCGTTGATTGCTTTCCAGTGTTTACCGTCTTGTGTGCTATCGCAGGTACCTCTCGGAGACGACGCGAGTTTGCGATCAACTACACCTTCGGAACCCGACTTCTCAACAGGCAAGGACTATATATTACTTATGATCCATTCTATTTCAACCAGCGGTTTGCATGCTAGTCTAGGTTAGGTTCGATGTTTGATCCTACCACATGTTTACAGCCTTTTTCAAACCGATACAGCCATGTCCCCTCCCAGCAAACCATGTACTGCTATGTTACTATTGCTCGTTGCTCAGCCCCTGCTTAGTATGCATGCTTAGGATGCTACGATGTTACCCTGTTACTCCTTGGTGTGGGCTATCACATTATTATATTGTTGTTGATGATTTGATTATTATAAATGTTGACTATATTCGACGAAGGATGGAAGGTCTAGGCTATCCCACCCCGACGCTTTGTTCCATTCGAGTCACCTAGGACCCGAGTTCCGGGTATTGGTTTTATGTCGGGACCCGAAATATGCGTATGTAATTCCAGTCACAACTCAATCACATGGAGAGCCGAGAGCCGTACCCACTTGTCTAAGAAGACAAGGCCAAGCACAAGACACTCTCGGAAAGCATCGTACGTGAGGGGCATCCCATCCAGACCGGATGATCAACTGAGATGGGTCCTCATCGCCCTCTCACAAGTCTAAATGATTATGGGTGGTGAAATCCCATACTCATAGACAAGTCGCCTCAACCATGTTATCGATTGAATCATAACCCTTACATAAACAGACTCCAGCCCGATCACTTAGTCGGGGTCTAGGGCGGGCTCGATCATACAACAAAGTGTGCACGTGACAGAGTCACGAGTAATCGCATCGCGATGCCCCAAGCTGCGCACATCTAAGGGTCACTTGGTGTATGAAAGACCGCCAGCTAGATCACAACTAAGGTCTCGAAAACCCATACTAAGACATGCATGTTATAATCATACACGCAACACACATGTCTCTCCAAAGTACTTCTTTATTGACTTACACATAGAGCATACAAAGATCATATGACTATGATCCATCATTACATCAAACAACGGAAGCAAATTAGGTCTGAGTACAGACAAGATTAACAAATGGCTTAGAGAAGCCTTGTTCAACAAACATGCCCTTCCACGAGGGACCAGACTGCTATCTAGAACTATGCTAGCTTAATCAACGTTGAGCTTCAGGAAGGTGAATCCGTCGGGGGATGGGTTTCCATCTAAAACATAGAATAAGCAAACGTGAGTACAAAGTCGTACTCAGCAAGACTTACATCGGAACTATACTACTCATGCTCAAGTTTCAAGGTAAAGGGAGGTGGGGTTTCAACATGCAGGAGTGCCAGCTTTGACTTGGCTAGTCCTGTACTACGAGTACCAGACTTGAGGTAAGAAGAGTACATGAATCCACTACCAAGTCTCCAATCAATACACCACTATGGCTACTTCCTCGACTTCCCCACGAGGAGCACACCATAGCACTCACGCTTATCTTGCGAGTTTTAGAGTATCCATTCAAGTTGTCTAATAATCAGGTACAGGTTCCAAGTAGTCCATGACCGCGGACGCGACTATTTGAATAGTTTTGTTAACCTTGCAAGGGTGTAAACTACACACACATGACCATCGGTTACCGCCTTTTGCTCGCCACCGTTCAAGAGGTGACAGCGAGGATGTTCACCACGACACTTCGCTGACAACCGGTCTATTCCAGGAGTCGACTATCTGAGTTGCCTCCGCTCGAGAGTCCGACCGGATCAACGAAACGGACAATGCAAGTGACCGAGACGCCACCTTTGGCAGATGGTTTTCCTGCCTCACAGGTGCACCCACATATCTATATGATGCAACCAATCCTTCATTCTTTTCCTATGCACATGC
Organism: Bromus sterilis; assembly: GCA_950022295.1. Classification (NCBI taxonomy): domain Eukaryota; kingdom Viridiplantae; phylum Streptophyta; class Magnoliopsida; order Poales; family Poaceae; genus Bromus; species Bromus sterilis. The sequence continues at coordinate 212,086,376 of OX465598.1, read as the reverse complement.
CAAATGGAAAGCCCGAACTAATGTGACTCCTGGACGTCAACACAGATCAAGGTACTAGGCCGAGAGGGGTCAGTGAGGCCAATGTGTGGTTGTACTCTTTGTCTTGGATTACCATACAAGAAATCAGTGCTTAAGGCGGTGTTCAACGAGACAACCCACTGTGTACTCCTACACAGCCTCTCATCGTTCATCTTGTATTAGGGTGGATTCATCAACACGTTATCATCCGCATCACTGTGATCATCTATCCCGACTCACATTCAAAGTAACCTCATTGTACCACTAAGCAACAATAAGAAGTAACAGTTGTAGGGTCCACATGCGCATCATTCAACTCCAAAGTGTGCTAGGATTGTGGTTTTCTTAATACGGTGACAAAATGATAGGTCATGCATCGGAATGGGTTCAACTATGCGAAAGAACGTGTCTCGGTGATCTCCTAAACATGCATAAGCGAGACTGAGAGGGAAGTAGGATTTTATAGACATGATCAATGGGATTTGCTTGCCTTGCTGACGATGCACGGGGTTTACCGAACTTCTTCTCCTTCGGGGGTGATCACCGTCTCGGAGGCACTGTTACCGGCACAATCATCAACAAGAGGGGGGCAACATTGAATTTAAATGCACAATCACATGATAATGTTGTCCATGATGTGAATGGTGCTGGTTTGTTGTACATTTGATTTAAATGAAGTGTATTGCATTTGAAATGCAAATTCAAACTCCACATATGAATTTCAAATTAGCCAAGTTGCATTTGCTAGTGTTTGATATTTGAAAACCATGTGATCATGTGTGTTTATGCCTCTCATGTACAAGTGATTAAGTTTGCCTTGCAATGGTTCAAATTAGAGTAGCATTTGAATTTAATTTGAATTAATTCCAATTAAACAAAATAGCAAAAGCTACTGGTCCCATTTTAAATTCATCTCAAACATAGCTGAAAGTTGTATATTTGGTTAGATTATTTTCTGCTGATCATTTTTCATATATTATTTGTCCAATTTGGAGTTAATGTGAATTTTCTATGAATTTCCAAAGTTTAATGTATTTTCTGTCTTTTCTGTAATTCTTTTAATCAATTTCTATTTATTGCGTCACTGTGACATATGGCTGACGTCAAGGGGCTCTGGACAGTGGGCCAGCCCTGTCAGTGGGAGAGGTTTATCTCTCTGTTTTAATTAAAGAGAGAGGGAATTAGGTTAGGGGGCACCCACTTGTCAGTGAGGGTGGGGGTTAGTTTAGGGGGGTGGTTAAGCCCTAACTAACCGGCCACGTCGGCCTCACCAGCGTTTAGCCGACGGTGGCACTGGCCACGGGAGTGCCTCTATGGAGCTAGGCTCCCGGCCTTGGCTGGCTGCGCTGCGAGCAATGGGGCGTAGCCCTTGCTCGTGCGCATCGCCCCGAGCGCACGACGACCACGGGGAAGCACCATAGGCACGGCAGTGGCCTTGCCGGCGGCGACCCGTGCTCGGGTTCGACGGTATTGACGCTCCGGTGCTGCACAGAGAGCGTGAAAAGGGGGAAAAGGACGTGGAGCTCACCGTGAAAGCTTTGGGGAGCACGGCGAGGCTTGAGGGGGCTCGGAGCAGGCGAATTACTCACCGGAGTCGAAGGCGGCCGACGGTGGAACCTTGAACCTGGCGTCGCAGCAAGAGTTCCTGGCTTCGATTCGACGCGCGGCTAGACGGAGACGAGGGTGGCCGACCTCCTGGACATGGCATCGAGGGAGGAGGGGGCTGCTGGCCACGGCTGGGCGGCGAAGGTGCTCCGGGGAGCTCTCGGGCGGCTGCGAGAACGGCGAGGGGAGGCAGGGAGACGAGCAGCGAGAGAGGGAGAGAGTGCGGGGGCTTCTGGGCGTCCTCGTGGCGCTCTGAGGAGGAAGGGGAGGGCCTAGGTGGCCTCGTCGTCGCGGTGCCGGTCGCCGGCCGAGGCATGCTCGACAGCGAGCTGCTTCAGCCCGCGGGGAGGAAGACGACACGCGCGGGGAGGTGGGCTGGGCCGTGCTGCGGTAAGTTGGGCTTCTTTCTTGGTAAGCCCTTTTCTTTATTTTCTTTTCTTTTCTGTTTTTCTTTTCTTCCTGTAATTTGTTTTGCTCTGTTAAAAATACCAAGGAATTTTATAAAAATGCCCAAATAATTTTAAAAGACTTGGGTGACCAGTAGAAAACCACATCCAAGTTATGGGCATTTTTGAAATTCAACACATTTGAATTTCAAATCAAATAGGAGTCAAATTTAATTTCCAGGGCACATTTTGAATTTTTGAAGATTCCATGGGCATGGGAATGAACCCAAACCACTTTTAAAATGATCACCATCATTTATAGGAATTTTCCAAATATTCAAATGGTTTTTGGAAAAAGATTTTTATCTGGCCATTTGAATTAATTTCTCAGGGATTTTCTTTTCCCCATTTTTGCATTTCTTTTGAAATTTTTACATGATGCAAAGGAGCAATCAAACCCTAGCACTTACCTAACTTGGGGTTGTGACAACTCGCCCCCACTCAAAAGACTCTCGTCCCGAGATTCAGAAGTCGTCGGGAAGAGGGTGGCGTACTCAGCACGGAGGCGGTCTTCTCTTTCCTATGTTGATTCTTTCTCGGAGTGGTGTGACCATTGCACTTTCAGAAACTTGATCTTCTGACGACGAGTGACACGCTCTGTGGAATCAAGAATACGAACATGGTACTCTCGATAAGGAAGGTCATCTTGGAGATCAAGTGTTTCATGGTTGACTTCGTGGATGTGGTCCTTGAAGCAATGACTGAGTTGTGACACATGGAATACGTCATGTACTCAGGAAAGGTGCGGAGGTAGCTCAAGTTGGTAAGCAACTTCTCCACGTTTGGCGAGAATGCGGAAAGGTCCGATGTAACATGGGGCCAACTTGCCTTTGATACCGAATTGTTGGATTCCCTTCAGAGGAGTAACCCGAAGGTAAGCCTTCTCATCCAGATTGTAGCTCTCTTCTCTATGATGACGATCATAGTAGCTCTTATGACGAGACTGGGCGGCTTTCAATCGATCACGAATAATGCGAACTTGCTCTTTTGCTTCCATGATCATATCCGGTCCAAAGAATTGTCTTTCACCGATTTCTGACCAGTTAAGGGGTGTTCGACATCGTCGTCCATAGAGGAGTTCAAAAGGAGCCATGTTCAGACTAGATTGGAAACTATTGTTATAAGCAAATTCGGCGAATGGAAGAGATTTCTCCCAATTCTTTCCGAATGAGATAACACAAGCTCTTAGCATGTCTTCCAAGATTTGATTAACCCTTTCAACTTGACCGCTAGACTGAGGATGGAAAGCTGTACTAAAGGAGAGATGAGTTCCCATAGCATTCTGAAAGCTTCCCCAAAATCTAGAGGTGAAAAGGCTACCACGATCAGAATTGATTTCCAAAGGAACACCATGAAGAGACACAATTATAGAGACATACAAGTCCGCTAACTGACTAGCAGTTATAGACTCGCGAACGGACAAGAAGTGTGCGACTTTGGAAAGTCTATCCACCACAACGAAGATGGCATCATTTCCTGTCTGGGTTTTTGGAAAGCCAGTGATGAAATCCATACCGACTTTGTCCCATTTCCACTCGGGAATAGGTAAAGGTTGAAGTGTACCAACAGGTCTTTGATGTTCTTCCTTAATGCAACGACAAACATCACATTTGGCAACAAATCGAGCAATGTATCTCTTTATCCTAGTCCACCAAAATCTCTGGCGTAGATCTCGGTACATTTTTGTGCTACCGGGATGAATCGAGAGGGGTGTGTCATGGGATTCTTTGAGGATGTGTTGCCTTAGTTCCCTATTCTTAGGTACTACCAAACGATTTTCAAAGAATACCGTTCCTTTGCTATCTGTGGAGAAACATTTATCAACTCCGCTAGCAATGTTCTCCTTGATTCGGCGAACACCTCGTGAACGCCTTTGGGCAGATTTGATCCTCAAGTGTTGGTTTCGCCACAAAGTTGAAAAGAGATCCACGAGGAACAATCTCGAGATTAAGCTTTCGAAATTCCTCATGAAGAAGTGGTTGATACTGTTGTAACATGAGGTTGTTACAATACGACTTACGACTTAGTGCATCATCCATGACATTGGCTTTGCCTGGGGTGTAAGAAATTCCTAAGTCATAATCTTTTATCAACTCTATCCAGCGTCTTTGCCCGAGATTAAGATCTGGGTGGGTGAATATGTATTTGAGGCTTTGGTGGTCGGAATAGATCTCACAACGATTACCAAGGAGGTAATGTCGCCAAGTCTTCAGGGCATGAACTACGGCAGCGAGTTCAAGATCATGGGTAGGATAGTTCTCTTCATGTGGCCGCAACTGGCGTGAAGCATAAGCTACCACATGTCTATCTTGCATAAGTATGCATCCTAACCCTTGCCGTGAAGCGTCACAATAGATCTCGAAATCCCTTTTGGTGTCTGGAGGCGCAAGTACGGGGGCAGAAGTCAATCTTCTTTTCAGCTCTTGAAAGCTTTCCTCGCACTTGGGAGTCCATTGGAATTTCTTATCTTTCTTGAGGAGTTCAGTTAGAGGCTTTGCAACTTTGGAGAAGTTCTCAACGAAGCGGCGGCAATAGCTTGCTAAGCCAAGAAAACTCCTAACTTGCTTAACCGATTCAGGTGGAGTCTAGTCAAGGACGGCCTGAACTCTCTCGGGATTGACAGCAATGCCTTTCGCAGAAATCACGTGGCCTAAGTAGGTCACTTCTGTTGCCAAAATTTGCACTTAGAGAACTTGGCATATAGGCGATGCTCTCGAAGCTTCATCAATACCAACCTAAGATGTTCTGCGTGCTCTTCTTCGTTCTTCGAGTAGATGAGAATGTCATCAAGATAAACTACAACAAATTTATCTAGGTACTCCGTGAAGATCGAATTCATTAAGCGCGAGAATGTGGCGGGGGCATTGGTTAAACCGAAGGACATGTCGGTGTACTCGTAAAGACCGTAACGAGTAGTGAAAGACGTTTTTGGAATGTCCTCGTTTCTGATTTTTATTTGATGATAGCCTAATCTCAAATCCATCTTGGAGAAGACAGAGGATCCAACAAGTTGATCATAAAGATCATTGATCCGGGGAAGTGGGTACTTGTTCTTTATCGTCGCTAGATTTAGCGGGCGATAGTCTACGCACATCCTTTCTATTCCATCTTTCTTTGTTACGAACAGAACGGGGCAACCCCATGGCGATGAGCTAGGGCGGATGAAGCCTTTTGCCAACAAAGCTTCAAGTTGGATTTTAAGCTCAGCTAACTCATGTGGGGCCATTTTGTATGGGCGTCTAGAAATTGGGCCTGTGCCTGGTATAAGATCAACTATGAATTCTACACATCTGTCGGGTGGCTAGGTTTAAGGGGTTGGATCTCTGAATAGCTTCCTAGAGGATGACCAAGGTTTATTAGGGGCTACAACAGATATGTCAGAGTAGCAAAGTACCCCAACACGATGGTTAGTAAGGTTATTCTGGCTAGAAGACATCTAAAGTGGGAGGAAGAGCTGCAAATGAATCACTATAGGTTTCTAGAACAAAACCTACAACAAACTCTAGAGAACTGTCAGGCATACCACCTAGAAGTTCTTCTAAAAGGACATCCGAAATGGAGAGAAGGATTTTGCAATTGCATCAGATTATGAAGAAACCTGGAATAACTCGGACATCATAACGGTTATACCGGGAAGGAAAATGAAACAACCTCGAAGAAATTGGACATAACTTCTTCAAGGATCTCAAAACACAGAGACTCTGGACGACCACAACAATCCTACGGCTACAAGGAAGCACTCAACGAGATGTCGTAGTAAATACATAGATGAGCCTAGTCCTATCTTCCCGTAGAAAAGATGAGGGTGACTCAGAACTCAGATCGATGAAGGTAAGGAGAAAAAGAAGCCTTACGTTGTTCCCTTATACCCAAAGTAACTATATAACTATAGAATGCTAGACTCGACTTCGACCAAGGGTTGAATAATCCTACAGACAGTCTTGCTCTGATACCAAGTCTGTCGGGACCCGGAATATGCGTATGTAATTCCAGTCACAACTCAATCACATGGAGAGACGAGAGCCGTACCCACTTGTCTAAGTATACAAGGCCAAGCACAAGACATTCTCAGAAAGCATCGTACGTGAGGGGCATCCCATCCAGGCCGGATGATCAACTGAGATGGGTCCTCATCGCCCGCTCACAAGTCTAAATGATTATGGGTGGTGAAATCCCATACTCATAGACAAGTCGCCTCAACCATGTTATCGATTGAATCATAACCCTTACATAAAAAGACTCCAGCCCGATCACTTAGTCGGGGTCTAGGGCGGGCTCGATCATACAACAAAGTGTGCACGTGACAGAGTCACGAGTAATCGCATCGCGATGCCCCAAGCTGCGCACATCTAAGGGCCACTTGGTGTATGAAAGTCCGCCAGCTAGATCACAACTAAGGTCTCGAAAACCCATACTAAGACATGCATGTTATAATCATACACGCAGCACACATGTCTAGTATGAACAGCAGGTATCATCACATAACTCTACAAAGTACTTCTTTATTGACTTACACATAGACCATACAAAGATCATATGACTATGATCCATCATTACATCAAACAATGGAAGCAAATTAGGTCTGAGTACAGACAAGATTAACAAATGGCTTAGAGAAGCCTTGTTCAACAAACATGCCCTTCCACGAGGGACCAGACTGCTGTCTGGAACTATGCTAGCTTAGTCAACGTCGAACTTCAGGAAGGTGACTCCATTGGGGGCTGGGTTTCCATCTAAAACATAGAATAAGCAAACGTGAGTACAAAGTCGTACCTAGCAAGACTTACATCAGAACTATACTACTCATGCTCAAGTTTCAAGGTAAAGGGAGGTGGGGTTTCAACATGCAGGAGTGCCAGCTTTGACTTGGCTAGTCCTGTACTACGAGTACCATACTTGAGGTAAGAAGAGTACACGAATCCACTACCAAGTCTCCAATCAATACACCACTATGGCTACTTCCTCGACTTCCCCACGAGGATCACACCATAGCACTCACGCTTATCTTGCGAGTTTTAGAGTATCCATTCAAGTTGTCTAATAATCAGGTACAGGTTCCAAGTAGTCCATGACCGCGGACGCGGCTATTCGAATAGTTTTGTTAACCTTGCAAGGGTCTAAGCTAGACACACATGACCATCGGTTACCGCCTTTTTCTCGCCACCGTTCAAGAGGTGACAGCGAGGATGTTCACCACGACACTTCGCTGACAACCGGTCTATTCCAGGAGTCGACTATCTGAGTTGCCTCCGCTCGAGAGTCCGACCGGATCAACGAAACGGACTCAAACAATGCAAGTGACCGAGACGCCACCTTTGGCAGATGGTTTTCTTGCCTCACAGGTGCACCCACATATCTATATGATGCAACCAATCCTTCATTCTTTTCCTATGCACATGCCAAATGGAAAGCCCGAACTAATGTGACTCCTGGACGTCAACACGGATCAAGGTACTAGGCCGAGAGGGGTCAGTGAGCCCAATGTGTGGTTGTACTCTTTGTCTTGGATTACCATACAAGAACTCGGTGCTTAAGGCGGTGTTCAACGAGACAAACCACTGTGTACTCCTACACAACCTCTCATCGTTCACCTTGTATTAGGGTGGATTCATCAACACGTTATCATCAGCATCACTGTGATCATCCATCCCGAATCACAGTAACCTCATTGTACCACTAAGCAGCAATAAGTAGTAACAGTTGTAGGGGCCACATGATCATCATTCAACTCCTAAATCTGCTAGGATTGTGGTTTGCTTAATACGGTGACAAAATGATAGGTCATGCATCGGAATGGGTTCAACTATGCGAAAGAACGTGTCTCGGTGATCTCCTAAACATGCATAAGCGAGACTGAGAGGGAAGTAGGATTTTATAGACATGATCAATGGGGTTTGCTTGCCTTGCTGACGATACACGGGGTTTATCGAACTTTTTCTCCTTCGGGGGTGATCACCGTCTCGGAGGCACTGTTACCGGCACAATCATCAACAAGAGGGGGGCAACATTGAATTTAAATGCACAATCACATGATAATGTTGTCCATGATGTGAATGGTGCTGGTTTGTGGTACATTTGATTTAAATGAAGTGTATTGCATTTGAAATGAAAATTCAAACTCCACATATGAATTTCAAATTAGCCAAGTTTCATTTGCTAGTGTTTGATATTTAAAAACCATGTGATCATGTGTGTTTATGCCTCTCATGTACAAGTGATTAAGTTTGCCTTGCAATGGTTCAAATTAGAGTAGCATTTGGCTGATGTCAGGGGGCTCTGGCCAGTGGGCCAGTCCTGTCAGTGGGAGAGGTTTATCTCTCTGTTTTAATTAAACAGAGAGGGGATTAGGATAGGGGGGGAACTTGTCAGTGAGGGTGGGGGTTAGTTTAGGGGGGTGGTTACGCCCTAACTAACCGGCCACGTCGACCTCACTGGCGTTTAGCCGCCGGTGGCACTGGCCACGGTGGTGCCTCGCTGGAGCTAGGCTCCCAGCCTTGGCTGGCTGTGCTGCGAGCACTGGGCGCAGCCCTTGCTCGTGCGCATCGCCCCGAGCGCACGACGACCACGGGGAAGCACCGTAGGCACGGCGGCGGCTTTTGCCGGCGGCGACCCGTGCTCGGGTTCGACGGTATTGACGCTTCGGTGCAGCACAGAGAGCGTGAAAAGGGGGAAAAGGACGTGGAGCTCATCGTGATCGCTCTGGGGAGCACGGCGAGGCTTGAGGGGGCTCGGAGCAGGCGAATTGCTCGCCGGAGTCGAAGGCGGCCGGCGGTGGAACCTTGAACCTGGCGTCACAGCAAGAGTTCCTGGCTTCGATTCGACGCGCGGCTAGACGGAGACGAGGGTGGCCGACCTCCTGGACATGGCGGTGAGGGCGGAGGGGGCTGCTGGCCACGGCTGGGCGGCGAAGGTGCTCCGGAGAGCTCTCGGGCGGCTGTGAGAACGGCGAGGGAGGCAGGGGAGAAGAGCAGCGAGAGAGGGAGAGAGTGCGGGGGCTTCTGGGTGTCCTCGTGGCGCTCTGAGGAGGAAGGGGAGGGCCTAGGTGGCTTCGTCGTCGCGGTGCCGGTCGCCGGCCGAGGCATCCTCGACAGCGAGCTGCTTCGGCCCGCGGGGACGAAGACGACACGCGCGGGGAGGTGGGCTGGGCCGTGCGGCGGTAAGTTGGGCTTCTTTCCTGGTAAGCCCTTTTCTTTATTTTGTTTTCTTTTCTGTTTTTCTTTTCGTTCTGTAATTTGTTTTGCTCTGTTAAAAATACCAAGGCGTTTTATAAAAATGCCCAAATAATTTTAAAAGACTTGGGTGACCAGTAGAAAACCACATCCAAGTTATGGGCATTTTTGAAATTCAACACATTAGAATTTCAAATCAAATAGGGGTCAAATTTAATTTCCAGGGCACATTTTGAATTTTTGAAGATTCCATGGGCATGGGAATGAACCCAAACTACTTTCAAAATGATCACCATCATTTATAGGAATTTTCCAAATATTCAAATGGTTTTTGGAAAAAGATTTTTATCTGGCCATTTGAATTATTTTCTCAGGGCTTTTCTTTTCCCCATTTTTGAATTTCTTTTGAAATTTTTACATGATGCAAAGGAGCAATCAAACCCTAGCACTTACCTAACTTGGGGTTGTGACATTTTAAGACTGAGCGTGCCTAACCGCGTGTGGGATTTTATGGGGTCCCCTTTTCTTACCTACCTAGCTTCAAACATTTCTAGTGGTGGCCCAAGCTGATTTACCATTTGAAAACGTGTATGTGCTTGGTTGGGCCCCCAGATGTTTTAAAACAACTTGGGCCAGTGGAGACATGGTTTCTCTGTTGGTGCACCCGATCAGCTAGGACCCGGTTTCCCATGTGTGATTAACCGGCTATCCGAACTGCGTCATACGGAAGAGTCCGATCCGAGAGCGTGGCCGGCTTTTGGATTGGGTGTCGACTCCCCGGGGGCCACCCGGATTTGTTCGTTGTTAGCTAGAGCGACCTGTCGTTTCGGATCTCTTGGAACTAAATCATAAAATGGTTGCCTGTGATGGGTAGCAACTGAGAGAGATGGGCGTGCGTGCGGAGCCTTGTAATGGGCAGTTGGTACACCCCTGCAGGGTTAAATCTTTTCGAGAAGCCGTGTCCACGGTTATGGACGACTTGAGACCTACTCCTTGTTCATAGACAACAACAACTGAGATAATCTTAATATAACTTGATCAACGTGTGTGTGTGCATTTATTGCTTCTTCTTCGTCGGGATGCGAAGAGGAGGACAAGGATAGGATAAGTGTTATGCTTGCGTAAGTAGTTGATAGCAAGACTTGTTGGAGGCGATTCCTCATCGAATGCTTGGCTTCTTACCTTACTCTCTAGATCGTTAGCCACTTCATAAATGCTAGTGCGGCAGCAACCTCACCACTTACCCCTTCCTTACCGTAAACTACTAGTTGTCCTAGAATGACGAGTGATGAAGTCCTTGCTGGGTCAGATGACCACTACAGTTGGATGCTGAGTACCTCTGTACTCATGATACTACCCCCAAACTCTTTTCAGGGTTCTGATCGACAACAGGTATGGTGATCGACGTTTCACGTGGAGACTCGACGACGACTAGTTAGGCGGATCCCGGCGGAGAGCCTGGACCCGTGTTGTTATGGGAATCGATGTTTTTCTCTTTGCCACTAGGCATTTGATTGTAGTCTGTACTCAGACATATATCTTCCGCTGTTGTATTGTATTTGAGGCAGTTGTATGCCGATTGTATGAGATGTTGTATCCTTGTATCTGTAATGTTGTGATATCATGTTGGAAATCCGGGGCATATGACTTCGTCATGTGTCGCGGTGGGACCGATATGTGCTTCGTCCCCGGATCTGGATGGAAACATCAAGATCTGGAACAGTACCGCATATCCGGCCTTACAGTTGTGTTCTAGATTTTGAAAGTGAAGCGTGTTTCTCAAAGAAAGCTGGGTTCTAACTTGTTATGAACAGCAAGCAAAGCTAAAGAAAACTACAAATAAAACCTAAGAGCTAGATGCTCCAAGCGTAGCACATTACGCATGAAGTGATAAAAATATAGTGAAACGAAAGACGAACTGATAATTGTTGATGGAGAAGGGGATGCACGGGGGCATCCCCAAGCTTAGGCGCTTGAGTCTCCTTGAATATTTCTTGGGGATTCATGGGGGCATTCCCAAGCTTGAGCGCCTGACACTCCTGAATCTTCTTTCATCATCTTCCCTCGCACACTTGAAAACTCCCTTCATACATAACTCATCATAATCTGATTAGCGAGGTTAGTACCCATAATAAAATAATTTTCCCTCTACTAGAAATAAGGATATTCTTGAAAAGCTACTGTTTCTCAAGATTTCCAAAAAGTTTTTGCAAAGAAAAAGCAACCTTAAGGTTTACAAAACAAAGAAGAGGCAAAACAGGAAAGAATCTGTGAAAAATAGACCAGCAGGTAGTAAAGAATTTTTTAGGGATACTTCTGCAACTCAAATAAAAACACTCAGAACATACGAAAGTTCCGTAATTGTATAGAGCACGCTGTGTAAAATTTCAGCTCAAAAAGATGAACTGGGATTTTTCTTGTGATTTTTCCCGTCACGAGGACAGAATCTGTTTTCTGGACAGCATGTCACAACTTTCACTTCCCTTGTCATATGAGGATATAATTGGCACAAAGCTTGAAAAGTAAAGATACAATGATGTTGCTATAGTAGTAACAATCATCAAGACCACTAAAAACAGAAGGAAAACAAAAAGGAAAACCTAAATTCGTTGCGGGCTGCCTCCCGAAAGCGCTTCTTTAAAGCCATTAGCTAGGCTTAAAGATTTTAGAAGATGCTCCCATAAGAATAAGGATTTGAAGCAAAAGAGAGCATCAAGAAGAAAATATGAAACGTATTTAATCCTAACCCACTTCCTATGCATTGGCATCTTGTAAGAAAATAAATCGAAGAAGCGCAAAGAGACAAGCATAGGAAGGTGGGACAAGAACAACTTCAAAACTTTCATCATAAAGAGAGGTGTTTTTGTAACATGAAAGTTTCTAAAACCAAACTTTCCTCTATCAAAGTAATTTTGAGTAGTATCATGAACAACATCAAGAATATAACTATCACATAAATCATGTTGTTCATGACCTACAAGAACACGTGTATAGTTTTCAACATGGTCTTTAGGATCATAAGATAATTGCAACCCATCACATTGAGCCTTGATAAGAGCAAAATTCTTCGGAATATGAGTTGGAGATTTCAAAAGGATAATAGGGCAATCAAGTGTGGGTGCAATAGCAAAAATTTTATTCTTAACATGAGGAACTATAGCAAGTTCATCTCCATAAGCATCATTCATAATGGCATCATGGCCGCAAGTATAAAAGGCATCAACTTCATCAAAAAGGGATATTTCAAAAGAATCCATAGGATCATAATACTCATATAAGGTAAGATTCAAAGAGTTACTCTCATTAGAAGGTAGACATGGATAGCTCCATTCTTCCTCCTTTTGTTCGTCACTCTCCTCCTCTTTTTCGTCCAAAGAGCTTTCAGGTTCAGCCATTTCTTCTTCCATATAGTCCTGCAAATCATTAGTCTCTTCCTTTGGTGGAGAGATTCTCTCAAGATGATCAGTAATATAATAATTTGCATCGTAATTTTCCAAACAATAGTTAAGTATAGCAAGACTCTCAGATTTGTAAGGGGCATCATCGATATTTTTAAGAAGAGAAGTAATATCATAGGCACCCTTATAAGCAACAAATTCTTCTATTTGCTCTGCATCATCAAAATTATAATTTCTCTTAGCATAAGAAGCTAAGGTTTCATCATCATTGTACTCACATTGGAAAGCAAGGTGTTTGTGCCTCATAAAGCAACAAGATTCATCCCTGCAGAAAGATATATTATATATTGAGCACAAGTTTCTAGCATACTCATACAACTGGCGTATTTGTTTCCATAAATGTATCCCCTTTTGAGACAAGCGGTGTTCCTTGTACCACTTTTGTTGATCCTCGGTGAATCATCCATGCCAATAACATCTGGTTTCAAAGAAGTCAGACATTGATTGGCAAGTAAGGAACTAGACATATTATTTTTTTTGAATTTTTTATAAAGGACACTAAAGCAAAAACTAAAAGGTAAACTAACAAGACTAAAAAGCAACGATAAAAGATAGTGTGCAACTCCCCTATCTTGAAGAGTGGAGTCCTCGGCAACGGCGCCATAAATTGCTTTTGATGGTACGATTTATCGCCCCCTCATTGGTTACCCAAAGTGGAAGGTTGAGATGTAGATAGCAGCAAATTTCCCTTAGCGAAGATGCTAAGGTTGAGGATTGACCAGTAGGAGTCCAAAATCGACAAGTAGGTGGCAAGGAAAGAATGGCACCGTTTTTAAGACAAAAGTTGCTTCCTTGACCTGGACCTGCACACACAACAAATAACTTTGCTCCCAACGAGTACAGAGGAGTTGTCAATTCCTCCGGCCTTGTTGTTTACAAAGGATCAAACGCATGGGATAATAATGATAGTGATGGCAACGGAAAAGTAGATAAAGCAATAAATAAATAGTGGGTGTAAACAGTATTGGAAATATGGACCGGGGTCCTATGATGTTCACTAGTGATGTCTCTCTCCCAAAAGACGATAAAATAGCTATGCGAGGTAAACAAATTACAACTGGGCAATTGACAGGATTATGTGCGCAAACCAATGCTAACTATGCTATAAAGAAAGGAAGAGGCTCAAAAGCATGAGCGGTACGCCAAGACAAGTAGACCGACATCCATCTGCATCTACCTACTAATCATCCACCTTGAGATATCTATCCAGAACATCTCGCTGGTATTAAGTTGCGAATCCCACCCAAAGTGTAAACTCAAAGCAACAGACAACTGCATTAAAGAACTTTGCGTAAAGTAAACAATCCTTGCACCCGCAAGTACAAGCACCGTTGTTTTCCCCCTGGTGGCAACATCACATCCCCTAGACTCATGTTTCTGTCACTCAAGCTAGTCATCGGGGGCATGAACCCACAATCATGCATAACGCTCCCTCTTGGAGTCACTACCTACTACTTGGCCAAAGCAATAAACAGCAACGGAGAACATGCAAGAATTACTCAAGAACATAAATATAAAAGTGGAGAATCAAATATATTACTCAAACACAATCTGAACATAGCCTCATAATCCATCGGATCCCAGCAAACTCAACATAGCAACAACACAAAGATTACATATGTGCCTCGATCATGTAAGGAAGCTCACGTGGTCTAATCCATGAAGAACAAAGAGGGGAGGATAACATCACATAGCTACTGATCATAGACCCATGGTCCAAGGTGGACTACTCATGGTTCATCCGGGAAGAATCCATGGTGGTGGAGAAGCTCCTGGAGGTGGTTCCTCCCTCCGGCAGGTGCCCGGAAGAGGTCTCCTGGTGCTCCCGATCTTGGAAGCGCGGCGGCGGCAGAACAGAGGAGAGATCGCGAAAAAGGGTTCTGTCTTTGGGGGTTTCGCATCACGGAGAATATATTGGCGAAGGCGGGCAGCCAGGGGCCCCACCAGGGGTCCAGGCGGCCCCCTGGCGCGGCCCCATCCTAGGGCGCGCCGGGAGGGCGCCTGGGGCCCTGGTTTGTCCCCTCTGGCCCCTCTCGGTGATTCCCGAAGCTTCCAAAGAGCTGATTTTTTATTGGATTTTCCCGAATTTTTGGAGCACTTTTAATATGGGGGAAACCTGAAATAGAAAAACAGCAGAAAACAGGAACTGACACTGGGGTGCACTGAGTTAATAGGTTAGTCCAATTATGATCAAAAGTGTATGGAAGTTCATCAATAACATAGCAATATCACACAAAGGAGGCATGGAGCAAGAAGAAATTATAGATACGTTTTGAACGTATCACCTCCACAAGCACAACAGCTGACGAGGTTACTGGACTCTAGCAGGTGGCAGTCGCAGACCAGGTTGACGAGGACAAAGCCGTCAACGCGGATGCAAAACAAGAGCCACCAGCACTCGAAGGACCAGCATGGACAAGACCTTTCCTCGACTACCTAATACACAAAATCCTGCAACAAGACGTCAAAGAGGCATGTCGCGTCACAAGACGATCCAAAGCCTTCACCATCATTAACAAGGAGCTCTAAAAACGCAACATCTCCCAGGTGCTTCAGAGATGCATTGAGTAGGAAGACGGCAAAGAACTGTTGCTCGACATTCATGAGGGAACCTGTGGGCACCACGCGAGCAGTCGGGCCCTAGTAGCCAAGGCATTCTGAGTAGGTTTTTACTAGCCCGCCGACATGCGAAATGCGGAAAACATTGTAAGACGATGTGTCACATCCCAAAAGTTTGCCAGCAGACCACACATGCCTGCATCAGAACTAAATAAAATAACACTGGCGTTGCCCTTCGCAACTTGGAGTCTCGACATGGTGGGACCTCTGAAGAAATCCTCCAAAGGACGCCGCACCCACCTCCTCGTCGCAGTCGACAAATTCACAAAGTGGATCAAAGCAGTACCCATCACCAGTTCAACTACCCTGCCGGCCGTAAATTTTATCAAGTCCATCATCTTCCGCTTCTAAGTCCCACACAACATCACCAATGATAACGGTACAAATTTCACAGCAAACGAATTTTAGGATTTCTGCAAGGATCTAGGCATCAAAATCAACTACGCATCAGTCGCGCACCCACAGTCTAATGGATAGGTCGAGAAAGTTAACGACCTGGTCTGTGGTGGAATCAAGAAACCACTCCTCGCACCACTCGAGCAAGCCGCGGGTAATTGGGTCAAAGAACTACCGACTATGTTATGGAGTTTGCGCATCACACCCAACGCTTCAACCCAGTACACTCCTTTCTTCATGGTGTATGGTGCCGAAGCGGTACTCCCACATGATCTAAGATTCGGCACCCCACGCATCACCGGATACAAAGAAGAAGAAGAAGCACAAGAGGCACTTTAATATGACAAGTACACAATGGACTAAGCGCGAGATTTAGCCCTCTCGCGATCAGAAGGATACCAAGAAAATCTACGCACTTACCAGAGTAGCCGGCTCCGCACCAGAGTGTTCAATGTAGGAGACCTTGTGCTCCGAATAAAACAGGAGAGGGTGCATAAACTCTCCCCCACAATGGGAAGGACCCTACATAATCTCCGAAGTAAGAGGCGTCGGAGCCTATAGGCTGAAGTACCCAAAGACCGACGAAGACGTTGGAAATCCATGGAATATGGTGAACCTCCGACTCTTCTACCCATAATTTATCTGCTTATTTTTTCCCCACATATTCTTTCAGCTATGGAGACATTAACCCAACTAGGCTACCCGTCCACTTATGTAAACAAGGCAGCAATAAAAACACGAGTTATACTCATGCCACTTGGAACTCGGGGGCTCGCGCAACCTAGCCGCCCCCGAGGCGTTATCCGCGCTCACAACGAATCTATCTTCAGGTACTCGGGGGCTTGTGCAAACTAGCCGCCTCCGGGGCGTTATTTTCACTTGTGACGAATCCCATAGGCACTCGGGGGTTGCGCAACTTAGCCGCCTCCAGGGCGTTATTCGCACTCGCGATAATCTATTCTCAGGCACTCGGGGGCTCGAACTCGCTCCATACCGCTCAACTTGGGGTGTTATTCGTACCCGCATCAATCTAACCTTATATACCCGGAACCTTATATACCCGGAGGCTCTGCCACTCCCTTTGAAGCATCGATAGAACTTTCCAACATCCCTGCATTTAAACCCTCGGAAGCTTAAGAGAAGCCGATACTCGTCTCCGAAAGTACTCCAACGCATGCACTGCAAGAACACGCTACAATAGTCGACGATTCGACAAAAATGCATGCTGCCTACAAGTTGCACTTCCAAAAACCAGGAGAGCCCACTAGAATCTGCAAGAAGTACGAGGTGATCTATTCACAAGTTTGCGCACGTTTACAAGAGATTGCAACAGGACTTATGATCTACTGCTAAACACAAATTGACGATTGGCCGAAGCATCGGGGGCTACAACCATTGGGAGCATTGTCGCGCACCCGACAGATCATCAACTAGACATAAGAAAGAAAGACAAAGTCTACATCAGTTAACCATAAAGCTCTTGTGTCATCGGAATGACCCCTAGGTAGGGTAACCTAGGCGAAATGACCTTTCAAGACGAAGATCACTGATCTAAGCTAGGCCGAGCTAATCCACGCCTACCTCAAGACCGCCAATCTAAAGAAGGCCGATCTGATCAAGGCCGACATGAAGACCGCCAATCTGAGGATCGCCGATCTAGAGAAGACCGAGCAGAACAAGATCGATCTCCAGAAGGCTGAGTTGATTAGCTCGTAAGCCGATTGATCTGGGAGAGAGAAATCGGACTCACCTAAGTTCATTCAGCCCAAGGAGATACAAGGCTATCCGAGCTAACCACGAGAGTTGACCTTGGGCCGGATGGGCGCACCCGACCCGAGGTCATGAATATGTGATCCCGAGAGATCTTCGCGGCAGACAGAAGCAGTACCATGCTGACCTGTGAGACGCATGATGTTCCCTCGACACATAAGCTAACAGGGCGACGGAGGCGACAAGGAACTGAGGCAGCCGCAAGGCTAGATGTAGAGCGCTCCAGGCCTACACACCAAGATTCCACGACAAAGTAGGGCTACAGCTTTCCGCCGCCTGGCACCCGTAAAGGGCGCAGTCAGCGGGACCCAGCAACTCTCCAGAGGCTTACAGCTGGGCCCTGGACCAACTGAAAGTTACTATACTACCCTAGGCTCGGCCTATAAGGGCCCTATGGATCCCTCCTATGTGAGGGTCGATCGTATTTACTTTATTTCACCCACCAAAGAAAGAGAGAAAAGAGAGAGTTGTGCTTAGAGCCCTCTCCCGTTCCTCTCATATAGCTCACGAAGCATTCAATGTAGCCTGAGTTATTGCTTATAGTGAGCTCGGCAGGAGTAGGGGTGCTATATCTACGGATAGCCCCGAACCTGGGTACATCGCGGTGTCTCACAATGTTTTTTCCCACTCTCGATTCCGGCACCATCCACAGTCACCTCGGTCTGTCCTCCTCTTTAGCCATCCCCATGGCATCTGTCGTTACATATCGACGATAGTTGGTTCCCACCGTGGGGCAGGCCGAGGCGGCGACTGGAGTTCTGATCCGGACTGGAAAATCCTCTTCATTGAGCGTGCGCTTTGCTTCTGGCCTAGTTCTCAAGTACGGGGCATTTGACTACATCATCGACAACGCCTCACGGTTCGGGACATAAATGCCCCTGCCGCGCGACGTCATTGTGCCTTTCCGCAGCCACCGCGTTTTCATCGCGTCCCTTCCGGAGGGATATCCCAGGGAGGTACGAGTGTTATCCTCTCTCACAGACCCGCTGCCGCGAAGTGAGTGCTCTGTGGAATCGGAAAGCACGACTCCACGCATCCGTGCAGAGGTTTTGACGGTGGGAGCATCATCCTGTCGCCACATCTCCACCAACATCACAACCCGAGCTGCGAGAGATGCAACAACAGTTGCTGCAGGCCTGAGCAATCTGCAGGACTTGCTCCGCACTCCTATGGATCTCAGTTCAGATCTAGCGGTATCCCATGCCGAGCTGGAGAAGGTTCACCAAGGTTTGACCGAGCAGTCAGATCGGATGACCATTGAAAAACGCCGATTGGAATCCACAGTCCGGGAGTACAACACCGCACATGGCATTGTGCCGCGGGTAATTCAGCCTGCAGTATTGGAATATCTTCACACCACATGCCGAGCAGTTGGCGGGGAGCTGGCAGGGACCCAGCAAACAGCAGCATTCACCATCGTTTCACAACTTGCGTACAGTTCTCCGGTGAAGAACCTGAGAGCTGCTGAGCAGATCGCCCAAGAGCTGGAGAACTTGAAGGGAGAGGAGCTGAGAGAGAGGACGCGCCGAATGCGTGATCTTCTAGCAGCAACAATCCATCAGTAGAAGGTATCCACCGAGCAACTCCAGAGGCCCGTGGCATCAAAATCAGCACGGCCAACTGCGGGTGAAAACCACCAGCAGAATGCGCAACCTTGGCAGCAAAGGCATGCATCTTCACCAAATGGGAACCAACCTCGCAGTCAGAGGAATAAGGGCCTGGGCGCAGTCGGATGGAAGAGCCAACAGTAAATAGTCGGCGACAGGAGCAACCGGCCGCGTCAGTTTGTCCCGCTGTGAGTTTGCGTCTAGGCCCTCGTGCAATTGCAAACAATGATGCAAGGCACCGCATTGAGAAGCTGCAGCAAGATCAGTAGCATGAAGAAGAAGCACCAGCTGGTCCGTCCTGTTTTGGGCCGCGCATTCGGCAAGATCAGTTCCCCAAAGGCTTCACATTGCCCAGGGACACCCCCAAGTACAGTGGATCAATTAAGCCATATTATTGGCTGTTCGATTATATGACTCCAGTCAGCATCGCGGGAGGCAATCGGCATGTGGCAGTTCGCTATGCACCTCTCATGCTCCAAGGGTCAGCTCAGTCCTGATTGAACAACTTGCCTAGCAACATCATCAACCGTTGGGCGGATTTTGATGATGCATTCGTGCGCAGTTTCACTAGCACATATGAGCAGCCAGGTCTACCCCGACACTTGGCTTTTTGCATGCAAGGAAAGGACGAGCCCGTTCGCAATTACCTTCAGCAGTGGATCAAACTCAGAAACACTTGCGAGGGGGTTCATGAAATCCAAGCCATCTAGTACTTCACTGACGGCTGATTGGATGGGTCAATGCTAAAGCACAAGGTCATGCGCAAGGAGATCACATCACTGGCTGTTCTGATGAAGATAGCCAATTCGTTCGCAGCCTTAGATTCTGCAATGCGCCTGATCCAGTTGAGTGCTAATGGTCTCATTCAGGGGAAATCTTCGGGGCAGAAGCAGCAATCGGCAGAGGCAGTAGGCTCAGGTCCCAATCGGCCCGAAAGGCGCGAGATGCAGTGCAAAAACAACAACAACAACAACAACAAAAACAACAACAACAACAACAACAACAACAACAACCCCACCCCCAACTTCAACAACAACGGCTTCAACAACAAGAGGAAGGATGAGCATCCGGATGCTCAATATGGCAATCGGCAGGTAGCTGCGATTCAGCAGCAGGATGCACCAGGGGCTGCAGGAGGCAGTCTGAGGATGAAGCCCGATGAAAGACCTCAAGGGGCAGTTCGTCCCCCATACACGTTTGAAGACATGATGAACCAGCCATGCAAGATGCCTAGCGGAGTCGGTAAGCCGCATCGCACACCACTCGGCAGTGCATTTGGGTGAAGCGCCTGTCATAGGAAGGAGGAAACCTCCCACCACCCCCACTGCCACCCCCAGGTCCACCACCTCCGAATTCTCGCAACCAGTTCCCGCGCAAAGATGAAGCTCCCAGGGCCAAATGGCATCATCACTGTGTGCGGCGACTACAAGAAGTCCCTTGAGTGCTCATCTATCGGTTCCAAGATGGCTGATTCCTTAATCATTGATGCACAACGATGCCAGCTCGACAAGGTCGTGGCAATGGTTCAAGCTCAGATCAAAGAACCCCTGCCGGTTGGGAAGAACAACAGATCGGACGATGAGACCCAGTCCAAGCAGCCAAGGACAGCAAGAGGATTTCTCTAGATCCCTCCGACCCAGTCAAGTGTGTGGTCATTGGAGCCGGACTGAGCAGCAAATAGGAAGGAGAGCTCGTCGAGTTCCTCCGTGAGAACCGGGACATCTTTGCATGGTCTCCACATGACATTCCTGGGTGACGAGGGAACTCGCCGAGCAAAAGCTTCACATCCGGCCAGGATCCAAGCCGATCAAGAAGCCGCTTCGACGTTTTTCCAAAGACAAGAGAAGGGCAATCGGCGAAGAGATCTCCAAGTTGCTTGCAGCAGGTTTTATCATGGAAGTGTTTTATCCGTACTGGTAAGCAAACCCGGTTCTGGTTATGAAGAAGAATGGGACCTGGCGCATGTGTATCGATTACACTTGCATGAACAAGGCCATACACAATGATCCTTTTTCTTTGCCCCATATCGACTAAGTCATTGACTCTATGGATGGATGTCAGCTCTTATCTTTTCTTGATGCCACTGATGTCTATCACCAGATCAAACTTGTTGTAGAGGATCAAATAAAGACCGCATTTATCACCCCTTTCGGTGCGTATTGCTATATCACCATGCCCTTTGGCCTGAAAATTAGCGGCGCAAATTATCAGCGTACTATCTAGCGATGTGTCTGACCTCAGCTCGGCCGGAACATTCATGTATATGTAGATGACCTGGTGGTGAAGTCAGTCCAAGAGATGAAACTTCTAGAAGATCTCTGAGAGACATTTGCAAATTTGCGCACTTACAAGATCAAGCTCAATCTAGAGAAGTGCTTATTCCGCGTTTCAGCCGGCAAGCTTCTCGGATTCCTTGTATCTGAAAGAGTAATCGAATGCAACCCTAAGAAGATTGGAGCAATCGAGCGGATGAACAAGCCCAGAAACCTCATGGATGTCCAGAAGTTCACCGGATGCTTGGCGTCGCTCAGTCGATTTCTCAGTCAGCTGGGAGGAAAAGCAATCCCTTTGTACCAGTTTAGATTATTTTATTTTCTGTTAAGTTTTATTTAAGTGAGTTTTTATTCAATTTTAAACAATGATAGAAAACTTTCATGTAGGTGTTTGTGAAAATGCCTCAAAAACATTTGATTTTGAATTTCTGAAATTTTTCAGAAACCAAAGTGTGTTGAGATTGATTTGACGATCAAAATATCATTAGTAATCTTCATCTAGGTTTATAAAGGTTCAAACCAAACCTTTCATTGGTTATCTCTAATATGCACATTTTATTATTTTAGTGACTTGTTGAGGTTAAAAGAATCTTAAAAGAATTTCATTTGCTGGAATTCTTGAGTGCCTCACAAGCATTCCATAATGCTAAACAAAACATAAGCCAAATAAATACATAAGAAATTGTAAGTGAATATAGGGTGAGAGTGCAAAAGTGCTACATGATATGAAGGTTTTAGCTACATAGGTGCTAGGGTTTATGTTGATCTTGCTTACGATCATGTTAAGATGATCAACAGGATATGTGGTGTTGACATAAAATACTCACACATGTAAATCTACAACACATGTAAATCTACAACACATGATCATGACACAAGTTCGTCCTTCAACTACATGCAACATCAAGATGATCACTAATAAGCACACACAATCAGGCATGCAATCATCATCACACCACTACAATACAAAAGTTTTTGTTGGCCCAAAATTTGCGGTCATCTACTAATGGGTTATATCACATGCCATAAGGGTGTTACAGACCTTCCCCCCTTAAAAAGAATCTCGTCCCCGAGATTCCGAAGTTACGGCATACGTGGGCAGGGAAAGTCGTTCCGAGGATATTCTTTTTGCTCAGATTCTCTAATGGGTCTTGAGATATTTTGGGTTGTGTCGTTGGCTAGTAAGGTTTTGTTTTACCCACGAGGTAAAAGTTTTTTTTATGATATGGCAGGTCCTTATTCTATCCAGGGTAGTTGTTTTCGAGAATATGGGGGCTTGTAGGGCACTTCCGAAAAAATATGTGGTTCAGGCAGGTTTTGCACTTCGAACAACTCTGAGGGTAGCTCTAGTCTGTAGGAAACTTCTCCTTCATGATACTGAACCTTGTAATGGATCGATGTTCACGGGTTCATAAGCTACTTTTATGCGAGAAAAATCTGCTTATCTGAGTCTTTGTTCAAAGACTAACTAATGGCATGCCTGTGGATGATTGGGTAGTTTATGCTGGGTTGTTGGGTGTGGTGGTGAAGAGTTCGGGAAACTACTTCCATTCATAACTACTTACTTCCATCCATCCAAGTGGAAGGGTTACTGATACGTCCCAAATGTATCGATAATTTCTGCTTGCTCCATGCATGTTTTGTGTGATATTGCTATGATCTAGATACACTTCCATACACTTTTGATCATATTGGGACTAACTTAGTAACTCAGTGCACCCCAGTGCCAGTTTCTGTTTTCTGCTGTTTTTCTATTTCAGTTTTCCCCCATATTAAAAGTGCTCCAAAAATCCGGGGAAAATCAGATAAAAAATCAGCGTAATGGAAGCTTCCAGATTCCCGAAGGAGGGACGGAGGGGCCCCACCTGGTGCCCAGGCGGCCAGGTGGCGCGGCCTAGGGTGGGGCCGTGCCGGGTGGCCGCCTGGACACCTGGTGCCCCCCAGGCTGCCCCCATCGCCTATTTATTCCCCGTGACGCGAAACCTCTAAAGACAGAACCCTTTTTCATGATCTCACCTCTGTTCCACCACCACCGCACTTCTAAGACCGGGCGCGGCAGCAGACTTTTTCCCGGCACCCTGTCGGAGGGAGGATCGACCTCTGGGAGCTTCCCCTTCACCATGGACGCTTCCCGGATGTGTCATGAGTAGTTTCCTTTGGACCATGGGTCCGTGATCAGTAGCTATGTGATGTTCTCCTCCCCTCTTTGTTCTTCATGGTTTAGACCTCGTGAGCTTCCCTACATGATCGAGGCACATATGTAATATTTCTGCTGTTGCTATGCTGAGTTTGATGGGATCTAATGGATTATGAGATTATGTTCAGATTGTGATAGAGTAATATATTTGGTTCTTATCTTTTATATTTTTGTTCCTAAGTAATTCTTGCATGTTCTCCGTTGCTGTTTATATCATTGGCCAAGTAGTAGGTAGTAACTCCAAGAGGGAATGTTATGCTCGATTGTGGGTTCATGCCTCCTGATGACACGCTTGAGTGGAAGAAACATGAGTCTAGGGGATGTGTTATTGCCACAAGGGGGAAAACAACGGTGCTTGTAACCGCGGTTGCAAGGATTGTTTACTTTACGCAAAGTGCTTTTTAATGCAGTTGTCTGTTGCTTTGGGTTTACACTTTGGGTGGGGCTCGCAACTTAATACCAACGATATGTTCTGGATAGATATCTCAAGGTGGATGATTAGTAGTAGCTGTAGGTGGATTTCGGACTACTTATTTTGGCGTACTGCCCATGCTTTTGAGCCTCTTCCTTTCTTTTGTAGCATAGTTAGCATTGCGGTGTGTTTATAATCCTGCCAATTGCCCATCTGTAATTTGTTTACCTCGTATAGCAGTTTTATCGTCTTTTGGCAGAGAGACATCACTAGTGAACATCACGGGACCCCGGTCCATATTCTCATAATTTTTTACACGCTTATTTACTTTTCTGCTTTTACTTTCAGTTGCTATCATTATCATTATCCCTTATGTTTTGATCCTTTGTAAATAACAAGAATGGAGAGATTGACAACCTGCCTGAACTTCGTTGGGAGTAAAGTTGTTTGTGTCTGTGTGCAGGTCCAAGTCAGTTTCGCCGCTGACACCTACTTATCATCTCTGGAGTCCTACTGGTCGATACTCTAAACCTCGGTATCTTCACCGAGGGAAACTTGCCGCTATGCTTCATCTCACCTTCCACTTGGGCTAACCAACGAAGGGCGAGAAGAAATTATCATCTCTCGCATATCAAGCAAATTTCTAGCCCCGTTGCCGGGGACTCCGAGTGCTACGATAGGGGAGTTGCCCACTACCTTTAACCTTTACTTTTTAGTCTTGTTAGTTTACTTTTAGTTTTTATCTTTGTGTCCTATATCAAAAATTAAAAAAACAAATCTGCCACACTTGCTGCTACTATGGGTTCCACTAAAAACACCAAGTTGTGTGACTTCACTAGTGACAACAACAAAGACTTTATCTGCACTCCTATTGCCACACCTGCCACTTCAGCTACCTCTTATGAAATTAAACCTGCTTTGCTAAACCTTGTTATGAGAGATAAATTCTCTAGTGTTGGAGATGATGATGCTTTACACTTAAATAATTTTGTTGAGTTATGTGATATGCAAGAGTATAAAGAAGTAGAAGGTGATATTGTTATGCTCAAGCTTTTTTCCTTTCTCTTTGAGAGGAGAAGCTAAAATCTGGTTTCAATCTTTGCCTAGGAATAGCATAGATTCTTGGGATAAGTGCCAAGATGCTTTTATTGGGAAGTATTACCCACCTTCTAAAATTATCCAATTGAGAAGTAACATTATGTATTTTAAGCAATTGGATAATGAACACGTTGACTACCTAGATGGTTATCCAGACTTTTTATGCAGGCTTGAACTTTACCTCGCGGAACCTGTTAGATTCGGCCACGGGACGAACCTTTATGTAAACTAGACTTGGTGCTGCCACAAAGCTTCTCGATGAGATGATGGCCAACTATTCCCAATGGCACACGGAATGCGCTCCAACAGGTAGGTAGGTAAACTCTGTCGAGGAGATTACCTCCCTAAATGAAAAAGTTGACTTGATTATGTCTCTACTTAAAAAGCAACCCTCTATTGATCCTCATGATGTTCCTTTAAATTCTTTGGTTCCTCAGGAACGAGTAGATGTGAACTTTATTGCTAGAAACAACTTTAACAACAATGCTTATAGGGGCAATTTTTCTAGTAATCCTAGACCGTTTCCATCCAACTATGGGAACAACAACACTTATCATAGCAATAGGAACCCCACTTCTGAACTAGAAAATATGCTTAGATACTTTATCACTACCCAAAAAGCCTTCAACAAGAATGTATAAGAGAAATTCGCTAAGTTAGATAATCTCTCTTTGCAGGTAGATAGCTTAGCCCTTGATGTTGAGATGCTAAAAATTAGAACTTCTCCCCTTGAGGAGAGGAAAGCCACTCCTATTAATGTTATCCAATTACAAATTAATGAAAATATTAGGATGATGGCTAAACTTAAAGAAAGATGGGCTAGAGAAAAATAGGAAGAGGATAGAATTAAGAGCCTTCCTACACACCACACAGTCGCCACTATCCAAATTGTTGAGGATACCGAAACTATTAGCACCCAATGCACTCCTGGTCCCATTGGACCTATTAATGGTGATGCTAATACCTCAACCGTAGAAGAGGAAACTCCTATGAATATATAGGGTTTCAAACAAGTGAGCCTAGATCACACTACTACCACTTTTGATAGTAGTGATATTGATTTTGATAGCTGCACCCTCTCAGAAGTTATTAGCTTGCTACACAAAATGTCTAGAGACCCCCACACTAGCACACTCAATCTCGCCTTCACGGAGCATATCACAAATGCTCTCATCAAAGATAGGGAGGAGAAGCTTAGGATAGAAGCCTCCATAGCTAGGAACCTATATGATGGTTGGGACCCTATGATAAAAATTAAATTAAATAACTTCTCTTGCTATGCTTTATGTGACGTTGGAGCTAGTACCTCCGTCATGCCAAAAAGAATGTATGACATGTTTGAATTGAAACGTTTTGATTCTTGTTCTTTTGGTGTTCATCTTGTTGATTCTTCAATAAAGAAACCTTTGGGGAAGATCGACGATTTTCTTATCATTTTCAATGACAATTATGTTCCCATTGATTTTATTATTATGGATATAGAGTGTGAACCTTTATGTCCAATTATTTTGGGACGTCCTTTTTTTTGCACCGTTGGTGCCGTTATTGACATGAAAGAGGGGAATATAAATTTCAATTCCCTCTCAAAAAGGGGATGGAACACTTCACTAGAAAGAAAATCATGTTACCTTTTGAGTCCGTTACACGGGCTAGCTATTCTCTTTCTCTTGATAAACTTGATTCTTCTTTTGCCTTATGCCTAGCTTAAAGGCGTAAAAGAAAGCGCTTGTTCGGAGGCAACCCAAGATGTTTTTACTTCTGTTCTTAGTGGTCTTGATGATCGTTACTACTGTAGCAACATCATTGTATCTTTATTTTCAAGCTTTGTGCCAAGTTATAGCCTCTTATGATAAGGGAAGCAAAAGTTGTGACATGCTGTCCAGAAAACAGATTATATCTTCTTGACGGGGAAAATCGGAACAAATCACCAGTTCAACTTTTTTATCTGAAATTACTACACAGCATGCTCTATACAATTGTGAAACTTTCGTATGTGATGAGTTTTTTTGTTTGAGTTGCAGAAGTACCCCGAAAAAATTCTCTACTACCTGTTGTTCTGCTTTTCACAGATTCTGCCACGTTTTGCCTCTCCTTACTTTTGCAAACCTTAAGATTGATTTTTCTTTGAAAAAACCCTTTGGCAATCTTGAGAAACAGTAGCTCTTCAAGAATATATTTATATCCTGTGGGGAAAAATTATTTTAATAAGGGAACTAACCTCTCTAATCAGCTTATGATGAGTTATGTATGAAGGGAGTTTTCAAGTGTGCGATGGAAGATGATGAAAGAAGATCCGAGAGTGTCAAGCACTCAAGCTTGGGGATGCCCCCATGCATCCCCAATAAATATTCAAGATGACTCAAACGTCTAAGCTTGGGGATGCCCTCGTGCATCCCCTTCTCCATCAACAATCATCAGTTCGTCCTTCGTCTCACTATATTTGTATCACTTCATGTGTTATGTGCTATTCTTGGAGCGTCCCGCTCTTAGGTTTTATTTTTAGTGTTCTTTAGCTTTGCTTGCAGTTCATAACAATTTGACCCCAGCTTACTTTGTGTGGGAGAGAAACACACTCCATTCCAATCTAGAACACATCATAGGATTTTTCATGCTTATCTTTTTGATGTTGTGTGTTCTTTATCTTTTCGTATCTACTGCCATGTTTAGTTTTAGTCTTAGTTTGTCTTTAGCAAAAGCCGTGGCTTTTGTTTAGTTTGTTGTTGGAACTCCCTTTATTTTTCATGTTTATCTTGTAAGAGAGTGGGTTGTTGCACTGAGTTGTGTCTTGTCTTGAAAGTAGGTAATTGAGGTTTCTATTTAATTTTAGTAGTAACTTGCAATAGTTTTGAGGTATTGATGTGAGTAATATTTGAACTTTTGGTGTCAAGAGCTCTAGCCTATTAGTGATAGGTGTCGTATTTTGGGAAATCCGTGTTTATTTTCAAAAGCCTACAAAACTAGTTGAGAACGCTAGCTACTAGATGGATCACTAATCTTTGGAGGGATCGAATATTAGAGTACACTCACGTACCATGAGTCGAGGATGCGCAAGGATAACCAAACCCCCATACACTCCTCCTCGGGGTACTTGTCTCTTTCTGAACCTCCTTATTAGATTGATAGTTGCCGATAATAAGTGCATGAGTTCTTCGGACTAATGTAAGTATTGAAACTTGACACTTCCACCTCCTCATATTTGCTAGCCTCTTCCGTGTCGTGCATTGCCTTCTTCTAATTCCGAGAGTTGGCGTCCACCTTCGCCGGTACATCCAAACCCTTGGCATGATACGCTCTGTCATCATAAACCTCCTTATATCTTTCCTCAAAACAGCCACCATACCTACCTATCAAGTCATTTCCATAGCCTTTCCGAGATATATTGCCATGCAACATCCACCTCTTAATGACTTGATCTTCATGTCATACATGTTCCTGCTACACTGGCAGCGGCATACATTGCATACATCATGATAGCTACATCTTCTTTATAATTTGAGTACCTTGTAAAGTGTGAAAGATCTTCTATACCCTCTTGTAAATTAGAGTGTTGCCCTTAAGTGAGGAAAAGATCCCAAAGTGGACAAAATAAGAGATCCCAAAGTGGAAAAAATAAAAGATCCCAATGAGGACAAATGAGAGTTAAATAGAAAGATCCATTGAGGCCACCAAAAAAATAGAAAAAATAGAAAATGAAAAATAAAAAGAGAGAAAGGGGAAACACTACTATCCTTTTGAAAGATCCACACTAGTACTCCCTCTTATCCTTGTACTCCATAGAGATGATCATTCATGCATATAGATATGTGGGGACCTTCACACTATAGAACTTGGCTTGCATATTTCAAGGATGAGCCTCCTCAAAAGAGCTCTAGGTCTTCATGAGTGAGCAAGTTAGATGCACCCCCACTAGTTCCATTGGAGAGATTTCTAGCTCATATGTGCATCTGTTGCATGGCAATCCCTACTCCTCACATCATATCTATCATTTGGCCTTCTCGCCTATGATTGTCCTCATTGATGTGAGCCTTTCTCATCTTTTTGTCTTCCTCCTCCACCATACTTCTATCTTTGCCATCCTAAGTGTCAACTTTCGTGATTACGCTCATCCATTGCATGAGTACTCAAAATATCAAAAAGGAGTGGATAAATTTGACTTGTACCTGGGTAGTGGTCTGGGGATGAGTCAAGATAAGATTCCAAAGAAGACCAAGTGTTAACCTTTAGTAGATTGAGTTCTGAACAAAAATACTTTTTCTCGTATTCCCTACCCCCCTTCTTGCACGCAAACACCATTTGGAGACATTCGAGTTACGGACAGCGAGAGCTCTTTGTCATAACCCTAATTTAGGTTTGTGCTTTTCTAAGCTAGCATTTTGGCATCATGAAAATTTTTGCAAAAGAAAAGGAAAGGAGGAAGCAAAAAGCCCCAAACTAATTTTAATAAAAGGCCAGACAAAAATCTTTTTCCAAAAATACTTTGAACTTTTTGAAAAGTCTCATAAATGGGCAGGATCACATTTCAAGTGAAGTGGGTTCCACTCCATGCCCATGGACTTTTCAAAAAGTCCAAAAGCCCTTTGGAAATTAAATAATTACTGTATTTGCAATTGAAATTACTTAAATATAATTTCAATAATTCTAAAACTTTATGTGTGGAGTTATATATGTCTCCTAAGCCCACATAAAAGTTTTTGGAATTTTAAAAAATGGTTTGATTTAAAAATCAAATCAAAACAGAAAAGCAGAAAAGAATAAAAAGAAAACAAAAGACATAAGCTTACCTGGCGCCTAGGGCGAGGTCCACTTACCTTCTGGCCCAGCCCATCCCAGCCGCCACCCCTTTGTCTTCTTCCTTAGGCAGCCAGGCAGCTGCGTGCCCGGCATGCCGTCGCCGTGGCGAGTTGCCTGCTTCCCCCCCCTCGTTCTTATCCCCCGCATGGAGACGCCTTGAGGCCGTCCTGATCCATTCCCCCCTAGAGCCGACTCCTTCTTCTTCCTTCTCCGTCCCGAGCGACAACCGGACCGCAGCCGGAGCACGCCGCCGTGGCCCGCGTGGCCACCGTGCCCCTCGAGCCGCGCCACCTTGTCCAGTGGACGCCCCGAGGTCGCCTTCGTTGAGCTGGAGCGCCAATTGAGCTCAAGCCGCGCTGGAGACGACGCCTGCTTCAAGCTTTCGCCGCCAGCCGCCGCTACTCCGGCGAGCGATTGCTCTGCCGCCAGACCCTCCCCGGCCCCGCCGTGCCCCTCAACGCATTCCTCGTGAGCTTGCGGTTGCTCCCCCACACCCCGTCCTCCTACCCGTGGCCTCTACGACGATCCCGTCGAGGTCAGTGCCCCGGCCGCCGCAGACTTCATCGTCGTTGTGGCCCTAGAGCCCCCCTGTGACCCCCGCGTGATCTACGTGATGCACGCGAGCACGGGGCACGCGCTGGTGCCCTTCGTGGACCTTCCTGTGGCCTGCAACGGGACCCCGGTGAAGCGCCGCCTTGTCCGTGCCGCCGGCGACAAGCTGCTGGCCGGGTTAGGCTTAACCCCCTAAGACCCCTCTAATCCCTCTCTCTCTCTCTTTCACTGACAGTGAGCCCAGGGCCATATTTAAACAAAGTTTAATTGAAACAGAAGCATAATTAACCCCCAAGTCACTGTTTTAGCGGGCCCCAGCTGTCAGGCCACCCCCACGTCAGCCTTACGTCACCTTGACGAAGAAAACATTTTCTAATTTAAATAAATTAGAAATTCAAGAAAATAGTTCAAACTTTGAAATTGAATAACTTTTAGACCGTAACTCCAATTTAAATGATTTTTATATGAAAAATGATCAGAAGAAAATGCTCTATCCAATTATGCAACTTTAAACAATGTTTGAATTGTTTATATTGAGGAACCAGTAGCATTTTTCTATATGGATCATTTGGTATAATTCAAATAAATCACTAATGCCATTCCAACTTGAACCATTGCAATGCAATACACTTCATATGGACATAAGAAGCACAACACACCCATGTTTTTCATCATATCATTCCTTATTGAATGTGCATTGCAATATTTTGAATGTGTGCTTTACTTTCAGTGCTTCAGTGTTTGCATCTTCTCGGTAGAGTTGATCTCGGAGACGAGTTCAACCTCACGTCAGAACAGTGTTACTTCGTGATCGTCATCAAGACAAGCACCCCCTCTTTGATCATGCTGATAAAAACCCAGTTCCCTCTCATTCTCGCTTATGCATGTTTAGGATGTCACCATGATACGTTCTACCTCTTAGTTAAACCTATTCCTTTGCATGACCTATCATTTTGTCACAGTAGTAAGCAAACCACAATCCTAGCAGATGTAGGAGTTGGTTGATATCATGTGGCCCCTGAAACTGTTACCGCTTATTGCATGCTTATAGTTTACAATGAGGTTACTTTGATGCGAGTCGGGATGGTAGTGATCATGTGATTGATGGTGGTAACGTGTTAGTGAATTTGACCTAAACAAGGTGAACGATGAGGGGCTGTGTAGGAGTACACAGTGGTTTGTCTCGTTGAACACTGCCTTAAGACCGAGTTGTTGTGTTGTTATCCAAGACTAAGAGTACGACCACACATTGGGCTCACTGACCCCTCTCGGCCAAGTAAGTCACCCCGGACCAAGTCCAGGAGTCGCAAGTAGTTCGAGCTTTAAACGATCTCAAGCAAGTACATCAAGGTAAGTGGTGGACGTAGGTTGTGGGCTCGTTGAATCAAGTGATCATGATCGAGTTGAGCTTGATGGCAGTCACACAACGTTTGAGTACGCATCGAAAAAATCGACCGAATTCCGATTGTGGTCCCAACTCAAATAGGCGACTCCCTAGGACTAGAGATGGTGCTTTGAGTGAAGTGTCGTGGCAACATCCTCGCCGGTACTCGCTTGAAGGGTCCACTCCCAGGTGGTAACTGATGCGTGCGTGTGTGTAGCAGTACATCCCTACAGGGTTAATAAACTATTCGAATAGCCATGTCCGCGGTTATGGACTACTTGGAGACCTTTACTTGATCATAGACAACTTGAACGGTTACTCTTAAAACTTTCCAAGATAAGTGTGAGTGCTATGGCGTGCTTCCTCGTGGGGAAGTCGAGGAAGTATCCATAGTGGTGTATTTTGTTGGAGACTTGATACTTGGACTTGTGTACGCTCCTTACCTCTTTCTGGTAATCGTAGTACAGGACTAGCCAAGTCAAAGCTGGCACTTCTGCATTGAAACCCCACCTCTCTTTGCCTTGATACATGTGCATGAGTAGTATAGTTCCTATGTAAGTCTTGCTGAGTACGTCTTTGTACTCACGTTTTCTTATTTTATGTTTTAGAGACGAGACCACTGACCCTGATGGTGGCCTCTACCTCGAGCTCGACGTGGACTAAGTCGTATAGTTCCAGACAGCATCCTGGTTCCTTTGGAGGGTCATTGTAATTTCTTTCAGGCTTCTTAAGCCATTTGTTAAACGTGTCTTTACTAAGACATAATTTGCTTCCGTTGATGTTTGATGTAATGTTGGATCACAGTCATGTGATCTCTGCTTCTAATACAACTACTATGTCTGCTCTGTTTAGCAGAAGTTATAAAGACTATGAGTTTGTAGAGTTCATGTTGTGATTACCTGCTGTTTACAATGGACATGTATGATGTGTGTATGATTATAACGTGCATGTCTTAGTGTGGGCTTCGATAGCTTAGTTGTGTTCTTGCCGGCGGTATTTCATACACCAAGTGGCCCTTAGATGTGTGCATCTTGGGGCATCGCGATGCGATTGCTCGTGACTCTGTCACGTGGCACACTTTGTTGTATGATTGAGCCCGCCCGAGACCCCGACTAAGTGATCGGGCTGGAGTCTGTTTATGTAAGTGTTATAATTAGATCGATAATATGGTTGAGGCGACTTGTCTATGAGTATGGGATTTCACCACCCATAATCATTTAGACAGGTGAGCGGGCGATGAGGACCATCTCAGTTGATCATCCGGCCTGGATGGGATGCCCCTCAAGTTTGATGCTTTCCGAGAGTGTTCTGTGCTTGGCCTTGTCTGCTTAGACAAGTGGGTATGGCTCTCGGCTCTCCATATGATAGTGTTGTAACAGGA
This sequence comes from Bromus sterilis, assembly GCA_950022295.1. NCBI lineage: Eukaryota > Viridiplantae > Streptophyta > Magnoliopsida > Poales > Poaceae > Bromus > Bromus sterilis. The sequence continues at coordinate 212,053,200 of OX465598.1, read as the reverse complement.
ATTACATACGCAAATCCGGGGTCCCGACACTCTTGCACCTAATGTTCTTTTGTTACTTGTTTCAATGCTACTATAGACTCTTGCATGTTATGACTTGAATTGAATCACATACCTTGATTGCTTTACTTTTCAAAGTTCTTATATGGTCGCTAGCATGTCACCATAGAAATTATGCTTGTTATCATTTACCTACTCGAGGACGAGCAGGAATTAAGCTTGGGGATGTTGATACGTCCCAAACGTATCTATAATTTCTGCTTGGTCCATGCATTTTTTGTGTGATATTTCTATGATCTAGATACACTTTCATACACTTTTGATCATATTTGTACTAACTTAGTAACTCAGTGCACCCCAGTGCCAGTTTCTGTTTTCTGTTGTTTTTCTATTTCAGTTTTCCCCCATATTAAAAGTGCTCCAAAAATCCGGGAAAATCAGATAAAAAATCAGCGTAACGGAACCTTCCAGAGTCCCGAAGGAGGGCCGGAGGGGCCCCACCTAGTGCCCAGGCGGCCAGGTGGCGCGACCTAGGGTGGGGCAGGGCCGGGTGGCCGCCTGGACACCTAGTGGCCCCCCTGGCTGCCCCTTCGCCTATTTATTCCCCGTGACAAGAAACCTCCGAAGACATAACCCTTTTTCACGATCTCGCCTCTGTTCCGTCGCCGACGCGCTTCAAAGATCAGGAGCGCCAGCAGACTTCTTCCCGGCACCCTGCCGAAGGGAGGATCGACCTCCAGGAGCTTCCCCTTCACCATGGACGCTTCCCGGATGTGTCGTGAGTAGTTTCCTTTGGACCATGGGCCCGTGATCAGTAGCTATGTCATGTGCTCCTCCCATCTTTGTTCTTCATGGTTTAGACCTCGTGAGCTGCCCTACATGATCGAGGCACATATGTAATCTTTCCGCTCTTGCTATGCTGAGTTTGATGGGATCTGATGGATTATGAGATTATGTTCAGATTATGATAGAGTAATATTTTTTGTTCTTATCTCTTATATTTTTGTTCCTAAGTAATTCTTGCATGTTCTCCGTTGCTCTTTATTGCTTTGGCCAAGTAGTAGGTAGTAACTCCAAGAGGGAACGTTATGCTCGATTGTGGGTTCATGCCCCCTGATGACACGCTTGAGTGACAGAAACATGAGTCTAGAGGATGCGTTGTTGCCACAAGGGGGAAAACAACGGTGCTTGTAACCGCGATTGCAAGGATTGTTTACTTTACGCAAAGTGCTTTTTAATGGATTTGTTTGTTGCTTTGGGTTTACACTTTGGGTGGGGCTCGCAACTTAATACCAGCGAGATGTTCTGGATAGATATCTCAAGGTGGACGATTAGTAGTAGATGCAGTTGGATTTCGGTCTACTTATTTTTGCGTACTGCCCATGCTTTTGAGCCTCTTCCTTTCTTTTGTAGCATAGTTAGCATTGCGGTGTGTTTATAATCCTGTCAATTGCCCATCTGTAATTTGTTTACGTCGTATAGCAGTTTTATCGTCTTTTGGGAGAGAGACATCACTAGTGAACATCACGGTACCCCGGTCCATATTATCATCATTGTTTACACACTTATTTACTTTTCTGCTTTTACTTTCAGTTGCTATCATTATCATTATCCCTTGTGTTTTGATCCTTTGTAAACAACAAGACCGGAGAGATTGACAACCTCTCTGAACTTCGTTGGGAGCAAAGTTATTTTTGTCTGTGTGCAGGTCCACGTCAGTTGCGTCGCTGACACGTACTTATCATCTCCGGAGTCCTACTGGTCGATACTCTAAACCTCGGTATCTTCACCGAGGGAAACTTGCCGCTACACTGCATCTCACCTTCCAATTGGGGTAACCAACGAAGGGAGAGAAGCAATTATCATCTCTCGCGTATCCGTTACTTACTATCTTGGTCGGCTCACGTCTTCAGGCTTCTCGGTTTCTATTTGACGGTATTCCCTCTAATATGAGTAGGTTAAGCTAAGGGCATAGAGAGGCTCACACTCGTTGAAAAGTCCACGAGTAGATGATTAAGTTGTTGGGGTTTCACTTTCTAGTGTGGCCTATGGTACTTGGTACCGATCCTTCGGTAGGGGCTTCCACTACTTCTGGATCTCTCCCGAATATTAGTGAATGTAGTGTGGTTGGGTTGTTGAGTGTCTCATGATAGTGAAAACCTTCATAACATTCTTTTTCGCTGACACCTTAAGGTTTATGAGTCCATCGTACTTCGCCCACAGGGGTAGGGAAGTTACAACTTCACATGCTCCGATGGAATTATTGCATTCGTAGGAGTATGCCAACATGTTACTAGGGTCTTACCTAGCTAGCATCGGTTCTCTTATCATACATTTACTATTTCATATAGCAAGGCCAATAATAAGACTAGTCGTCATGGGGGCCAATCCATGTCGCACTCAAATCATTACCTTGTACATGTTCTAGTGAATCTGGTTCTCTAATATTGGGTCTTTTGTTCGGGCATTGCAGACTCTTTTGCATCGCGAACTTTGTTCAGATAATCCTCTTGTTCTATAATCCATGGCTAACATAAATAGCTAACTCAGGTTATTGCCCAATTTACTTTCACCTTGCATTTCCTGGTGAATTTTACATGTAGCCTTCTCCTACTAGAGTTTTACTCAGTCTCCAACACGTGCTACTTCCCAAACTTACTTGAAGGGTTTACAAAGGGTCTCCTAGGTGGGGTATTGGTCAACAAAATTTCTCTAAGGACCGGGAAGGTTGTGACACACAAACATGAGGATGTGGTCGCAAGGTGGTGCCGAAGAGATACGCAAGCGACATTTACCTCCAATCGGTTCATAATGAAACAAGGAGTTCCTTCAGTATCAAGGTAGGCCTAATACTCAAGGAAGATGGGTTTACTCAAGCTATAACAACTTTGTTTATCTATACGTCCGAAGGTGGTTTTTAGTTGGGGTCTTGATCTTTCCTTGTCATAGTCAAAGTGGTGAAAACACCATTGGCACTAGAACCTCTTGGAACAACGGTGGTGTTGGCTTGGTAGGTTAGGCTTCTATATTTCCTCCATGAACAAGCGCTTAAGCTGAGCCATGCTCGTGTTAGGCGGTGGTGGTGGCGTGCTACCGGACCCAGACAGGTTGCCATGGGTGTTCCTTCCCAACATCTTGATGGTTGTTGTGCAAGATAAGGGTGCGCTGGTTAGTTTTTCCTAAGTAGGGTCGCTCTAACTTAAGATTAACCAAAACAATTCAAACAATCCTAAGATCATGCATTCGGATAGGGAACACTAATGCAAAACTTCCACTATGTAACGACCCAATTCACATAGAATCGGAGTCTCTGTGATCAAGTGCTAGTCCCTGGATCGAACTCGCTAGCACACACAGTATAATAGATGAGTATCAAAGTACAAGTGCGTCATTATTACATCGTATGATCCAGAATTCAAAACAAATAACAACTTGCATAGCTCAAGGCTAGCTTATTCAATATAACTATAGCGGAAGCAAACTAGTAGCGAGGAGTCCCATCAACATCCACAAGCGACATGCTGAGTGTAGACTAGCAACCCTATTATAACATACCAATCTTCTGAGAAACCCGCAACACGAAGGTTACAGCCCGAACACGGGTCAGTACATCTGATATGTACGGCAAGTAACACAAGTGATAAAGCAATCCTACAACTAACTTCAAAATAATAACATGAATCAAGCTTGGTTTGTTTTGCATAAGGTTGGTATTCACCTACTTCTACTTACTACTCAACATATTTATCATCTTAAATTAAACTCAACCCACAAAGGACAACATCAAACTAAACCGCCTATGAGAGCCCTCAGGATCATAGGATTTCTAATGGAAGCCATGAGAGCCCTCGGGATCATGATTTCGTGAGTATTGTAGCACCCTCAGGATACAATTGCACACGTACCTCCTATTCGTGAACATGATAGAGCCCTCAGGATACGATGCCACTACAAACACATTCGTGACTGTTACAGAGCCCTCAGAATACAACATCACCCTATCATGAACACTGTAGAGCCCTCAGGATACAGTGCCACTACCTAGACACAAAGTGAACATTGCAGAGCCCTCAGGGTGCAATGCCACACAAACAATCGTAAGTGAATATCACAGAGCCCTCAGGATGTAATACCACTCTACAGTACCTCAATCGCACGTTACTGTTTTACTAATAATAATGTTGTCACAACACTTGAATAACACAACAATTCCCCCCATGATTATCATTGCAACAGTAAGCATATAATCACATAGCACAAGAAATACTAAAACATAACAACGTTGGATATAATGATCAATCAAAACATGTGGCTATCCTACCAGGTTTCAGCATAACATAACGACCTTCAAATGCATAGAAACTTAGTATGTGCATAATCAACAGTGAATCATAACCAAAAGTTAAACTTGCCTTGAACGGTGTTGAAGTACTCTAACACTTATTTATGATCCTTTCTGCACTCCAGACAATCTACACGATCAACAATAATGCATTCAATACACATGCAACACATAAACAATACAACAGTGAAAGAACCAAATGAACAGCAATAAAATCAACTAAACAGTAGCTAAACGATAACTATAAGTCACCACGATCCCAACGCAACTGGAATCGGCGAAAACGGATACACCGTATAAAAGATACGGTCTTCGGAAGTTTGAATTTAAATTTGAACAAAATAAAATTTCAACACTGAAAACTTTTGAAAACTTAGGTCCACTGGATAGGATTTTTTGTAACGGTCGCAACGCACAAAGAATTAACTAAAACAGAGCTACGGTTTAAAAGATATTGCGAAAACGGTTCCGGGGTCTTTTATGCCAAAAGGACTAATCCGCAAATAAAAGTTTTCTAAAAATGCGATCGGGTCCTTGAGGCAGTTGACCAGATCTGTTTTTTTTTCTAACTCGTTTCCCTCTCTCTCTCCACAGCCCGACGGCCAGGGCTAGGGGGACGGCTCCGGCGAGCGCGTCCCTTAGCGCGGCGTCCTACGGCGGCGCAGGGCGGCGGGTAGCAGCGGGCGGCGGGGCGCGGCAGCACGGGCTCGGGACGGCGGCCCACGAGCGGTGCGCGCGTGGCCCGGCAGCTCAGGCTCGCCGGCGCGAGGTGCGGCGGCGGCCGTGGCCTGCGCGGCCGGGGATGGCGGCGGGGCGGGCGTTAGGGCGGCGGCGCTGCGAGGTGAGGAGGCGGGGCGGCTCACCCGAGGCGGCGGGGCGACGTGGAGACGAGTCCGGCGGCGGCTCCGGCGGGCGGTGCGCTGACGTCAGCGATGACGTCACGCTAACTTCGGCGGCGCGATTAGCCGGCAGGTCTCGGTAAGAACGCGATTAGGGTTAGGGTTAACCAAACGCTAAAAAGAAATTTAGTCTAACTAAAACGAGGACTATTTATACAGCCCCCTCCTCTGTTTTTTTTCCTGAGTCCGAAACGGACTCAAAATGCACGCGGCGTAAAATAGCCGTCTGGTTGCTGGAAAGCCCAAAACGAAAACTCGTTTTAAAAAAAATTTATTTGGTCAACCGACTACGCAGAACATTTTTAAATAATAAAATATGAATTTTAAAAATGTCACAACAATAAAATAAAATAATAAAAATAATTGTTTTTGCCGAAATTACTATTTCAGCTACTATGCAATTTTCATAAATACGTTTTATGCAATAAACTCCGTATAAAAATTATAAAAAATCTCAAAAATAAATTTGAGTTATTTATAATTCCTATGACACAGTTTATGAACACCCAAAAATATTTTCAACACCTTTCAACCTTGTATAAAATGGGGATAAGTCATATTATATCCTCTCCAATAAAATTGCCTTAAGTCGAAAAATGTTTGAAATATTCATAAGATCCAAGTAATGCAAAACTCCAGCATGCCATGCATACGATGATCTTTTAACATCCAAATTTGTAAAAATTGGGATATTACAAATCTACCCCCCTTAAAATGAATCTCGTCCTCGAGATTCGAGTTGGCCAGCAATGGTTAAAGATTGGTATCTAGAGAAATCCAAAATCAACCCCTTATGGAAAATTCCATGCTTCTTTTCAACTGATAGGAGCAATGTGATGTACCATTACTGTAAGAAATGGCCAAAATACTGGGACTCGATTAGAATCTTACCGGGTTCCAAGTCTGATGCTTTATTGAAACTTCCCACATCGACGAAATTTACATATCCTCTCTCCACATGATCACACCTCTTTCGTCCAAATTTCCTCACATTGACATGATTCACATGCTCTCTTTCAAAAAGATCAGGCTTCTTTTCTCCAGAATACCCATTCCCACTAGCTGGTTCAGTGCAGTCTCTTGCATAATGTCCAAGCCTCTTGCAATTGAAACAAACTATTTTGCTCATATCCCTCCTGTGCGTCGAAGGGGTGTGTGGTTGATTGGCGTCCCCTCCATTTGAGTTATATCCATGGACATTGTGCTTACCCTGTTCATTACGCACATCAGGGTATGTTGACGTAGTACGAGGCCTCTGCTGAACTCCTGAGTTATACTTGTCATTGTTGTTGTTGTTGTATTTCCTTTTTCGATTTTCTATGGCGTGGTGCTTTCCCTCAAGTACAATAGCCCGATCAATGAGCACCTAAAAATTTGCAAAGCTGGACACAGTCAACTGAACTCCCAACTCATTGTTGAGACCCTCCAAGAACTTCTCCTGCCTGGCTGCATCCATGTTGACATCATTTGGAGCATAGCGGGCGAGCTTGTTGAATTCATCCACATACTCCGCTACTGTGCGACCTCCCTGGCGCAAACTGCGGAACTCCTTCTTCTTCAAAGCCATGGCGCCTGCAGAGACATGTGCGGCGCGAAAAGCAGCCTAAAACTCCGCCCAAGTGACGGTGTCGATGGGATAAGTCACCAAGTAGTTGTCCCACCATGCTGCTGCAGGACCCTCCAGCAAATGTGAGTCAAACCTCACTCTCTCTGCCTCAGTACAACCAACTGTGTCGGGACCCGGGGTTAGCGTATGCAAGCCTCGCTACAACACAATCATATGGAGAGCCGAGAACCGTACCCACTTGTCTAAGCAGACAAGGCCAAGCACAGAACGTTCTCGGAAAGCATCGAACGTGAGGGGCATCCCATCCAGGCCGGATGATCAACTGAAATGGGTCCTCATCGTCCGCACACAAGTCTAAATGATATGGGTGGTGAACTCCCATACTCATAGACAAGTCGCCTCAACCATACTGTCGATTATATTATAACCCTTACATAGACTTACTCCAGCCCGATCACTTAGTCTGGGTCTAGGGCGGGCTCGATCATACATCAAAGTGTGCACGAGACGGAGTCTCGAACAATCGCATCGCGATGCCCCAAGCTGCACACATCTAAGGGCCACTTGGTGTATAAAAGACCGCCAGCCAGATCACAACTAAGGTCTCGAAAACCCATACTAAGACATGCATGTTATAAACATACACGCAGCACACATGTCTAGTATGAACAGTAGGTATCATTGCAATTCTCTACAATGTATACATCTTTATTAATAACTCTTACAGAGTGCACACAGAGATCACAAGCATGTGATCCAACATTACAACAGACAAGCAGAAGCAAAGTAGGTCTGAGTACAGACAAGTTTAACAAATGGCTTAGAGAAGCCTTATCTAAAAACAAGCCCTCCACGATGGAACCAGTCGTCTGACTGGGACTACACTAGCTTGGTCTTGGTCTGAGTCTGCAATCTTCGAGCTTCGGGTAGAAGTCACCATCGGGGTCGGTGGGTTCATCTAAAACATAGATTAAGCAAACGTGAGTACAAAATCATACTCAGCAAGACTTACATAGGAGCTATACTACTCATGCACATGTATCAAGGTAAAGGGAGGTGGGGTTCCACTTGCAGAAGTTCTAGCTTTGACTTGGCTAGTCCTGAACTACGAGTACCAGACTTGAGGTAAGAAGCGTACACGAGTCCACTACATCTCTTCAACGAATTACACCACTATGGTTACTTCCTCGACTTCCCCACGAGAAGCACACCATAGCACTCACGCTTATCTTGGTGTGTTTTAGAAGTATCCAGTTCAAGTTGTCTAATAATCAAGCTAAGCTTTCCAAGCAGTCCCTTACCGCGGACGCGGCTATTCGAATAGTTTTGTTAACCCTGCAGGGGTGTACTACTACACACATGAAACTATCAGTTACCGCCTTTGTACTCGACACCGTTCAAGAGGTGCCGGCGAGGATAATTCCCACAACTTTTACCTCATAGCCAACTCAAATTCAATGGAGACGCCTATCTGGGCTGGAATCCACATCGTGAACCCGGCCGGTTTACCGATGTGGTCCCAGAAGATGTGTGCAGGGTCCCAAGCCGTTCTTCCACTTCGCAGACCGTGCCACAGACCTACCAGAACTCCGAACTAATGTGACTCATTGAACTGAGAAGGGGTGAGTTAGTAGGTTGAGCGGGGGTCCATGTGCCCAACATGTGGTAGTACTCTTCGTCTTGGATCACCACACAAGAACTCGGGCTTAGGGCGGTGTTCAACGAGACAACCCACTGTGTACTCCTACACAGCCTCTCATCGTTCACCTTGTATTAGGGTAGATTCACCAACACATTTCACTTTCATCAACACCATGTTTATCATCATCCCGACTCACATCATAAGCAACCTCATTGTACCACTAAGCATGCAATAAGCAGTAACAGTTGCAGTGGCCACATGATATCAACCAACTCCTACATCTGCTAGGATTGTGGTTTGCTTATTACTGTGACAAGATGATAGGTCATGCAAAGGACATGGGTTCAACTATGTGGTAGAAACGTTATCATGGTGATCATCCTAAACAATGCATAAGCGAGACATGAGAGGGAAGTGGGATTTTATAGACATGATCAATGGGGGTTTGCTTGCCTTGCTGACGAGGTTCAGTCACGGGGTCTTCAACGAAGGGGGTGATCTCGGATTCCGGCTCCACTTCTATCAGCAACATGACAATCATAGGATCAACATAATGTACAATGCACAATCACATGAATAAGATTGCAATGGTGATGTTCAAGGTACTGATGTGTTAAGCATTCCATTTAAAAGGAGTATATTGCATTTGAAATGCAAATTCAAACTCCAATTTGAATTCAAACTTAGCCAAGCTACATGTGACATTGTTTGATCAATTTGAATCATTTTGAAATGTGTATGATATGCCTCTGATGTGTGATTGAAATGTAGCATGTTGCCATGGTTCAAGTTGCAAAAATATTTGAATTGAATTTGATTTAAATCCAAATAAATCAAATGACATATGCTACTGGTCCCATTTTAAAATCAACTCAAACAAAGTTGAAAGTTGGATATTTGGATAGGTTATTTTCTCCTGATCATTTTTCATATATTATTTGTCCAATTTGGAGTTGATATGAATTTTCTATGAATTTCCAAAGTTTGGGCTATTTTCTGGAATTTCTGTAATTCTTTTTAAATCATTTAATTTCTAGAAAATTCTTTATTGCGTCATGCTGACATCATGCTGGCGTGTGGGGGGGCTGACAGGTGGGCCACCACAGTCAGTGTCACTGGGGTTAACCCTCTGTTAATTAAGCCCCCCGGATTAGTTTAGGGGCACTGGGGCCTAGGGGTCAGTGGGTTAGGGGGGTTAGTTAGGCACGGGGTTAAGGCTAACCGGCCGACGGCTAGCCGGCGGCAGCCACAGAACACGGTGGAGGAACGCCGGAGTGGCTTCCTGGCCACGGGGTGGCACGCGGAGGGCACCGGGGTGCTCCCCGTGCTCGCCCGCTTCACCCAGAACCCACGGGGAGGCTCAGGGGTGACCGGAGCCTCGCCGGCGTCGAGGTGCGACGGCGGCCGTGGCTCGGGTTTGGTGGCGCAGTGCTATGGTGGACGGGGAGGAGCTGGGAGAGAGGGGAAACGACCTCCGGCTCACCAGGAAGGCAGTCGAGGTGACAGCGCGGCCGGGGAAGCTCTGTAGACGACGGAATCGTCGATGGCGTGCGGCGGCTCCGACGAGTTGTCGTCGACGATTGCGACGGCTTGGAGTCGAAGAAGCTTCCGATCCTCTGCACGATGACGAAGCGGATGACTGCGGAGCGGCTGGACAAGGAGATAGGGCTTCTCGTCGTCGTTGTTCGCGGCGGCGCACGACGGCGCTCTCTGCAGCCTCACGGTGGCGCGCGAAAACGGCGAGGGAGAGCGAGATGGTTTCGAAGGAGAGGGGGAATGGCCACGGGGGGGTTCTGGGCGTTGCGTGGCATGAGGAGGAGGGCAGGGAAGGCCTAGAAGGCCCTCAACGGCGTCGAGGTGGCGCCGGCTCGCTCCCAGGCTGCCACCGAGCAGCTTGGGGAAGAAGACAAAGTGAGGGGGCTGGGCTGGGCCGGCTGGGGGCTTTAGTTGGGCCAGAATGGCCAGGGGGGGTCTTTTCCTTTTTTTTTCTTCTCCTTTTCTTTCTGTAATTTTGTGGTTCCTTGATAATTAAATACCTAGGCAATTTAATAAAATGCCCAAATAGTTTTAAAAACCCTAGGTGGTCAGTAGCAAACCACTTATAGAATTTGAGCATTTTTGAAATTCAAAACATTTGAATTTCAATTCAAATAGGGGTCAAATTTAATTTCCAGGGCACCTTTTGAATTTTTGAATATTCCATGGGCATGGGAATGAACCCAAACCACTTTTAAAATGATCAGCATCATTTATAGGAATTTTCCAAATACTCAAATGATTTTTGGAAAAAGATTTTTATCTGGCCATTTGATATAATTTCTCAGGGATTTTCTTTTCCCCATTTTTGAATTTCTTTTTGAATTTTTCACATGATGCAAAGGGACTTGCTATTCCTAGCACATACCTAGCTTGGGGTTGTGAAAAACTGTCTCCATGTTCCGGCTCACTGAGCGAAGCCAGTCATCCGCCACAATTGGTTCAGGAGTGCTAGAGAATCTCTGAGGATTTAACCTCAGGAACCTAGCAAGCGTGTCCACAGGTGGGGGTGGGGGTGGTGCATTGTTGTTGTTGTTGCCCATATTCTGAGTGAGCAACTGGATCAACTGGGCTTGCCCTTGAATTAATTGTTGCATGTAGGCTGGCACTTCATTGTTGTTGCTCCCATTGCCCGTAGGATCTCGTCTTGGCGGCATCTGGTGGGTGAGCAGAGGTAAGGTTTAGATAGAAACATGTCTAAGGGGAATCACTACCCATAAGCACACAATCACAATTAGGCTCCAGCAAATACACAAGCCACACAAGCACAACAATCCTAATATCAACTAGATGCATAACGATAAATTATCTTAAAAAAATGGTGGTCTGCCAACTAAACTTTCTCATATAACACTAATATGACTACAAGGGTCATCTACAAGTTAAAAGAGAAGATAGTCAACAATGAATGAAGATATGAATACGAGAGTAAAGACTAATAAGTAGGCAAAGGTTGCAAAGTAGAGTTCTCACTCCTATGGCTTTTCTAATCCATTTTCTAGGGTCACGTCCTACAATCAACACACTGATCTGATACCATCTGTAATGACCCAATTCACATAGAATCGGAGTCTCTGTGATCAAGTGCTAGTCCCTGGATCGAACTCGCTAGCACACACAGTATAATAGATGAGTATCAAAGTACAAGTGCCTCATTATTACATCGTATGATCCAGAATTCAAAACAAATAACAACTTGCATAGCTCAAGGCTAGCTTATTCAATATAACTATAGCGGAAGCAAACTAGTAGCGAGGAGTCCCATCAACATCCACAAGACACATGTTGAGTGTAGACTCGCAACCCTATCATAACATACTAATCTTCTGAGAAACCTGCAACACGAAGGTTACAGCCCGAACACGAGTCAGTACATCTGATTTGTACGGCAAGTAACACAAGTGATAAAGCAATCCTACAACTAACTTCAAAACAATAACATGAATCAAGCTTGGTTTGTTGTGCATAAAGTTGGTATTCACCTACTTCTACTTACTACTCAACATATTTATCATCTTAAATTAAACTCAACCCACAAAGGACAACATCAAACTAAACCGCCGATGAGAGCCCTCAGGATCATAGGATTTCTAATGGCAGCCATGAGAGCCCTCGGGATAATGATTTCGTGAGTATTGTAGAACCCTCAGGATACAATTGCACACGTACCTCCTATTCGTGAACATGATAGAGCCCTCAGGATACGATTCCACTACAAACACATTCGTGATTGTTACAGAGCCCTCAGGATGCAACATCACCCTATCGTAAACACTGTAGAGCCCTCAGCATACAGTGCCACTACCTAGACACAAAGTGAACATTGCAGAGCCCTCAGGGTGCAATGGCACACAAACAATCATAAGGGAATATCACAAAGCCCTCGGGATGTAATACCACTCTATAGTACCTCAATCGCACGTTACTGTTTTACTAATAATAATGTTGTCACAACACTTGAATAACACAACAATTCCCCCCATGATTATCATTGCAACAGTAAGCATATAATCACATAGCACAAGAAATACTAAAACATAACAACGTTGGATATAATGATCAATCAAAACATGTGGCTATCCTACCAGGTTTCAGCATAACATAACGACCTTCACATGCATTGAAACATAGTATGTGCATAATCAACAGTGAAGCATAACCAAAAGTGAAACTTTCCTTGAACGGTGTTGAAGTACTTTAACACTTATTTGTGATCCTTTCTGCACTCCAGACAATCTACACGATCAACAATAATGCATTCAATACACATGCAACACATAAACAATACAACAGTAAAAGAACTAAATGAACAGCAATAAAACCAACTAAACAGTAGCTAAACGATAACTACAAGTCACCACGATCCCAACACAACTGGAATCGGCGAAAACGGATACACCGTATAAAAGATACGGTCTCCGGAAGTATGAATTTAAATCTGTACAAAATAAAATTTGAACACTGAAAACTTTTGAAAACTTAGGTCCACTAGATAGGATTTTTTGTAACGGTCGCAACGCAAAAAGAATTAACTAAAACGGAGCTACGGTTTAAAAGAAATTGCGAAAACGGTTCCGGGGTCTTTTCTGCCAAAAGGGCTAATCCACAAATAAAAGTTTTCTAAAAACGCGATCGGGTCCTCGGGGCAGTTGACCAGATTTGTTTTTTTTTCTAACTCGTTTCCCTCTCTCTCTCCACAGCCCGACGGCCATGGCTAGGGGGACGGCTCCGGCGAGCGCATCCCTTAGCGCGGCGGCATATGGCGGCGCAGGGCGGCGGTTAGCAGCGGGCGGCGGGGCGCGGCAGCACGGGCGCGGGACGGCGGCCCACGAGCGGTGCGCGCGTGGTCCGGCGGCTCGGGCTCGCCGGCGCGAGGTGCGGCGGCGGCTGTGGCCTGCGCGGCCGGGGATGGCGGCGGGGCAGGCGCTAGGGCGGCGGCGCTGCGAGGTGAGGAGGCGGGGCGACGTGGAGACGAGTCCGACGGCGGCTCCGGCGGGCGGCGCGCTGACGTCAGTGATGACGTCACGCTGACGTCGGCGACGCGATTAGCCAGCAGGTCTCGGCAAGAACGCGATTAGGGTTAGGGTTAACCAAACGCTAAAAAGAAATTTAGTCTAACTAAAACGAGGACTATTTATACAGCCCCTCCTCTCTTTTTTTTCCTGAGTCCGAAACGGACTCAAAATGCACGCGGCGTAAAATAGCCGTCTGGGGCGCTGGAAGGCCCAAAACGAAAACTCGTTTCTTTTAAAAATTTATTTGGTCAACCGACTACGCAGAACATTTTTAAATAATAAAATATGAATTTTAAAAATGTCACAGCAATAAAATAAAATAATAAAAATAATTTTTTTTGCTGAAATTACTATTTTAGCTACTATGTAATTTTCATAAATACGTTTTATGCAATAAACTCCGTATAAAAATTATAAAAAATCTCAAAAATAAATTTGAGTTATTTATAATTCCTATGACACAGTTTATAAACACCCAAAAATATTTTCAACACCTTTCAACCTTGTATAAAATGGGGATAAGTCATATTATATCCTCTTCAATAAAATTGCCTTAAGTCGAAAAATGTTTCAAATATTCATAAGATCCAAGTAATGCAAAACTCCAGCATGCCATGCATATGATGATCTATTAACATCCAAATTTGTAAAAATTTGGATGTTACACACTAGTTTCAATCTGCTTCGGGACACCATTCCCTCTTAATCTTCGGTCTCATTTGACTTAAAATGTTTTGAAAATGGTAAGAGGTATAAGAGTTTTTCTTTTTACCAAAATACTTCTAACTAACGTCCATGCTAACTAGACTGCTACGGTCTGAACAGGTACTCTGATACTAAGTCTGTGGGCACCCCGGACTATATGTCCGAAGCGGCCAGCTGTGTATAATGTCACGCTCCCATGATCAGTGTCGCATGACACACAACTCGACAATGGATATTGTAGTCATGATGTTCATACAATACCGAATACAAGTCATACAATAATAGAGTCTTACATGGCCTCATCGGGCTCAAATAGCAGCGGAATAAGAAAAAGCAGGATAAGTAGTAGCGGCACAATCCACAGGGCAGTTCAGAACATAGCACGTCCTAGTAATCGTCGGTAGTATTATCGTCAAATACCTGCTCCTCCAAGCCTGACCGATTGAATAACCAGGGATAAAGTCGTGAGTACATATAAAGTACTCGCATACCACCTAAAGAAATAAACAAAGTTTTGCATAGAAAAATAATGGGATGGCTATATGGTGGAGTTTCTCATAGGGATTTCCTATCAGCTCAATATTATTATTAAGTTGGCAAAGTTTTAATCTTGGCAAGTTTTATTTCCCACAATGAATTTGGATAAGTCGAGTCCAACCCTTTCCAAAAATATCAACATCATCATCGCAAACCATATACTTAGTACCGAGCTTGCTCATCTATTCCCCACAAAGTCTGGCCTCACTAGCTGTCCATGACCGTGAACTCCAACTACTTGAATAGTTTTCACTCTGCAGAGGTTGTACACTTAACCCACCACATTCGATACATCCGCCGTGGGTCCCCACGGATCTTCATACCTCAGTATGCGGGTCTCGGATAATCGACCATAGTCTTCCCTTTGTCTGACATAGTACAGGTGAATCTACCCCTTGCGTAATATATGGACTATCCGTGTGTCAGCTCATGCTCCTCTTGGACCCAAGCCTGCTCTGTAGTCGAAGAGCACCAAGGTTCCTTCGGACACTAAGCCTAGCGAATTTCACCCATCGACTTCAAGAGCTATCAGATTCGTGGAATCACCCATCCATGTGTAGTTATAAGACCCTCGTACTAAGACAAACAAGCTTCCAACTAGCCATGTCCCATACCAGAGTATAGTGGTTGTACTGTAAGGCTAGGTTTTGGCAGCACTTATAGAGATACCTTCATCTCTCCCGAATATTAGTGGATGTAGTATGGTTGGGGTTTCGAGTGTCTCATGATAGTGAAGACCTTAATAACATTATTTGTCGCTCACACCTTAAATTTTATGAGTCCATCGTACTTCGCCCACTGGGATAGGGAAATTACAACTTCACATGCTCTGATGGAATCATTGCAGTCGTAGGAGTATGCCAACATGTTACTAGGGTCTTACCTAGCTAGTATTTGTTCTCTTATCATAGATTTACTATTGCATATAGCAAGGCAAATAATAAGAGTACTCGTCATGGGGGCCAATCCATGTCGCACTCGAATAATTACCCTGTACATGTTCTAGTGAATCTGGGCCTCTAATACTGGGTCTTTCGTTCGGGCATTGCATACTCTTCTGCATCGCGAACTTTGTTCAGATAATCCTCTTGTTCTGTAATCCATGGCTAACATAAATTTCTAACTCAGGTTATTTCCCAATTTACTTTCACCTTGCATTGTCTGGTGAATTTTACATGTAGCCTTCTCCTAAGAGGGTTTTACTCAAGATCCAACACGTGCTACTTCCCAAAGTTACCTGCAGGGTTTACAAAGGGTCTCCTAGGTGGGGTATTGGTCAACAAAATTTCTCTAAGGACCGGGAAGGTTGTGACACACAAACATGAGGATGTGGTCGCAAGGTGGTGTCGAATAGACACGCAAGCGATACTTACCTCCAATCGGTTCATAATGAAACCAAGGGGTTCCTCCAGTATCAAGGTAGGACTAATACTCAAGGACGATGGGTTTACTCAAGTTATAACAACTTAGTTTATCTATACGTCCGAAGGTGGTTTGTAGTTGGGGTCTTGATCTTTCCTTGTCATAGTCAAAGTGGTGAAAACACATTGGCATGATAACCTCTTGGAACAACGGTGGTATTGGCTTGGAAGATTAGGCTTCTATATTTCCTCCATGAACAGGTGCATAAGCTGAGCCACGCTCGTGTTAGGCGGTGGTGGTGGCGTGCTACCGGACCCAGACAGGTTGCCACGGGTGTTCCTTCCCAACATCTTGATGGTTGTTGCGCAAGATAAGGGTGCACTGGTTAGTTTTTCCTAAGTAGGGTCGCTCTAACTTAAGACTAACCAAAAAAATTCAAACAAGCATAAGGTCATGCATTCGGATAGGGAACACTAATGCAAAACTTCCACTAGTTCCTATCTTCTTCGGGACACCATTCCCTCTTAATCTTCGGTCTCAGTTGACTTAAAATGTTTTGAAAAGGGTAAGAGGTATAAGATATTTTCCTTTTTACCAAAATACTTCTAACTAACGTCCATGCTAACTAGGCTGCTACGGTCTGGATAGGTGCTCTGATACCAAGTCTGTGGGCACCCCGGACTATATGGCTGAAGCGGCCAGTTGTCTATACTGTCATGCTCCCATGATTAGTGTCGCATGACACACAACTCAACAATGGATATCATAGTCACGATGTTCATACAATACCGAATATAAGTCATACAACAATAGAGTCTTACATGGCCTCATCGGGCTCAAATAGCAGCGGAATAAGAAAAAGCGGGATAAGTAGTGGTGGCACAATCCACAGGGCAGTTCAGAGCATAGAACCTCCTAGTAATCGTCGGTAGCATCATCGCCAAATACCTGCTCCTCCAAGCCTGACCAATTGAATAACCAGGGACACAGCTGTGAGTACATACAAAGTACTCGCAAACCACCTAAAGAAAGAAACAAAGTTTTGCATAGGAAAATAATGGGATGGCTATATGGTGGAGTTTCTCATAGGGATTTCCTATCTACTCAAGATTATTATTAAGCTGGCAAAGTTTTAAACTTGGCAAGTTTTATTTCCCACAATGCATTTGGATAAGTCGAGTCCAACCCTTACCAAAAATATCAACATCATCATCGCGAACCATAAACTTAGTACCAGGCTTGCTCATCTATTCCCCACAAAGTGTGGCCTCACTAGCTGTCCATGACCGTGAACTCCAGCTACTCGAATAGTTTTCACTCTGCAGAGGTTGTACACTTTACCCACCACATTTGATGCATCCGCCGTGTGCCCCCACGGATTGTCATACCTCAGTATGCGGGTCTCGTATAATCGACCATAGTCTTCCCCTTGTCTGTCCTAGTATAGGTGAATCTACCCCTTGCGTACTACATGGACTGTCCGTGTGTCATCTCATGCTCCTATTGGACCCAAGCCTGCGCCGTAGTCGTAGAGCACCAAGGTTCCTTCGGACACTAAGCCTAGCGAATTTCACCCATCGACTTCGAGGGCTATCGGATTCGTGGAATCACCCATCCATGTGTAGTTATAGGACTCCCGTACTAAGACAAACAAGCTTCCAACTAGCCATGTCCCATACCAGAGTATAGTGGTTGTACTGTAAGGCTAGGTTTTCGCGGCACTTATAGAGAGTCCCTCCAGACTTTGTCCATGTCCGACGATGTTCCACAATCTCGGCCATACCACCTTCTTAGGTGTATGTCGTACCATATAGGGTGAAGTATGACTTTCCATTATGTTATGTAATGCTAATTATCAAGGCTAAGTGATGGTCTCGATAGAGTTTCGGGATCATCAGGGTTCTACTTAGTTTTTTCACAGATAGGTAGGCTATGGGGTGTTGTGGAGTTTTCCTAATACAACTAATACAATCCCAAACCATATGAATATAGGGGGTGTCTAGGGCTCATCTAGTTGTGACATAATTATGTCACATCTAAATTGATGTACATGTGTTTCTTTTCTAGGATACTTTGTTTTATTTAATATTTTCGTTTTTTTCTATCGGTCCAACTATAGCAGATGGACAAACAAGCAGCACACCCCAGCCTCTTCCACTTAGGACTTTTTTATGGTTGTTTGTGGCCGTGAAAAAACAATCAAAAAGTTGACTGCCCGATAATTAACCAGCATTCATAGATCGTACGTGGATGGATCAATGAGTCCGTACAGCGAAAATGCAGGTCATCAAATTTGTATGGACTTTGTGCACATTTTGGAAAAATAAAAACCAGACTAAAAAGATGTTGGCGTGTTTTTACAATACACAATAAACATTTTAGAAAAATGTATGATTAACATTTCTAGAAATATATTTTCAAGACAAAAGGAAACCATCCAGTTGTGGTTGCGGTCTGGTCTATGTACATGCAATTGCGTCCTGGTTCTATGGGTTCTATGGACATACAATTGCGCCCGGTTCTATAGACATGTAGTTGTAGTCGGTTCTATGGACATGCAGTTGCGGTCGGTTCTACGGACATGCAGTTGCATCCCCGGTTCTATGGACATGCAATTGCGGTCGATTCTATTGACAGGCAGTTATCCAGTTGCAGTGTGGTCGGTTCTATGGACGTGAAGTTTTGGTCGGTTCTATGGACATGCAGTTGCGGTCGGTTCTATGAACATGAAGTTGCGGTCGGTTCTATGGACATGAAGTTGCACCCGGGTCTATAGACATGCAGTTGCGGTCAGTTTTATGAACATGCAGTTGCGATTGGTTCTATTGACATGCAGTTGCACCCGGGTCTATGGACATGCAGTTGCGGTTGGTTCTATAGACATGCAGTTTCACCCGGGTCTATGGACATGCAGTTGCACCCGGTTCTATAGACATGTTGTTGCACCCGGGTCTATGGACATGCAGTTGCACCCGGGTCTATGGACATGCAGTCAGGGGAGAATTTACCGTTCGGGCACCCTGGGCACGTGCCCGGGCTCACCAGCCGAATTTCCGAACTATATATAGTCTTTCTATCGATCATATACGTAAAAAATCTTAAAAATACAAATGTTTCATCAGAAATAGGTAAAGTCCTCTTGCTGGGCTAGCCTATGCGTTTTTCTGCACCTTGGGCCTTATATGGGCTACAGCGTACAACAACCGCTAGTGCGCGTACGTAACTCGTACTCGAGAAGAACGTGGGTCGATCCATCCAGTCAGTTGCTTCGCCTGGCGTCTGTGTGCGCACGCGTGATACGGAACGGAATCGCCAGAGCGCAGCGGCGATTCCCCAGCCGAAACCAACTGTCGCGCGGCTGCGCCTGCGCTTGTGCCTGCACGGTTGTACCTTCGAAGCGGCGAGGGCCGCCGCCTGCCGGATAAGATCGGAAGCGAACGGCCAGGACGAGGCCTCCGCGATGACTTCGGCGGCGGATGCAGGTCAAGATCGGAAGTGCAAGCGACAACTTGGTAAGCCATTCTTTGTAATCTACCAAGATATTTTGCTCAACTAAAAATTCTAATTATGAATTTATGCTTGTACAAATTTCAGAGTTGAGCAATTTTTTGTTGACACTAGAAGGAATTCACAAGTGGAACTGCCGTCAGAAGAACCAGAACCTGAACCAAGTGATCATCACGAACATGTAGACGATGATGTTGTGGATTGGATTGCGCTTGCGCAGGAAGTGCTCGATGATGATGATGATGATGATGATGATGATGATGATGATGAGGAGGAGGAGGAGGAGGAGGAGGAGGGTAATTTCGAGGATGAGGATGATGATGAGTTTAATCCAGCTGAAATTGTGTGTGATCCCACTCATAGGCTACAAATTGATGATTATCATTTGAATATTATAGATCAGGTGAGAAGAGCATATGTATTGAAGGGTCCAACCCAACCAACTGACAAATTTGATTGCAAAAAATTGGAAGCAAGAACCGAGCATTTTCTAAAGTTGGTATAAGAGATATGATTGGTTAGAATATAGTACATCAAAAAAAAAAGAATATAGTAAATCTGAGCAAGCCGCAATTTGTTTCTATTGCTTTCTTTTTAAGCAACCAGGAAGTAGTACACACTTTTGTTATGATGTTTTCACAAAAAAGGATTCAAGGATTGGAAGCATGCATATCAAGCATTGCCTGATCATGTTGGTGGGGTAAATAGTGCACACAACAAGGAAAGATTGAATTATGATGATTTTTGTAATCAAAGTCAAAGTTTTCTCACTAAGCTTGCTAAGGCATCTAAGGAGTCTGAAGTACTTTACAAAATTCGTTTGCATTATTCTCTCGGTTGTGCTAGATATCTCATTGCTCAAGGCTTGGCCTTTCGTGGTCATGATGAAAGTTCCACTTCATTGAACAAGGGTAATTTTCTTGAGATGGTAGATTGGCACAAAGCTAGAGATGAGAAAGTGAAGCATGCATTTGACCATGGTGCTAGAAATTGCAAGATGCTTGCGACTGAAATTCAAAAAGATCTTGCAAAGTGTTGCGCAGAAGAGGTCACAGATGTGATTATGAGTGAAATTGGCAATAAGAAATTATCTATGCTTATCGACGAGGCACGTTATATATCCGTCAAAGAGCAAATGGCGGTTATGTTGAGGTTAGTAGTGGTAATTATTCTTTTAAATTGTTATTTCATAGTTGTTTCATAATTTTATTTAACCTTGATGCAAACAAATTCATGTAGGTATGTTAGCGATAAAGTCAAGACTGTGGAACGATTTCCCTCTCTATACCATGTCAGTGAGACTACATCAGAGGCACTAAAGGTAGCTCTTGTTGACATTTGCATTACAAGTTATCCATTCATAGGCTACGAGGCCAAGGATATGATGGGCTTCAAATATGAGAGGGTGAATTTAATGGTTTTCAAAAGAAAATTCTTGATGAAAAACCTTATGCCTTTTATGTGCATTGCTTTGCCCATCTCTTACAATTGGTGGTCGTCTCAGTTGCTAGTTGTTGCTCATCTATTAATGTTTTGTTTGAGTATGTCTCCTTGATTGTGAGCACAACAACCGTATCTTGCAAGAGAAGGGATTCACTAAGGGAGGAACACCATCAAAACATCTTAGATCATCTTGAGAGCGGTGAGATATATAGTGGAAGAGGTTTGAACCAAGAAACAAATTTAGCAAGACCCGGGGACACTAGATGGGGTTCACACCATACAACTTTGCTTCGTTTGAGTCAAATGTGGAAGTCAGTGATATATGTGCTTGCAGAGGTCAATGATGAAGGTCGTGGGCCGTCTCAAGAGGAGGGTTTGATAGAAATAATGGAGAGTTTTAAATTTGTTTTTGCGTTGCATCTTATGATAAAGTTGCTTGCTATCACAAATGAAGTCTCACAAGTCTTGCAAAGAAAAGATGTCAACATTGTTAATGCCGTTAAACTAGTTAGTGATGTCAAAGCTCAGTTAGCCTCTATGAGAGAAAGTGGTTGGGATAACTTGTTCGATGAATTCCAAAACTTTTGTGTTGCCAAAGGTATTCCGGTGCCCGATATGAATGAGAGAGTGTCGGTTAGAGGCCGTTCAAGGCTTGATGGTGTGACTTACAGTAATCTTCATTTCTATCGAGTTGAGATCTTTAATGTTGCCATTGACAAGATATGCGTTGAGATGAATCATCGCTTTAATGAAGCATATTCAAATATAATAGTGGCATTCTCATGTCTTCATCCAGAAAATTCCTTCTCCAAATTCAATGTTGACAAGCTTGCTAACTTAACTGAAGTTTATCATGGAGATTTCTCTAGTGGTGATTGTGCAATCATAAGAGATCAACTTCAAACTTACATTATTCATGTACGAAGGCATGAGGCATTTTCTTCTTGGAAAGATCTTGAAAGTTTGGTTACAAAGATGGTTGAAACTGAGAAGCACTTGGTTTTTCCATTGGTGTACAAACTCATGGAGTTGGCTTTGTTATTACCGATCTCGACAGCATCACTGGAAAGAGCTTTCTCGGCAATGAAGATTATCAAGTCTAAGTTGCGCAGCAAGATGAATAATACATGATTTAATGACTTGATGATTTGCTACCCTGAGCGGGAGATTTTTAAAGGACTTGATGATGATGCTATCATTAAACGGTTTCAAGCCAGAAAGTTTCGGAAAGGGCAATTGCCTAGGTCCAATTAGCGTATTATTGGTACGGTTCATGTTATCTAATGTGTTTAATCTCAATGAAAATTATACAATTTTTTAATGTACTCTATCTTGCAAATTTTCTTGTGTGCACAAGGATGAACATTGGAGATTGGACTATTGTCGTCGAGATGCCCAAAGGTTTGGTTGTGTAGCTAGTTTTTAGCTAGTATTTTTCTACGAGAATCTTATTTTTACTTATTTTTATGATCTATGAAACATTTGTGCGTATATTTCACATGTCATTTATTTGAATATATGATTCTCGTAGTGTTTGATAAATAAAAAAATTAGTTTACGGCGTACCCAGGCTTTGGTAGTTCGCTAGCTTCGCCTCTTCATCCAGTTGTGGTCGGTTCTATGGACATGCAGTTGCACCTGGGTCTATAGACATGCAGTTGTCGTCGGTTCTATGGACATGCAGTTGTGGTCGGTTCTATGGACATGCAGTTCCGGTCGGTTCTATGAACATGCAGTTGCCGTCGGTTCCATGAACATGCAGTTGCACCCGGGTTTATAGACATGCAATTCCGGTCGGTTTTATGAAAATGCAGTTGTGGTTGGGTATATAGACATGCATTGCACCCAGGTCTATGGACATGCAGTTGCGGTTGGTTCTATAGACATGCAGTTGCACCCGGGTCTATGGACATGAAGTTGCACCCGGTTCTATAGACATGCAATTGCACCCGGGTCTATGGACATGCAGTTGCACCCGGGTCTATGGATATGCAGTTGTGGTCGGTTCTATGGACATGAAGTTGCACCCGGGTCTATAGACATGAAATTGTCGTCGGTTCTATGGACATGCAGTTGTACCACAGTCTATGGACATGCAGTTGCGCTCGGTTTTATGGACATACAGTTGCACCTGGGTATATGGACATGCAATTGCACCCCGCTCTATGGACATGCAGTTGCGGTCGGTTCTATTGACATGCAGTTGCACCCCGGGTCTATGGACATGCAGTTGCACCCAAGTCTATGGAAATGCAGTTGCGGTTGATTCTATGGACATACGGTTGCTCCTGGGTCTATGGACATGCAGTTGCGGTCGGTTCTATGGATATGCAGTTTCGGTCGGTTCTATGGACATGGAGTTGCACCCGGGTCTATAGACATGAAGTTGCGGTCGGTTCTATAGATATGCAGTTACACCCAGGTCTATGGACATGTAGTTGCACCCGGGTCTATGGACATGCAGTTGTGGTCGGTTCTTTGGACATGTAGCTGTGGTCGGTTTTATGGATAAAACTATTGAAAAATACAAAAAATGGAAAAACTCAGTTGCGGTTCGGTGGTCGACTTGCAACTGAGTTGGTGTTGGGGGAAAATATTGGTTGCAGATAGCTAGTTGACCTGCAATTGGGTTGCTTGTTGGGAGGGGTAGCGGTTTCAGATCGATATGTGAGCTGCAACCATGTCGTCGCGTGGGGTAGATAATAGTAGCAGATAGGTAGTTGACCTTAGTTGCGTCGGTTGGCATAAAAAATTGAAAGACAAAAAAATCAGTTGGGTTCGTTGATCGACTCGCAAATGGGTTGGTGTTAGGGAAAAATATTGATTGCCGATAGCTAAGTTGACCTGCAGTTGGATCGGTTGTGGGGAGGGGTAACATTTGCAGGTCAATATGTGAGCTGCAAGTGGGTCGTCGTGTGGGTTGGATAACGGACAGTTACAGATACTGGATAACTATGCGTGCCTGGATAACGGTTGCAAATAGGTAGTTGACCTTGAGTTGGGTCGGTTGTGGAAGTTATAACGGTTCAATCGTTATGGTGGCGACAAGGATACAAGGGGGTCAGGAAAATCGGCTTGGTTGCAAACACGGTTGCGAGAATGGCACGCTTCACTATCACCATGGAAAACACGCTCCCCATGGTCTTTGTCGATTTGGCGCGTGGAGGGATAATGGATCTGGTGCTCTGCTAGCCGCAAGATGACGTTGACACAAAATCATGTATTTGGAATGAAGAAACCAAAAATAAAAAAATATGTACAAAAAAATAAAATCAAACAAACACTGACAAAAATTGAGAAAGAGAAAGTGAGAAAAGGCAATGATAAACGGTTGGTGAAAAACACTCAAACAAAGAGTAACTCCTCTCTTGCAATCCTTCCTACTACATCCCACGCGAAAAAGAAAGATCACAATGATATACATAGGACCAGACAATACGCAACTCGTGGCCACACCCAGCGCGCAAGAAACCAACACCAGCGTTTGGATCAACATTGCGAAAATTACAGCACATTTAATCTTGTGGCGTGAAACTTAGATGAGACATCACTATATCTCATCTAGATGAGGATTAGCAAAACCCATGAATATAATACTAGCATGATACAATATAAGTGATACCAAAGGAAAGTAAGAAAATGAGTAAA
Source organism: Bromus sterilis (assembly GCA_950022295.1). Taxonomy (NCBI): domain Eukaryota; kingdom Viridiplantae; phylum Streptophyta; class Magnoliopsida; order Poales; family Poaceae; genus Bromus; species Bromus sterilis. Next base: position 212,028,500 of record OX465598.1, on the reverse strand, counting down.
GCGGAGTTTGAGTTTTGACGGTGGCTTGCCTTCGTCGGCGAAGTCTCCTGGTACGGCATCTTCGGCTTGGGAGGAGTCTTCACCTGCAATGTCAAGCATCTCGTCTACGCGTTGCGGAAAGATAAACACATAGTTACAATCACGACATTCTCAAACAAGGCATTCAAACCAAGCATTCAAAAAAATTGCAAACATGACATTGAAGAACACATAACACACACTTAACACGTAACATAGCAACACAAGACTAAAACTAATAAGTGCATGATGATTTACTGATGGTTCAACATACATATAGACATAATATCGTTATAGAAAGTTTAACATGTTAATAAGGCTAAGCAAGAATATTTTAGGATTAAACTAACATACTTGATAAGATCTAAACATGCCTTTTTATTTATTAAACCCTATTTTATTGTTAACTTTAAATTTATTAAATATAGCATAATTTGATACTATTGAAAATATTCATAATAAGCTTAACATTATTTTATTTTATTAACAAAGAATAAATTAAAAATTATCATAAGCAGGAAATATTAGCAATATTAATAGAGTCGCCCTTAATTTCTTCCAGCAAGCATCAATTCTATTTGAATGGAAAATTAAAGAATAATCTTAGGATCATAATAAAATTTACTTCATATTTTTCTGATCTGTCAATATTTTAATAAGAATGTATTAGTTCTGTCCAAAATTAAAAATTAATACAAATTCTGCCATGGCCCAAAGAAATGTTGCGCTAGGGCGAAATTCTCTAAAGTGGGTTGGCCTAGTCTTTTAATATTGTATACTATTGTTTTTATTTAATTTTCCAAATACACAACAAATAGCTACTATTAATAAAATGAACGCAATTTAATAGAGAATTTAATATAATTATCCTAAGCAACAAAGAATACAACTAATAATTAAATGGTTTCCAATTCTTAGCAAGAATTTAATAATTCTTATTGCACAAACATTTAATAATAAAATTACCCCTAAAGTTATTTAAGAAAATCATAGTTATATTGGTGCATAAAAATAAAGCATAATTGCATGATTATAACAAAATTTATGTCAAAAAAATTGAGGTGTATTTGATTTTTTATATATATAAATAAATAAGTTTCTGGCTACAAGGAATTATGAAGAAATAAAAAGGTATTGTGGCGCAGGTTAGTTTTTCGCTTAGGGCGAATTCTCCAGTGGGTCGAGCCCTACTATGGTGCAAGGTGGTGGTCAGAAAAAAATGACTGCATGGGCCCGCCTGTCATACTATAATAGGGGACGAAGGGGTACCAGGAGCCCTGGGCCGTTAGATCTGGGAAGATCGGACGGCCAGGGAACTTCTTCCCCATGAGCTCGGCCAGGGCTCAGCCATGCAAGCCATGGCAGACGGGGAGGGGAACGGGTGCTCACCGGGGGCACTCCAGTCGATTATTTTATTTCCTGATAAGTTTTATTTAAGTGAGTTTAAACAATGACACAAAACTGTCATGTAGGTGTTCGTGAAAATGCCTTAAAAACATTTGGTTTTGAATTTCTGAAAAAAAGTCAGAAACCAAAGTGTGTTGGGGTTGATTTGATGATCAAAAGATCACTAGTGAACTTCATCTAGGTTTATAAAGGTTCAAACCAAACTTTTCTTTGGTTATCTCTAATATGCACATTTTATTATTTTAGTGACTTGTTGAGGTTAAAAGAATTTCATTTACTCGAATTTTGAGTGCCTGACAAGCATTCCATAATGCTAAACAAAACATAGGCCAAATAAATACAGAGGAAATTTTAAGTGAACATAGGGTGAGAGTGCAAAAGTGCTACATTATATGAAGTTTTTAGCTACATTGGTGCTAGGGTTTATGTTGATCTTGCTTACGATCATGTTAAGATGATCAACAAGATATGTGGTGTTGAAATAAAATACTCACACGTGTAAATCTAAAACACATGTAAGTCTACAACACATGACCATGACACAAGTTCCTCCTTTAACTACATGCAACATCAAGATGATCACTAATAAGCACACACAATTAGGCATGCAATCATCGTCACACCACTGCAATACAAAAGTTTTTGTTGGCCCAAAATTTGAGGTCATCTACCTATGCGTTATATCACATGCCATAATTTTTGGGGTGTTGCATGTACTGTCCTCCTACTGATACGGAGTATACTCCAGTGGGTTGATGACGGCGCCGAGCTCCTCCGCTTGCCGACAGATCCCCATCCAAATTGCGCCGATGTCTTCATCTGATCCGGCGCGCAGGGCACCTAGCAAGTTCAAATCCAAGTTGGGATACCAGCTTACCACAATGGAGAAAACGGCGTGTATCCCAGATCGAACAACAGAATCGAGAAGAATTGTAAGTTGCCGGGGCGCAGCCTTTAGGTTGCGAGCCACCTTATCAATGGTCTCACCAGCAATCGGCATCTTTCTTTTCGGCCAGAGCATCCCGTTAAGCTTCTGCACGCCAGTCTTGAAAGCACAGAGAGCACCCTTCACCAGAGGCAAGCGGGCGTCATGAGCGGCTACCAGATCCTCTGGGCCCCAAGCAACAGCGGCATCAGCAACCTCCACACATCGGGCTTGCCTAATATCATCTACAGCTTGAGCAGCAGCAGTTTGGGAGTTGGGCCAGGCACCTGGCACGAGTAGAGAAATCGAAGAAGATTAGATTGGAAGGCAAGAAAATCAGATCGGAATACAAAATATCAGCAAAGTAAGAAGTCTCACCAACAAGAGTAGCATCAACTTTCTGCAAACTAGCAAGCGCCAGCTCGGCTTGCCCCTTTGCAGAGTGCATTTCCCCCTGATAGCGCGCAGTCACCTCCTCGGCTCGTTTCACAGCGGCGTCCCTTTCCTTCTGCAGCAAATCCATCACCTCAGTTCGGGCGTCCAACAGCCTCTGTATATCGCTGGCATGAGAAATAGATTGGTTCGAGAGGTCACTTGTTAGCTTCTTCGTCTTTTCTTGAAGATATCTCTCGACAGAAAGAAATTGGTTGCGCTCTTTCAAGACATCGCCGAGATGAGCAACTTTTTCACGGAGCTGAATCCCAGCTCGTCCACTCTCTTCTGGGTCGCTTCCATCTTGGGAAGAAGAACTGTGGCAGCTATAGTTAAAGTCAAGAGCAGAGCAATCGGATTGAAAGAAATCAACGGGGTTTTACCTGTTAGTTCCTTGATCTGGGCAGCCTGGGCATCAGATTTCTTTTTCAAAGTGGCGAGGGTTTGTTCGTCCGCTGAATAAGAGGCCAGCAGCTCCTCGAAGACGCGATGTCGCCTCTGGAAGACGTCTTGAAAGGTGAAGCAGTTTAATAGGGAAAGACAAAGATGAAAAAAGTGAAGATCCGAGCCGATTGCACGCAATCGGCCCGAATCTCGGGGACTACACCCAGTGGGTGCACTGGTGCGCCCCCACAAGAGAGAAAAACTCACCACTATGGAGTGCTCGGAGGCAAGGATGTCAGAGAGCGCCCCTGTGGCAAAATTCTTAATGTGGTCGGCAAGGCCAGTCAATCGGCGCTGAGTATGAGCATGAACCTGGTCCAGGGAGCCAGCTGGTGGAGCGGGATCGGTGTCAGAGACCGGCGCGGCTTTGGGACTTCCAACATATGCAAGGAGAAACTCCTTGACCCGCAAGTTTTTGCAGACCAGAGCAGTCGTTTTAGGCACGACAGCGATGGACGGCTGAGAAGTAGTGCTAACCTGAGGGGTGGCCATGGGAGAAATCGGAGTGGGACTTGCGTGCCCACATAAGTAGTAGCGGCTAGGACAGCAGTGGCAGCAGTAGCCTCCTCCGATCTGTCCGCAGGAGGCATGTCTTGGTCAAGAGTGGGCCGAGACAGAGAGGTTCTGGTCGGATCAGAGCTGGGAGGGATCAGGTGGCAGCTGTCACATCAGAGTGTACAATGCCGGATTGGTCGATCACAATGGGATCGGCAGCAGTGGCGGTTGCAGCTGGAGTGGCCGATTGCGTGCCAGCAGTTCGACCAGTGGTAGCTGCGGAACTTGAAGGAGGTATGCAGTAGTGGCCCGATCTCTGTTGATGTTCTCGGCCTTAGTTGTATCAGCAATTGTGGCCCGTTTCCGTGTAGGATTGGGCTTAGAGGAGGTAGCCAACGCAACATGCCGAGCAGTCGGAGGTGCACCAGCCATCGCACTGCTGGCATCACGGGAAACCCTACAATACAAAAAGAACCCATCAAAACTGCAATCGAAGGTTATAATTAAAAGTAAGAACAAGCATAAACAAGTTACCCTTCAGGTCGGGGCAAGCTAGTCGTCAGGTTGGCCATGGTGTAGCGCAGAGGAATGATGTCCAAAGGCGCTTCATCTAGTATAGGGCTAGTCGGCCTAGTGGCAGTCGGTTGCGGAGCTTGGCCCCTCAGACCCTTGGAAGCTTTCTTCTTGGTGACCTTGTTAGACGGCCAGGAGTAGTGTCCAAAGGAGGAATGATGTCCAAAGGAGGTAGCCACTGACTGCGCAGTCAGGCGAGAGTTTGCGCCATGGTCGCCAAGGGGATTGTCAGCATCACTATCACTCCATTCTTCCATAAAGCGTTTGATAGAAGAATCAGACGTACCCGGGTGGTTGAAGCCGAATCCGAGTGTGGCAGTGCGGGCCTCGGTCTCGGGATCTGATTCCATGACGAGCTCCGGTTCATCAGCGTCTTCGTCAGTGCGGTCGGGATGGTAAATAGAGAGATCTTGCCCATCATGCATCACGTTGGAACCAATAAAGTACTAAGAAAGAAGTCGATCAGAATCAACAGAGAAAGCAAAATCAAGACAATAGAAGAGCAGAGATCAAGCCATACCGTGGGAGGAGGACGTTGCAGATTGTACGTTTTCAGCCCAAACTTCCATGTGTTAGTGATGGGGGCATCGGTTAGCATACGCACCTGCCTACTCAGCTCCTCCTTCGTCAGGCTCTGGGTTGTAATTCAAGTCGGATCCATGCGAGTTCCCATGTCACAGATCATGTGGCATCGGTGCTGCAGCGGAAGCACTCGGTAGCATATCCACGTTCCCACCAGATCGGCAGGGCGCAGTCCTTCCTCAACCAGCTCGGCGACCCGGGCAACATGTGCATCCAGATCGGTGGCACCATAGCCGGGCTTTTCACTCCACTGATGTTTTCGAGTCGGCGGCGGCAGGGAGAATTCTGGAAAATTGAGGCAGTTGGCTTGGCCCTCCAGCGTCCGAACATAGAAGAAGCTGGTATGCCACTCCTTAATTGACTGCGGTGGCTTAGGATTCGGATAGGAGGATCTGTTGGTGTATATGATGGGGGCGCCGCATTCGGTCATCACTTTCTCCTCTACAAGTTGGCCTGGCTCACACTTCGGTTCCTGGATAAAGACTACACTTCCGACCATGAAGAATCTCAAGTGGAAAAACCTTCTCCACAATACAATGCTCGGCCGCATGCCAAGGTAGCCCTCACACAGCGTAACAAAAGCAGAGAGCAACATCATGGCATTGGCGCCGATGTGGTGTGGTTGCAGTTGGAAGAAATCTAGGAGTTCACGGAATAAGTGGCTGACCGGGAGCCCAAACCCGCACTCGAAGTGCGCGATGAAGAAGACACACTCACCGGCACGTGGCTCTAGCAATATCTCCGGCCCGGGAATGCGGAAATCGATGCTCCGCGGGAAATTTCGGGCACGGCGGAGCTAGAGGAATTCCATCTCGTTGATGGCGGAACCTTTCTAGGCACCGCGTGAGGCGCAGGAGGGCCCCTCTTGTTCCTCCATTGAGGCTTCGGAAGAAGTATCGGCTGACGGCGGTGGCTGTCGAGAACCTCGAGCACAATGGCGGCGGTCAGGGTGGCGGTGAGAAGCGGCGGCGGAGGCAGTGGTGCGAAGTAGAGGACTGGAAGTGGTAGCGGCAACAGCGAGCTCGAGCCCACAATAGAGCGACGGTGGCAAGATCTTGGTCGCGGCGGCAGTGGGAGCTAGAGAGGCAAGGGCGCGAGGAAGAAGAAGCAGTGAGGGCGGGGGCTAGCCCAATACCCACTCTGTAACAGCCCAGTTTTTGCAAAAATTAAAAAATTTGTTTTCGGTGTGAGTTGTTTGATTGTCTGATTTGTTTGCAGTGTTTGCTTCACCGAAATAATAATCGGTGAATATTTATCCCCCTTATTCTCGTATCGGATGCGTGACCCACCCCTTTTCCACCACGGCACACCACCTTGCGACACCGGGGTTTCACCCGATCACCGTCGCTACCGGCACAGGACCAGCCATCGCCACCGGAACGAAAACCCCGTTTATTTAATAAACGGATTATTTATGGGGCGCCGAAAAATGTTGTCAGAATGTCACCGCAGTGAGGTACGATCGACGGGCTCGACGCGCTGAGCGCGTAGGTCGAAGTTTCGTCGGAATCGGAGTCCGTATGCGCCTCCGGCGGTCACGACCGCGATCGCCGGACGCGCGAGAGGGGTACCGGAGGTCACCGGGGGTATTTTCGTCATCCTGCCACCTAGCCTGCCCTATATAATGACCCCTCACCTCCCCCCTTGGAAATTAGGATTTCCCTAAGCAATTTTCGCAGCCACCCCCCCCTCTAAATACCAGTTTTTGCCCCAAGGCCCCTCACAGCCCCGAAACCCTAGATCTGAAGTGCTTTGGGCCGTCGGATCTGAAGCTGGGCGCCCCAGATGGTGCCACGTCGCCCCCAAACCCCCACCAGCCATCACAGGGCATCCCGGGCCCCGCGGGCCCTCCCCTCCGCCGCCTCGGCCAGCCTCGGGCCCGGATCTGGGCTGCGCGCCGCCGGACTCCTCCGTGGACGCCTCACCGCCGCGCCCAGCCGCATCCAACTCCAGCAGCCGCCGCCGGTCACCGTCCCCGCGCCCCGGTGAGCATCCCCTGCGCGCACCACCCTCCTCTTCTCCCCTTACCTCCTCTGTCACCCCGCAGGTCGTCGGAGCCGTCCGCAAGCCGCGCCATGGGCGCCAGCAAGAGCTCGAGCCGCCGGCCGATCTGCTCGCCCGCCGCCCCCACGACCAAGCCGCCTTGCTGCGTCGCCACCAAGCCGCACTGGCGTCCTCCCGTTGCCCTCCCGCGGTCGTCCAGCACTGGCACGCCGCGCCGCCTCGCCGGCGTTGACGACATCGGCCGCCAGCCTCTGTTCCGACGGGAACGGGAGGCGAGCAGGCCACCTCCAACCGCCGTGGGCCACCTCTCCTCGAGGCCCACCTCGTGGCCCAGCAGCCCCAGCCCAAGCCAGGCCAGGCGCCAGATCCGCACCAGCAGGCCGGCCAGATGGGCCTCGGCCCAAGTCCTTTATGTTTTTGCTGCTAATTCGATTCCGCGTTGACGATAGAAAGCGATCTGTAGCTCCGATGAACGTGCCCCCAAAACGAAAGTTGTTTAGAATTGCGTGTACTTTAATTCATCTTTTGTGAGATTTTGCGTTTGAGCTCATCTTGATTGTGTAATTGTGTGCTGAACAGGGCATCAGGCCGTTAAACTGCTACATTCCTGTTATGTGATGTTGTTATTATTTTGTTGCAACTTTGCATGTTGATTGTAACAAATCCATGAGGCCTATTGCATTGATTCCTTTTGTGTTGCGTTAAGCAATGTTTCTACTTAAGTTTCATGCATTCACATGCCATATTTTCTTGCTGCATCATGTTTATATCTTGCTCCAAAGTAGCTATCCTGATGTTATCGTGCTGCTGTTGCTGAAACTGTTATTTTGTTGCAACTTCGGTCGACGAGTGTGTCGCGACCGTTTATCGGAATTGAGTGATTCCAATTGCATTTTGTTAAGCATCATGTCTACTTTCATCCCATGTATTGCTATGTCATGTTGCTGCACTTTTGCATATAGATTTACCCCTGTTTATACAGCCTGTGTGCGTAACTTGTTTTGCTTATATCTTTTTAACCGTAACTCCGTTTGGAGTGTTCTTTATATGTAACTTGATTAGTTTTTCGTGTACTTTGTGTTTATGCTATTGTTTGCTGTTGTTAACCAACCTAAAATATGTTTTAGGACAGAACGGTACCAAATCCTTTAATTGTCGTGCGGCACTTAGTGTTATGCCATGTTTAGGATTGTGCCTCACTTAAATTGTCTAGCATAGATAGTTTATTTTGTGCTTCACCTCTTGTCATGTTTGTGTGCTATGCCTTGTTAATAACCGTTGTTTGGTCACCTGTAGCTAAACAACTTGAACCACCGTAAACGTGCGGTATCGTCGTGTGTGACGAGTACTCCACTTAAACCGTTAGTAACCGTTCTCGACGATTGATCCGTATCGCGTTGCCGTGCCTTGTGTTGCCTCTTTGATCTTGTGTTTGCTCCGTAGTAATAGTGGTGCACCGTTGATTGCTTTCCAGTGTTTACCCTCTTGTGTGCTTCCGCGGGTACCTCTCGGAGACGATGCGAGCTTGCGATCAACTACACCTTCGGAACCCGACTTATCAACAGGCAAGGACTATACATTACTTATGATCCATTCTATTTCAACCAGCGGTTTGCATGCTAGTATAGGTTAGGTTCGATGTTTGATACTACCACATGTTTACAGCCTCTTTCAAACCGATACAGCCATGTCCCTTCCCAGCAAACCTTGTACTGCTATGTTACTTTTGCTCGTTGCTCAGCCCCTGCTTAGTATGCATGCTTAGGATGCTACGATGTTACCCTGTTACTCTTTGGGTTGGGATATCACCTGATTATTATATTATTGTTGATGATATGATTATTATAATGTTGACTATATTCGACGAAGGATGGAAGGTCTAGGCTATCACGCCCCGACGCTTTGTTCCATTCGAGTCACCTAGGATCCGAGTTTCGGGTATTGGTTTTAAGACTGAGCATGCCTAACCGCGTGTGGGATTTTATGGGGTCCCCTTTTCTTACCTATCTAGCTTCAAACATTTCTAGTGGTGGCCCAAGCTGATTTACCATTTGAAAACCATGCATATATGCCTGTCGGGTAGCTCCTGGCAGACATCCTTTGAAACAACCCGGACCAGTGAGGACATAGTTCCCTTGCTGGCCCACTTTGTCCGGCTGAGGACCCGGTTTCCCAATGTGTGATTAACCGGCTATCCAAACCGGCGACAGACGGTAGAGACCAGATCGAGAGAGCGGCCGGCTCCTGAGATGGATGTCGACTCACCGGGGGCCACCCGGATTTGTTCGTTGTTAGTTAGAGGGACCTGTCGTTTCGGATCTCTTGGAACTAAATCATAAAATGGTTGCCTGTGATGGGTAGCAACTGAGAGTGATGAGCGTGCGTGCGGAGCCTCGTAATGGGCAGTTGGTACACCCCTGCAGGGTTAAATCTTTTCGAGAAGCCGTGTCCACGGTTATAGACGACTTGAGACCTACGTCATGTTCATAGACAACAACAACTGAGATAATCTTAATATAACTTGATCGCGTGTGTGTGCCTTGACTGCTTCTTCTTCGTCGGGATGCGAAGAGGAGGACAAGGATAGGATAGGTGTTATGTTTGCGTAAGTAGTTGATAGCAAGACTTGTTGGAGGCGATTCCTCATCGAATGCTTGGCTTCTTATCTTACTCTCTAGATCGTTAGCCACTTCATAAATTCTAGTGCGGCAGCAACCTCACCACTTACCCCTTCCTTACCGTAAACTACTAGTTGTCCTAGAATGACGAGTTATGAAGTCCTTGCTGGGTCAGATGACCACTACAGTTGGATGCTGAGTACTTATGTACTCATGATACTACCCCCAAACTCTTTTCAGGGTTCTGGTCGACAACAGGTATGGTGATCGACGTTCGACGTGGAGACTCGACGACGACTAGTTAGGCGGATCCCGGCGGAGGGCCTGGACCCGTGTGGTTATGGGATCGATGTTTTTCTCTTTGCCACTAGGCATTTGTTTGTAGTATGTACTCAGACATGTATCTTCCGCTGTTATATTGTATTAAGGCAGTTGTATGCCGATTGTATGAGATGTTGTATCCTGTATCTGTAATGTTGTGATATCATGTTGAAAATCCGGGGCATATGGCTTTGTCATATGTCGCGGTGGGACCGATATGTGCTTCGTCCCTGGATCTGGATGGAAACATCTAGATCTGGAACAGTACCGCATATCGGGCCTTACACACTCCCTCGCCTATTTATTGGGATGGAGGGCGGTGGTCGGACCGCTCTCTGCATCCCTATGCCGGTGTGGTGCGTGTATCTCCAAAAGGCACAGCACATGTGGCACAAAGGATCCGACGAAGTTAACGAGATGTGCGCGCGTGGCCCGAGGCTGCCGTTATCTCTAATCAATCATGGCTCGTTGCCCCGTACTCCGCGGAAAATTCAGAGCGACGTGGATCGGTCAACTATCTAGTCAAAGCAACCGTTGGCGCAAATCGGCCGAGTTGAAGAAGCAATCGGCGAATCAGAGAAGGGAAATTAGTCGATTGAGGTGCAATCGGCCGGCTAAAAAGCGTCTGAACTGAACTAGGGAAATCAGCAGATTGAGGAGCAATCGGCCAATTGAGAGCATTTGGTCAAAAAAAGAGCAAGTGGTGAAGAAAAGCACTAAGATTCAAGACAAGTATGGGATGAACCTTTGCAGGCCTCGCTATCATTTCCCTCTACGGGACCTCCGCAGCTTCAGGGGAAACTTTCATGGGAATGACCCCCGGGTAGGGTCACCCAGGCGAAATAAGCTTTCAAGATGTAGACGACCGATCTAAGCTAGGCCGATCTAATCTAGGCCGACCTGAAGACCGCCAATCTGAAGAAGGTCGACCTGAAGACCGCCGATCTGAGGATCACCGATCTAGGGAAGACCGAGTAGAACAAGATCAATCTCCAGAAGGCCGAGCTGATTGGGTCGGAAGCCGATTGCTCGGGGAGAAAGCAATCGGCCTCACCTAAGTGCATTAGGCCCAAGGAGATACAAGGCTATCCGAGCTAACCACGACAGTTGACCTTGGGCCGGATGGGCGCACCCGTCCCGAGGTCATAAATAGGTGATCCCGAGAGATCCGCGTGGGAGACACAAGCAGTACCATGTCGACCTGTCAGATGCATGATGTTCCCTCGACACATCAGCTGACATGGCGGCGGAAGCGACAAGGCACTGAGGCAGCCGCAAGGCTAGACGTAGAGTGCTCCAGGACTACACAGCAAGATTCCACGACAAAGAAGGCCTACATCTTTCCGCTGCCTAGCACGCGTAAAGGGCGCAGTCAGCGGGACCCAGCAGCTCTCTAGAGGCTTACAGTTGGTCCCTGGACAACCCGGAAGTTACTGTACTACCATGGGCTCGACCTATTAGAGCCCCAGGGATACCTCTTGTGTGAGGGGACGATCGCATTTACTTAATTTCACCCACCAGAGAAAGAGAGAAAGGAGAGAGTTCTGCTTAGATCCCTCTCCCCTTCCTCTCATACGTCTCACAGAGCATTCATTGTAGCCCGAGTTATTGCTTATAGTTAGCTCGGCATGAGTAGGGGTGTTATCTCTATGGAGATCCCTGAACCTGGTTATATCGAGGTGTCTCACTGTGTTTGTACCCACTCTCGATTCTGGCACCATCGACACTCACCTCGGTCTGCCCCCCTCTTTTGCCATCCCCATGGCATCTTCCGTTACATATTGACGACATCTTGATATATTGATTTACACAATGGATTTACAAGAGGATTCTTTACATCAAAATTACCACTCAACATTTTTTCGAGCATCATCGCAGACAAAGGGAAAAATTCAACCCTAAGCCTATGCGGAAAACAGCTAGCCCGAGGAGACTCTTGATAGCCTTCTCCTACTGACACGCCCGCTTGATTGGTGGCTTCGCATCAGCGTCCTGCTCAAAATTGGAGTAGCTATCACCACCACCACCAGACGAAGAGTCGGAGGAGAGAGAGCCAGCAGGCGAGTCGCCAGCAAAAGAAGAAATGTGAGCACCACCCGCGTCTTCAGAGTCGATATCGCCCGAGCTCTCCCATCAAGGTTCCAGCCAATTACTTGATACGTCCAAAACGTATCTATAATTTCTTCTTGCTCCATGCCTCTTTTGTGTGATATTGCTATGATATTGATGAACTTCCATACACAATTGATCATATTTGGACTAACCTATTAACTCAGTGCACCCCAGTGCCAGTTCTCGTTTTCTGCTGTTTTTCTATTTCAGGTTTCCCCCATATAAAAAGTGCTCCAAAAATTCGGGAAAAATCCAATAAAAATAAGCATGCAGGAAGCTTCGGGAATCACCGAGGGGGGCCAGAGAGGACCCACCAGGGCCTCAGGCGCCCTCCCGGCGCGTCTCAGGGTGGGCCCGCACCAGGGGGCCGCCTGGACCCCTGGTGGCCCCCCTGGCTGCCCCCCTTTGCCTATTTATTCCCCGTGACGCAAAAACCCCGGGACGGGAACCCTTTTTCGTGATCTCTCCTCTGTTCCGCCGCCGCCGCGCTTCCAAGATCGGGAGCACCAGAAGACCTCTTCTCGGCACCCTGCCGGAGGGAGGAACCACCTCCGGGAGCTTCTCCACCACCATGGATGCTTCCCGGATGAACCGTGAGTAGTCCACCTTGGACCATGGGTCTATGATCAGTAGCTATGTGATGTTCTCCTCCCCCCTTTGTTCTTCATTGATTAGACCTCGTGAGCTGACCTACATGATCGAGGCACTTATGTAATATTTCTGCTGTTGCTATGCTGAGTTTGCTGGAATCCGATGCATTATGAGATTATGTTCGGATTGTGTTTGAGTAATATATTTGATTTTCCTCTTTTATATTTATGTTCTTGAGTAATTCTTGCATGTTCTCCATTGCTGTTTATTTATTTGGCCAAGTAGTAGGTAGTGACTCCAAGAGGGAGCGTTATGCATGATTGTGGGTTCATGCCCCCTGATGACTAGCTTGAGTGACAGAAACATGAGTCTAGGGGATGTGATGTTGCCACAAGGGGGAAAACAACGGTGCTTGTACTTGCGGGTGCAAGGATTGTTTACTTTACGCAAAGTTCTTTAATGCAGTTGTCCGTTGCTTTGAGTTTACACTTTCGGTATGATTCGCAACTTAATACCAGCGAGATGTTCTAGATAGATATCTCAAGGTGGATGATTAGTAGGTAGATGCAGATGGATTTCGGTCTACTTGTCTTAGCGTACCTCCCATGCTTTTGAGCCTCTTCCTTTCTTTATAGCATAATTAGCATTGGTTTGCGCACATAATCCTGTCAATTGCCCAGCTGTAATTTTTTTACCTCGCATGGCTCTTTTATCGTCTTTTGGGAGAGAGACATCACTAGTGAACATCATAGGACCCCGGTCCATATTTCCAACACTGTCTACACTATCAATTTACTTTCAGTATTTACTTTTCCGTTGCTATCACTATCATTAATATCCCGTGCGTTTTATCATTTGTAAACAACAAGGCCGGAGGGATTGACAACCCCTTTGTACTCGTTGGGCGCAAAGTTATCTGTTGTGTGTGCAGGTCCACGCCAACCGCCAATCTCTGGCGCCGTTGTCACCTACATGTCGTTCTCGGAGTCCTACTGGAGACAAACCTTGGTATCTTCAACGAGGGAAATTTCCGCTGTCAACATCTCAACCTTCCACTTTGGGTATCCAACGAGGGGGCGTTAATTCGTACCATCAAACGCAAATTATGGTGCCTTTGCCGGGGACTCCGCTCTTCAAGATAGGGGAGTTGCACACTGTCTTTTATCTTTGCTTTTTAGTCTTGTTAGTTTACCTTTCAGTTTTTGCTTTAGTGTCTTTTATCAAAAATAAAAAATATAGTTATTTTGCTTGCTTCTACTATGGGTTCCTCTGAGAACACCAAGTTGTGTGACTTCACTAGTCACAACAACAGTGACTTTATCTGCACTCCTATTGCTACACCTGCTACTTCAGCACCTTCTTATGAGATTAAACCTGCTTTGCTGAACCTTGTTATGAAAGATCAATTCTCCGGTGCTAGAGATGATGCTGCTTTGCATTTAAATAATTTTATTGAGCTTTGTGATATGAAAAAGTACAAAGAAGTAGATGGTGATATTGTTAAGCTTAAGCTTTTTCCTTTCTCTTTGAGAGATGAAGCTAAAATCTGGTTTCAATCCTTGCCTAAGAATAGCATAGACTCTTGGGACAAGTGCAAGGATGCTTTTATTGGGAAGTACTACCCCCCTGCTAAGATTATCCAAGTGAGGAGTTTTATCATGAATTTTAAACAATTGGATAATGAACACGTTTCCCAAGCTTGGGAACGCATGAAATCTCTTGTTAAGAATTGCCGTACGCATGGTTTGACTACTTGGATGGTTATCCAAAAAATTTATGCAGGCTTGAACTTTACCTCGCGGAACCTGCTGGATTCGGCCGCAGGAGGAACCTTTATGTCAACTACACTTGGTGCTGCCACAATACTTCTCGATGTGATGATGACCAACTATTCCCAATGGCACACCGAAAGAGCTCCAACAGGTAGGAAGGTAAACTCTGTCGAGGAGATCTCCTCCCTAAATGAAAAAGTTGACTTGATTATGTCTCTACTTACCAAGCAATCTCCTATTGATCCGCATGATGTTCCTTTAAATTCTTTGATTGCTCAAGATCAAGTAGATGTGAACTTTATCTCTAGAAACAACTTCAACAACAATGCTTATAGGAGTAATTTTGGTAGCAATCCTAGACCGTTCCCCTCCAACAACTATGGGAACAACAACACTTATCCTAGCACCAAAAACTCCACTTTTGAATTAGAGAGTATGCTTAAAGACTTTATCACTACCCAAAAAGCCTTCAACAAGAGTGTAGAGGAAAAACTAGACAAATTAGATAACCTCTCGTCGAAGGTAGACAATTTAGCCCATGAAGTAGAATTGCTAAAAATTAGAACTTCTCCCCTTGAGGAGAGGAAGGTCACTCCTATGAATGCTATCCAAATGCAAATTAATGAAAACATTAGGATGATGGCTAAACTTAAAGAGAGATGAGCTAGAGAAAAGGAGGAAGAAGATAGAATTAAGATCCTTCCTACACACCATAATGTTGCTACTATCCAAGTGGTTGAGGGGATCCAAACTCTTATCACCCAATGCACCCCTAGTCCCATAGGACCTATTAATGGTGATGATATGACCTCAACCGTAGAAAAAGAAATTCCTATGACTATAGAAGCTACCAAACAAGTGAGCCTAAAGGACACCACTACCAATTTACTTGATAGTAGTGACCTTGATTTTGATAATTGCACCCTTTCTGAAGTTATTTGTTTCCTTCACAAGATGTCTAGAGACCCCCACTTAATCTTGCCTTCACAGAGCATATCACTAATGCTCTCATCAAAGCTAGGGAGGAGAAGCTTAGGGTAGAATCCTCAATACCTAGGAAGCTAGAAGATGGTTGGGATCCTATGATAAAAATTAAGTTGAATAACTTTTCTTGCTATGCTTTATGTGATGTTGGAGCTAGTACCTCTGTTATGCCCAAAAGAATGTATGATATATTTGAATTGAAACCTTTTGATCCTTGTTCTTTTGGTGTTCGTCTTGTCAACTCTTCCATAATGAAACCTTTGGGGAAGATAGATGATGTTCTTATCATTGTCGATGACAGTTATGTTCCCGTTGATTTTACTATTATGGACATTGAATGTGAACCTTCTTGTCCAATTATTTTGCGACGTCCTTTACTTCGCACCGTGGGTGATGTTATTGATATGAAAGAAGGGATTATAAAATTCCAATTCCCTCTCAAGAAAGGGATGGAACACTTCCCTAGCAAAAAGATTAAGTTGCCTTTTGAGTTCGTCACACGGGCTAGTTATTTTCTTGAAAATACTTGATCTATTTGCATTAAGCTTAGCTAATGGCTTTAAAGAAGCGCTTTCGGGAGGCAGCCCGCAACGAATTTAGGATTTCCTTTTTGTTTTTCTTCTATTTTAGTGGTCTTGATGATTGTTACTACTGTAGCAACATCATTGTATCTTTACTTTTCAAGCTTTGTGCCATTTATAGCCTCATATGACAAGGGAAGTGAAAGTTGTGACATGCTGTCCAGAAAACAGATTCTGTCCTCGTGACTAGAAAAATCAGAGAAAAATACCAGTTCATCTTTTTGAGCTGAATTTTTTACACAGCATGATCTATACAATTACGGAACTTTCGTATGTTCTGAGATTTTTGATTTGAGTTGCAGAATTATCCCTAAAAAATTCTTTTCTACCTGATGGTCTGTTTTTCACAGATTCTGTCCTGTTTTGCCTTTCCTTCATTTTGCAAACCTTAAGCTTCCGTTTTCTTTGCAAAAACTTTTTGGAAATCTTTAGAAACAGTAGACCTTCAAGAATATCTTTATTTACAGTAGAGAAAAATTATTTTATTGTGGTTACTAACCTCGCTAATCAGATTATGATGAGTTATGTATGAAGGGAGTTTTCAAGTGTGCGAGGGAAGATGATGAAAGAAGATTCAGGAGTGTCAAGCGTTCAAGCTGGGGGATGCCCTCATGCATACCCAAGAAATATTCAAGGAGACTCAAGCGTCTAAGCTTGGGGATGCCCCCGTGCATCCCCTTCTTCATCAACAATTATCAGTTCGTCTCTCGTTTCACTATATTTTTATCACTTCATGCGTTATGTTCTATGCTTGGAGCGTCTCGCTCTTAGGTTATATTTTTAGTTTTCTTTAGATTTGCTTGCTGTTCATAACAAGTTAGAACCCAGATTTATTTGTGTGGGAGAGAAACACGCTCCACTTCCAAATCTAGAACACAACATAGGACTTTTCGTGCTTATCTTTGATGTGTGTGTTCTTTATCTTTTTCATAGCTACTGTCATGTTTTGCTCTTAGTTTTCATGTTTATCTTTTTAAAAGAGCTTTTTGTTTAGTTTTTTGCTAGAACTCTCTTGAGTTTTCATGTTTATCTTGTTTAGAGAGTTTGCATGTTGCACTGAGTTTTGTGTCTTGAATTGAAGTAGGTATATAAGGTTGCTATTCTTTTGTAGTAGTAACTTGCAATAGTTTTGAGGTATTGTTTTGAGTAATGTTTGGACTTTTGGTGTCAAGAGATTTAGCCTATTAGTGATAGATGTCGTATTTTTCTCAATCCGTGTTTATTTTCAAAACCTACAAAATTAGTTGAGAACTCTAGCTACTAGATTGATCACTACTCTTCTGAGGGGTCGAATATTAGAGTGCACTCACGTACCATGAGTCGAGGATGCGCAAGGATAACCAAACCCCCATACACTCCTCCTCGGGGTACTTGTCTCTTTGTGAACCTCCTTATTAGATTGAGAGTTACCGATAATAAGTGCATGAGTTCTTTGGACTAATGTGAGTATTCGAAAGTTGACACTTCCACCTTCCCATATTTTTCTAGCCTCTCCTGTGTCGTGCATTGCTTTTTTCTCACTCCGAGAGTTAGCGTCCAACTTCGCCGGCACATCCAAACCCTTGGCATGATACGCTCTGTCATCAAAAACCTCCTTATATCCTTCCTCAAAACAGCCACCATACCTACCTATCAAGGCATTTCCATAGCCTTTCCGAGATACATTGCCATGCAACATCCATCTTCTCATGACTTGATATTCATGTCATACATGCTACTTGCTTGATCGATGAGCCGCATGCTAGTTGGGCCTTGCCCTAATCATTGGTACATGACGCGCTAGTATCACTGCATATCCTGCTACCCTGGCAGAGGCATGCATTTGCATACATCATGATAGTTACATCTTCTTTATGATTTGAGTAGTTTGTAAAGTGTGAAAGATCTCCTATACTTTTTGTAATATATAGAGTGTTGCCCCTAAAGTGAGGAAAAGATCCCAAAGTGGACAAATTAAAAGATCCCAAAGAGGACAAGTGAGAGAAATAGAAAGAGCCATTGAGGCCACCAAAAAAATACAAAATAATAAAAAAAAGAAAAAGAAATAAAAAGAGAGAAGGGGGCACACTAATATTCCTTTTGAGAGATCCACACTCGTACTCCCTCTTATATCTTGTACTCCATAGAGATTATCATTTATGCATATAGCTATGTGGGGACATTCAAACTATAGAACTTGGCTTTTATATTCCAATGATGAACCTCCTCAAATGAGCTCTAGGTCTTCTTGAGCAAGCAAGTTGGATGCACCCCACTAGTTCCATTGGAGAGCTTACCTTAGCTCATATGTGCATCCGTTGCATGGCAATCCCTACTCCTCACATCATATCTATTATTTGGCTTTCTCTCGCCTATGATTTTCCTCATTGATGTGAGCCCTTCACACCTTTTTTGTCTTCCTCCTCCACCATATTCTCTCTTTGCCATCCTAAGTGTCAACTTTCTTGCTTACGCTCATCCATTGCATGAGTGCTCAAAATGTCGAAAAGGAGTGGATCATTTTGACTTGTACCTGGCTAGTAGTCTGGGGATGAGTCAAGATAAGATTCCAAAGAAGACCAAGTGTGAAACTTTAGTAGATTGAGTTCTCAACACAAAAATACTTTTTTCTCGTATATCCATATCCCCTTTCTTGCACGCAAACACCATTTGGAGACATTCGAGTCACGGACAGCGAGAGCCCTTGCACCTTTATGTTCTTATGTTGCTTACTACAATGCTAAATATAGACTCTTGCCTGTTATGACTTGAATCGAATTACATGCCTTGATTGCTTTACTTAAAAGTTCTTATATGGTTGTTAGCATGTCACCACAGAAATTATGCTTTTATCATTTACATACTCGAGGACGAGCAGGAATTAAGCTTGGGGATGTTGATACGTCCAAAACGTATCTATAATTTTTTCTTGCTCCATGCCTCTTTTGTGTGATATTGCTATGATATTGATGAACTTCAATACACTTTTGATCATATTTGGACTAACCTATTAACTCAGTGCACCCCAGTGCCAGTTCCTGTTTTCTGTTGTTTTTCTATTTCAGGTTTCCCCCATATAAAAAGTGCTCCAAAAATTCGGGAAAAATCCAATAAAAAATTAGCGTGCAGGAAGCTTCGGGAATCACCGAGGGGGCCAGAGGGGACCCACCAGGGCCCCAGGCGCCCTCCCGGCGCGCCCCAGGGTGGGGCCGCCTGTACCCCTGGTGGCCCCTCTGGCTGCCCCCCTTCGCCTATTTATTCCCCATGACGCAAAAACCCCGGGACGGGAACCCTTTTTCGCGATCTCTCCTCTGTTCCGCCATCGCCGCGCTTCCAAGATCGGGAGCACCAGAAGACCTCTTCCCGGCACCCTGCCGGAGGGAGGAACCACCTCCGGGAGCTTCTCCACCACCATGGATGCTTCCCAGATGAACCGTGAGTAGTCCACCTTGGACCATGGGTCTATGGTCAGTAGCTATGTGATGTTCTCCTCCCCTCTTTGTTCTTCATGTATTAGACCTCGTGAGCTGCCCTACATGATCGAGGCACTTATGTAATATTTCTGTTGTTGCTATGCTGAGTTTGCTGGAATCCGATGGATTATGAGATTATGTTCAGATTGTGTTTGAGTAATATATTTGATTCTCCTCTTTTATATTTATGTTCTTGAGTAATTCTTGCATGTTCTCCGTTGTTGTTTATTGCTTTGGCCAAGTAGTAGGTAGTGACTCGAAGAGGGAGTGTTATGCATGATTGTGGGTTCATGCCCCCTGATGACTAGCTTGAGTGACAAAAACATGAGTCTAGGGGATGTGTTGTTGCCACAAGGGGGAAAACAACGGTGCTTGTACTTGCGGGTGCAAGGATTGTTTACTTTACGCAAAGTTCTTTAATGCAGTTGTCCGTTGCTTTGAGTTTACACTTTGGGTGGGATTCGCAACTTAATACCAGCGAGATGTTCTGGATAGATATCTCAAGGTGGAAGATTAGTAGGTAGATGCAGATGGATTTCGGTCTACTTGTCTTGGTGTACCGCCCATGCTTTTGAGTCTCTTCCTTTCTTTATAGCATAATTAGCATTGGTTTGCGCACATAATCCTGTCAATTGCCCATCTGTAAAAAATTTACATCGCATGGCTCTTTTATCATATTTTGGGAGAGACACATCACTAGTGAACATCATAGGACCCCGGTCCATATTTCCAACACTGTCTACGATATCAATTTACTTTCAGTATTTACTTTTCCGTTGCTATCACTATCATTATTATCCCGTGCGTTTTATCATTTGTAAACAACAAGGCCGGAGGGATTGACAACCCTTTGTACTCGTTGGGAGCAAAGTTATCTGTTGTGTGTGCAGGTCCACGCCAACCGCCAATCTCTGGCGCCGTTTTCACCTACCTGTCGTTGTCGGAGTCCTAATGGAGAAAAACCTTGGTATCTTCACCGAGGGAAATTGCCGCTGTCTACATCTCAACCTTCCACTTTGGGTAACCAATCAGGGGGCGTTAATTCATACCATCATTACCATCAGCTTCAAAGGCCCTAATGGAGAGAGTTTCCTCCCCATCGAACAGGCAGCAGAGGTTCTCACCCTTGAGCAGACTAAACTGGCGGGCACACACCCTCCAACCAGACTCCAAGTAAACCACACACATCATCACCCATAACGGGCAGTATGGGTAGCCCTGGAGGCGGAGCCACAAGCCGACCAAATTCAGACCAGAGACGAGGACAACAAAATAATAAGGAAGAAGAATCCTCGTCCACAGCCACAGCTGAAGTAGCCCTTGAAGACCCGCCACGCCCTTGGCAGCCACGTGATGCGTGAGGCATACGCACACCACGGCCAGGCGGCCACGTCGGGCAGAGCCGCGACCACGGCTGGCAGTGCCACACGTCGTCTCAACTCCGGCAACGCCACGGGCACAATGTTTGGGAGGCATCGAAGCTATCCAACAAAACAAGAGATGCGCAAAGAAAGAAGATGGATGGAAAGAAGAAACAAAGTGTCCACCTATATATACACCCCCGTAAGGGCGCACACGTCATTTCACATGCGCAAAGGGGAAGCGTCAAGGTCGCCATAATAACCAAAGGAAGTCACTTCAGATTCTAATACAAAAATGTAGCCATGGCTATTCGCCCCTGATCAATGTGGCAGTAAAAGTAGAGCATTCAAACCTCTCTTGGAAAACCAACAGGTGCAGCTGAGCGTCACATCTAATATGTGCGCAAACCAAAGCGCATCATCACACAAGCACGCCGTGACAGATCGGGCTAGGCCACAGACGTCATGATGCGCCATCAGCATCACAAAATCATCATCATGATTATCCCATCCAGTAAGCATAGATTACACAGCAAAATGCTACACAGACGTAAACGCAAAAGGGAATCCCTCAAAAAGATTCCAAGTTTATCTCCTCACTAACTTTTTCTTTGATTTGATTTCATCAAAGAAACTCCCATCGGGAGCATACTGCTAGTCAGAGAGGTTCCAAGGTAACCCGCAAGCACCTTATAAAGACATGAGTGCTTACTCACCCTAATTGAGTACTTGCTCGCAAAATGATACAAACAAGGAAAACTCTAAATGGTCGACCGATCGACTCGTCGAGTGACTACTCGAATCTTCACCAGATAATAATTCATACTAAGAGTTCAATCGATAGTGTTTTTAGTGGATGCAATCTATTTGGCACTCACCCTTATTTCAGACCTGGGCTGCGATACTACTTCATCCAGAAGCCACGTGGACTCACGTGTAGATAAGACCCCGCTGAACTATCGACCGGGATGGAACTTGCCACGGCGCGACTTCACTCCCATTTGTTTCCATACCCGAGTGTATGATAGGAAAATTCTGACAGACGCGTTGGGTTAATTTAGTTGTTAACTGGCGGTATTTATCGTGTAAGCCCTCAATGGCGTAGACCTTACTAGACACCAGTTCCACAAAGTTCGTGTCGGGGGACTCGAGCTTGATTGGTCTACTTTGGTATCTGCCGCTAGTGCAATTCGCCGGGAGTCAATCATTCGGGTACTCGGGCCCTTTAGTTTAGCATGCCTCTCAAAACTTACAAAATACATATACAAACATCATGCAATTCGTAAAGCGACACGCACTACAGCAGCTGACGCAGATTGGAGTCCCTGCACGACTCTTCTAGGCCTCCCGGCACTCGGGGGCTACTGACGAGGGGATACCCCCATGACTCCTCGCCGTGAGAGTACCTGGTGCCTGTCATAGATGGCGGCCCAGAGAAGGCTTTGAGAGGCCCAAGATCGATCCACCAGAAGCACCGACGACCGCGTCGACATGGAGACCCAAGCCGACATGGAGTCCGAGGCGTGGCCACCAAGATTAATTAGATTAGGAAATTCTCTATGTAAACCTAGATGGACTCCTTAAGACCTGGCCTAGTATATAAAGGTTGGGAGCGGGGACGTCTAGGGAAGATAAGTACTCATCACAAAATCCTTTGGCGCGAGCAATCTCGCCGAAGCCTCCACTATAATCGCATCCACCTCATAATACATCGAGTAGGAAGTTGGGGTTTTACCGATCGAGGGCCCTGAACCTGGGTAAATCCCTGTCTCATGTTAGCCGACGATATCGCCAACTTCACACTCCTTCCTTACGATCAAACCCAGGGTTCCTAACCATGGGATTTGTCGAGGCCAATCCTCATCATCAATGTTGTAGAAATCTTGAGGGGGACACAAATCGGTTTGGTGGAAGTGTAGATCGGGCCTTTCTCTCTCAAATCCCAAAAGATCAACAAGCTTGGGTGGAGGAGATGAGAGTATTGAGCAATATGGTGTTCTAGAAATGGAGCTCAAGAAAGGGGAGAAGGATTAGGGTTGGAATAAGAAGAAGGGAGTATTTATAGCACTTGGATCGGGGTAGGTGTGCACGGGCTAAAGCCCGTGTGCATGGGGTCTACAATAAAAATCCCATGTAACCCCATGTGCACGTCCTAGGGACCCCGTTGTCGGGACCCGGGGTTAGCGTATGCAAGCCTCGCTACAACACTATCATATGGAGAGCCAAGAACCGTACTCACTTGTCTAAGCAGACAAGGCCAAGCACAGAACGTTCTCGGAAAGCATCGAACGTGAGGGGCATCCCATCCAGGCCGGATGATCAACTGAAATTGGTCCTCATCGTCCGCACACAAGTCTAAATGATATGGGTGGTGAACTCCCATACTCATAGACAAGTCGCCTCAACCATACTATCGATTGAATTATAACCCTTACATAGACTTACTCCAGCCCGATCACTTAGTCGGGGTCTAGGGCGGGCTCGATCATACATCAAAGTGTGCACGTGACAGAGTCACGAACAATCGCATCGCGATGCCCCAAGCTGCGCACATCTAAGGGCCACTTGGTGTATAAAAGACCGCCAGCCAGATCAAAACTAAGGTCTCAAAAACCCATACAAAGACATGCACGTTATAAACATACACGCAACACACATGCCTTGTATGAACAGCAGGTATCATTGCAATTCTCTACAAAGTATACATCTTTATTGATAACTCTTACAGAGTGCACACAGAGATCACAAGCATGTGATCCAACATTACCACAGACAAGCGGAAGCAAAGTAGGTCTGAGTACAGACAAGTTTAACAAATGGCTTAAGAATCCTTAAATAAAACAAGCCCTTCCACGAGGGAACAGTCGTCTGACTGGGACTACACTTGCTTGGTCTTGGTCTGAGTCTTCATTCTTCGAGCTTCGGGTAGAAGCCAACATCGGGTAGATGGGTTCATCTAAAACATAGAATAAGCAAACGTTAGTACAAAGTCGTACTCAGCAAGACTTACGTAGGAACTATACTACTCATGCACATGTATCAAGGAAAAGGGAGGTGGGGTTTCACTTGCAGAAGTGCCAGCTTTGACTTGGCTAGTCCTGAACTACGAGTACCAGACTATAGGTAAGAAGCGTACACGAGTCCACTACATCTCCAACCAATTACACCACTATGGTTACTTCCTCGACTTCCCCACAAGGAGCACACCATAGCACTCACGCTTATCTTGCGAGTTTTAGAAGTATCCAGTTCAAGTTGTCTAATAATCGAGCACAGCTCTCCAAGTAGTTCCTTACCGCGGACGCGGCTATTCGAATAGTTTATTAACCCTGCAAGGGTGTACTGCTACACACATGAAACGATCAGTTACCGCCGGGATCTCGTCACCCTTCAAGCGGGTGTCGGCGAGGATAATTTCCACAACTTTTACCTCACAGTCAACTCAAATTCAATGGAGACGCCTATCTGGGCTGGCATCCACATCGTGAACCCGGCCGGTTTACCGATGTGGTCCCAGAAGATGTGTGCAGGGTCCCAAGCCGGTCTGAATAGCCGTTCTTCCACTTCGCAGACCGTGCCACAGACCTACCAAAACTCTGAACTAATGCGACTCATTGAACTGAGAAGGGGTGAGTTAGTAGGTTCAGCGGGGGTCCATGTGCCCAACATGTGGTAGTACTCTTCGTCTTGGATCACCACACAAGAACTCGGGCTTAAGGCGGTGTTCAACGAGACAACCCACTGTGTACTCCTACACAGCCTCTCATCGTTCACCTTGTATTAGGGTAGATTCACCAACACAGTTTCACTTTCATCAACACCATGTTCACCATCATCCCGACTCACATCAAAAACATCCTCATTGTAAACTCTAAGCATGCAATAAGCAGTAACAGTTGCAGGGGCCACATGATATCAGTCAACTCCTATGTCAGCTAGGATTGTGGTTTGCTTACTACTGTGACAAGATGATAGGTCATGCGTTGGATATGGGTTAAACTATGCGGTAGAATCGATACCAGGTGATCTCCTAAACATGCATAAGCGATACTGAGAGGGAATTGGGATTTTATAGATATGATCAATGGGGGTTTGCTTGCCTTGCTGACGGGGTTCAGTCACGGGGTCTTCAACGAAGGGGGTGATCTCGGGTTCCGGCTCCACTTCTATCAGCAACATGACAATCATAGGATCAACATAATGTACAATGCAAAATCACATGAATAAGATTGTAATGGTGATGTTCATGGTACTGATGTGTTGAGCATTCCATTTAAAAGGAGTATATTGCATTTGAAATGCAAATTCAAACTCCATTTGATTTATCGATGAATTTCAAATGCATTTGAATGCATGAAAGTTCATTTGAAAAGGTTGATCATGAAGTGATGTTGTAAAGGTGAGGTAAAGCCTCTGATGTGTGGATGAATCCATCTAAATTAAATGTGTTGCAAAGTCATTTGCAAATTCACTCCAAATTTGAATTTGAAAAGGATCCATATGCATGTTTGCTACTGTTCACCCATTTTAAAATGGTCAAACATATAAACAGGTTGCATATTCATAATCCTTGTATTTTTCTGATAATTTTAGACATATTATTTGTCCAATTTGGAGTTAATATGAATTAGTTATTGAATTTCAAAGTTTAAAGCATTTTCTGGAATTTCTCTGTAATTCTTTAATTTGTTTTTCTGTTTATTGCCTCAGCTCTGCGTCAGACTGACGTGGGGGGGGGCTGACGTGTGGGTCTGGGCTGTCAGCCTCTGGGTTAAACAGCCCGGTTAGTTAAACTAACCAGGGGGTTAGTTAGTGGCCTTGGCCCACGGGTCAGTGTCACTAGGGTGCTGGTTAGCGCTAATTAACCATGGCCACGTCGGCCCGCCGGCGTTGAGCCGCCGGTGACCACGGGCACGGCGGAGGGCTCGCCGTAAGAGGTTCCCGACCACCTCTTGGCACGCCGCCACCATCAGGATGAAGCTCGCGCACGTCTGCATCGCGCTGCACTCTCGGGGAGGCCTAGGGGTGGCCGGAGCCTCGTCGGCGTCGACGTCTGGCGGAGGCAGAAGAGCAGCGACGACAAACTCGGTGAATCGAGCGACAACCTTGAGCCTGCGCTGGTGCTACGTGTTCAGGAGGTCACCAGAAGCACCGTGAGCCTGCGGTTTTGGGCTGGGACGCACGGGGTCGAGCTCAAGGTCATCCATGGCGGCGACCTTGCTCGGCTGCCATGGCAATCGGCGACAGAGGGCAAGACGGGACGGCTAGGTTAGGGGAAACACTCACCCAGACGCAGTGAGTGTAGCGGCGTAGTCGATGGAGGCGGGGAGGGCTTGACGACGATGAATTTGACGGCGAAGAAGCCACGATGGCCGGAGCACCTCGGTGGAGCTAGCGTCGGCTCTGGTCCAAATTGGGGCGCGTCCTTCTTCTAGACGACGAAGTCGTTGATGGCGAGCACGATGGACATCTTGGAAGAGGCTCTAGATCACGGTGGCCACGATCTCCAGCGTCGGCGTCCTGCGGTGGCGCTCCGTTGTCGGTGAGGAAGAACAGCAGAGGGCGCGAGAGCGAGGGGAAAGAGGGGGAAGTGATAGAGAGTGAAGTGGTCGTCTCCGTGGCCCCACTCATTTATGGGAGTTTTCAAAATTACAAAAGGAATTTTTGGAGAAGATTTATTTCTGGCCTTTTGAATTAATTCATCTGGGGGGTGTTCTCTCTCCCATTTCAATTTCTTTTGAAATTTTTACAAGATGCAAAAAGACTTGCTACTCCTAGCACATACCTAACTTGGGGTTGTGACACCCGTGTGCACGGGCCTTACCGCAGAGAAATCGTCAGCCTTGGTTCTAGCCTAGCCATCCCGTGTGCATGGGGCACATAGTCCATGTGCACGGCCCCAAGGCCGTGTGCACGGAGGTAACAGGGCTTGAACACACAGGGAGATTTTTTGGGAAGTCCTTTGCACACAAAAATACTCTACTTCTAGGCAATATGGTGGGTGGTATTTGGTATAGGAAAATTGTGTTCCCACACATACTCGAACCTCTTTGACCCCTCTTGATAGTGCGGTTTTCGTACGACTCAAATCAAACCGAAATAAATCCTTTGAGCCTCCAAAGAACCATGCCTTTTATCTTTTTGAGTGGAGCCAATCATCCTTCAAAATTAATAATCCTCCATTAGACCGATGAACTGAGATACATCTCTTAAAAACCTTCATTAGTCCCACTAACGACATTGTGTCATAATACCAAAACACCATTTAGGAGTAAATGCATTTTCAATCTTCCCATTCTAATTGAATTGATGACAATATGGTTAGAGCATGGAAATAAGATATGCAATTTGAAAGGCCATGCAAATGATTTAACATAGTGAGCTCCCCTTGATGTATGCATATAATAAGATGATTGCTTTTGAATGCAATACACATACAACAAGATGTCTCCCCAATGTAAATAGAAAAGTGCAATGATATGAGTGAAGCATGTGAGCTAAGATAATCATTGCACAAGAACCTATCATGTGATCTCAAGAAGTAAACATGACAAGCATATATCACATGAAGGCAAAGTACCAACAAGCCAACATAACACAACACAAAGTATCACTAATGGTTTGCAACCTAACCAGCAAACGAGCCTAAATAGAATTCTTCTCCCCATTTGGCATCAAGACGCCAAAAAGGGAAAAGGCGATGCTAACGTGGCTAAACAACCGGAGGCGCGCTCGCCGCATCATCATCATCATCGAAGCGCCAGTTGGCCAGCGGGGAGGACACTTTAGAGATCGAGTTTTCATGATCCTTTGGTCCTGGTGCAAGAGGCACACCCTCCTTGTCAGCCCTCTTAGCCTTGTAGGCAAGTTGCTCGGCCTTGATGCGGTTGATGTCCCTGACTGGCTTCCTCTAGATGGACAGACACATCTTGAACAAGTTGGCCACGGTCTTGAAGAGAGTTTTTTTCTCGCGGCGCATGAAGGTGGAAGGAGCATCAAGAGCAGAAACAAATCCAATCCGACGAGGAGCTCAGGCAGAGGAAGAGGCACCAGCAGTAGAAGCAACATAGAAATCTGCCCTCGGGTTACGCCCCTTCTTGGGCGGAACATACTCAGCAGGAACAAGAGACCGATAGTTCAGATCTCTCTTTGTCATGCTGACAGGATAGGTGGTACGGTCAATGTACTCACGTATGCATACTGACTCCAGTAAGGCCTGGATGAGGGGAGCATAGATGAGTGTCTTCTAGAGACGCACACATTCCCTCATCTCATGATACATAGTATGCAGAACATCAACCTTCTTGCCCTCATTGATCATCATGAACGAGTCAAACGTAGAGGACCTCAGGTTATTGGATTCACCTGCTTTTGGAGTGATAGTATAGCTGAGAATGCGTCAAATAGCATCATACAAAGGAAGCAGGAGCTAAGAAGAACTAGGCTCAAAGGTCTCATCAGGCTTGTATGCAAAGGCAGTCTCATCCTTGAAGTGAGTGAGCTCAAAAATCCATGCAAAATCAGGATGCACCTCAGAATAAAACTGGTAAAGGATGATCTCTGAGAACTTAAGGAAAGGAGCAGTGTACTTTGAAGTGCCAGACATCCAAGTCAAGGAAAACTCATCGTCTCTCTCAAAGAACACGAAAGCATAGAACTGCGTCACAAGGTCTTCATTGAATGGGCATAAGAAAATCACAAAGGGAATGTCGCCCAAAATGTCCAAAGCAGCATACACTCCGGGATATAGGTGGGCATTCTCCTGAAGAAACCCAACATCCACTTGATTCTGAGCAGAAAACTTGGTCTTCTTGGCATCCAACAGCTGATGGTATACATTGCACTCGACCACTGTCTTGAAGTGGTTATCTGGAACACGGCCCGTCGAACGCAGATAGGGAGTCACCTGACGATGCTCCCTAACCTCATTCTTGGTCCACTCAGACAACGAATGGTGAAGGCGGTTGAATGGAGCTGCAGGCTTCTCATGAATAAGAGGATATTCATCCTCATCATCCACTTCCTCACCTCCAGACTCATATTCAGCATTGGGATCCTCTTCTTCATCATCACTGGGATGCTATTGTCCTCAACCGCGGGTTTCTTAGAAACTGCACGACGAGTACAAGTGGCATTGGATACCTCACCCAAACCTTCTGACAGCTGACGACGGACCACAGTCTCATCACCGGCCTTAGCGCACTTGCGATGAGCATACCTCACGGTGTTGGGGGAACCTATAGACGAAACACAAGAGGCATACGCAAGTGCTCAGGAAAATGGCATGAAGATGGAAGCAAACTCAAAAGCAGTGCATAGTTACCCTGGATAGCTTGTGTGAACAGCCTAGGGCGCGTGTGCATGGGGCTCCGTGCGCACGGGCCATGGTCGTGTGCACGGGGCTCCGCCCAGTCGCCGCTCAGAACCTCGCGAGGAGGGGATCGGCGGGCTGAGCTGATTGATCCAAGTATCTACACTAGCATAGCCTTGAGTTTACGTAGCAATGGAGAGACTACCAAGATCCGAGGAGAAATCCTAGCAAGAAATCAAAGGAGGAGGGAAAACGGGGGCGTCCATACCAGAAGACATGGCGCTGCAAAGGGAGAGAGACCGTCGGAGGAGGTCGCAGCCCGGGCCGAGGACGGCGGCGACGACCAGTGTAAGGCCCGATATGCGGTACTGTTCCAGATCTAGATGTTTCCATCCAGATCCGGAGACGAAGCACATATCGGTCCCACCGCGACATATGACATAGCCATATGCCCCGGATTTCCAACATGATATCACAACATTACAGATACAAGGATACAACATCTCATACAACCGACATACAACTGCCTTAAATACAATACAACAGCGGAAGATACATGTCTGAGTATAGACTACAAGCAAATGCCTAGTGGCAAAAGAAAATCATCGATCCCCATAACCACACGGGTCCAGGCCCTCCGCCGGGATCCGCCTAACTAGTCGTCGTCGAGTCTCCACGTGAAACTCCGATCACCTTACCTGTTGTCGATCAAGAACCCTGAAAAGAGTTTGGGGGTAGTATCATGAGTACAGAAGTACTCAGCATCCAACTGTAGTGGTCATCTGACCCAGCAAGGACTTCATCACTCGTCATTCTAGGACAACTAGTAGTTTACGGTAAGGATGGGGTAAGTGGTGAGATTGCTGCCGCACTAGCATTTATGAAGTGGCTAACGATCTAGAGAGTAAGATAAGAATCCAAGAATTCGATGAGGAATCGTCTCCAACAAGTCTTGCTATCAACTACTATGCAAACATAACACCTATCCTATCCTTGTACTCCTCTTCGCATCCCGACGAAGAAGAAGCAATCAAGGCACACACACGTTGATCAAGTTATATTAAGATTATCTCAGTTGTTGTTGTCTATGAACAAGGAGTACGTCTCAAGTCGTCCATAACCGTGGACACGGCTTCTCGAAAAGATTTAACCCTGCAGAGGTGTACCAACTGCCCATTACAAGGCTCCCCACGCACGCTCATCTCTCTCAGTTTCTACCCATAACAGGCAACCATTTTATGATTTAGTTCCAAGAGATCCGAAACAACAGGTCCCTCTAACTAACAACGAACAAATCCGGGTGGCCCCCGGGGAGTCGACACCCAATCCAAAAGCCGGCCACGCTCTTGGATCGGACTCTTCCGAATGGCTAAGGTCGGGGTTAGCCTCACCTATATAACAGGGGACTTCCCTAGCTCACCAGTGTGGACCAACAAAGGAACTATGTCTCTGCTGGCCCGAGTTGTTTTAAAACCACTGGCTGCATACCAGTTACGCACACGTTTTCAAATGGTAAATCAGCTTGGGCCACCTCTAGAAATGTTTGAAGCTAGGTAGGTAAGAAAAGGGGACACCATAAAATCCCACACGCGGTTAGGAACGTTCAGTCTTAAAACCAATACCCGGAACTCGGATCCTAGGTGACTCGAATGGAACAAAGCGTCGGGGCAGGGTAGCCTAGACCTTCCATCCTTCGTCGAATATAGTCAACATTAAAATAATCATATCATCAACAACAATAATAATAATGTGATATCCCAAACCAAGGAGTAACAGGGGAACACCGTAGCATCCTAAGCATGCATACTAAGCAGGGGCTGAGCAACGAGCAATAGTAACATAGCAGAACAAGGTTTGCTGGGAGGGCACATGGCTGTATCGGTTTGAAAAAGGTTGTAAACATGTGGTAGGATCAAACATCGAACCTAACCTAGACTAGCATGCAAACCGCTGGTTGAAATAGAATGGATCATAAGTAATGTATAGTCCTTACCTATTGATAAGTCGGGTTCTGAAGGAGTAGTTGATCGCACGCTTGCAACGTCTCCGAAGGTACCCGCAGAAGCACACAAGACGATAAACACTGGAAAGCAATCAACGAGCAGCATCTATTACTACGAAGCAAACACGAGCAAGCATCAACAAGAAGACAACACGAGACAACGCACCTACCGTCGAGAGCGGTTACTAACATGTTAAGTGAAGTACTCGTCACACACGACGATACCGCACGTTTACGGTGGTTCAAGTTGTTTAACTACAGGTGATCAACAAAGGTTGTTAACATGGCAACTCAAGCAAGCATAGCACACAAACATTACAAGAGGTGAAGCATCAATAAACTATCTAATCTATTCACTTTAAGTGGGGGGTAAAACCTATAAATGGCAAACTATTGCGGACCCCACGATAAAAATGGAATTTGGTACTGTTTTTTCCTAAACATAATTTTATATATGTTATTATCAAGCAAGAGCAGCAAAAACACAATCTACATGCAATTCTAGTCAAGTTACATATAAAGAACATTTTAATCAGAGCAACGGTTAAAAAGATATTAAATAAAAAATTTACAGTGGCAGACAGTGTAATTAGCAGTCAAACAGCATGTAAACAAAGTAAAACATGGCAACAAGCAACATTTTATAAATCTACGCGCAAGACGGAGCAACTTTCATGTAGAAAGCGTTTCCATCGGAGCTACCGGTGAAAAGATATAAGCATCACAAAATTAAATCAGCACGCAGCTTTTTTTCAGACTTAGAAAAGAAAAAGAAAAAAGAAAAGAAAACAGAAGGGAAAAAATAAAAAATAAAAAGGGGCGGCCTGGCCTTACCTAGTGGGCTCGGCCCAACAGGAAGTTGAGGCAGCTGGGCCGTTGGCGCTGTGGCAGGTGGGCCGCCGGCTGGGCCCGAGAGGCAGCTAGAGACGGGCTGGCCCAACCGCTGCGGTTGGTGGCTGCGCCCCATCGAGCGGACGCAGCGGCGGCGTCCTCGTCGGAGTCCAGGCGACGGCGGCCTCCTGACCGGCGGCGAACTCCGGCGCAGGGAAGGGCGGCGCAGGGTAGGCCGAGGAGGCGGAACAGGCACGGGGCGGCGGCTCCGACGCGTTCAGAGGCGGGGACGGCGAGGTCGCGCTCGGCCTCTGTGGCCTGGCCATGGCGCGAGGTGGCCTGCCAGCGGCTGCCGGCGACCTGCGCGCAAGGGAGGAGGGAGGCGGTGAGGACGGAGGGAGAAGGGGAGAGGAAGAGGGTGCGGAGAGGAAGAGGAGGGAGACGGCGGCGGGCTGCGGCCTGGCCGGAGGCGCGGCTGCGTCCATGGCGTGGAGGCGGCTCGGGGAGGAGCACGGGTGGCTGCGGGAGAGAGAGAGAGGAGAGAGGAGATGACGTGGCCAGATCTGGGCCGTCGGATCGCCAAATCTGACGGTCCAGATCGCCTGGGGGCTAGGGTTGCGAAAAATGGGGGCTTTTGGACGAAAATTTGGACCTGATCTGGGGGTGTGGCTGCAATTTTGTGCTAGGGAAACCCTAAAAAGGGGTGGGAGTGTGGTGGTCTTTATATAGCCCGAGTGGCTGGGAGTTTGCAAAAACATCCCTAGTTTTTCTCTCGCGCGCGCGGTGCTCACGTTTTTGACCGCCGGGGGTCCGCAGGACCTCCGATTCGGGTAAAACTTCGAACTGCACGATCAGCGCGTCGAGCCGGAGGAATTCACCTCGCGCTGGAACTGTTCCGAGAACACTTTTCGGCGCGCTATAAAAATATCCCGTTTAATTATTAAACGGGGTTTTCGTTTCGTTGGCTGCGGCTGGTCTCGTGCGGTTTTCGCGACGGTGTTCGGGTGAAACCCGGTGTCGCAAAGGTCGAGTGTCAAGGTGGCAAGGGTCGGTCTCCTAGGAAGCTTCAGGGACAGACACCTAGCCGCCTAGGAGCCATATCTCCAAGAGTAACAAATTCAATATAGTAGAAATCCTGAGGGGAACACAAATCGGTTTGGTGGAAGTGTAGATCGGGCCTTGCTCTCTCAAATCCCAAAAGATCAACAAGTTTGGGTGGAGGAGATGAGAGTATTGAGTAATATGGTGTTCTAGAAATGGAGCTCAAAAAAGGGGAGAAGGATTAGGGTTGGAATAAGAAGAAGGGACTATTTATAGCACTTGGATCGGGGTAGGTGGGATCTACCCGTTGGACCCCGTGTGCACGGGCTAAAGCCCGTGTGCACGAGGTCTACAGTCAAAATCCCATGTAACCCCATGTGCACGGGGGCCCATGTGCATGGCCATGCACCCCGTGTGCATGGACCTTACAGCAGAGAGATCATTAGCCCTTGTTCAAGCCTAGTCATCCCGTGTGCACGGGGCACAAAGCCCGTGTGCATGGGGGTAACAGGGCTTGAACACACAGGGAGATTTTTTGGGAAGTCCTTTGGACACACAAAATACTCTTCTTCCAGGCAATATGGTGGGTGGCATTTGGCATAGGCAAATTGTGTTCCCACACATTCTCGAACCTCGTTGACCCTCTTGATATTGCGGTTTTCCTACAACTCAAATCAAACCGAAATCAATCCATTGAGCCGCCGAAGAACCATGCCTTTTATATTTTTTAGTGGGCCAATCATCCTTCAAAATAAATAATCCTCCACGAGACCAATGACCTGATGTACATCTCGTAACAATCGTCATTACTCCCACTGACCACATTTTCATAATACCAAAACACCATTTAGGAGTACATGCACTTTCATAGGCTTGTTGATCTATCTCTATAGATTTGTATGCCCAATATATATGTCACTTCACCTAAGTATTTCATTGCAAAACTATTTTTCAATGATTCTTTCACCTCATTAAGAAAGTTCTTATCGTTTCCAATCAACAATAAATCATCCACATATAAGACTATAAATTCCTTCGCGCTCCCACTTTCTTTCTTGTAAGCAAAAGATTATTCTTCGTTCTTGATGAATGTGAAACCCTTTACGACTTCATCAAAACATTTGTTCCAACTCTATGATGCTTGCTTCAAGCCATATATAGCTCTTTGAAGTTTGCACACCTTACCAACATCTTCTGGACCGACAAAATCTTTAGGTTGTATCATGTATACATCCTTCTCCATGTTTCCATTGAGGAAAGTCATTTGGACGACCATATGGCATACTTCATAATCTATATATGCAGCAAACGCTAGCAATATCCGAATATACTTAAGCATCATTACGGGCGAGAAAGTCTCATTGTAGTCAACTCCTTGAAAATTTCGGAACCCTTTTGCGATGAGTCAAAATTTGTGGATAGTTAGGTTTCCGTCCACGTGTGACTTTATTTTATGGATCCACTAGCACTCAATTGGTTTTACACCTTCAGGAGGGTCTACCAAGTTCCAAACCTGGTTTTGGTGCATAGAGTATATTTCGGATTCCATGTCCTTGAGACATTCGGTGGAGCCTAGGGCTTACTATCGCTTCTTCATAGTTTGCAGGTTCATTATCTTCCATAGTGAACATTTCATTATGAAACCACTCTGGTTCAAGATGAGTTCTTGAAGACCTGCGTAATTCAGTGCTTGGATTGATCGTAGTCACTATATCACATGCAACGGCTTCCGGTTCAGCCATGGGAATTGTCTCCGGAACAGTTTCGGAAGCTTCAACCCGAGGAAACAAAGATTCAATAATCTCATCAAGGTGTATTTTCCTCCCATTCACTTATTTCACAAGATATTATTTCTCGAGAAATACTCTGTGTTTCAAAACAAACACTTTTCCTTCTATACGGTGGTTGAAGGAATACCCAAATTTTTCTTTGGGTTATCCTACAAAGTAACATTTGTCTACTTTGGGATCTGGTTTGTTCGGCTGCAAACATTTTTCATACACATTGCATTCCCAAATTTTAAGAAACGATAAATCGGGTTTACTCCAGTTCCATATCTCATAAGGTGTTGTTTCAACAGACTTATATGGTGCCCTATTTAAAATAAAGCATTTTTCTAATGTGTAACCCAAAAAGGACAATGGCAGTATAGCTAAAGACATCATAGACCTCACCATGTTTAACAAGGTTCGGTTATGCCTTTCTGGTATAACATTTCTTTGTGCTCTCCACAGTGGCGTAAGTTGTGAAACAATCCCACAGTCTCTAAGATGTGCGCTAAAATAATCACTTAGATATTCACCCCCACAATCCGATTGCAGGAATTTAGTCCATTTGTTATGATGATTTTCTACTTCGTTATGAAATTATAAGAACTTTTCAAATGGTATGGAAATTTTCTTCATTAAATAAATATACCCATATCTACTCAATTCGTCAGTAAAACTAACAAAGTACAAATATCCCTTGCCCACATGTATGCTCATTGGACCACACACATCAGTATGTATGATTTCCACTAGTTGGCTAGTCCATTTTACAATTCCATTGAACGGTGTCTTGATCATGTTTCCCATCAAGAAAGCTTCACATGTTCAAATGAATCATAGTCAAAAGACTCCAAAACTCCATCGTTATGAAGCTTTTGCATGCGCTTCTTCCCGATGTGACCTAAACGACAATGGCACATCATGGTGGTATTTTTATCATGCAACTTTATTCGTTTAGCTTCTATGTTAAAGACAACATTTCTACAATCAAGTTCTATTATGAATAATCCAGCAACAAATGGTGCAAAACTATAAAACATCTCATTAAAATACATCGAATAACCATTATTCTCATATTTAAAGGAAAATCCCTTGCGTAAAAGAAAAGATCCAGATATAATGTTTTATACAACTCAAGTACGAGACAAAAATTATTAAGTTCCAAAATAAATCATGAAGGTAGACACAGAGATATGACGTCGACGGCTCTGGCTGCAACTTGGACACCATTTTCGACACTCATCACCACCTCATCTGCAACCAGAATTATCAAATTCCTAAGCCCCTCCATCAAGTTGCAAAGGTGAGAAACTGATCCGGTATCGAATACCCAAGAATTGGAATTGATGTCGGTAACAAAATGTTAATAACATGTATAACACTTATACCTGTACGGGGAGGCCCAATCCTTCATTCTACCAGAAGTGCCCTTTTTCTCCTCTCTATAATATCTCTGATGCATATGACAAGACTGTAAAACGACTCGGAGAAGGATGCAAGGAGAAGATCACCAACAAAGTCGTCGGCGACTTGGACTCCTAGAGGCCTCAACTGTGTGATGTAGTCAACCATTTTGAACATGATCTCTCATGGAGCTATAAATTTCCAACTTTCATTGAAAAAGAGCTCGAGTGAGATATCGGCTCCGCGCCTTGAGCCATGCCCACAAAGCACTTATTCAGAGTCGTAACCTTTTCATAAATAGTGGAGAGCTCAAAACAATATTTTTGCTCATTATCCATGTGGGACAACATCAGATGCCGAATGGCGACATAGTCATCTCTCATGAATGAATAGACTTTCTTATCATCTTCAGAGGCATCATCAATATGAGAGCCGGGGAATTCTGCTTTAAGCACATAGTCATTATTAGTCATCGCGGTTGAATTCCAAGACATGCAACCAATTCATATAGTTACTTCCATTTGATTTCAATA
This sequence comes from Bromus sterilis, assembly GCA_950022295.1. Taxonomy (NCBI): domain Eukaryota; kingdom Viridiplantae; phylum Streptophyta; class Magnoliopsida; order Poales; family Poaceae; genus Bromus; species Bromus sterilis. Next base: position 211,991,937 of record OX465598.1, on the reverse strand, counting down.
TCAAATCTCCCAACATTGTTTCAATATTAATGGAAGTGACGCGTTTTGTAACTCTAAAACGAAATAAGAAAGTTTACTAAGACATGGTTCAAAATTAATTGCATTAACATTAACATGTTTAATAAAATTCTCCCACTAAAATCAATATCTCTCTAAATTGATGTTTAAGGGTTTCAATACCCGGATCAGTGCATTTTCCACCAATGTGACACCACCATGTCAGGTGAACAACCTGGTAGGCCTAACTAGCCAATCACAACATCTTATGACTCTTGTTTAATCTTTTGATATTTGTGCTCCGAGTCATGCCAGTCATGCTAGAACTTCAAGACAACCAAACGCATAAGCCGTGGAGTCCCAGTCCACCTACCTCTTTGTTTCCTTTCCCATGGTACTCATGTGACACGAAGCACACGGGTGGTATTTATTTCACATGGTTGCAACGCTTATGAGAGCACTAACTTCTTAATATTTTAAGTGAGAGATCAACCTATTAAAATACGACTACTGCGCATTCAAACATGCAATGAAAAGGATTCACATCATAGGTAGTAAAGTATGTGACATGGTATAGCTATTTCTTGAAGAAACTCCTAGCACTTTTCTTTATTTTGTTCATCTTATTTTGGCGGAGTGTATCACTTGCACGCACGACATGTCGTCGAACACCATGACGTATGATCATCATCTTCATGTAGATAATACAAGTACTGCTGGTACCTATTCTACGAAAGGAATCATTACATAAAGTTTGGCACATAGGCCGAATAAATGACAACCATATGGCTCCAGCCATCGTGCCATACCATCACATACAACCCATGAAAAATAATATTATATAGTATAATCATCTCAGGCAATGTTAATCATGATGAAGACTATAACACATCACATGTTTCTGGAAAAACAAGTTAGACGTCCTCCACTCGTTACTTGCAATTTCTAGATGGCTTCTAGGGTTTCTATGGCAAACCGAAAATATATCTACGTAAAACACAAAGAAAAATCTTCAAGTTACTAGATTAACACTCAGGGTGTATGATCTGGGAGACATGAAATCTCCCAACCCATACTAAACTTCGTCAATACGCGTGAAGCAATAAGAAGATTCAGTTTTAGATCTAAATCAGAAACCACACAAAAAAGAAATTTGCATTCAATTCCCTCTCATCACTATGAAGTCTAAATCATTCGTGCATATCTACTAGATCTTCCTCATGAAACCGCCATTGGGATTCAGAGTAGAAAACAAAAAAATCCGGCACTACGAAACCAAGTCCCAAGTTATCTAGGTAGATGCATACAAGGTTAGCGATCTATTACTTTTGCAACCGTTCAATGGGTGTTCTCTCGCAATGGAACAAGAAGGAGAGCCGAGTCAACGTGAAGAAGAGCAACCCCTCGAGCAAGATCCAATATGGAGTCCCTCGAATGAAGATCGAAAGAACGATCTCTCCACGACTAGTCCACACGTACGATGCAACTGATCTGGCAGGACTGTGTCGTTCAGAGCTCGGCACAACTAGAGTAAAGAGGAAGAAGGAGCAGCTCTTCTAGAGAGAGAGAGAGAGAGATTGTATCTATTGAAAGGATAGAGGGGCTGTCCATCCTCATCTATATATATATAGGAGGGAGGGCCGCCAACTTGGGGAGGGGGCAGCTCCTAGGGATGTGCTCCCACCTAGGATTTCCCCTCTATGGTGGTGGCCAAGGGAGGAGGGGGCCTCCTAGGGTGCCCTCCATGGGCCTTTTTGTTCCAAATGGCTCCTCCCACACTTGGGCCTTCTAAGTGGGAGAGGGCCCATTGATATTATAACTCTTTTATTAATTCCAGAAATTTCAGGAATTCACAAGATATAAATATTAAACATATTTAGACCATCCCGGAACTTTTCTGGCCCTCTGGCTATATCCCGATTTCTCAAAACTCTTCCCAGAAAATTTTCGGTGCCCTAAAATGATTCTAGTTTTCTCTTCGATCATATCCCGATCACTCTAAAACCTTTCCCATGAGATGTGTACATGCCCATATCGCTTTAACACTCGAAAAATAAACTAACCTTAAGTGTGTGACCCCATAGGTTCAGTAGGATACATACATGAACCAGAAACTGACTTCTCTCGGAACAATAACCAATAGCGGAGCCATGAACACCCATAACGCGGTACTAGAAAAAAAGGCTATTACTAGCGCACCTATTTATGCAATTAATGGCGCACCTATGGTGCGCCCCTAGTAACAAATAGTCTGGTGCGCCATTAGTAATCCAGATACTAGTGGCGCACCATCGGGTGCGCCATTACTAATACTCTAGGTGCGCCACTAGTAATAGAGGATGGTGCGCCACTACTAACACCCATGATGCCCCATTGCTATTTTGGAATTCTGGATCGCGATTTTTTTGCTCATTTTTGTTTTCCGAATTATTTGTCCTGTTCATCTAGCCCATGTTTTACTCATTTTTATTCTCCGAATTAGATTGGTCATTTTTATTCTTCAATTGGGGGATGAAGGAGAGGAGAGGAGAGGATGGAGGGTGCCATGGATAAAGGGTGTAGCCAGGGAGAAGGGGGGAGGAGGAGGAGCCATGGAGGAAGGGTAGGAGGAGTAGCCATGGAGAAAGGGGAGGAGGAAGAAGAGCCCTGGAGGAGGGTAGGAGGAAGAAGAGCCTTGGAGAAGGAGGAGCCATGAAGGAGGGGAGGAAGAAGAGGTACGGAGAAAACTGAAGAAGAGATGTAGGAGGGTAGGAGGGAGGGGTTAATAAAGAGTCCACTAGTGGTTGGTGCATTTTAGACTAAGTAGTGGCTTCAAAACTAGTAATGGCGCACAACCCCAATAATGCGCCTCTACTAATTTTGTTTATTTAAAATTTTGAAGGCGGGGAAAATACTACTGGCGCACCAGCCCACGGTGCGCCACTAGTAAGTTCAATTTTTTTAGTATATTTTCCTCCAAATCTTAAAAGCATCATAAGTTTTTTGTAACGTTTTTAAGGATTCTAGAAAATCGATAACGGGCATTGCCCGTTGTATTTGGATGTAACTTTTCGAGTAGATGATTTTTTATAAAAAAACTTTTCCGTCGGAGGTCGTCTGCAAAAGTTATGACCATTCTACCAAAACACGACGACTTTTTGCAAAAAAAACAACTGAAATCCATGTTTGTTAATTTCCCTAACAACTAGAACACATAACACATGGACATATCGAAGGATTTTAAATTTTGAAATATCTATCATTTTCTTTTATTTTATTTTCTAAACTGAAAAGGAGATCACATACTAGTGGCGCACCACCTATGATGTGCCATTGCTATTTTTTTTGCTGGGTCCAGCCCCTCCCAGGCTTACCAGTGGCGCACCAGAGCCAGGTGACGCCATTGGTAGTGACGCACCTGGCGCTGGTGTGCCACTGGTAAGCCTACGGAAGGCTGGTCCGAGCCAAAAAAAAAGTAGTGGCGCACCACATCTATAGTGTGCCACTACTAAAAAAATATTAGTGGGGCACCTTAAGTGGTGCATCACTGCTATATAGAAGTGGCGCACCACATCTATAGTGTGGCGCTAATGTTGATATTAGGGATAACCCTTTTTCTAGTAGTGATGGTTCCCGCACCTACACGGATAAATATATGAGTGAACCGTTAGTCAACATGCCAATCCCATTTGCTTTGCAGTACGTTACAATCTAGGTACCTGTTTGATCAACCCTTGAGTAACTATACCAAGTTATCCCGTTAATGGTTTTGTTCTCTTTTCCCTTTCCTATATTCTGGTATCCTCATGATTTCATCACAACGTGTCTGGCCAGATGGTGTTGGATACCATATACTAATAATACAAACTGGCTAAGGAGGAGCCCATCATGTGCATTCGCAGTTCTAATCGATGGCTCTTCTTAGGCTGACATGTGTTTTAACTTTTTTCTGGTCCCTATTACTCTCGGGCTCTCCCTCTCTCTTGGAATAAAGACGCAGCATACATCACCTACGTCAACGACAAAGGTGGTAGTGGCCGGCGAAGCAGGAGCGGAGCAGCTCCCCGACCTCTCTTATTAGGACCGCTCCCAGTCCCAGTCCAGTACGCCTTCTACTCGCCTACCAGAGAGGTTGACAATCAGCGGGCCGCGACCGGTACCTTTTCGCATCGCGACCTATGGCAGTATGGCTGGTGGTGGACGAGCCCGACTACCGCCTTCCTCCTCCCCCGTCTCCTCATGGTAGTTCATCTCTCTCCCTTCCTCCCTCCTTTCTCTCTTGCCCTTGTCTCTTTCTCAACCTGGACATTTTTTTCCTGTATGTCAATGCCATGCATGTGTTTGACAAAATGTCTCAATGCAGTGTCATTCTAGGTAAGAACAATGGTAACATGCATTGGATATCTCAATTGTCTATTGATTAATTGTGATTTTGAGAATTTTACGAGTTTTAAGAATCATAAGTATTTAGAAACTCAAAGTACAACATATATGCATTGTCATGCTATTTTTTCTAATAACTTCAATTTTACTTGGTCTGGATCACCAATGAGAAGGAGATGCTGAATTTTTTGGTTGGGTGCACCTGTGAAACTACTTGTTACAACTTTACATGTCGAGTTATATTTTGTCACTTCAATTATCATTCTTAGATATTTCAATGTGTTGTTGAGTTACGACAACACGAACTGAACGATTTTGGGCTTGATTTGTATTCTAGAATGAAAGACATGTTTCATCAAATATCTGCCATTCTTAATAAGTACATGTTTTTTTCCATCAACACTAACTGAACCATTCTTAGGTATTGTGCTTCCATATCCGCTCAGTACATCTTTTTAACAAGTTTTCTTAATTCCTTACATGTATTTCTCTGCGGTCTAGACATAGCAACTAAATCATTGCTTCTATTCTGAACACAAGCTCAAGCAAGTTCAGTAGTACATATATCTTTTGGTACTGTAACCAGAATGACATACAACTTGATTCTGTCACTTCTTGCTTTATTGTTTTTATATATTTTTCCATGCAGGTACCCTCTATGTCCATGGTAGAAGTTGTAGCTTCCAATCTTTTAGTAACAACACAAAATTTCTAAAACTTCAGAGTCATCATGTGACTAGGAGTAAACATTGTTTTGATATGGTGTTATTCCCTATGAGTGGTAGGAAAAGGAATGCATATTATGGATTGTTGGATCTCATCCGCACTTCTGCTCACATAGAGCAGAAAACAATACCTTTGGCATTTAAGGTAATATAATCTGAGGAAATGCAAGTTTATGGTTTGCTGGCTCTTAACTTCAGTTATGCTCACATAAGAGTACAAAGGCGTCATTTTTCAGGCCCTCTGCGAAAGGCGTCAGCAAGTTTTTGATGAACTGCTGGCCGCTTATTCCGCAGGCCAAAAATCCCTTGCCGCTCTGAAGAAGAAATATGATGCCCAGACTGCTAAGATCCAGGAACTGACAGGTGAACTTCTGCTTATTACTTTCTTACTTCCGATTGCTACTGTTTTCTGACATTGTTGCATTTTGTCCTTAGCTGTTGCTGCTCATCTGCCCGAGCTAGAGGCGGCCCAGAAGAGAACGGCCGAACTGGAGAACCAGCTCGAGGAGAAAAATGCATAGCTCAGTAATGTTGTAAAAGAGCGCGACCGATTGATTTTTGTCGAGGCCGAGCAGCAAGCCAAGGAAAAGAAGATGACAAGTGACCTCGCCAACCTGAAGGCCGCTCATGCCAGTGACTTGCAACGGTTGCTGGATACTCAGGTCGAGACAGAGGTCCAGCTGCAGAACGAAAGAGATGCTGCAGTGTAACGCGCCGAGGAGGCGGCCGCGCACCACCAGAAAGAACTCTGAGCTGCCCAAGGCCGGGCCGATCTGGCACTCGCTTTCCTGCACAGAGTCGACAGCGCCCTCGCTGGTACCTTTTAATTTTTGTGATTTCTTATTCTCCGATCTAATTTTCTTTATGCTCTGATCTTACTTATTTTCTTATTGCTTGTGTCAGATGCCTGGCCCAACTCCACGGCTACTACCACTGAAGCTGTAGCAGAGCTCAGGAAAGCCAAAGGTGTGGAAATTGCTGATGCTGCTGCAACTTGGGGCCCAGAAGAATTTTGGTGCAGCTCTGGACGCCCGAGTGCCTCTAGTTAAGGGTGCTCTCTGCACCTTCAAGACTGGTTCCAGAAGCTTAATGATATGCTCTGGAAGACGCGGGTGAAGCCGATTGCTGGTGAGACAACTGCGGACGTGGCTCGGAATCCGAAGGCCGCGCCTCGGGAAGTTGGAGTGATGCTCGACTCTGCCATCCGATCTGGCATACAGGCTTCCCTCTCCATTGTGATGAGTTGGTATCCTGGCGTAGATATGGATTTGCTGGTGGCTCTGCGGACTGGGTTGGAAGCCGTGTTGGTGCGGTCTGCGCGAATCTTCAAAGTTGCTGAAGAGCTTGTGAACGCCATCAATCCCTTGGAGCCCACTCCTTATCTTGATGATGATGGTTCGCCGATTCCTGCGATCTTGTTGAGTGAGCTTCTGTACACCACCAGGCACCAGTGAAGATGGGACACAAACTCGGCCTGCTCGCAGGCGGAGTACTGCATCCACTTCCTGGCTATATGCTCGCACTTCCGAGGGTGAGGATTCATCCGACGAGCAATCGGAGAGTGCAGCACAAAATCCTCTGATCATTCCTCAGCCTGAAGCCACTATTACTTCGACTCCAGGAGATGCCACCGGCAAGACCCCCACTGCTTCAGTTACCCCTGCACCAGAGGCGACTGAACCTTCTTCCACCGCTCCGACTGCTCCAGATGCGCCGACTTCCTGAGTCGGGCCTGCTTTATCACCTGTTTTACTTTTGAACACTTTGGTTAAACTCAAGTGCGCTCGCTGAGGGCCACTTTCATATAATAATCAACATTCTGCCAATTGTCTAGGCTTGCTTGTGAACATGGTTGTTTCTCTTTATGAATGCTCCCTTGCCTTTCCGTATTCAAGCAGATTGCCTTTTTCTTTGCCTGTTTTCTTCCTTAGTCAATATTCCTACCAACCATACAGCCGACCTGCGGTCTGCAATTGGATCAGAGAATAGACCTCGAAGGAATTGGACAGGTACTTCTCGGCTCTGAGCTCTAGACGGAAAGGTAAGGGTTTGCGCACGGGCCGATTGCAACCTACCGACTGTTGGCCAGCCGGTCTGGTCGCAGTCGGTTGCGTCTGCTGTCGGCTAGTCCTGAACTGACTATAATCTAGAATACAAACTTTCCGACTGATGGTGTTGATCGACCACGCTCACCCGAAATTACAGTCGACCTGCGGTCTGCATTCGGTTCGAACTGGCACACACAAACCCACCACTCATCTTGCTCTTTTCTGAAGTACAACCGTTTCGGGGCAACCGACCAGTCCCCGGGTCCGCTCTTGCCAACCTTAGTACTAGATATGAATGCACATGTTTTATCTTTTAACTCCCACCGAATGTCGTCACATGGACGCACTGCGATTCTCATTGATAATATTGCAAGGTAAAAAATACAACAATACCGCTCAACTGTAAAACGGGCATAATTTCTCGGCGTTCCAGGGACGCTCCATTTCTTGTCCTGAAGTATCCACATATCGAGTCAGCTTTCTGCAGTCGATGAGGTATTATGCATTGTTCTTGAGTGCTCGACTAACGATGAACGAACCTTCCCAAGGGGCGGATATCTTGTGCTGGCCCGTCGATTTCTAGATTCGGCGGAGCACCAAATCACCCTCACGAAAAGCTAGGGGACGGATCTTCTTGCTGTGGTAGTGGTGCAGCTTCTGCTGGTATATTATCGACCTGGACAAGGCCAGGAGACATGCTTCTTCTCTTAGATCGACGCCGTCCTCTCAAGCTTCCTTGGATTATGCCTCCGTGTACATGGCGTGACGAGGTGAGTCGAAATCAATATCAGAGGGAATGATTGCCTCCGTGCCATATACGTAGAAGAAGGGAGTGAATCCAGTTGAACGGTTTGGTGTGGTACGCAGACTCCAAAGCACGGCTGGCAGCTCGTCAATCCATGCTCCGGGTGCTCTCTCCAGTGGCTCGACCAATCTTGGCTTGATCCCAGGTAGAATGAGACCATTTGCTCGCTCTTCTTGACCATTTGATTGTGGGTGATCTATGGATGCTACGTCCAAACGAATGCCCTGCTCGGATGCATACCGTGCTAACGCCCCTTTTGAGAAGTTTGTGCCATTGTTAGTGATGATGTTGTATGGCAGTACATATCTAGTTGCGATATCTGCTATGAACCTGACCGCAATCATCCCATCTATCTTCTTGATCGGTCTTGCCTCAATCCACTTGGTGAACTTGTCCACTGCTACCAGCAAGTGTGTCATGCCGCCTCTTGCTGTTTTGAATGGTCCGACCATATCCAGTCCCCACACTGCAAACGGCCATGTGATCGGAATGGTTTTGAGTGCTGAAGATGGTAGGTGGATCTTGGCTTTGAATCTTTGGCACCCATTGCAGTGATTTACTAGCTCCTCTGCCGCTTCTTTAGCAGTCATCCAGTAGAAACCATGGCGGAAAGCCTTGGCAACTATTGTTGTAGCTGATGCGTGATGACCACATTCTTCTTGGTGGATATCACGCGGCAGTTCCAGCCCCTTGTCCTCTTCCACGCAGCGCTGGAGAACTCCAGTCACACTGTGATGCACTAGCTCATTATTGATGATGGTGTATGCTCCAGATCGGCGCTGGATTTGCCGAGCTTCCACTACATCTTCGGGTAAAATGCCATCGACCATGAAATCGCGGAAAGGCTCTGCCCATGAAGGTGCAGTGACTATCACCATTATAGACTCTGCCACTGGCGCTGGTTATTCGGATTCGACTGCTGGTAGCTCGGAGTAAGTGAAGCCGATTGCATCTCGCATGACCACATCAGTCCCCGAGCTGACGACAGCATCCCCTGGTGTGCAATCGGCAGCCCCTTGTGCGGCCGAATGCTCGACAACCTTTTGCTTCTTGGCTGATTTTTCTGCTTCAGTCTTTGCCATCTTCAGGTCGGCCAGAATAAATATGGACTCTGATTCTGGGGAAGGCTTGATAGATGGATTCTGAATGTTTTCGAAAGTGATGCCTGTTCGAATGTCTTTTTTGGTGGATCCCAGTTTGGACAATGCATCTGCTGCCACATTTTCATCTCGGGGAACGTGATGGAACTCACATCCCTCAAAGAAACCACAAAGTTGATGCACAAGGAATCTGTAGCTTGCCATGTTTGCATCCTTTGCATCCCAACTGCCAGTGCATTGCTGCACCACAAGATCGAAATATCCATAACATAAAATCTGTCGAATGCAGATCTCTTTGGCCAATCAGATACCGTCGACCAGTGCCTCCTACTCGGCCACGTTGTTCGAGGTTGTGAAATGGATCTGCAACACATATCTTAGCTGAGCGCCCTTTGGAGAAGTGAGGACAACGCCAGACCCTAGTCCGGTCTTCATCTTGGAGCCATCAAAGTGCATTTGCCAGAAATTGGAGTCTGGGCAGGGGGTCTCATACTGAGTTTATGCCCAATCAACGAGGAAATCTGCCAGGTCTTGGGATTTGACTGATGTTCGCGGCTCATACTTGATACCATGGTTTGCAATCTCAATGGCCCATTTTGCCGCTCGTCCAGATGCATCCCGATTTCTTATGATTTCTGCTAGAGGTACCAGGCTAACAACTGTGATCGGATGCGCCTAGAAGTAAGGCTTCAGTCTCTTTGCCGCCATGTACACACCATAGCACATCTTCTGGTAGTGGGGGTAGTTTTGCTTGGAGGTTGAAAGCACTTAATTAACATAGTATACTGGCCTCTGGACTGGCTGTGCTCTGTCCTTTTCAGGACATTCAACCACCATAACAATATTGATCACCCGAGTGGTAGTTGCAATGTACAACATCATTGGATCTTTCTCAATCGGAGCTTCTAGAACTAGAGCAATGGATAGCATATGCTTGAGATCTTTGAATGCTTCATCCGCTTGCGGGGTCCAAGTGAAATTGTTCGTCTTCTTCATCAGTTGGTATAGGGGGATTTCTTTCTCTCCCAGTTGATTGAGAAATCGGCTGAGCGATGCCAAGCATCCGGTGAACTTCTGGACGTCCTTGAGATTTCTGGGCTTGTTCATCCGCTTTATTGTTGCAATCTTCTCGGGGTTGCACTCGATTCCTCTCTCGGATACCAAGAATCCAAGCAATTTGCCGGATGGAACACCGAACACACACTTCTCTGGATTGAGCTTGATCTCGTAAGTGCGCAAATTTGCAAATGTTTCTCGAAGATCTTCCAGCAAGGTTGACCCTCGGACTGACTTGACCACAAGGTCATCTACATATACATGAATGTTCCGGTCGAGCTGAGGTCGGATACATCGATGCATAGTACGCTGATAAGTCGCACCGCCATTTTTCGGGCCAAAAGGCATGGTGATATAACAGTAAGCCCCAAAAGGAGTGATAAATGCAATTTTTATTTGATCTTCTACAGCAAGTTTGATCTGGTGATAGCCAGTTGTGGCTTCCAGAACACACAAAAGCTGACAGCCAGTCGTAGAATCAATTACTTGATCAATACGGGGCAAAGAAAAAGGATCCTTGGGGCAGGCCTTGTTCAGGCAAGTGTAATCGATACATGTGCGCCAAGTTCCATTCTTCTTCATAACCAGAATTGGGTTTGCTAACCAGTCTAGATAGAACACATCCATGATGAAACCAGCTGCGAGCAACTTGGTGATCTCATCGCTGATTGATCTTCTCTTGTCTTCTGAAAAGCGTCGGAGTGGATGCTTGATCGGCTTGGATCCAGGTCGGATGTGAAGCTTGTGCTCGGCGAGTTCCCTCGGTACTCCAGGCATGTCTTGTGGAGACCATGCATAGATGTCCCGGTTCTCATGAAGGAACTCGACGAGCTCGCCTTCCTATTTGCTGTTCAATCCAGATCCTACGATCACGCACTTGCTCGGGTCGGAGGGGTCCAGAGCAATCCTCTTGCTGTCCTTGGCTGCTTGAAACGCAGTTTCATCGTCCGATCTCTTGGTCTTCGCACTTGGCATGGGTGCCTTCATTTGAGCCTGAGCCATTTCCACAACCTTGTCGAGCTGACGCCGCTCTGCATCTATGATCAAGGAATCGGTCAGCTTGGATCCTGCGGATGAACACTCTAGGGACTTCTTGTAGTCGCCGCACACAGTGATGGGACCATTCGGCTCTGGAAGCTTCATCTTCAAGTATGGCTGGAAAACATTCAGCATGAACTTGGTGATTGCGGGCACTCCGAGCAGAAGGTGGTAAGGACTGCTCAGATCAGCCACCTCGAACCAAATCGGCTCGCGACGAAAATTCTCCTCCGAACCGAACACGACATCCAGTCGAATGCGGCCAGCGGAGTACATGAAAGGTCGGGCACAATACCATGGAATATGGTCCGACTAGGTTGCAACTCGCTTTCGCTGATGCCGAACTTGATCATCGTATCACGGTACAGAATGTTGATGGAGTTGCCCCCGTCAATGAGGGTTCTGGTGAATTGGCATGAGTACTTCGGCGCTGCCAGAACAACGTCTACCACTAGTGCATAACTTCCTGGATTCGGCATCAAGTCTGGATGGTCCTCCCTGCTCCATGTGATAACACTGTCCAACCAGTCCATGAACTGGGGGATTGCTGGCATGGTGGCATTGAGTGCCTGCTCTCGGGCTCTCCGACTGCCCTTGTCGTCAGACTCACTAGTGAAAATCATGTAGGATGCATCTTGCCGCGGGAACTGAACACGTGCATTCGGTGGTGGTGGCCCTGGGGTGGGGTGGGGGAGGTGGGAGGTTTCCTGCTCCTCCTTCTAACATACGCTTTACCCAGATGCACTGCCGAGTGGTATGTGATGCGGGCTTGCCGAATCCACTGTGCATCTTGCATGGCTGGTTCATCTTGTATGGGGGCCGAATTGGGCCTTGCGGTCTTTCTGCAGGTTTCTGCCTCAGACTGCCTTCCGCAGCCCATGGTGCATCCTGCTGTTGGACTACAGCTACCTGCTGACTGCGATATTCCACATCCGGCTGCTCATCTTTCCTCTTGTTGAAGCCAGTGTTGTTGTTGTTGAAGTTTGGGTGGTGTTGTTGAAGTTGTTGTTGCACTGCATCTCGCGTCTTTCGCACTGGTTGGGACCGGTGCCTCCTGCCTCTGCCGATTGTTGTTGCTGCTGTCCAGAGGACTGTCCCTGAATGAGGCCATTGGCACTCAGCTGAATCGGGCGCTTTGCAGAATCGGAAGTGGTGAATGAATTGGATATCTTCATTAGATCGGCAAAAGATGTGATCTCCTTGCGCAGGAGCTTATGCTTCAGCATTGACCCATCAGAGCAGTCGTCAGTGAAGTACTGGATGGCTTGGATTTCATGAACTCCCTCGCAAGTGTTTCTGAGCTTGATCAACCGCTGAAGGTAATCGCGCAGGGGCTCGTCCTTTCCTTGTACACACAACGCCAGGAGTCGCGGCAGACCTGGGCGCTCATACGTGCCAGTGAAATTGTGCACGAATGCATCATCAAAATCCTTCCAACAATTGATGATGTTGCTGGGTAAGCTGTTCAACCAGGACCGAGCTGAACCTTGGAGCATGTGGTGCATAGCGAACTTCCACGCGCCGACTGTCTCCCGCGATGTTGATGTCTACGCACGCTTCTATTCTTGTAGACTATGTTGGTCCTCCAAGTGCAGAGGTTTGTAGGACAGCAGCAATTTCCGTCAAGTGGATGACCTAAGGTTTATTGAACTCAGGGAAGTAGAGGTTGAAGATGGTCTCTCTCAAGCAACCCTGCAATTAAGATACAAGAAGTCTCTTGTGTCCCCAACACACCTAATACAACTAGGAGTTGTATAGGTGCACTAGTTTGGTGAAGAGATGGTAAAATATGGGCGATAGGAGTGGCAAAGCAAGGTAATATAAATCTGTAATAAAAATTACAGCAAGCAAACAAGTAGAAAACGTGAACACAAATGGTATTGCAATGGTGGAAACAAGGCCTAGGCTTCATACTTTCACTAGTGGAAACTCCCAACAACATTAACATAGTCTAATCACATGATATTTCCCATAAAACATGCAATGGAGACGTACTCGGAGTTCATTCTTTTGTGGTCAAGAGAGGATGAGAATTGTGTAGGGCTAAAAAGCACACCTTAGAGTTTGTAGTTCTCATCTACGGATTTCCCAATGTCACCGCGGCCATCCATAGAGAGTACCACAATCACCACAACATATCTCAAGGATAGTCAAAGACAAGCACCAAGAGACTCTCAATCTTCAATCCATACACAAAAGAGGAAATCACTCAGGAAAATATTCTTCTAACCCATGTCCAATAGACCGCTGTCACCATGGTCTCGGGATTATAATAGATAAAATCAAGTGAGTACATCAATCCAATACATAGAAGAAGGGGAAACAGCATGGGATCACCCTAGATTAACATAGCCTATGATCACAATCAAGATCACATCATGGGAGAGAGAATGGACCACATAGCAACTGGTAGAAACCTCAGCCCCAAGGAGGAACTACTCCTGCATGGAGGGAGCAAGCAACGTCGATGGAGCTGAATCCGGGGGCACTTCCCAGTCCCGGCAGGGTGCTGGCACAGGAATTCTGGTCCCCCGAAGCTAGTTGGCGTTGGCGGCGGAGATCAGAATTTCTTTTGGAGAAAAGGGTTCTGGAATCAGGGTTTTCGCAAGGCAAGTAAAAATAAGGGCCAAGGGGGGCCACCAGGGGAGTTCCAGTCGCCCAAGCGGCCTCCCGGCGTGGACCCACCCTAGGCCACACCGGGTGGCCGCCTCGATGACAGATGGCCCCCCTAAGGCTCACCTTCGGCCGTCTGGAGTCTTCTGGAACGCTGATTTTTATATATTTTTCCCGGAATTTTTCGGACACTTTAAGTAATGGGAAAACCTGAAATACAAAAACAGCATAAAACAGAAACTGGCACTGGGTTGCACTGAGTTAATAGGTTTGTCCAAATATGATCAAAAGTGTATGAAAGTGTATCAAAAGCATATCAATATCATCCAAAACATGCATGGAGCAAGCAAAAATTATAGATACGTATGGGACGTATCAACATCCCCGCTTAATTCATGCTCGTCCTCGAGTAGGTAAATGATAACAAGCATAATTTCTGTGGTGACATGCTACCAACCATATAAGTACTTTTAAGTAAGGCAAGCAAGGCATGTAATTCAATTCAAATCATAACAAACAAGAGTCTATATTAGCATTGAAACAAGCAACGTAAGAACATAAAGGTGCAAGAGCTCTCGTTGTCCGTGACTCGAATGTCTCCAAATGGTGTTTGTGTGCAAGAAGTGGGAGATGGGAATACGAGCGAGAAAAACATTTATTTTGTTGAGAACTCAAACTACTAAAGTTTAACACTTAGTCCTCTTTGGAATCTTACCTTGACTCGTCCCTAGACCACTAGTCAGGTACAAGTCAACTTGATCCACTCCCTTTCGTTATTTTGAGCACTCATGCAATGGATGAGCGTAAGCGCGAAAATTGACACTTAGGATGGAAAGAGAGGGAGATGGTGGAGGAGGAAGACAAAAAGGTGTGAAAGGCTCACATCAATGAGGACAATCATAGGCGAGAGAAAGCCAAATGATAGATACGATGTGAGGAGTAGGGATTTCCATGCACTGGATGCACATGTGATCTATGGAAAGCTCTCCAATGGAACTAGTGGGGGTGCATCCAACTTGCTTGCTCAAGAAGACCTAAAGCTCATTTGAGGAGGCTCATCATTGGAATATACAAGCCAAGTTCTATAGTGTAAAGGTCCCCACATAGCTATATGAATATATGATCATCTCTATGGAGTACAAGGTATAGAGGGGAGTACGAGTGTGGATCTCTCAAAAGGAATAGTAGTGTTGCCCCCTTCTCTCTTTTTTTATTTTTCTCTTTTTTCTATTTATTTTGTATTTTTTTGGTGGCCTCAATGGCTCTTTCTATTTAACTCTCATTTTTCCTCTTTGGGATCTTTTAAATTTGTCCTCTTTGGGATCTTTTCGTCACTTAAGGGCAACACTCTATTTTACAAGGAGTATAGGAGATCTTTCACACTTTACAAAAGTACTCATCATAAAGAAGATGTAACTATCATGATGTATGCAAATGTATGCCTCTGCTCGTGTAGCAGGAACATGTATGACATGAAGATCAAGTCATGAGAAGGTGGATGTTGCATGGCAGTGTATCTCGGAAAGGCTATGGAAATGCCTTGATAGGTAGGTATGGTGTCTGTTTTGAGGAAAGATGTAAGGAGGTTTATGATGACAGAGCATATCATGCCAAGGGTTCGGATGCACCGGCGAGGTAGGCGCCAACTCTCGGAGTGAGAAGAAGGCAATGCACGATACCGAAGAGGCTAGCAAATATGAGGAGGTGGAAGTGTCAACTTTCAATACTTACATTAGTCCGAAGAACTCATGCACTTATTATCGGTAACTCTCAATCTAATCAGGAGGTTCACAAAGAGACAAGTACCCTGAGGAGGATTGTATGGGGGTTTGGTTATCCTTGCGCATCCTCGACTCATGGTACGTGAGTGTACTCTAATATCCGATCCCTCCAAAATTAGTGATCCATCTAGTAGCTAGAGTTCTCAACTAGTTTTTGTAGTTTTTGAAAATAAACACGAATTTCCCAAAATATGACATCTATAACTAATAGACTAGAGCTCTTGACACCAATAGTTCAAACATTACTCACAACAATACCTCAAAACTATTGAAAGTTACTGCTACAATTGAATAGCAACCTCAATTACGTACTTTAAGTAAAGACACAACTCAGTGCAACAAACCAACTCTCTAAACAAGATAAACATGAAAACTCAAGAGAGTTCCAGCAACAAACTAAACAAAATCTCTTTAAAAATATAAGCATGAAAACTAAGAGCTTAACATGATAGCAGCTACGAAAAGATAAAGAACACACAACAAAAGAAAGATAAGCATGAAAATCCTATGATGTGTTCTAGTTTGAAGTGGAGTGTGCTTCTATCCCACACAAAGAAAGTTGGGTTCTAACTTGTTATGAACAGCAAGCAAACTAAAGAAAACTAGAAAGAAAACTAAAGAGCGAGACGCTCCAAGCATAGCACATAACGCATGAAGTGATAAAAATATAGTGAGACGAAGGACGAACTGATGACTGTTGATGGGAAGGGGATGCACGGGGGGCATCCCCAAGCTTAGACGTTTGAGTATCCTTGAATATTTATTGGGGATGCATGGGGGCATCCCCAAGCTGGAGCATTTGACACTCCCAGATCTTCTTTCATCATCTTCCCACGCACACTTGAATACTCCCTTCATACATAACTCATCATAAGCTGATTAGAGAGGTTAGTACGCTTAATAAAATAATTTTCCTCTACTGGAAATAAAGATTTTCTTGAAGGGATACTGTTTCTCAAGATTGCTAAAATGTTTTTGCAAAGAAAAAGCTAGCGCAAGACTTGCAAAAGTGAGTAAAGGCAAAACGTGGCAGAATCTGTGAAAAACAGACCAGGAGGTAGTAAATAATTTTTTTGGGGTACTTCTGCAACTCAAATCAAAAAACACAGAACATACGCTCGAAATCCAATTGTATGGACCACGCTTTCAAAAAATTCAGATCAAAAAGATAATCTGGTGATTTTAGGCGAATTTTTCCGTCCAAGGACAGAATCTGTTTTCTGAACAGCATGTCACAACTTTTGAACTTTCTTGCAATCGGAGGCTAAACTTGGCACAAAGCTTGAAAATAAAGATAAAATGATGTTGCTACAGTAGTAACAATCATCAAGACCGCTAAAAACTGCAAGAAAAAAAACTGAAAGTAGAGATAACAAGGGTTGTCTCCCTAGAACTCTTTCTTTATAGCCATAAAGATAGGCTTAAGATTTTAATGATGCTCTCGTAGGAATAAGAGTTGAAGTACAAAAGAGAGCATCGAGAAGAAAATACCAAACACATTTAAGTCTAACATGCTTCCTATGCATAGGAATATTGCAATAGAATAATTCATTTAAGAACAAAGCAATAAGTATAGGAAGACAAAACAAATGCAGCTCCAAAACCTTCAACATAAAGAGAGGGAACATGATTTTATTAAAATATCTATAAGCATAGGTTCCCTTCTCATAATAATTTTCAGTGGGATCATGAATAAAGTCAACAATGTAAGTATCACATAAAGCATTGTTACCATGACCCACATGCAAAATGGTACTCTTACTCTCCACATAAGCATAATCTTTCTCATTGGTAATAGTGGGAGTAGGACTATCATAAACAACTTGAACACTATAGATTAATTGTTTATTAGGAAGATGGTGTTCAGCAAGGGAGTAATTCCCTCCATGATTATGACAAGTTTCATAAGGATAATTTCTCCTCATGTCATAGGTACCTTTACAATCACTATAGATAGGAGTTATAACATCATCATAGTAGAGAAAAGCATTAGCACTGCTAGCAACTATATTTGTAAACATGTTGTATTTATTCTTACTACCAAAAGAATTATCAATTACCACATCACTAATGGTTAAAGGACTTGCAATCTTATCATCCCCAAGCTCAGAGCTTTCCATATCATCACTCTCAGAGTTGGTACCGAAAAGATTTTCAAGATCATAAGTAGCATTATCATCATTTTCCCAATCACAAAAAGTAACATGCATATCATAATCAAAATCATCTTCAATAGTGCAAAATTTATCATAGGGACTTAACATCAGGATAATAATGAATTCAATCAAGCTCACCATCCTCCAAAAATTTATGTTTGTTAGGATAAAAATTGATGCGAGGAATATGCTCAGGCCAGGTTGATACCCGTTCTTCTTCCTTCTTCCTCCTCTTTCTCCTCCTCTTCTTTTTCTTCTTCTTCACCTTAGGAGGGAGTGGTTGGAGATGAAGTTTCTCCACATATCCTGGTTTATCATTAGAAACAATAGGGGAAAAGAAACTCTGCTTTTTATTAGTAGAAATATAAGAGACATTTCTATACTTTGGTGAAGTTGCCTCCTTTCTAATCTTACTTATGTAATCATTTTCATGGCAATTAACGACACAATAGAGATGGCAATTTTTAAAACAGTTGTTTATTCCTAAGGCATTAACATCTAGCCAAGAAGTCTTTTCTGATAACTCTTCACAGATCAAAAATAACATAAGTTCATCAAAAAGATCAGGGGTGATCATGTTATCACACAATTTCTTAACAGTTATGTTTTGAAAGTGCATGCATTGAAATTAAAGTGACCCTCTATACAACAAAGTTCACAAGTAAAAGGATAAAGGTCACACAATTCTCTAGCAATTTCTTCTAAATATTTGACCCAAGTGACTGTTCTTTCATGCTTATGTTGCTTACAATACTTCTCTTCTTCAATCATAGGACTTTCAGAAAGTCTATCCACTCCACAAAAATTAACATGCTTATGTAAAACTTCATTTTCATGAATTGGATCATGCATGTGTTGGGGTTCGGGGCAGAAAACACAAAATTTTCATAACCTACGATACCCAATCCCAAGACCTATGCTATGGCGATGCAAGTAACAGATGGAATTAGATCACATACCAGTATGTAGTTGTTTAAGCGGGAAATGTTCCCGCGTGAACATGGTTGGTGTAGTCGTACTGGCAATCCCCGATGTCGCGCAACTCCACGATGACTCTGATAGCCACCCGGTCCTTGATACCGATGACAGGATTACGTCCACATCGGAACGTTGTCGGTTAAGACGCCGCGATACGACCACGACGATGAAGTAGTGCCACAAGTGTAGCGCCTCGCGGGATTACACACATACGGTGTACCCGACGTCCCTCCGGGCTCCGAACCACAAGAGCAGCGGAAAGAAGATGGATTCGGATTCCGATTCCAGTAGCACAACGGCGTGCATATGGTGGAGAAATCCCCAACCTAGTGCAGACTCCATACAAGGGGAGTTCGCTCATAGGAAGGAGAGAGGAGGAAGAGAGAGATTAGAGGAACTTGTTTCAAATCAAAGTTATGAAGAAAAGAGCACCCCTACCCCTCCTTATATAGGCCAAGGAGGGGGCACACCTCCCTCAACTTCCCATGTGGGACTAATCCCAAGGGGAGGGGGGCATATGCGCCTAGGGGGGCCATGGGCCCCTTCATGGCGCCATGGCCCATGGAGGGAGACTCCCTCTTCCCCTAATGGGCCCTATGAGGACCAGGTGCCTTTTAATTCATTATTTAATTATTTAAATCAGATTTTGAATATTTAATTCATTAATTAAATACTAAAATATATTTAAATAATATTTTGAACAATTCAAAATCTCTAGAAACATTTTTGGCCTCCACCGGAAACAATTCCGGTGTTCTCTCTTATTTCTCCGGTGATCTCGAATCAATCCTTAATGCGTCGAATACCCTTAAGTGTGACACCCTACGGTCTGGGAAACAGTAGACATGATTGAGACAATCTCATTGATCAATGACTAATCAATTGGACCTGGTTACAATCCTTGATAGCCCCTGCGCTTCCATCGAATGAAACTTCCTCGCTGTTGGATCCGTTTAACGTTGAGCATTATCCCTTTGTCCTATGGTACTTTGCTTGTCCGAGGTTTGATCGTCGGTATCCAATATACCTAGTTCATCCTCATTACCGACAAACATGTTTACTCGTTCCTGTGATATTACAACCCTCGTGACCTAGTCACATGATTGCAATCTTTATGATGTAATATCACCGAGTGGGCCCAGAGTACCTATCTGTCACTCGGATGGACAAATCACGCTTTGATCTATTTGCATACTCATTAACGTATCTATTCGGAATACCCAAAGTGCACCTTTATGGACAGCATATTTCAGTCAGGCGGTGGGTTACAAATCATAGCATCCTCATAGGTAGTAATTACGTACGATCATTACGGTCAAAGGATCTGGTCACTACGTTGTAGTTATCGCAATGTTGAACGTATGTGACTCGATCACATTTCTGGTGGGTGTGTGTTCATCATATCATTCTCCCAAAGATATGACTCCATTGTCAACAGCTTAATTTCTCATGATCAGGAAACCTTGATCATCAATTGCCCAATGGACTAGTATACTAGAGTTAACTAGGGACTTGGTTGTTTTATACCACACGTGTATTAATGTTTCTGCTTATTACAGTTATAGCACAATATAAAACGTATAATGAACTTATGGAATATGCTAATAAACATATTTTATTTGCCTCTAGGGAACATTCCCAATAGTCTCCCACTTGCACTAGAGTACAAATAATCTAGTTGCATTTTGTGTGGATCATAACTCCATATCATCTATACGGCTATAGATCATGCTTGATTGTGGAAGAGGTTGTATCAACGGTCTGGGTACCATTCAGATCTGTATTTCTTTTGAAAATCATTAATGTCACCTAGGTTGACATTCCTTCATTATCCATTATAATGACGAGGTATATATATCTGGCGGTAGAGTGAGACTTTGTTTGCTGTGTTTCAGCAATGACATCCGGTGGGTCACGAGGACTTTCCCATAGTCATGCACACTGAAACTCACTCAGTCAGAAGTCAAACTTCTTAAGCCAAAATATAACTCCTGCCACTTCTAAAGCAGCCACATCAATGTAGATTTAATCCTTGGTGCATTGTATGCAACTTTGATGTCTAACCATGTTTCTTTCAACTTAGGCATTCATTAGTATGATATCTCAATTTTCTAGGTTAGTGTCACAACTTGAGCCAACATAACATTTATGGTCAAGTACACTATCCTTTAGAAATTAGAAATGTATCCTCAGTTCTCTCTAGACACTGAAGGATAAACTTAACTCTTTGTTCAATGATTACTCATAAATCATATCACAACATGTTCTTCTTGCTAAGAACTTGGGTCACATTCCGTCGAGTACATAACTTTGGTTTTGTATGAAAGAACCTATGACAGAGGCATAGAGGATGTAGCACATCCATTTCTTTCCTTTATTTAACCATTGTTCTTGTACTGAGATCAACTCGATACTTTTCTTGGATATACAATTAAGAACTACTTCTTGACTTGTCCCATTCTGAACTCCTTTAGAATCTTACCCAGGAAAGTATTTCGACTCAATGTTAGTAAACGCATTAATCTATCTTAATAGATTTTCAATGCTTAAATTCATTCATGAACGATTCCAATAATCATTAATACCAACTACACCATTCTTAATATGTTATCCATATATGAGAATGTTGTCATGCTCCCACTCAAATATGTCATGCACATATTAAGTTCAAGATAACACTCGCATAGCTCCCACTCAAATATGTCAGTTACATATAAGGTAAGGATAACATCCACATAGCTCCTACTCAAATATGTCCAACACATATAAGACTAGGATAATACTCCCATAGCTCCCACTCAAAATATGTCGTCCACATATTAAGTTTAGGAAACTATTCAGCTCCCACTCAGTTTCATGAGAATGCATGTTTCTCAATATTTTGGCTAAGTCCAAAATCACTTTGATCATCCATCAAATTGAGAATTGAGATTACGAGACACTAGTATCCATATGTTTTCAAAAACTTCTTGTTGTACCAATTACAACACTTCTTCAAATGCAGGATTTGAGGAAGTCACGGTATTGATAACAATTTGGATCAATCATAGTGAATATCCCATTGACTCAAGCATCACTACATATTGTAGTCAACCTTTTGAATTTGTTAGAAACAATCTTTGAGACAAATCGATCTTGATGTCTTCTTTGATGTTCACATTTATTCTTTATAACCATGAAGTTATTGAGGATATCAAGTAACCTCCTTACTCGATAAGATTCAAGTAATCTTAAATGTGATTCAATATGGGATTTCATGACTCATAGTCATATCTCGTACTTAGGTCCACCATCGCTTCTTCGTAGTTCATAGGTATGTCTTGTTTCATTAACAGGACAAGTGAATTAGGAATATTATTTTGCACAAGGGAAAATATGTATTCTTTAATCCTACTTTGTTCAGTAAAAGCTTCCATCGAAACATCATGATCATTATCATTAGTTTCTCCTATAATTGTGGAGCTTTGCTTCTGGAACATATTCCATTGCGCTACTCTGACATTTGGAGGCAAGGTCAATTACCTTGATTGAACTTTCACTTTTCTTCCATTACCACATTTTATCAAGAACAATTCTTGACAAACTCCAAACTTAGCAATACAAGTTTTGCTCCTTTGGTTCTAGTTATGGAAGACGTATCCATAGTTGTCTAAGGATACACTACAAAGACAATTTATCATATAAATCAAGCTTCCTAGAAACCACGATACACCATGACATATATAGTGTTGGTTTCCATGAACTCAGATGGTTCCCTATACTGAAATGAGTGGTTGCATATTAAATTAATAACTCTAAACAATAATAACACAACTTGGTAAGAGATAACTTAGACCATACACTATTCAATAGAGTATGATTATAATGTTCAGGCACATCAACAATATTGAAGTGTTCCAAGCATTGTAATTTGTGGAACAACTTTCACACAAGTATGTCTGCCCAAGGCTAACTCAAAACATTTGTCACTTTGATCAGATCGTAGAGACTTGCTTTTTCTTGTTAATTTAATACTCGTCTTCATTCTGAAATCCCTTTGATCATATCAAATTATTTTCAGACTATGTTTCATTAGTGAATACACATATTCATCTAAGTCCACATATGAAGTTCACGAAATAATGAAATTCACTACATGTTGAAATATGATACATCACTATGTATGATATTCAACAATCAGTACACACTCTGTTTTACCAGAACACGAGTTTTTAGTCATCTCACCTAAAAGGGTATGATTTGCATGTGCCAAGAGATCAAGTATCTCAAAACTCCATCATACCATTCATGACTTAAACGGTAGTGTCATTATCAAGTTTGGATAATTCTTGGCATTACAATATTTCTTATAAATGATCAAACTACTATCATCAATATAAGAATAACCCATTTATAAACGTAATGTGACCATAAAAGATATCATTCATAAAAGGAGAACAACTGACTTGTTTCTCACTAATATGAATAATTGTCTTCGCGAGATGCAAGACACACTAATAATGTTCACATTCAAACGATCATAAATTTATTCATATAATTAATCAAATGATAGATGTAGAGGGAGAGTGTTGTCGACCATCAACTATCTTGATCATCGTCAGCACACATTGTCACCTCATCCCTTCCAAGCCACTCTCAAGCAGTAGGTTCAAGTATCGAATACTTAATCAACCGCAATTAGTGTTTTATGGGGAAAGACATTTATAACTTGTATATCAAATATACCTCTCCGTGAATGACTATTCCTGCATTGGTTCTACCTTCAAAGTTCATAACTTTAACCTTGACCTCATGACAGGTGAACGATTATCCTTCATGACATAGTCTAGACATGGTCTTTGTAGCTGGGAGGAAGCGGATGCCACTTCCCAGTTATCGCAAAATAACCAGTCATTCAGTAGTCCAAGTTATACACAAGGTGTTCATGTATCTTATACATTTTCCAAGTGACTTTCTCAGCAAGTCGTTCCTTCCACCATGGTTGAAAGAAACCCAGTCCATATACTCATATTCCATTACTCTGATTTCTGACCTAGTGCTTTCAAGTTCACCTAGCACGTCATATGTGTTGGTTAACATGCATTCACAATTCAGATTCATAGAATGAAGTATGGTGTATTGGACAGTCATTCATAAGTGACGGTGAGTACGATACTCATCATCATCTTCCTTAACTACGGAGTTATCTGGTGTATCTCCTAGCAGTTATCGTATTACGTTTAGTAAGTCATTACTAACGAGTATGTCTCTAATGGTGTTGGTACACATTAATGAAGTAAGACCCATTTACCTTAAGTTCTACATCACATTAAAAGAGCCATAGTTTTAAACTTTTGGGTACGACATTATCTACATTGATATTTGTTAAGACATGAAGATTAAGTTCATAATATGGAGTTCATGTTTTAAAACAATTCTGGAACTCCCACTCAGACAAACATCCCTCATAGTTTATTCTAAGTGATTACACGATCCTTGAGAACTATACCTCCCCAGTGTGACACGACCATCAGTATATTATCAAGGTAGGCCATCATGCCAATCACATCATCCATGTGACTCATGCTCGACCTTTCGGTCTCTTGCGTCCCGAGGCCATATCTGCATATGCCAAGCTCGCCACAATAACCTTAGTGATTATATGTTGCGTATGCAAGGCCATGTTTCTGGACATGCTAGACTTGCTCCACCCATCTCTTGTGAACGTAAAAATGTTTGACACCCGTGTGACACGTGATGCCTCCCTAATGAAGAATTTTCCAGATGGTGCTACACTAAGGAAGGACACTTTGTTGGATTAGTGAGGGATCATCCAATAATGCTACCGTCGTATATCTAACATATTAGCAAAACAGGATGCAACAATATAAATCATACATGCTATGATTCCCCCCGACATGCAAATTAAAGTTGAAAACGCCTTTCTACTTTCTCTTTTGCAAGTTTTACGTGGCTGCTAGCGGTTTCGAGAAAAGAACTGTTTTCTATCCTGTGAAAACAAGCCACAACACCAATCCTGTAATTGTCTCTATTACACCCATGTCGGGGCCCTCGGTTGCAAACGTCTTCGCAAAGCTAATGTTAGAGAGACAGACACCCCCCAGCAACTTATATGGTACAAACCATATGTCAAGAGTGGAACCAGTCTCGCGTAAACGCGTAAGGTCGGTCGGGGCTGCTTCATCGGGACATTGCCGCAATGATAAACGAGTACACGTGAGAGGGTAACAGTTGGAGAAAAGATGCCCACATACTAGATGTGTTCTATCCGTACAATACATATATGCATAGCCTTGCTCATGATCCCACTGTTGGGGTTAGGGGCAAAAACACAAAAATTTCGTAACCTACGATACCCAATCCCAAGACCTATGCTATGGGGATGCAAGTAACAGATGGAATTAGATCACATACCAGTATGTAGCCTTTTAAGCGGGAAACGTTCCCGCGTGAACGTGGTTGGTGTAGTCGTACCGGCAATCCCTGATGCCGCGTAGCTCCACGATGACTCTGATAGCCACCCAGTCCTTGAGACCGATGACGGGATTACGTCCCCGTCGGAACGTTGTCGGTGAAGACGTCGCAATACGACCACGACGATGAAGTAGCTCCACAAGTGTAGCGCCTCGCGGGATTACACACATACGGTGTACCCGACGTCCCTCCGGGCTCCGAACCAGAAGAGAAACGGAAAGAAGATGGATTCGGATCCCGACTCCAGCAGCACAATGGCGTGCGTATGGTGGAGAAATCCCCGACCTAGTGCAGACTCCATACAAGGGGAGTCCGCTCATAGGAAGGAGAGAGGAGGAAGAGAGAGATTAGAGAAACTTGTCTCAAATCAAAGTTATGAAGAAAAGAGCACCCCTACCCCTCCTTATATAGGCCAAGGAGGGGGGCATGCCTCCCTCAACTTCCCATGTGGGACTAATCCCAAGGGGAGGGGGGGCATGGGCCCCTTCATGGCGCCATGGCCCATGGGGGGAGACTCCCTCTTCCCCTAATGGGCCCTATGAGGCCAAGGTGCCTTTTAATTCATTATTTAATTATTTAAATCAGATTTTTAATATTTAATTCATTAATTAAATACTAAAACATATTTAAATAATATTTTGAACAATTTAAAATCTCCAGAAAAATTTCTGGCCTCCACCGGAAACAATTCCTGTGTTCTCTCTTATTTCTCCGGTGATCCCGAATTAATCCTTAATGCGTCGAATACCCTTAAGTTCGACACCCTACGGTCCGGGAAACAGCAGACATGATCGAGACAATCTCATTGATCAATGACTAATCAATTGGACCTGGTTACAATCCTTGATAGCGCCTGCGCTTCCATCGAATGAAACTTCATCGTTGTTGGATCTGTTTAACGTTGAGCATTATCCCTTTGTCCTATGGTACTTTGCTTGTCCGAGGTTTGATCGTCGGTATCCAATATACCTAGGTCATCCTCGTTACCGACAAACATGTTTACTCGTTCCCGTGATATTACAACCCTCGTGACCTAGTCACATGATTGCAATCTTTATGATGTAATATCACCGAGTGGGCCCAGAGTACCTATCCGTCACTCGGATGGACAAATCCCGCTTTGATCTATTTGCATACTCACTAACGTATCTATTCGGAATACCAAAGTGCAACTTTATGGCCAGCATATTTCAGTCAGGCGGTGGGTTACAAATCAAAGCATCCTCATAGATAGTAATTACGTATGATCATTACGGTCAAAGGCTCTGGTCACTACGTTGTAGTTATCGCAATGTTGAAATTATGTGACTCGATCACATTGCAACACTTCTGGAGGTTGTGTGTCCATCATATCATTCTCTCAACGATACGACTCCATTGTCAACAGCTTAATTGCTCCTGATCAGGAAACCTTGATCATCAATTTCCCAATGGACTAGTATACTAGAGTTAACTAGGGACCTGGTTGTTTTATACCACACGTGTATTAATGTTTCTGCTTAATATAGTTATAGCACAGTATAAAATGTATTATGAACTTATGGAATATGCTAATAAACATATTTTATTTGCCTCTAGGGCACAGTCCCAACAGCATGTTGCAATTATCATGAACAATTTCATTTTCTTGGCAAATCTCTTTAAAAGGTTCATGATGCTTGATCCAATTCTCTGTAGGCATATTAAGATGTGAAGCAAAAGACTTGAGGAAATCAACAATGAGTTGAGAATCAAGCCCAAACTTGGCACTAAACTTATTAAAACTTGCAGTTTCAACAAAGGACTTAATGCAATCATACTCATAATTTATACCTGACTCTTTACCTTTGTCGATCTCCCAATCTTCAGTATTGCGTTGAATTCTTTCAAGGAGCTCCCATTTAGCATCAATCTTTTCGTTTATGAAATAACCCATAGAGGAAGCATGAAGAAAGTCTTTATCCTGTCGAGAGAGTGTCACACCCCAACTTTAGCTCTCCTGTTAATTTAGATAACCAAAAATTAGGGCCAACAAAAAACTTTGCAAGAAATGATGTGTTGTTTGAATCCATGTTTGAGATTGTGTGAGATCTTCATGTAGTAGTAGTTCATGTATGAACTTGTTATGGCAAGTAGATCATTACACCACCAATTGGACTAGGTCATCTTGGCATGAGCATAACCTGACACCATTTGATTAACCCCAAAAAAAACCGCACTTAGTAATAGCAAGTCATTATTGTTATTTAGCCTTCTTTGGCTCTCTCTCTTTAGTCTTGTGTTTGCGCTTTTAGTTTTATTTTGCTCTTGTTTGTTAAATAAATATGTAAGAGATATAAAGCTTTATATATATCATGTAGTATAACTATAGTATTAATACTTTTAACTATCACAAAACCCTAAACACTTAATCGTGTGCTTGATAAAAATAATTAAACTGTGATCAATTAAATTTATTTAAATGCAGCAAACCACAATAAAATGATTGCATGATCTTCGTAGATCATCTTATAAACACAAATATTAAAAATCCGTATAAAATTTTCCTTTTTGGCATTTCAACAAACACCTTGGGTGCATTTTTTTGGAATAACTAAGTTTTCCTTTAAATCAGTGTTTTAAAAAAAACTACCCTAACTACCCCACTAATCCCTCCCCAAATCTCTCTCCCCCGTAACCCCCTCTCTCTCTCGTTCTCTCTTTCTCTCCCTCAACCCACCTGTCAGCCTCCCATGCCCCCGCTTGCCCAACCCCGAGGATCGCTGTCGTGGCTTAGCCGCTCCCGTACCCCCCAACCCGCACTCGTGATGTGACCGGCCATGGACACGGTGGAATCAACCCACCGGAGCTCTCTCACGAGCTCGCCCGCCGTCCTTCTCGGCCAGTCCGTGGCGAGGCCGCGGATCGCCAGCCTGGCTCCCCCGCCCGTTGCCGCGAACTCCCGTGCCCTCGCATCGCTCGCTCAAGCAGTTTCCCGCCCACGCCGCTTGTCAGAACCCCAACTAGGGTAAGTGCTAGGGTTTGTCTGTGCCCTTTGCATCATGCAAAAATTCAAATGAAATTCAAAAATGGGGAAGCAGAAAGCCCTGAGAAATTAATCCAAATGGCCAGATAAAAATCTTTTTCCAAAAATCATTTGAATATTTGGAAAATTCCTATAAATGATGGTGATCATTTTAAAAGTGGTTTGGGTATTTTCCCATGCCCATGGAATATTCTAAAATTCAAACAGTGCTCTGGAAATTAAAGTTGACCCCTATTTGAATTGAAATTCAAATTGATTGAATTTAAAAAATGCTCAAATGCTATAAGCGGTTTGCTACTGACCACCTAGGATTTATAAAAATGTTTGGGCATTTTACAAAATGGCCTAGCTATTTAATTCTAGGCACAACAAAAATTACAGAAAAGAAAAGAAGAAGGAAAAGAAAAAGGGGAACACCCCGTGGCTTTTGGCCCAACTGAAGCCCCCAGCCGGCCCAGCCCAACCCCCTCGCTTTGTCGTCTTCCTTCCCGACGTCGAAGCAGCTCGGTGGCGGCCTGGGAGCACGCCGCGGCGCCACCGCGACGCCGAGAAGGCTCCAAGGCCCCCTGTGCCACATCCCCTCGCCAGGAGAACGCCCAGAAGCACCCCGTGCTGTTCCCCCTCCTCTGTTCCACCTCCTCGCCCTCTTCTGCTCGCTCTCGCCGTCGTCCGAGCGCTGCCGCAGAGCACGCCGCTAAGCCAGCGTGGCCATCGTCGTCGACGAGACAGGCGAGTTTGTCCTTCGCGTTCAGCGCCATCGACTCCCTCGAAGCCCCCTTCCAATCGAGCCGGAGGAGCCCCGACGTCGACGCCAGCCTCACCGGATCGCCGCCGGCCGCCGAGATCTCCATCGCCGGAATTCGCTAGCTACGGAGCTCCTCCGCCTTCGTCGACACCTTCGTATGCATCAGGGTGAGCTACATCGTCGAACGCCCCCTCCCTTGCTCTCTCTCGTGGCCGGGTTCGGGATTCCGGCGAGGTCAGTCCACGGCCGCCGCGCCTTTTGTCCCAGCCGTCGCCCTGGAGCTCGAGCTTGACCCCCGCCTACTCCACTACACGCGTGCGAGCAAGGGGCATCTCCCCGTCCAAGCCCGAGCCCTCCCCGTGGCTTCTAGCCTAATCCCGGCGAGGCTCCGGCCATCTCTCCGGCGAGCCCAGCTTAACCCCCCGAGTCCATGACAGGTGGGCCCCCTGGCCCCCTAAACCCCTCTGTCAATTAAACAGAGAGGGGTTAACCCCCTGTGTCACTGACTGTGGTGGCCCACTGGTCAGCCCCCCCTGTGACGTCACCCCCACATCAGCATGACACAATAAAAGATTTTCCAGAGAATTAAAATAATCCAGAAAATTCCAGAAAATCATTTAAACTTTGGAAATTCATAGAAAATTCATACTAACTCCAAATTGAACATATAATATATGAAAAATTATCAGAAAAATGCAAGGATTAAGAATATGCAATTTGTTTTCATGTTTGACCATTTTAAAATGGGGGAACAGAAGCAAATGTGTATATGACTTAATTTGAAATTGAATTTGGAGTTTGAATTTGCATTTCAAATGCAATATACTTCAATTAAATTGAATATGCTAAAAACCAGTACCATTCACATCATGGACAACCTTATCATGTGTATGTGCATTTTACTTTCGAAGTTGTCCCCCCCTTGTTGATGATTGCCTCCGATGACAGACGTTCCGAGACGGTGATCACCCCGAAGAAGAAGACCACCGTTAAGACCCGTGTACCGTCAGCAAGGCAAGCAAACCCCTTTGATCATGTCTATAAAATCCTACTTCCCTCTTAGTCTCGCTTATGCATGTTTAGGAGATCATCGAGACACGTTCTTTCGCATAGTTGAACCCATTCCGATGCATGACCTATCATTTTGCCACCGTATTAAGAAAATCACAATCCTAGCAGATTTAGGAGTTGATTGATGAGCATGTGGCCCCTACAACTGTTACTGCTTATTGCTGCTTAGTGATACAATGAGGATGTTATGATTGTGAGACGGGATGGATTGAACACAGTGATGCTGATGATAAACGTGTTGGTGAATCCACCCTAAACAAAGGTGAACGATGAGAGGTTGTGTAGGAGTACACAGTGGGTTGTCTCGTTGAACACTGCCCTAGGCCCCGAGTTCCTGTTTTGTGATCCAAGACAAAGAGTATGACCACATGTAGGGTTTTATGGGAGCCCCGTTTGGCCTCTTTACGTACCCGATCCAGTCCAGGAGTCACACTAGATTCGGGCTTTCCATTTGATTTATGTATAGATATGTGGGTGGACCTGTGAGGCAGTGAAACCATCTGTCAAAGGTGGAATCTCGGTCCCTTACATTATCTGAGTCCGTTTCGTGGAACCGGCCGGACTCTCGAGCGGTGACAAACTCAGGTAGTCGACTCCTGGTCATTCCCACGACCTTGGTTACAACCAACCTGGCCACGGGTTCCTTGAGACATCCTGAAGGTAAAAACCAAAGTCAAACAAAGTTGATTTGAAGAGTCTACTCAAGGTATTGAAGTACGGGAAGGATTACAGAGCAAAGGAAATAATCATCTTGACAACATGGTGATAAAGCATACAAGCCATATATTCACAAGCTGTCATACATACCATACATCGTTTTAGTACAAGCACTAAGCTAATACAAACGTGATGAAGATGATACATCCTTCAGAGGCACTCTGACTTCCTATACATTATTTATCTAAGCCTCTGGAACTTAGACACCTTACTTACAATATACTAAGATGCTACTACATCATCACTAAGTAAGACCACAGGCGGTCTCACTCATCTCCATCTCCATAGTAGTCCTCATAAAAGTTACCCGCGTATCCCGGTAGCTGGAGGTGACCATCGGAAAACACGGAGGCTTGTGGACCCTGATATCCATTTGGGTAAGGATGGGGCCTAGGTCCAGCGTAGGGTGGAAGCAAAGGACCACGGGGTGGAAAAATGCCTCCAATCTCGGGCCAAGCAACTCGAGAAGGCATCTGAGTCCTCACTGGGTAGATCACATCATGCTCAACTGATCCCACGCTCACAAAGGGAGCCAAAAGTGTCAGTGCTCGATACAGACGAACACGGGTGGCGTGGAGCTCGAAACGGAGAGCACGTGCATCACGATCTCTGTCACTAGCAAACCTAGCAGTCATCTGAAGTGCGGGATCCTCTGCAGAGTGATCTGCGTAGAGTCTGGTGTAATACCCCTCTTCTCCTGGAAGTGCAGCAGGGATATAGCGGAAAGAAGTCTCTCTCAGCAAAGTGTGCTCCTCTCTCAGCAGTGTCATACATGAGTATGCAGCATCCTGCATAGCCATGTTCTCGGTGATGCCAATGCCATGTCCAAAGTGGATAGGCTGAGTGACTCCAACGTGGTGCGGGTAGATCCGAACAATGCAGTGGAACTGCGTCTGGTTGAAGTCGTGAAACTGCTCCTCGACGGTGTACTCAGGGTACCATCGATATCCCACATAGGACATCATCTCGATCAACGTGGCGGGATGGCCACGCACACCGAGGCACCTGGTCAAACGAACAATCTGCCGAGGGGGAAGATCTGCCATCTGAAACAGAAAGGAGTTTGCAAATGCATCAGATTATGAGATAAACCTGGAATGACTCGGACAGCATAACGGCTGTAATTGCAAGAAAAAGACAATTTCTTACAACATGGAAACAACACTTACATACGATGTAATAAAACAGGGAGCATAACCACTCTAACAAACCGATCACAACTTTCCTACGGCTATGAGGAAGCAAACAACGAGATGTTCTAATCAGACAGAGGAGAGCCTAGTCCTATCTTCCCGTAGAATAAGATGAGGGTGACTCAGAACTCAGAACGAAGGGGGTAAGGAGAAAAAAGAAGCCTTACGTTATTCCCTTATATAACCAGAGTAACTATATAACTATAGCAAGCTAGACTCAACTTCGGCCAAGGCTACTAGTCCTACAGTCAGTCCTGCTCTGATACCAAGTCTGTCAGGACCCGGGGTTAGCGTATGCAAGTACAGTTAAGACATAGTCATATGGAGAGCCGAGAACCGCACCCACTTGTCTAAGCAGACAAGGCCAAGCACTGAACATTCTCGGAAAGCATCGTACGTGAGGGGCATCACATCCAGGCCGGATGATCAACTGAGATGGGTCCTCATCGTCCGCACACAAGTCAAATGATATGGGTGGTGAACTCCCATATTCAAAGACAAGTCGTCTCAACCATACTACCGACTATCTCAAAACTCTTACATAGACTTACTCCAGCCCGATCACTTAGTCGGGGTCTAGGGCGGGCTCGATCATACCACAAAGTGTGCACGAGACAGAGTCTCGAACAATCGCATCGCGATGCCCCAAGCTGCGCACATCTAAGGGCCACTTGGTGTATGAAAGACCGCCAGCCAGAACACAACTAAGGTCTCGAAAACCCATACAAAGACATGCATGTTATAAACATACACGCAGCACACATGCCTTGTATGAACAGCAGGTACCATTGCAATTCTCTACAAAGTGTACATATTTATTGATAACTCTTATAGAGTGCACACAGAGATCACATACATGTGATCCAACATTACATTACAAGCGGAAGCAAATTATGTCTGAGTACAGACAAGTTTAACAAATGGCTTAAGAAGCCTTATTTAAACACAAAGCCCTCCACGAGGGAACCAGTCGTCTGACTGGGACTAGACTAGTTGGTCTTCAGTCGTCCAGCTCGATGAAGAAACCACCTTCGGGGTTAGTGGCATCATCTAAAACATAGATTAAGCAAACGTGAGTACAAAGTCGTACTCAGCAAGACTTACATAGGAGCTATACTACTCATGCATCTGTATCAAGGTAAAGGGAGGTGGGGTTCACTTGCAGAAGTGCCAGCTTTGACTTGGCTAATCCTGAACTACGAGTACCAGACTTTGAGGTAAGAAGCGTACACGAGTCCACTAATTCTCCAACCAATACACCACTATGGTGCCTTCCTCGACTTCCCCACGAGGAAGCACGCCATAGCACTCACACATATCTTGGTGTGTTTTAGAAGTATCCAGTTCAAGTTATCTAATAATCAAGCTAAGCTTTCCAAGCAGTCCATAACCGCGGACGCGGCTATTCGAATAGTTTTGTTAACCTTGCAAGGGTGTACCGCTACACACACATGATCATCATTTACCGCCTTTGTACTCGACACCGTTCAAGAGGTGTCGGCGAGGATGCTCACCACAACTGTTACCTCATAGCCGATCTAGTCCGAGAAAGCCGCCTACTTGGGTTGGTTACCACAATCGTGAACCCGGCCGGTTTACCGAAGTGGACCCAAGTGATGTGTGCGTGGTGCATAAGCCGGTCTCGGATGAGCCGTTCTCTCACTTAGCAACCAGGCCACAGACCTACCAAAACTCCGAACTATTGCGACATCTGGACATCGAAAGGGATGAGTTAGTAAGTTGAGAGGGGTCAGTGAGCCCAATGTGTGGTTGTACTCTTCATCTTGGATCACCACACAAGAACTCGTACTAGGGCGGTGTTCAACGAGACAACCCACCGTGTACTCCTACACAGCCTCTCATCGTTCACCTTGTATTAGGGTCGATTCACCAACACTTTTCTACCAACATTAACATGATCATTCCCATCCCGACTCACATCACAGTAACAACATGGTATCATACTAAGCATACAATAAGCGATAACATTTGCAGGGGCCACATGATATCAAACAACTCCTACATTTGCTAGGATTTTGGTTTGCTTACTACTGTGACAAAATGATAGGTCATGCAAAGGAATGGGTTCATCTATGCGGTAGAATCGTAACATGGTGATCATCCTAAACAATGCATAAGCGAGACATGAGAGGGAAGTGGGATTTTATCGACATGAGCAATGGGGGTTTGCTTGCCTTGCTGACGAGGTTCGGGTTCGGGGTCTTCAACGAAGGTTGCAACCTCTTGCTCCGGTTCCACCTCTACTCGACAAACAAAGCACGAAGTAGCAATCAATATGAATGCAATGCTCAAGCACATGAATGAATGTTGAAACTTGAAGTATAAGTTTTGATGTGTGAGGCAATTCCATTTAAGTGGAGTATATTGCATTTGAAATGCAAATTCAAACTCCACATTTGAATTCAACATTAACCAAGTTGTATGTGATATTGTTTGATCATTTTGAAACAACTTCAAATGTGTATGATATGCCTCTGATGTGTGATTGAAATGTAGCATGTTGCCATAGTTCAAGTTGCAAAAATTATTTGATTTGAATTTGATTTAATTCCATTTAAATCAAATAGCAAATGCTACTGATCACATTTTAAATTCAACTCAAACAGAGTTGAAAGTTGCATATTTGGAAAGATAATTTTCTCCTGATCATTTTTCATATATTATTTGTCCAATTTGGAGTTAATATGAATTTTCTATTAATTTCCAAAGTTTGGGGTATTTTCTGGAATTTCTGGAATTCTTTTAATTCAAATAATCTCTGGAAATTCATTTAAATGATTTATTGCGCAGGTCCTGACGTCAGGGGGGGGGCTGACATGTGGGGCCACCTTGTCAGTGACTGGGTTTAATTAACCCGTGGGTTAAATTAATCCAGTGGCTTAATTAAGCCACTGGGCCCACTGGTCAGTGACCCAGGGGTCACTAACTGGGTCCTTAACAGGGGGGGTTAGAGCTGACACGCCGGCGGCTAAACGCCGACGACTGGACCGCGGCGGCGCTGCACGGGGAGGGCGAATCCGGCCATCATTTGGAGCGCGAAGACCACCATCTTGAAGCTCTTACTCGCGCGCGTCGAACGGGACCAAAACCAAGCACTAGGTGCACCGTACGCTCGCCGGCGTCAACTTTTGCGGCGACCTAGCTACGGCCATGATCGAGATTTGGCTCCAGGGCACGACTTGAGGCGAGGCTAGGCTGGTTCGACGAGGAAGAACACGGGGAACAAGATGGACAACAAGGCGGGCTCGATTACTTAACGGGTGGACCTCGCCATGGATCCCGGCGGCGAGGAGCTTCGGCTCTCATGGCGGTCACGACTACAGGGAGTAATCGAAGGGGATAAGTGAGGGGTTTTGACCCCAAGCTCACCAGGAGCTCAGCAGAGGTGGTGGCGAGGGCTGGGGTGGCTCAACGGCGACGTAATCGACGAAGTCCTTCACGGCGGCCGGCGGGAACTCGAGGAAGAATCCGGCGTCTACGTGGGCTCCGGGCTCGATTCCTTCTGCAAGTCGGTGAAGACGACGACGACGAAGCGCTTGGACACAGTCTTGGGGCTTCTAGGCGTCAATGGCCACGCGTGTGCTCGACGGCGCTCCGGCGTGCTTCTCGGGCAGCGATGAAACGGGCGAGAGAGGAGAGGAGGGAGCTCCTGGAGGGGGGGAATGGACGCACGGCGTCTCCAGCGTCTCCGTGGCGTCGCTAGAAGGCGCGGGAGGGGCAGGTGGCGTCTGGAGAGACGACGACGTGCCCAGCTAGCTCGGTGGCATTCCACCGAGCAGCTTGGAGGCGCGGGACGGGGAAGAAGACGACGCTGCCCCTTTGGGCCGGCTGGGCTGGGGTGGGCCGGCTTCGCCTGGGCGTCTGGTAAGGTTTCTGCTTCCTTTTCTATTTTTCTTTTCTGTTTTCTCTTCTGACATTTGTTCTGTTTAGCTAAATAAAATAGCTAAACATTTTATTAAATGCTGAAAACTTTTATGTGGCCTCATAATAATATAGACTAGCCACTCATAAATTTTCAACATTTTTAAAATTCAAATAATTTGAATCTTAAATCAAATAGGGGTATTTCTTTAATTCCAAGGCACTGTTTGAATATTTGAAAAATCCATGAGCATGGGAGGGGTCCCACATCACTTGATATGTGATCACACTCATTTATAAGACTTTTCAAAAATCTAACATGAATTTTTGGAGAAGATTTTTATCTGGCCTTTTGAATTAATTCATCTGGGGGGTGTTCCTTCTCCCATTTGGATTTTGAAATTGAATTTCCTTTGAATTCTTTCATGAATGCAAAGTGAAAAAGACCCTAGCACATTACCTAACAGAGGGTTCTGACAACTCGCCCCCACTCAACAGAATCTCGTCCCGAGATTCAGAAGTCTGCGGGAGGAAGGTGGGATACTCGGCACTGAGACGGTCTTCTCTCTCCCACGTAGCTTCTCTCTCAGAGTGGTGTGACCATTGCACTTTCAGAAACCTAATCTTCTGACGACGAGTGACACGCTCTGCGGAATCAAGAATACGAATGGGGTATTCTCGATAAGAAAGGTCATCTTGTAGATCAAGCGTTTCATGGTCGACTTTGCGGATGGGGTCCTTGAAGCAACGCCTGAGCTGGGACACATGGAATACATCGTGTACTCGGGAAAGGTGCGGGGGTAGTTCAAGTTGGTAGGCAACTTCTCCACGTTTAGCAATAATGCGGAAAGGTCCGATGTAACGTGGGGCCAACTTGCCTTTGATACCGAATCTTTGGGTTCCCTTCAGAGGAGTAACCCGAAGGTAAGCCTTCTCATCCAGATTGTAGCTCTCTTGCCTATGATGACGATCATAGTAGCTTTTCTGACGATACTGGGCTGCTTTCAATTGATCACGAACAATGCGAACTTGCTCTTCTGCTTCCTTGATCATATCCGGTCCAAAGAATTGTCTTTCACCGGTTTCTGACCAGTTTAAAGGTGTTCGACATCGTCGTCCATATAGGAGTTCAAAAGGAGCCATGTTCAGACTAGATTGAAAACTATTGTTATAAGCAAATTCGGCAAATGGAAGAGACTTCTCCCAATTCTTTCCGAATGAGATACCACAAGCTCTGAGCATGTCTTCAAGAATTTGGTTAACCCTTTCGACTTGACCGCTAGACTGAGGATGGAAAGCTGTACTAAAGGAGAGATGAGTTCCCATAGCATTCTGAAAGCTTCCCCAAAATCTAGAGGTGAAAAGGCTACCGCGATCAGAATTGATTTCCAAAGGAACACCGTGAAGGGATATAATTCTAGAGACGTACAAGTCCGCTAACTGGCTAGCAGTTATAGACTCGCGAATCAGAAGGAAATGAGCAACTTTGGAAAGCCTATCTATGACAACGAAGATGGCATTGTTTCCTTTCTGGGTTCTTGGAAAGCCGGTGATGAAGTCCATACCGACTTTGTCCCATTTCCACTCGGGAATAGACAAAGGTTGAAGTGTACCAGCAGGTCTTTGATGTTCTGCCTTAATGCGACGACAAACATCACATTCGGCAACAAATTGAGCAATGTCTCTCTTCATCCTAGTCCACCAAAATCTCTGGCGTAGATCTTGGTACATTTTTCTGCTACCGGGATGAATTGAGAGGGGTGTGTCATGGGCTTCCTTGAGGATGAGTTGCCTTAGTTCCTTATTCTTAGGTACTACCAAACGATTTTCAAAGAATACCGTTCCCTTGCTATCTGTGGAGAAACATTTAGCAACTCCGCTAGCAATGTTCTCCTTGATCCGGCGAACACCTCGTGCACGCCTTTGGGCAACTATGATTTGATCCTCAAGAGTTGGTTTCGCCACCAAGGTAGAAAGATAGCCATGAGGAACAATTTCAAGGTTGAGCTTGCGAAAGTCCTCATGAAGAAGTGGTTGATACTGTTGTAACATGAGGTTGTTACAATACGACTTATGACTTAGTGCATCAGCCATGACATTGGCTTTGCCTGGGGTGTAAGAAATTACTATGTCGTAATCTTTTATCAACTCAATCCAGCGTCTTTGCCTGAGATTAAGATCTGGCTGGGTGAAAATATATTTGAGGCTTTGGTGGTCAGAATAAATCTCACAACGATTACCAAGGAGGTAATGTCGCCAAGTTGTTAGGGCATGAACTATGGCAGCGAGTTCAAGGTCATGGGTAGGATAGTTCTCTTCATGTGGCCGCAACTGGCGTGAAGCATAAGCTACCACATGTCGATCTTGCAGAAGTATGCATCCTAACCCTTGCCGTGATGCGTCACAATAGAACTCGAAATCCTTTTTGGTGTCTGGAGGTGCAAGTACAGGTGCAGAAGTCAATCTTCTTTTTAGCTCTTGAAAGCTTTCCTCGCACTTGGGAGTCCATAGGAATTTCTTATCTTTCTTGAGGAGTTCAGTTAGAGGCTTTGCAACTTTAGAAAAGTTCTCGACGAAGCGACGGCAATAGCTGGCTAGGCCAAGAAAACTTCTAACTTGCTTAACCGATTCAGGTGGAGTCCAGTCAAGGACGGCCTGAACTCTCTCGGGATTCACAGCAATGCCTTTTGCAGAAATCACGTGGCCTAAGTAGGTCACTTCTGGTAGCCAAAATTCACACTTGGAGAATTTAGCATACAGGCGATGCTCTCTAAGTTTCATCAATACCAGCCTTAAGTGTTCGGCATGTTCTTCTTCGTTCTTCGAGTATATAAGGATGTCATCGAGGTAAACCACGACGAACTGGTCCAAATACTCCATGAAGATCGAGTTCATCATGTGTGAGAAAGTGGTGGGGGCATTGGTTAAACCAAAGGACATGACGGTGTACTCGTAAAGACCATAACGAGTAGTAAAAGCCATTTTGGGAATGTCCTCGTTTCGGATCTTGATTTGATGATAACCTAATCTCAAATCCATCTTGGAGAAGATGGAGGATCCTACAAGTTGATCATAAAGATCATTGATCCTGGGAAATGGGTATTTGTTCTTTATCGTCGCTAAATTTAGCGGGCGATAGTCTACGCACATCCTTTCTGTTCCATCTTTCTTCGTTACGAACAGAACGGGGCAACCCCATGGCGATGAGCTAGGGAGGATGAAGCCTTTCTCCAACAAAGCTTCCAGTTGGGTTTTAAGCTCAGCTAACTCACGTGGGGCCATTTTGTATGGGCGTCTAGAAATTGGTGCGGTTCCTGGGGCAAGATCCACTATAAACTCTACACATCTGTCGGGTGGCATGCCCGGCAGCTCTTCAGGAAAGACATCCGGGAAGTCACGAACCACCGGAATATCTTCAAGTTCGGGAAGGGGAAGTACATTCAAAGAATGCACTTGGATTCTTGTTCTGGGTGAGGTATAGTTGACTGTTTTGCCTGAAGGGTGGGTGAGTTTCACGGATTTGCCTTTGCAATCCAGGTAGGCATTCTGTC
Source organism: Bromus sterilis (assembly GCA_950022295.1). NCBI lineage: Eukaryota > Viridiplantae > Streptophyta > Magnoliopsida > Poales > Poaceae > Bromus > Bromus sterilis. The sequence goes on along the minus strand of OX465598.1, from coordinate 211,952,641 downwards.
TTGATAGCCAATCCATGCCAAGGATGACATCAATGTCTGAAGACTTGAGGGATATGAGTGAAGCAAGGAATACTAAACCCTCAATTGCAATTTGATTACCATGGCTTACTCTATTAGTTTGCCATCTTGACCCTGGAGTTTGAATAATCATTGGGGTGGACAATTCAACAAAGGGTAACTCATGAAGAAGTGCATAACTTTCCGACATGAATGAATGAGATGCTCCTGGGTCGAAAAGAACGGAAGTAGGAACATAATTGACTGGGAGCGTACCAAGAATGACGTCAGTGGTGTCGTCAGTCTCTTCGGCGGCGATCTGGTTCACACGTCCACGAGTGGCGGGAGGAGCGGGTTTGGCGGTGTAGACCTTCTGGGGTGGCTTGCCACGACCATTGCTGCTGTTGTTGTTGCCTCCGGCACGGGGTGGAGCATTCTGGTGCTGAAGCTGGTTCTGGGGACACTCACGAGAATAGTGGCCTGCCTGACCACACTTGTAACAGGCTCCAAAAACTGTGCGTGGAGCTGGGTTGTTTGGTGGAGCTGGGTGGAACTGGGTGGGTGGACGAGGCGCCACATAGGATGGCCTCGGTGGGTTGTTCTGGCGGAACATGCTGTTTGGAATCCAGATCTTGCGCTTCTGGGAGCCAGAAATGGATGAACCATCATCTCTGGGGTGTTTGCGAAAGTCGTTGGGGGTGTTCATGTCCTCTGCCTTGATGGCCTTGTTGACAAGGACCTGAAATGTGGCAAAGTCATGAAGATTGAGCTCACGACGAAGTCCAGTGTTGAGGCCACGACGGAACCTCTATTGTTTCTTGGAGTCGGTGGAGACTTCTTCGGTAGCATAACGAGCCAGTCGGTTGAACTCACGACTAAACTCATCAACGGTTCTTCTGCCTTGAGTGAGGTTGCAGAACTCCTCACGCTTGCGGTCCATGAGACCTTTGGGAATGTGGCGCTCGTGGAAAGACGTGCAGAATTCCTCCCAAGATGCAGGCGGTCCAACGGGACGCATATTCAGAAAGTTCTCCCACCAAGAGCTAGCTGCACCTTCGAGGTGATAGGTGGCATAGCTGACCTTGTCACCAGTTGCAACACGGCCTGCTTGGAGCTTCCTCTCGATGCTGCGAAGCCAGCCATCGGCGTCAAGGGGCTCGGTGGAGTAACTGAAAACCGGGGGATGAAGTCGTTCAGGGACACCAGCTCATTGCGCTGCTGAGTGGTGTTGCGAGCAATGACTTCCAACAGATGGTGAGAGTCTCGGCGGTTCCTCTCGACTTCCATCAGAACCTGTGCCATAGTGGGTGGGGGTGGAAGGTTGCCTTCCTCCTGGTCATTCCCACGACCTTGGTTACGACCAACCTGGCCACGGGTTCCTTGACACATCCTGAAGGTAAAAACCAAAGTCAAACAGAGTTGATTTGAAGAGTCTAATCAAGGTATTGAAGTACGGGAAGGATTACAGAGCAAAGGAAGTAATCATCTTGACAACATGGTGATAAAGCATACAAGCCATATATTCACAAGCTGTCATACATACCATACATCGTTTTAGTACAAGCACTAAGCTAATACAAACGTGATGAAGATGATACATCCTTCAGAGGCACTCTGACTTCCTATACATTATTTATCTAAGCCTCTGGAACTTAGACACCTTGCTTACAATATACTAAGATGCTACTACATCATCACTAAGTAAGACCACAGGCGGTCTCACTCATCTCCATCTCCATAGTAGTCCTCATAAAAGTTACCCGCGTATCCCGGTAGCTGGAGGTGACCATCGGAAAACACGGAGGCTTGTGGACCCTGATATCCATTTGGGCAATGATGGGGCCTAGGTCCAGCGTAGGGTGGAAGCAAAGGACCACGGGGTGGAAAAATGCCTCCAATCTCGGGCCAAGCAACTCGAGAAGGCATCTGAGTCCTCACTGGGTAGATCACATCATGCTCAACTGATCCCACGCTCACAAAGGGAGCCAAAAGTGTCAGTGCTCGATACAGACGAACACGGGTGGCGTGGAGCTCGAAACGGAGAGCACGTGCATCACGATCTCTGTCACTAGCAAACCTAGCAGTCATCTAAAGTGCGGGATCCTCTGCAGAGTGATCTGCGTAGAGTCTGGTGTAATACCCCTCTTCTCCTGGAAGTGCAGCAGGGATATAGCGGAAAGAAGTCTCTCTCAGCAAAGTGTGCTCCTCTCTCAGCAGTGTCATACATGAGTATGCAGCATCCTGCATAGCCATGTTCTCGGTGATGCCAATGCCATGTCCAAAGTGGATAGGCTGAGTGACTCCAACGTGGTGCGGGTAGATCCGAACAATGCAGTGGAACTGCGTCTGGTTGAAGTCGTGAAACTGCTCCTCGACGGTGTACTCAGGGTACCATCGATATCCCACATAGGACATCATCTCGATCAACGTGGCGGGATGGCCACGCACACCGAGGCACCTGGTCAAACGAACAATCTGCCGAGGGGGAAGATCTGCCATCTGAAACAGAAAGGAGTTTGCAAATGCATCAGATTATGAGATAAACCTGGAATGACTCGGACAGCATAACGGCTGTAATTGCAAGAAAAAGACAATTTCTTACAACATGGAAACAACACTTACATACGATGTAATAAAACAGGGAGCATAACCACTCTAACAAACCGATCACAACTTTCCTACGGCTATGAGGAAGCAAACAACGAGATGTTCTAATCAGACAGAGGAGAGCCTAGTCCTATCTTCCCGTAGAATAAGATGAGGGTGACTCAGAACTCAGAACGAAGGGGGTAAGGAGAAAAAAGAAGCCTTACGTTATTCCCTTATATAACCAGAGTAACTATATAACTATAGCAAGCTAGACTCAACTTCGGCCAAGGCTACTAGTCCTACAGTCAGTCCTGCTCTGATACCAAGTCTGTCAGGACCCGGGGTTAGCGTATGCAAGTACAGTTAAGACATAGTCATATGGAGAGCCGAGAACCGCACCCACTTGTCTAAGCAGACAAGGCCAAGCACTGAACATTCTCGGAAAGCATCGTACGTGAGGGGCATCACATCCAGGCCGGATGATCAACTGAGATGGGTCCTCATCGTCCGCACACAAGTCAAATGATATGGGTGGTGAACTCCCATATTCAAAGACAAGTCGTCTCAACCATACTACCGACTATCTCAAAACTCTTACATAGACTTACTCCAGCCCGATCACTTAGTCGGGGTCTAGGGCGGGCTCGATCATACCACAAAGTGTGCACGAGACGGAGTCTCGAACAATCACATCGCGATGCCCCAAGCTGCGCACATCTAAGGGCCACTTGGTGTATGAAAGACCGCCAGCCAGAACACAACTAAGGTCTCGAAAACCCATACAAAGACATGCATGTTATAAACATACACGCAGCACACATGCCTTGTATGAACAGCAGGTACCATTGCAATTCTCTACAAAGTGTACATATTTATTGATAACTCTTATAGAGTGCACACAGAGATCACATACATGTGATCCAACATTACATTACAAGTGGAAGCAAATTATGTCTGAGTACAGACAAGTTTAACAAATGGCTTAAGAAGCCTTATTTAAACACAAAGCCCTCCACGAGGGAACCAGTCGTCTGACTGGGACTAGACTAGTTGGTCTTCAGTCGTCCAGCTCGATGAAGAAACCACCTTCGGGGTCAGTGGCATCATCTAAAACATAGATTAAGCAAACGTGAGTACAAAGTCGTACTCAGCAAGACTTACATAGGAGCTATACTACTCATGCATCTGTATCCAGGTAAAGGGAGGTGGGGTTCACTTGCAGAAGTGCCAGCTTTGACTTGGCTAATCCTGAACTACGAGTACCAGACTTTGAGGTAAGAAGCGTACACGAGTCCACTACTTCTCCAACCAATACACCACTATGGTGCCTTCCTCGACTTCCCCACGAGGAAGCACGCCATAGCACTCACACTTATCTTGGTGTGTTTTAGAAGTATCCGGTTCAAGTTATCTTATAATCAAGCTAAGCTTTCCAAGCAGTCCATAACCGCGGACGCGGCTATTCGAATAGTTTTGTTAACCTTGCAAGGGTGTACCGCTACACACACATGATCATCATATACCGCCTTTGTACTTGACACCGTTCAAGAGGTGTCGGCGAGGATGCTCACCACAACTGTTACCTCATAGCCGATCTAGTCCGAGAAAGCCGCCTACTTGGGTTGGTGACCACAATCGTGAACCCGGCCAGTTTACCGAAGTGGACCCAAGTGATGTGTGCGTGGTGCATAAGCCGGTCTCGGATGAGCCGTTCTCTCACTTAGCAACCAGGCCACAGACCTACCAAAACTCCGAACTATTGCGACATCTGGACATCGAAAGGGATGAGTTAGTAAGTTGAGAGGGGTCAGTGAGCCCAATGTGTGGTTGTACTCTTCATCTTGGATCACCACACAAGAACTCGTACTAGGGCGGTGTTCAACGAGACTACCCACCGTGTACTCCTACACAGCCTCTCATCGTTCACCTTGTATTAGGGTCGATTCACCAACACTTTTCTACCAACATTAACATGATCATTCCCATCCCGACTCACATCACAGTAACAACATGGTATCATACTAAGCATGCAATAAGCGATAACATTTGCAGGGGCCACATGATATCAAACAACTCCTACATTTGCTAGGATTGTGGTTTGCTTACTATTGTGACAAAATGATAGGTCATGCAAAGGAATGGGTTCATCTATGCGGTAGAATCGTAACATGGTGATCATCCTAAACAATGCATAAGCGAGACATGAGAGGGAAGTGGGATTTTATCGACATGATCAATGGGGGTTTGCTTGCCTTGCTGACGAGGTTCGGGTTCGGGGTCTTCAACGAAGGTTGCAACCTCTTCCTCCGGTTCCACCTCTACTCGACAAACAAAGCACGAAGTAGCAATCAATATGAATGCAATGCTCAAGCACATGAATGAATGTTGAAACTTGAAGTATAAGTTTTGATGTGTGAGGCAATTCCATTTAAGTGGAGTATATTGCATTTGAAATGCAAATTCAAACTCCACATTTGAATTCAACATTAACCAAGTTGTATGTGATATTGTTTGATCATTTTGAAACAACTTCAAATGTGTATGATATGCCTCTGATGTGTGATTGAAATGTAGCATGTTGCCATGGTTCAAGTTGCAAAAATTATTTGATTTGAATTTGATTTAATTCCATTTAAATAAAATAGAAAATGCTACTGATCACATTTTAAATTCAACTCAAACAGAGTTGAAAGTTGCATATTTGGAAAGATAATTTTCTCCTGATCATTTTTCATATATTATTTGTCCAATTTGGAGTTAATATGAATTTTCTATGAATTTCCAAAGTTTGGGGTATTTTCTGGAATTTCTGGAATTCTTTTAATTCAAATAATCTCTGGAAATTCATTTAAATGATTTATTGCGCAGGTGCTGACGTCAGGGGGGGGGGCTGACATGTGGGGCCACCTTGTCAGTGGCTGGGTTTAATTAACCCGTGGGTTAAATTAATCCAGTGGCTTAATTAAGCCACTGGGCCCACTGGTGAGTGACCCAGGGGTCACTAACTGGGTGCTTAACAGGGGGGGTTAGAGCTGACACGCCGGCGGATAAACGCCGGCGACTGGACCGCGGTGCCGCTGCACGGGGAGGGCGAATCCGGCCATCATTTGGAGCGCGAAGACCACTATCTTGAAGCTCTTACTCGCGCGCGTCGAACGGGACCAAAACCAAGCACTGGGGTGCACCGTACGCTCGCCGGCGTCAACTTTTGCGGCGACCTAGCTACGGCGATGGTCGAGATTTGGCTCCAGGGCACGACTTGAGGCGAGGCTAGGCTGGTTCGACGAGGAAGAACACGGGGAACAAGATGGACAACAAGGCGGGCTCAATTACTTAACGGGTGGACCTCGCCATGGATCCCGGCGGCGAGGAGCTTCGGCTCTCATGGCGGTCACGTCTACAGGGAGTAATCGAAGGGGAAAAGTGAGGGGTTTTGACCCCAAGCTCACCAGGAGCTCAGCAGAGGTGGTGGCGAGGGCTGGGGTGGCTCAACGGCGACGTAATCGACGAAGTCCTTCACGGCGGCCGGCGGGAACTCGAGGAAGAATTCGGCGTCTACATGGGCTCCGGGCTCGATTCCTTCTGCAAGTCGGTGAAGACGACGATGACGAAGCGCTTGGACACAGTCTTGGGGCTTCTAGGCGTCAATGGCCACGCGTGTGCTCGACGGCGCTCCGGCATGCTTCTCGGGCGGCGATGAAACGGGCGAGAGAGGAGAGGAGGGAGCTCCTGGAGGGGGGGAATGGACGCACGGCGTCTCCAGCGTCTCCGTGGCGTCGCTAGAAGGCGCGGGAGGGGCAGGTGGCGTCTGGAGAGACGGCGACGTGCCCAGCTAGCTCGGTGGCATTCCACCGAGCAGCTTGGAGGCGCGGGACGGGGAAGAAGACGACGCTGCCCCTTTGGGCCGGCTGGACTGGGGTGGGCCGGCTTTGCCAGGGCGTCTGGTAAGGTTTCTGCTTCCTTTTCTATTTTTTTTTTCTGTTCTCTCTTCTGACATTTGTTCTGTTTAGCTAAATAAAATAGCTAAACATTTTATTAAATGCTGAAAACTTTTATGTGGCCTCATAATAATATAGACTAGCCACTCATAAATTTTCAACATTTTTAAAATTCAAATAATTTGAATCTTAAATCAAATAGGGGTATTTCTTTAATTCCAAGGCACTGTTTGAATATTTGAAAAATCCATGAGCATGGGAGGGGTCCCACATCACTTGATATGTGATCACACTCATTTATAAGACTTTTCAAAAATCTAACATGAATTTTTGGAGAAGATTTTTATCTGGCCTTTTGAATTAATTCATCTGGGGGGTGTTCCTTCTCCCATTTGGATTTTGAAATTGAATTTCCTTTGAATTCTTTCATGAATGCAAAGTGAAAAAGACCCTAGCACATTACCTAACACAGGGTTCTGACAGAAGTAACCATAGTGGTGTATTGTTTGGAGACATGTAGTGGACTCGTGTACGCTTCTTACCTCAAGTATGGTACTCGTAGTACAGGATTAGCCATGTCAAAGCTGGCACTTCTGCATGTTGAACCCCACCTCCTTTACCTTGATACTTGAGCATGAGTAGTGTAGTTCTGATGTAAGTCTTGCTGAGTACGACTTTGTACTCACGTTTGCTTATTCTATGTTTTAGATGAGAACCCGGACCCGATGGAGTCACCTTCGTGAAGCTCGACGTTGACTTTGGTAGTATAGTTCCAGACAGTAGTCTGGTCCCTCGTGGAAGGGCATGTTTGTTGTACAAGGCTTCTCTAAGCCATTTGTTAATCTTGTCTGTACTCAGACCTAATTTGCTTCCGTTGTATGATGTAATGTGATCACAGACATGTGATCTTTGTATACTCTATGTGTATATCTATAAAGAGTACTTTGTAGAGTTATGTGATGATACCTGCTGTTCATACTAGGCATGTGTGCTGCGTGTATGTTTATAACATGCATGTCTTAGTATGGGTTTTCGAGACCTTAGTTGTGATCTGGCTGGCGGTCTTTTATACACCAAGTGGCCCTTAGATGTGCGCAGCTTGGGGCATCGCGATGCGATTGCTCGTGACTCTGTCACGTGGCACACTTTGTTGTATGATCGAGCCCGCCCTAGACCCCGACTAAGTGATCGGGATGGAGTAAGTATATGTAAGAGTTAGGATTCAATCGATAACATGGTTGAGGCGACTTGTCTATGAGTATGGGATTCACCACCCATAAGCATTTAGACTTGTGAGCGGACGATGAGGACCCATCTCAGTTGATCATCCGGCCTGAATGGGATGCCCCTCATGTTCGATGCTTTCCGAGAGTGTTCTGTGCTTGGCCTTGTCTGCTTAGACAAGTGGGTACGGCTCTCGGCTCTCCATGTGATTGCATCGTGACTGGAATTACATACGCATATTCCGGGTCCCGACAGAGTTGGTATCAGAGAAGGACTGTCTGTAGGATTAATCAACCCTTGGTCGAAGTCGAGTCTAGCATTCTATAGTTATATAGTTACTCTGGGAATAAGGGAATAACGTAAGGCTTCTTTTTCTCCTTATCCTCATCGATCTAAGTTCGGAGTCACCCTTATCTTTTCTACGAGATGATAGGACTAGGCTCATCTATGTCTGACTTGAACATCTCGTTGAGTGCTTCCTTTTAGCCGTAGGATTGTTGTGGTCGTCCAGAGTCTCCGTGTTTTGGGTTCCTTGAGGAAGTTCTGTCCAATCTCCTCGAGGTTGTCTTGTTTTCCATCCCGGTGTACCCGTTATGCTGCCGGATTTATTCCGAGTTTCTGTGGATCTTTGCCTTTCCATTACAATCTTTCCGCCTTCATCATGTCCTTCTTGTCTTTGATTCCATAGTACAACTTGTTCTGATTGTTGATTTTTATCACACAGGATGTCAGGTGGAACTCGTAGTGCTGTTCGTCGGAATCGAGACCGTGTTCGGAATCGAAATGATGATGAACCTCTACCACCGCCTTCTGCGGCGGAAATCATGATGGAAGGTGAGAAGAATCAACGTGACCAAACACGCCTTCTGGAGCTCATCGAGCAGAATACCTCACGTCATTGCAATGTGGTTGTGAGCATTCAGGACTTCATCCTCCTCAAGCCACCGGTATTCCGATGTTCTTCTGAGCCCCTTGAAGCTGATGATTGGCTCCGTTCCATCGAGCGTAAGCTTGATACTGCACATGTTGCTCCCGATGATCGAGTTATTTTCGCGGTATACTTCTTGGAGGGTGCTGCTCTTCAATGGTGGGAGAACTATGTTGCGATGCAGCCAGATGGTCACCTAGTGACTTGGCAGGAGTTCCGTGATGCCTTTCGAGGGTACCACCTTCTAGATGAGTTGATGGAGCGCAAGAAGGAAGATTTTTGCAATCTGACCCAAGGAGAGATGTCCATCCATGAGTATGTGAGAGAGTTCAACCGTCTTGCTCGGTATGCCCAAGATGAGATCACCACCAATGCCAGAAAGCAGGCAAGGTTCCGTAAGGGACTTAGCCCCATCCTTCGTCATGATCTCAACCTCATCGAATTTGCCACCTTTGAGGATTTAGTCAACAGATCCTTTAGAGTTGATCATGGCAATGAAATTTTCGAAGAGTCCCGCAAGCATGCTCTTCAGCTTGCTCCTTCTTCAAGTTCAGCCCCTCATAAACGCCGAATTTGGATTCCAACCCGTGCCATACCTCAAAACCTTCTTTAGAGACCACAACCGAATATATGTCATCCACCTCAACACATTGTTCCTCCCAGGAATGATGGTGTGCAATCAAGTAATCCTGCTCCCAACAATTCAGGCAGGGTGTGTTTCACGTGTGGTCTGACAGGCCATTACTTCCGACAATGCCCTACAATGTTGGTGGCACCACGTCGACCTAGTCACAAGCCTCCAAATAAATCAACCACCAAAGCCTTCTCAGCAAAGCTTTCAGCCACAAGTAGTGGTTGTGTGAACCAAATCTCAGTTGAGGAAACCACTGCTGCTTCTGACGTCATCCTTGGTACACTCCCAGTCAATCATGTCCCCACCTCCGTTCTTTTCGATCCAGGAGCTTCTCATTCATTCATGTCGGAGAGTTATGCACTTCTTCATGGATTTTCTTTTGAAGAAATGTTTTCTCCAATGATCATTCAAACTCCTGGTTCAAAGTGGCAAACTAATAGAGTAAGCCTGGTAATCAAATTGCAATTGAGGGTTTAGTATTCCTTGCCTCTCTTATAGCCCTCAAGTCTTCGGACATTGATGTCATCCTAGGAATGGATTGGTTATCAAGGCAGAATACTTTCCTTGATTGTAAAGCCAAATCAGTCAAACTCACCCATCCTTCAGGCCAGATCATTGACTACACATCACCCAGCTCTAGAATCCAGGTGCATACTTTGAATGTGCTTCCCCTTCCTGACCTTGAAGATATTCCGGTGGTTCGTGACTTCCCGGATGTCTTTCCTGAAGAACTGCCGGGCATGCCACCCGACAGATGTGTAGAATTCATAAAGGATCTTATACCAGGCACAGCCCCAATTTCCAGACGCCCATATAGAATGGCCCCACATGAGTTAGCTGAACTAAAAACCCAACTTGATGCTTCGTTGGCAAAAGGCTTCATCCGCCCTAGCTCATCGCCATGGGGTTGCCCCGTTCTGTTCGTAACGAAGAAAGATGGAACAGAAAGGATGTGCGTAGACTTTCGTCCGCTAAATTTAGAGACGATAAAGAACAAGTACCCACTGCCCAGGATCAATGATCTTTATGATCAACTTGCTGGATCATCTGTCTTCTCCAAGATGGATTTGAGATTAGGCTATCATGAAATCAAAATCCGAAACAAGGACATCCCCAAGACGGCTTTCACTACTCGTTATGGTATTTACGAGTACACCGTCATGTCCTTCAGGTTAACCAATGCCCCCGCCACTTTCTCGCGCTTAATGAATTCGATCTTCATGGAGTACTTAGATAAATTTGTTGTGGTTTATCTTGATGACATTCTCATCTACTCGAAAATGAAGAAGAGCACGCGGAACATCTTAGGTTGGTATTGATGAAACTTAGAGAGCACCGCCTTTATGCCAAGTTCTCCCAAGTGTGAATTTTGGCTACCAGAAGTGACCTACTTAGGCCACGTGATTTCTGCGAAAGGTGTTGCAGTCAATCCCGAGAGAGTTCAGGCCGTCCTTGACTGGACTCCACCTGAATTGGTTAAGCAAGTTAGGAGTTTTCTTGGCTTAGCAAGCTATTGCCGCCGCTTCGTCGAGAACTTTTCTAAAGTTGCAAAGCCTCTTACTGAACTCCTCAAGAAAGATAAGAAATTCCAATGGACCCCCAAGTGCGAGGAAAGCTTTCAAGAGCTAAAAAGAAGATTGACTTCTGCACCCGTACTTGCACCTCCAGACACAAAAAGGGATTTCGAGATCTATTGTGATGCTTCACGGCAAGGGTTAGGATGCATACTTATGCAAGATCGACATGTGGTAGCTTATGCTTCACGCCAGTTGCGGCCACATGAAGAGAACTATCCAACCCATGATCTTGAACTCGCTGCCGTAGTTCATGCTCTGAAGACTTGGCGACATTAGCTCCTTGGTAATCGTTGTGAGATCTATTCTGATCACCAAAGCCTCAAATACATATTCACCCAGCCAGATCTTAATCTCAGGCAAAGACGTTGGATAGAGTTGATAAAAGATTATGACTTAGGAATTTCTTATACCCCAGGCAAAGCCAATGTCATGGCTGATGCACTAAGTCGTAAGTCGTATTGTAACAACCTCATGTTACAACAGTATCAACCACTTCTTCATGAGGAATTTCGCAAGCTCAATCTTGAGATAGTTCCTCACGGATTTCTTTCTACCCTGGTGGCGAAACCAACCCTTGAGGATCAAATCATAGCCGCCCAGAAACAAGATAGTAGTATTCAAGAGATCAAGCAGAACATTGTTAGCGGAGTTGCTAAATGTTTCTCTGAAAATGATCAAGGAACGATATTCTTTGAAAATCGTTTAGTAGTTCCTAAAAATGAAGACCTAAAGCAGCTGATCCTTAAGGAAGCTCATGACACTCCCCTCTCAATGCATCCCGGTAGTACAAAAATGTACCGAGATCTACGCCAGAGATTTTGGTGGACCCGGATGAAGAGAGACATTGCACAATTTGTTGCTGAATGTGATGTTTGTCGTCGCATTAAGGCAGGACACCAAAGACCTGCTGGTACTCTTCAACCATTGTCTATTCCCGAGTGGAAATGGGACAAGGTCGGTATGGACTTCATCACCGGCTTTCCAAAAACCCAGAAAGGAAATGATGCCATCTTCGTGGTCATTGATAGACTTTCAAAAGTTTCTCACTTTCTTCCTGTTCGCGACTCTATAACTGCTAGTCAGTTCGCGTACTTGTATGTCTCTAGAATCGTGTCTCTTCACGGTGTTCCTTTGGTGATCAATTCTGATCGTGGTAGCCTTTTCACCTCTAGATTTTTGGGAAAGTTTTCAGAATGCTATGGGAACTCATCTATCCTTTAGTACAGCTTTCCACCCTCAATCTAGAGGTCAAGTTGAAAGGGTTAATCAAATCTTGGAAGACATGCTCAGAGCTTGTGTTATCTCTTTCGGAAAGAATTGGGAGAAATCTCTTCCATTTGCCGAATTTGCTTATAAAAATAGCTATCAATCTAGTCTGAACATGGCTCCCTTTGAATTCCTCTATGGCCGACGATGTCGAACACCCCTAAACTGGTCAGAAACCGGTGAAAGACAACTATTTGGACCGGATATGATCAAGGAAGCAGAAGAGCAAGTTCGCATTGTTCGTGATCGATTGAAATCCACCCAGTCTCGTCAGAAAAGCTACTATGATCGTCATCATAGAGAGGAGAGCTACAATCTTGATGAGAAGGCTTACCTTCGGGTTACTCCTCTGAAGGGAACCCAAAGATTCGGTATCAAAGGCAAGTTGGCCCCACGTTACATCGGACCTTTCCTCATTCTCTCTAAACGTGGAGAAGTTGCCTACCAACTTGAACTACCTCCGCACCTTTCCCGAGTACATGATGTATTCCATGTGTCACAACTCAGGCGTTGCTTCAAGGACCCCATCCGCGAAGTCGACCCTGAAACGCTTGATCTCCAAGATGACCTTTCTTATCGAGAGTACCCTGTTCGTATTCTTGATTCCGCAGAGCGTGTCACTCGTTGTCAGAAGATAAAGTTCCTCAAAGTGCAATGGTCACATCACTCCGAGAAAGAAGCAACCTGGGAAAGAGAAGACCGCCTCCGTGTCGAGTACCCCTCCTTCCTTCCGATGACTTCTGAATCTCGGGACGAGATTCTTTTGAGTGGGGGCGAGTTGTCAGAACCCCAACTAGGGTAAGTGCTAGGGTTTGTCTGTGCCCTTTGCATCATGCAAAAATTCAAATGAAATTCAAAAATGGGGAAGCAGAAAGCCCTGAGAAATTAATCCAAATGGCCAAATAAAAATCTTTTTCCAAAAATCATTTGAATATTTGGAAAATTCCTATAAATGATGGTGATCATTTTAAAAGTGGTTTGGGTATTTTCCCATGCCCATGGAATATTCTAAAATTCAAACAGTGCTCTGGAAATTAAAGTTGACCCCTATTTGAATTGAAATTCAAATTGATTGAATTTAAAAAATGCTCAAATTCTATAAGTGGTTTGCTACTGACCACCTAGGATTTATAAAAATGTTTGGGCATTTTACAAAATGGCCTAGCTATTTAATTCTAGGCACAACAAAAATTACAGAAAAGAAAAGAAGAAGGAAAAGAAAAAGGGGAACACCCCGTGGTTTTGGCCCAACTGAAGCCCCCAGCCGGCCCAGCCCAACCCCCTCGCTTTGTCGTCTTCCTTCCCGACGTCGAAGCAGCTCGGTGGCGGCCTGGGAGCACGCCGCGGCGCCACCGCGACGCCGAGAAGGCTCCAAGGCCCCCTGTGCCTCATCCCCTCGCCAGGAGAACGCCCAGAAGCTCCCCGTGTTGTTCCCCCTCCTCTGTTCCACCTCCTCGCCCTCTTCTGCTCGCTCTCGGCGTCGTCCGAGCGCTGCCGCAGAGCATGCCGCTAAGCCAGCATGGCCATCATCGTCGACGAGCCAGGCGATTTTTTCCTTCGCGTTCAGCACCATCGACTCCCTCGAAGCCCCCTTCCAATCGAGCCCGAGGAGCCCCGACGTCGACGCCAGCCTCACCGGATCACCGCCGGCCGCCGAGATCTCCATCGCCGGAATTCGCTAGCTACGGAGCTCCTCCGGCTTCGTCGACACCTGCGTCTGCATCAGGGTGAGCTACACCGTCGAACGCCCCCTCCCTTGCTCTCTCTCGTGGCCGGGTTCGGGATTCCGGCGAGGTCAGTCCACGGCCGCCGCGCCTTTTGTCCTAGCCGTCGCCCTGGAGCTCGAGCTTGACCCCCGCCTACTCCACTACACGCGCGCGAGCAAGGGGCATCTCCCCGTCCAAGCCCGAGCCCTCCCCGTGGCTTCTAGCCTAATCCCGGCGAGGCTCCGGCCATCTCTCCGGCGAGCCCTAGCCATTAGGGCTAATCACCCAGCTTAACCCCCCGAGTCCAGGTGGGCCCCCTGGCCCCCTAAACCCCTCTGTCAATTAAACAAAGAGGGGTTAACCCCCTGTGTCACTGACAGTGGTGGCCCACTGGTCAGCCCCCCCTGTGACGTCACCCCCACATCAGCATGACGCAATAAAAGATTTTCCAGAGAATTAAAATAATCCAAAAAATTCCAGAAAATCATTTAAACTTTGGAAATACATAGAAAATTCATACTAACTCCAAATTGAACATATAATATATGAAAAATTATCAGAAAAATGCAAGGATTAAGAATATGCAAAAAAAATTCATGTTTGACCATTTTAAAATGGGGGAACAGAAGCAAATGTGTATATGACTTAATTTGAAATTGAATTTGGAGTTTGAATTTGCATTTCAAATGCAATATACTTCAACTAAATTGAATATGCTACAAACCAGTACCATTCACATCATGGACAACCTTATCATGTGTATGTGCATTTTACTTTCGAAGTTGTCCCCCCCTTGTTGATGATTGCCTCCGATGACAGACGTTCCGAGACGGTGATCACCCCGAAGAAGAAGACCACCGTTAAGACCCGTGTACCGTCAGCAAGGCAAGCAAACCCCTTTGATCATGTCTATAAAATCCTACTTCCCTCTCAGTCTCACTTATGCATGTTTAGGAGATCATCGAGACACGTTCTTTCGCATAGTTGAACCCATTCTGATGCATGACCTATCATTTTGCCACCGTATTAAGCAAACCACAATCCTAGCAGATTTAGGAGTTGATTGATGAGCATGTGGCCCCTACAACTGTTACTGCTTATTGCTGCTTAGTGATACAATGAGGATGTTATGATTGTGAGACGGGATGGATTGAACACAGTGATGCTGATGATAAACGTGTTGGTGAATCCACCCTAAACAAAGGTGAACGATTTGAGGCTGTGTAGGAGTACACAGTGGGTTGTCTCGTTGAACACTGCCCTAGGCCCCGAGTTCCTGTTTTGTGATCCAAGACAAAGAGTATGACCACATGTAGGGTTTTATGGGAGCCCCGTTTGGCCTCTTTACGTACCCGATCCAGTCCAGGAGTCACACTAGATTCGGGCTTTCCATTTGATTTATGTATAGATATGTGGGTGGACCTATGAGGCAGTGAAACCATCTGTCAAAGGTGGCGTCTCGGTCCCTTACATTATCTGAGTCCGTTTCGTGGAACCGGTCGGACTCTCGAGCGGTGACAAACTCAGGTAGTCGACTCCAGGATTAGAGAAGGTGATGTGAGGGTAGTGCCTTGGTTTCATCCACGTCCGACACCCGCTTGAAGGGTGACAAGAACGAGGCGATAAGTGATGACACGCGTGTGAAGATGTACACCCCTGCAGGGTTAATGAACTATTCGAATAGCCGTGTCCGCGGTTATGGACTAGTTGGAGACCTTTACTTGATCATAGACAACTTGAATGGATACTTATAAAACTCGCAAGATAAGCGTGAGTGCTATGGTGGGCTTCCTCGTGGGGAAGTCGAGGAAGTAACCATAGTGGTGTATTGTTTGGAGACATGTAGTGGACTCGTGTACGCTTCTTACCTCAAGTCTGGTACTCGTAGTACAGGATTAGCCAAGTCAAAGCTGGCACTTCTGCATGTTGAACCCCACCTCCTTTACCTTGATACTTGAGCATGAGTAGTGTAGTTCTGATGTCAGTCTTGCTGAGTACGACTTTGTACTCACGTTTGCTTATTCTATATTTCAGATGAGAACCCGGACCCGATGGAGTCACCTTCGTGAAGCTCGACGTTGACCTTGGTAGTATAGTTCCAGACAGCAGTCTGGTCCCTCGTGGATGGGCATGTTTGTTGTACAAGGCTTCTCTAAGCCATTTGTTAATATTGTCTGTACTCAGACCTAATTTGCTTCCGTTATATAATGTAATGTGATCACAGACATGTGATCTTTGTATACTCTATGTGTATATCTATAAAGAGTACTTTGTAGAGTTATGTGATGATACCTGCTGTTCATACTAGGCATGTGTGTTGCGTGTATGTTTATAACATGCATGTCTTAGTATGGGTTTTCGAGACCTTAGTTGTGATCTGGCTGGCGGTCTTTTATACACCAAGTGGCCCTTAGATGTGCGCAGCTTGGGGCATCGCGATGCGATTGCTCGTGACTCTGTCACGTGGCACACTTTGTTGTATGATCGAGCCCGCCCTAGACCCGACTAAGTGATCGGGCTGGAGTAAGTATATGTAAGAGTTAGGATTCAATCGATAACCTGGTTGAGGCGACTTGTCTATGAGTATGGGATTCACCACCCATAAGCATTTAGACTTGTGAGCGGATGATGAGGACCCATCTCAGTTGATCATCCGGCCTGAATGGGATGCCCCTCACGTTCGATGCTTTCCGAGAGTGTTCTGTGCTTGGCCTTGTCTGCTTAGACAAGTGGGTGCGGTTCTCGGCTCTCCATGTGATTGCATCGTGACTGGAATTACATACGCATATTCCGAGTCCCGACACCGCTACTCCCCTCGCCTATATAAGGGCTGCCCGGGACGCCCTCTCCTCCACACCAGCAGCTCACTACTCAACAAAGCACCACTCAGCCACCTTGCCAGCCTCGCCTCTCTAGCCTAGCCCGAGCAAGAGAGAACCAGGAAAGAAAAGAGAAGGAGATAGGAGGAGCTAGGATAAGGAAGGACAAGCAAGGAGAGGAAGGAAGAAGGGGGGAAGTCTGCGCGCCTCTCCGCCCCCACGCCGGGGCTACTCCGGTGAATAGCGCAAGAAGGAGCTGACGCCCTGCCAAACACCGTCTACCCCGACCTTCTCGAGCAGTCCGCCCCGACGCCGTCAACCGCAGCCCGAAGCCCAAAAATGGAGCCGTAGAGCCGCCCCGCACCCCCGCCGCCCCTCCACGTCGGCCGCCGTTGCTCGGAGCACCTCTGGTGAGCGCTCCCGCAAACCCTCCTGTCCGTAGCGAAGCCCCACGTTGGTCGCGCCATGCGCCCTTGTTTTTGGGGAAAATGGAGTACCCAGGCTGCTCCGCGCATCCCCCGACCCTTGCCGCCGGCCGCCGCCCATCGGAGGGCCGCCGGCGAGGCCATGTGCGCCCCTGGCCGCCATGGGAAGCCTCTCCCGTCCCTTGCCCTGGCGGGAGGAAGGAGACGACCCTGGGCCGTTGGATCAACCCAGATCCAACGCCCAGGATTACCCCATACCCCTTCGCCAAAAAAACACACACACACACACAGTAGACGCTGCGCGGGCTCAGTCCATTGGAGGCAAGCGCCGTGGGCGCAGGATAGCCCTGGCCGGCCTGCTGAGACTTTTTTCTTTTATTTATTTTATTTGCAGAACTTAAATAACATTAGAAAAATAACCGTAGCTCAGAAAAATGTGAAATAAATTTTATGTGGTTTAGAAAATTGTGTTTTATTTTCCTGCATGTTTAGAATAATTTTTGTACAGTACCAAAATAATTGCTTTAGTTTTAATTAGTTTATTGTGCTTTTATGTACCTAGGGATAGTTTTAATTAATTCTCTATTAACCCTAAAAATGTAATGTTGACATGTTTATATTCATGTGATTATTCTTGACTTTTCTGTATGTGTAGAATATTATTTATGTTAGATAAATTTGTGACCCTTTTATTACAATTTCTTTTGCTAATTTAATTTCTATAAAATTTATGGTAGTAGTATTAAATTATTAGCTTATTATGAAAAATTGCCTTTGGTCAGTAGCACTTTTGTTATGAAGTTAGTTAATAAAAAAATTAAAATCTGTTAGTGATTAAAATGGATTAAAAACATTGCTTTTATTTAAAGTTGTTTTATTTAATATTGATGTTAATAAATCCACCAAAATTATCCTAGTACCTTGTTATAAATTGTAACCTTGTTGAGGTGGTATAAAATTTAAATCTTAGTAAATAGAAAACCTTGAAATTTTTTGCCCTTTTTTTTGTGTTATTGTTTGTGAAAAAATTGAGTGATGAAATATTGTGCTGTTGTTACCCCGTTGTAATGGTGTGTATTTCTTTCGCAACGTGTAGACGATACGCCGCACGTTGCAGGTGAAGACTCCTCCCAAGCTGTCGAAGAAGCCGATCCAGAGTACATCGCCGAGGAAGGCAAGCCACCGTGAAAACTTAAACTTTACTTTACCCATTTTTACTTTCCTTTTGTATCATGTATATTGTATCATGTTATTATATTCATATGGGTTGGGATTGTGTTAGTTATATTAGAATAACTCCACATCACCCCATAGCCTAGCTTTTTGGGAAAAAATAAGTAGAACCCCGATGATCCCGGCATTCTGTCGAGACCATCACTAAGCTCTAGTATTTAGCATTACATAACAACTTGGAAAGTCATACTTCATCCTATATGGTACGGCATACACCTAAGAAGGTGGTATAGCCGGGTTTGTGGAACATCGTCGGACATGGACAAAGTCTGGAGGGACTCTCTATAAGTGCCGCCAAAACCTAGCCTTACAGTACAACCACTATACTCTGGTATGGGACAGGGCTAGTTGGAAGCTTGCATATCTTAGTACGGGGATCTTCTAACTACATAATGCATAGAACCTAGTAAGCCTACCGATGCGTCGGAGGTGAGGTCGTTGCCGAGGCAGCGGTGGCACGGAACTTTGCCGCATCTCTACTACGGTGAAGGCATGTGTCCAAGAGGAGCATGACCTTGCACGCGGACAGTTCAGGATGTGGGCATCGGGTAGATCAATTGTACTAGGGTAAGCAAGGGGAAGACTATGGTCGATTATCCGAGACCCGCATACTGAGGTATGACGATCCGTGGGGACACACGGCGGATGTATCAAATGTGGTGGGTAAAGTGTACAACCTCTGCAGAGTGAAAACTATTCGAGTAGCCGGAGTCCACGGTCATGGAAAGCTAGTGAGGCCACACTTTGTGGGGAATAGATGAGAAATCCCGGTACGGAGTTTATGGTTCGCGATGATGGTGTTGATATTGTTGAAAAAGGGTTGGACTTGACTTATCCAAATGCAATGTGGGAAATAAAACTTTCCAAGTTTAAAACTTTGCCAACTTAATAATAATATTGAGTAGATAGGAAATCCCTATGAAAAACTCCACCATATAGCCATCCTATTATTTTTGTATACAAAACCTTGTTTCTTTCTTTAGGTGGTTTGCGAGTACTTTGTATGTACTCACGGCTTTGTCCCTGGTTATTCAATCGGCCAGACTTGGAGGAGCAGGTATATGACGATGATGCTACCGGCAATTACTAGGACGTGCTATGCTCTGAACTACCCTGTGGATTGTGCCGCTACTACTTATCCTGCTTTTGCTTATTCCGCTGCTATTTGAGCCCGACGAGGCCGTGTAAGACTTTATTGTTGTATGACCTTGTATTCGGTATTGTATGAACATTGAGACTATGATAGCCATGTCGAGCTGTGTGTCATGCGACACTGATCATGGGAGCATGACAGTTTACACAGCTGGCCGCTCCGGACATATAGTCCGGGGTGCCCATAGACTTGGTATCAGAGCCTTTGTTCAGACTGTAGCAGCCTAGTTAGCTTGGACGTTAGTTTGAAATATTTTTGATAAAACAAAATCTCTTATACCTCTTACCCCATTCAAAATGTTTTAAGTCAAGTGAGACCAAAGATTAAGAGGGAATAGTCTCCCGAAACAATTAAGAACTAGTGGAAGATTTTGCTTTAGTCCCCTATCCGAATTCGTGATCTTATGCTTGTTTGATTTGTTTGGTTTAGTCTTTTGTTAGTGTGACCCTAACCCCCCACTTAGGATGACACTAACCCAAGCACTCTTATCTTGCGCAACAACCTCAGGATGCCGAGGAGCCCCCGCGCCAACCCGAGTGGATCCGGTGACGCGCCACCGCCACCACCCGACCCGAACATGGCGCAACTTCTGCGACTACTGATGGAGGAGCGCCAGGCTGCTCGTGACGAGCGCCAGGCGAACATGGCTGCACTCCAGCAGCTTGTCCAGGCCGCCACCAATGCCAACCAAGGAGGCGGAGGAGCTGGTGGGAATGAGGAGCCCAGGTCTCGGCTCCGAGATTTTCAGAACACCAACCCGCCCGTGTTCTCGCAGACGAAGGAGCCTCTGGATGCTGAGGATTGGCTCCGCACCATGGAGAACAACCTTATTGTCGCCCCTGCTGGCAACAACGAGAAGGTCCTGTATGCCACCCACTACCTCGCCGGCACCGCTAGGAGCTGGTGAGAAGGAGTGCGTGCCCGTCTTCCCGAAGGGCAAGTACTCTCCTGGGCGGAGTTCTCCGCCAAGTTCAAGAAGGCGCACATCCCCACCGCACTGATCAGGAGGATGAAGGATGAGTTCCGCCACCTCAAGCAAGGGGGTATGACTTTGGTCGGTTATCTTGACCGATTCACTCAGCTGTCGAGGTATGCCCCGGAGGAGGTGGACACCGAGGAGAAGCGGACGGACCGTTTCTTGGATGGACTGCACGATGAGCTCCAGGTTGTTCTGGTGGCCATGCAGTTCCCTGATCTTGAGTGTCTCGCTGATGCTGCTATTATGATAGAGGGCAAGCTCAAGATGGCCGCTGAGAACCGCAAGCGCCGCATGATGCAGCAGGGTGGATCCAGCAACCCTCGACTGCGTCCGACACAGCCGCCAAGGCCAGCACCCTAGCCTCAGAGGAGCCTTTACCCAGCGCCACGCCCCAATGCTCCTACCCGCCCTGTTGGAGTTCCGTGTCCAGCAGACGGAGTTCCCCGCAACCCTGGAGTGATCTGTTTCGGATGTGGTCAGAAGGGCCACTATTCGACAGAGTGTCCCAACAAGAAGAATACTGCTCCACGCCCCAATGCTCCAGCACCAGCCAGAGGAAACCCTGGCCGCAACAATGCCCAGCGCGGTGCATCCCACGCCGCCAAGGGACGTCTGCATCATGTGCAAGCCGAGGAAGCCCAGGAGGCAGGAGACGTCATCTTGGGTACGTTCTCAGTTAATTCGGTACCTGCCCAAGTTTTGTTTGATTCGGGTGCATCACACTCGTTTGTTACGGAGTCATTTGTGAATAGAAGTGGGATGAAGGCCGAGCTCTTGATACGGGTCATGAGTGTGCAAATTCCCGGATCTAGGGTAACTGCACACCGCACCTGTCTGGATATACCTATAGAGATCTGTGGAGTTACGTTTCCAGCAGAATTGATTGTGCTGGGAACAAAAGGGATAGACGTGATACTTGGCATGAACTGGTTGTCCAGGTACCAAGGCCGGATAGATTTCACAGAGAGGACAGTCAACCTCACGAGTGCCGATGGATTTCAGATAGAGTACACCGACAAGGAAGACACTGCCCGAGCCTTCTGTCATCAGAGTGTCTCGGTGCCATCCCTTGAGGAGGTGAAGGTTGTATGTAAATTCCCAGACGTCTTTCCGGAGGAGCTACCCGGTATGCCGCCTGATCGGGATATCGAGTTTATCATCGAGTTAGTGCCTGGCACAGCCCCTATTGCACAGACACCCTACCGAATGAATGCCGAAGAGCTGGTTGAGTTGAAGAAACAGCTGAATGACATGCTCCAGAAGGGACTAATTCGACCCAGTGCTTCACCATGGGGTTCGCCAGTTCTCTTTGTGGACAAGAGAGACGGCACCATACGCATGTGTGTGGACTACCGTAAGCTGAACGAAATAACCATCAAGAACAAGTATCCGCTCCCCAAGATCGAGGACCTGTTCGACCAGTTGAACGGAGCCCGAGTCTTCTCCAAGATTGATCTAAGGACCGGATACCACCAACTGAAGGTCCGTGAGTCGGACATCCCCAAGACAGCCTTCACGACCCGCTATGGTTTGTTTGTGTACACTGTGATGTCCTTCGGACTTACCAATGCCCCGGCCTATTTCATGAACCTCATGAACAAGATCTTCATGAAGTACCTTGACAAGTTTGTAGTGGTGTTTATTGATGATATCCTGATATACTCCAAGACCGAAGAAGAGCATGTCGAGCATCTACACTTAGTCCTCGAGACTTTGCGAGAGCACCAGTTGTACGCCAAGTTCAGCAAGTGTGAATTCTGGCTCAGGGAAGTCGGATTTTTGGGACATGTATTGTCAGAACGAGGAATATCCGTCGACCCCTCCAAGATTCAGTCTGTCATGGACTGGACAGCTCCGACCACTCAGATCGAAGTCGGAGGATTCCTCGGATTAGCGGGATATTACCGCAAATTCGTGGAAGGCTTCTCCAACATTGCCCGACCCATGACTCAACTGCTGAAGAAGGGCCAGAAGTTTGTATGGACGGAGAAGTGTGAGGCCAGTTTCTAGGAGTTGAAGAGGAGATTGGTATCCGCCCCAGTGTTGACTATGCCTGACCTGACCAAGAGCTTTGATGTGTACTGTGATGCATCGAAGATTGGTTTAGGTTGTGTCCTTATGCAAGTGGGCAAGGTGATTGAGTACCTGTCACGACAGTTGAAGCCGCACGAGTTGAACTACGCCACCCATGACTTGGAGCTAGCCGCAGTTGTGCTTTCTCTCAAGAGATGGAGGCATTACCTGATGGGTCACCGTTGCGACATCTACACAGACCATAAGAGCCTGAAGTACATTTTCTCGCAAAAGGAGTTTAACATGAGGCAGAGGAGATGGATCGAGCTGATCAAAGATTACGATCTTGAAATCCACTACCATCCTGGCAAGGCCAATGTGGTAGCAGATGCCCTCAGTCGCAAGCCCTGCACACTTAATGTAATGATCAGAGAGAAGCAGCCAGCTCTGCACGAGGAGTTCGAGAAGCTGGGTTTGGAGCTTGTTACACCCGGTTTTCTTGCTCACCTCGAGCTGACTCCGACTCTGTTTGACCAGATCAAGGAAGCCCAAAAGGGACACGATTGTATCAAGGGAATCAAGAAAAAGATACCCCTCGGCAAGGCTCCAAAGTTCTCGGCAGATGATGAAGGAGTTCTTTGGTTCGATGGCGATTGTGTGTGCCCGATATAGAGGAGTTGAAGCTCACTATCCTAAAGGAAGCCCATGACACACCTTACTCCATCCACCCTGGAGGGACTAAGATGTATCAAGACCTGAAGGACTTGTTCTGGTGGCACGGTATGAAGCGTGAAATTGCCTTGTATGTCGCCAAGTGCGACATCTTCCACAGAGTGAAAGCAGAGCACCAGAGACCTGCAGGATTGCTGCAACCACTCCAAGTTCCTGAATGGAAGTGGGAACAGATAGGCATGGACTTCATCACAGTACTACCAAGGTCGAGCAAGGGTCATGACTCTATCTGGGTCATCGTCGACCGACTCACCAAGGTAGCGCACTTTATTCCAGTGCGAACCACCTATCGAGGAGATCAGCTGGCAGACTTGTACATGTCAAGGATCGTATGCCTGCACGGAGTTCCAAAGGAGATTGTGTCAGACTGAGGTACCCAGTTTACCTCGAGGTTCTGGAAGCAAGTCCAGGAGGCATTAGGAACCAAGCTCGCATTCAGCACAGCCTATCACCCGCAGATTGGAGGCCAAACCGAGCGAGTAAACCAGATACTAGAGGATATGCTCCGCGCATGTGCTCTAGCCTATGGTTCCAAGTGGGAGGACTGCTTGCCCTATGCAGAATTCTCCTACAACAACAGCTACTAGTCGAGTTTGCAGATGGCCCCATTTGAAGCTTTGTATGGGAGGAAGTGTCGCACGCCCCGAAACTGGTCTCAGACCGGAGAAGGGAAAATTTTCGGACCCGATGTTATGAAGGAGGCCGAAGAGCAGGTCCAGTTGATTGGTGAGCGTCTCAAGACCGCTCAGTCTCGTCAGAAGAGTTATGCCGACCCGAAGCGTCGAGAGGTGACTCTTGCAGTTGGAGACTTTGTGTATCTCCGAGTCACCCCACTGAAGGGAATGCAAAGATTCCATGTGAAGGGAAAGCTAGCACCTCGTTACATCGGACCATTTGAGGTGATAGCCATACGAGGCCAAGTTGCCTATCAGTTGAGACTGCCAGCAGAGCTATCCGATGTGCACGATGTCTTCCACGTGTCACAGCTCCGAAAATGTCTGGAGGTGCCGGACAAGCCCGATGTTTTCAAGAACATCGATCACCGCACGGTGGACATCAACCAGGATCTCACATACCGCGAGACGCCCCTTCGTATCCTGGAAGAAGCCACCCGAGTCACCCGTAAGCGCGCGATCAAGTTCCACAAGGTCCAGTGGACAAACCACACAGAGAAGGAAGCCACCTGGGAACGGGAGGACTACCTCAAGCGCGAGTTCCCGCATCTCTTCACTAGCTTGTGAATCTCGGGGACGAGATTATTTTTAAGGGGGGAAGGTCTGTCACACCCCAACTTTAGCTCTCCTGTTAATTTAGATAACCAAAAATTAGGGCCAACAAAAAACTTTGCAAGAAATGATGTGTTTCCTGAATCCATGTTTGAGATTGTGTGAGATCTTCATGTAGTAGTAGTTCATGTATGAACTTGTTATGGCAAGTAGATCATTACACCACCAATTGGACTAGGTCATCTTGGCATGAGCATAACCTGACACCATTTGATCAACCCCAAAAAAACCGCACTTAGTAATAGCAAGTCATTATTTTTATTTAGCCTTCTTTGGCTCTCTCTCTTTAGTCTTGTGTTTGCGCTTTTAGTTTTATTTTGCTCTTGTTTGTTAAATAAATATGTAAGAGATATAAATCCTTATATATATCATGTAGTATAACTATAGTATTAATACTTTTACTATCACAAAACCCTAAACACTTAACCGTGTGCTTGATAAAAATAATTAAACTGTGATCAATTAAATTTATTTAAATGCAGCAAACCACAATAAAATGATTGCATGATCTTCGTAGATCATCTTATAAAAACAAATATTAAAAATCCGTATAAAATTTTCCTTTTTGGCATTTCAACAAACACCTTGGGTGCATTTTTTTGGAATAACTAAGTTTTCCTTTAAATCAGTGTTTTAAAAAAAACTACCCTAACTACCCCACTAATCCCTCCCCAAATCTCTCTCCCCCGTAACCCCCTCTCTCTCTCGTTCTCTCTTTCTCTCCCTCAACCCACCTGTCAACCTCCCATGCCCCCGCTTAACCAACCCCGAGGATCGTTGTCGTGGCTTAGCCGCTCCCGTACGCCCCAACCCGCGCTCGTGATGTGACCGGCCATGGCCACGGTGGAATCAACCCACCGGAGCTCTCTCACGAGCTCGCCCGCCGTCCTTCTCGGCCAGTCCGTGGCGAGGCTGCGGATCGCCAGCCTGGCTCCCTCGCCCGTTTCCGCGAACTCCCGTGCCCTCGCATCGCTCGCTCAAGCCGTTTCCCTCCCACGCCGCTACTCCCCTCGCCTATATAAGGGTTGCCCGAGACGCCCTCTCCTCCACACCAGCATCTCACTACTCAACAAAGCACCACTCAGCCACCTTGCCAGCCTCGCCTCTCTAGCCTAGCCCGAGCAAGAGAGAACCAGGAAAGAAAAGAGAAGGAGACAGGAGGAGCTAGGAGAAGGAATGACAAGCAAGGAGAGGAAGGAAGAAGGGGGGAGGTCTGCGCGCCTCTCCGCCCCCACGCCGGGGCTACTCCGGTGAAGAGCGCAAGAAGGAGCCGACGCCCTGCCAAAAACCGTCTACCCCGACCTTCCCGAGCAGTCCGCCCCGACGCCGTCAACCGCAGCCCGAAGCCCAAAAATGGAGCCGTAGAGCCGCCCCGCACCCCCGCCGCCCCTCCACGCCGGCCGCCGTTGCTCAGAGCACCTCTGGTGAGCGCTCCCGCAAACCCTCATGTCCGCCGCGAAGCCCCACGTTTGCCGCGCTGTGCGCCCTTGTTTTGGGGGAAAATGGAGTACCCAGGCTGCTCCGCGCCTCCCCCGACCCTTGCCGCCGGCGAGGCCATGTGCGCCCCTGGCCGCCATGGGAAGCCTCTCCCGTCCCTTGCCCTGGCGGGAGGAAGGAGACGACCCTGGGCCGTTGGATCAACCCAGATCCAACGCCCAGGATTACCCCATACCCCTTCGCCAAAAAAAAACACACACACACACAGCAGACGCTGCGCGGGCTCGGTGCATTGGAGGCAAGCGCCGTGGGCGCGGGATAGCCCTGGCCGGCCTGCTGAGACTTTTTTCTTTTATTTATTTTATTTGCAGAACTTAAATAACATTAGAAAAATAACCGTAGCTCAGAAAAATGTGAAATAAATTTTATGTGGTTTAGAATATTGTGTTTTATTTTCCTGCATGTTTAGAATAATTTTTGTACAGTACCAAAATAATTGCTTTAGTTTTAATTAGTTTATTGTGCTTTTACGTACCTAGGGATAGTTTTAATTAATTCTCTATTAACCCTAAAAATGTAATGTTGACATGTTTATATTCATGTGATTATTCTTGACTTTTCTGTATGTGTAGAATATTATTTATCTTAGATAAATTTGTGACCCTTTTATTACAATTTTGTTATGAAGTTAGTTAATAAAAATAAAATAAATTTAAAAGCTGTTAGTGATTAAAATGGATTAAAAACATTGCTTTTATTTAAAGTTGTTTTATTTAATATTGATGTTAATAAATCCACCAAAATTATCCTAGTACCTTGTTATAAATTGTAACCTTGGTGAGGTGGTATAAAATTTAAATCTTAGTAAATAGAAAACCTTGAAATTGTTTTGCCCTTTTTTGTGTTATTGTTTGTGAAAAAATTGAGTGATGAAATATTGTGATGTTGTTTCCCCGTTGTAATGGTGTGTATTTCTTTCGCAACGTTTAGACGATATGCCGTACGTTGCAGGTGAAGACTCCTCCCAAGCTGCCGAAGAAGCCGATCCAGAGTACATCGCCGAGGAAGGCAAGCCACCGTCAAAACTTAAACTTTACTTTACCCATTTTTACTTTCCTTTTGTATCATGTATATTGTATCATGTTATTATATTCATATGGGTTGGGATTGTGTTAGTTATATTAGAATAACTCCACATCACCCCATAGCCTACCTTTTTGGGAAAAACTAAGTAGAACCCCGATGATCCCGGCATTCTGTCGAGACCATCACTCAGCTCTAGTATTTAGCATTACATAACAACTTGGAAAGTCATACTTCATCCTATACGATACGGCATACACCTAAGAAGGTGGTATAGCCGGGTTTGTGGAACATCGTCGGACATGGACAAAGTCTGGAGAGACTCTCTATAAGTGCCGCCAAAACCTAGCCTTACAGTACAACCACTATACTCTGGTATGGGACAGGGCTAGTTGGAAGCTTGCATATCTTAGTACGGGGATCTTCTAACTACATAATAATAGAAGCCTGTAAGCCTACCGATGCGTCGGAGGTGAGGTCGCTGCCGAGGCAGCGGTGGCACGGAACTTTTCCGCGTCTCTACTACGGTGAAGGCATGTGTCCAAGAGGAGCATGACCTTGCACGCGGACAGTTCAGGATGTGGGCATCGGGTAGATCACCTGTACTAGGGTAAGCAAGGGGAAGACTATGGTCGATTATCCGAGACCCGCATACTGAGGTATGACGATCCGTGGGGACACACGGCGGATGTATCAAATGTGGTGGGTAAAGTGTACAACCTCTGCAGAGTGAAAACTATTCGAGTAGCCGGAGTCCACGGTCATGGACAGCTAGTGAGGCCACACTTTGTGGGGAATAGATGAGAAAGCCCGGTACTGAGTTTATGGTTCGCGATGATGGTGTTGATATTGTTGAAAAAGGGTTGGACTTGACTTATCCAAATGCAATGTGGGAAATAAAACTTGCCAAGTTTAAAACTTTGCCAACTTAATAATAATATTGAGTAGATAGGAAATCCCTATGAAAAACTCCACCATATAGCCATCCTATTATTTTTGTATACAAAACCTTGTTTCTTTCTTTAGGTGGTTTGCGAGTACTTTGTATGTACTCACGGCTTTGTCCCTGGTTATTAAATCGGCCAGACTTGGAGGAGCGGGTATATGACGATGATGCTACCGGCGATTACTAGGACGTGCTATGCTCTGAACTGCCCTGTGGATTGTGCCGCTACTACTTATCCTGCTTTTGCTTATTCCGCTGCTATTTGAGCCCGACGAGGCCGTGTAAGACTTTATTGTTGTATGACCTTGTATTCAGTATTGTATGAACAATGAGACTATGATAGCCATGTCGAGTTGTGTGTCATGCGACACTGATCATGGGAGCATGACAGTTTACACAGCTGGCCGCTCCGGACATATAGTCCGGGGTGCCCATAGAGAGCCTCGCATAAAAATTAGTAACAGTTATATCTTTAGGGAGCCCATGGTTAGGAAATTTTAGCATTAAAGTTTTCAGTCTCCCCCAAGCTTGAGATATGCACTCTCCGTCATGACGATAGAAATTATAAACATAATTCCTATTCTCATGAACTTCATGAAGAGGATAAAACTTGGAGTAAAAGAGAGAGTGGATCTCTTCCCAATCCAACAGGTGAGAATCATCTAGTAGCCTATATCATTCCAATGCTTTTCCTTTCAGTGACAAGGCAAATAATTTCTTCATGACTCCACCTCTTGTAAAATCTGAAATCTTAAATAACTCACAAAGTTCTGTAAGTTTCAACAAATGAGTACTAGGATGGACTGTTCCATCCCCTGCACCTAATTATTTCAATTATCCCAAGTGGTATTTTGAATGGGATACATTCAGTAGGTGGAGGAGACCTCTCTACCACAGGTGTGGTAAAGTGGCCTTCCCGAAGCAGCGAACTAAGAGTGCAGCTTTCCATAAGCATAACTAGTGAAAATAAAAAAAGAAACGAAAAGATTTAATTGCAAGATCTAAAGATATACCTTCAAACCTTACCTCCCAGGCAACGGCGCCAGAAATAGCTTGATGTCTACGCACGCTTCTATTCTTGTAGACTATGTTGAGCCTCCAAGCGCAGAGGTTTACAGCAGCATTTTCCCTCAAGTGGATGACCTAAGGGAAACTCCAACGCTAGATGCATTTCTGTCCGCGTCTATCCGATTTGCGTCAAAATAGCAAAAAAACGAGCCAACGCGCAGACCCATACCTATTTATTGTCCACTTTTTGTCCGCGTCGCGTCCACGCCGACGCATACGCGGAGAAAATTTTCACTGACTTTGCGTCCAAACCGGACACAAAGCGGACGCTTTGTGCGTCCTCGTGGTCCGGGTGTGTCCGTTGTATGCTCCACCTACCCTACCTGTCACCCACCCATCCCACTTTTCTCTTTCCTTTGCTCTCTCTCATTCATCCATCCACAACACGCTGCCACTCCTGCTCGGCTACAGCGTGTTGGGCGCTGCCGGCTGGAGCGTCGGTCGCTCCTCTTCTCCGACGAGCTGTGGTGGTGGTAGCTGGTGGCTCCCATTCGATGCCGCGAGCTCCGTTGGCGAGGTTGCACGCTTCGTGGCGACGCCGGCGTGCTCGTGGCCTGGACGCCGTGACCGTGGCCACCCCGCCTCCGCCCTTGGCCTGGACGGCGAGGCATGGTCGTGGTCGGGGCGACCACGCCCGTGCTCGTGGCCGGGCCGCCGTGCTCATGGCCACCCCGCCTCCGCCCGTGGTCTGGAAGGAGAGGCGTGGCCGTGGACGGGGCCGCCGCGCCCGTTCACGTGGCCGGGTCGCCGTGCCCGTGGCCACCCCGCCTCCGACCGTGGCCTGGACGGCAAGGCGAGGCCGTGGCCGGGGCCGCCGCGCCCGTTCTCGTGGCCGGGTCGCCGTGCCCGTGGCCACCCCGCCTCCGCCCGTGGCCTGGACGGCGAGGCGTGGCTGTGGCCGGGGCGGCCGCGCCCGTGCTCGTGGCCTGGCTGTCGTGCCCATGGCCACCCCGCCTCCGCCTGTGGCCTGGACGGCGAGGTGTCGCCGTGGCCGGGGCGGGCGCGCCCGTACTCGTGGCCTGGCCGCCGTGCTCGTGACCACCCCGCCTCCGCTCGTGGCCTGGACGGCGAGGCGTGGCCGGGTCCGGGGCCTGCGGGCAGTGCGGCGGAAAGAGGTACGCGTTGTGCGGTAGCTGCGGCAGCTGCGACAGCAGCCACAAGCGGTACATCCTCACGCGAAGCTCGGCAAGCTCGTCGTCAGCGGTGTCGTGCCGTGCAACACCGGCAGCCTCCCCCGCGTTCCCGAGTATGTATGCTGCGACATGCCCCTTGGCCCTTGCTCAATATTGATGACAGTGACACGCAAATGTGGCTAATGGTAATGGATATGTTGTGTCTGCTTGTGCAGATGCGGAGATGGAGCTGCAAGTGGTGGCGGGCGCGATGACGAACACCAACGGGTCCTTCACCATGGAGGACCTGACGAGCGCGCTGGCGGCCAAGGGTGGCCTGGTCGGAGGAGGAGGGCGACCAGCATCGAAGACGGCATCCAGTGCCGAGGGCGACCAGCGAGCGGCGATGCGCCGGCTGTGCTATAGAATAAGGTGCATGCCGCCCTTGACGTGTTCGACAGAATGCAAAGCACGACGGCGTGTGGACAAATTTTTGTGTTTGCGCTGGCGCGTTGCGCGACCGCGCCAAACGCCGGACAAAAAACGGACACACGCACGGACACGCCACGCAAATTGGACAAAAATAGACAAAATCGGTGTCCGTTTTCACCCTAGAGTTGGAGTTGCCCTAAGGTTTACCGAACTCAGGGAAGTAGAGGTTGAAGATGGTCTCTCTCAAGCAACCCTGCAATTAGGATACAAGAAGTCTCTTGTGTCCCCAACACACCTAATACAACTAGGAGTTGTATAGGTGCACTAGTTTGGCGAAGAGATGGTAAAATATGGGTGATAGGAGTGGCAAAGCAAGGTAATATAAATCTGTAATAAAAATTA
Organism: Bromus sterilis; assembly: GCA_950022295.1. Lineage (NCBI taxonomy): Eukaryota > Viridiplantae > Streptophyta > Magnoliopsida > Poales > Poaceae > Bromus > Bromus sterilis. The sequence continues at coordinate 211,921,662 of OX465598.1, read as the reverse complement.
CAGAAAGCAAACAAGTAGAAAACTTGAACACAAACGGTATTGCAATGGTGGAAACAAGGCCTAGGCTTCATACTTTCACTAGTGGAAACTCCCAACAACATTAACATAGTCTAATCACATGATATTTCCCATAAAACATGCAATGGAGACGTACTCGGAGTTCATTCTTTTGTGGTCAAGAGAGGATGAGAATTGTGTAGGGCTAAAAAGCACACCTTAGAGTTCGTAGTTCTCATCTACGGATTTCCCAATGTCACTGCGGCCATCCATAGAGAGTACCACAATCACCACAACGTATCTCAAGGATAGTCAAAGACAAGCACCAAGAGACTCTCAATCTTCAATCCACACACAAAAGAGGAAATCACTCATGAAAATATTCTTCTAACCCATGTCCAATAGACCGTTGTCACCATGGTCTCGGGGATTATACTAGATAAGATCAAGTGAGTACATCAATCCAATACATAGAAGAAGGGGAAACATCATGGGATCACCCTAGATTAACATAGCCTATGATCACAATCAAGATCACATCATGGGAGAGAGAATTGACCACATAGCTACTGGTAGAAACCTCGGCCCCGAGGAGGAACTACTCCCGCATCATGGAGGGAGGAAGCAACGTCAATGGAGATGAATTCGGGGGCACTTCCCCGTCCTGGCAGGGTGCCGGCACAGGAATTCTGGTCCCCCGAAGCTTGTTGGCGATGGAAGCGAAGATCGGAATTGCTTCTGGAGAAAAGGGTTCTGGAATCAAGGTTTCTGCGACGCGAGTAAAAATAAGGGCCAAAGGGGGCCACCATGGGAAGTCCCAATCGCTCAGGCGGCCTCCCGGCGCGGCCCCACCCTAGGCCGCGCCGGGTGGCCGCCTCGGTGACAGGTGGCCCCCTCCGGAGTCTTCTGGAACGCTGATTTCTTATATATTTTCCAGGAATTTTTTGGACACTTTAAGTAATGGGAAAACCTGAAATACGAAAACAGAAACTGGCACTGGGATGCACTGAGTTAATAGGTTAGTCCAAATATGATCAAAAGTGTATGAAAGTGTATCAAAAACATAGCAATATCACCCAAAACATGCATGGAGCAAGCAGAAATTATAGATATGTTTGGGACGTATCAGATGCCAACTGCGGTCATATAATCGACCAGCCAATCCTCTGGCTTGACTGATCCATTGTATTTGGGGGTGTCCCTGGGCAATGTGAAACCTTTGGGGAACTGCTCTTGCCGAATGCGCGGTCCAAAATAGGCTGGACCCGCTGGTGCATCATCCTCTGGCTGCTGATCTTGTTGTGGCTGCTCGATGCGGTGCCTTGCATCATTGTCCGCGATTGCTCGGGCACCCAAACGCTAGCTCATAGCAGGCCGAACTGACGCCACTGGTTGCTCTTGCTGCCGGTTGTTTACTGCTGGCTCGTCCCTTCGACTGCCTCCCGTAACCCCTTGATTCCTCCGACTGTGCTGCTGACTCCCATGCGGCGAAGATGCATGCCTCTGCTGCCAAGGTGGCGCATTTGGCTGGTTTACACCCGCAGTTGGCCGGACTGATTTTGACGCCATGGGCTTTTGGGGTTGCTCGGTGGCCGCCTTCTGCTGTTGACTTGCTGCTGCTAGAAGATCGCGCATTCGGCGTGTCCTCTCTCGCAGCTCCTCTCCCTCCAGATGCTCCAGCTCATGGGCAATCTACTCGGTAGCTCTCATGTTCTTCACAGGAGAGCTATATGCGAGCTGTGGAACAATGGTGGACGCTGCTGGTTGCTGGGCTCTTGCCAGCTCTCTACCGACCTCTCGGCCAGCAACTCGCAGCTCTTCTAACACTGGTAGTGGGATAACGCGCGGCACGATGCCGTGCGCCGCATTGTACTCCCGCACTATGGCTTCCAGACGACGTTTTTCAACGTCCATCCGATCTGACTGCTCGGCCAAGGCTTGGCAAGCTTTCTCCAGCTCGGCATGAGCTACCGATGGATCTGCGTTAAGGCCCACGGGAGTGCGGAGCACATCTTGTGGATTGATCGGACCTGTAGCAGCGTTGGCTGCCTCCTTCGCAGCTCGGGCTGCAGTGCTGGTGGAGCTGTGGCGACTCGATGCTCCCGCCATCATGATCTTCGCACGGATGTGCGAAGTCGTGCCCTCCAATTCAGCAGCGCCCGCACCAAACGGAAGCAGGTCTGTGAGATTGGAGAACACCTATACCTCCCTGGTATATACCTCTGGAAGGGTCGCGACAAAAACGCGGTAGCTACCAAATGGGACAATGACGCCACACGGTAGGGGCATTCCTGCCCCAAACCGTGAGGCATTGTCGATGACGTAGTCCCATGCTCCGTACCTAAGAACCAGGCAGGACGCGAAGCGCGCACTCGATGCATATGAGGGTCCCATCCGGATTAGAACTCCAGTCGACGCCTAGGCCTTCCCCACGGTGGGCACCAACTTTCGTCGTTTGTAACGGCAGATACCATGGGTATGGCTAAAGAGGGGGACAAACCGAGGTGAGTGTCGATGGTGCCAGAATCGAGAGTGGGGACAAACACAGTGAGACACTGCGATGTACCCAGGTTCGGGGCTCTCCGTAGAGATAACACCCCTAGTCCCACTGAGCTAGCTATAAGCAATAACTCTGGCTACAATGAATGCTCATTGAGCTGTATGAGAGGAAGGAGAAGAGGGCCCTAGGCACAACTCCCTCCTTGCTCTCTCTCTCTCTTTGGTGGGTGAAAGTGTAGTAAATGCAGCCGTCGTCCCCCACGCAGGAGGGGTTCCCGGGGCTCTTATAGGCTGAGCCCGGGGTGCTAAGGTAATTACACATTAAGGGAGGACCCAGCTGTAAGCCTCAGGTCACCAGCTGGGGCCCTCATGACGTACGCTCTCCGGCTGACCCGAAGTAGACTTGCGGCTCTCCATGCCGCTAGCTCGTAGGTCCTGCGTAGTGAACAGTGTGGCTAGAAGCTTGGTCTTGTCGGCCTATCCGCGTGAACCGCGCTGGAGGGGACAGCACGTCCCTGACCAGGCCGACGAATGAATAGGACTTCTCTGCCACCCGGATCTTCTGGGATTGAGCATTTATGGCCTTGTACCAGGTGTCCGACCTGGGCCAAACTCAACTCTTGGTGTTAGCTCGGATAGATCTATGTCTTCTTGGGCCGAATGAACTTAGGTGAGGCCGATTGCACACTCCCTGAGGCAATCGGCCTCCGGCCTAACCAGCTCGGCCTTCTAGACTTGTGATTGCTTGGTCTTCTTCTAGATCGGTGATCCTCACATCGGTGATCTTCAGGTCGGCCTTGACTAGATCGGCCTTCCTCCGAATGCCGGTCTTCAGGTCGGCCCAACTTAGCTTGGCCTCACTTAGATCGGCGATCTTTGTCTTGACGTATTATTCCTCCTGGGTGACCCTACCGGGGGTCATTTCCACGACAAAGACATACCTTTGGTATGTAAACTGATAATAGTCTAAACTTCTACATGCTTCACCTCTTTTGTATTAATAATTGATATTCATTCGTTGTCATTTTCTCTATATACATGAGATACCTATAATGAGTGATTGATATCATAATATTCTTGCAGATTAAGTGTTTCAATGTCAGATGAAATGGTTGGATCGTCCGTGCAGGTTCTGCATTTCCTAACTATGCCCTCTATAGCACATTTTTGTTGTTACATGGATGATATACAGTTGCTGTTTTTTTTTCTAAGATGTTGAATGTGCTCTGTATATGTATAAAATTAAACAGTCACACATCTGATTTGCATTTTTTTTTACTGTCTACTGAAATTTCTGCCGAAGTCAAATATCTCGGCGCATCCCAAAACTCATTGCCGATCTAGCTCTTTCCTTTTCTCCATTCTTCCAATGAGCTAGAGAGGAGGACAGAGGAACACAAAGAAACGGCAACGCCCGCATCAGAATCAAATAGAAATAAAAATCATTTCTCTATGCATATAATGGTTTGATTATATCTATTCTGACGCTTGTGCTACATTACTAGCTTCCACCTTTTATCAATGCGTTGCCTTTAAATTGTTCATTCATGAATTTGTACCTAAGTTAGATTTGCACCTGACATATCAAGTTATCATTCTAATATATGTATTACTAAATTAATTGGTATCATCGCCCAGTGGCAAAAAATATGTCTTCCTTTCTTTAAAATAAACTCTGGGCCCATTTTGAACAGATCATCTTATACTTTAAAACTTAATCCACTTTACCAAATTAATTAAATAAGAAACGTATGAATATCATAAGGAAATTACGTACAAGTTTTATTTTGGCAGCAAGAATTGGTTTTCTCTGTAACTACACTAATTCTTACAAAATTAAAAACTGCTAGGACTGTTATTTTTGGACTGCATAGTCAATGTGTTAAAGTAGCCTCTCTTCTGGATGAGACGACAACTTATTTCTTTTCCATCTAGATTATTGATGTAGAGCTAGATCAGAAGATTGTGTAGATCAATTGACATTTCTTCGCAAAAAGCTCAACCTCAATATCACTACCATCTTTCTTTCTAATTTAAAAAAACACAGGTTTTAGCATGGACACAGGCACGGCGTGTCGCCGTGCCATCCGCCTGCTAGTAATACCAAGAGGGCGCAAAGAGTACTTCTCCATCATTGGCGGAGCAAATTTCCAACTTTGTTAAGTCCCTAGACATACTTTTCGGGTGCACCTGAGAACTGTCGTCATTGCCACCAATTACGAATAACGTTAGACAACTTCAAAGTCCACCTTCCGGCATGAAGGTACTCAAAATTCTCATGGTCCTTAGAGATACATGTGTATGTTAACTTTCAATGATATTACTCATAACACGATGACGATGTAATCTCAAAGTAAATCATTCAGTTGAGTCAGTTCAACATCCTTGTTCTGGTAACAATGTGCTCATATATGTTACAGATATATCATATGCCCATGGTTAGGAAAACATAACCATCTGAAACATAAGGGCTAGTCCTAGAGGCAAGATTAGGAACACTTTGTGTTTATATGTCCTCACGCGCTTATGAGTTTTCCTCCAAAAGTTGTTAACATGCACTTTGTAATCTTTCGCATAAGCCACATCACTTATAGCACATAAACATAAACATTAATAATGAACCAGGAAAATATGTGTCATATATGGTTGTGACCTCTCAGTTGTAGCGCACCTAATATAAATTGTTAGGGATTGCTTAGTCTACCCATGTAGGTTTGGTTAGGATGCATGAGTTGCATGGTAGAAACAAAGAGCAAGGCGTTGGTTGTTTATGTAGCAACAACTTCCTAGGCCTCCTTTGATTCACAGGATTTCTGTAGGAAAATCGTAGGATTCTAGTTCCTATAGGAATATATACTGTAGCCTCGTTTGATTCACGGGAATAGACCAAAGGAATTTCGCAGGAACTTTTCCTTTGCAGCTAGATTCCTATGAAAAGCACGGGAACAAAAAATTCACTTAGAGCTCTTTTTTCCATTCCTTTGCAAGGAACGAGGCAACAAAAGCTGATTCTGACTTAGACACTGCTGCTGCATGGTCACTGAAGCCACTTAAGACTCTTGTCCTTGCTTGTTCTTTACGCTAATGAAGTAGCTTAAGTAACATTGTTGAATTCCTGTACCTTTCCTTTCCTCTATTTCAAACGCCCACTAAAGAAAACGTTCATGTAGTTTCCTATCCTTTAGGATTCCACTTGCAATCCTATGTAATTCCTATTCCTATTCCTATTCCTGCATTTTGAAATCCTATGAATCAAAGAAGGCCCTAGACTTTCTTCAATTTAGCTGAGGCTATTTCGAACTGTTTGTCTGACCGGGCACCTCATGAACCTGCCGACATGGCTCTCAATTCAATTTATGCTTAATCTGCACGTTAACCTAGTTCAGCACAATGCACAACAAAAATAGCTATTCATTTTCTTCTAGTCATTGTTAAAATGGATCACCAAAGTAGAAGTTGGCATTACAAGACCTCGGAATCAAACAAGGGAACACACATACTAATGTGAAACAAAGCAGCTACAACCAATGGTTAAGTTTCATGACAGCAGTTATAACCAGCGTGCTTCAATCTTTAACAACAGTCCGCAGGATTTTCACTTCATGGATTGGCCTGGACAAAGTAACAAAAACACTTCAACAGATGAATGGGATGATCATAGATATACGTCAAGTCCTAATGTGCATGACATCTAGACCTATGGGAGTGTTACCTATCATTTTTGTCGGTCTGAATGCTTCCAAGGCGCTTGACAATTTCCATTCCTCTGCATACTCTACCAAAAATTGTGTGCTTTCCTGCAACGTTAAAATTACGTTACTACTGTAGTTCTTTTTATAGTAATTACGCTAGTTGACTGTACATGCAAGAACAATGCCATGATGCAAAGTTCAACTCGGACAATTCCCACAAGGAAGAAAAACGGTAAGTAAGCACAAGCTATGTGGAAGAATCTACTACTTGACGTAACCCTAATTATTGAAAAGTAGATAAAAGTAAACAACCATATCCTTCTCTGCTTTACTGAGAGGGGTCGGCCCACTTTATATAATAGACAAGACTTGATGAACAAGCCTGTAAATCTATTCAAACTCTAATACTATCCGTAAACTGATTGGACCGATGCTTAATCAAGGAATAGTACTTTAATTAAGGGATAAGACTTCACATTTGATGGGCAGGTCCACATAACAGTATGATGTCCAATTCATATGTAACCATACTTCATATTTCTGATAGGCAGTGACCAGGGAAACATGGCTATGCCTTATTTTGAGCATCGATCTTATCAATAATATATGAGATGTATGCTATACAAATTGTACTATTAGAAACTCCTTTCAACACGAATTCAATGGTTATACTTTTTGTAACACACAATCATATATTATTGATTTAAGTGACGGTCAAAATAAATATCGAAATACGTATTAGACATCTATATATGGGTGGAGGGAGTGCCATATTTCTAGGACAATATTCATTAGTCATGAAACAACAAAGTAATTCTCTTAGATATCGACCCATCTTATTTCCACTTCTCCGTAATCATTACGATATCCAATTAATCAATTAGTTAACTAAAAGTTGCCTTGTTTCCAGGTGAACCAGAAAAAAAGCTCTCGATGATCCATGCGTGTGGAACAAATTCGAGAGGTATAGGGAAAACACAAACCCTGGCCCAATAAAGCAAACGTGCAATAACAACAACACAGAGTGGAGTTCTGAAATGCTAGCCTCACCATCCAGTGATTGACAAGGTGCAAGAGTGATGAAGAACTGGCTTCCATTTGTATTTGGACCAGCGTTTGCCATTGATAGAATCCCAGCCCCAGTGTGCTTCAGCTCTTGCCTTATCTCGTCCTCAAACTTTGCTCTGCAAAGACAACAAAAACATGCATCCCAATCTTAGGATCAGAACATCAACAAATCAACCCTCACAATCTACCATATATATCATTAAGACCTAGGAATCAAGGCCTCTCATTCCATTGAGGACATTATTTTTGGATTATGTTCTCAATTTTGACTTGGTCAATAATTTCTCAAGGAGCTCTCTCAAGTGAGGCGTTCAATTTTGAATTTGGTTCACATTTTGACTAGTCAATGATTTCTCAAATCAATCGACAACAACCAGCCTATAAAAATACATCAGCCTCGTGCACCCTCTCATCATTGACAAAAAATAAATGCCAACATGCAACACCGTAGCACCAATATGATACATGCGGTTGTTAGCACTAATATAGTAATATGTATCATATTGATGTGTCAAGCATTTGTTTTTTTTCAGTGTTTGCATGACACATCAGCAGGCGCATCCACAACATGCGGATGACGAGTATAATACTGAGGAAAAGAGGAAAGAATACGAGAAAGAATCAACGGGATAGACGGAGAAGACATCAAGGCCGAAGGTGCAGAATCCTATGACAAGCAAGGTGAGGAAACCATGGGAGATGGTGACGGCGGATCTGCAACAATCGAAGAAGCATGAGCAGTAGGACGAGCGAACGGGAGCTCAACAGGAGTGATAGGTGTGTCAAGAAAAATAAGGAAAGATATATTCTCCACTGAAATGGTCGAGAAAGATGAACGCGAATAGAAGGGAGGAGACTCATCAAAAGTCACATCCCAAGAAATACACATTCGACGACCGACAGGATCCCAACAAAGATAGCCCTTATGCTCATCACTATAGCCTAGGAAGACACTCAATGGACTGAGCAGTCAGTTTGGCACGTTCACGTGGGGCACGAATAACATAGCAAACACAACCGAACGAACGAAGCGCGAAGTAATCAAGAGAACGATCAAAGAGACGCTCGAAAGGAATGCCACCCCACAAAGCAGCAAATGACTGAAGATTGATAAGATAGATGGAAGTAGAGACACCGAGTCAGCACAGAACGCATGAATAGGCGAAGAGAACTGAGTGTGAACCATGTCAGCAAAACACTTATATATAGATAGAACCTCAATGTAAAAAATCATAAAATAAAGCCAAGTGCAGCAAGAGAAATCATCTATGAACAAAATATAGTATCGATGGCGAGTGAGGCGTTTTGGAGCTCAGGCTCCATGGAGGCCGCTTTTTGAAAAATTCAAAATTCAAATTTCTCGATTGCAAAAAATCTAAAAAATATTCATGCAAGTATGTAAGGATGTAATGTACGTGTGTATAAAAATTTACGATGAAATACCTTGAATTGCGGCCTGTACAAAAAAGACAAATTCATGACCTGGAAGGATGAATAGTATCATGTGTTAATAAGCTCCAGATTTTTTTTTGTTTTTTTTTTGCACAGCCCTCATTTCAACGTATCTTCTTCTGAAAATTTACACACTTGTGCATTATACCTCCATGTATATTTGTGTGTTTTTTTTCAGAATTTTTTGAAACGTAAAAATATGAATTTTGATGAATTTCCAAGTTTGAAATGGGAGGCCTCCATGGAGCTCGGGATCCAAAGTGCATTTCCGATTGATGGCCCCCTTTTGAAGCAAAGGGCTGAATGCCAGAGATCGGAATGAACTAAATCAAAAGGACGTCGAAACATTGAATCACTGGTAGGACATGATAACTGAATCTGCTTGACAAGCCTACATCCCTAACACCGAGTTAATCTTGATATACACAACATATGGCATTACAAGAAGTCAGTTTGGATTGGCAAAATGTATTAGGATATTTTCGTCTTGGGTGACGTAGTAATTAAGGAAGGTGAGTTGTAATAGCTAGTTGTAGTTTCCAGGTACACAACTATGGCTTGTACTGTAGCAGGACGGCTACTGTAGCACCTCCCCTGCAGCCTATATAAGGAGAGGCACCCCATATGTAATATGCAAGCTTGTAGCAACTGAGACATCTAATAAAACTTCCCACTAGTAGTAGCTCTTTGTGTGTGTGAATCACATCTCTTTAGATTGAGTTCTGGGCAACAACTAGAGAGCTAGTGGTTTGAGAACTTAGCAGTTCTAACCATTGGTATCAGAGCCCTGTGTATTAGCTTGAGTAAGATATGGAGGTAGGAGAGATTGTCTCCCTTAGATATCCTATGCTCACAAAGAGCAACTACTTAGCATGATCCATCAAGATGAAGGTGTCCATGCGTGCCCAAGGGGTTTGGCATGTTGTTGAGCCAAGAGATGCTAAGGTACCCATAGAGGAGAAGAAGGGTCAAATGGCGTTTGCTGCCATTTACCAAGGGATAACAGAGGACATGCTCTTCTTGGTGTCTAAGAAGGAGATAGCCAAGGAGACTTGGGGAGAGCGCCTCATGCAAGGTGGTAGCCATCAGCTGGTAGCCGACGGCGAGTGGTGCAAAGGTCATCGCTGCAAGGATAATCAGTGTTAGGCGACACCGGTGGTATGATGCCATCATCATCTGGATGTTGCATGGAAAGCTGTGTCACCAGCAACAAGGAGGTAGTGTGCCCGGTTAGTTGTGTCACCAGTGGCACGAATTTGTGTTCTTGTGTAAGTTGAGTCTACGAGACACTCCGTTTGTGATTAAGATCTTGTGTCAGTTGTGTCCATAAGACACTTCTTGTGTTAGTTGTGCCCACAAGAAGCTGAATTCTCGTTTTAGCTGCGTCCACTGAGATAATATGGTCTTGTAATCTACACTACTATTGAAAGAGCAAACTTAAATTCTCCTACATCCACCAAACTCTGTGTTTCCCAAACTAATCAGCACCTTTGGATCTAATCCACTTAATTAAATCTAAGGATCCTAATTTGTCAGATGGTCTGCCACCGAATCAAATGGCTGAGATTCAATGTTTTGCCCAGACTACTGGTGGGCTTGCCTCGTAGTGTCCGCATCCGCCTTTTCCCCACATCTGCTGGTTGCGCCGCAGAGTCCGTCGTCCTCCTCCATCTCCGCGACACAGAGAGGGGGCAACACCATGAAGGGTCCATGAGCCACGTCTATGGGCAGCACGCCAGCTCGACCTTCCCTCTCCTTCTCTGGAGGCGGACGACGGTCAGGATCAGGCCCAAACACCGCGCCCCTCTATCAGCCATCCTTCTCCGGCGGCTGCCGACGGTCGGGAACCGGACACAAAACTGTGTGCCTCTCTTCGTCCATATCCACCACACTAATCTCCCGGTGTATCTCCGTTCCAGTGATCACAAAAGGCGGCCACGGTTAGTCCCCAGCGCCACACCCATCTCGACCACGATCCTCTTTCTTCATGATGCGTAAAGTATGCTAGGCAGAGGCCTGCAAAGTTCATGATATCATTCTTTATTTCATCAGATGCAAGTCTGCTGAAGAGAATTTCACCACTTCATCTGATGCTAGGGAGGATGGACAGATTTCAGATCACAGGGGTCACAGGTTATGTATCTGAGGCAGCCGCAAAAAAAAAGGTTAGGTATCTGAGTCTGATATTAATTAGGTTTGTTATCCATACTTGGAGAAATTGTGCAAAATTCTTTATAGGATTTCTTGGCTGTTCGTGTATTGGACCAAGGAGAACATTGGTGCATACATGATCAATCATACTGTATATATATTGAAGTTGTCTCTTCCTAAGTATTTGTGTCTTGGAAAATCTTCAATAACTGGACTCCCAAGAAAAATAGGACTGCGGTATCTGCAAACACCGGATTTAAGACGTATCCGGAGTTCCGGACTATAGAACTGCCGTCAACCATTATAAAGGTTTCAACAACTGGCTCATCTGTATGTTCGTAAGGCACTACATTTTCAAAACCGTGCTAGAAGAGTTTTCCGTATCCTGAAGACATGTGATGACTATTTATTAGCTTAGTCAACTAACCAAGCCGATGACACTGAAAGTAGTATGGTATGCTGATGGACTATATGTGCTTGCGGCATCGGTAGATCTGCGTGCATGAGCACAGTGAAGGCAGGGACCAGAACTGCATCAGACGAGTAACAATCTTGACCTGGAAACAAGTGAATATTTTAGTGCTACCGACTCCAAATCCAGGAGTTGGATCTGTTAGTCTCTTGAACTTTACTCTCATCTAGGAAGAGGATGACACCGGGGAGTTGGGGCAATTTTCTGGTTTTTCTCACTCAATGTCATACCAACCTGAGGGGTTGGGGATACATATTTATAGAAGGCTGCTAGCCAGCCAGGCATATGCTAGATGCTAGTCTAAGATGTTAGTCTAAGATGCTATCCTAACAGCCACAAGGACCATGTGCTGCAGCCAAAGATGCTAACTGCCTAAAAGCTGTGCTGCAGCCCCACAAAGATGCTAACTGCCTAAAAGCTGTGTTGCAGCCCCACAAAGATGCTAACTGCCTAATAGCTGTGCTGCAGCCCCACAAAGACGCTAACTGCCTAATAGCTGTGCTGCAGCCCCACAAAGACTGGAGTACAAGGACTTATCCATCATTCTCCCCCTAAGTCTTGTGCGTCGTCTTGTGGGAGAGTTGGTGTTGGAAATAATGCATGGACGCATGCAATTGGACCATCCCGATCCTGGAGCAGAATTCGAGGAACTCGATCCTCCCAAGGGGCTTGGTGAGCAGATCCGCGAGCTGGTCTGCGGTGTTGATGTAGCTCGCCTTGATGCTTCCTTCTTCCAAGCAGCCTCGGATGAAGTGGTACCTCACCCGGATATGCTTGCTCCGTTCGTGAAAAACTGGGTTCTTTGCCAGAGCCAGAGCGGACTTGCTGTCCACCTTGAGCTGCACCACTCCGGTGTCTCGACCGAGGAGATCACCAAGCAGTCGAGCGAGCCAGAGCGCTTGAGTGCATGCGGTGGAGGCCGCCATGTACTCAGCCTCGCAGCTGGACATGGCCACCACCTGCTGCTTGACCGACTGCCAGCTCACAAGGCACTTGCCGAGAAAGAAGAGAATCCCGCTTGTGCTCTTGCTGGTGTCGATGTCGCCGGCGTGGTCGCTGTCGTTGTACCCGATGAAGTGTCGCACCAGGATACCGAGGGTAGTGTAGGCCGTGGTCGAGAGTCCCCGCAACGTAACGGATGATCCTCTTCACAGCCTGCTGATGCTCCGTCGTCGGACGCTGCATGAACCGGCTAACGTAGCCGACGGAGAACGCCAAGTTCGGCCGTGTGTGGGCGAGGTAGCGAAGGCTCCCCACAAGACGCCGGTACTGTGTAGCATCCACCTCCTCCGTCGTGCTGTTGCGGCTCAGTTTCAGCCGCTCCTCCATCGGAGTGAGAGCTGGGTGGCAGTCGGTGAGCCCTGCGAGCTCAACAACGCGCTTGGCGTAGGCGGTCTGTCGAAGCGTGATCCCGGAGGCATCCTGGTGCACCTCGATGCCCAGATAGAAAGAGAGGAGCCCCAGATCACTCATCTGGAAGGCGGCCTTCATCTCCTCCTTGAACGCCGCCACCTCCGCATCCTTGGTGCCGGTGATCACCAAGTCGTCGACATAGACGCCCACCAGCAGGGCAGTTCCTCCACTGCCCCGTCGGTAGACGGCCGCCTCGTGTGGGCTCAGTTCAAAGCCCATCCCCTTGAGCGTGGAGTCCAACTTGGCATTCCACGCCCTTGGTGCCTGCCGCAGGCCGTAGAGGGCCTTGCGCAGGCGGAGTACCTTGCCTTCCTTGCCGGGGATCACAAATCCCGGCGGTTGATGCACGTAGACCTCCTCCTTCAAATCGCCGTTGAGAAATGCAGACTTGACATCCATGTGATGGACACGCCAGCCCTCCTGGGCAGCTAGCGCAAGGAGGAGTCGCACGGACTCCATTCGTGCCACGGGAGCGAAGGCGTCGTCGAAGTCGACTCCCTCCTGCTGCAAGAAACCTCGTGCCACCAGGCGAGCCTTGTGCTTGACGATGACGCCGGCTTCATCCCTCTTGAGCTTGAACACCCACTTAAGGGTGATCGCGCGATGACCCCGAGGGAGGTCTGCAAGCTCCCAGGTGCGGTTCGTCTTGACCGCATCCATCTCCAACTGCATCGCGGCGCGCCAAGCCGCGTCTCCCTCAGCCTCCGCAAAAGACCGAGGCTCGCCGTCTTCACACACCAATTGCAGCTGCGCCTCCAGATCACGGGACGCCAGTCCCGGCGTTGGCTGGTCGCCAAGGAGGTCCTCCATCGTACGGTACCGCAGCGGCTCGCCGTCATGATACGTGTCGATGCGCTCCTCGTCGTGAGAGAGCGGGGAAGCAAACTCCAGGGGGCTGGGAGCTGGTGCTGGAGTAGACGTGCCCGGAGGAGTGGCTATCGGTACTGGAGTACGTGGCGTCGCCGACTGTGGTGGAGCCGGTGAAGGGCTCGGTGCCGCTGAAGTCGTGGTCGGAGAGCGTGGTGCTGCCGGTGGAGTAGACGCCAGGGTCGAGGGAGACTTGGGAGCTGGGGTAGGCATGCCCGATGAAGAACTGCTGCCTACTCCCCCAGCCTCCTCGAAGTGGACATACTCGACGGTGAAATCGTCATACCTCGGAGTCGAGCCGTCGTCCACCGCCTTGTCCCAAGCCCATCCTCGCCCTTCATTAAACACAACGTCGCGCGCCGTGCGCACACGTTGTGTCTTTGGGTCGAGGATGCGGTAGGCCTTTGAGCCCTCCGCGTAGCCGATGAACACTCCCGGAGTGCTCCTGTCGTCGAGCTTGCCGATGTGGCCAAGCTCCTTGGCGAAAGCGAGGCAGCCGAAGACCCGCAGGTGGGAGACCGTCGGTTTTCGCCCGTGCCAGGCCTCGTATGGCGTCCTGCCGTCGAGAGCCTTGGTAGGCGAGCGGTTGAGGATGTAGACGGCCGTCGCCACCGCCTCTCCCCAGTAAATAGCCGGCATCCCTCTCTGCTTGAGAAGGGCCCGAGCCATCCCCACAACCGTCTGGTTGTGTCGCTCAACGACGCCGTTTTGCTACGGGCTGTACGGCGCGTAGTAGTGGCGTTGGATGCCTTCATCAGCGCAGTACGACGCGAATTCAGCTGCCGTGAATTCGCCGCCGTTGTCGGTGCGTAGTACGCGTAGTTTGTGGCCGCACTCCGCCTCCACAGCCACCTGCGCGCGCCTGACGGCGTCCGCCGCCTCCCCCTTACTGCCAAGCACCAGCACCCACATGTAGCGGGAGAGGTCATCAACGAGCAGCAAGAAGTAGCGTCGTCCTCCCGGTGTGGCCGGCGTCACCGGGCCGCACAAGTCCCCGTGTACGAGCTCGAGCCTCTCCTTGGCTCGGAACTCGTCCGCTGGGGAAAGGGGAGTCGCCTCTGTTTCGTCATCACGCAGATGTCGCAGAATTGCTCCACATGGTCGAGGCACGGCAGGCCTCGCACCATCTCCATGGCACCGAGCCGCTTCAGGGCCTCGAAGTGAAGATGCCCAAAGCGCTCATGCCACTGCCACGCCTCGTCGTCCCGACGAGCTGCGAGACAGAGAGGTTGTGCCACCTACACGTCAAGGACGTAGAGTCAGTTTGCACCTCTGGTTACCTTGGCGAGAAGGCGTTGGTGGCGATCCCAGATGCGTAGGATCCCATGCTCGATCAGCACGCGCGAGCCGTTCTCATCTAGCTGTCCCAGGATGATGATGGAGTTCCTCGGCGCGGGGATGTAGTAGACGCCAGTGAGCAGCCGATGCTCTTCGGTCTTGGCGGCGAAGATGACGGAGCCGACACCCTTGATCTCCACGGCGGAGGCATCCCCGAACTTGACGGAGCCTCGCACGGTGGAGTCAAGCTCGGCGAAGAACTCCCGTCGACCGGTCATGTGATGGGTGGCGCCGGTGTCGAGGCACCACCCGCTGGTCTTGTCCTTGCCGGAGCCATCGCCAAGAAGGGCATGAGCTTTTGGCTCGTCAAGGTGGAGGAGAGCCGCTGCGGCCGGGGCCGCTGGAGCTAGCTCGATGCTCGCATGTGCCATGAACAGAGCCGGCTCCTCCTCCTCCGCCTGTGCAACATTGGCCTGACTGTGGCGTGGCTGTCGACAGTCCTTGGCCCAATGGCCAGTCCGGCCACACTTGTGGCAGGTATCTTCTGGGGCCGGCTGGAATCTGCCGGCGGCGCCTCCCCGGGTGCCTTCGCGGGGATCACCTCCGGCACGTCCTCGCGCACCGGCCTGAGCGTCGTTGCGCGCCCTGCGTGGCTTGCCGCGCTTGCGGCCGCCTCTCATGGAAGAGGGCTCCCCCCTCCTCCTGTCACCATGGCGGGAATCCCACTGCTCCCGAGTGAGGAGGAGCTTTCCGCCAGTGGTGATGGGCCTCGATAGGGGTTGTGGCTCGTCGGTGTCGATGACCTTGAGGCGACCCATTGCCTCCTCGATCATCATCGTGGAGAGGTCTAGCACCGACTCGAGCGAGCGAGCCATCTGCTTGTACTTCTCGGGGACGCAGCGAAGGAGCTTCTCGACAGCTCTCTCCTCGTCGTAGGTGTCATCGCCGAACTGCACCAGCTTCTGTAGGAGAGTATTGAGACGGAGAGCAAAGTCATCAACGTCCTCACCTGGCTTGAAGGCCAGGTTCTCCCACTCCTTGCGAAGGGCCTGCAGAGTCAACTTGCGGGCGCGGTCGCTGCCTATGCAGGCTGCAGCGACGGCGTCCCAAGCCTCATTGGCAGTCCGCTTGTTGGAAAGCGAGAACTGCATCTCGGACGGGACTGCAGCGATGAGGGCGTCCAGCGCCCGTCGATCGTCATGGTAGTCGACGTTGCGATGCTGGACCGCCTCCCACATGTGCCGCACCTGGAGCCTGATCCTCATGACCGCGGCCCACTCGACGTAGTTGGTTTTGGTGAGGGTAGGCCACCCAGCACCGGGACCAACTTCCCTGACCACAGTCCGGACCCCGTAGAGGCCGCGGTCTTGGTCGTCCCAGCCGCCGCCGCCGCGGTGCACGCCTCCTCCGGGAGGGCCTCCACCGTGCGCGCCTCCGTGCTCAGCTGCCCACTGCGCCGTCCGCTCTTGTGCTGCACCATCGCACTCCGCGTTGGCGCAGTCTTCAGCAGCGACGGAGTTGTTGGTGTTGTCACGCAGCACCTTGACCTCCGCCGCCGCCTCAAGTGCGGCGTCTGCTGCCGCTGCCGCTGCTGCTTCTGCCTCCGCTCTGGCCGTTGCCAGCCTTGACGCCCTTGCTGCCGCCGCAGCGTTTGCTGCAGCCGCTCGCTCACGCACCTCTGCCGCGGCGAGCTCGGCCTCCTGCCGACGCCGCGTACTCGAGGTAGCCGTGTGCTGAGAGTGGCCTGCAGACATGACTCGTTGCTGGGGGGCTGCTGCGCGAAGGGCGGGAAGCTGCAGACGAGCTGTTGCTCGGCCACGTGGTGGGAGAAAGGTGACCAGGGGCAGCCGGTGCCGCTGCTGCTCTCTTGGCAGCTGGCGCTGCTGCTGCTTTGGGCTGGGGCTGCTCCTTCCCAAGGGAAATGGGTGAGCAGGAGATGCTCACGCTGCAGGATAACGAGGCTCTAATACCACTTGTTAGTCTCTTGAACTTTACTCTCATCTAGGAAGAGGATGACACCGGGGAGTTGGGGCAATTTTCTGGTTTTTCTCACTCAATGTCATACCAACCTGAGGGGTTGGGGATACATATTTATAGGAGGCTGCTAGCCAGCCAAGCATATGCTAGATGCTATCCTAACAGCCACAAGGACCATGTGCTGCAGCCAAAGATGCTAACTGCCTAAAAGTTGTGTTGTAGTGCTAGATGCTAGTCTAAGATGCTAGTCTAAGATGCTATCCTAACAGCCACAAGGACCATGTGCTGCAGCCAAAGATGCTAACTGCCTAAAAGTTGTGCTGCAGCCCCACAAAGATGCTAATTGCCTAATAGCTGTGCTGCAGCCCCACAAAGATGCTAACTGCCTAAAAGCTGTGCTGCAGCCCCACAAAGATGCTAACTGCCTAATAGTTGTGCTGCAGCCCCACAAAGATGCTAACTGCCTAATAGCTGTGCTGCAGCCCCACAAAGACTGGAGTACAAGGACTTATCCATCAGGATCAGGTTTACGCACAAGGATCCTAACAAAGTACACAGAAACTAATAATAGGTTTCAGACAAGAGCACTAGAAATTCACAATCTAAGTGAACTTTTTAATCCAATGTAGTTTGTTCAGATATTAATGCACAAAGTTTGGTGTTTTCTGTTCTAAAAAAGGGTTCAGTTCTAGGAGATCTTGTAATTTCTCAAATTTATTTATCCTATCATCATTTGGTTCTAGCAAATATTATGTTCATGCCTACAGCTGGAGTGTCCCCATTAATTACTTCCTTCGTAGCTGTAACTTATAATTTAGACTGTTAGTGTTTACATTCTTATGACTTATGTCTATCATGCTAATATTCACACAGTATGTAGGATATGATCGGAGACTCTGTAATTTGCATTCATTTAACAATTATTATTTTTTAGATCCATAGTTGTGATTGATGATGATAGAAATTGGAGGGATTCTAATTAATTTTTGTTTCCGAGGAAGGATTATCTCCAGGGTTTCCTAATTTGTTGAGCTATTAATTAAACTAGATTATCAAAAACCCGATGGCGTTAACAAAGCGTTCTTGGTTAGGATGAGGCATGAGCAAGCAAAAAAGGAAAAATACTGTAGATTCTCCTATATGTTTCCTTTATTAACAGAAAGAGCAATTCTATAATCTGTTAGGCATTACATCTCTGTTTGGCGCGGGAAATTTCAGAATTTCCCATTTTCTTTCCTTTACTGGAAATTTTATTTGAATGATTATTCCTGAGATCATGCCGAACTAACTATGAGTAGAATTATTCTTTGCACAAACCGAGTATTTGCAACTCTAAATAAATAGAAAGGTAAGGCTTTGAGATGGTATCCAACCGCCTATATTTCAGGCCAGCCTCTGATATGTATTTTTGCTTGAGTTAACTTGCACCGGAACTAGGATGCATGTCTTTCAGAGAGTTGTGGTCGTCCATCTCATCCAGACATTGTGTTTTTTTTTCCTTCAGCAGCAAACTTTATATCTTTTCTACTTCCAAGCTCCTCTATTTCTGAACTAGAGAATTATCTGCTAACTGTGCTGCACTTGCAATAGTTATTCTGAGAAGTAAAACTTCTCCATCAATGTCATTTTGTGGGCTTCTCGAATTCTAATGCTATTGTTTCAGCTGTTCATTTTGAAATGTGTTCCCCAAGCATATTTCATAATTTAAATGTGCTTTGGGACATTGCGAGCTGCTGCTGAACAAGTAGATACAGAGATACTGGTTGGCGGTGGTCAACAACAAGTAAGAATAATATTGTATGTTATTAGCTCCCTTGAAGTTCTAATGTTAATGGTTATTTGGAGCGCCCCCTATCATTTCAACATGAAGTAACACTAGAAGTCAAAGTTTTTTGTATAAAACAACTAATGTGTCGCTAATAACAAAAAATTAATTTGGTTATGCTTCATGAACTTATTGTCATCGTTGAGAATATAGTTTCAATATACGTATTTCTGTTTATCAATCCCTTTAACTTTTTAGTGAAAATCATCCTCATAGCTGTCCCCCGTGCCCGTCCGGCGCCACCAAGTATTGTAATCACGCCACGCTAATCCAAAACATCCCCTTCTTTTGGTCGTCGCAGCGCCTCGCTCAAACCCTCGCCCTAAGACCAATGGCGGGATCACCTTGTGCGTTGATACGGGGGTGTAAATATTTCAATGGTTCAACATCAATTATGTCAACAAATATGTACCTTTATGATTCTCATGCACATCCCACAACTATCCCCTATCATGGTGCCTCTTTTGTTCTTGAGATATGTAGGTTGTGTGATTTTATTCGTGGGTCCATCGTTAATGCAAAGGAAAAAATGATATCTTAAAACAACAAAATAACTACATGTGCATGAAACCATGTAAAATGGTATAATTGTTTATATCGAAAAAAGTAAAACAACACCTATCATAAGCACAATCCAAATAAAAACATAGGGAGTAATAATTAAAGCCTTTTGGTGTTTGGTTGTTTCTTTAGCTGAACTTCATCTCCAGTCCAAAATGAGATATACTTCAAGAGTTTTGCAGATGGATGCAAAGAGCCTGTAGCATTCTATTTGGAGAACATGGTTAAGAGATGCCTTTTTTTTTTTGCAGTTATCACGGTACAGATTGAAGATCAAGGTCACTTCCTGGTGAAAGGGCTATCCTAATATTTTCGAACTGACAATTTGTTTCGGATTGACATGCTTGTTTTTGTTGTGTTGTTCTTACATTTTTTTCACGTACTATGCATTTCTTCTTTAACTGCATTATAATTCAACTTGTCTTCCTTCAGCCGTGGATTGGCGTACTAAGAAATACTAAAATAATTTTGGCTCTATGCAAAGGATGGTATATTCAAGTGTTTTCTTGATTTGTAATATTTTATAGTGCAATAAAAATATATTTCTATGCACGCTAATTCTCATCTATGTTTGTAATATTAATTAAAACGTGCATGACACGTGCACGCTTACTAGTAGGAGTGTCTACAAGACAACATGTTTCTTGTGTTAGATGTGTCCACATGAAACAGAGTTCTCGTGTTAGTTCTATCCACAAGGAGATGTGTGTCAATTCGTCAAGGGGGTGTCCTACACAACAGTTATGATAATGCAGATAAGAAGATGAAGACCATCCCAGATGAGCAAAAAGCGAAGATGATTCGTACTGTTAGTTTGGTATGACAAGATTAGGGGGAGATTGTTAGAGTTAATCTTGATATACACAACATATGGAAGAACAAGAAGTCAATTTGGGTTTGGCAAAATGTATTAGGATATTTTGGTCTTGGGTGACTTAGTAGTTAAGGAAGGTGAGCTGTACTAGCTAGTTGTAGTTTCCAAGTACACAAGTAGGGTGTGTACTGCAGGTCGGTTACTACAGCAGGGGGCACGCCCGGGACATCTTCTGTTGGTTCACTCATCCGCGGACGGCGGAACTGGATCAGGTGCCAGCGGGCCGGCGCCTGGCGGCCCGGCGAGGCGGAGCTCAGTGGCGGCCAGCCGGCGGCAAAAGGTTTAGTTTCGCTGGGCGTCTGTGCGCTCAGGAGCTGGCTACATGGCTTGATTTGGGGAATTCCTGGGTCACCTATTCAGGGGATTGGTGGGGACGTGGGGTGTGAGTTGAGGTGTGGGCTAGGCTACGACTGGGATTGGGTGTGAGGTATGACCGACCGTGCGTGCGCAGTCCACCGCCTGTGCAAATATCCACACGTATGAGTCCATGTATAAAATGAACCGTATTTTTCGTATACGGGATTTTGGCTACCCGGGGCGGCCGACCATACTGGCCCCTACCGTGGCGCCGCCCCTGTATATAAGGAGAGACACCTCATATGTAATATGCAAGCTTGTAGCAATTGAGACATCTAATAAAGCTTCCCATTAGTAGTAGCTCATTGTGTGTGTGAATCACATCTCTTTAGATTGAGTCCAGGGCAACAACTAGAGAGCTAGTGGTTTGAGAACTTAGCAGTTCTAACAGTAAAGACACGTCTCTTGAGACAGACCCAAGAAGACCTCGACGAACTAAAGACGACAAACAAGAACCACAAAGATGAGCAAGACGATGATGCCACTGCCGGAAGGAGACGGTAGCGAAGGCTACTGCTTGCACGGCTCTCCTACTGCAGTCAGTTGACTTTTGGTCGTGGGAGAACATAAGGCTCAGGGTTTTTTTGGACAGTTTTTTTTTTTGCTAACTCAGCCCGATGGATGGACCCAACCAATTAGTGACATCATCAAAGCAATTATTATTTTTCGCCAGTGTTTTTGCCACTGTCAATCGTTGCACACGGTGCACTTTGTCATGAATCGTATTGTGGTGGACTGGTGGTTTTCCGCTAATTGTGAGAATAATGTGGTAGTTTTATGCATTTCACTCGCTGCCGCTGCATGCCTTTTTCTGTGATGCATTCTATTTTCTCGATGCCTTGCAAGCTGACTTGGGATGATTTCCTTAGGAAAAAGGGGATGCATGCGGCATATGGCTCTGCGACTCTGCTGCTGCTTCATATGCCTAGGGCAGTGGCTGCTTTTTATCACAAGCACGCGCTAAGATAAAATTTGCAGGATAGCTACCAGGCACTGCACTGGAAGATACACATGCGGCACCGCACTGGAAGATATACATACGGCGCCCCTAGATAGTGGTGTCCTTTTATCTTATGGCTGATGAACAATAAGAGCATCTCCAACAGCATGTGTATATTTGAATGTGTATATGTCTACATAGACAATGGTCTATAAAGATTCCTACTTATACACAACCAGTTTTGCAGCAGATGGTCTATACAGAATGTCTATATTCTCTTTTCTATATTTTAATATTAATTTTTAACTACCAATTGAACTACCATCGGTAGCACTGAATATATTTAGTAGCAGTAGCAACGATATATTTATCAGTACCACAATAAATCCAGTCAGCGGCATTATTTCAATAGTAGCACTAAAATTCAGTAAGTGCAGCAGCAGTCCAGGGTGAATACTCTAACCTTTATCTCTCCTCACCAATCTATCTCTCTTTTCCTCACTGAATCACGCCGCCGGCTGCTGTTTCTGTTAGTCTCTTGAACCTTACTCTCATGCTAGAAAGAGGATGACACTGGAGTTGGGGCAATTTTCTGGTTATTTCTCACACAATGTCATGCCAACCTGAGGGGTTGGGGATACATATTTATAGGAGGGCTGCTAGCCAGCCAAGCATATGCTAGATGCTAGTCTAAGATGCTAAATGTTAGTCTAAGATGCTATCCTAACTGCCTAACAGCCACAAGGACCATGTGCTGCAGCCAAAGATGCTAACTGCCTAACAGCCACAAGGACACAAGGACCATGTGATGCAGCCCCACAAAGACTGGACAGAGACTTATCCATCATTCTCCCCCTAAGTCTTGTGCGTCGTCTTGTGGGAAAGTTGGATCATCCCGATCCTGGAGCAGAGTTCGAGGAACTTGATCCTCCCAAGAGGCTTGGTGAGCAGATCCGCGAGCTGATCCGCGGTGTTGATGTAGCTTGCATTGATGCTTCCTTCTTCCAAGCAGCCTCGGATGAAGTGGTACCTCACCCGGATATGCTTGCTCCGTTCGTGGAAGACGGGGTTCTTTGCCAGAGCCAAAGCAGACTTGCTGTCCACCCTGAGTTGCACCGCTCCGGTGTCTTGGCCGAGGAGATCACCAAGCAGTCGAGCGAGCCAGAGGGCCTAAGTGCATGCGGTGGAGGCTGCCATGTACTCAGCCTCGCAGCTGGACATGGCCACCACCTGCTGGTTGCCCGACTGCCAGCTCACAAGGCACTTGCCGAGGAAGAAGAGAATCCCGCTTGTGCTCTTGCTGGTGCCGATGTCGCCGGCGTGGTCGCTGTCGCTGTACCCGACGAAGTGTGTCGCCCCAGGACACCTAGGGTAGTGTAGGCCGTGGTCGAGAGTCCCCGCAACGTAGCGGATGATCCTCTTCACAGCCTGCTGATGCTCCGTCGTCGATCGCTGCATGAACCGGCTGACGTGGCCGACGGAGAATGCCAAGTCCGGCCGTGTGTGAGCGAGGTAGCAAAGGCTCCCCACAAGAGCCGGTACTGTGTAGCATCCACCTCCTCCGTCGTGCTGCTGCGTCTCAGTTTCAGTCGCTCCTCCATTGGAGTGAGAGCTGGGTGGCAGTCGATGAGCCTTGCGAGCTCAACAACGCACTTGGCGTAGGCGGTCTGTCGAAGCGTGATCCCGGAGGCATCCTGGTGCACCTCGATGCCCAGATAGAAAGAAAGGAGCCCCGGATCACTCATCTGGAAGGCGGCCTTCATCTCCTCCTTGAACGCCGCCACCTCCGCATCCTTGGTGCCGGTGATCACCAAGTCATCGACATAGACGCCCACCAGCAGGGCAGTTCCTCCACTGCCCCGTCGGTAGACGGCCGCCTCGTGTGGGCTTAGCTCGAAGCCCATCCCCTTAAGCGTGGAGTCCAACTTGGCATTCCACGCCCTTGGTGCCTGCCGCAGGCCATAGAGGGCCTTGCGCAGGCGGAGTACCTTGCCTTCCTTGCCGGGGATCACAAATCCCGGCGGCTGGTGCACGTAGACCTCCTCCTTCAAGTCGCCGTTGAGAAAGGCCGACTTGACATCCATGTGATGGACACGCCAGCCCTCCTGGGCAGCAAGCGCAAGGAGGGGTCGCACGGACTCCATCCGTGCTACGGGAGCGAAGGCGTCGTCGAAGTCGACTCCCTCCTGCTGCAAGAAACCTCATGCCACCAGCCGAGCCTTGTGCTTGACGATGACGCCGGCTTCATCCTTCTTGAGCTTGAACACCCACTTAAGGGTGATCGCGCGATGACCACGAGGGAGGTCTGCAAGCTCCCAGATGCGGTTCGTCTTGACCGCATCCATCTCCAACTGCATCGCGGCGCGCCAAGCGGCATCTCCCTCGGCCTCCGCAAAAGACCGAGGCTCGCCGTCTTCACACACCAATTGCAGCTGCGCCTCCAGATCGCGGGACGCCAGTCCCGGCGTTGGCTGGTCGCCAAGGAGGTCCTCCATCGTACGGTACCGCAGCGGCTCACCGTCATGATACGCGTCGATGCGCTCCTCGTCGTGAGAGAGCGAGGAAGCAAACTCCACCGGGCTGGGAGCTGGTGCTGGAGTAGACGTGCCCGGAGGAGTGGCTATCGGTGCTAGAGTACGTGGCGTCGCCGGCTGTGGTGGAGCCGGTGAAGGGCTCGATGCCGCTGAAGTCATGGTCGGAGAGCGTGGTGTTGCCGGTGGAGTAGACGCCGGGGTCGATGGAGACTTGGGAACTGAGGTAGGCACACCCGATGAAGAACTGCTACCTACTCCCCCAGCCTCCTCGAAGTGGACGTACTCGACGATGAAGTCATCATACCTCGGAGTCAAGCCGTCGTCCACCGCCTTGTCCCACGCCCATCCTCGCCCTTCGTTGAACACAACGTCGAGCGTCGTGCGCACACGTTGTGTCTTTGGGTCGAGGATGCGGTAGGCCTTCGAGCCCTCCGCGTAGCCGATGAACACTCCTGGAGTGTTCCTGTCGTCGAGCTTGCCGATGCGGCCAAGCTCCTTGGCGAAAGCGAGGCAGCCGAAGACCCGCAAGTGGGAGACCGCCGGTTTTTGCCTGTGCCAGGCCTCGTATGGCGTCTTGCCTTCGAGAGCCTTGGTAGGCGAGCGGTTGAGGATGTAGACGGCCGTCGCCACCGCCTCTCCCCAGTAAACAGTTGGCATCCCTCTCCGCTTGAGAAGGGCCCGAGCCATCCCCACAACCGTCTGGTTGCGCCGCTCGACGACGCCGTTCTGCTGCGGGTTGTACGGCGCGGAGTAGTGCTGTTGGATGCCTTCATCGGCGCAGTACGACGCGAATTCAGCTGCCATGAATTCGCCGCCGTTGTCGGTGCGTAGTACGCGCAATTTGTGGCCGCACTCCGCCTCCGCAGCCACCTACGCGCGCCTGATGGCGTCCGCCGCCTCTCCCTTGCTGCCGAGGACCAGCACCCACATGTAGCGGGAGAGGTCATCAACAAGCAGCAGGAAGTAGTGTCGTCCTCCCGGTGTGGCTGGCGTCGCCGGGCCGCACAAGTCCCCGTGTACGAGCTCGAGCCTCTCATTGGCTCGGAAACTCGTCCGCTGGGGAAAGGGGAGTCGCCTCTGCTTCGTCATCACGCAGATGTCGCAGAATTGCTCCACAGGGTCGAGGCACGGCAGGCCTCGCACCATCTCCGTGGCACCGAGCCGCTTCAGGGCCTCGAAGTTAAGATGCCCAAAGCGCTCATGCCACTGCCACGCCTCGTCGTCCGGACGAGCTGCGAGACAGAGGGTTTGTGCCACCTGCACATCAAGGACGTAGAGTCGATTTGCACCTCTGGTTACCTTGGCGAGAAGGCGTCGGTGGCGATCCTGCTCGATCAGCACGCGCGAGCCATTCTCATCCAGCTATCTCAGGCTGATGACGGAGTTCCTCAGCGCGGGGATGTAGTAGACGCCAGTGAGCAGCCGGTGCTCTCCGGTCTTGGCGGCGAAGATGACGGAGCCGACACCCTTGATCTCCACGGCAAAGGTATCCCCGAACTTGACGGAGCCTCGCACGATGGAGTCAAGCTCGGCGAAGAACTCCATCGACCGGTCACGTGATGGGTGGCGCCGGTGTCGAGGCACCACCCGCTGGTCTTGTCCTTGCCGGAGCCGTCGCCAAGAAGGGCATGAGCTTTTGGCTCATCGAGATGGAGGAGAGCCGCTGCGGCCGGGGCCGCTGGAGCTAGCTCGATGCTCGCATGTGCCATGAACAGAGCCGGCTCCTCCTCCGCTTGTGCGACGTGGGCCTGACCGTGGCGTGACTGCCGACAGTCCTTGGCCCAATGTCCAGTCCGGCCACACTTGTGGCAGGTATCTTCTTTGCTTGTGCAACGAAGGAGCTTCTCGACAGCTCTCTCCTCGTCGTAGGTGTCATCTCCGAACTGCACCATCTTCTGCAGGAGAGTATTGAGACGGAGAGGTATTGAGACGGAGAGCAAAGTCATCAACGTCCTCACGTGGCCTTCAGCCAGGTTCTCCCACTCCTTGCGAAGGGCCTGCAGAGTGGACTTGCGGGCGCGGTCGCTGCCTATGCGGGCTGCAGCGACAGCGTCCCAAGCCTCCTTGGCAGTCCGCTTGTTGAAAAGCGAGAACTGCATCTCGGGCGGGACTGCGGCGATGAGGGCGTCCAACGCCCGTCGATCCTCATGGTAGTCGATGTTGCCATGCTGGACCGCCTCCCACATGTGCCGCACCTGGAGCCTGATCCTCATGACCGCGGTCCACTCGACGTAGTTGGTTTTGGTGAGGGTAGGCCACCCAGCACCGAGACCAACTTCCCTGACCACAGTCCGGACCCCGTAGAGGCCGCAGTCTTGGTCGTCCCAGCCGCCGCCGCCGCGGTGCACGCCTCCGTGCTCACCTGTCCATTGCGTCGTCCGCTCTTGTGTTGCACCATCGCACTCCGCGTTGGCGCAGTCTTCAGCAGAGACGGAGCTGTTGGTGCTGTCACGCAGCACCTTGACCTCCGCCGCCGCCTCACGTGCGGTGTCCGCTGCCGCTGCTGCTTCTGCCTCCGCTCTGGCCGCTGCCAGCTCCGCCGCTGCCAGCCTCGACGCCCTTGCTACCGCCGCAGCGGTTGCTGCAGCCGCTCGCTCACGCTCCTCTACCGCGGCAAGCTCGGCCTCCTGCCGATGCCGCGTACTCAAGGTAGCCGTGTGCTGAGAGTGGCCTGCAGACATGGCTCGCTGCTGGGGGGCTGCTGCGCGAAGGGCGGGTGGCTGCAGACAAGCTGCTGCTCGGCCGCGTGGAGGGAGAAAGGTAACCAGGGGCAGCCGGCGCTGCTGCTACTCTCTTGCTGGGCTGGGGCTGCTCCTTCCCAAGGGAAATGGGTGAGCAGGAGATGCTCAAGCTGCAGGATAACGAGGCTCTGATACCACTTGTTAGTCTCTTGAACCTTGCTCTCATGTTAGGAAGAGGATGACACTGGAGTTGGGGCAATTTTCTGGTTATTTCTCACACAATGCCATGCCAACCTGAGGGGTTGGGGATACATATTTATAGGAGGCTCCTAGCCAGCCAAGCATATGATAGATGCTAGTCTAAGATGCTGGTCTAAGATGCTAAATGCTAGTCTAAGATGCTATCCTAACTGCCTAACAGCCACAAGACACAAGGACCATGTGTTGCAGCCAAAGATGCTAACTGCCTAACAGCCACAAGGACACAAGGACCATGTGCTGCAGCCCCACAAAGACTGGACAGAGACTTATCCATCAGTTTCTCCACCAAACCTCAAGATCCACGCCCTCATCAACAAAAATCTAGCAGCAGCAGACTGGATCCGACAATATGGCTCATGGTGGCGGCCCGTTCCAGCCCTACTCATAACAACCACGCCACCGGCTGCTGTTTCTCCACCAAACCTCAAAGGATCCGGCCCAGATGGGCGCGCCGTCCGCCAGAAGATCCAGCACTGATGTGAGCGGCGGCACCTGGATCCAAGCGAAAGGAAAAATAACGTGACTCCTGGTGGTGGCGCGAGAGGCTCTCGGCTGAGGCAGTTGCTGTAACCACGATGTCTACATGTGGACGATGTGGAGGTAAATTTAGACGACGTGAACCGATAGACGACGTCATGGACGAGCTGCTGCGAGGTTGTTTTTGGGCCCTCGTTGTGTATATGGGTTTTAGACGATGGTATAGACGGGCTGTTGGAGATGCTCTAAAGCCTCACAAGGAAGCAACACACTCCAGCAGGCCGGAAACAATGCTATAACGGCCACCTAGATTATGTTATACAAGTGTTAATTCCCAGCACATCGTTAACAAACATCATTAACAAATAACACGAGCTTCCTCTAAACTCCAGTAACAGTTAATAATCTTGACTAAGAAGAAAAACAGAGCTAGTTAAGATGGATTTGGGAACTCACCCGTAGATGGATTCGCCGCCTCTGCCTGTTCCAGTAGGATCCCCACCTTGCACGATGAAATCCTACATGAACAATTCCGCCGGATAAGAAAACCACTCGCCGAACGGAACCAGGCGTGCCAGACGAGAATGGAGGGGAAGCAAAGCACGGACCTTGATGATGCGGTGGAAGACGACCTTGTCGTAGTATCCGCGGCGCGCGAGCTCGACGAAGTTCCTGCAGGTCTTGGGCGCGTGCTTGTCATACATCTTCCGGGTTGGAGCAAGTAGTAGCAACAAAAACGACGAACTATCAGCAGCAGCAACACGAAGAAGAAGGGAATAGAAAATCCCGGCTTCCGGTACCTCGACGGTGAAGTCGCCCATGGAGGTCTCCATGGTGACCTCCGGAGTCCCGCCGTCGGCGCCGCCCCACATCTCGAGGAGGCGACAGGAGAGGCAGAAGGCGGAGGGATGACGGTGGCGGCGGCGAAACCAGAACGAGAGGGGGGGACGGCGGCGAGTGGACTGACAAGTACTGGGTTCGGCCCGCCAATTGAGACGCGGGCCCAAATCAATCAGTCGCCCCCAGCCGATCATCTCAATGCAATCTATGCGCGAAGAGGGCTGCTATACGTACGACATAATTCGTACGATCCTTGTACGACGCGCAGCCAGGTTGCTATGAGCAGGGCAAAGGTAGCCGGACCTTGGGTTTGGGCCAGGCAGGTACTTGGGATAGAACCAGATAATAACATTAGTGATTCTAACAAAGTTGATAAATTTTGTATGATAAAATCGATATACGGTCGTTTTAAAATTCAAATGCGGTACCATAATGTATTTGGTAGACACCATCCAAAATGCACTCGTTGACGACGTCGTTCGCGCTCTTCGATGATGTCTGCGGGCTCGTCGATGACTTTGTCGCGCTTTCTAGTGATGTTTACGCGCTCGTCAACGTTGTCGCCACGCTCTTCGGCAACGTCTGCGGCGGCGCCGACGGCGTCGCCGCACTCTTCATTGACATCCGTACGCTCGCCGGTGACTTTGCCACGCTCTTCGGCGATGTTTGCGCGCTCGCCGACGACGTCGTCATGCTCTTCGACGACGTCCGCGCGCTCGACGGTGACTTTGCTGCGCTTTCCGGCGACGTCCGTGCTCTCGCCGATGACTTTGTCGCGCTCTTCGGCGACGTCTGCGCCCTCGCCGATGACGTCGTCGCGCTCTTCATCGACGTCCACACGCTCGCCGACGGCATCGCCGCACTCTTCATCGATGTCCGTATGCTCGCCGGTGACTTTGCCACGCTCTTCGGCGATGTTCGCGCGCTCGCCGACGACGTCGCCACGCTCTTCGACTACGTTCGCGCGCTCGACGGTGACTTTGCCGCGCTCTCTGGCGACGTCCGTGCTCTCGCCGATGACTTTGTTGCGCTCTTCGGCGACGTTCGTGCGCTCGTCAATGACGTCGACGCGCTCTTCATCGACGTTCGCACGCTCGCCGATGATTTTTCCACACTCTCCGCCGACGTCCGCGCGCTCGCCGACGACGTTGTCATGCTCTTAGACGACGTCCGCGCGCTCGCCGGTTACTTTACCGCGCTCTCCGACAATGTTCGCGTGTTCGTCGGTGACTTTGCAGCGCTTTTGGGCGACGTTCGTGCGCTCGTCGACGACGTCGCCACGCTCTTCATCGACGTCTACGCGCTCGCTGGTGACTCTACCGCGCTCTTCGACGACGTCCGCCCGCTCACCGACGGGTCGCCACGCTCTTCGGCGACGTTCACGCGCTCACCGACGTATGAAGACATCATGCTTGTTGGGGGGCCCGTGATCCAAACGGAAAAGACGCGCATATTTAATCTGTTTGAATGATATATACGTACAAACGAACAGAAAACAAGCTAAAGTTTGATCTGCTTGAATCTTTTTTTTAAGTCTTTGAAGTTGCCTTATTATGTCAATATTTGTGTTAAGACAAAAGATGAAGTCGTAGAAGGTGGTTGAGTTTATACCTCGTGTTAGACTTGGGGCCATGACATGACATGGGGCAGAGGATTAAGAAATTAATTCTGCCATGGAAGAAACGTCGTACAAGTATCGTATGAAACTTGTCGTACGTGAAGCTATTTCGATGCGCGAATCACTATTTAGCACGTATCTTTCCACGGGCTCATGTGGAGGTCATTTTTGACACGTTGTTGTAGCTGTCACGTGTCGCGCTTTAACTGCATCTTACATCGTAGTAACAACTATATCTGCGGATTTGGAGGCTCATCAAATACCCAGATATGATGTGTGCTAGAGTTTTCAAAGCCCGTTATTTCCCCTACACGCATGTTCTTGAAGCTACTCCAAAACCGGGATCTCCTACTCTTGGCGCAGCCTACTTCATGGCCTGGAGCTAGTCAAGGAGGGATACATTTGGCGCATTGGGGATGGTAGTTACTACCATCCGGATATGAACGGACCCTTGGATACCAAGGCCTTGGTCGAGACGTGTAATTACGCCAAGGAGGGGTAACTTACTCGAGTATGTCAGCGATCTCATCGACTCGGCGTCCGGATCCTGGGATGAGAGACTGTTCGGTTGACTTTCTGGCCTGATGATGTCCGCCATATTTTGCAAATCCCGCTGAGAGAAGGTGTGCCAGATTTTTTTGCTTGGAATTATGATAGCAAAGGTGTCCATTCTGTTAAGAGTGCCTACAAATTGCAAGTCAGAATAGGCAAGTCACTGCAACAAGGAGAGTTGGGGCCTAGCTCCACAGCGCTCGGTACAGAACCCAGCAAGGATGATTCATGGACCAGACTTTGGAGGATTCCAGGACCGTGGAACATTCAGATGTTTGCCTGGAGGTTGAAGCATGAGTCCTTGGCTCTGTGTACTAATTTAAAGAAAAGAGGTATTCCAGTGGAGGATACAAAGTGCTTATTCTGTGGGAGGGCGGATGAAGATGGCGGGCATCTATTTATCAAATGCAAATCAGCCAAGGAGGTCTGGAGAGAGCTGGGGCTGGAGAAGGAGAGGATGGATCTGGAAGACATTAATTCTGTCCACCGTGCTTTGGACTACATATGGAACTTGAGCGAAATGAAACGTATGCATATTCTCACCTTTTGGTGGCTTTGGTGGTCTAATCGCAACAAGCTCAGAGAAAGGGAGCTGCCAGATTCTGGACAAGCCGTGGCTAGAAGAACCAAGGCGAATGTGATTGAGTACATGCAGATATACGCCCAACCTAAACCTGGGAAGGGCCATACACTCTGGAGGCCGCCATTGGGAGAGCTGATCAAGATTAATGCCGATGGTTCGTATATCCCAGGCCAAGACGGATCTGGTTGGGGTGTTGTTGCGAGGAACGCGGCTGGTGAGGTGATTGCTGCACGGGCGGGTCGTCAAGGAAATGTGCATGATGCGTTTGCTGCAGAGGTTTATGCTCTCTCATATGCAATCTCACTCGCACCGATCTTGGGATTGTCAGAGTAATCTTCGAAACGGACTGCTCTCTGCTTCTGGAAGCCATGGATCTCTCTCGTGTGGACTCCTCGGCGTATGCAGCAGTGATTGAAGACCTCAAGTTTCAGCTCAAGATATGGTTTTCCAAGCATGAAATAACGGTGTGTCGTCGGGAAGCCAACTCTGTAGCGGACCAGCTGGCCAAGCTAGGTCGCATGTATGATGTCAGACACTATGAGCAGTGGGGGTCTAATGTTCCTGCCCAAGTGGCAGTTTGTGTTAAGGGTGATCTGCCCCTGGCACCGTTGAGTTAGTGTGTAATGTCTTTTCCTTAAAAAAACAACTATGGCTGCGTTTTAACAAGTTCTAATGGGAGAGTTGGGCATCACCACTGAAGCGTTGAGTGAGAGGTATCTTGGGCTGCCAACACTGGTTGGTAGGTCAAAGGATGGTACCTTCCAGTATGTTAAGGAAAGATCAAAAAATAAGGTTGCTGGATGGAAGGGACAAGGTTTATCCAAGGCGGCGAGGGAGGTTCTTGTAAAGTCTGTCCTGCAAGCCACACCGACTTACACCATGAGTTGTTTCCAATTATTCAAGAAAATGTGCCGGAACCCGACCACTATCTCTTCCAACTTCTGGTGGGGTTCAGCGAATGGTGAAAGGAAAGTGCATTGGGTTTCGTGGGACAAGATGAGTACACCGAAAATGGAAGGAGGAATGGGTTTCAGAAACAATGAGGTGTTCAATCAAGCTCTTTTAGCAAAGCAGGCCTGGAGATTAGTGAGTGCCCCAAACTCTTTGTGTGCAAAGGTCTTGAAGGAGAGATACTACAAAGAACACTCTATCATGTCGGCTACGTGCCCGAGTGGTGCATCTTTTACCTTCAAGAGTATTTTGTTTGGCCGCGACTTGCTGCGTGAGGGCATGATCTGGAGGATTGGAGATGGAGCAAAGGTCAATGTGATGCATGACAACTGTATCCCCAGTAGTGGATGTATGAGACCGCTGGGGGCGAACTATGTTCTTGGTATTACCAAGGTGAGGGATTTACTTAACCAAGATGGGCTGACTTGGGATGTTGGCAAGCTCAATCAGATGTTCCCAGAAGGGGAAGCGAAGGAAATCCAGCAAATTGTTACAGGGGGCTGTGGACATGAGGACTACCAAGCCTGGAACTATACAAAGCATGGTATATACACAGTTCGGTCGGGGTATCACATGATGATGGCGTTAAACAAGGCGAGGACCGGACAGTCGGGCTCCTCAAACTCCATAGCAAATCACAAGGCATGGCTATCGTTGTGGGATACAAACGCCCCTGGCAAGGCAAAAGTCCATGTCTGGAGAGTCATAAGGAATGGGTTGGCGGTCGAAAGCGAGATGCAAAGAAGACAAATCAAGTGAGGCGTCGTGTGTGTGGCGTGTGGACGGACAGAGACCATCTATCACCGGTTTTGGGCATGCCCCCGTTCCCGGCTAGTCTGGCAGATTCTGGGTTCGGAGAAGAGTCTTCAGGTGGTGATCCCACCGGTTCAGTGTGAGACTCAGAGCCTACTATCAAGCTGGCTGTTGGAATGGTTTTCTAGTGCAGCGGACGAAGCGAAGGAAGGATTGATACAGGTCCTGTATGGCCTGTGGTTGGCACGCAGCGAGGCGAGAGATGGACAATGCATAGCTGAGCCGGGCGTGGTTGCAAACTCCATCTTTCATTTCATGCAGGAATGGCGCGAAGCACATGTCAAGCCGCCAAAGTAGAAGCCCGACCTGGTGAAGGAGCAGTGGAGACCGCCCGAAGCCGGCTGGATGAAGGTAAACTTTGATGGATCCCTATCAAAGAACGACGACAAGGGAGGAACTGGTGCGGTTATACGAGATGATGCGGGCGCTTTCCGAGGGGCGGAGGCTAGGTTTTTTCAGCGATGGTAAACCCTAAGCTAGTTGAATTGCTAGCCTGCTGCCGCGCAATTATCTTTGGAAGTGAGATGGGCGTCGAGAAGATGGACCTAGAGACGGACTGCCAGTCTCTAGTGAGCAACATCATGAGCCAAGAGAAAGATTGATCAGTTAATGGTTCTCTGGTGGAGGAGATCAAGAGAAAGCTACAGGATAGAGAGTGTAAGATTGGCTGGAGAAGACGATTCGCTAATCATGCAGCACATGTGCTCTCGAAGTTTGCAATTGGCGATGAGAGAAATGAGGTATGGAGGATTTTGCCACCAGATTGTATCCTTCATGTAATAGCTAAAGAGATTCCAAAAGCTGTTTAATAAAGTTACGTATTTCCCCTAAAAAAACTATGGATGCGCACGGATTGTGGTTGTACATGTGGTTGCTCTTATGGCTGCGCGCGAATATGTGGCTGTCTGTGGTTGTGGCTGTGGCTCGGGCTGCGGCTGTGGCTCGAGTTGTGGAAGGGGCTCAAGCTATAGCTGTGGCACGGACTGTGGCGGGGGTTGTGGCTGTGGCTCGGGCTGTGGCAGGGGTTGTGGCGGCATCCGTGGTTGTGGCTGCGCGTGTGGCTATGGTTGCGGCTATGCGTCCGAAAGGCGCCACGTATCGAACACGGAAGGGCTAAAAGAAAACTCCGAAACGCACCAGAATGTGACACTTGGCACATTGGGAGCGCGCGAGTAACCTCCGCAAGGGGTACCCCTCAACTAGTGATTGACAATCTATCCGGAGATCATAGTGTAAGCGATTAATTGATGGGTAAATTTTAGAGTTGTTTGAAAAAAAATATACTTTTTAAATTTGATGTTTCTCTGATATATTTTTGGTTTCTTTGAAATGCTTTCAGATTTCTCTTCGAAACATTTCCAATGTTTTCGAAAGTTTTTTTGTTGACTTTCTCTAGATCTCCTAAAACACTCAGAAGATGGTTGATCCTTAAGTGTGTGGCTTTATAGGTTCTGTGAAGTATAAGCATGATCTGAAACATCTTTCGATCTCACACGGATAAATTTTTAGTGAACCTTTAGTTCTCGTGTATTATTCTTTTTGCTTCGCGATATGTTAAAAACAAATCCAAGGTGAGAATTATCGACATCCCCACGAGTTAACAACTTGTTCACTATGTTGTGGTTTTTGTTACCGGTTTTGTTCTCTTTCTCGTTCTCATATCCCGACATTCATGCGATCAAATCACACCTACTCAGACGATGATGGATATCATGACACCGAGAGGGTCCAAAGATATATCTTCATTGTGGAAGGAGCAAATCCCAGTCTTGAGTTATCCAGTCCTTTGTCATACTTTCTCGATTAACCCGTAAGTTATCGTTATGATCACCCTGTTAGGATTGACATAATGACATTAGAGAAAACTCAAAGTGCATCATCTGGTATGAAGGAATTCGATACTATCATGGTCTTAGGAATTATGCAAACTTTAACTTTCTTCGTGTTATAAACCATTAAATTATGACAAATGATCCATAGTATAACAATCAATTGGATATGTTCAGCATAAGTGTTCTTCAAACATTGTGTCCTCAAAGTTGTCGGCGTGGTCATGCCCATGATCAGGAAAATGAAACCATCATGCAACTCTTGAGATAGTCTTAGATGCGAGATTAGGAATATATTTTACCGTTTATTATTCTACATGTGCACATGAATTTCCCGCTGACCCTCGTGGTTATTGCAGACTCAGGAACCATTGCAGTTATAGCATAGAACATAAATATTAATTATGAACATGAAAATAAATAGTATCATTTATTATTGCCTCTAGTCCCGAACATGGAAATATTTCCAAGAATACCTACCAACCAGGAACGCGATGCCAACATACGATTCATCGTATTCTAGAGGCCGCCAACGCATAACACTATATGGATCCACTTTGAACTATCTCCCAAGCTTCATCCCGGTGTTGGAGCAAACACGCCGAATGGCGGAGCTCGAGGATGTCCACCACAGGGATGTTGCCACCGCCACACCATCACTACTTGAACATATAGCCACCAAGACCCATTACCAACCAGATGGCGAAACACCATGTCATGAGAATATTTGGAATATTTTTATTTACCATTGATATCGCCCTCACTGAAGCCGAGACGTCAAACAACTAAAACCCTAAACTACCGAGGACCTAACCCTCAAGCTACGGGAAACCGCACGCGCGGGATCTAGCGATCCTCCTTAGTATTGGCGATCGAGAGTGTACTAAAGGAGGAGAGTCGTCAGAAGGCGCGGTTGGATGGCTAGACTCCTTCACAGCGATGACTAGGCTTGAGTCACCGCACCCTAGAGAAAAGCGAGAGACACGAAAAACCACTTCATTCGCTTATAAAACCATACTTTATAATTGTGATTTATTGCATTGGGGTGTGCACAAAGTACCGAGGGATCATAATTTTTAATGTGTTCTATCGACTAGCCCTATCCCGACTTATATAAGATACCAAGTCTTAGAATTACAACAGTCCTAGTCGCCTACGTCGATGGAGGGGGAGTCTTCAACGGGTGCAGAGTTCTTGCCTATGCACCATCACTAGCCTTCGTCCTCATATCACG
Source organism: Bromus sterilis (assembly GCA_950022295.1). Taxonomy (NCBI): domain Eukaryota; kingdom Viridiplantae; phylum Streptophyta; class Magnoliopsida; order Poales; family Poaceae; genus Bromus; species Bromus sterilis. The sequence continues at coordinate 211,885,866 of OX465598.1, read as the reverse complement.
CTATCTCTCTGGTGGTCGCGTCCTATGGGCGCCCGGTGCGAAGAGGGGTATCTAGAAAGAGAGAGTAGTGGAGGTGAGCAAAGGTGTTGCTTCAACATCATGGGGTCTACCTCTTACCTTGTTGCAATCTATAAATCAATTTTGTCTGAATCTTGTGGTAGTTCTCTAGACATTGTGTTGATGATTCATTCTAGCCGTGTGCACATTGTGGTTCTTCTAGGGCTTGGTTCAAGCACATCGGAGTGGTATTGGAGTTGTAATTATTATTGTTCGTATGTTTTTAGAAATATGATTTCAAAGTTAACTTGAATTTTAAAAATTATTAGTGTCAATTTCAAATTTGATTTTCTAGTATTGAAAATTCTAAATTATGGGGCAATCTCACCAAGTCAATTAAAAAGGTCAACACGATTCACATTCACCACTCATCCTCAAATCGAACACTCCAATGAATATTCCCAACAAACTTTCATCCTTAAAACCGAACAAAATAATGACTAACATCACACATAACAGAAAAATAGGCTATCTCTAGCCAGTTAGTTGGGGATACCCACAACCATCCTAACCTATCTCACAAACCAAACACACTCTTACTGATGATAGTGCCGGGTAATTTTTTTCCCAATATCGCTAGTATGTTTTGAATAAGAGTTTTTGAAACACCCTTGAAAAGCTTCACCAAAAATAAAAAGTAGACCCTTAGACTAATTCTATGGAGCGGGACAATGTGAAGCTACTTCGTTTAGCTTGCTTTCTAGAGCGGTCCTGGATTTTAGGACTGCTCCATTCCACCAAAATCAGTTTAACTCCAACAAATCCACTTTGAAGCGTTTCATGTAGTAGTTGTAGCTTCACCATAGAGCGGTATATCAGATTTGCCTTCCAACTAGCTACAACTTTAAAATGAAAATATTTGATGGGAAATGTCTATTGAGGAGCGCGTGACATAAAAATGAAGGGATATTCCCTTACAGATAATATTGATGGGTAATTATCCTTCAACTTCATGAGGACATTTTGAAGTGGAGTTTTGAAGGACCCCGGAAGAGCTTCATAAAAAAAGAAGAAAGTTGACCCTAAATTTTAGTTTTTATGGATCGAGACAATGTAAAGTTACCTTGATTAGCTTGCATCTTTAAGATCGAAGCTTAATTTTAAAAAGCAAAAGAGTCTGAAAAAGACCCTTAGTCTTCTTCCTTGTTCTTCTACGAGCTTCTTCAATTGATGCCCTATGGCATTAGCCCGTTTTAAGGCATTTGGGGCCAAAAACATATCTCCAATAGTTGCGCTATCATAAAAAAATCATTTATTAGTAGCAAGAAGTACAACACCAAGTGTTGTAAATATACATCATGTAGCGACCCAATTCACACAGAATTGAAGTCTCTGTGCTCAAGTACCAGTCCCTGGATCGAACTCGCTGGCACACACAGTATTATAGATGTATATCAAAGTACAAGTGCATCATTATTACAACGTATGATCTAGAGTAAAATAAATAACAAGTTGCATAGCTCAAGGCTAGCTTATTCAATATAAATATAGCGGAAGCAAAAGCAAGTAACGTGGAGTCCCATCAACAGCCACATGCGAACATGCTGAGTGTAGACTCGCAACCCCTAAACGCACCTTACTGATCGTCTGAAAAACCTGCAACACCGAAGGTTACAGCCCGACAACGGGTCAGTACATCTGATTTGTACGACAAGTGACACGGAAAAGTTTATATAAAGGACCTACATCTACATGCAAGGTAAGTCAAAGGAAAGGCTTATGGTTTTGTTTTGCAGAAAGCCAGTTTTCTCCTGAACTAAACTAGTCAAAGTTTTAAGTTGAACTTACTACTTAAGAACGAACTGGGCACACCAGTCCCAACACCACACCATTTATTTAATCTTGCCCACTCAAATTATTATGGTGATTCATATGTCAAGATCCTCGAGTAACAGTAATGTCTAGTAGCTCAAGGATGTCCATAATTGGGGACACGGCTAATCATGATTAGTTTTTTACTCTGCAGAGGTTAGTACACTTTCCCCGCTGGACTCAACCCGAAGATTGAGACGAAGTCTTTCAGAAGAGGTCACCTACACCCAACGGCAAGCCGGTACCACCTATCACATCTACATCTGCTAGCTTTGCACGGGAGAGGCTCCCTACATCATACTCAACTAAGCTAGAGCCCATATGGACAGTGGTTGTACATGGAAGCTCCTAGTCACCAAGTATGTCTGATCTTTTTGAGCCTGGACGGCGCCCACTTACGTTCAGAGGGTAGCACCATGACGTACTGTCAACCACCAAACCAACCATTAGGGGTACAACCTGGTCTCACCCTTAGATAAGGCACGAGCCCCCACGAAGCACTCCCTGCCCGTCAAGAGGTGATTTCTATTTATGATAAAGTTGCTACACAAATTATTAAATAGCTCACATGCACTCCATGAATGTACACAACCCAAACCACGTCTACAAAGCAATAGCAATAAAGCAACAACACAGCTAGTTTGATCTATGGTAGACAAGTCAATACATGTGGCTATCCTAACTGGTTTTGCAGCAACAGTAAAATAAACTACCTATCATGCAATAGGGTGATATTTCTTAACATAATGCATATAGAAAATATAGGTATGAGTATGGTCAAAGCATCACTTTCCTTCTTGCTGGTCCTGACGGTCACAATCCTCACAAAACGAGGCGGCACACTCCGGACAATCTATACGAGCAAACATAGCACCAATCAATCATATGTTCAATACAAATATGCTCAAACAGTAATAAACATTCAAAGAACAGTAGAAAAAACTTGTCCAACAGTAACTAAACTTAAAGTACTTGTCAAAATAAAACCAACGCAAAAAGAAACGACGCAAACGGGCGCACCGGTAAAAAGTTACGGCTGCCGGAAGTTCAAATTTGGATCTGCTTGGGATTCAAATTTGAAAACTTCAAACTTCTTTACCACTTGGTCTACAGGCTAGATAATTTCTATACGGTCGCAACGCAACTGGAATCGCCCAATTCCGAGTTACGGTTAAAGAGTAGCCGCGAAAACGGTATCGGGGTGACACCGGGGGGTACCGGGGTCCTCTACCGTAAAAAGGACCCGGACGTAAATAAAATTTTTCCGAAAAACGCGATCGGGTCCTCAGACGGTTTGGATCCAGATCTGGATTTTTTTTCTTCTGAAAACGAATCTAACTTCTTTTTTTACAGTCTTCTCTTCTCCACGCACGGGAACCAGGCCATGGCCATGGCTCGGTTGCCTCGGCCAAGGTCGGCCGGCTCACAGCGGCCGTGGCCGGCGGCGGCGCTCGGAGGCGGAGGGGCGCGCGGGGCGGCCCGTGGCGGCGGCGAGCAAGGCGGCGGGGTCGGGCGCGGCGCGGCTAGGGCTTGGGGACGGCGGCTACACGGCGGGCTCACCTCAAAACGGCGTCAAAAACGAACTCCGGCGAACTTTCGCGGTGGTCCGGCGAACTCCGGCGAGATTCCGGCGAAACTCCGGCGATGACGTCGTCGATGATGTCGGCGGCGGCGGGTCCCGCGGATTAGATTAGGGCTAACCTAATAACGCTAAAAGAAAATAATCTAGCCCTAAACGGGGCTATTTATAGACAGCCTCTAGTCCCTTTTTTTAAAAAAAAAATCAGAGATAAATACAAAATCGGTCTGCGAGAAAAAAACAGACAGATCCATTAGGCCCAAAACAATTATAGAAAAATCACGGAAATTTATTTTAAAATTCCGTCTTCGCCAATATTTTTAAAATAATAAAACTGAGTTTTTAGCTTTACCAAAATATTAAATAAAAATAAAAACTTTGCAACTTTTTTTTAAATATTTTTAAAATACTTTTCTGGCATTTTAAAAATACCGAAAACTCCGAAAATTGATTGAAAAACTTTTCCGGAGCATAAATAAATTCCCAAAATAATTTTAGAAAATATTTATAACTCCAAAGTAAAGTTAAAAAGTCTCCCAAAATATTTTAAACTATTTTCAACAAATTAAAAATGGGGATAAGTCCTTTTATATCCTCTCCAGCGAACTGCCATGTGTTGAAAAATGTTTAAAAATATTTTAAAACTCCAGAAAAAATGCGGAAGCAGCATGAGATGCATATGATGATCTATTAACATCCGAATTTAGAAAATTGGGATGTTACAAACCTACCCCCCTTAAGGTGAATCTCGTCCTCGAGATTCGGGCTGGCTAGCAAAGAGATGCGGGTGGTCTTGCTTCAGATCTTCCTCACGCTCCCAAGTTGCTTCCTCTTCGGTATGATGATCCCACTGAACCTTGCATAGCCTGATCGTCTTGGTGCGGGTAACTCTCTCGGCAGTCTCCAGAATCTTCACAGGTTTCTCCTCATAAGTCAGGTCACTCTCCAACTGAATTGCCTCAAGTGGCACTGTATCTCTCAAAGGAATATCTGCCATCTCTGCATGACACTTCTTCAGCTAGGATACGTGAAACACATCATGAACTCCTGACAAAGCTTCTGGCAACTCCAACTGATAAGCTACCTCTCCTCTGCGCTCCAAGATCTTGTAAGGCCCCACAAAACGTGGTGCTAACTTGCCCTTGATTCCAAACCTCTTGATTCCGCGAATTGGTGAAACTCTGAGATACGCACGGTCTCCAACCTCATAGGTTACATCCTTGCTCTTAGCATCTGCATAACTCTTCTGCCTGGACTGTGCTATCTTCAGTCTATCACGGATCAACTTGACTTTCTCCTCAGCATCTCTGATCAGGTTAGGTCCAAACAACTGACGTTCTCCTACCTCATCCCACATCAACGGAGTCCTGCACTTCCTGCCATACAGTAACTCGAACGGTGCCATCTGAAGACTAGCCTGGTAACTGTTGTTGTATGAGAACTCAGCATACGGTAAGTTGTCATCCCAACTCGAACCATAATCCAACGCGCAAGCCCTCAACATATCCTCCAAGATCTGATTGACTCTATCGGTCTGCCCATCTGTCTGAGGATGGAACGATGTACTGAACTCCAGCCTAGTGCCCAAGGTCTCATGCAACTGACGCCAAAACTTCGAAGTAAACTGAGTACCTCTATCAGACACAACCTTGCTTGGAACTCCATGCAAACACACGATCCTAGACATATAAATCTTGGCTAGCTTGGCACTGTTGTAAGTTGTCTTCACTGGAATGAAGTGAGCAACCTTGGTCAAACGATCAACAATCACCCAAATAGAATCATATCCTGACCGAGTCCTGGGTAAATCAGTAATAAAGTCCATACCTATCTGATCCCACTTCCAATATGGTATAGGCAAAGGCGGCAACAATCCTGCTGGCTTCTGATGCTCAGCTTTGACTCTCTGGCAAACATCACACAAGGCAATATACTGAGCTATCTATCGCTTCAGGCTAGGCCACCAAAATCTCTCCCTCAAGTCCAAATACATCTTGGTATTCCCGGGATGAATAGAATAAGTTGAATCATGTGCCTCCTGAAGAATCAACTTCCTGATCTCTGCATCTTGCGGTACACAAATGCGCTTCTCAAACCAAATGGCTCCATGCTCATCCTCACGGAAACCCTCTGCTTTTCCCTTGGTCATATTCACGTTTATCTCATCAATTTCTACATCACCCTTCTGAGCCCCTCTGATTCTTTCCAACAGATTTGGCTTCACTTCCAATGTTGCCACATATCCCTTAGGAACTATCTCCAACCTGAGATTCTTGAACTGCTCACATAACTCACGTGGCATATCCTCAACATTAGCAACATTGATATGACTCTTACGGCTCAATGCATCAGCAACCACATTCGCTTTACCAGGATGATACTGCGCATTCAAATCATAATCCTTATAAGCTCCAGCCATCTACTCTGCTTGAGATTCAAATCCTTCTGAGTAAAGATATACTTCAAACTCTTATGATCAGTAAAAACATCACAATGATTACCAACAAGATATTGCCTCCATGTTTTCAATGCATGAACAACTGCAGCTAACTCCAAATCATGTGTAGGATAGTTCTGCTCATGGTTCTTAAGCTGACGATAAGCATAAGCAACAACTCTACCTCCTTGCATCAAAACACAACCAAGTCCTCGACGAGATGCATCACAATATACTTGGAAATCCTTATGTACATCAGGCAAACATAAAAAAGGTGCAGTTACTAACCGTTTCTTCAACTCCTGAAAGCTGGCTTCACATGCCTCACTCCAAACAAACTTGTTCTCTTTCTTCAACAGATCAGTCATCGGTTTTGCAAGTTTGGAGAAATTCTCAATGAACCTCCTATAATATCCTGCAAGACCCAAGAAACTGTGAATGTCTCCAACTGTCGCGGGTGTCTCCCATTCTGTAACTGTTGAAACCTTGGATGGGTCCACAACTACTCCTTCTCCTGACACAACATGTCCAAGGAATCCGACCTCCTTCAACCAAAACTCACACTTGCTGAACTTGGCATACAACTTGTGTTCCCTGAGCTTCTCCAATACCAAACGCAGATGTGCCTCATGCTCTTGCTCATTCTTGGAATACACCAATATATCATCAATGAATACCACAACGAATTTATCCAAGAACTCCATAAACACCTTGTTCATCATATTCATGAAGTACGCAAGAGCATTAGTCAATCCAAATGACATAACAACATACTCATACAACCCATACCTTTTAGTAAAAGCAGTCTTCGGAATATCCTTCTCCCGAATCTTCACTTGATGATAACCAGAACGAAGATCAATCTTAGAGAATACACAAGCTCCCTCCAACTGGTCAAATAGATCATTAATCACAGGTCAAGGATACTTGTTCTTGATAGTAACATCATTCAGAGAACAGTAATCAACACACATCCTCTGGGTTCCATCCTTCTTCTCAACAAACAACACTGGAGATCCCCAAGGTGACGAGCTTGGGCGAATGAACCCCTTTGCCTGCAACTCTCTGATCTGTTCCTTCAACTCTGCAAGTTCATTAGCGGGCATCCTATACGGTCTCTTAGAAATAGGCCCAGTTCCTGGTATTAAATCAATAAGGAACTCAATCTCCCTATCCGGTGGCATACCTGGCAACTCCTCCAAAACACATCCGGATAATCCCTCACAACACACACATCATCCAGGCTACCCCCCTTAAGAGAATTCACCTGAGCGTGCTGATGCTTATACTTGGACACATATCTGATCTTCTGTCCACTTGGTGTACTGAGAGTGATAGACCGACTGGCACAATCAATAACACCTTGGTACTTGGCTAACCAATCCATGCCCAATATAACATCCAAACCTTGTGACTTCAACACAATCAAGTCCGTAGGAAAAACATGCTTCCCTATGGCTAGGCTCAACTGATAGCATCCCAAACTAGCTGACATCTCCGCTCCCGGTGAACTTATGAGCATAGATGACTTAAGAACTACGGTAGGTAACTGATGCTTATCCACAAATACCCTCGATATGAAAGAATGCGATGCACCAGAGTCAAAAATAACAAGTGTGGGTACTGAATCGATAAAAAACTTACCAATCACAGCATCACGCTCATCATAGATCTCCTCCACGTTGACATGGTTCACATGCCCCTTGTTGAAAGGATTGGGCTTGCTGACTCCAGAATTCCCATTGTTGTCCTTGTTCTCCGGGCACATGTTGGAGTAGTGTCCCATCTTCCTGCACTTGAAACACTGAACTCGACTAAGGTCCTTCTGAGCATTCACCACTTGACGGTTCTGGTTGTAGTTCTCTCCATTTCCATTTCCTTTACCATTGCCATTCTTGTTACCATTGTGGTGGTTGTGGCCATTATGATTGTGACCATTACCTCCATGATGGTTGTGTCCTCCACTGTGAACATGGCCATTCCCACCATTGTGGTTATATCCATGGTTATGTCCTCCATTGCCAGCATAGGAATTGCGTGGCTTCTGATGCGGTCCAGAGTTATACTTGCCACCATTGTTGTTGTTGTACTTACTCTTGCGGTTTTCAATGGCATGCTGCTTGCCTTCCAACACAATAGCTTTGTCTATGAGCGCCTGGCAGTTAGCAAAGGTAGCCACTGTCAACTGGACTCCCAACTCATCATTCAGCCCCTCCAAGAACTTCTCCTGCCTTGCAGCATCATTCCTGACATCATCTGGAGCATATCTGGCAAGCTTGTTGAACACCTCAACATACTCGGCCACTGAACGGCCTCCCTGACGCAAACTGTGAAACTCCTTTTTCTTCAAGCTCATGGCGCCTGCGGAAACATGTGCGGCGCGAAAAGCAGAATTGAACTGCGCCCAAGTGATGGTGTCGATGGGGTAAGTCAGCAAGTAGTTGTCCCACCATGCTGCGGCAGGACCCTCCAGCAAATGTGAGGCAAACCTCACTCTCTCGGCCTCGGTGCAGCCAACAGTCTCCATATTCCGGCCCACTGAACGAAGCCAGTCATCCGCCACTATGGGCTCAGGAGTGCTAGAGAACCTTTGAGGATTCAACCTCATAAACCTTGCAAGCGTGTCCACAGGTGGTGGTGGTGGCGCGTTGTTGTTGTTGCCCATGTTCTGAGTGAGCAACTGGATCAGCTGAGCTTGTCCTTGAAGTAACTGCTGCATGTAAGCTGGCACACCATTGTTGTTGTTCCCATTCCCCGTGGGATCACGTCTCGGCGACATCTGTTGGGTAAGAATAGGTAAGATTTAGACAGAAAGTAGCTAGGGAAATATACTCCTACCCATATGCTTATGATGATCATGGCAAGCATTATATATACAATACAATACATATATCACCAATCAACTTCACCAAACAATATCACCATAGCATCAAACATATAACAATCATCAACCAATGCACTCATACGGAAAACCATCACATATCACACCATATAGTTTAAAATATCTTTTATAACTGATATAAGATCCTCAAAACAACCTCGGGTAATATAAGATCCTCAACACAACCACGAATAACATAAGAGTATATCAAGCAACCTAGTATTGCCACACTGAATAAGTCGACATGGTCAAATACGCTAACACGATAACGGTAGTAAACTAATAGCCGGTGAAGTAATTCTTAATGCTGTCTTTGATAAACAACATGCGGTATTCGCGCCCGCTAATGCGGTTGCGCCTTTTGGGACTCGGCTCCTCTTCTTCTGCCGAGGTGTCTACTTCTGGCTCCTCTTCTGGTTCTTAAATCCCATTGGCCTTCATCTTCTCCTTCAGCCTTGTCATCTCTGCTTGCATCTCCAACTTCTCCTTCTTCAGCTTGTTGTTGTCCCTCTTTAGCCTGGTGTTCTTCTGCTGCAACTCAGTGATGGTGTAGAGGTCTGACTGAGTGCACTTCTCCAGGCAATGGATGCGCTTCTCCAGGCTTTGGATGATGTAGCAGGTTGTACCTGGCCAAATGGCCCCAGGCACATACCTGAACCTCTTTGGTATTATGTTCCCCGATGGGAGAACCTTGGCCCTCTCCGCGTACACCGTACCCTTTAGTCGGGCGGAATACGTCTCCACAATGCGTCCAAGAGCTATGTGAGCGGCCATGCGCACACACCACTCCTTCTCCTGGGCATGCACCTCGAACGACTCCATGATCACCCTTTCCTCATTCTCCATGCTTCCAAGGATGAAAGTCTCCACTTGCCAGTAGTCATCAGCTCCCCTTGTCTCCACGATGTCCGGCTAAAAGACCAGCGCGTAGATGTTCAGGTAGTGGAAAATCCCCCTGAGCTCAGGTCTAAACGCCATAGTGCGGTATGATATAGTGGTCATCTATAATCAAAGAGAGGTAAGGCAAGATTAGAATAGGTATGGATACGAGATAGAGAAGGTAAGTAAGTATAAGACAGAGTGATATAAAGTAATATTTTTATTCCTATGGCTTTTCTAATCCATTTTCTAGGGTCACGTCCTACAGTCAACACACTGCTCTGATACCATCTGTAGCGACCCAATTCACACAGAATTGAAGTCTCTGTGCTCAAGTGCCAGTCCCTGGATCGAACTCGCTGGCACACACAGTATTATAGATGTATATCAAAGTACAAGTGCATCATTATTACACCGTATGATCCAGAGTAAAATAAATAACAAGTTGCATAGCTCAAGTCTAGCTTATTCAATATAAATATAGCGGAAGCAAAAGCAAGTAACGTGGAGTCCCATCAACAACCACATGCGAACATGCTGAGTGTAGACTCGCAACCCCTAAACGCACCTTACCGATCGTCTGAAAAACCTGCAACACCGAAGGTTACAGCCCGACAACGGGTCAGTACATCTGATTTGTACGGCAAGTGACACGGAAAAGTTTATATAAAGGACCTACATCTACATGCAAGGTAAGTCAAAGGAAAGGCTTATGGTTTTGTTTTGCAGAAAGCCAGTTTTCTCCTGAACTAAACTAGTCAAAGTTTTAAGTTGAACTTACTACTTAAGAACGAACTGGGCACACCAGTCCCAACACCACACCCTTTATTTAATCTTGCCCACTCAAATTATTATGGTGATTCATATGTCAAGATCCTCGAGTAACAGTAATGTCTAGTAGCTCAAGGATGTCCATAACCGGGGACACGGCTAATCATGATTAGTTTTTTACTCTGCAGAGGTTAGTACACTTTCCCCGCTGGACTCAACCCGAAGATTGAGACGAAGTCTTTCAGAAGAGGTCACCTACACCCAACGGCAAGCCGGTACCACCTATCACATCTACATCTGCTAGCTTTGCATGGGAGAGGCTTCCTACATCATACTCAACTAAGCTAGAGCCCATATGGCCAGCGGCTGTACATGGAAGCTCCTAGTCACCAAGTATGTCTGATCTTTTTGAGCCTGGACGGCGCCCACTTACGTTCAGAGGGTAGCACCATGACGTACTGTCAACCACCAAACCAACCATTAGGGGTACAACCTGGTCTCGCCCTTAGATAAGGCACGAGCCCCCAGGAAGCACTCCCTGCCCGTCCAGAGGTGATTTCTACTTATGATAAAGTTGCTACACAAATTATTAAATAGCTCACATGCACTCCATGAATGTACACAACCCAAACCACGTCTACAAAGAAATAGCAATAAAGCAACAACACGGCTAGTTTGATCTACGATAGACAAGTCAAGACATGTGGCTATCCTAACTGGTTTTGCAGCAACAGTAAAATAAACTACCTATCATGCAATAGGGTGATATTTCTTAACATAATGCATATAGAAAATATAGGTATGAGTATGGTCAAAGCATCACTTGCCTTCTTGCTGGTCCTGACGGTCACAATCCTCACAAAACGAGGCGGCACACTCCGGACAATCTATACGAGCAAACATAGCACCAATCAATCATATGTTCAATACAAATATGCTCAAACAGTAATAAACATTCAAAGAACAGTATAAAAACTTTTCTAACAGTAGCTAAACTGAAAGTACTTGTCAAAATAAAACCAACGCAAAAAGAAACGACGCAAACGGGCGCACCGATAAAAAGTTACGGCTGCCGGAAGTTCAAATTTGGATCTGCTTGGGATTCAAATTTGAAAACTTCAAACTTCTATACCACTTGGTCTACTGGCTAGAGAATTTCTACACGGTCGCAACGCAACTGGAATCGCCCAATTCCGAGTTACGGTTAAAGAGTAGCCGCGAAAACGGTATCGGGGTGACACCGGGGGGTACCGGAGTCCTCTGCCGTAAAAAGGACCCGGACGTAAATATTTTTTTTCCGAAAAACGCGATCGGGTCCTCGGGCGGTTTGGATCCAGATCTGGATTTTTTTTCTTCTGAAAACGAATCTAACTTCTTTTTTTTCTAGTCTTCTCTTCTCCACGCACGGGAACCAGGCCATGGCCATGGCTCGGTTGCCTCGGCCAAGGTCGGCCGGCTCACAGCGGCCGTGGGCGGTGGCCAGGAGGCGGCGGCGGCGCTCGGAGGCGGAGGGGCGCGCGGGGCGGGGCGGCCCGTGGCGGCGGCGAGCGGCTCGGCCGGCCGGCTCGCTCCGGCCAGCGGCGGCCCGACGGCGGCGAGCAAGGCGGCGGGATCGGGCGCGTCGTGGCTAGAGCTGGGGACGACGCTAGGGCACGGGGACGGAGGCTACACGGCGGGCTCACCTCGAAACGACGTCAAAAACGAACTCCGGCGAACTTTCGCGGTGGTCCGGCGAACTCCGGCGAGATTCCGGCGAAACTCCGGCGATGACGTCGTCGATGATGTCGGCGACGGTGGGTCCCGCGGATTAGATTAGGGCTAACCTAATAACGCTAAAAAAAATAATCTAGCCCTAAACGGGGCTATTTATAGACAGCCTCTAATCCCCCTTTTTTTAAAATCGGAGATAAATACAAAATCGGTCTGCGAAAAAAAACAGACAGGCCCATTAGGCCCAAAACAATTATAGAAAAATCACGGAAATTTATTTTTAAATTCCGTCATCGCCAATATTTTTAAAATAATAAAACTGAGTTTTTGGATTTACCAAAATATTAAACAAAAATAAAACTTTGCAAATTTTTTTTAAATATTTTTAAAATACTTTTCTGGCATTTTAAAAATACCGAAAACTCCGAAAATTGATTTAAAAACTTTTTCGGAGCATAAATAAATTCCCAAAATAATTTTAGAAAATATTTATAACTCCAAAGTAAAGTTAAAAAGTCTCCCAAAATATTTTAAACTATTTTTCAACCAATTTAAAATGGGGATAAGTCCTTTTATATCCTCTCCAGCGAACTGCCATGTGTTGAAAAATGTTTAAAAATATTTTAAAACTACAGAAAAAATGCGGAAGCAGCATGAGATGCATATGATGATCTATTGACATCCGAATTTAGAAAATTGGGATGTTACACATCAGTTGAGCGACTGTTGTCGTGGGAAAGTCACAGGAGATGTCCTCATTAGAGAATTTAGTGTGGGACCTTTGTTGCGAGGTGGTTTCGAGGAGGTGAGTCGGCGTGAACACATGACATGAGATTTACCCAGGTTTCGGCCCCTCGAAAGCTAAAGACCTACTCCTACTTTTCTATTATATGGTGTCGACTTCTCAAATACAAAGGTGCGAGGTCGCTGCCTATGCCTTGAGGGGATCTAAGTTGAGTTGTTCTGTTTGGACCAAGGGGGCGGCTTATAAAGATGTCGGGTCCCTTGAGTTACACGAAACCGACTCCGACTAAAGATGGAGTCCTAGTCTACTTTACAAACATAGTTTCTTATCGTATAAGGTAAGTCTATTTCCTTCTACTACCTTCTGGCTTCATGGTGTCACGACTCGGCCCAAGCCGAGTCTTCTTCTCAGCCTTCACCTTGAGAGTCGGCCCGGTACTTCCGTATACCGGGTCATGGCGTTGGGCCATCCCCCGACATTAGCCCCCAAGATTGGCGAGACGCTTCAGCTTCACGACGATCTTGTTAACTTTATTCATATGCTGACTTTCAGAATACGACTTCCGTTAAGCCTTGCCAACACATTTATGGTAGCAAATCTTGTCCTCCATTTATTGCAGAGATTCAAAACCAATTCCCTAGATTGCTCGCTTATATTAACAAACATGCTCTTTTAATGCTGCGAGGATCTAGGAGATTTTCTGTTGGGCTGCGGCGCCTTGATTCTCGGCTGGTGGAGTCCTTATAAATGGACCTTTCCGATTCCCCCTCTCTTTATTCTATTCGAGCCGCAACCTCTTCTTCTTCCTCTCATTCTGACGCCGAGACACTTGAGCTTCTTCGCCATTACAGCGTGCGCCTCCTTCAACTCCGGCCACGCGGAAGAGATACAAAACCTTGTCAGTCCTATTAATCTTGCGAGTAAGCTCTCTCTGCATCTCCTTTATTTGCATCACGATCTATTTTTCTCGGTCGCCATTACCGTATTTTGCTCAAGCTCGGCGGAATAATATGAACCAGTGGTAGCTTCTAATGATGATACAGATTGGTTAGATCCTCATTCATAGACCGCCTCTAGGCTTGCTGTGTTTACCTTCTCACAGTCCGATCTCAGATCTGCTTGTAGACAGATAAAAATCGTCTCTGCCGTTACGGGTTCCGGGAGAAATTCCCCGTTTCTTGTAAGCTTTTGCTAGGTCTCGTAGATATAGTTGCTTCCTTATTTTGTGTGATTCATGTTTATGATAAACCCGACTCACAAACTTAAATCACACCATTGAGTTAGTCGTCTTTATTCCTCAACCGACTCATTATATTTTATAAAGCAGATCCTTTTCTTTGACAATGGTAAAGAAAACTGCCGGAGCCGGTCCTAAAAAGAGGAAAGAAGCACTCAAAAAGACGGCTTCCAAGACATTGGAAGCCAATTGGAGTGGTTCCCTGATACGGTGAGGATCTCTCACTCCTCGTTGCTTACCCCAAGTGGAAGGTGAGATGTAGCGTAGCAGCAAATTTCCCTTAGCAAAAATGCTAAGGTTGAGTATCGTCCAGGAGGACTCACAGAGATACAAGAAGGTGGTAAAGTGAACAATGGCGCCGTTCTCAACCAAGGGTTGCTAACTTCACCTGGACCTACACACAGATACAAATAACTTTGCTCCCAACGAGTATAGAGGAGTTGTCAATTCCTCCGGTCTTGCTGTTTACAAAGGATAAAACGCACGGGATAATGATAGTGATAGAAATTGAAAAGTAAACTAAAGATGTAAACAATGATATGAAGATGGACCGGGGTCCCGTGTTTTTCACTAGTGATGTCTCTCTCCCAAAAGACGATAAAAGTGCTAGCGAGGTAAACAAATCACAATTGGACAATTGACAGGATTATGAAGGCACCGCAATGCTAACTATGCTGCAAAGAAAGGAAGGGCTCAAAAGCAATGGGCAGTACGCCAAGGTAAGTAGACCGAAATCCATCTGCATCTACTACGAATCATCCACCTTGAGATATCTATCCAGAACATCTCGCTGGCATTAAGTTGCGAATCCCACCCAAAGTGTAAATCCAAAGCAACAGACAACTGCATTAAAAGAACTTTGCGTAAAGTAAACAATCCTTGCATCCGCAGGTACAAGCACCGTTGTTTTATCCCTGGTGGCAACAGCACATCCCCTAGTCTCATGTTTCTGTCACTCAAGCTAGACATCAAGGGGCTGAACCCAAAATCAAGCATAACGCTTCCTCTTGGAGTTGCAACAAATCACTTGGCCAAAGTAAAATACGGCAATGGAGAACATGCAAGAATTTACTCAAGAATAAAATATAAAAGAGAAGAACCAAATATATTACTCATCACAATCTGAACATAGTCTCATAATCCATCAGATCCCAACAAACTCAGCATAGCAACGACAGAAAATTACAAAGGTGCCTCGATCATGTGAGGCAGCTCACGAGGTCTCGAAAGTGGAGGCACAAAGAGGGGAGAGATAGATCACATAGCTACTGGTCACGGACCCATGGTCCAAGGGGAACTACTCACGGTACATATGGGAGGCGTCCATGGCTATGGATGGTGTCCCGGAGGGGGTAGCTTCTCTCGGCAGGGTGCCGGAGCAGCTTCTCCAGGCAGCCCCGATCTTGAAATGGCGGTGGCGGCGGTTCAGAGGCGAGATCGCAAAAAAGGGATCCCCATTAGGGGTTTCCACCCCGAGGGATAAATATAGGAGGAGGGGGTGTCGAGGGGACCCACTAGGCAGCTAGGAGGCCTCCTAGCGCGGCCTAGGGTGGGGCCGCGCCAGGGACCCTCCTCGTCTCCTGGTGGCCGGTGGCCCCCTCTGCTGCCTTGGTTATTCCGTAAGCTTCTGGGTCGCTGATTTTTTATCTGATTTTTCCGGATCTTTTGGAGCACTTTTAATGGACGGAAAACCTGAAATACAAAAACAGCAACTGGCAGCTGGGTGCACTGGGTTAATAGATTAGTCCAAATATGCTCAAAAGTATATGAAAGTTCAAGGAAATCATGGCAAATTCACGCAAAACATGCATGGAGCAAGCAGAAATTATAGATACGTTTCGGACGTATCAACATCCCCAAGCTTAATTCCTGCTCGTCCTCGAGTAGGTAAATGATGACAAGCATAATTTCTGTGGTGACATGCCACACAACCATATAAGAACTTTGTAAGTAAAGCAATCAAAGCATGCAATTCAATTCAAGTCTTAACAAGCAAGAGTCTATATTAGCATTGACACAAGCAACAAAAGAACAAAAGGTGCAAGAGCTCTCGCTGTCCGTGACTCGAATGTCTCCAGATGGTGTTTGCGTGCAAGAAGGGGACTGGGAAAAAGAGAGAAAAAAGGTTGTTGAGAACAACTATCTACTAAAGTTTCACACTTGGTCTCCTTTGGATTCTTATCTTGACTCGTCCCCAGACCACTAGCCAAGTACAAGTCAAATTGATCCACTCCCTTTCGATATTTTGAGCACTCATGCAATGGATGAGCGTGAGCAAGAAAGTTGACACCTAAAAGGTGAAACAGAAAGAAGGTGGAGGAGGCAGGAAAAAAGGTGTGAAAGGCTCACATCAATGAGGACAATCATAGGCGAGAGAAGGCTATATGATAGATATGATGTGAGGAGTAGGGATTGCCATACAACGGATGCACATGTGAGCTAAAAGCTCTCCAAGGGAACTAGTGGGGGTGCATCTAACTTGCTTGCTCAAGAAGACCTAGAGCTCATTTGAGGAGGCTCATCATTGGAATATACAAGCCAAGTTCTATAGTGTGAAGGTCCCCACATAGCTATATGCATGATGATCATGTCTATGGAGTACAAGGGATAGAGGATGAAGTACTAATGTGGATCTGTCAAAAGGAATACTAGTGTGCCCCCTTCTCTCTTTTTATTTTTATTTTTCTCTTTTTTCTATTTTTGTATTTTTTTGGTGGCCTCAATGGCTCTTTCTATTTAACTCTCATTTGTCCTCTTCGGGATCTTTTGATTTTGTCCTCTTTGGGATCTTTTCCTCACTTAGGGGCAACACTCTATATTTTACAAGAATATAGGAGATCTTTCACACTTTACAAAGGTACTCACATAAAGAAGATATAACTATCATGATGCAAATGTATGCCGCTGTTAGTGTAGCAGGAACATGTAAGACATGAAGATCAAGTCATGAGAAGATGGATGTTGCATGGCAATGTATCTCGGAAAGGCTATGGAAATGCCTTGTAGGTAGGTATGGTGGCTGTTTTGAGGAAAGATATAAGGAGGTTTATGATGACAGAGCGTATCGTGCCAAGGGTTTGGATGCACTGGCGAAGTATGCGCCAACTCTCAAGGTGAGAAAGGGCAATGCACGGTACCGAAGAGGCTAGAAAAAGTATAGGTGGGTGGAAGTGTCAACTTTCGAATACTCACATTAGTCCGAAGAACTCATGCACTTATTATCGGTAACTCTCAATCTAATCGGGAGGTTCACAAAGAGACAAGTACCCCGAGGAGGAGTGTATGGGGGTTTGGTTATCCTTGCGCATCCTCGACTCATGGTACGTGAGTGTACTCTAATATTCGAACCCTCTAGAGGTTAGTGATCCATCTAGTAGCTAGAGTTCTCAACAGGGGTTTTTGGTTTTCGAAAAACACACGAATTGCCCAAAATACGACATCTATCACTAATAGGCTCGAGCTCTTGACACCAAAAGTTCAAACATTACTCTAGTCAATACCTCAAAACTATTGCAAGTTACTACTACAAAGAGAAAAGCAACTTCAACAACCTACTTCTAGTCAAGACACAAAACTCAGTGCAATAGGCAAACTCTCTAACAAGATAAAACATGCAACTTATAGAAAGTTCAACCTAAAGCAAAAGAAAAGCTCTAGAAAAACTAAAGAACTACAACTAAACAGAGCAGCAGCTAACAATAGAAAAAGAACAACTCACAGCTAAAAGAATAAGCATGCAAATCCTATGAGGAGTTCTAGTTCAAGCGGAGCGTGTATCTCTCCCACACACAAAAAAGTAAGCTGGGATCTAACTTGTTACTACAGCAAACAAAGCTAAATAAAAACTAAAACTAAAACCTAAGAGCGAGACGCTCCAAGCATAGCACATAACGCATGTAGTGATAAAATATAGTGCAACGAGAGACGAACTGATAATTGTTGGTGAAGAAGGGGATGCACGGGGGAATCCCCAAGCTTAGACGCTTGAGTCTCCTTGAATATTTATTGGGGGTGCACATGGGAATCCCCAAGCTTGAGCGTTTGACACTCTAGGATCTTCTTTCATCATCTTCCATCGCACAATTGAAAACTCCCTTCATACATAACTCATTGTAGACTGATTAGAGAGTTTAGTACCCTAATAAAATAATTTTTCTCTTACTGTAAATAAATATAATCTTGAAGAGCTACTGTTTCCCAAGATTGCCAAAAATAATTTGCAAAGAAAAAGAAAGCTTAAGGTTTCCAAAAGTCAAGAGAGACAAAACGTGGCAGAATCTGTGAAAAACAGAACAACAGGTAGAAACGAATTTTATAGGGGTACTTCTGCAACTCAAATAAAAAAACTCAGAATACATGCAAGTTTCGGAATTGTATAGAGCATGCTGTGTAAAAATTTCAGCTCAAAAAGATGAACTGGGATTTTTCGATGATTTTTATAGTCACGAGGACAGAATCTGTTTTCTGGACAGCATGTCACAACTTTCACTTCCCTTGTCGTATAAGGCTATAAAAAGCACAAAGCTGGAAAATTAATGATACAATGATGTTGCTACAGTAGTAACAATCATCAAGACCACTACAAACAGAAGAAAAGCAAAAAGAAAAACCTAAATTCGTTGTGGGCTGCCTCCCGAAAGCGCTTCTTTAGAGCCATTAGCTAGGCTTAAAGCAGAAGATCAAGTTTTTTCAAGAGAATAACTAGCCCGTGTGATGGACTCAAAAGGTAACTTAATCTTTTTCCTAGGGAAATGTTCCATCCCTTTCTTGAGAGGGAATTGGAATTTGATATTCCCCTCTTTGATGTCAATAACAGCACCAACTGTGTGAAGAAAAGGACGTCCAAAAATAATTGGACAAGAAGGTTCACATTCAATGTCCATAATAGTGAAATCAACGGGAACATAATTGTCATTGACAATGATAAGAACGTCGACGATCTTCCCCAAATGTTTCTTTACGGAAGAATCAACAACAAAACACCAAAAGAACAAGAATCAAAAGGTTTCAATTCAAGCATATCATACATTCTTTTGGGCATAACAGAGGTACTTGCTCCAACATCACAAAGAGCATAACAAGAGAAGTTATTTAATTTGATTTTTATCATAGGATCCCAACCATCTTCTAGCTTCCTAGGTATGGAGGCTTCTAGTCTAAGCTTCTCCTCCCTAACTTTGATTAGAGCTAGCGTATCTCGGATGTTGGGAGGATCAAGTCATGAGAAGATGGATGTTGCATGGCAATGTATCTCGGAAAGGCTATGGAAATGCCTTGTAGGTAGGTATGGTGGCTGTTTTGAGGACAGATATAAGTAGGCTTACGATGACAGAGCATTTCGTGCCAAGGGTTTGGATGCACCGGCGAAGTATGCTGTAACAGCCCAGATTTCACAAAAATTAAAAATTTTGTTTTCAGTGTGAATTGTTTGATTGTATGATTTGTTTGCGGTGTTTGCATCCCCGATTTATCGATCGACGATTATTTCCCCCCTCTTATCTCGTATCGGACGAAGACCGACCCTTGCCACCCTGACACTCGACCTTTGCGACACCGGGTTTCACTCGATCACCGTCGCAAAAACCGCACGAGACCAGCCGCAGCCAACGGAACGAAAAACCCTGTTTAATAAGTAAACGGGATATTTTTATAGGGCGCCAGAAAGTGTTCTTGGAACTGTTCCAACGCGAGGTGAACACCGCCGGCTCGACGCGTTGATCGCGCAGTTCAAAGTTTTACCCGAATCGGAGGTCCTGTGGACCCCCGGCGGTCAGAAACATGAACACCGCGCGCGCGAGAGAAAAATCTGGGATGTTTTTGCAAACTGCCATCCACCTGGGCTATATAAAGACCACCACACTCCCACCCCTTTCTAGGGTTTCCCTAGCCACAAAATTGCAGCCACCCCCTCAGTTTTGCCACAAAAATTACCCCCTAGTCCTTCTCTCCCCGAAACCCTAATCTCAGGCAATTTTCAGCCATCAGATCTGAGATCTGTGGCTCGGATCGCGCCACACAGCCCCAAGCCAGCTCCTCCACCAACCTCCAGCCGCCGGGCCCCACAGGGCCCCGATCTGGGCCTGGAGGCCCGCCTCACCACCGCCCGAGCGCCGCTGGTTAGCCGGAGCCGCGCAGCGCCGGGTCGCCTCCTCCTCCCCCACTGGGCCGGCCTCCCTCCTCCTCTCACCTCCTCCTGACCGCCCTCTGCAGGTACACCGCGGGTCGGCGGAGCCGTGGACGCCGCCGCGCCATGGACGCAGCAGCCGGCCGGCCCGAGCTCCGAGCCGCCGCCGATCCTCGCCTAGAACGCCGCCGGCGAGTTCCGCGCTGCCACATCCGATCCGCCGCCGTGCCGCGTCCGATCCGCCGCCCTGCGCCGCCTCGCAACCGTCGCACGGCCGCTGGAGCCTGGCCGGAGAGGGTCGCCGCCCGTCGGGACCGGGACGAGCTCCTGTGGTTCCCTGTCGGCCGACTTGGGCCAGGCGCACCATCGCGGCCTGCTAGCATCCCAGTGGCCACAACCCAGCAAGCCCGAGGCCCATGGGTGAGCCAGCCCAACCCCCTTTTTTTTACTTTTCTTTCCGTCTGTTTTTTTCTTTTACCTCTTTAATTTTTTTTCTAAGTCCTGTGTAATTGTGCTGCTGATTCAGTTTCGCGTAGTAATTTGCGAGTAAACCGTAGCTCGGATCGTGTTGCGCCCAAAAGACGAAGTGTTTAGTTTTGCGTGTACTTCAATCCATATTTTGTGAGCTTTTGCATCTGAGGTCATCTTGATTGTGTAATTGCTGGTCAAACAGGGCCACTGGTCGTTAATTGCAACTGCTGCTGTTAAACTGTCTGAAAACTGTTGCTTGATTGAAACTTCGGGCGACGGTTGCTTCGCAACCGTACGTCGGAATTGAGTGATTCATTTTGCGTTGCGTTAAGCATTGTTTATACTTCAGTTTCATGCATTCACATGCCATAATTTCTTGCTGCATCATGCTTGTATCTTCACCCAAAGTAGCTACCTTGCTGTTAGTGTGCTGTTGTTTATATTTTGTTGCAACTTTGGTCGACGAGTGTGTCGCGACCGTTTATCGGAATTGAGTCATTCCAATTGCATATTGTTAAGCATAATGTCTACTTCCATTATATGTATTGCATTGCCATGATATGATTTCTGGTCATATAGTTATTGAGCTCCAAAGTTGCTATCCCGCTGTTTGTGACAACCACCTCAGTTTTTCTCTAAGTCTGTAACTTCCGATGCCATGTTGCATGCTTAATATCTTTTGATCTATGATGCCTATTTGCATGATTATTTTTGTCATGCCTTCCCTGTCATGTCTACTTTAGTTCCATATCATTTGTGAGCATGTTTGCATTGATTATCCTGTTCATGCATTGCTCTAAAGTGTGCTTCCTGATGTTGGCAGATTGTGCCCGTAACTTGTATTGCTTGTATCTTTTTAACCGTAACTCCGTTTGGGGTGTTCTTTATATGTAATTTGATTATTTTTTCGTGTACTTTGTGTTTATGCTATTGTTTGCTGTTGTTAACCAACCTAAAATATGGTTTAGGATAGAACAGTACCAAATGTTTTAATCATCGTGCGTCACTTAGTGTTATGCCATGTTTAGGTTGTGCCTCACTTAAATTGACTAGCATAGCTAGTTTATCTTGGTGCTTAACCTTTTGCCATGTTTGTGTGCTATGCCATGCTTGCTTGAGTTGCCATGTTAATAACCGTTGGTTGATCACCTGTAGCTAAGCAACTTGAACCACTGTAAACGTGCGGTATTCGTCGTGTGTGACCGATACCCCACTTAAACTGTTAGTAACCGTTCTCGACGATAGATCCGTATCGCGTTGCCGTGTCGTGTGATGTCTTCTTGATCTTGTGTTACCCGTAGTAATAGAGTGCTTGCTCGTTGATTGCTTTCCAGTGTTTATCGTCTTGTGTGCTTTCGTGGGTACCTTCGGAGACGATGCGAGCTTGCGATCCACTACACCTTCGGAACCCGACTTATCAATAGGCAAGGACTATACATTACTTATGATCCATTCTATTTCAACCAGCGGTTTGCATGCTAGTCTAGGTTAGGTTCGATGTTTGATCCTACCACATGTTTACAGCCTCTTTCAAACCGATACAGCCATGTCCCTTCCCAGCAAACCTTGTACTGCTATGTTACTATTGCTCGTTGCTCAGCCCCGGCTTAGTATGCATGCTTAGGATGCTACGATGTTACCCTGTTACTCCTTGCTTTGGGATATCTCATTATTATATTGTTGTTGATGATATGATTATTATAATGTTGACTATATTCAACAAAGGATGGAAGGTCTAGGCTATCCCACCCCGACGCTTTGTTCCATTCGAGTCACCTAGGATCCGAGTTCCGGGTATTGGTTTTAAGACCGAGCGTGCCTAACCGTGTGTGGGATTTTATGGGGTCGCCTTCTCTTACCTACCCAGCTTCAAGCATTTCTAGTGGTGGCCCAAGCTGATTTACCATTTGAAACCGTGTGTGTTCTGGTCAGCTGCCAGTAGTTTTCAAACCAACCCAGACCAGTGAGGACATAGTTCCCTTGCTGGCCCACTTTGTCCGGCTGAGGACCCGGTTTCCCATGTGTGATTAACTGGCTATCCAAACCTGCGACAGACAGTAGAGACCGATTCGAGAGCGCGGTCGGCTTTTGAGTTGGGTGTGGACTCACCGGGGGCCACCCAGATTTGTTCGTTGTTAGTTAGAGGGACCTGTTGTTTCGGATCTCTTGGAACTAAATCATAAAATGGTTGCCTGTGATGGGTAGCAACTGAGAGAGATGATCGTGCGTGCAGAGCCTTGTAATGGGCAGTTGGTACACCCCTGCAGGGTTAAATCTTTTCGAGAAGTCGTGTCCACGGTTATGGACGACTTGAGACCTACTCCTTGTTCATAGACAACAACAGATGAGATAATCTTAATATAACTTGATCAACGTGTGTGTGCCTTGACTGCTTCTTCTTCGCCGGGATGCGAAGAGGAGGACAAGGATAGGATAGGTGTTATGTTTGCGTAAGTAGTGGATAGCAAGACTTGTTGGAGGCGATTCCTCATCGAATGCTTGGCTTCTTATCTTACTCTCTAGATCGTTAGCCACTTCATAAATGCTAGTGCGGCAGCAACCTCACCACTTACCCCTTCCTTACCGTAAACTACTACTTGTCCTAGAATGACGAGTGATGAAGTCCTTGCTGGGTCAGTTGACCACTACAGTTGGATGCTGAGTACTTCTGTACTCATGATACTACCCCCAAACTCTTTTCAGGGTTCTTGATCGACAACAGGTATGGTGAAGGGCCTGGACCCGTGTGGTTATGGGGATCGATGTTTTTCTCTTTGCCACTAGGCATTTGATTGTAGTCTGTACTCAGACATGTATCCTCCGCTGTGTTATTATATTAAGGCAGTTGTAAGCCGATTGTATGAGATGTTGTATCCTTGTATCTGTAATGTTGTGATATCATGTTGGAAATCCGGGGCATATGGCTATGCCATATGTCGCGGTGGGACCGATATGTGCTTCGTCCCCGGATCTGGATGGAAACATCTACATCTGGAACAGTACCGCATATCGGGCCTTACATATGCGCCAACTCTCAAGGTGAGAAAGGGCAATGCACGGTACCGAAGAGGCTAGAAAAAGTATAGGTGGGTGGAAGTGTCAACTTTCGAATACTCACATTAGTCCGAAGAACTCATGCACTTATTATCGGTAACTCTCAATCTAATCGGGAGGTTCACAAAGAGACAAGTACCCCTAGGAGGAGTGTATGGGGGTTTGGATATCCTTGCGCATCCTCGACTCATGGTACGCGAGTGTACTCTAATATTCGAACCCTCCAGAGGTTAGTGATCCATCTAGTAGCTAGAGTTCTCAACAGGGTTTTTTGGTTTTCAAAAAAAACATGGATTGCCCAAAATACGACATCTATCACTAATAGGCTCAAGCTCTTGACACCAAAAGTTCAAACATTACTCTAGTCAATACCTCAAAACTATTGCAAGTTACTACTACAAAGAGAAAAGCAACTTCAACTACCTACTTCTAGTCAAGACTTAAAACTCAGTGCAACAGGCAAACTCTCTAACAAGATAAAACATGCAACCTATAGAACGTTCAACGTAAAACAGAACAGCAGCTAAGAAAAGAAAAAGCAAGCTTAAGGTTTGCAAAAATGAAGAGAGACAAAACGTGGCAGAATCTGTGAAAAACAGAACAGCAGATAGAAACGAATTTTTTAGGGGTACTTCTGCAACTCGAATCAAAAAACTCAGAACATACGCAAGTTTCGTAATTGTATAGTGCACGCTGTGTAAAAATTTCAGCTCAAAAAGATGAACTGGGATTTTTCCATGATTTTTCTAGTCACGAGGACAGAATCTCTTTTCTGGACAGCATGTCACAACTTTCACTTCCCTTGTCGTATGAGGCTATAAAAGGCACAAAGCTTGAAAAGTAAAGATAGAATGATGTTGCTACAGTAGTAACAATCATGAAGACCACTAACAACAGAAGAAAAGCAAAAAGAAAAACCTAAATTCGTTGCGGGCTGCCTCCCGAAAGCGCTTCTTTAGAGCCATTAGCTAGGCTTAAAGCAGAAGATCAAATCTTTTCAAGAGAATAACTAGCCGTGTGACGGACTCAAAAGGTAACTTAATCTTTTTCCTAGGGAAATGTTCCATCCCTTTCTTGAGAGGGAATTGGAATTTGATATTCCCCTCTTTCATGTCAATAACAGCACCAACTGTGCGAAGAAAAGGACGTCCCAAAATAATTGGACAAGAAGGTTCACATTCAATGTCCATAATAGTGAAATCAACGGGAACATAATTGTCATTGATAATGATAAGAACATCGTCGATTTTCCCCAAAGGTTTCTTTACGGAAGAATCAACAAGACGGACACCAAAAGAACAAGAATCAAAAGGTTTCAATTCAAGCATATCATACATTCTTTTGGGCATAACAGAGGTACTTGCTCCAACATCACAAAGAGCATAACAAGAGAAGTTATTCAATTTGATTTTTATCATAGGATCCCAACCATCTTCTAGCTCCCTAGATATGGAGGCTTCTAGTCTAAGCTTCTCCTCCCTAACTTTGATTAGAGCATTGGTGATATGCTCTGTGAAGGCAAGATTAAGTGTGCTAGTGTGGGGGTCTCTAGACGTCTTGTGTAGGAAACCAATAACTTCAGGTAAAGTGAAGTTTTCAAATTCTAGATCACTACTCTCTATCAAGGAGGTAGTGATATCATTTAGGCTCACTTGTTTGAAAGCCTCTACATTCATAGAGGTTTCTTCATCTTTGGTTGAGGTGGTAGCATCACCACTGATAGGTCCAGTGGGACTAGGGGTGTGATGGGTGCTAACTGTTTGGACATCCTCAACTACTTGGATAGTGTCTACTGTGTGGTAGGTGGGAAGGCTCTTAATTCTTTCCTCTTCCTTGGGAATAACTTCTGGTTTGGCTGCCATTTGGTTTATCAAGGTAGATTGGGTGTGAGACATGTTTGAAACATAGGTCTCAATGGCAGTGAGTCTAGTTTGGAGGCTGGAAATATCACTATTTAGGCCCTCAAGTTGTTTACAAATGTTTTGCAGGATAGAGGAGTGCTCATCTAACCGTCTGGAAAAGGCCTTGTTTTGTTCAAACTGTGTGTGCATATAGCTTTTGGTGCCTTTTCTATTCCATAAGTTTCTCATAGCTAGGTAGGTCTCTTTCCCTATAATTATGGCTATAGGAGTTGCTATTACCGTTCCCATATTTGTTGGATGGGAAAGGCCTAGGATTGTTGCTACCAAAATTACTCCTATAAGCATTATTGTTGAAGTTGTTTCTAGAGATAAAGTTCACATCTATTTGTTCTTGAGCAACCAAAGAATTTAAAGGAACATTCTGAGGATCAATAAGAGCTTGCTTGGTAAGTAGAGACATGATAAGGTCAACCTTTTCATTTAGAGAGGAGATCTCCTCGAAAGAATTTACCTTCTTACCAGTTGGAGATCTTTCAGTGTGTCACTGAGAGTAGTTCAGCATCATCTCGTCAAGTAGCTTTGTGGCAGCACAAAGTGTGGTTGACATAAAAGTTCCTCCCGTGTCCGAATCTAACAGGTTCCGCGAGGTAAAGTTCAAGCGTGCATAAAAAGTCTGGATAATCATCCAGGTAGTCAGTCCATGTGTGGGGCAGTTCTTGACAAGCTTCTTCATACGTTCCCATGCCTGGGCAACGTGTTCATTATCCAATTGCCTGAAATTCATAATGTAACTCCTCAATTGAATAATTTTAGCAGGGGGATAGTACTTCCCGATAAAAGCATCCTTGCACTTATCCCAAGAATCTATGCTATTCTTAGGCAAGGATTGAAACCAAAATTTAGCTTCATCCCTTAAAGAGAAAGGAAAAAGCTTAAGCTTAACAATTTTACCATCTACTTCTTTGTACTTTTGCATATCACAAAGCTCAGCAAAATTATTGAAATGCAAAGCAGCATCATCTCGAGCACCAGAGAATTGATCTTTCATAACAAGGTTTAGCAAAGCAGGTTTAATCTCATAAGAAGGTGCTGAAGTAGCAGGTGTAGCAATAGGAGTGCAGATAAAGTCACTGTTGTTGTGACTAGTGAAGTCACACAACTTGGTGTTTTCATTGGAACCCATAGTAGCAGCAGGTATTTTTGGTATTTTTGATAAGGGACACAAAAGTAAAAAATGAAAGGTAAACTAACAAGACTAAAAAGCAAAGATAAAAGATAGTGTGCAACTCCCCTATCTTGTAGACTTGAGTCCCCGAACACGGCGCCAGAAATTGGCTTGATACGGTGAGGATCTCTCACTCCTCGTTGGTTACCCCAAGTGGAAGGTGAGATGTAGCGTAGCAGCAAATTTCCCTTAGCAAAAATGCTAAGGTTGAGTATCGTCCAGGAGGACTCATAGAGATACAAGAAGGTGGTAAAGTGAACAATGGAGCCGTTCTCAACCAAGGGTTGCTAACTTCACCTGGACCTGCACACAGATACAAATAACTTTGCTCCCAACCAGTACAGAGGGGTTGTCAATTCCTCCGGCCTTGCTGTTTACAAAGGATAAAACGCATGGGATAATGATAGTGATAGCAACTGAAAAGTAAACTAAAGATGTAAACAATGATATGAAGATGGACCGGGGTCCTGTGATTTTCACTAGTGATGTCTCTCTCCCAAAAGACGATAAAAGTGCTAGCGAGGTAAAAAAATCACAGTTGGACAATTGACATGATTATGAAGGCACCGTAATGCTAACTATGCTGCAAAGAAAGGAAGGGCTCAAAAGCAATGGGCAGTACGCCAAAGTAAGTAGACCGAAATCCATCTGCATCTACTACGAATCATCCACCTTGAGATATCTATCCAGAACATCTCGCTCGCATTAAGTTGCAAATCCCACCCAAAGTGTAAATCCAAAGCAACAGACAAGTGCATTAAAAGAACTTTGCGTAAAGTAAACAATCCTTGCATCCGCGGATACAAGCACCGTTGTTTTATCCCTGGTGGCAACAACACATCCCCTAGTCTCATGTTTCTGTCACTCAAGCTAGACATCAAGGGGCTGAACCCACAATCAAGCATAACGCTCCCTCTTGGAGTTGCAACAAATCACTCGGACAAAGTAAAATACGGCAACGGAGAACATGCAAGAATTTACTCAAGAACAAAATATAAAAGAGAAGAACCAAATATATTACTCATCACAATCTGAACATAGTCTCATAATCCATCAGATCCCAACAAACTCAGCATAGCAATGGCAGAAAATTACAAAGGTGACTCGATCATGTGAGGCAGCTCACGAGGTCTCGAAAGTTGAGGCACAAAGAGGGGAGAGATAGATCACATAGCTACTGGTAATGGACCCATGGTCCAAGGGGAACTACTCACGGTACATACGGGAGGCGTCCATGGCTATGGATGCTCTCCCGGAGGGGGTAGCTTCTCCCGGCAGGGTGCCGGAGCAGCTTCTCCAGGCAGCCCCGATCTTGAAACGGAGATGGCGGCGGTACAGAGGCGAGATCGAGAAAAAGGGATCCCCATTAGGGGTTTCCACCCCGAGGGCTAAATATAGGCGGAGGGGGGTGTCGAGGGGACCCACCAGGCAACCAGGAGGCTTCCTGGCGCGGCCTAGGGTGGGGCCGCGCCAGGGACCGTCCTGGTGTCCTGGTGGTGGCCCCCTCTGCTGCCTTGGTTATTCCGGAAGCTTCCGGGTCGCTGATTTTTTATCTGTTTTTTCCGAATTTTTTGGAGCACTTTTAATGGCCGGAAAACCTGAAATACAAAAACAGCAGAAAACAGCAACTGGCAGCTGGGTGCACTGGGTTAAGATATTAGTCCAAATATGCTCAAAAATGTATGAAAGTTCAAGCAAATCATGGCAAAGTCATACAAAACATGCATGGAGCAAGAAGAAATTATAGATACGTTTGGGACGTATCATTCCCATATGACCCATTTGAAGTTAAAGAAGCTAGTAGAGACTGGGTTGTTCCCCCTCAGTGGAAAATTAAATGGCGTGCTCCAGGAAAGGAGACTCGTCCTCTACCTCAGGAAGGTGAAGTGATCCTCTTTGCATATCACATAACCCGGGGATTCCGTCCTCCCGAGTCTAGGGTTTTCAGGGAATTTCTGTTTGCTTACGACCTACACCCTCAAGATCTGGCACCTAACTCCATCCTAAACATATGTCAGTTCCAAGTCTTTAGCGAAGTGTACTTGCAAACCAAACCAACTCTAGCACTGTTTGCCGAGTTCTTTCACGGCAACAAACAAACTGAGTTTAGCGGAGGCCCACTCATAAAGTGTGGAGGAGTCGCCATCCAAAGGCGTCGAAGAAGTATATTTCCATCCTTGATGTTATCCGTGTTGGGGTTCGGGGAAGAAAACACAATTTTTCATAACCTACGATACCCAATCCCCATACCTATGCTATGGCGATGCAAGTAATGGATGGAAATAGAACACATACCAGTATGTAGTCCGTTAAGCGGGAAACGTTCCCGCGTGAACGTGGTTGGTGTAGTCGTACCGGCAATCCCCGATGCCACGCAACTCCACGATGACTCCGACAGCCACCCGGTCCTTGAGACCGATGACGGGATTGCGTCCCCGTCGGAACGTTGTCGGTGAAGACGCCGCGATATGGCCACGCCGATGAAGTAGCGCCACAAGTGTAGCGCCTCGCGGGATTACACACATACGGTGTACCCGACGTCCCTCCGGGCTCCGAACGAGAAGAGCAGCGAAAAGAAGATGGATTTGGATCCCCATTCCAGCAACACGACGACATGCGTATGGTGGAGAAATCCCCAACCTAGTGCAGACTCCAAACAAGGGGAGTCCGCTCACAGGAGGGGGAAAGGAGGAAGAGAGAACTTCAGTTGGATGAATAAAAAAGCACCCTACCCCTCCTTATAATAGGTTGAGCAGGGGGGCAACCTCTCTCCCTCCCCGGGGTGGGACTAATCCCACCTAGGGGGTGGCGCACCAAATAAAGGGAGGTGGGCCCTCTCTTGGCGCCATGGCCCATGAGGAAGACCCCCTCTTCCCCTAATGGGCCCTATGAGGCCCATGTGCCTTTTAATTCATTATTTAATTATTTAAATCAGATTT
Organism: Bromus sterilis; assembly: GCA_950022295.1. Lineage (NCBI taxonomy): Eukaryota > Viridiplantae > Streptophyta > Magnoliopsida > Poales > Poaceae > Bromus > Bromus sterilis. The sequence continues at coordinate 211,856,083 of OX465598.1, read as the reverse complement.
TTAATATCTAATTCAATAATTAAATACTAAAACATATTTAAATAATATTTTGAACAATTCAAAATCTCCAGAAACATTTCTGGCCTCCATCGGAAATAATTCCGGTGTTCTCTCTTATTTCTTCGGTGATCCCGAATCTATCCTTAATGCGTCGAATACCTTTAAGTGTGACACCCTACGGTCCGGGAAACAACAAACATGATCGAGAAAATCTCATTGATCAATGACTAATCAATTGGACCTGGTTACAATCCTTGATAGCCCCTGCGCTTCCATCAAATGAAACTTCATCGCTATTGGATCCGTTTAACGTTGAGTATTATCCCGTTGTCCTGCGGTACTTTGCTTGTCCAAGGTTTGATCGTTGGTATACAATATACCTAGTTCATCCTCGTTACCGACAAACATGTTTACTCGTTCCTGTGATATTACAACCCTCGTGACCTAGTCACATGATTGCAATCTTTATGATGTAACATCACCGAGTGGGCCCAGAGTACCTATCCGTCACTCGGATGGACAAATCCCGCTTTGATCTATTTGCATACTCATTAACATATCTATTCGGAATACCCAAAGTGCACCTTTATGGCCAGCATATTTCAGTCAGGCGGTGGGTTACAAATCAAAGCATCCTCATAGATCGTAATTACGTATGATCCTTACGGTCAAAGGATCTGGTCACTACGTTGTAGTTATCGCAATGTTGAACTTATGTGACTCGATCACATTGCAACACTTCTGTTGGGTGTGTCCATCATATCATTCTCCCAATGATACGACTCCATTGTCAACAACTTAATTGCTCATGATCAGGAAACCTTGATCATCAATTGCCCAATGGACTAGTATACTATAGTTAACTAGGGACCTGGTTGTTTTATATCACATGTGTATTAATGTTTACTCTTAATAAAGTTATAGCACAGTATAAAACGTATTATGAACTTATGGAATATGCTAATAAAACATATTTTATTTGCCTCTAGGGCACATTCCCAACTATCTCCCACTTGCACTAGAGTACAAATAATCTAGCTGCATTTTTGTGGATCATAACTCCATATCATGTATATGGTTATTGATCATGCTAGCCTGTGGAAAATGTTGTATCAATGGTCTGGGTATCATTCAGATCCGTATGTCTTTTGGAAATCATTAATGTCACCTAGTTTGACATTCTTTTCATTATCCATTATAATGATGAGGTATATATATTTGGCGGTAGAGTGAGACTTCGTTTGTTGTGTTTCAGTAATGACATCCGGTGGTCACGAGGACTTTCCCATAGTCATGCACACTGAAACTCACTCAGTCAGAAGTCAAACTTCTTAAGCCAAAATATAAGTCCTGCCACTTCTAAAGCAGCCACATAAATGTAGATTTAATCCTTAGTGCATTGTATGCAACTTTGATGTCTAACCATGTTTCTTTCAACTTAGGCATTCATTAGTATGATATCTCAATTTTCTAGGTTAGTGTCACAACTTGAGCCAACATAACATTTATGGTCAAGTCCACTATCCTTTATAAATTAGAGATGTATCCTCAGTTCTCTCCAGACACTGAAGGATAAATGATGGCAAGAGAGTGTTAATACTCTTCAAGCCTCGTTGGTTACCCCAAGTGCAGAGTGAGATATAGTGCAGAGGCAAGTTTTCCCTTGGCAAAGATACCAAGGTTTGTCTCCCGTAGGACTCCGAAGGATACAAGAAGGTGGTAAAGTGAACAATGGTGCCGAGGTTGCTAGCTTCACCTGGACCTGCACACAGATACAAATAACTTTGCTCCCAACGAGTACAGAGGAGTTGTCAATTCCTCCGGCCTTGCTGTTTACAAAGGATCAACGCAAGAGATAATAATAGTGGCAACTGAAAGTAAAGACTGAAAGTAATAAGGGTGTAAACAGTGATATGAAGATGGACCGGGGTCCCGTGATTTTCACTAGTGATGTCCCTCTCCCAAAAGACGATAAAAGTGCTAGCGAGGTAAACAAATCACAGTTGGGCAATTGACAGGATTATGAAGGCACCGCAATGCTAACTATGCTGCAAAGAAAGGAAGGGCTCAAAAGCAATGGGTAGTACGCCAAAGTAAGTAGACCGAAATCCATCTGCATCTACTACGAATCATCCAGCTTGAGATATCTATCCAGAACATCTCGCTGGTATTAAGTTGCGAATCCCACCCAAAGTGTAAACTCAAAGCAACAGATAACTGCATTAAAAGAACTATGCGTAAAGTAAACAATCCTTGCACCCGCAGGTACAAGCACCGTTGTTTTATCCCTGGTGGCAACAGCACATCCCCTAGTCTCATGTTTCTGTCACTCAAGCTAGACATCAAGGGGCTGAACCCACAATCGAGCATAACACTCTCTCTTGGAGTTGCAAATAAAATACTTGGCCAAAGCAAATACGGCAACGGAGAACATGCAAGAATTTACTCAAGAACAAAATATAAAAGAGAAGATCCAAATATATTACTCATCACAATCTAAACACAGTCTCATAATCCATCAGATCCCAACAAACTCAGCATAGCAACAACAGAAATTACATAGATGCCTCGATCATGTGAGGCAGCTCACGAGGACTCGAAAGTGGAAGCACAAAAGGGGGAGAGATAGATCACATAGCTACTGGTCACGGACCCATGGTCCAAGGGAAACTACTCATGGTACATACGGGAGGCGTCCATGGCTATGGAGGGTCTCCCGGAGGGGGTAGCTTCTCCCGGCAGGGTGCCGGAGCAGCTTCTCCAGGCAGCCCCGATCTAGAAACGGCGGCGGCGGCGGAACAGAGGCGAGATCGCGAAAAAGGAGTTCGTCTTAGGGGTTTCCACCCCGAGGCGTAAATATAGGCGAAGGGGGGCGTCGAGGGGACCCACGAGGCAGTCAGGAGGATGCCTGGCGCGACCCAGGGTGGGGCCGCGCCACCTGCCCTCCTGGCTACCTGGTGGTGGCCCCCCTTCCCTCTTTTGGTGATTCCGGGAGCTTCTGTTGCGCTGATTTTTATATATTTTTCCCGGAATTTTTGGAGCACTTTTAATGGCCGGAAAACCTAAAATACAAAAATAGCAGAAAACAGAAACTGGCAACTGGGTGCACTGAGTTAATAGGTTAGTCCAAATAGGGTCAAAAGTGTATGAAAGTTCAAGCAAAACATGGCAAAGTCACACAAAACATGCATGGAACAAGCAGAAATTATAGATACGTTTGGGACGTATCAATAAACTTAACTCTTTGTTCAATGATTTACTCATAAATCATATCACAACATGTTCTTCTTGCTAAGAACTTGGATCACATTACATCGAGTACATAACTCTGGTTTTATATGAAAGAACCTATGATAGAGGCATAGAGGATGAGGATGTAGCACATCCATTTCTTTCCTTTATTTAACCATTGTTCTTGTACTGAGATCAAATCGATACTTCTCTTAGATATACAAGTAAGAACTACTTCTTGACTTGTCTCATTCTGAACTCCTTCAGAATCTTATCCAGGATAGTATTCCGACTCAATGTTTATCAAACACATTAATCTATCTTAATAGATTTTTCAATGTTTAATACTTGTTCATCTTCATTTATGAAAGATTCAAATAATCATTAATACCAACTACACCATTCTTAATATGTTATCCATATATGAGAATGTTGTCATGCTCCCACTCAAATACGTCATGCACATATTAAGTTCAGGATAACACTCACATAGCTCCCACTCAAATATGTCCGTTACATATAAGGTAAGTATAACATCCACATAGCTCATACTCAAATATGTCAGACACATATAAGACTAGGATAATACTCACATAGCTCCCACTCAAAATATGCCGTCCACATATTAAGTTTAGGAAACTATTCAGGTCCCACTCAGCTTCATGCGAATGCATGTTTCTCAATATTTTGGCTAAGTCCAAAATCACTTTGATCATCCATCAAATTGAGAATTCAGATTACGAGACACTAGTATCCATATATTTACAAAACCTTCTTGTTGTACCAATTACAACACTTCTTCAAACGCGGGATTTGAGGAAGTAACTGTATTGATAACAATTTGGATCAATCGTAGTGAATATCCCATCGCTACTTATTGTAGTCAACCTTTTGAATTTGTCAGAAACATACTTTATGACAAATCGATCTTGATGTCTTTCTTTGATGTTCACATTTATTCCTTATAACTTTGAAGTTATTGAGAATATCAATTAAACTCCTTACTCGATAAGATTCAAGTAATCTTAAATGTGATTCATATGGGATTTCATGACTCATAGTCATATCTCGTACATAGGTCCACCATCGCTTCTTTGTAGTTCATAGGTATGTCTTGTTTCATTAACACGACAAGTGAATCATGAATATTATTTTGCACAAGGGCAAATATGTATTCTTGAATCCTACTTTGTTCAGTAAAAGCTTCCATCGAAACATCATGATCATTTATCATTAGTTTCTCCTCTAATTGTAGAGCTTTGCTTCCCGGAACATATTCTGTTGTGCTACTCTGACATTTGGAGGCAAGGTCAATTACCTTGGTTGAACTTTCACTTTTCTTCCATTACCACATTTTATCAAGAACAATTCTTGACAAACAACAAACTTAACAATACAGGTTTTGCTCCTTTGGTTCTAGTTATGGAAGATGTATCCATAGTTGTCTAAGGATACACTACAAAGACAATTTATCATATAAATTAAGCTTCCTCGATACCACGATACACCATGACATATATAGTGTTGGTTTCCACGAACTCAGATGGTTTCCAATACTAAAGTGAGTGTTTGCATATTAAATTAACAACTCTAAACAACAATAACGTAACCCAGTAAGAGATAACTTAGACCATACACTATTCAATAGAGTATGATTACGATGTTCAGGCACATCAACAATATTGAAGTGTTCCAAGCATTGTAATTTGTGGAACAACTTTCACACAAGTCCGTATGCCCAAGGCTAACTCAAAACATTTGTCACTTTGATTAGATCGTAGAGACTTGTTTTTCTTGTTAACTTAATACCCGTCTTCATTCTGAAATCCCTTTGATCAGATCAAATTATTTCAGACTCATGTTTCATTAGTGAATACACATATTCATCTAAGTCCACATATGAAGTTCACGAAATAATGAAATTCACTACATGTTGAAATACGATACATCACTATGGATGATATTCAACAATCAGTACACACTCTGTTTTACGAGAACGTGAGGTTTTAGTCATCTAACCTAAAAGGCAGTTGCATGTGTCAAGAGATCAAGTATCTCAAAACTCCATCATACCATTCATGACTTAAACGACAGTGTCATTATCTAGTTTGGATAATTCTCGACATTACAATATTTCTTATAAATGATCAAACTACTATCATCAATATAAGTATAACTCATTCATAACCGTAATGTGACCATAAAAGATATCATTCATAAAATGAGAACAACTGACTTTGTTTCGCACTAATATGAATAATTTTCTTCGCGAGATGCAAGACACACTATTAAAGCTCACAGTCAAACGATCATAAATTTATTCATTTATTAATCAAATGATAGATGTAGAGGGAGAGTGTTGTCGACTATCAACTATCTTGATTATCATCAGCACACATTGTCACCTCATCCCTTCCAAGGCACTCTATAAGCAGCAAGTTCAAGCATCGAATACTTAATCAACCACGATTAGTGTTTTGTGGGAAAAGACATTTATAACTTCTATATCAAATATACTTTCTCCGTCAATGACTATTCCTGCATTGGTTCTACCTTTAAAGTTCACAACTTTAACCTTGACCTCATGAAAGGTGAACGATTCTCCTTCATGACATAGTCTAGACATGGTCTTTGTAGCTGGGAGGAAGCGGATGCCACTTCCCAGTTATCGCAAAATAACCAGTCATTCAGTAGTCCAAGTTATACACAAGGTGTTCATGTATCTTATACATTTTCCAAGTGAATTTCTCAGCAGGTTATTCCTTCGACCATGGTTGAAAGAAACCCCGTCCATATACTCATATTACATTACTCTGATTTGTGACTTGCTGCTTTCAAGTTCACCTAGCACGTCATACGTGTTGGTTCCCGTAACATGCATTCACAATTCAGATTCCATAGAATGAAGTATGGTGTATTTGACAGTCATTCATAAGTGACGGTGAGTAGGATACTCATCATCATCTTCCTTAATTACAGAGTTATCACGTGTATCTCCTAGCAGTTTTCGTATTATGTTTAGCAAGTCATTACTAATGAGTATGTCTCTAACGGTGTTGGTAACAATTAATGAAGTAAGACCCGTTTTCCTTAAGTTCTACATCACACTAAAATGACCATAGTTATAAACATTTGGGTATGACATTATCTACATTGATATTTTCTAAGACATGAAGATTAAGTTCATAATATGGAGTTCATGTTTTAAAACAATTCTGGAACTCCCACTCAGACAAACATCCCTCATAGTTTATTCTAAGTGATTACACGATCCTTGAGAACTATACCTCCCCCATGTGACACGACCATCAGTATATTCTCAAGGTAGGCCATCATGCCAATCACATCATCTATGTGACTCATGCTTGACCTTTCGGTCTCTTTTGTCCCAAGGCCATATCTGCATATGCCAGGCTTGCCACAATAACCTTAGTGATTATATGCTGCGTATGCAAGGCCATGTTTCTGGACATGCTAGGCTTGCTCCACCCATCTCTTGTGAACGTAAAAATGTTTGACACCTGTGTGACACGTGATGCCTCCATAATGAAGAACTTTCCAGATGGTGCTTCACTAAGGAAGGACACTTTGCTGTATTAGTGAGGGATCATCCTATGATGCTACCGTCGTATATCTAACATATTAGCAAAACAGGATGCAACAATATAAATCATACATGCTATGATTCCCCCCGACATGCAAATTAAAGTTGAAAACGCCTTTCTACTTTATCTTTTGCAAGTTTTGGAGAATTGATGCCCACATACTAGATGTGTTCTATCCGTACAATACATCTATGCATAGCCTTGCTCATGATACCACTGCTGGGGTTCGGGGGCAGAAAACAGAAATTTTTCATAACCTACGATACCCAATCCCAAGACCTATGCTATGGCGATGCAAGTAACAGATGGAAATAGATCACATACCAGTATGTAGTCCGTTAAGCGGGAAACGTTCCCACGTGAACGTGGTTGGTGTAGTCGTACCGGCAATCCCCGATGCCGCGCAGCTCCACGGTGACTCCGATAGCCACCCGGTCCTTGAGACCGATGACGGGATTGCGTCCCCGTCGGAACATTGTCGGTGAAGACGCCACTATACGTCCACGACGATGAAGTAGCACCACAAGTGTAGCGCCTCGCGGGATTGCACACATATGGTGTACCCGATGTCCCTCCGGGCTCCGAACGAGAAGAGCAGCGGAAAGAAGATGGATTCGGATCCCGATTCCAGCAGCACGATGGTGTGCGTATGGTGGATAAATCCCCAACCTAGTGCAGGCTCAAAACAAGGGGAGTACGCTCACAGGAGGGGGAAAGGAGGAAGAGAGAACTTCAATTGGATGAATAAAATAGCACCCCTACCCCTCCTCATATAGGCTGAGGAGGGGGGCAACCTCTCTCCCTCCCCGGGGTGGGACTAATCCCACCTAGGGAGGTGGCGCACCAAATAAAGGGAGGTGGGCCCTCTCTTGGCGCCATGGCCCATGGGGAAGACTCCCTCTTCCCCTAATGGGCCCTATGAGGCCCATGTGCCTTTTAATTCATTATTTAATTATTTAGACCAGATTTTTAATATTTAATTCATTAATTAAATACTAAAACATATTTAAATAATATGTTGAACAATTCAAAATCTCCAGAAACATTTCTGGCCTCCCATCGGAAACAATTCTTGTGTTCTCTCTTATTTCTTCGGTGATCCCGAATCTATCCTTAATGCGTCGAATACCCTTAAGTGTGACACCCTACGGTCCGGGAAACAACAGACATGATCGAGACAATCTCATTGACCAATGACTAATCAATTGGACCTGGTTACAATCCTCGATAGCCCCTGCGCTTCCATCGAATGAAACTTCATCGTTGTTGGATCCGTTTAACGTTGAGCATTATCCCTTTGTCCTGCGGTACTTTGCTTGTCCAAGGTTTGATCGTTGATATCCAATATACCTAGTTCATCCTCGTTACCGACAAGCATGTTTACTCGTTCCCGTGATATTACAACCCTCGTGACCTAGTCACATGATTGCAATCTTTATGATGTAAGATCACCGAGTGGGCCCAGAGTACCTATCCGTCACTCAGATGGAAAAATCCCGCTGTGATCTATTTGCATACTCATTAACGTATCTATTAGGAATACCCAAAGTGCACCTTTATTGCCAGCATATTTCAGTCAGGCGGTGGGTTGCAAATCAAAGCATCCTCATAGATAGTAATTACGTCTGATCATTACGGTCAAAGGATCTGGTCACTACGTTGTAGTTATCGCAATGTTGAACTTATGTGACTCGATCACATTGCAACACTTCTGGTGGGTGTGTGTCCATTGTAACAGCCCAGATTTCACAAAAATTAAAAATTTTGTTTTCGGTGTGAATTGTTTGATTGTTTGATTTGTTTGCGGTGTTTGCATCCCCGATTTATCGATCGACGATTATTTACCCCCCCTTATCTCGTACCGGCCGGAGACTGACCCTTGCCACCCTGACACTCGACCTTGGCGACACCGGGTTTCACCCGATCACAATCGCGAAAACCGGCACAAGACCAGCCATCGCCATCGGAACAAAAACCCCGTTTAATAATTAAACGGGTTATTTTTATAGCGCACCGGAAAGTGTTTTCGGAATGTTTCCAACGCGAGGTGAACGCCGCCGGATCGACGCATTGATCGCGCAGTTCAAAGTTTTACCCGAATCGGAGGTCCTGCGGACCCCCGGCCGTCAGGAACGTAAACACCGCGCGCGCGAGAGAAAAACAGGGATGTTTTTGCAAACTTCCAGCCACCTGGGCTATATAAAGACCACCACTCCCCCACCCCTTTCTAGGGTTTCCCCTAAGCCAAAATTGCAGTCACCCCCTCTGATTTTCCAGATTTGCTCCAAAATAGCCCCAGATCCGAAAAACTCTAATCCCAAGCTTTTATAGCCGTTAGATCTGCATCTGGAAGCTCCAGGTGCAGCCACGTCGCCCCCACCGAGCCTCCTCCCACCTCCAGCCGATCCAGCCCGCTTCGGCCGCCGCCGGGCCCGATCCGGGAAGAGGAAAGCCGCTGCGCCGCCGCCTCCTTCAGGCTCCGCCCGTCGCCGGCGAGCACGCCGGCCAGCAGCCGCCGCCCGCGGCCTCCCTCTCCTTCCTCCCTCGCGCCCTCTTCTTCCCTCTCCTCCTCGCCGTTGTTCTTCCTCTCCTCGCAGCGCCATAGCCATGGGAGCGGACGCCATGACCAGGACCTCGAGGAGGACGTGGCCGCCACCCCAGGGGACCAACCGGCGACGGGATCCGGTGGATCCGCCACCGCCGCCACCATCCCACCTGCTTCCGCTGCCCCCTGTGTCGCGCCGCCCTTCGCTAGAGGCCGCCTCCAGGCTAGTCGCCGCCATGTCCTTGATCGGGATTGAGATAGGGGCGAGGAGGCAAGCGTCGCTGTCGCTAGCGGGCCAGCGCGCCTCTCCGGCCCAACTCCCCTTGCGGCGCAGGCGCCCCAGCCCAGCCGCTAGTGGGCCTCCGTCCAACAGGTCTATCCCCTTTTTTTCTCTTTTATCGTTTTTATTTCTTTTTCTGTTATTTTGGCTAAGTCGGAGAATATATGCTGCTGATTCCGTTTTGCGTGTAGATTTGCGAGTGAACCGTAGCCCGGATGACGTTGTGCCCAAAAGGGAAATTGTTTAGAATTGTGTGTACTTCAGTTCATATTTTGTGAGAATTTTGATTTGAGGCCATCTTGATGTTGTTAATCACTGTTGAAGTGGGCATCAGACTGTTAACTGCTACTAATTTCTGTCATGTGCTGCTGCTGTTATTTTATTGCAAGTTTGATTGATGATTGTGACACATCCATGAGGCCTATGCTATTGATTCTTGTTGCATAATGTTAAGCATTATGTCTACTTCAATCCTATGAAATCACTTTTCATGTTTTCCTGCTGTAGCTATATTAATTCTTGCTCCAAAGTGGTGACCCTGATGACATGTGCTCCTGTTTATATAAAGTTGCTACTTTACTGCCCTATATCTTTTTAACCGTGCATCCTATTGAGCATTGCAATATGTCATTTTGATATATGCCATGTCTACTTCCATTGTATGTATTGCATTGTCATGTTTACACTTCTGGTCATAGATATGTTTAGCTCCAAAGTTGCTATCCTGCTGTTGTTGACACACACCTCTGTTTTTCACTAAGTCTGTAACTTCCCGATGCCATGTTGCATGCTTAATATCTTTTGATCTGTTATGCCTATGACCTTGATTCTTGTTTGCACCTGATCACCATCATGTCTAGTTCATGCCAATATATTGCTATGTCATGTTGATGCATTTTTCATATAGATTTACCCCTGTTTATACAGCATGAAAATAATAGTTTTTGCCCTGTTTTCCTGATTTTCACTAAGTCCTTATAACACCAGTAATGTTTTATAGCTTTTTGTGTTGCTTATAACTAGTGAAACATGATGCCTTTTTGCATGATTCCTTTTTCCATGAATTGCCTGCCATGTCTACTTTAGTTGCATATCATTTTTGTGCATGTTTACAACCTTTTGCTTGTTTATTTGTTGCTCTAAAGTGTGCTACCTGATGTTGGCAGATTGTATGCATAACTTGTTTTGCTTGTATCTTTTTAACCGTAACTCCGTTTGGAGTGTTCTTTATATGTAACTTGATTAGAATTTCATGTACTTTGTGTTTATGCTATTGTTTTCTGTTGTTAACCAACCTAAATTATGGTTTAGGATATAACAGTACCAAATCTTTTAATTATCATGGGGCACTTAGTGGAATGCCATGTTTAGGTTGTGCCTCACTTAAATTGACTAGCATAGATAGTTTCCTTTATGCTTCACCTCTTGTGATGCTTGTGTGCTTTGCCATGCTTGAGTGAGATGCCATGTTAACAACCTTGATCTTGTTGTGTAGCTAAACAACTTGAACCTTTCTAAATCTGCGATATCGTCGTGTGTGACGAGTACTCCACTTAACCTGCTAGTAACCGCTCTCTTCGATAGACGCGATCGTATTTCGTTGTCTCGTGATTTCTTCGTAGTAATATATGCTTTCTCGTGATTTCTTCATACTAATAGATGCTTGCTCGTCGATTGCCTTTATAGTGTTTCCTTCTTGTGTGCTTCCGCGGGTACTCTCGGAGACGTTGCGAGCTTGCGATCGACTTCACCTTTGGATCGTCTTCTCATCAGGTAAGGGGGAGCATATGTCATGCTTATAACTTTCATCTCACTCGCGCCTAGGTGTAGGATGGAATGATTGTTTGATCCTACCACTTTATATTCATGCCTCTCAAATAAACCCAAACATCCATGTTCACATCCTAGCAAACCTTGTTCGGCTATGTTACTATTTCTCGCTGCTCGGACACTGCTTAGTATGCATGCTAAGATTTTATCAACTGTTATCCTGTTACTCCTTGGATTGGGCTATCACATTATTATATTGTTGTGGATGATATGATTATTATAAATGTTGACTATATTCGACGAAGGATGAAAGGTCTAGGCTATCCCGCCCCGATGCTTTGTCCCATTCGAGTCACCTAGGACCCGAGTTCTGGGTATTGTGTTTCTTGACGAGCGTGCCTAACCGCGTGTGAGATGCTATGGGGTCCCCTTTTCTTATCTACCTAGCTTCAGACATTTCTAGTGGTGGCCCAAGCTGATTTTACCATTTGAAAACCGTGTGTGTGTCTGTCGGGTAGCTCCTGGCAGATATTCTTTAAAACAACCCGGACCAGCGGGGACATGGTTTCCTTGTTGGTCCAACTTGGCCGGCTGAGGACCCGGACTCATGTGAGAATTCACCGGTTATCCAAACTCGAGTCATACGGTAGAGGCCGATTCGAGAGCACGACCGGCTTTTGAGTTGGATCTCGACTCACCGGGGGCCACCTGGATTTGTGCGTTGTTAGCTAGAGGGACCTGTCATTTCGGATCTCTTGGGACTAAATCATAAAATGGCTGCCTGTGATGGGTAGAAACTGAGAGAGATGGGCGTGCGTGCGGAGCCTTGTAATGGGCAGTTGGTACACCCCTGCAGGGTTAAATCTTTTCGAGATGCCGTGTCCACGGTTATGGACGACTTGAGACCTACTCCTTGTTCATAGACAACAACAACTGAGATACTCTTAATAACTTGATCAACGCGTGTGTGCCTTGACTGCTTCTTCTTCGTCGGGATGCGAAGAGGAGGACAAGGATAGGATAGCTGTTATGCTTGCGTAAGTAGCTGATAGCAAGACTTGTTGGAAGCGATTCCTCATCGAATGCTTGGTTCTCATCTTACTCTAAAATAGACCGTTAGCCACTCATATATTGCTAGTGCGCCGTCAACCTCACCACTACCCCCATCTTACCGTGAGAAGTTAGTTACAAGACTTTTGATATATTCTCACCTCTTGCTTCTCTTTTCCCTTTTATTGTTTTGCCTGATCGTCCGCTGCAGTTGATTGCTACCTCGACCCTTCTTCTGGATGCCTTCGCGGAGACTCGACGATGATTAGTTAGGCGGATCCCGGCGGAGAGCCTGGACCCGTGTGGTTACGGGAATGGTGTGTTTTACCTTTGCCACTAGGCATTTGAATGTAGTCTGTACTCAGACATGTATCTTTTGCTGATGTATTGTATTAAGGCAGTTGTATGCCGATTGTATGAGATATTTTATCCCTATAGCTGTAATGTTGTGATATCATGTTGGAAATCTGGGGCATATGGCATCGTCATATGTCGCGGTGGGACCGATATGTGCTTCGTCCCCGGATCTGGATGGAAACATCTAGATCTGGAACAGTACCGCGTATCGGGCCTTACAACTTGGTATCAGAGCCTTACCGACTGTAGGATCCCCTCTCTGGCCAAAGTCGAGTCTAGACAAAAACTATTCTATAGTTACTAAGTTAGTTATCGGAGAGTAGGATTCTTTTTCCTCCTTACCCATGCTCTGGTCAGGACAAGTGTCGTAAGTGTTTTAAATTCTCGTCTTATCCCCTTCAAACTCTAGGATCTCGAATGTGTGGAGTATCAAAATCGTTACAACGCTTTTCTTGGGAAGTATTGTCTCGATTCCGAGCTCAGGTGGGAATTCCTGTAGTACCTTTAGCTTCTCCGATTTCGGGTATCATCTGGGTCATCCATTGCCATCAATCCTTTTGCTGGTGTTTTCACAACTTGCGTCGAAAACACTATCCTTTCATCCGGCTATCGTTGTCGTTCCTCCTCTTGACATCGACGGTTTCGTATTTTCGACAATGTCGTCTCCCTGCGGAAAGTATCTCGACGGAGTTCGTCGTTCGACATGGAGCAGAGTCCCTTGTTGGTGGTGTTGAAGATTTCCGACTCTCTTTTTTTCTCCCCCCTCTCCCCCGGATCGTCCTGGATCTCGGGACGAGATCCCTTGTTGGTGGTGTTGTATTGTAACAACCCAGATTTCACAAAAATTAAAATTTTTGTTTTCGGTGTGAATTGTTTGATTGTCTGATTTGGTTGCGGTGTTTTCATCCCCGATTTATTGATCGGCGATTATTTCCCCCCCTCTTATCTCGTATCGGACAGAGACTGACCCTTGCCACCCTGACACTCGACCTTGGCGACACTGGGTTTAACCCGATCACAATCGCGAAAACCGGCACAAGACCAGCCATCGCCATCGAAAAAAAACCCCGTTTAATAATTAAACGGGTTACTTTTATAGCGCACCGAATGTTTTCTCGGAACGGTTCTAGCGCGAGGTGAACGCCGCCGGCTCGACGCGCTGATCGCGAGTTCATAGTTTTACCCGAATCGGAGGTCTTGCGGACCCCCGGCTGTCAGGAACGTAAACACCGCGCGCACGAGAGAAAAACCGGGGATGTTTTTGCAAAGTGCCAGCCACCTGGGCTATATAAAGACCACCACTCCCCCACCCCTTTCTAGGGTTTCCCCTAAGCAAAAATTTCAGCCACCCCCTCTGATTTTCCAGATTTGCTCCAAAATAGCCCTAGATCCGAAAAACCCTAATCCCAAGCTTTTCCAGCCGTTGGATCTGCATCTGGATGCTCCAGATGCAGCCACGTCGCCCCCACCGAGCCTCCGCCCACCTCCAGCCGATCCATCCCGCTTCGGCCGCCACAGGGCCCGATCCAGGCCGAGGGAAGCCGCTGCCGCCTCCTCCTCCCGGCTTCGCCCGTCGCTGGCGAGCACGCCGACCAGCAGCCGCCGCCTGCGGCCTCCCTCTCCTTCCTCACTCGCGACCTCTCCTTCCCTCTCCTCCTCACCGTCGTTCTCCCTCTCCTCGCAACGCCATAGCCATGGGAGCGGCCGCCATGACCAGGACCTCGAGGAGGACGTCGCTGCCACCCCAGGGGACCAACCGGCGACGGGATCCGGTGGATCCGCCGCCGACACCATCCCACCATCTTCCGCTGCCCCCTGTGTCGCGCCGCCCTTCGCCGGAGGCCGCCTCCAGGCCGGTCTCCGCCATGTCCCTGATCGGGATTGAGACAGGGGCGAGCAGGAAAGCGCCGCCGCCACTAGCGGGCCAACGCAACTCAGCGGCCCACTGCGCCTCTCCGGCCCAACTCCCCTTGCGGCGCAGGCGTCCCAGCCCAGCCGCTAGTGGGCCTCGGTCCAGCAGGTCTATCCTTTTTTTTTTTTCTCTTTTCTCGTTTTTATTTCTTTTTCTGTAATTTTGGCTAACTCTGAGAATATATGCTGCTGATTCTATCAAGCGTGGAACCAGTCTCGTGTAAACTTGTAAGGTCGGTCGGGGCCGCTTCATCAGGACATTTCCGCAATACTAAACGAGTACACCTGGGAGGGTAACAACTGGAGAAGTGATGCCCACATACTAGATGCGTTCTATCCGTACAATACATCTACGCATAGCCTTGCTCATGATACCGCTGTTGGGGTTCGGGGCAGAAAACACAAAATTTTCATAACATACGATACCGAATCCCAAGACCTATGCTATGGCGATGCAAGTAACGGATGGAAATAGATCATATACCAGTATGTAGTCCGTTAAGCGGGAAACATTCCTGCGTGAACGTGGTTGGTGTAGTCGTGCCGACAATCCCCGATGCCGCGCAGCTCCACGATGACTCTGATAGCCACCCGGTCCTTAAGACCGATGACGGGATTGCGTCCCCGTCGGAATGTTATCGGTGAAGACGCCGCGATACGGCCACGACGATGAAGTAGCGCCACAAGTGTAGCGCCTCGCGGGATTACACACATAGGGTGTACCCGACGTCCCTCCGGGCTCCGAACGAGAAGCGCAACGGAAAGAAGATGTATTCGGATCCCGATTCCAACAGCACGACGGCGTGCGTATGGTGGAGAAATCCCCAACCTAGTGCAGACTCCAAACAAGGGGAGTCCGCTCACAGGAGAGGGAAAGGAGGAAGAGAGAACTTCAATTGGATGAATAAAATAGCACCCCTACCCCTCCTTATATAGGTTGTGGAGGGGGGGGGGGAATTCAAAATCTCCAGAAACATTTCTGGCCTCCACCGGAAACAATTCCGGTGTTCTCTCTTATTTCTCCGATGATCCAGAATCTATCCTTAATGCGTCGAATAACCTTAAGTGTGACACCCTACGGTCCGGGAAACAACAGACATGATCGAGACAATCTCAATTATCAATGACTAATCAATTGGTCCTGGTTACAATCCTTGATAGCCTTGCGCTTCCATCGAATGAAACTTCCTCGTTCTTGGATTTGTTTAACGTTGAGCATTATCCCTTTGTCCTGAGGTACTTTGCTTGTCCAAGGTTTGATCGTTGGTATCCAATATACCTAGTTCATCCTCGTTACCGACAAACATGTTTACTCGTTCCCGTGATATTACAACCCTCGTGAGCTAGTCACATGATTGCAATCTTTATGATGTAACATCACCGAGTGGGCCCAGAGTACCTATCCGTCACTCGGATGGACAAATCCCGCTTTGATCTATTTGCATACTCATTAACGTATCTATTCGGAATACCCAAAGTGCACCTTTATGGCCAGCATATTTCAGTCAGGCGGTGGGTTGCAAATCAAAGCATCCTCATAGATAGTAATTACGTATGATCATTACGGTCAAAGGATCTGGTCACTACGTTGTAGTTATCGCAATGTTGAACTTATGTGACTCGATCACATTGCAACACTTCTGGTGGGTGTGTGTCCATCATATCATTCTCCCAACGATACGACTCCATTGTCAACAACTTAATTGCTCATGATCAGGAAACCTTAATCATCAATTGCCCAATGGACTAGTTTACTAGAGTTAACTAGGGACCTGGTTGGTTTATATCACACGTGTATTAATGTGTCCGCTTAATACGGTTATAGCACAATATAAAACGTATTATGAACTTATGGAATATGCTAATAAAACATATTTATTTTCCTCTAGGGCACATTCCCAACAATCCACACACGTGAAAGGATGGCATAAGTCATTCTTCTATTGCACTGTCAAGATCCCAGAGGACGAATATCCACTTCCCGGTTTCCGTGATAGCCAGTTAGTTTATAACGGGAGCCTGAATGCTTATCCAGACGACAAGCAAAGGGAAGAACTTTCTCCCCTGCTTTGTCGAATGAAGGCTTTACTTGCCCACGGACTTCTGGGCACCGATTTGGTCCGGTGCTGGGTCGACTGGGAGATTCAACCCCTCAGCGTGAGAGACCGGCTTTTGTGCGAATATTCAGGTATAGATGACCCCATGCGATATGCGTAGACACCTTCTGAGCCAACTTCTCTTGTATCTGCCTGCAAAAAGTATCTTGCTGAAAGTAACAAAGATATCGCAGTAGTCAGTATCCCCCCTTTCTGTGCTGATAACCCGGCTCCAATGGTCTGTCAATTTGATGTTAAAACCGACTTTTCTCTGTTTGTCCATGCTTAATACTCCAATTACTACCACACATTTTCAGGCCAATGATCCATGGTGGCTTACTGACCAAGAACCTCTGGTTGTTGATGAAGAAATGGATGCTCAAAGTATTGGATATGTGCCCTAGAGACAAATTAATAAAGATATTTGTCACATATCCGTTTTGTTCATAATACGTTTTATACTGTTCTATAACTGTATTACTTGGAAATACTAATACAGGTGTAGTATAAAACATGGTCCGTAGTTTAACTCGGGTAAACTATCTCATTGGGAAATTGATTGATCAAGCTTTCCTCATCATGGCGACACTTATGTCCACTGACAATGAGGTCATATCATTAAGGGGAATGATGTGATGGACGTACACCCACCTAAAGTATTGCAGTTTGATCGAGTCACATAGTTCAGCGTTGCTATGACTTTGTAACATATGGCTTAGTCCTTAGACCGTAATGATCATACGTAATTGTCATCTATGAGGAGACTTTGATTTGTATCCCACCGCCTGACTGAAATATGCTGGCTATAACGGTGCACTTTGGGTATTACGAAATAGATGGTTGATGAGTATGTTAATAGATCAGAGCGGGATTTTTCAGTCCTTGTGACATGACAGGTACTCTGGGCCCACTCGGTGATATTGCATCAACACATTGCAAGGACGTGACTAGGTCACAAGAGATGCAATGATCATGGACGAGAGAAGTTGTTTGTTGTGAACGAGATGTGAACACGGTATGTAGGATACCGACGATCAAACCTCGGACAAACAAAGTACCGCGACACAAATGGATTATGTCGTATCGTTAACGGTTTCCAAAAGCGATCGAAGTTCATTCGATGGAAGCGCATGGGCTGTCAAGGATTGTAACCAGGTCCAACTGACTAGTCATTGGTCAATGAGAAGAGTCTCGACCATGTCTGTTGTTTCCCGGACCGTTAGGGTGTTACACTTAAGGGCAATCGATGGATAGGACAGTTACAGGATCAATCGGTGAAATAGGAGGAATCACCGGAATAGTTCCGGAGGAGGACGGAATGGTTTCCGAACATTTTGAATAGTTCAAAATAAAGTTTAATTGTTTTAATAATGTTTTATTATTTAATTATCTGAATTAAATATTTAAAACATATTAAATAAATTAAAAAATGGAAAAAGGCTAAATGGGCCCATGGGGCCCATTAAGGGAGGAGGGGGTCTCCCCCCTTGGGCTTGGCGCCAAGGGTGGGGCCCACCACCCCCCTTGGCCGGCGCACTCCCCCCCTTGGGAGTTTAGTCCCACATGAGGGAGGGGAGGAGGATGGAACCCCCCCTTGGCCTATATAAGGAGGGGTAGACCCCCCC
The DNA here is from genome assembly GCA_950022295.1 of Bromus sterilis. Classification (NCBI taxonomy): domain Eukaryota; kingdom Viridiplantae; phylum Streptophyta; class Magnoliopsida; order Poales; family Poaceae; genus Bromus; species Bromus sterilis. Next base: position 211,837,613 of record OX465598.1, on the reverse strand, counting down.
TTTTTCCAACACACCAATATCTCCTTCTTCCTCCTTCTCCTTCCCGGAAGTGGACTCCCCTTGTTTGGACTCTGCACCTGGATTGGGGTTCTCCACCATAAGGCAGGCCGTCGTTCTGCTGGAGTCGGGATCCGTAGCCGTCTTTCTTCCGCTGCTCGCCTGGTTCGGGGCCCGGGAGGAACATCGATTGTACCGTACGTGTATAATCTCTTCGAGGCACTACACCTGTGGTGCTACTTCGTCGCTGGAGGTTTACCGAGAGTCATCCTCGCCGGTGGTGGTCTTCTACACGACAGGGAGGTCGTAGTTCCGAGTCTACGCCAGCCACGTTCGCAAGAACGTTTCCCTCTTTCGGTCTTCAAAGGTATGAACACCGATTCCCTCTGTTACTTTACATTGCCATAGCATAGATCTTGGGTTCGGGTACCGTAGGTATGAAAAATTTGTGTTTTCTGCCCCGTATCCCAACAGTGGTATCATGAGCTAGCTATGCGTAGATGTATTGTACGGGTAGAACACATCTAGGATGTGGGCATCGAATCTTCATTCGTTACCCTCCCACGTGTACTCATTTAGCGTTGCGGCAATGTTTGATGAAGCGGCCCCGACCGACCTTACGCGTTTACGCAAGACTGGTTCCACGCTTGACATATGGCTTGTAACATATAAAGTGGCTGGGGGGGGGTGTCTGTCTCTCTGCATTAGCGATGCGAAGATGTTTGCAACGGAGGGCCCCGACAGGGGTGTAATAGAGACGGATGGGAGATGGTGTTGTGGCATGTTTTTCGCAGGATAGAAACGGTTCTCTCTCTCGAAACCCCTAGCAGCCACGTAAAACTTGCACAAGCTAAAGTAGAAAGGCGTTTAACTTTTCTTTGCATGAAGGGGGATCATAGGTTGTATGATTTAGAGTTTTACTTTCTGTTTTATGCTAGTATGCTAGATATATCGACGGTAGCATGAAACAAGACCATCTCTCACAATACCAACATTGTGTTCTCCCTTGGTGGGCACCGCCTGGAAGGTTCTCCCATATGGCTTGATGCTCCGTACATACCGGAGTTGTCCTACATATTCAACGGAGTTCACATGAGGTTGGGTTCGGCAAGCCTGTCATATGCAGATATGGCCTTGCTGAACAGCTAACATCAAGGTTCGATTGGCAGGCTTGACGTATGTAGATGCGGGCCTGGAACACAGGAGACCGAAAGGTCGAGCACGAGTCACATGCCTGATGTGATTGTCTTAGAGGCCTACCTGGTTCGCATACTGATGGCGTGACGATCGGGGGAGGTATGGGGGCTGGGATTGTGTAATCACTTAGTTAAATTGAGAGGTGTTTATCTAAGTGGGAGCTTTCTAGAATTTTGAGATTAAATTGAAACTCCACATTATGAACAAAAGTCTAAATATGTATCTTGTGAATCAACCTTGTAGATGGCAGCACCTCGCCCCTCGTTCAACTTAGGATCATTCCTAGAGAAAGATAAGCTAAAAACAGATGGGACAAACTTCACCAACTGGTTCCGCACCCTGAGGATTCTCCTCGTTCCCCTCAAGATGGCATACATACTAGAGGGCGTGTTAGGTGATGCACCAGCAGATGATGCCAGTCAGGACGAGAAGAATGTCTATCTCTCCATGACTGATGATTACAACCTTGTCCAGAGTGGCATGCTCTACTCCATGGAGGCTGAGCTACAGAAACGCTTTGAGAGGATGGGTGCATATGAGATTATCACCGACCTCAAGGAGGTCTTCGCACCTCAAGCCAGGGCTGAACGGTACGAGGCTTCTGAAGCCTTCTTCTCAGCAAATATGGACGAGCACGGCAGCGTGAGTAAGCACGTAGTCAAAATGTCTGGCTACGTTCAGCGCTTGAATGCTCTGGAATGCCAGATTCCAGATGGACTTGCTGTTGATAGGGTGTTGCAGTCGCTTCCCCCTAGCTACAAAGGCTTTGTGCTGAACTACAACATGCAGGGGATGACCAAAACCCCTTCTGAGTTGTTCTCCATGCTGAAGAGCGCCGAGGTTGAGATCAAGAAGGAGCACGCCGTCTTCATGGTCAACAAGACCACTGACTTCAAGAAGTCAAGCATGCGGGAGAAGGCCAAGAGAGGTGGCCCCAAGAGGGATGGCAAGTCAGTTGCCGCTCCTCCTAAGGCACCCAAGCCTAAACCCGGAGTGGAGTGCTTCTACTGCAAGGGTGAAGGTCACTGGAAACGCAACTGCCCCAAGTACCTAAAGGACAAGAAGGCTGGCAAGGTCGCCAAGAGAGACGAAGGTATATTTGATATAAATATTGTTGATCTTCTCTTGACAAGCGCCGGGAACACATCCTGGATACTTAATACAGGATCTGTCGCTCATATTTCTAATTCCATTCAGGGACTAAGGAATAGGAGACGCTTGCTCAAGGATGAAGTGACGATATGCGTGGGGAATGGCTGTCAGATTGAAGTCTTGGCGGTCGGCATGAAGCATCTTAGTCTCCCTTCGGGATTGGTTTTAGTTCTGAATAATTGCTACTATGTACCCGCGTTGAGTGTGAACATCGTTAGTGGCTCTTGCTTGAAGCGAGACCGCTATTCTTTTAAGTCTAATACAATTGGTTGTTCGATTTATAAGGATGAAATGTTTTATGTTCACGCACCAGAGTTGCATGGTTTATTCGTACTTGATCTCGATGGTGACGTGTGTCACATTAACAATATTGAGGCCAAAAGATTGAAGAATGATGAAGATCACATGAAGATGTGGCATTGTCGACTTGGTCATATTGGTACAAAGAGCATGGAGAATCTCCATAAGGATGGACTTCTTGAGTTATTGGATTTTGGATCCCTTGATACATGTGAACCATGCCTCATGGGCAAAATGAGAAGGACTCCATTCAATGGGATAATGGAGCGTGCGGATGACTTATTGGGGATCATACACACGGATGTATGTGGACCCATGAACGTCCCCACTCGCAATGGTCTTCGTTACTTCGTGACCTTTACTGATGACTTGAGTAGATATGGGTATATTTACTTGATGAAGCACAAGTCTGAAACCTTTGAAAAGTTCAAGGAATTTCAGAATGAGGTCGAAAATCAACTCGGAAAGAAAATCAAGCACCTTCGATCGGATCGAGGTGGCGAGTATTTGAGTCACGAGTTTGTCAATCATCTGAAGTCTTGTGGCATAGTACCACAGCTTACACCGGCAGACACACCTCAGAGAAACGGTGTGGCTGAGCGACGTAATCGAACCCTATTGGATAGCGTACGATCGATGATGTCTCATACTGATTTTCCTATGTCATTCTAGGGGTATGCATTAGAAACTGCCGCTCATATTCTTAATAGGGCACCATCCAAATACGTAAAGACAACACCATTTGAAGAATGGCATGGCACGAAACCTAAGTTGTCTCTCCTGAATATTTGGGGTTGTGAGGCTTATGTTAGGAAACTACAGCCTGACAAACTTGAATCCAAGGAGGATAAGTGCATCTTTGTGGGCTATCCCAAGGAAACTTGTGGATACACCTTCTACAACAAGTCTGACAGCAAAACGTTTGTTGCCAAGACGTGACACTTTCTTGAGAAGGAGTTTCTCGCGAAAGAGTTGAGTGGGAGGAAAATAGACCTCGATGAAGTGACTGACCAATCACTCCAATTGGAAGAAAAGGCTACGGAAATTGTTCTGGAACCATCGTCCACAGTGGGAGCTGAAGAGAATGGCCAGAACGACATTCATAACGATCATGACATTGATGATGATCATGATGAGAATGAAGAGGAACCTTTTATGCCCCGTAGGTCATCAAGAGTCCGTCAACCTACTGAGTTTTACAGACAGCTGGTGAATGCAATCTCGGCTGATGAGTCGGATGAACCTATAAGTTACAAAGAAGCAATGGAGGGACCCGAGTCCGAGAAATGGCTTGAAGCCATGAAATCCTAAATAGACTCCATGTACACCAACAAAGTATGGACTTTGGTGGATATTCCCGAGGACCGCAAGGCCGTCGAGAATAAATGGATTTTCAAGAAAAAGACTGACGCAGACGGAAACGTATCTGTCTACAAAGCTCGACTTGTCGCGAAGGGGTTCCGACAAATTCAAGGAGTTGACTAAGAGGAGACGTTCTATCCTGTAGCGATGATAAAGTCTATTCGGATCCTACTAGCAATAGCTGCATATCATGATTACGAGATATGGCAGATGGATGTGAAAACTGCATTCCTAAATGGCAACATTGAGGAAGAGTTGTATATGATGCAACCAGAGGGGTTTGTCGATCCAAGGAACGTTGGTAAGGTGTGCAAGCTTCAACGGTCCATCTATGGGTTGAAGCAAGCATCTCGGAGCTGGAATCTTCGATTTGATGAGGTCATTAAAGCTTTTGGATTTTTCCAACACGTCGAAGAGTTCCGCGTCTATAAGAAACTGAGTGGGAGCTCTGTAGAATTCCTTGTGTTATATGTAGTTGACATATTACTAATAGGGAACGATAAGAAATTCTTAGAGGAAGTGAAGGAATATCTGAATGGACAATTTTCCATGAAGGACCTAGGTGAAGCTGCGTACATATTGGGGATTAAGATCTATAGAGATAGACCTAATCGACGGTTGGCCTTGAGTCAGAGAACTTATATTGACAAGATATTGAAAAGGTTCAGTATGGGTAACTCCAAGAGAGGCCTCTTGCCAGTTATAAAAGGTGTCAAATTAAGCGTGACTCAATGCCCAACCACAGCAAAAGAGAAGGAGGAGATGTCCTCAAAGCCCTATGCCTCAGCCATAGGTTCTCTCATGTATGCTATGTTATGTACCAGACCGGATTTAGCGCTGGCCATTAGTATGACTAATCGCTACCAGAGTAACCCGGGAATGGCTCACTGGGCAACGGTAAAGAACATCCTTAAGTACTTGAGAAGAACCAAGGATCTCTTTCTCGTTTATGGAGGAGTTGATGAGGAGCTCACCGTAAAGGGTTACGTTGACGCAAGCCTTGGCTCAGATCTAGATGACTCGAAATCCCAGACAGGATATGTTTTCATGTTGAACGGTGGCGCAATTAGCTGGAGGAGCGGCAAACATTCAGTCGTCGCCCAATCTACACTGGAGTCGGAGTATATTGCCGCTTGCGAAGCGTCAAAAGAGGCGCTGTGGCTGAAGAAGTTCGTGATCGAGCTTGGCGTCTTTCCCAGCTGCACTGACCCCGTGGGAATTTTCTGCGACAACACGGGTGCCATTGCTAACGCGAAGGAGCCAAGAACTCACTCTACAGCCAAGCACATCCTCCGAAAGTTCCATGTGACGCGAGACTACGTCAGGGATGGACACACTAGGATTCACAAGATACATACGGATCTGAACGCAGCAGACCCGATGACTAAACCTCTTCCACAGGGCAAGTTTGAAGAACACCTAGAGACCATTGGTGTTAGATACATACCTGATGTAAACTAGTGTAATTTGTACTCTAGTGCAAGTGGGAGACTGTTGGATATATGCCCTAGAGACAAATTAATAAAGATATTTGTCACATATCCATTTTGTTCATAATACGTTTTATACTGTGCTATAACTGTATTACTTGGAAATACTAATACAGGTGTAGTATAAAACATGGTCCGTAGTTTAACTCGGGTAAACTATCTCATTGGGCAATTGATTGATCAAGCTTTCCTGATCATGGCGACACTTAAGTCCATTGACAATGAGGTCATATCGTTAAGGGGAATGATGTGATGGAAGTAAACCCACCTAAAGTATTGCAACGTGATCGAGTCACATAGTTCAGCGTTGCTATGACTTTGTAACATATGGCTTAGTCCTTAGACCGTAATGATCATACGTAATTGTCATCTATGAGGAGACTTTGATTTGTATCCCACCGCCTGACTGAAATATGCTGGCTATAACGGTGCACTTTGGGTATTCCGAAATAGATGGTTATGCGTATGTTAATAGATCAGAGCAGGATTTGTCAGTCCTTGTGACAGGACAGGTACTCTGGGCCCACTTGGTTATATTGCATCAACACCTTGCAAGGACGTGATTAGGTCACAAGAGATGCAATGATCATGGACAAGAGAAGTTGTTTGTTGTGAACGAGATGTGAATACGGTATGTAGGATACCGACGATCAAACCTCGGACAAACAAAGTACCGCAGCACAAAGGGATTATGTCGTATCGTTAACGGTTTCCAAAAGCGATCGAAGTTCATTCGATGGAAGCGCAGGGGCTGTCAAGGATTGTAACCAGGTCCAACTGACTAGTCATTGGTCAATGAGAAGAGTCTCGACCATGTCTATTGTTTCTCGGACCATTAGGGTGTTACACTTAAGGGCAATCGATGCATAGGACAGTTACGGGATCAATCGGTGAAATAGGAGGAATCACCGGAATAGTTCCGGAGGAGGACGGAATGGTTTCCGGACATTTTGAATAGTTCAAAATAAAGTTTAATTGTTTTAATGATTTTTTATTATTTAATTATCTAAATTAAATATTTAAAACATATTAAATAAATTAAAAAATGGGAAAAAGTCTAAATGGGCCCATGGGGCCCATTAAGGGAGGAGGGGGTCTCGCCCCTTGGGCTTGGCGCCAAGGGTGGGGCCCACCACCCCTTTGGCCGGCGCACTCCCCCCCTTCGGATTTTAGTCCCACATGGGGGAGGGGAGGAGGATGGCACCCCCCTTGGCCTATATAAGGAGGGGTAGACCCCCCTTTTTCCAAAACACCAATATCTCCTTCTTCCTCCTTCTCCTTCCCGGAAGTGGACTCCCCTTGTTTGGAGTCTGCACCTGGATTGGAGTTCTCCACCATAAGGAAGGCCGTCGTTCTGCTGGAGTCGGGATCCGTAGCCGTCTTTCTTCCGCTGCTCGCCTGGTTCGGGGCCCGGGAGGAACATCGATTGTACCGTACGTGTATAATCTCTTCGAGGCACTACACCTGTGGTGCTACTTCGTCGCTGGAGGTTTACCGGGAGTCATCCTCGCCGGTGGTGGTCTTCTACATGACAAGGAGGTCGTAGTTCCGAGTCTACGCCAGCCACGTTAGCAAGAACGTTTCCCTCTTTCGGTCTTCAAAGGTATGAACACCGATTCTGTCCGTTACTTTATATCGCCATAGCATAGATCTTGGGTTCGGGTACCGTAGGTATGAAGAATTTTTGTTTTCTGCCCTGTATCCCAACACAAAGCCCGAGTCATCTTGTGAGTTATAACTTATTTTCACTTTCGTGAAATGATCTTCTTATATGCCTTTATCCATTTCAGGAAGACTTGGAGGAAGACGATGATGATGACGAGGATGAAGATGAAGATGAGAATGAGGATGTAGATGAAGGTGCAGATGAGGACATAAATCCTCCTGCAAGAGCCGACTCTCCCAGGGTAGAGGAAAAACGACTTCCTAGGAAAAAGGTATGCTTCCCTAATTTTCCAAATTGTCTATACAAGGACATTTACCTTATATTGTTTGTAGGAGATGAAGAGGAAAAGATGAACTCGCAGCTCCGAGTCTGCCCCCCTTGATACCAGACTTCCTAATTCTCCGCGCCGACTTCGCTAAAAAGTTGGTGCCGAGTCAAATCCTATTCGGCATCCTCTGTCCGAAGAAACTGATCCCTCATCTGGGGAATCGTCTGTCCGGCTCCGTAGAAATATTCCCATCAATCGTGGGTAAGTGCTTATAGGCTTTTTATGATATACTAATTTGTTTATTTCCAGCCATATCATATTGTTTTCTTATTTTTAGGAAACAAGCTAAGAGCAAGGCACAAACCGGTTCTCTGCCAACACAGGGGCCGACTGTCACAGAGAAGATACCTAAAGTTTCTGAAAAACAGATGAAAAGTGCGGCTCCTATCGAATCGAGCCCATCAGCTGTTCATAAGGAAGACTCCCTCAGGGATGAAACTGGGGAGCCGGTCGCTCACCCTAAGGAGACAACTGACTCTCATGATCTAAACTCAATTCCTACAGCTGAAAAAGTTGTGGTTGAGGAGGTTGTTGTGACTGAGAGTCATTCTGAAGAGTCGGTCCCATCCGTGAAGGTGAAGAAATCGGATGAAGCAAAACATTCCCCCGGTCAACCTTTTATGGTGACTCTTAAAGAAGCTTCCTTTGAGGATCTATATTTGGAGTCAATGAGTTGTCTTGACCAACAGAATGAATTGATTGGTTGTACCAAGAAACGCCATGAGGTACGCGTATTGTCTTGTTTATAAGGGATAGCTATATCAATGTAGCCCCCAAGTACCGGGTTGTCATACCTATATCGACCAGGAACTTATAAAAATTATGTTTGTGAAACAATGTAGCCCCCAAATGCCTGGTTATATATTTGTAATGACCAAGGTCTTTGTTTGTTTTACGCAGGCTATGACTTTGGAAACCGGCCAGGCGACTCGACTATTAGAAGAAAAATTGTAGGCTGAATCTGAGAAAAGGCAATAGGCAGAAAAAGAGGTTAGCCGACTGCAGAATGAGCTGCTGAAGAAAGAGGAAGAACTAAAAATGGTCAAATCCCATCATGCCGACACCCAAACTATCCTGAAGCAGGCTACTGATAATGGTGAGTCGAAATTACAATAATTGGACAAAAGGTTAACTACTCTGAAAAAGAGTGTTCATCAATTTGCAATATCTGTATTTGGTAAGTCGGCATCTTTAGGGTAAATTTTCATGTTCATTTGTTAATACTTGCTGACTTGGTAGATCTTGGTACAGGTAATCATCATCCAGTTTTGCAGGAGACTCCAGGAAAAAAATTGACCTCACTATATACATTGTTCAAATAGTTGTGCGAGGGGCCGTGAAGTCTATTGTGGCAGCTCAGGGTAAGCCTGTTACTACATCCAAAATGACCAAGATGATGCAGTCCTTCTCGACTGTACCGGCTTGGATAGATTTGGCAAAGCGCTCGACATGTCATTTGGGAGTAATGCGTAGCTTGGTTCTCTCCAAATCTTATCATCCCGATATGAATCCAGAGTTGTTAGAAGATGGTTTCCCTGAGCTCAAGACCGATGGGTCCAAGTTTACTGAAGTCAACTATGTCAATATTTTCAAAGAGACGCGCATCTTTGCGACAAAAATTGCCGATGAAGTCGAGTTATCTGACTATGAGCCCGACTATGATGAAATTTCACTCCCCCTGAGCCGGTTAAATTTTCCGAACCACCTCCTGCCAAGATAAAGACCGCAGACCCGACCACTTCGACCAAGCCGGCTTCAGGTGAGGAGGATGATCTAAGGGTTGAGGATTTTACAGATCTTTTTGACAATAACCTCGTAGACCTTGCAGGTGATGCTGGAGTACAACTCTGAAGATGTAGCCGACTCAGGAGTATGTTTATATGCTGCTACGCCCAGGGCTGCATTATTTGTCTTTTGGAGTCGTCTGAAAACATTTGGGATGTCGGTGTCGGCCTATTGTAATATTACTTTCTTTCGTGCAGGATGTATGCTCGAGTCTTTGTGATAAAATTGAATTGTTTTCATTTTGTGGCCTTTGGATGCCTGGATGATATTTTTTGCAGAAGCCGTCCATTAGTTTTGAAAAGCTTTTGCTTGCGTTTTCTTCGGATGGTCGTAAAATTTCTGATATGTAGGGTTGTGCCCCCTATGGTGATGCGAGCTTATTGCTTCCATATTTTGGTGGATTCGATGTATTTTAGAGAAATGACTCTTCACATATTATTTCCCAGTGACAAGCGTAATCACGTCTTTCAACCGAAGCCGGTACATTTTTGCTTGCTAAAACATTTATTTGGTCCATTCATGTGAAAAAATGAAAGGAAAAAATTGTAGTGTAGTTCTCATGAGTCAGCATGATTAATTTACGCTCATGTCCAGTCAAGGTAACGAGATCGAAGTGTATTCCCCATGAGTTGGCATGATTAATTTACTCTCATGTCGAGTCATAGTAGCAAAATTAAAAGTGTAGCCCCCATGAGTCGGCATGATTAATTTACTCTCTTGTCGAGTCATAGTAGCAAAATTCAAGGCGTAGCCCCCATGAGTCGGCATGATTAATTTACTGTCATGTCGAATCATAGTAGAGCCGGACCCTAAACTCCAAATAACAACTTTTTAAGTTGATTTTTGATGGAGGGAAATCATTAATACATTTGTACATGCTAAAAGACAAAAAGAAATATGCTTATAAAACACAAAAAATGTAAATAGCTCATATAGAAGTCGGCCGTACGCGTGACTGTCTCAACACCTTTTAACGATACGAGTTCAATGCAAAATCGGTTCCTTGAATGGGAGTATTTTGCCTGCCTCGTAGAAAAGAGATGTTGGTCACTTAATTGCGCTTGAGTCGAACCTTCTTCGTAAGCAAGCATCGCATGACTTATTCTAGTGTTCTCGATTGATAGTAAAACTCATCAAAACCCTTGTTGGATTTGCTAATTGATACGGTGAGGAAGATAGTTCTCTCACTTCTCGTTGGTTACCCCAAGTGGAAGGTGTGATGTAGCGTAGCAGCAGATTTCCCCTATGTAGAGGATAGGTTTTGTCTCCCGTAGGACTCGCAGAAATACAAGAAGGTGGTAAAGTGAACAATGGCGCCGTTCACAACCCTTGGTTGCTTACTTCACCTGGACCTGCACACACAGAAAATAACTTTTCTCCCAACGAGTACAGATGAGTTGTCAATTCCTTGGGCCTTGCTGTTTACGAAGGATCAACGCAAGAGATAATAATAGTAGCAACAGAAAGTAAAGACTGAAAGTAAATTGAGGGTGTAAACAATGGTGGAAATATGGACAAGGGTCCCATGACGTTCACTAGTGATGTCTCTCTCCCAAAAGACGATAAAAGTGCTAGCGAGGTAAAAAAATCACAGCTGGGCAATTGACATGATTATAAACGCACCGCAATGCTAACTATGCTACAAAAAAAAGTAGAGGCTCAAAAGCAATGGGCAGTACGCCAAGGTAAGAAGACCGAAATCCATCTGCATCTACTACGAATCATCCACCTTGAGATATCTATCTAGAACATCTCACTGGTATTAAGTTGCGAATCCCACCCAAAGTGTAAACTCAAAGCAACAGACAACTGCATTAAAAGAACTTTGCGTAAAGTAAAAAATCCTTGCACCCGCAAGTACAAGCACCGTTGTTTTATCCCTGGTGGCAACAACAAATCCCCTAGTCTCATGTTTCTGTCACTCAAGCTAGACATCAGGGGGCTGAACCCACCATCAAGCATAATGCTCCCTCTTGGAGTTGCAACAAATCACTTGGCCAAAGCAAAATACGGCAACGGAGAACACGCAAGAATTAACTAAAGAACACAAATATAAAAGAGAACAAAATATATTACTCATCACAATCTGAACATAGTCTCATAATCCATCAGATCCCAGCAAACTCAGCTTAACAACACATAAAATTACAAAGGTTCCTCGATCATGTGAGGCATCTCACGAGGTCTCAAAAGTGGAAGCACAAAGAGGGGAGGAGAACATCACATAGCTACTGGTCATGGACCAATGGTCCAAGAGGGACTACTCACAAGACATCCGGGAAGCGTCCATGGTGATGGATGGTCTCCCGGAGGGGATTCCTCCTTCCGGCAGGGTGCTGGGGCAGCTTCTCCTGGCAGCCCCGATCTTGAAACGGCGGTGGCGGCGGCACAGAGAGGAGAACGGGAATAGCAGATCGATATTAGGGGTTTCCTCCGCGGGGGCTAAATATAGGCTCAAGGGGGCACCGAGAAAGGCCATAGGGAAGCCAGGAGGCCTCCTGTCGCGCCCTAGGGTGGGGCCGCGCCAGGGACCCTCCTGGGGCCCTAGTGGGTTCATCCCCTTCCATCTTTGGTTCTTCGGGAATCTTCTGCGACATTTATTTTTTATATAATTTTTCCGGAATTTATTTGGCACTTTTAATGGCCGGAAAACCTGAAATACAAAAACAGCAGAAAACATGAACTGGCAACTGGGTGCACTGAGTTAATAGGTTAGTTCAAATATGATCAAAAGTGTTTGAAAGTTCAAGAAAAACATGGCAAAGTCACACAAATCATGTGTGGAGCAAGCAGAAATTATATATACGTTTGGGACGTATCAACATCCCCAAGCTTACTTCCTGCTCGTCCTCGAGTAGGTAAATGATAACAAGCATAATTTCTGTGGCGACATGCCACACAACAATATAAGGACTTTTAAGTAAAGCAATAAAATCATGCAATTCAATTCAAATCTTAACAAGCAAGAGTCTATATTAGCATTGACACAAGCAACAAAAGAAAAAAGGGTGCAAGAGCTCTCGCTGTCCGTGACTCGAATGTCTCCATATGGTGTTTGTGTGCAAGCAGGGGACTGGGAAAAAGAGAGAAAAAAGGTTGTTGAGAACTACTATGTACTAAAGTTTCACACTTAGTCTCCTTTGGATTCTTATCTTGACTCGTCCCCAGACCAGTAGTCAGGTACAAGTCAAACTGATCCACTCCCTTTCGATATTTTGAGCACTCATGCAATGGATGAGCGTGAGCAAGAAAGTTTACACCTAAAAGGCAAAACAGAAAGAAGGTGGAGGAGGAAGACAAAAAAGTTGTGAAAGGCTCACATCAATGAGGACAATCATAGGCGAGAGAAGGCCATATGATAGATATGATGTGAGGAGTAGGGATTACCATGCAACGGATGCACATGTGAGCTAAAAGCTCTCCAAGGGAACTAGTGGGGGTTCATCCAACTTGCTTGCTCAAGAAGACCTAGAGCTCGTTTGAGGATGCTCATCATTGGAATATACAAGCCAAGTTCTATAGTGTGAAGGGTCCCCACATAGCTATATGCATGTATGATGATCTCTATGGAGTACAAGGGATATAGGATGAAGTACTAGTGTGGATCTCTCAAAAGGAATAGTAGTGTGCCCCCTTCTCATTTTTTATTTTTTATTTTTCTCTTTTTTCTATTTTTTTGTATTTTTTGGTGGCCTCAATGGCTCTTTCTATTTCTCTCATTTGTCCTCTTTGGGATCTTTTGATTTTGTCCTCTTTGGGATCTTTTCCTCACTTAGGGCAACACACTATGTTTTACAAGAATATAGGAGATCTTTCACACTTTACAAGGGTACTCATATAAAGAAGATGTAACTATCATGATGCAAATGTATGCCTCTGCCAGGATAGAAGGATATGCAATGATACTTGCGCGTCACGTAGCAATGATTAGGGCAAGGCCCAACTAGCATGCGGCTCATCGATCAAGCAAGTAGCATGTATGACATGAAGATCAAGTCATGAGAAGGTGGATGTTGCATGGCAATGTATCTCGGAAAGGCTATGGAAATGCCTTGATAGGTACGTATGGTGGCTGTTTTGAGGAAGGATATAAGGAGGTTTATGATGACAGAGCATATCATGCCAAGGGTTTGGATGTACCAGCGAAGGTGGAGGCCAACTCTCGGAGTGAGAAGGAGGCAATGCACGACACAGGAGAGGCTAGCAAAATATGGGAGGTGGAAGTGTCAACTTTCGAATACTCACATTAGTCCGAAGAACTCATGCACTTCTTATCGGTAACTCTCAATCTAATCAGGAGGTTCTCAAAGAGACAAGTACCCCGAGGAGGAGTGTTTGGGGGTTTGGTTATCCTTGCGCATCCTCGACTCATGGTACGTGAGTGTACTCTAATATTTGAACCCTCCAGAGGTTAGTGATCCATCTAGTATCTAAAGTTCTCAATAGGGGTTTTGGTTTTCTAAAATCACACGGATTGCCCAAAATACGACATCTATCACTAATAGGCTAGAGCTCTTGACACCATAAGTTCAAACATTACTCTAGTCAATACCTCAAAACTATTGCAAGTTACTACTACAAAGAGAACAATAACTTTAACTACTTTCTAGTCAAGACACAAAACTCAGTGCAACAAGAAAACTCTCTAAACAAGATAAACATGCAACCTATAGAAAGTTCAACTTGAGACAAAAGAAAATCTCTAGAAGAAAACTAAAGCACTACAACTAAACAGGGCATCAGCTAAGAAAATAAAAAGAACAACTCACAGCTAAGGAAATAAGCATGCAAATCCTATGAGGAGTTCTAGTTCAAATGGAGCGTGTTTCTCTCCCACACAAAACAAAGCTGGGGTCTAACTTTTTACTACAACAAACAAAGCAAAAACAAACCTAAGAATAGTAAAGAGCGAGACGCTCCAAGCATAGCACATAACACATGAAGTGATAAAAATATAGTGCAACGAGAGACGAACTGATAATTGTTGATGAAGAAGGGGATGCATGGGGGCATCCCCAAGCTTAGACGCTTGAGTCTCCTTGAATACTTATTGGGGGTGCACATGGGTATCCCCAAGCTTGAGCGTTTGACACTCCAGGATCTACTTTCATCATCTTCCTCGCACACTTGAAAACTCCCTTCATACATAAATCACTGTAAACTGATTAGAGAGGTTAGTACCCTATTAAAATAATTTTCTTCTACTGCAAATAAAGATTTCCAGGAAGGTCTACTGTTTCTCAAGATTGCCAAAAGGTTTTTGCAAAGAAAAAGCAAGCTTAAGGTTTTCAAAAGTTAGGAGAGACAAAACGTGGCAGAATCTGTGGAAAACAGAACAACAAGTAGTAAAGAATTTTTTTAGGGGTACTTCTGCAACTCAAATAAAAAAAACTCAGAACATACTAAAGTTCCGTGATTGTATAGAGCACGCTGTGTAAAAAATTCAGCTCAAAAAGATGAACTGGTGATTTTCTATGATTTTCACGTCACGAGGACAGAATCTGTTTTCTGGACAACATGTCACAACTTTCACTTCCCTTGTCATATGAGAATATAAATGGCACAAAGCTTAAAAAATAAAGATACAATGATGTTTCTATAGTAGTAACAATCATCAAGACCACTAAAAATAGAAGTAAAAACATCTTGGGTTGCCTCCCAACAAGCGCTTTCTTTTACGCCTTTAAGCTAGGCACAAAGCAAAAGATCAAGTTTTATCAAGAAAATAACTAGCCCGGGTGACGGACTCAAAAGGCAACTTAATCTTTTTCCTAGGGAAGTGTTCCATCCCTTTCTTGAGAGGGAATTGGAATTTGATATTCCCCTCTTTATTGTCAATAACAGCACTAACGGTGCGAAGAAAAGGACGTCCCAAAATAATTGGACAAGAGGGCTCACACTCGATGTCCATAATAGTAAAATCAACGGGAACATAATTGTCATTGACAATGATAAGAACATCATCGATCTTCCCCAAAGGTTTCTTTATGGAAGAATCGACAAGACGAACACCAAAAGAACAAGGATCAAAAGGTTTCAATTCAAGCATATCATACATTATTTTAGGCATAACAGAGGTACTAGCTCCAACATCACAAAGAGCATAGCAAGAGAAGTTATTCAATTTGTTATTTATCATAGGATCCCAATCATCTTATAGCTTCCTAGGTATGGAGGCTTCTAGTCTAAGTTTCTCCTCCCTAACTTTTATTAGAGCATTGGTGATATGCTCTGTGAAGGCAAGATTAAGTGTGCTAGTGTGGGGGTCTCTAGACATCTTGTGTAGGAAACCAATAACTTCAGGTAAGGTGCAGTTGTCAAAGTCTAGATCACTACTATCTATCAAGGAGGTAGTGATATCATTAAGGCTCACTTGTTTGAAAGCCTCTATGTTCATAGAGGTTTCTTGATCTATGGTTGAGGTGGTAGCATCACCATTGATAGGTCCAGGTGGACTAGGGGTGTGATGGGTGCTAATAGTTTGGACATCCTCAACAACTTGGATAGTAGATACGTTGTGGTAGGTAGGAAGGCTCTTAGCTCTCTCTTCTTCCTCCTTTTCTCTAGCCCATCTCTCTTTAAGTTTGCCCAACATCCTAATGTTTTCATTAATTTGCACTTGGATAACATTCATAGGGGTGGTTTTCCTCTCCCCGGGGGGAGTAGTTCTAATCTTAAGCATCTCAACATCATGGGCTATGTTGTCTACCTTCGAAGAGATGATATCTAATTTGTCTAATTTCTCTTCTACACTCTTGTTGAAGGCTTTTTGGGTAGTGATAAAGTCTTTAAGCATACTCTCTAGTTCAGAAGTGGAGTTTTTGGTGCTAGGGTAAGTGTTGTTGTTCCCATAGTTGTTGGATGGGAAAGGTCTAGGATTGTTGCTACCAAAATTACTCCTATAAACATTATTGTTGAAGTTGTTTCTAGAGATAAAGTTCACATCTACTTGTTCTTGAGCAACCAAGGAATTTAAAGGAACACCCCGAGGATCAATAGGAGCTTGCTTGGTAAGTAGAGACATGATCAAGTCAACCTTTTCATTAAGAGAGGAGATCTCCTCGACAGAATTTACCTTCTTGCCAGTTGGAGATCGTTCGGTGTGCCACTGAGAGTAGTTCAACATCATCTCATCAAGTGCACAATGGCGCCGTTCACAACCCTAGGTTGCTTACTTCACCTGGACCTGCACACACAGCAAATAACTTTGCTCCCAACGAGTATAGAGGAGTTGTCAATTCCTCCGGCCTTACTGTTTACAAAGGATCAACGCAAGAGATAATAATAGTAGCAACGGAAAGTAAAGACTGAAAGTAAATTGAGGGTGTAAACAATGGTGGCAATATGGACCGGGGTCCCATGACGTTCACTAGTGATGTCTCTCTCCCAAAAGACGATAAAAGTGCTAGCGAGTTAAACAAATCACAGCTGGGCAATTGACAGGATTATAAACGCACCGCAATGCTAACTATGCTACAAAAGAAAGGAACAGGCTCAAAAGCAATGGGCAGTATGCCAAGGTAAGTAGACTGAAATCCATCTGCATCTACTACGAATCATCCACCTTGAGATATCAATCCAGAACATCTCGCTGGTATTAAGTTGCGTATCCCACCCAAAGTGTAAACTCTAAGCAATAGACAACTGCATTAAAAGAATTTTGCTTAAAGTAAACAATCCTTGCACCCGCAAGTACAACCACTGTTGTTTTATCCCTGGTGGCAACAACACATCCTCTAGTCTCATGTTTTTGTCACTCAAGCTAGACATCAGGGGGCTGAACCCACAATCAAGCATAACGCTCCCTCTTGGAGTTGCAACAAATCACTTGGCCAAAGAAAAATACGGCAACGGAGAACATGCAAGAATTAACTAAAGAACACAAATATAAAAGAGAACCAAATATATTACTCATCACAATCTGAACATGGTCTCATAATCCATCAGATCCCAGCAAACTCATCTTAGCAACACAGAAAATTACAAAGGCGCCTCGATCATGTGAGGCAGCTCACGAGGTCTCGAAAGTGGAAGCACAAAGAGGGGAGGAGACCATCACATAGCTACTGGTCATGGACCCATGGTCCAAGAGGGACTACTCACAAGACATCCGGGAGGCGTCCATGGTGATGGATGGTCTCCTGTAGGGGATTCCTCCTTCCGGCAGGGTGCCGGGGCAGCTTCTCCTGGTAGCCCCGATCTTGAAACGGCGGCGGCGGTGGTACAGAGAGGAGAACGGGAATAACAGATCGATATTAGGGGTTTCCTCCGCAGGGGCTAAATATAGGCCAAAGGGGGCACCGAGAGGGGTCACAGGGCAGCTAGGAGGCCTCCTGGCGCGCCCTAGGATGGGGCCGCGCCAAGGACCCTCCTGGGGCCCTGGTGGGTCCACCCCTTCCATCTTTGGTTCTTCGGGAAGCTTCCGCGACACTGATTTTTATATAATTTTTCCAGAATTTATTTGACACTTTTAATGGCCGGAAAACCTGAAATACAAAAACAACAGAATACTGGAACTGGCAACTGGGTGCACTGAGTTAATATGTTAGTCCAAATATGATCAAAAGTGTATGAAAGTTCAAGAAAAACATGGCAAGGTCACACAAATCATGCGTG
The DNA here is from genome assembly GCA_950022295.1 of Bromus sterilis. Classification (NCBI taxonomy): domain Eukaryota; kingdom Viridiplantae; phylum Streptophyta; class Magnoliopsida; order Poales; family Poaceae; genus Bromus; species Bromus sterilis. The sequence goes on along the minus strand of OX465598.1, from coordinate 211,819,720 downwards.
GAGCAAGCAGAAATTATAGATACGTTTGGGACGTATCACTAATGTTTACTCTACAATGGGTCACATAGGTCATATAAATATGAGTTTGCATCTGCTTACAGGCAAAATAAGCCATAGTAGGCTAAATTCATGTATATGCCGAGTCCTCTGGTTTTCAAGCTTAGGTTAAAAGACCATAAGCCCCCAAGGTCTCTGAATACAACAATATACATGCAGCTTCCAGGTAAGAGATGACCAGTCCTTCCAGGTTCCAGGGAGTTTCAAATGCAAGAATGTAATGCAATGTAAAAAATGGCAGAAAAGTGAGAGTCGGCATAATTGTTTTAGATTTAACGAGTCGTCTAGGAATATTCCTGAACCATCTAGGCGTGAAAGTGACGGAGCTGTGCATTCCCCACAACTCTAATAAGTATTGAGCTCGTGGCCGCCGGCTCTTCGCCCATTTGACCAAATGACAGGTTTCACGGGACAACTTTTTACTTATTATAAGAGAAGTTTTTTGGTCTATCTTACTAGTACCTTGGTGGCTGGCCGCCTGGGCAGACTCCATAAGGTGTAAGTCCAAAGTTTCTTGGTTCTGGATCTCTTTGGCCGTAGGGAGTGATTGTTTGTTCTTAAGGCGGGTTAAAGCATTCGTTATCCTTAGCCCATTGTTGTTTGAGTGCTAGCATGTGGTAACATTGTCCCCAAGAATGGTTTGCAAGGCGACCCGGTCTGGAATGTTTTGGGTAGGGCGCTTGTAGAGCTTTCTCAGAATTATGTGACCGACTCTTCTTGTCTTCCCTCGTAGAACTTCCTAATTTCCGCGAGTAGGGTCTGTTGTATCCTTCGGAGTTCTCAATGCTCTTGCGTTTCCCCGTGCTGCCCTGCTTTTTATTTTGAATTCCCTCGTCTTTTGCTTTGTCGGAGTTGACGTACCTGGTGACCGCATCTACGAGTCCCTGTAGGTCTTCAGCTACTGTCTTCATACGATCCAACACGCGAATCATGAGACTGAGTCGGTCATCTGCACCCGCGAAGTCGGTGTTTGGTTGGGCTTTTGGCGGCCGACTCTTCTGTGAAGGTTGAGTGTGTTCCTCGCGTTCGCAAGTTTTTTCCCTTTGCGGCCAAGCGGGTTTTTGATGCTCAGTCGTCTTTTCGTGGCGTTCCTGCCGGCTTCCACTGACTGCAAGAGATGCGGGTGACATGAGTCATGTGTCCCTGATCGTTGTTGAGCCGGTTTCAGGTCTTTGATGATCCGATCTCTTATTGGGAGTCGGTTCTTGATTTTGATTAGTCAAGGTTTTGAACTCAGAGAGATTTTCTGGGGTTTCTTCTTGCTGTGTTTCTCCCAAGGGACTAGTCGTTCTTGCGTAGTCAACGTCTTCTTCCTCTGAAAAAGAGACTTTTTCTGGGAGGTGTGATGCGTCGTCCCCTTCCAAGGCCCTTGGATAACAAGGGTGTTCTGGATTATACTCTTCTGTCTCGGGCCTGAGCTGGGTTTCTCCAGTCAAACAGATGGATTCCTCATCGAAAAATTCTGCCGGATTGTCATGGTCTAGGGTTTCGACCGAACAATTCGGCTTCTGAGATCCACTGACAACTCCGACGAAAACATGCCTGAAGTTGGCTCCCGGTCGACCCTCAATCTCGTCGGATTCTGATTCAGATCCTTCCGACCTTCTGATGAGGCGTCGGTTGAGACCGAACGAGGCCTGAAGAATTGATTCGATGGAATAAATCTATGGAGTCCAGGTGGTATTGTAGATGGAAAACTTTTTGCGCTGGTTTTTGGTGATCTAGTCGACTATGAAATCATCTATACCTTGTCGGGTTTCCTCCAAGATTGCGACACCTGCATGCGCAGGACCCACGGTGGGCGCCAACTGTCGTGGGAAAGTCATGACAGATGTCCTCATTAGAGAACTTAGTGTGGGACCTTTGCTCCGAGGTGGTTTCAAGGAGGTGAGTCGGGGTGAACACAAGACACGAGATTTACCCAGGTTTCGGCCCCTCGGAAGGTAAATACCTACTCATGCTTTTCTATTATAGGTTGTCGACTTCTCGAATACAAAGGTGCGAGATCGATGCCTATGCTTCGAGAGGATCTAAGTTGAGTTGTTCTGTTTGGACCAAGGGGGGCGGCTTATAAAGATGCCGGGTCCCTTGAGTTACACGAAACCGACTCCGACTAAAGATGGAGTCCTAGTCTACTTTACAAACATAGTTTCCTTATCGTACAAGGTAAGTCTATTTCCTTCTACTACTTTCTCGTTTCAAGGTGTCACGACTCGGCCCAAGCCGAGTCTTCTTCTAGGCCTTCACCTTGAGAGTTGGCCCGGTCCTTCCGTATACCTGGTCATGGCATTGGGCCATCCCCTCGACAACTGTCGCAAACCAAAAATGACTCTTTGATAATAATAACGTTTTCTTACTTCACGCATATTATTCCACTGCCAACGCTCTATTGCTCGCCCACCACCAACGCTCTGCCTCTTCGCCCTCGGTCCTGGACTCATTGTCGACCCCGCCGCTCATCCCATCGCACAACACGACCATCAGACGATGATGAAATCACTACTAATGTTACACCCACATCCCCTCGTACCGCACATATTGGGCCAACTACTAGAGCTCACGCACGTGAACTGGAATTTTAGGTACTATCGTTTCTTGGAACGACTCCTACTGTTCATGAAGACATGATGCTGCCTAAATTAGATACTTTTGTTGTGCTTAGCAATGAAGGGCCTAGCACGGACAAGAAATATGAACATTGGAGGAGGAACACACATTGAGATGATGGTGCATACATGGGAGACAATAATGGTGCTTTTGTTGGAGATATGCCCTAGGATCCACAAAACCTTCGGGTTGCACCATGTACACCTCTTCCTCAATGTTTCCATTGAGGAACGCGGTTTTCACATCCATCTGCCATATTTCATAATGTTAATAGGCAACAATTCCTAGTAATATTCAGATAGACTTCAACATCGCTACATGAGATAAAGTCTCTTAGTAGTCAACTCCTTGAACTTGTCAAAAACCTTTTGCGATGAGTCGAGCTTTATAGACAGATATGTTTCCGTTTGCGTCAGTCTTTTTCTTGAATATCCATTTATTCTCGACGGCCTTTCAGTCCTCGAGAATATCCACCAAAGTACATACTTCGTTGGCATACATGGAGTCTATCTCGGATCTCATGGCTTCGAGCCATTTCTAAAACTCGGGTCCTTCCATTGTTCATTTGTAGTTCGCGAGTTCGCCAAGTTCATTTAACATGATTGCGTTAAAAAGTTGTCCGTAAAACTGGGTAGTATAACAGACTCTTGACGACCTCCAGGGTACAATAGGATCCTCTTCATGTTGATCATGATCATCATGTATGTCATGATCGTTATGAATATCATGATGACCGTTCTCTTCAGCTCCCACTACGGAAGATGGTTCCAGAACGATTTCCGTTGTCGTGTCTTCCATTTGGAGTGACGGGTCAATCATCTCATCGAGGTCTATTTGCCTCCCACTCACATATTTCAAGAGAAACTCTTTCTCAAGAAAGTGTCAAGTCTTGGCGACAAACGTTTTGCCCTTAGACTGGTTGTAGAAGGTATATCCAACAGTTTCCTTTGGATATTCTACAAAGATGCACTTATCCTCCTTTGATTCGAGTTTTTCAGGCTGAATTTTCCTAACATAAGCCTCACAACCCAAAATCTTCAGGTGAGACAACCTTGGTTTCTTGCCATACCATTCCTCAAATGGTGTTGTCTTTACGGATTTGATCGGTACCCTATTAAGAACGTAAGAGGCGGTTTCTAATACATACCCCTAGAATGACACAGTTAAGTCGGTATGAGACATCATTGATCCCATACTATCCAATAGTGTTCAATTACTTCGCTCGGACACACCGTTTCGCTGAGGTCTTCCAGTTGGTGTAAGTTGTGGTACGATGCCACAAGTTTTAAAATGATCGCCAAACTCGTGAATTAAATACTCGCTACCTCGATCGAATCGAAGGCGCTTGATTTTCTTTCCGAGTTGATTCTTGAACTCACTATAAAATTCCTTGAACATTAAAAAGATTTCAGACTTATGTTTCATTAAGTAGATATACCCCTATCTACTCAAGTCATTAGTGAAGGTCACGAAGTAACGAAGACCATTGCATGTGGAGAGATTCATTGGTCCACATACATCTGTATGTACGATCCCTAATAAGCCTGGCGCACGCTCCATTATCCCATTGAATGGAGTCCTTGTCATTTTGCCCATAAGGCATGGTTCATATGTGTCAAGGGATCCAAAATCCAACGACTCTAGAAGTCCATCAGAATGGAGGTTCTTCATGCGTTTTATACCAATATGACCAAGTCGACAATGCTACATCGTCATGTGTTCTTCGCCACTAGGCTTTAATCTTTTGGCCTCTATGTTATTGATATGAGTTACATCACAATCAAGATTAAGTATGAATAAGCCATTGCTTTCCGATGCGTAAACATAAAACACATCATCCTTATAAATCGCACAACCAATTGTATTAGACTTAAAATAACAATGAACATGCTTCAAGCAAGACCCACTAACGATGTTCACTCTCAATGCGGGTACAAAGTACCACTTATCCAAAACCAAGACTAATCCCGAAGGGAGACTAATATGCATCATGCCGACTGCCACCACTTCAACTTGACAGTCGTTGCCCACGCGCATCGTCACTTCATCTCTTGACAAGCGTCGCCTATTTTGCAACCCCTGAATGGAGTTACAAATGTGAGCGACATATCCTGTATCAAATATCCAGGAATTGCTTCCAACACTTGTAAAGAAAAGATCAATAACATGTATATCATATATACCTTTGTCTCTTCCAGCAATCTTGCCGACCTTCTTGTCCTCTAGGTACTTGGGGCAGTTGCATTTCCAGTGACTATAACCCTTGCAGTAGAAGCACTCAATGCCAGGTTTGGGTCCGGGTTTGGGTGCCTTGCGAGGAGTGACAACTATCTTGTCACCCTTCTTTGGGCTACCCTTCTTTCTCTTCTCCCTCTTGCCAGAATTCTTGAATTCAGCGGTCTTGTTGACCATGAACACAGTGTGCTCCTTCTTGATTTGAACCTCAGCAATTTTCAGCATGGTGAACAACTCAGAAGGGGTCTTAGTCATCCCATGCATGTTGTTGTTCAAACCGAAGCTTTTGTAGCTAGGGGGCAGCGACTACAACACCCTATCAACAACAAGTTCATCCGGAATCTGACATTCCATAGCATTCAAGCATTGAACGTAGCCAGACATCTTGACCACGTGCTCACTAACACCTCTATGCTCATCCATCTTTGTTGATAAGAGGGCTTCAAAAGCCTCATATCGTTCAAACCTGGCTTGTGGTGCAAAGACAACCTTGAGGTCGGTGATTATCTCATAAGCACCCATCCTCTCAAAGCACTTCTACAGCTCAGCCTCCATGGAATAAAGCATGCCCCTTTGGACTAGGTTGTAGTCATCTAACTTGGAGAGGTAGACGTTCTTCTCATCCTAAGTAGCGGTAGCTGCTGGTGCATCACCTAACGCGGTCTCTAGTACATATGCCATCTTGAGGGGAACGAGGAGAATCCTAAGAGTGCGGAACCAATTGATGAAGTTTGACCCATCGGTTTTTAGTTTATCTTTTTCTAGGAATGAACCTAAGTTGAATGAGGGTCGTGAAGGTGTTGATATCTACAATGGTTTTTTGCAAAACACATATTTAGACTTTGTTCATAATTGGAGTTCAATTTTAAAGAAATTATAGAACTCCCACTTAGTTAAACGTCCCTCAAAGTTTACTAAGTGATTACATAATCCTAGGTTGAATGATCACCCTCGAATATCACACGTCCGACGACTCATCTCCATAGGTAGGCCATCATGCCAATCACATCTGTTATGTGATCATGCTTAACCTTTTGGTCATCCGTGTTTCGAGGCCATATCTGTATATGCTACGCTCGCCAATCTGACCTTAGTGTAGTAGATGTTCAGCAAGGCCATATCTGCATATGCTAGGCTTGCCAAACCCATCCTCATGCGAACACTTACGTATGTATGAAACTCGATCGTCTTGTGGTGCCTAAAATAAAGAGATCCTTCCAGGTGGTGCTCACTAAGGGAGAACACAATGTTGGTATTGTGAGAGATCATCCTATCATGCTACCATCATATATGTAGCATATTGGAAAAACAAGATGTAAAACTGTAAATCATACATGCTATGATCCCCCATTTTGAAAATTAAAGTTGATACGCTTCTACTTTGTCTTTTGCAAGTTTTACGTGGCTGCTAGGGGTTCCGAAAGAGAACTGTTTCTATCCTGCGAAAAACATGCCACAACACCAGTCCAACAATTGCCTTTATTACACCCCTGTTGGGGCCCTCCGTTGCCAATGTCTTCGCGTCGCTAATGTTAGAGAGACAGACACCCCCAAAGACACTTATATGGTGATACATCCCAAATGTATCTATACTTTTTGCTTGCTCCATGATTCTTTTGGTGATATTGCTACATGTTTTGATGCACTTTCATATCATTTACAACATATTTTGAACTACCCTACTAATACAGTGCCTAGTGCCCAGTGCCAGTTTCTGTCTGTTATTGTCCGTGCATTGTAGAAAAAGGACAAATATAAAAGTGCTTGGAAAATTCTTGATAAAATACCAGAAAAATATCCACGAAGGAGTACTCTAGAAGCCCGAAGGGCCCCCCAAGGGGCCAACCCCTGGCCAGGCGCCTCTCTGGCATGGCCAGGGGGTGGCCGTGCCCTCTGACCGCTTGGGCCAGGGGTCCACCCCTCAGGCTCCCCTTTGTCATATATTTAGGCCTTGTCCCAAAAACCCTCGAGGAGAACCCCTTCACGCGATTTCATCTACTGTTCCGCCACCGAGGCGATTCTGATCTTGGGATCGCTAGAAGAAATCGTCCTAGCACGCTGTCGGAGGGAGGATTGTCCTCCGGAGGCTTCTCCATCACCATGATTGCGTCTGGGATGCTTTATGAGTAGTCCATCCTTGAACATGGGTCCTTGATCAATAGCTAGATGATGTCTTCTCTCCAATCTTGTGCTTCAAAGTTTAGCCCTTATGAGCTGCCTATCATGATCAAGGCATCTATGTATTAATTCCTGCTTTGCTATGTTGTGTTTTCTGGGATCCGATGGATTATGAGATTATATTTAGTTTGTGATGAGTAATATATCTGGTTTACCTTTTTATTTTAGTTCTTGAGTATTCTTGCATGTTCTCCGTTGCATTTGTCGCTTTGGCCAAGTAGTAGATTGCAACTCCAAGAGGGAGCGTTATGCATGATTGTGGGTTCATGCCCCCTGATGTCTAGCTTGAGTGACAGAAATATGAGACTAGGGGATGCGTTGTTGCCACCAAGGAGAAAATAGTGGTGCTTGTAACTACGGTTGCAAGGATTTCTTACATTACTCATAGAGTGTTAAGACAGTTGTCCATTGCTTTGAGCCTACAATTTGGTTGGGGTTCGCACCTTAATACCAGAGAGATGTTCTGGATATATATCTCAAGGTAAATGATTAGTGAGTAGATGCTGATGAATAAATGGTTTACTTGTCTTTGAGTAGTGCCCATACGATAGAGCCTCTTTACTTTCTAGTAGCATGATTAGCATTGCTATGTGTTTAAAATTCTATCAATTGCCCAGTTGTAATTTGTTCACCCAACATAGTTGTTTACTATCTTTTAGATAGAGACATCACTAGTGAAAGTCATGACACCCCGGTCCATCTTTCCATTATAGTTTACACCATTCTCATTTACTGCTTTTATTTCCTTTCAACCGCACAACTGTTATTTCCCCCCTGTGTTTTGATCCTTTGTAAATAGCAAGGCCGGAGAGATTGACAACCTCTCTATACTCGCTGGGAGCAAAGTTATTTGCGTCTTGTGTGGAGGTCCACGTCTTCAACTGGGGGATGAAGATGGATGAAGTCATTCAACGACACAAGCTCATTCCGTTGCTGGGCAGTGTTCCGAGCAATGACCCCCAACAACTCATGAGAGTCCCTTTGGTTTATTTCAACCTCCATGAGAACTTGAGCCATCGTGGGTGACGGTGGAAGATTTCCTTCCGCCGGATCATCCCCACGAGCTTGGGCACGACCAAGGTGGCCACGGGTTCCTTGAGACATCCAGAAGGATAAGATCAAAGTCAAATGATGTTGAATGATTTTGAAAATGCATCAGATTATGAAGATAACTGGAATGACTCGGACAGCATAACGGCTATAAGTGCAAGAGAAAACAATTTTCTTACAACATAGAAACAACACTTACATACGATGTAAGAAATTAGGAAGCACAACAACTCTAGCAAACCAAACACAACTTTCCTACGACTACAAGGAAGCAAACAACGAGATGTTCTAGTAAGACATAGATGAGCCTAGTCCTATCTTCCCGTAGAACAAGATGAGGGTGACTCAGAACTCAGAACGAGGAGGGTAAGGAGAAAAAAGAAGCCTTACGTTGTTCCCTTATGTACCCAGAGTAACTATATAACTATAGCAATCTAGACTCGACTTCGGCCAAGGCTGATAATCCTAAAGTCAGTCCTGCTCTGATACCAAGTCTGTCGGGACCCGGGGTTAGCGTATGCAAGACCAGCTACAACACAATCATATGGAGAGCCGGGAACCGTACCCACTTGTCTAAGCAGACAAGGCCAAGCACAGAACGTTCTCGGAAAGCATCAAACGTGAGGGGCATCCCATCCAGGCCAGATGATCAACTGAGATGGGTCCTCATCGTCCGCACACCAGTCTAAATGATATGGGTGGTGAACTCCCATATTCATAGACAAGTCGCCTCAACCATACTCTCAATTGTATTATAACACTTACATAGACTTACTCCAGCCCGATCACTTAGTCGGGGTCTAGGGAGGGCTCGATCATACATCAAAGTGTGCACGTGACGGAGTCACGAGCAATCGCATCGCGATGCCCCAAGCTGCGCACATCTAAGGGCCAATTGGTGTATAAATGACCGCCAGCCAGATCACAACTAAGGTCTCGAAAACCCGTACTAAGACATGCATGATATAATCATACACGCATCACACATGTCTAGTATGAACACCAGGTATCATTGCAATTCTCTACAAAGTTTACATCTTTATTGATAACTCTTACAGAGTGCACACAGAGATCACGAGACCGTGATCCAACATTACAACAAGCATGCGGAAGCAAAGTAGGTCCGAGTACAAACAAGTTTAACAAATGGCTTAGGGAAGCCTTATCTATAAACAAGCCCTTCCACGAGGGACCAGTCGTCTGACTGGGACTACACTAGCTTGGTCTTCAGTCGTCGAGCTCGAGGAAGAATCCACCTTCGGGGTCAGTGGGTTCATCTAAAACATAGAATAAGCAAACATGAGTACAAAGTCGTACTCAGCAAGACTTACGTAGGAGCTATACTACTCATGCACATGTATCAAGGTAAAGGGAGGTGGGGTTCATAAGAAGAAGTGCCAGCTTTGACTTGGCTAGTCCTGAACTACGAGTACCAGACTTGAGGTAAGAAGCGTACACGAGTCCACTACATGTCTCCAACCAATTACACCACTATGGTGCCTTTCTCGACTTCCCCACGAGAAAGCACGCCATAGCACTCACTCTTACCTTGGCAAGTTTTATAAGTATCCATTGAAGTTGTCAAATAATCAAGCTAAGCTTTCCAAGCAGTCCCTTACCGCTGACGCGGCTATTCGAATAGTTTTGTTAACCCCGCAGGTGAAGGGATTATGCCCGAGAGGCAATAATAAAGTGTTTATTATATTATTCCTTGTTTATGATAAACGTTTATTTCTCATGCTAGAATTGTATTAACCGGAAACATTGATACATGTGTGTTTAATAAACAAACAATGGTTCCTAGTAAATCCTCTCTTTTAACTAGCTCGTCGATTAACAGATGATCAAGGTTTCCTGATCATGAACATTGGATGTTGTTAATAACAGGATCATATCATTAGGAGAATGATGTGATGAATATATACCCAAACTAAGTATAACAATACGATCAAGTCATTTAGTTTATATTGTTATATCTTGCATTCGAAGTAATCTTGTTCCTTAGACCATGAGATCATGTCAATCACTAATACCGAAAGAATACTTTAATGACATCAAACGTCACACCGTAATAGGGTGACGATAAAGGTGGTGTTAGGTATTCGGAACGTATTAGTTGAGGCTCATGGATCAAGAATGGGATTTGTCCATCCAAAATGACGGAGAGATATACTCTGGGCCCTCTCGGTGATATCACATTGACACCGCTTGCAAGCACGTGACTAGGTCACAAGAATGTCATATCACAGAACGAGTAAAAGAGTACTTGTCGGAAACGAGATCGAACAAGGTATGGTTGATACCGATGATCGGATCTCGGACAAGTAAAATATCGCGAGACAAAGGGAATTAGTTACGACGTTGATGGTTCACACGATCACAAGATTCATCGTTGAATATATAGGAGTTATCACGGATCTCTAGATCCCGCTGTTGATTATTGATCGGAGAGGTGTCTCAATCATGTCTATATTATTCGCGAACCGTAGGGTGACACACTTAAGGTTTGATGATGCATTTTGAGAGGATAAGTAATATTGAAGAATATTTTGGACAACACCGAAATTGTTTCGGGTAAAATTGAAATAGTTCAAGGGGTTTTTGTCGGATGGTTGTTAATAGAATTAACAAATGATTCGAGGTGCAATGTGCAAATGTTTGTTAATAGGATTAACAAATATTAAATAAAGAAATAGAAATGTTTTATTTATTTATTAAATAAAACCTTTGGATTTTCCAAGTGGACAATTAAGGGAGCATGGGTGGGTGTGAGTGTGGCTTCCACTCACATCAAGAGGGGAAGAGGTGGAGGCACCATGAGTTGGCCGCAGCCCCCTCTTGGGCTGCCCACTCCTCCCCTATAAAAGGAGGGTGAGGGCTTCCCCTCCCATAGACTTGCCTCACCTCGCTTCCTCTCCACCCGCTGCTCCATACCATGGTCTTCCGCTTGGCGAAGCCCTGACCGTGGGATTCTTCACCGCATCACATTGTTGTGCTGCTGGATTTCCGGGGATCCTCTACTTCCGCTTCCCCGTTGGATCGAGGGAACGGAGGTCGTTATCAAACTGTACGTGTGACCGAGCACGGAGACGCTCAGCGTACATCATCGCGATCTTGAGATCGGCAAGTGAATGTCTACATCATCCACGAGATTTGATCTCGTAACGTTTTAAGTCTTCGAGGGTGAGTTCTTCTATGACATCCTACTCGTTGCTTACATCTCCTAGATTAGATCTTGGCTTGTTGGTTGTTTATGCGTAGGAATTTTTTTTGTTTTCCTTGCTACGAACCCTTTAGTGGTATCAGAGCCTCGTCTATGCGTAGATGGTTTGTACGAGTAGAACACATATGGATGTGGGCATTGATGATCACGGTTTTGCCTCCTTTTGTATTTTGGATCCTAGTGGCATAGTGGGATGAAGCGGCCCGGACTAACCTTACATGTCCGCGTACATGAGACTTGTTCCACGATTGACATGCAACTTGTATTGCATAAGTGGCTGGCGGGTGTCTGTCTCTCTCACTATAGTTAGGACCTAATCTACAATGGGTTGTTAAAAATATGTTTTATCAACGTTGTGGTTTATGTTCGTAGGTATGAACGGTTCTATCTTCGTAAGCCCAAGCCACGTAAAATATGCAAAAATAAATTAGAGACGTCGAACTTGTTTTTGCAGGGCATGTGATGTGATATGGTCAATGTTACAAATTTGATGTATGAGATGATCCATTTTGTAAGTTATTGACATACCGGCAGGAGCCATATGGTTGTCTTATTATTTATGGCCTGCGTGCTGTATATCATATCCATGTGATATGTTGTAATTTGATGGACAATCAAGATGGAGGTGCCATGGACCTTGGTGCCACGCCGGTGGGATGATGAAGATCATACCATGATGCACAAGATGGAGATCAAGTGCAAGAAGGACCATATCATATCACATTATCCATGCATGTGATGTTAATCCTTTATGCATCTTATTTTGCTTAGACCGCGACGGTAGCATTATAAGATGATCCCTCTCAATTAATATCAAGATAATAATGTGTTCTTCCTTAGTATGCACCGTTAATAAAGTTCGTCGTTTTGAGACACCACGTGATGATCGGGTGTGATAGACTCTACGTTCGCATACAACGGGTGTTTTCAAGCCTAGTGTAACAGCCCAGTTTTCACAAAAATTAAAAAATTTGTTTTCGGTGTGAATTGTTTGATTGCCTGTATTGTTTGCGGTGTTTGCTTCACCGAAATAATAATCGGTGAATATCCCCCCTTTTATTCTCGTATCGGATGCGTGACCGACCCCTTTCCACCACGGCACACGACTTTGCGACACCGGGATTTCACCCGAGCACCGTCGCAAACGGCACAAGTCCAGCCATCGCCACCGGAACGAAAACCCCGTTTATTTAATAAATGGATTATTTTATGGGGCCCCGAAAAATGTTGTCAGAATGTCACCGCAGTGAGGTACGATCGACGGGCTCGACGTGCTGAGCGCGTGGTTCGAGATTTCGTCGGAATCGGAGTCTGTATGGAGTCTCAGCGGTCACGAACGCGATCACCGGACACGCGAGAGGGGTACCGAGGGCGTTTGCGTCAACTGGCCAGCCAACCTGCCTATATAATGACCCCCACCTCCCAAACCAGCCAATTAGGGTTTCCCTAAGACATTATGCAGCCACCCCCCAGAAAATCCACAAATTTTCCCCCACAGCCCCCTATCCCGAAACCCTAGCTCCACAGCCATTTCTGGCCATCAGATCGCGAAATCGAGGGCTCTCGGAGTGTCCACGTTGCCCCAACAGCCAGCCTCCACCGTTCGGGCCCCGCGGGCCCCGGATCCGCCGCCTGGCCCGCCCGAGCCCATCTGGAGCCGCCACCTGCCCGTGCCATGGAGCTCCTCCCGTGGGCAACCGGCCGCCGCCGGCAGCCCGAGCCGCCGCCGGCCTCCTCTTCCCTCTCCTCCCTCTTCTCTCCATCCTCCCGTGCCCCTGAACTTCTCCGTCTCCTTCCTTGCAGAGACGCCATGGCAGCCGGCTGCTAGAGCCGTCGCCATCGCCATGTCCGGCCGGCCAGGAGCTCGGCTGCGACGCCCCGCGCGCCCCCAAGACCTCGTCGGCGGGATCCAGGGCCCCGCGCCTCCGATTCGCCGTCCGCGCCTCGTTCCCCTCACCAGCGCCGCCCGCTGCTCGCCGGCGTTGAGCGCCGCCGGTCGCCGGCCGCGTTGCCACCGCTCGGGACGAGCTCGGGGCGAGCCGCCTCCAACCGACGCGCTGGGGTGGGCCGGTCTGCCCCCCTGGCCCAGAAGCGCCCCAAGCGGCCCGAGGACCCCACGGCCCAGCTGCTCCAGCGCAGCCCCCTGATGGGCCGGCCCAATTGAGGTCGTCCCCTTTTTTTTTCCCTGAGCACTTTTTTCCTTTTTATTTATTTTACTAAGTCTGGAGTAAAAATGTTGCTGTGATCTGTTTTGCGCGTAGTTTTGCGAGTAAACCGTAGCTCGGGTCGTGTTGCGCCCAAAAGATGAATTGCTCAGTTTTGCGTGCTCTAGCGTTCGTATGTAGAAAGTTTTTCCGTTTGATGCCGTCTAGATAATTTATTTCTGCGTCGAAGTGGGTACCAGACCGTTAACTGTGCTGTTGTTGCTGAACTGTTATTTTATTGCAACTTCGGGCGACGATTGCTTCGCAACCGTTCGTCGGAATTGATTGATTCCTTTTGCATCCTGTTAAGCATTGTTTCTACTTCAGTTCCATGCCTTCACATGTCATAATTGCTTGCTTCATCATATTTGTATCTTGCTCCAAAGTAGCTATCATGCTGTTAGTGTGCTGCTGTTTATATTTTGTTGCAACTTCGGTCGACGAGTGTGTCGCGACCGTTTATCGGAATGGAGTGATTACAATTGCATATTGTTAAGAATAATGTCTACTTCATGCCCATGTATTGCTATTTCATGTTGCTGCACTTTTGCATATAGTTATACCCCTGTTTATACAACATGAAAATAATAGTTTCTGCCATGTTGTTTGCTTAATGTCTTTTGATCCGTGATGTCTTTTTGCATGATTATTTTTGCCATGCATTCCCTGCCATGTCTACTTTAATTGCATGTCATTTTTGAGCATGTTTGCACTTATTACTCTGTTTATGCAATGCTCTAAAGTGTGCTTCGTGATGTTGGCAGTTTGTGCCCGTAGCTTGTTTTGCTTGTATCTTTTTAACCGTAACTCCGTTTGGGGTGTTCTTTATATGTAACTTGATTAGTTTTTCGTGTACTTTGTGTTTATGCTATTGTTTGCTGTTGTTAACCAACCAAAAATATGGTTTAGGACAGAACAGTACCAAATCCTTTACTTGTCGTGCGGCACTTAGTGGATGCCATGTTTAAGATTGTGCCTCACTTAAATTGACTAGCATAGATAGTTTACTTTGTGCTTCACCTTTTTCCATGTTTGTGTGACATGCCATGCTTCTGTGCTTGCCATGTTAACAACCGTTGGTTGATCACTTGTAGCTAAACAACTTGAAACGATTCTAAATGTGCGGTATCGTCGTGTGTGACGAGTACTCCACTTAACCTGTTAGTAACCGCTCACGACGATAGATCCGTATCGCGTTGCCGTGCCTTGTGTTGTATCTTTGATCTTGTATTGCTCCGTAGTAATAGTGGTGCACCGTTGATTGCTTTCCAGTGTTTACTTCTTGTGTGCTCCCGCGGGTACCTCTCGGAGGCGATGCGAGCGTGCGATCAACTACACCTTCGGAACCCGACTTATCCACAGGCAAGGACTATACATTACTTATGATCCATTCTATTTCAACCAGCGGTTTGCATGCTAGTATAGGTTAGGTTCGATGTTTGATCCTACCACATGTTTACAGCCTCTTTCAAACCGATACAGCCATGTCACCTCCCAGCAAACCTTGTACTGCTATGTTACTATTGCTCGTTGCTCAGCCCCTGCTTAGGATGCTACGATGTTACCCTGTTACTTCTGGTTTGGGATATCACCTTATTATTGTTGTTATTGATGATATGATTATTATAATGTTGACTATATTCGACTAAGGATGGAAGGTCTAGGCTATCCCGCCCCGACGCTTTGTTCCATTCGAGTCACCTAGGACCCGAGTTCCGGGTATTGGTTTTAAGACTGAGCGTTCCTAACCGCGTGTGGGATTTTATGGGGTCCCCTTTTCTTACCTACCTAGCTTCAAACATTACTAGAGGTGGCCCAAGCTGATTTACCATTTGAAACCGCATGCATAACTGGTCTGCAGCCAGTGGTTTTAAAACAACTCGGGCCAGCAGAGACTTAGTTCCTTTGTTGGTCCACACTGGTGAGCTAGGGAAGTCCCCTGTTATATAGGCGAGACTAACCCCGACCTTAGCCATACGGAAGAGTCCGATCCGAGAGCGTGGCCGGCTTTTGGATTGGGTGTCGACTCCCCGGGGGCCACCCGGATTTGTTCGTTGTTAGTTAGAGGGACCTGTCGTTTCGGATCTCTTGGAACTAAATCATAAAATGGTTGCCTGTGATGGGTAGCAACTGAGAGAGATGGGCGAGCGTGCGGAGCCTTGTAATGGGCAGTTGGTACACCCCTGCAGGGTTAAATCTTTTCGAGAAGCCGTGTCCACGGTTATGGACGACTCGAGACCTACTCCTTGTTCATAGACAACAACAACTGAGATAATCTTAATATAACTTGATCAATGTGTGTGTGCCTTGACTTCTTCTTCTTCGTCGGGATGCGAAGAGGAGGACAAGGATAGGATAGGTGTTATGTTTGCGAAGTAGGTGGATAGCAGACTTGTTGGAGGCGATTCCTCATCGAATGCTTGGCTTCTTATCTTACTCTCTAGATCGTTAGCCACCTCATAAATGCTAGTGCGGCAGCAACCTCACCACTTATCTCTTCCTTACCGTAAACTACTAGTTGTCCTAGAATGACGAGTGATGAAGTCCTTGCTGGGTCAGATGACCACTACAGTTGGATGCTGAGTACCTCTGTACTCATGATACTACCCCCAAACTCTTTTCAGGGTTCTTGATCGACAACAGGTATGGTGATCGACGTTTCACGTGGAGACTCGACGACGACTAGTTAGGCGGATCCCGGCGGAGGGCCTGGACCCGTGTGGTTATGGGGATCGATGTTTTTCTCTTTGCCAGTAGGCATCTGATTGTAGTCTGTACTCAGACTTGTATCTTCCGCTGTTGTATTGTATTTAAGTCAGTTGTATGCCGATTGTATGAGATGTTGTATCCTTGTATCTGTAATGTTGTGATATCATGTTGAAATCCGGGATATATGACTTCGTCATATGTCGCGGTGGGACCGATATGTGCTTCGTCGCCGGATCTGGATGGAAACATCTAGATCTGGAACAGTACCGCATATCGGGCCTTACACCTAGCATGTACAGACATGGCCTTGAAACACACGCAATACAATGGTTCTAATTGGCGAGCCTAGCATGTACAGACATGTCCTCGGAACACGAACCGAAAGGTAAAGAATAAGTCATATGGATGATATGATGAACATGTCGATGTTCGCCTTTGCAGCTACATCATCTCACGTGATGATCGGTTTTGGTGTAGTGAATTTGGTTTGTGTAATCACCAAAACGACTAAGAAGGATGTTGTTTTTGAGTGGGAGTTCATGGGATAATTTTTTGAATTAACTTGAACTTAATTTATCATAAACTTAGTCTAAATAGTCTTTGCAAATATGTTGTAGATCATGGCTGCACCTACCTTCAATTTCAATATGTTCATGGAGAAAGAAAAGCTAGCGAACAATGGTAGCAACTTTACCAGCTGGGCACTTAACCCGAGGATTCTCCTCACCGCTTGCAAGAAGCTCTATGTGCTTGATGCACCGCTAGGTGACCAGCCCGCTGATGATGCTTCTGATGAAGATAAAAATGTTTATCTAACTCAAAAAGAAGACCACAATATAGTTCACTGCGGCATCCTTTATGGATTAGAACCAGAGCTGCGAAAACGTTTCGAGAACAGCACTGCTTATGCTACAATGGGAGAATTGAAAATGATTTTCGATACCCATGCTACAGTTGAGAGTTATGATGCTTCAGAAAAGTTCTTTAGCTGCATGATGGAAGAGAACAACTCCGTCAGTGAGCACGTACTCAAAATGTCTGCGTACGCTGATAAGCTCATAGCCTTGGGAATAATGATTCCCAATGAGCTAGGGATACATCGTGTTCTTCAATCTCTGCCACCTAGTTACAAGAACTTTGTGATGAACTATAATATGCAAGGCATGAAGAAGTCTCTTCCTGAGCTTCTCTCGATGCTTAAAACTGCTGAAGTGGAGATCAAGAAAGAGCATCAAGTGTTGATGATCAATAAGACCACTAGTTTCAAGAAAGGCAAGCCAAAGGGCAACTTCAAGAAGGTTGGCAAGTCTGTTTCTACACCTGAGAAGAAAACCAAGAATGGTCCTAAGCCTGAGACATAGTGCTTCTATTGCAAGGGCAATGGCCACTGGAAGCGAAACTGCCCCAAAAATCTGGCAAATAAGAAGGCCGGCAAAGTGAACAAAGGTATATGTGATATACATGTTATTGATGTGTACCTTACTAGTACTCGCAGTAGCGCCTGGGTATTTGATACTGGTTCGGTTGCTCACATATGTAACTCGAAACAGGAACTGCAGAATAAGCGACCACTAGAAAAGGATGAGGTGACGATGCGCGTCGGCAATGGATCAAGAGTTGATGTGATCGCCGTCGGCACGCTACCTCTTCGTTTACCGTCTGGATTAGTTATAAACCTGAATAAATTTTATCTGGTGCCTGCGTTGAGCATGAACATCATTTATGGATCTTGCTTAATGCAGAGTGGTTATTCCTTTAAGTCCGAGAACAATGGTTGTTCGATTTATATGAATAATATCTTTTATGGTCACGCACCTGAGAAGAATGGTTTATTTCTTTTGAATCTTGATAGTATTGATACACATATTCATAGTGTGAATGCCAAAAGAATCAAGTTAAATGATGATATTTCTACTTACATGTGGCATTGCCGCTTAGGTCATATTGGTGTTAAACGCATGAAGAAGCTCCATTCTGATGGACTCTTAGAATCACTTGATTATGAATCATTTGAAACGTGTGAACCATGCCTTATGGGCAAGATGACTAGAACCCCGTTTTCAGGTTCTATGGAACGGGCGACAGACTTACTGGAAATCATACATACTGATGTGTGTGGACCAATGAGTGTATCGGCGCGCGGTGGATATCGTTATTTTGTCACTTTCATAGATGATTTGAGTAGATATGGATATATTTACTTAATGAAACACAAATCTGAGACGTTTGAAAAGTTCAAAGAATTTCAGTGTGAAGTTGAAAATCATCGTAACAGAAAGATTAAATTTCTACGATCTGATCGTGGAGGTGAATATTTAAGTTACGAGTTTGGCATGCATATGAAACAATGTGGAATAGTTTCACAACTCACACCTGCCGGAACACCACAGCGTAATGGTGTTTCCGAACGTCGTAATCGTACTTTATTGGATATGGTCCGATCTATGATGTCTCTTACAGATTTGCCACTGTCATTTTGGGGTTATGCACTAGAGACCTCTGCATTCACTTTAAATAGGGCACCATCTAAATCCGTTGAAACGACACCGTATGAATTATGGTTTGGAAACAAACCTAAGCTCTCATTTCTAAAAGTTTGGGGCTGCGATGTTTATGTGAAGAAGCTTCAACCTGATAAACTCGAACCCAAAGCGGAAAAATGCATCTTCATAGGATACCCTAAGGAAACAATAGGGTACACCTTCTATCAAAGATCCGAAGGCAAGATTTTCGTTGCCAAGAATGGATCCTTTTTAGAGAAGGAGTTTCTCTCGAAAGGTGTGAATAGTAGGAAGGTAGAACTCGATGAGGTTATTGAACCTTCTCTTCTTGGAATGGCGAGTAGCGCAGCACCGGAAGTTGTTCCAGTGCTGACTCCGTCAGTTGAAGAGGGAACTAATGATCAAGATCATGAAACTCCAGAAGAGGAAACTACCGTGCTTCGTAGGTCAACTAGGGAACGTACAGCTTCTGAACTGTATGGGAATCCCTCCTTAAACTTCATGGTAGATGGAAGTGATGACCCTGCGACGTATGATGAAGCAATGATGAGCCCAGATTCCAACAAATGGCTTGAAGCCATGAAATCCGAAATGGGATCCATGTACGAAAACCAAGTTTGGACTTTGGTGGACTTACCCGATGACCGTAAGGCCGTTGAGAACAAATGGATTTTTAAAAAGAAAACTGATGCTGATGGTAATGTGACCGTCTATAAAGCTCGACTTGTCGCAAAAGGTTTTCGACAAATTCAAGGAGTTGACTACGATGAGACCTTCTCACCAGTAGCGATGCTAAAGTCAGTTAGGATTATGTTAGCAATTGCTGCATTTTTCGATTATGAAATCTGGCAGATGGATGTCAAAACGGCATTCCTGAATGGTGACATTGAGGAAGAGTTGTATATGATGCAACCCAAAGGTTTTGTTGATCCTAAGGATGCTGACAAGGTATGCAAGCTTCAACGTTCCATTTATGGACTGAAGCAAGCATCCCGGAGTTGGAACCTCCGTTTTGATAAGGTGATCAATAAGTTTGGATTTGATCAAACGTACGGAGAAGCTTGTATCTACAAGAAAGTGAGTGGGAGCTCTGTAGCATTTCTAGTACTGTATGTGGATGACATATTGTTGATTGGAAATGATATATAATTGTTAAAAGGTGTAAAATGTTATTTGAACAGTAGTTTTTTGATGAAAGACCTCGGTGAAGCAGCTTATATATTGGGCATCAAAATCTAAAGGGATAGATCAAGACGCTTAATTGGACTTTCGCAAAGTACATACATTGAAAAGATTTTGAAGAAGTTCAGAATGGATAAAAGTAAGAAGGGGTTCTTACCAATGTTGCAAGGCAAGACGTTGAGTAAGACTCAATGTCCAGTTACAACAGAAGATATAGAGGAAATGAATAAGATTCCCTATGCTTCAGCCATAGGTTCTGTCATGTATGCTATGCTATGTACAAGACCAGATGTGGCACATGCTGTTAGTTTGACTAGCAGGTACCGATCCGATCCAGGTTTGGAACACTGGGCGGCGGTCAAGAATATCCTTAGGTACTTGAGAAGAACTAAGGATATGTTTCTCGTGTATGGCGGTGAAGAAGAGCTCGTCGCAAGAGGTTACGTCGATGCTAGCTTCGTCACTGATCCGGATGACTCTAAGTCACAATACGGATACGTATTTATTATGAATGGAGGAGCAGTAAGCTGGAGGAGTTCCAAGCAATCTGTGGTAGCGGGATCATCAATAGAAGCGGAATATGTTGCTGTTGGGAAACGTAGTAGAAAACAAAAAATTTCGGCCTACGAATCAAGAACCCAAGATCATCCAAGAAGATTGCATACAAGGTTTTAGGTCATGGCTCACCAACCGATGTAGCGGAAGTAGAGTTGGTGAAGCTCGTGGACGTAGTGGAATTAGATCTCGCAAGTTCTCCCACGAACAATCCCTTGATCAATCCCACGAACAAGTCCCACGATCTAGTCCCACGGACAAGTCCCATGAACAAGCTCCTCGAAGAAGGGTCGAAGGTACGACCCCTCCATTAGTATCCACACATCCCGTAGCAGCAATCCAGCAGCGCTCCGCCGTCCAGAGATGAACGCCACCGAGAAAACTAGAGGGAGAAAACCCTAACGGATTCCGATCTAGAACAGCGTCTAAACCGGGGTCTAATTGTGGAGCAACGGGGTTTAGAGGAGGGAGGGTGGCGCATAGGCCTTGGGGATTGATTGTGTGTGTCTTCCCCCACCCTTGGCTCACCTTATATAGGTGGCCAAGGGGCCTAGGGCGCAGCTCAAGGAGGTTTGGGAGTCCAACTTGGACTCCCAAGCCTTCCAAACCTACACATACCTTCCCACCGGAAACCTTCCATAATGGTATTTGGAAATCCCACCTGGAGGATCTCCCACCCCTTTTTGGTGCGCCCCCACCACCTGGCCGTCCAGGGCAGCCTAGGTGGCTTTCCTCCCAAGGCCAGGGGCGCAGGGCAGTGGGTGGTACTGCCCGGAACCTTCCGGAACCTTCTAGAAGCTTCCAGGACCTTCCGGGACCTACCGGGACTGTTTCGGGACATTCCAGACACTTTTGGAGCACTTCCAATACCTTCCGGAACCTCTAACGAATGTTCCGGAGCAATCTAAATGGGTTTCGGAGCCATCCGGGCAAAGGTTATTATGTCCGGTGAACACAACATATTGTTTAAGCTGTCCACCGATCACCGAAACTATTCCGGTTGATCGTAAACTTTCCCATTACCATTTTCATATGTTCCGGAACCACCTGGGACTACTCCAGAGTGATCCGGACATATCCTTAAATACCCAAAACTACTTTTGGTGCCCTTATGAACTATTTCGTAAATCCCCGGAACTACTTCCGGTACCCGTATGAACTATTCTGCTTTGCTTCCACTAAACCTTCTACCATTCTAGTATTCTAACAGACTACTGCTCGTTAAGTGTGTGACCCAATAGGTTCGGTATAATGCGGACATGACTCAGAACATCTTCCGGACATAGGTCAACAGCCTTTTGTCAATAGCCAATAATCAACAGCGGAGCCATGGACACCCATGTTGACTCCCGCACATACACGAAGAAACTTCGAGTGAACCATTATGTTTATTCATGTACCATTCCCTTTGCTTCGTGATATATGACAAAGTTAGAGGAGAGATGTTTGGCACCCATGTGTAACAACTTTTGAACACAAGCCACTCGTTATCCTCTTTGCTCGTTTGTCCCTTTTCTCGTTATCGTATTCCGGTATCCCCGTGACTGAATCACAATGCGTCTGGCCAGACTATAATGGATACCGTCATACCGAGTGGGCCCAAAGTGAATATCTTCTTCATCGTGAAGGAGCAAATCCCATTCTTGAACTATCACAGTCACTAGCCACACCATCTGACATACCCAGAACTTATTTTACTACTTCCCATTTACGGGAGGATTCATCTAAGAACCAAAGCATGTCTTCCTGTGTGAAGCAACTCGATACTCTCATGGTCTAAGGAATTACGATTACGTATATGAAAAAATTTCATGATATGACTTATAACGTAGTTACGATGTGATCTCAAAGTATATCATTCAATACTGGGGTCGGTTCAACATCATTGTTCTGCTAACAATATGTTCCCATTGCTACTGACATCCTTGTTACAAGAACAATGTCCATGATTAAGAAAACATAATCATCAGTTAGCACATGAGCTGGTCTTAGAGGCTAAACCAGGAACTCTTGGTGTTTACATTTCCACACATGCAAGTGAGTTTTCTTCTGAATCTCATAGTCAGGGTCATTGCAATTATAGCACAGAAATATAAACATTAATTACGAACGTGGAAATATATATAATAACATTTTATTATTGCCTCTAGGGCATATTTCCAACAGTCTCCCACTTGCACTAGAGTCAATAATATTGTCAGTGCTTGCGCACTTTACACCTATGGCATACCGGTGTAATAAATGCCTCATTTGTGGTATAGACCTCATCTTCGGATCTGACGTTTCAGGCCCGTTTGTATCTTGCATATCTTCGCGTTTTCACGCTATCATAAAATTCACTAATTTTATCAGTTTAGCTTTGTATATGTTTGAATCATTTGGTAGGACCTTGGTTCCTTAGAATAAGTCATGAAATCATTCATCAATGTTCCATGAGCTTCAAGCATCTAGGAAACCATACCATGTTCATAAATGAACTGATGATTCAAAATACCCTCCCTTGTTACTTCTTTAAGCAACAATATACTTAGCCTCTGTTATAGAATTCGCCACAGTATCTAACTTTAACACAGTTCCTTCATACCGTGCCACCCTTATGTGTGAAACACATAATCCCAATTAAAATCGAAAATCGATCGGAGTAAGTATGAAGACTGAATTGGTGTAACTGTTTACATTAAAATTCAGCTGGTGTAACTTGTTACAACGAGCTCTTCATTATCTCCATTTTCCGAGAAACATATCTTATCTATCATAAGTTTAACTTTTCACTGTTTGTCCAATGATCAACATATTGATCACTTTGGTATCTTGCTCATAACCTTTTGAAGCACTGGACATATCTGGTCGTTTTACATATTATGGTGTACATGATTAATCCAAACACACGGGTGAGTGGAATTCAATTCACGTGTTTTTGCTTATCTGTGTTCATCAACACCGATTTCTGCAAACACCTTTTCACCACGACTTCGGCAAGAACATGTTTCTTGGCATTTCATACTAAACTACTTTAGTATCATGTCAATATGTAGTGTTGGCTTTAGCATGATCAGGCACTTACTATCTTCATAGATCACTATGCTCAATACTAATGCTATATCAGCCCAAGTTCTTCAACTGAAAACTATTTCCAATGAAGTCCTTATTCGTGTCAAGAAATTTATATCATTTCTAATCAACAATATGTCATCTACATAAGGTTTCAGAAATATTATTCAGCTCCCACTTACTTTCTTGAATATTCAAGAATCTTCGTTATTCCTGATGAAAACAAACTCTTTTTGCAATTTCATCACAACGAAAATTCCAACTCCATTATGCTAGATCTAGTCCATCACTGGATATCCAAGGCTTGCATCTATTTTAGCATCCTTTGAATCGACAAAACATTCCGGTCGTATCACATATACGTCCTTTGTTATTTTTCTGTGTAGGAACGTTGTTTTGACGTTCATTCTACAATATCCTATAAATGAGATATGTAGTAATTGCTAATATAACCCGAACTGACTAAAGCATCTCTACGATCGAAACTACTTCGCCGTAGTCAACCTTTGAACTTGCTAGAAAACAATTTTCCAACAAGTTGAGCTTTATGGATAAAACAATTTCATCCGAATCAATTATAGATCCACATATATATATTCTTCAGACTATTAGTCTTTCGGAGGGTCTACCAAGTTCAAAACTTGAATTACTTCCATGGATACTATCTCGGATTATTTGGCATTTAGCCAAATCCCGGAGTCAGGGCCCATCAACGCTTCTTTGTATATCACAGGTTTATCATTGTCGAACAACAATATCTCGTTTTACATATCATGAATGTTTGTACGAGTTTTGTCTAACCTGTGTGGTTCAGCTGCGCACTTCTCTGAAGATTCAACAATCTTTGACAAGTTGCACTGTCCTCCCACTCACTCTTTTGTAAGAAACTATTTTTCTTCAAAATACATTGTTCTTAACAGCAAACAGTTTTGCTTTTGTGTAGTGATAGAGGAATACCAAAACTTTTGGCATAACCTTAACAATGTAGCACTTATATGATTTGGGGTTTTGAGTATGTCAAACATATGCCTCATATACCCAAATTTTAAAAAAAGACAACATGGTTTTAACAGTCCATACCACATCTAATATGGTGTCATTTCAACAGATTTGATGGTGCTCTTTTCAGTGTAAAAGCTGTAGTCACTAACGCATAACTTTAATAAGTATAATGGAAAATTGATAAACGTCATATTTGATCTTACCGTGTCATACATGGATTGATTACATCTCTCGAACACTTTACTCATAGTGGTGTTCCGGGAGACGCAAGTTATGACACTTCTTCACAACTCATCAGACGTTCGCTAAACTTGTAACTCAAATATTACTTTCTACAATCTAATTTGCAGAAGCTTTATTTTCTTGTTACAATGAATTTCTATTTCACTCTAAAATTCCTTGAACATTTCAAAGATTTCAGACGTATGTCTCTATTGAATAGATATCCACATATCTACTTCAACTCATGAGTGAAGATAGGGAATCCACTGCACACAACTACACTTATTGGACTACACACATCATCATGTATGATTACCAATGGTTTAGTTGCCCGTTCATGTATGGCCTATTAACAGTGTTTTAGTCACATTAATTCGAGACAAAGATTGCAAGCGTCAAGTGATTCATAATCATATGACTCAAAAGTCCATCACTTATGGAAATTCTTCATGCATGTTATGTCACTTGTGATAAACGGCAGTGCCACATTTATGTGGTATTTCTGTTAGTCTTGCGACGTTTAGCGTCAGTGTTATGAATGTTTAGTATTATTATCAAGATTCATAACATACACCCTATTCATAATGGAAGTATGGCCTTTACGTTATTCATAGCTTTTAACAACTCTCTTGCAACAAACATGATTCAAAATGATGTTTTGCAACAAGGCTAAAGTGTAGTAACAATTTACTCAACTCTAAAATGAATTATGAAGATAATCATAGAGTCAACACACGGTATAGTAAACCTTTTACCGTGTTCCCGAGCGTGTCAAAACTCATCATTAGCTAGTCATAAAGGCCATAGTATTTCTTGCATCGAGTTGCAACAATATGCAATCGATGTGATATTCCGGTGATCAACAGTTTAATCACAATATACAGAATCCACAATTAACTGCTTAATCATGATTCCCAAGAATTACATCTCTTGACCATCAATGAATTCATCTATAACTCCGTATGACTTTCATTTCTGAGCTGGTTATTCCAGTCTTCTTTTGCCTTTATACATATCATAGTTCTATTTCCAATGTCACTCCTACTCACAGAAGATCACACATGATCAAGGGTGGCGCAGGCCATGGACTTTCCGGCGTGTAAGTCTTACTAACACCCTATGGAACTTCCTTTCCCTTAATCCTCATCATCATATGATCATTGTTCTTCTGGATCCCACACTTATCAGTTTTGTTTAGAGCACAATGAACATTTTCACTAATGCTTACAATCATACATTGTACTAGATATCTTATATCCAACATTAATTGTCTTACTACTGAAAACTTATTTTTCAGTTCCATGAATATAACATAACTATCCCAAACTTTTCGAAGTTCGGGTTTCATGGTGGTGAAGACAATGCACTTAGCTGTCGTGGAATTCTAGCATTTTGGATTATGGACATAAGTCACATCATCCATAGCATCAGCGGGAGAGCATCAAAAATTTGCGATAGGACAAGATCCTTCTCGACACTATTGAGGATAGTCCTCACAATACGGTACCAATCGTAAAGTTTTTACCAGATAAAACAGTTAATCAAAATCAATTGGGAAGGTGGTAACGCGAGCCATTATTCTACAACGATAATGCAAATACTAAGACTTTGTTCATAATTAAGTTGCACTTGTGATTAATCAATTTAATTACTAAGTGCGCTCCCACTCAGATCAATATCTCTCGTAATTGATGCTGGAGTGATTCAAGATCCAACCCAATCGTCCGCCATTGATGTGACATCACTGATGACTTAGACTGGACCGGTAGGCCAACTTGCCAATCACGCCAAAGGTGATTCTTGTTCATCTTTCGATGGGCGTGTTCCGGTAGCAAACTTTTATCCAAACCGTCAAGATAACCAAGTGCAATGTGCTGTGTGTTCTTTTAACACACCCGTCTTTTATGCGTCACACCGTGTGCACCCATGTGACATGACCTGCTCCGGTGTGAAACATAGTATAGACGGTGCTACAGTTGGGAGAACACTATCAACTTGATATTGTTTTGCGAGAGATCACCCTAATAAAACACGACTACCGCGCATCAAACAAGGGTGCATCAAAGGGATAAACATCACAGGCAGTTCATAAAATTATGTGATATAGTATAGCCCTTTGCTTCGTGAAGTCTTCATTGTCTTCACGTCATCGTGGTTGAAGTCACCGTGTCCAACAACTTTGTCCTTGGCGCCGGGAACATCACCACGGCTTCCGGCATGTGCGTCGGGGTCCACCTCCGCATCGTAGATCATCACCTTTGCATCTATCTATTGCTTTGCCTCGAGCTAATAAACAGTTCTGGCACGCATGCCATAATTAAGTGACAATCATATGACTCCAGTCATCATGCCGTACCACGACACGCAGGTCGCGAATAAATATTTCATAACATATAGCATCTCATACAAACACATTGCAAATCTTGAAGGCTATACCACATCACATGCATACTCTGCAAAAACAAGTTAGATCGCCATCTACACGGGTTGTTGCAACTTTTATCGTGGTTGTTAAGCAGGTTTACAAGGCAAACGAGAAACCCTAGATAAAACAAAACACGATACTTCTTTTGTTGCTAGTTTAACATACGGGGTGCGTGCAGCAACTAATGCCACAAGCCAAACTTCGTTAAACGCGTGACCCCCGTGTGGATTTGAGTTCATAAAATCCACAAGCCCCTCCATGTTAAATCTTCTATTGCGAGATTAAGATGAGATCCAAGGAGTTTGATGTAGACCATGATCAAGGCAACCAGCATACTGAAAGCAGCATAGAGGGATCGATGGAAAACTCAATCCTTGTAGCAAAACCTCAACTTACCATCAAGCATAGAAAAAATCACATGACAGGGAAGCAACAAGAAAATCAATGCCTCATATCACACATATGATCTAGACCTAAACATGCATCTAATCAAGGATCGCTCTGATACCACTGTTGGGAAACGTAGTAGAAAAAAAAAATTTCGGCCTACGAATCAAGAACCCAAGATCATCCAACAAGATTGCATACAAGGTTTGAGGTCATGGCTCACCAACCGATGTAGCGGAAGTAGAGTTGGTGAAGCTCGTGGACGTAGTGGAATTAGATCTCGCAAGTTCTCCCACGAACAGTCCCTTGATCAATCCCACGAACAAGTCCCGCGATCTAGTCCCACGGACAAGTCCCATGAACAAGCTCCTCGAAGAAGGGTCGAAGGTACGACCCCTCCATTAGTATCCACACATCCTGTAGCAGCAATCCAGCAGCGCTCCGCCGTCCAGAGATGAACGCCACCGAGAAAACTAGAGGGAGAAAACCCTAACGGATTCCGATCTAGAACAGCGTCTAAACCGGGGTCTAATTGTGGAGCAACGGGGTTTAGAGGAGGGAGGGTGGCGCATAGGCCTTGGGGATTGATTGTGTGTGTCTTCCCCCACCCTTGGCTCACCTTATATAGGTGGCCAAGGGGCCTAGGGCGCAGCTCAAGGAGGTTTGGGAGTCCAACTTGGACTCCCAAGCCTTCCAAACCTACACATACCTTCCCACCGGAAACCTTCCATAATGGTATTTGGAAATCCCACCCGGAGGATCTCCCACCCCTTTTTGGTGCGCCCCCCCCACCTGGCCGTCCAGGGCAGCCTAGGTGGCTTGCCCCCCAAGGCCAGGGGCCCAGGGCAGTGGGTGGTACTGCCCGGAACCTTCCGGAACCTTCTAGAAGCTTCCAGGACCTTCCGGGACCTACCGGGACTGTTTCGGGACATTCCGGACACTTTTGGAGCACTTCCAATACCTTCCGGAACCTCTAACGAATGTTCCGGAGCCATCTAAATGGGTTTCGGAGCCATCCGGGCAAAGGTTATTATGTCCGGTGAACACAACATATTGCTTAAGCTGTCCACCGATCACCGAAACTATTCCGGTTGATCGTAAACTTTCCCATTACCATTTTCATATGTTCCGGAACCACCTGGGACTACTCCAGAGTGATCCGGACATATCCTTAAATACCCAAAACTACTTTTGGTGCCCTTATGAACTATTTCATAAATCCCCGGAACTACTTCCGGTACCCGTATGAACTATTCTAAGGAATGGTGCCATTGCCAATGCTAAGGAACCAAGGTCTCACAAGAATTCCAAGCATATCAAGCACCGTTTTCACTCCATCCGTGAGTATGTCAAGGATGGGGATGTGAAGATTTGGAAAGAACAAACATATCTGAATGTGGAAGATCCGTTGACTAAAACTCTCCCAAAGGAAAAACATGATAAACACCAGAACTCCATGGGTGTTAGATTCATTACTATGTAATATAGATTATTGCCCCTAGTGCAAGTGGGAGACTGAAGGGATTATGCCCGAGAGGCAATAATAAAGTGTTTATTATATTATTCCTTGTTTATGATAAACGTTTATTTCTCATGCTAGAATTGTATTAACCGGAAACGTTGATACATGTGTGTTTAATAAACAAACAATGGTTCCTAGTAAAGACTCTCTTTTAACTAGCTCGTCGATTAACATATGATCAAGGTTTCCTGATCATGAACATTGGATGTTGTTAATAACGGGATCATATCATTAGGAGAATGATGTGATGAATATATACCCAAACTAAGTATAACAATACGATCAAGTCATTTAGTTTATATTGTTATATCTTGCATTCGAAGTAATCTTGTTCCTTAGACCATGAGATCATGTCAATCACTAATACCGAAAGAATACTTTAATGACATCAAACGTCACACCGTAACAGGGTGACTATAAAGGTGGTGTTAGGTATTCGGAAAGTATTAGTTGAGGTTCATGGATCAAGAATGGGATTTGTCCATCCAAAATGACGGAGAGATATACTCTGGGCCCTCTCGGTGATATCACATTGACACCGCTTGCAAGCACGTGACTAGGTCACAAGAATGTCATATCTGTCAGAACCCCAACTAGGGTAAGTGCTAGGGTTTGAGTTCACCTTTGCATCATGAAAAATTCAAAAAGAAATTCAAAATTGGGGAAAAGAAAAGCCCTGGGAAATTTAATTCAAATGGCCAGATAAAAATCTTTTTCCAAAAATCATTTGAATATTTGGAAAATTCCTATAAATGATGGTGATCATTTTAAAAGTGGTTTGGGTTCATTCCCATGCCCATGGAATATTAAAAAATTCAAAAGGTGCCTTGGAAATTAAATTAAACTCCAATTTGAATTAAAATTCAAATTGTTTGATTTTCAAAAATCTCCAAAACTTGTGAGTGGCTAGCTATATATGTTATAAGCCCACATAAAAGTTTTCATGATTTTATAAAATGCCTTGCTATTTATTTATTTGGGGCAAAACAAATTACAGAAAGAAAAACAGAAGAAAGCAGAGAAGAAACGAATAAAAGAAAACCCAGCCCACCACCTCTGGCCTTGGGCCCAACTCAACACACCACGGCCCAGGCCCACCCCCAGCACCTTGTCGTCTTGCCCGGCGTCGGCAAGCACCTCGGTGGCGAGCTCGCCGCCGCGCAAGCCACCGAGGCACCCCCAGGCCACCCGGGGCCTCATCTGCGCGCTACGCAACGCCCACGTCGTCCCGTTCCTCTTTCCCCCTCTCGCCCTCTCCTCTCACGCCCTCTGCGCGTTTTCCCCAATCACCCGAGCGCCGCCGCAGTTCGACGCCGCCGAGAACACGCGGCCACCGCCGACGACAAGCCTCGCCATGCTGTCCATCCTGTTCGTCATCCTCGTTTTCGTCTCTGCGCAAAGAATCGAGAGATGATTCGACCCGAGGCCAACGTACGCTTCACCGAGACCTCGCCGGAGCCGCCGCGCGATTTCTCCGATTCCGGCCACCACAGAGCCTCTCCGACCCCGCCACCGCCTCTGTTGTAATCACGGTGAGCTTCTGGTTCACCCTAGCTATCGCACGGCCTAAACCTTTCACTCTATCGCTGTCCGCCATGAGAGCAGAGGAAACCCGCCGCCATGAACGTCGTCGCTGGAGCTCCAGTGCTTGTATGCCTCTCCCATGGTCTCCTTCGTCCTCCTGGTGATCCCAGGGTTCGAAAAAGGCAGCGCAGCTCCAAGCTTGCCCCTTGAAGCGAGCTCCTCGCCGAGCTCGTGCTACGGCCGCCGCCCGAGCACGTCGACGACAAGCTTCCGGCGACTTCCGAGCCTCCCCGTGCGTGCGGGATGAACTGCGCGTGCACGGGCTCCAATTTGGTGGCCTTGGCGTGCCAAATGGTGGCATGTGCCGCCGTTTTGCGCAGCGCCGCCGCACACTGTTGCCACCGGCGAGCCCAACCCTTAGGGCTTAATGAACCCAGCTAATCAACCTGGGGTCTATGACAAGTGGGCCCTAGGCCCCCCCTAAACCCCTCTGTTAATTAAACAGAGAGGGATTAGCCCCTCTCCCACTGACAGGGCTGGCCCACTAGCCAGAGCCCCTGTGACGTCACCCCCACGTCATGCTGACGCATTAAAACATTTTCCAGAGAATTAAAAGAATTACAGAAATTCCAGAAATTGCTTTAAACTTTGAAAAATCATAGAAAATTCACATTAACTCCAAATTAAACATATAATATATGAACAATTATCAGAAAAATACAAGGATTAAGAATATGCAATTTTTTTTATGTTTGACCATTTTAAAATGGGGCAACAGTAACAAATGTGCATATGGCTTAATTTGAATTCAAATTTGAAGTTTGAATTTGCATTCCAAATGCAATATACTTCAATTAAATTGAATTTGCCACAAATCAGTACCCTTTACATCATGTCACAACTTAACATGTGCTTGAGCATTGTACTTTATTTGTGTCCCCCTTTGTTGATGATTGTGCCGGTAACAGCTTTGCCGAGACGGTGATCACCCCCGAAGGAGAAGACCACCGTTAAGAACCGTGTATCGTCAGCAAGGCAAGCAAACCCCATTGATCATGTCTATAAAATCCCAATTCCCTCTCAGTCTCGCTTATGCATGTTTAGGAGATCACTTTGTATCGATTCTACCGCATAGTTGAACCCATATCCTTTGCATGACCTATCATCTTGTCACAGTAGTAAGCAAACCACAATCCTAGCTGACATAGGAGTTGTTTGATATCATGTGGCCCCTGCAACTGTTACAGCTTATTGCATGCTTAGTGTTACAGTGAGTTTGCTTTTGATGTGAGTCGGGATGATAGTGAACATGGTGTTGATGAAAGTGAAACTGTGTCGGTGAATCCACCCTAATACAAGGTGAACGATGAGAGGCTGTGTAGGAGTACACAGTGGGTTGTCTCGTTGAACACCTCCTTAAGCATCGAGTTCTTGTATGGTAATCCAAGACAAAGAGTACAACCACACATTGGGCTCACTGACCCCTCTCGGCATAGTACCTTGATCCGTGTCGACGTCCAGGAGTCACATTAGTTCGGGCTTTCCATTTGACATATGCATAGAAAAAGAACGAAGAAACTGGTTGCATCATATAGATATGTGAGTGCACCTGTGAGGCAGGAAAACCATCTGCCAGAGGTGGCGTCTCGGTCACATGCATTGTTTGAGTGTGTTTCGTTGATCCGGCCGGACTCTCGAGCGGAGGCAAACTCAGATAGTCGACTCCTGGAATAGACCGGTTGTGAGCGAAGTGTCGTGGTGAACATCCTCGCTGTCACCTCTTGAACGGTGGCGAGACCTGGCGGTAAGCGATGGTCATGTGTGTGTAGCTTACACCCTTGCAAGGTTAACAAAACTATTCGAATAGCCGCGTCCGCGGTTAAGGACTACTTGGAACCTGTACCTGATTATTAGACAACTTGATTGGATACTTCTAAAACTCGCAAGATAAGCGTGAGTGCTATGGTGTGCTTCCTCGTGGGGAAGTCGAGGAAGTAACCATAGTGGTGTATTGATTGGAGAATTGGATAGTGGACTCGTGTACGCTTCTTACCTCAAGTCTGGTATTCGTAGTTCAGGATTAGCCAAGTCAAAGCTGGCACTTCTGCATGAGGAAACCCCACATCCTTTTACCTTGATACTTGAGCATGAGTAGTGTAGTTCTGATGTAAGTCTTGCTGAGTATGACTTTGTACTCACGTTTTCTTATTCTATGTTTTAGATGAGAAACCGGACCCCGATGGAGTCACCGACCTGAAGCTCGACATGGACTAAGTTAGCATAGTCCCAGACAGCAGTCTGGTCCCTCGTGGAAGGGCATGTTTGTTGTACAAGGCTTCTCTAAGCCATTTGTTAAACTTGTCTGTACTCAGACCTAATTTGCTTCCGTTGTATGATGTAATGTGATCACAGACATGTGATCTTTGTATGCTCTATGTGTATATCAATAAAGAGTGCTTAGTAGAGTTATGTGATGATACCTGCTGTTCATACTAGGCATGTGTGCTGCGTGTATGTTTATAACATGCATGTCTTAGTATGGGTTTTCGAGACCTTAGTTGTGATCTGGCTGGCGGTCTTTTATACACCAAGTGGCCCTTAGATGTGCGCAGCTTGGGGCATCGCGATGCGATTGCTCGTGACTCTGTCACGTGCACACTTTGTTGTATGATCGAGCCCGCCCTAGACCCCGACTAAGTGATCGAGCTGGAGTAAGTCTATGTAAGAGTTAGGATCCAATCGATAACATGGTTGAGGCGACTTGTCTATGAGTATGGGATTCACCACCCATAAGCATTTAGACTTGTGAGCGGACGTTGATGACCCATCTCAGTTGATCATCCGGCCTGGATGGGATGCCCCTCACGTTTGATGCTTTCCAAGAGCGTTCTGTGTTTGGCCTTGTCTGCTTAGACAAGTGGGTACGGCTCTCGGCTCTCCATGTGATTGTATCGTGACTGGAATTACATACGCTAACCCCGGGTCCCGACAGACTTGGTATCAGAGCAGGACTTTCTGTAGGACTATCAAACCCTTGGTCGAAGTCGAGTCTAGCATTCTATAGTTATATAGTTACTCTGGGTATAAGGGAACAACGTAATGCTTCTTTTTCTCCTTGCCCTCATCGATCTGAGTTCTGGGTCACCCTTACCTTTTCTACGGGATGATAGGACTAGGCTCATCTATGTCTGACTAGAACATCTCGTTGTTTGCCTCCTTGTAGCCGTAGGACAGTTGTGGTCGTCCAGAGTCTTCGTGTTGTTGAGTTACTTGAGGAAGTTCTGTCCAATCTCCTCAAGGTTGTTTCATTTTCCATCCCGGTGTAGCCGTTATGCTGCCGGATTTGTTCCAAGTTTCTGTGGATTATTGCCTTCGCATTAAAATCTTTTACGTCTTCTTCATGTCCTTCTTGTCTTTGATTCCATCGTACAACCTGTTCTGATTGTTGATTTTTATCACACAGGATGTCAAGTGGAACTCGTAGTGCTGTTCGTCGGAATCGAGACCGTGTTAGGAATCGAAATGATGATGAACCTCTACCACCGCCTTCTGCGGCGGAAATCATGATGGAAGCTGAGAAAAATCAACGTGATCAAACACGCCTTCTGGAGCTCATCAAGCAGAATACCTCACGTCATCGCAATGTGGTTGTGAGCATTCAGGATTTCATCCTCCTCAAGCCACCGGTATTTCGATGTTCTTCTGAGCCCCTTGAAGCTGATGATTGGCTCCATTCCATTGAGCGTAAGCTTGATACTGCACATGTTGCTCCCGATGATCGAGTTATATTCGCGGCATACTTTCTGGAAGGTGCTGCTGCTGAATGGTGGGAGAACTATGTTGCTATGTAGCCAGATGGTCACCTAGTGACTTGGCAAGAGTTCTGTGTTGCCTTTCGAGGGTACCATCTTCTGGATGAGTTGATGGAGAACAAGAAGGAAGAGTTTTGCAACCTGTCTCAAGGAGAGATGTCCATTCATGAGTATGTGAGAGAATTCAACCGTCTTGCTCGGTATGCCCAAGATGAGATCACCACCGATGCCAGAAAGCAGGCAAGGTACCGTAAGGGACTTAGCCCCATCCTTCGTCATGATCTCAACCTCATCGAATTTGCCACCTTTGAGGATTTAGTCAACAGATCCTTCAGAGCTGAGCATGGCAATGAAATTTTCGAGGAGTCTCGCAAGCATGCTCTTGAGCTTGCCCCTTCTTCAAGTTCAGCCCCTCAGACACGCCGAATTTGGATTCCAACCAGTGTCATACCTCAAAACCTTCTCCAGAGGCTACCACCGAATATATGCCATCCACCTCAACACATTTTTCCTCCCCGGAATGATGATGTGCAACCAAGTAACCCCACCCCCAGCAATTCAGACAGGGTATGCTTTAAGTGTGGTCTTCCAGGCCATTACTATCGTCAATGCCCTCAGGTATTGATGGCACCACGTCATTCTCGACCCAAGCCTCCAAAGAAATCAACCACCAAAGCCTTTCCAGCAAAGCCTTCATCCACTAGTAGTGGTTGTGTGAACCAAATCTCAGTTGAGGACACCACTGATGCTTCTGACGTCATTCTTGGCACACTCCCAGTCAATCATGTCCCCGCCTCCGTTCTTTTCGATCCAGGAGCTTCTCATTCATTCATTCATGTCGGAGAGTTATGCACTTTGTCTTGAGTTTCCTTTTGAAGAAATGTTTTCTCCAATTATCATTCAAACTCCTAGTTCAAAGTGGCAAACTAATAGAGTAAGCCATGGCAATCAAATTGCAATTGAGGGTTTAGTATTCCTTGCTTCTCTTATAGCCCTCAAGTCTTCGGACATTGATGTCATCCTAGGCATGGATTGGTTATCAAGGCAGAATGCTTTCCTTGATTGTAAAGCCAAGTCAGTTAAACTCACCCATCCTTCAGGCCAGACCATTGACTACACATCACCCAGCTCTAGAATCCAAATGCATACTTTGAATGTGCTTCCCCTTCCAGACCTTGAATATATTCCGGTGGTTCGTGACTTCCCGGATGTCTTTCCTGAAGAGCTGTCGGGAATGCCACCCGACAGGTGTGTAGAATTCATAGTGGATCTTATACCAGGCACAGCCCCAATTTCCAGACGTCCATATATAATGGCCCCACATGAGTTAGCTGAGCTAAAAACCCAACTTGATGCTTCGTTGGCAAAAGGCTTCATCCGCCCTAGATCATCGCCATGGGGTTGCCCCGTTCTGTTCGTAACGAAGAAAGATGGAACAGAAAGGATGTGCGTAGACTATCGCCCGCTAAATCTAGCGACGATAAAGAACAAGTACCCACTGCCCAGGATCAATGATCTTTATGATCAACTTGCTGGATCCTCTGTCTTCAACAAGATGGATTTGAGATTAGGCTATCATCAAATCAAAATCTGAAACGAGGACATTCCAAAAACGGCTTTCACTACTCGGTATGGTCTTTACGAGTACACTGTCATGTCATTTGGTTTAACCAATGCCCCCGCCACATTCTCGCGCTTGATGAATTCGATCTTCAAGGAGTACCTAGATAAATTTGTTGTGGTTTATCTTGATGACATTCTCATCTACTCGAAGAACGAAGAAGAGCACGCAGGACATCTTAGGTTGGTATTGATGAAACTTAGAGAGCACCGCCTTTATGCCAAGTTCTCCAAGTGCGAATTTTGGCTACCAGAAGTGACCTACTTAGGCCACGTGATTTCTGCGAAAGGTGTTGCAGTCAATCCCGAGAGAGTTCAGGCCGTCCTTGACTGGACTCAACCTGAATCGGTTAAGCAAGTTAGGAGTTTTCTTGGCTTAGCAAGCTATTGCCGCCGCTTAGTCGAGAACTTTTCTAAAGTTGCAAAGCCTCTTACTGAACTCCTCAAGAAAGATAAGAAATTCCAATGGACCCCCAAGTGCGAGGAAAGCTTTCAAGAGCTAAAAAGAAGATTGACTTCTGCACCCGTACTTGCACCTCCAGACACCAAAAGGGATTTTGAGATCTATTGTGATGCTTCACGGCAAGGTTTAGGATGCATACTTATGCATGATCGACATGTGGTAGCTTATGCTTCACGCCAGTTGCGTCCACATGAAGAGAACTATCCAACCCATGATCTTGAACTCGCTGCCGTAGTTCATGCCCTGAAGACTTGGCGACATTACCTCCTTGGTAATCGTTGTGAGATCTATTCCGACCACCAAAGCCTCAAATACATATTCACCCAGCCAGATCTTAATCTCAGGAAAAGACGCTGGATAGAGTTGATAAAATATTATGACTTAGGAATTTCTTACACCCCAGGCAAAGCCAATGTCATGGCTGGTGCACTAAGTCGTAAGTCGTATTGTAACAACCTCATGTTACAACAGTATCAACAACTTCTTCATGAGGAATTTCAAAAGCTCAATCTCGAGATTGTTCCTCGTGGATCGCTTTTCAACTTGGTGGCGAAACCAACCCTTGAGGATCAAATCATAGTTGCCCATAGACGTGCCCATAGACGCTTCTTCACTCAAGTATGGTATTCATAGTCCAGGATTAGCCAAGTCAAAGCTGGCACTTCTGTATGAGGAAACCCCACATCCTTTTACCTTGATACTTGAGCGTGAGTAGTGTAGTTCTGATGTAAGTCTTGCTGAGTACGACTTTGTACTCACGTTTTCTTATTCTATGTTTTAGATAAGAAACCGGACCCCGATGGAGTCACCGACCTGAAGCTCGACGTGGACTAAGTTAGCATAGTCCCAGACAGCAGTCTGGTCCCTCGTGGAAGGGCATGTTTGTTGTACAAGGCTTCTCTAAGCCATTTGTTAAACTTGTCTGTACTCAGACCTAATTTGCTTCCGTTGTATGATGTAATGTGATCACAGACATGTGATCTTTGTATGCTCTATGTGTATATAAATAAAGAGTACTTAGTAGAGTTATGTCATGATACCTGTTGTTCATACTAGGCATGTGTGCTGCGTGTATGTTTATAACATGCATGTCTTTGTATGGGTTTTCGAGACCTTAGTTGTGATCTGGCTGACGGTCTTTTATACACCAAGTGGCCCTTAGATGTGCGCAGCTTGGGGCATCGCGATGCGATTGCTCGTGACTCTGTCATGTGCACACTTTGTTGTATGATCGAGCCCGCCCTAGACCCCGACTAAGTGATCGGGCTGGAGTAAGTCTATGTAAGAGTTAGGATCCAATCGATAACATGGTTGAGGCGACTTTTCTATGAGTATGGGATTCACCACCCATAAGCATTTAGACTTGTGAGCGGACGTTGAGGACCCATCTCAGTTGATCATCCGGCCTGGATGGGATGCCCCTCACGTTTGATGCTTTCCTAGAGCGTTCTGTGCTTGGCCTTGTCTGCTTAGACAAGTGGGTACGGCTCTCGGCTCTCCATGTGATCAACTTGGTGGCGAAACCAACCCTTAAGGAACCAAGGTCTCACAAGAATTCCAAGCATATCAAGCGCCGTTTTCACTCCATTCGTGAGTATGTCAAGGATGGGGATGTGAAGATTTGCAAAGTACACACAGATCTGAATGTGGCAGATCCGTTGACTAAAACTCTCCCAAAGGGAAAACATGATAAACACCAGAACTCCATGGGTGTTAGATTCATTACTATGTAATATAGATTATTGCCCCTAGTGCAAGTGGGAGACTGAAGGGATTATGCCCGAGAGGCAATAATAAAGTGTTTATTATATTATTCCTTGTTTATGATAAACGTTTATTTCTCATGCTAGAATTGTATTAACCGGAAACGTTGATACATGTGTGTTTAATAAATAAACAATGGTTCCTAGTAAAACCTCTCTTTTAACTAGCTCGTCGATTAACAGATGATCAAGGTTTCCTGATCATGAACATTGGATGTTGTTAATAACGGGATCATATCATTAGGAGAATGATGTGATGAATATATACCCAAACTAAGTATAACAATACGATCAAGTCATTTAGTTTATATTGTTATATCTTGCATTCGAAGTAATCTTGTTCCTTAGACCATGAGATCATGTCAATCACTAATACCGAAAGAATACTTTAATGACATCAAACGTCACACCGTAATAGGGTGACTATAAAGGCGGTGTTAGGTATTCGGAAAGTATTAGTTGAGGCTCATGGATCAAGAATGGGATTTGTCCATCCAAAATGATGGAGAGATATACTCTCGGCCCTCTCGGTGATATCACATTGACACCGCTTGCAAGCACGTGACTAGGTCACAAGAATGTCATATCACAGAACGAGTAAAAGAGTACTTGTCGGAAACGAGATCGAACAAGGTATGGTTGATACCGATGATCGGATCTCGGACAAGTAAAATATCGCGAGACAAAGGGAATTAGTTACGACGTTGATGGTTCACACGATCACAAGATTCATCGTTGAATATATAGGAGTCATCACGGATCTCCATATCCCGCTGTTGATTATTGATCGGAGAGGTGTCTCAATCATGTCTATATTATTCGCGAACCGTAGGGTGACACACTTAAGGTTTGATGATGCATTTTGAGAGGATAAGGAATATTGAAGAATCTTTTGGACAGCACCGAAATTGTTTCGGGTAAAATTGAAATAGTTCAAGGGGTTTTTGTCGGATGGTTGTTAATAGAATTAACAAATGATTCGAGGTGCAATGTGCAAATGTTTGTTAATAGGATTAACAAATATTAAATAAAGAAATAGAAATGTTTTATTTATTTATTAAAGAAAACCTTTGGATTTTCCAAGTGGACAATTAAGGGAGCATGGGTGGGTGTGAGTGTGGCTTCCACTCACATCAAGAGGGGAAGAGGTGGAGGCACCATGAGTTGGCCGCACCCCCCTCTTGGGCTGCCCACTCCTCCCCTATAAAAGGAGGGTGAGGGCTTCCCCTCCCATACACTTGCCTCACCTCGCTTCCTCTCCACCGCTGCTCCATACCATGGTCTTCCGCTTGGCGAAGCTCTGACCGTGGGATTCTTCACCGCATCACGTTGTTGTGCTGCTGGATTTCCGGGGATCCTCTACTTCCGCTGCCCCGCTGGATCGAGGGAACGGAGGTCATTATCAAACTGTACGTGTGACCGAGCACGGAGACGCTTAGCGTACATCATCGCGATCTTGAGATCGGCAAGTGAACGACTACATCATCCACGAGATTTGATCTCGTAACGTTTTAAGTCTTCGAGGGTGAGTTCTTCTATGACATCCTACTCGTTGCTTACATCTCCTAGATTAGATCTTGGCTTGTTTGTTGTTTATGCGTAGGAATTTTTTTTGTTTTCCTTGCTACGAACCCTTTAGCAGGGGTGTACCTCTACACACACATGACCATCAGTTACCGCCATTGGCCTCGACACCATTCATGGGGTGTCGGAGAGGATGTTCACCACATTACTTCGCCCACAGCTCCGTTCTAGTCCAGAGAGTCGCCTATCTGAGGGGATCCGTATGGAAGTCCGGCCGAGGTTCCAGTACAACCTCAAATGATGTGTGCAGGGTCCCAAGCCGGTCTTGAAAAGCCGTTCATCCACTTCGCATACCGTGCCACAGCCCTACCAGAACTCCGAACTACTGTGAATTCTGGGGTTCGAACGGTGTGAGGTACTAGGATGAGAGGGGTCAGTGAGCCCAATGTGTGGTTGCACTCTTCTTCTTGGATCACCACACAAGAACTCGGACTTAAGGCGGTGTTCAACGAGACAACCCACCGTGTACTCCTACACAGCCTCTCATCGTTCACCTTGTATTAGGGTGGATTCACCAACACAGTTTCACCTTCTTCAACATGATTGCTACCATCGCGACTCACAGATCAAAGTATCCTCATTGTAACTCTAAGCATGCAATAAGAAATAACAGTTGCAGGGGCCACATGATATCAAACAACTCCTACATCTGCTAGGATTGTGGTTTGCTTACTACTGTGACAAAATGATAGGTCATGCAAAGGAATGGGTCCAACTATGCGGTAGAAACGCATCATGGTAATCATCCTAAACAATGCAAAAGGGAGACTGAGAGGGAAGTGGGATTTTATCGACATGATCAATGGGGGTTTGCTTGCCTCGCTGACGAGGTTCAGTATCGGAGTCTGTCTCCAACGAAGGGGGTGGACTCTGGTTTCGTCTCCACCTCTATTCGACAAACAACACAAACATCGAAACAATAATAAGACAATGCACAATCACATGATCAATTGTTATAACATGGTGTAAGGGGTGCTGATGTGTTGCCAATTCCGTTTAAATGGAGTGTATTGCATTTGATTTGCAAATTCAAACTCCATTTGATTTATCGATGAATTTCAAATGCATTTGAATCCATGAATGTGCATTTGAAAAGGTTGAGCATGAAGTGATGTTGTAAAGGTGAGGTAAAGTCTCTGATGTGTGGATGAAACCATTTAAAAGAAGTGTGTTGCAAACTCATTTGCAAAATCACTCCAAATTTGAATTCAAATTAAATGCATAAGGATGTTTGCCATTGTTCACCCAATTTAACTTGGTCAAACATGAATACAAAGTCCATATTCACATTCCTTGCATTTTTCTGATAATTTTTCATATAGTATTTGTCCAATTTGGAGTTAATATGAATTTTCTATGAATGATTGAAGTTTAACGGATTTTCTGCAATTTCCTGATTTCTTTTAAATAGAAAAGCAATTACTGCGTCAATCTGATGTCACTGTGACGTCAGGGGGGGGGCTGACTGGTGGGCCAGGGCTGTCAGTGAGAGGTGGGTTAATTAGCTCATGTTTAAATTAAACTGCGTTTAGATTAGGGGTCCTGGGCCCACTGTCAGTGGCCCATGGGGTTAATTAAGCGCGGGGGCGGGGGGGGGGGGGGGGGGGGGTTAGGTTCTAATGGAGGGGCTCGTCGCCGGCGACCTCTCCCGACGGCGGCGACTCGCCGGAAAATCGCTACGAGGCACGGGAGACCATGGGGAGGGTACCCGCGCTCTCCCGCATCGAGTGGAACCATCGGGGGTTCACTGGAGTGCTCCAGAGCACGACAGCTTCAACCATGGCGGCGGCCGGAGCTCGGTGCTCGCCGCGATCGAGCTACGGGGCGCGGGAAGAAGTGGGTGTTGGGACAAAAATACCGCACGCTCACCCTGATCACGAGCACGTCGACGGCGAGGTTGGGGAAGGCTTGGCGGCGGAGGAATTTCTCGACGAAGCTTTCGGTGGCCGGCGGTGAAGTTGGGACGCGGGCGTCTCCTCCGATGGCGCTGAGCTCGAATCAAGCACGTAGAACGACGAAGCGGAGCTCGGGGAGCACGGTGGATATGCCTGCGTGGACTGGTTCGGCCGGTGTCCGCATCGGTGCTCACCGGTGAGCTCTGCTAGGTTTCGGGCGGCGCGGGAAATGCGAGAAAGAAGAGGGGAGACGACGC
The DNA here is from genome assembly GCA_950022295.1 of Bromus sterilis. Taxonomy (NCBI): domain Eukaryota; kingdom Viridiplantae; phylum Streptophyta; class Magnoliopsida; order Poales; family Poaceae; genus Bromus; species Bromus sterilis. Next base: position 211,777,692 of record OX465598.1, on the reverse strand, counting down.
GCTACGAGGGGGAAAGTGATGCGGGTCGACGTGGGCGTCTCCTGGCGCAGAGAAGAGGGCACGGGGAAGCAGGAGGTGGCCAGGGCGTCGCCGGCATGCTCGCCATGGCGGCAGCAGCCTGGCTGGCGCGAGGAAGAAGACAGGCCTGCCCCTGGGCTGGGCTGCCTCGGTAAGTTGGGCCTCTTTGCCACGTAAGCCCTTTTTTCTATTTTCTGTTTCCTTTTCTTTTCTGTAATTGATTTGTCTTAGCTAAATTAAATAGCTAGAAATTTTATAGAATGCTGAAACTTTTTATATGGCTTCACAATATAATAGGCTAGCCACTTGTAAAGTTTTAACATTTTTAAAATTCAAATTATTTGAACTTTAATTCAAATAGGGGTTTAAATTTAAATCCAAGCTCCTGTTTGAATATTTGAAAAATCTATGAGCATGAGTTTGAATCCAAATCACTTTATATGTGATCACACTCATTTATGTGACTTTTCAAAAATGCAAAAGGAATTTTTGGAGCAACTTTTTATCTGGCCATTTGAATTAAATTTATCTGGGGGGTGTTCTCTTCCCATTTCAATTTCCTTTGGAATTTTTTTAACATGATACAAAGTGACTTGCTATTCCTAGCACATACCTAAACTGGGGTTGCGACACTTCATACCCGACGTCGACTCCTTCGACTACATCCTCTCCTTCTCCTCCGGGCTCAAGCTCATCACCAGCAAACCCTAGGTGAGCTGCGGCCCCTCCTCTCGCTTTTCCCTCCGATCAACGCATAGAGCATCGCCGTGTAGAGCAGGCCGTCGCCACGGCTGCTGTCGCCGCCGTGCCGTGCCTGGCCGGCACGTCTAGGGCGTGTTCGGCCCATGCGCGCGCATCATCTAGGACCTCCTAAAGCACACCTATGGCCGCCTTGCCTTGCCAAGCGCGCGTCGTGCCGTTGTGCACATCTCTGCATCGGAGGAACAGAGCGCCGCCGTGCTTTTCCGGCGAGCAAAAGGGGGCGCCTTTACCCCCTAGCCGCTCGATCTGCGCGGGAACGGGTCATTTGATGTCCCAGATAGCATTAGCAACACGTGATGGAGTCATCGGATCCACGCAAATGACGCCAGCGTTGCCGCCGTTCGCCCCCATCGTCGTCTGTTAGGCGCACTATCTCTGAACTTTTCTGCATGCATCGCCGCCAGGCTGTTCCAGTGACGCCACCATCGCCGCCGTTGAGAAGCAGGCAGGGCTGTGGTGAAAAAAATGGGCACTTGGATGTCCCAGCTACGCACTTCGAGTCGTCGTTGAGTCGCCGATGGGCTGTAGTGCACGCCACCGTCGCCGGAAGATGCCCGCGGCGCCGGTTCTCTGAACCTGTTCGTCAGGTGTTCCAAATTCAGAGAGGCACGTGAGCTTCTTACTTGTTGTCCTCCACCTGTTCTCTTTCAAGAATACTTCAGTAGCGTAGTGGTGTGGGATCATGTGTTTGAGTCGGGGCGTCGTGGGTTCGATCCCCACTGGAGACGAAGACCCCAATCTTTTGTTTTGAAGCTATGGATGACACCCCTGGCCCGTAGGTCAGTGATTCTGAGGCCAGCTGCGCTAGTGGGCTTGGCGCAATTGGTCCCCCGCAGGGCAACAGCCGCAGCTGGGCCAGAAGCAACCCGAGGCCAGCCCAAGAGGGCTCCCTCTCTATTTTTTCTGTTTCCCTTTTTCTTTTGTTTAATTCCATTTCCTTTGGAATTTTTCAATTCATTTTGAATTCTAACCTTTTGGCTTCATGTTGTACATGAAGTTGGGGTAGGAAAATGCAAGGACTAGCATGGTGACCTGAATTTATGTTTTGTGCAACATAAAAATTCAAATAAGGTGATGGAATGATGCCCTATGTTGACCCTTGCATTTTGTCTTGCCCTTTTCAAATCCTTTCCATTGCCCCATGGTGCCCTATGACATTGTTGGAGCAGAGTTTTGGCATTGAGGCCAAAGTGGTGCTGGTCTAATTTTACATTTTGTTAAATATAAAATGGTAGTGATGTTTCACCACTTGCACCACCTTGGACAGTGTCACTTCTTGTCTTCAAAACAAGCTTTGAGCCTCCACTTGTTTGTCCACTCATTGCCACCTGTCTCATCCTATCATGTTGTCACATGATAACCTTTCTTGTTCCCCAAGTTGTTTCCTTTTCTTTTTGGTACTTCCTTGGCGTCAACCTTTGTCGACATCTTTTCAGTCTCCGGAATCGATAGTTTAACTTAACGTTGTTATGCACTCTTTTATTCCTTCATGCTTATGCCATGTCATGTAATTCATGTCACTTGCACCTAAACTTAAGGTCATGACCAAGGCCATTAAATTAATAATTGCATATGGAGCATCATTGATGTGTCGTCACGATCTTCATTTAAACTTGACTAGCTAGGGTCACACCATGCTTTGAACTTGAATATGAAATCATGCTTGTGCATCTTTTATCCCTATGTTTATTTGTGGTATTCCTCTTTTCTGGTACCGTACGTTAGAGCCTGAGCTTGCCGAGGAGACTTACGTGGAGCTGTCCGACACCGAGCCCGAGGACCCTTCTACGTCTGCTCCGTCGACTACTTACCCAGGCAAGGGGGTTTATATATCATTCCTTATAGCGTTCAGCTCGCTTGCCTAGTTGTATTTAGAACGGTTGTTTGATCCTACCACCATATACTTGTGCCACTCAATTAAACCCAAACAGCCATGCCCCCACATCCTAGCAAAACCTTGTTTGGCTATGTAACTTTCTTGCTTAACCATTGCTTAGTATGTGTAGGCCCTTACCTGCTGCTTATACCCATTGCTGCTTGGTGGAATATCATGCTATTATCAGAAACTGGTTGATATTTATTAATATGATGTTAACTTATATTTGACGAAGGATGGGAGACCGGGCTGTTCCCGCCAGATGTTTTGTTCCATTCGAGTCATCTAGGTCCCGAGTTCCGAGTATTGTGTTTCTTGACGAGCGTGCCTAATCGTGTGTGGGACTCTATAGGGTCCCCTTGTCTTACCTACCTAGCTTCAAACAGTTCTAGTGGTGGCCTGAGCTGATATACTATTTGTAACCTTGTGTGTGCTTGGTTGGTACCCCAGCAGTTTTCAAAACAAACCGGGCCAGCGGGGGCATGGTTCCCTTGTTGGTCCACCTGATCAGCTAGGACCGGTCCTCATGTGAGAATTTGTCGGTAATCTGACCTGTGTCATACGGAAGAGTCCGATCCGAGAGCGTGGCCTGTTCTTGGGTTGGGTGTCGACTCCCCGGGGCCACCCAAAATTATGCGATGTTAGTTCGAGGGACTCTGACGTTCCGGAGTTTCAGGCGTTTACCCACCCAAGTGGAAACCAGGCGTACATGCGAAGCCTATGATGGGCAGTTGGTACACCCCTGCAGGGTTAAATCTTTTTGAAAAGCCGTGTCCACGGTTACGGACGACTTGAGACCTACTCCTTGTTCATAGAATAACATCAACTTAATCATGCTTTTAAAATTGCCAACGTGTGAGTTGCCTTGATTGCTCTCTTCGTCCGGAGCGACAAAGAGGGGACACGGTTGTGTTATGTTTGGCATAAGTAGGTGAATAGAGCCTTATTGATGCGATCATCAACAGATTCTTGGATCTTTCCTTACTCTGAAATAGATCGTTAGCCACTCATATATGATAGTGCGGCTGCAACCTCAACCACTAGCCTTTCCTTACAGTGAGAAGTTAGTTATACTTCATTGATATATACTCACCCCTTGCATTTTCTTTGAAGTTATGTACAAACGATTGGGCCTTCAGACTACCACTTCGACACGAGCACCGGCAAGTACTTCGTGGAGGTTCCGCTGGAGGAGGAGGACGAGGACTTCGTTCTGTAGACCTACAGTTGGGTTTCGACGATCTGCGGGTAGACGCCATCTTTATGTGTAGCCCTCTCTAGGGAAATTTGCATCTTGTCCGTACTCGGACATGTCTGTCTTTTGAGATGTTGATGTGATGTACTGTTGGACCATGAGGTCTCTAAATGATGTAATAATACCATTGGCAACTTTATGCCTTAGATCTATATATTTATGTCTTAGTTTATGTTCATGCACTTATTACCTGTTGTCGAGAATCCGGCAGCGAAACAAGTGCGAGTTTCGTGCGCCGGTGGCTAGTTATGCGCTCCCATCTCAAGTCGTATGCGAAAGCGTCTAACTCGAGATGGTACCGCATCGCGGGCCTTACAACTTGGTATCAGAGCAGGACTGACTGTAGGACCCCTTACTGGCCGAAGTCGAGTCTAGAAACTATTTTGTAGTTACTAAGTAAAAATCGGAGAGTAGGAACTCTTTCTTTTTCTTCTTACCCCACCCTCCCACCCCCTTTTCCGTGAGGAAGTGAAACGATGTTTTTCTCTGCAACTCATCTTATTCAACAAAACTAGGTTCTCGTTTACATGGGACTCCGATTTCTCTATAATTCTTTGCTAGCGACGAGAAGGGTTGGCGTACGTTGAGAACACTGAGCCGCCACTTGGGGTTGACAGCTCCACCTCGCCTACGGCGTACCTCAGGTGACACTCCTATACAAGGATGGTTGGCATCCTCCGGATGTGGTTCCTCCCCCTATAGGAGGCCGCTTCGGCGGGCCGCTCAGGGCAGATGTCTCAACGTTCAGGTCTTCAACCACTCATATATATTATTGTGTGCTCGCTAGAAGATTATTATCTTGGGTTCGGATGATCTCGGTTTGGGAATTCCACTAGAACCTAGCTTTCGGACTTTCCGGGTTAACCTTGGTGGATATTCAGCTTTCGGCTTCCTCATACCTCGTGAGGAAGTTTTGTTGTCAATATTATTTTATCTTCTGGTTTCATCAATATTTCTGCCATGTTCTCATAAGTGTTCCTGTATACATGATGCCGAGAGGGAACATGCCACCGCCGGAGAACCCTATCCTTGGGGAGGCTATGGCCGCAGTGGCTCAGGGCACAACTGCGATCTTGCAGATGCTACAGAACCAGAACGCCCAGAGGAACGATCGACCACAACATACGACCCTGCAGCAGTTCCTCGCTATCAAACCCCCCAGGTTCTCAGAGGCTCGAGACCCGCTGGAAGAGGATGATTGGCTGGCAGAGATATGGAAACACTTCAACGCAAACACCGTCAGGCCATTCGACTACGTCACCTTCGCCTCCTTCCAGCTCCAGGGTGCAACAGGCAGCTGGTACACTACCTACAAAGCCAACAGAGGCGATGTTGTGATCACTTGGGAGGACTTCATCAGAGACTTCAGAGCAGCGCATATCCCGAGTGACTTGATGGACAGGAAGAGAGAGGAGTTCCTGGCTCTGAGACAGGGTGAGAGGTCAGTCCAGGAGTACAACCTGGCCTTCATCAGGCTCGCCAGGTACGCTCCTGAGGAGGTCTCCAGAGAGGCCAAGCGGATTGCCAGGTTCCGCGGGGGTCTGAGCACAAATATGAAGTATGGACTCACCCAGTGCAACCCTACGTTGTTCTCAGAGTTCGTCGACAGAGCGATCCAACAGGAGTCAACTAAGGCAGATTGGGACACAGAGAGAAAGTGACAGAGAGAGTACAGTTCAGCAGCGATGGTCCACAAGAAGGCGAAGACTTGGGCCACAGAGGCCACCACAGAAAAAAACAGTTCCAGCCGGGGGGGGCACTTGTCCGCACTTGTTCCCGCCCTCCCGGCCCAGTTCAGCAGCTCCCTCTCTCTACACCACCACACGCGAGGCCACCCAGGCCGGGCGTGATCTGCTACAAGTGTGGATAGCCGGGGCACACTTCTCCCAAGTGCACCGACCCACTCTTTGCTCAGCTCCCACCGCCCCACCTCGCTCTACTCCGAGCAATGTGATGGTGAGGGCCCAACCACGTGTAGCTTGAGTTAACAACGTGATGATGGCAGATGCTCAGCAGTCTTCAGAGATTGTGATTGGTAGGTTGCCTGTTAGTTCAGTTCCTGCGACCGTGTTGTTTGATTCTGGAGAAACTCACTCTTTTGTTTCCCAGTCTTTTGCATCAACGATTGATCTCCCAAGAGACCAGCTTCCGAGGACACTCTCAGTTGTTACTACCGGTTCCAAATTCACTTCCTCCTGGTCAGTCCCCGATGTGGAGATCCGTATTCAGGGAGTTGCCTTTTCAGCATCCTTAATTGTCTTTCCCCGTTCAGATATTGATGTCATCTTGGGCATTGATTGGCTTGTGCAACACAAGGCCAACATTGATTGCCCTTCAAGAACCGTGAGGTTGACACATGATTTAGATGCAGAAATCTAGTACACTTGTGGCTCAATGGCAGGAGCAGCACAGTTGTATGCCCTGAACGCAGAAGTCGCACCTTTGCTTGAAGAATTCAAAGTTGTCTGTGAGTTTCCAGATGTCTTCCCAGAGGATTTGCCAAGTGTTCCCCCAGTTCAAGCTATTGAGTTCATTATTGAGCTAGATCCTGGTACACAGCTGATTTCTCGGCATCCATACAAGATGTGTTCGGAGGAGTTGATTGAGCTCAAGAAGAAATTGACAGAGTTATAGGCAGGCGGTTTCATCCGCGCGAGCACTTGCCCTTGGGGTGCCCCAGCTTTGTTTGTGAAGAAGAAAGATGGGACTAGCCGCTAGGTCCAGGACTGTCGTGGCATCAATAAGAGGACCATCAAGAACAAGTACCCTTTACCCGGCATCAATGATCTGTTCAAACAACTGAATGGGGAAAATTTCTTTTCCAAGCTTGACTTGCGGATGGGTTATCACCAAATTCGAGTTCGAGAAGAAGATATCCCCAAGACCACTTTCAGCACACGTTATGGACTGTATGAGTTCATAGTCATGAATTTTGGCTTCTCAAACACCCCTCCAACCTTCATGAGAGCTATGAACTATTTGTTCCAAGAGTGGCTCTATGTATTCGTCATCGTCTACCTCGACGATATACTTGTGTATTCCAAGTCAGAGGCTGAACATGAGGAACTTCTTTGCTTGGTGCTGCAGAAGTTGAGAGAGCACCGATACTATGCCAAATTATCCAAGTTTGAATTTTGGATGGCGATGGTCAACTTTCTTGGCCATGTCATTTCTGCCGAGGGTATCGCAGTTGATCTAGAGCGAGTCTGCACTATTCAAGAATGGGCCCCACCAAAGAATGTGAAGCAGCTAAGCAGTTTTCTAGGCCTCGCCAACTATTGCAGGAGGTTTGTGCAGAATTTCTCCAAAATAGCAAAGCCAATGACAGAATTGTTGTGCAAAGGCAAACGATACACTTGGTCACCGGCTTGCCAGCCCGCCTTCGAGGAGTTGAAGAAGAAATTGACCACAACTCCAATTCTCACACCGCGAGATGAGTCACAGCCTTTTCAGGTGTTTTCTGATGCCTCGTTACAGGGACTAGGAGGATTTTTGATGCAAGGCAAAAATATTGTGGCCTATACCTCACGGCAGTTGAAGACGAGTGAGAGGAACTACCCCACGCATGACTTGGAGCTTGCAGCAGTCGTGCATGCCTTGATCACTTGGTGAAACCTCTGATACGGTGAGGATAGTTCTCTCACTGCTCGTTGGTTACCTCAAGTGGAAGGTGAGATGTAGCGTAGTAGCAAATTTCCCTCGGTGAAGATACCAAGGTTATCGAACTAGTAGGACTCCAAGAGATACAAGAAGGTGTCAACGTCGCAGAAATTGTTGCCGGATGGAGACGATGTTGACGTGGACCTGCACACACAACAAGTAACTTTGCTCCCAATGAGTACAGAGGAGTTGTCCATTCCTCCGGCTTTGCTGATTACAAAGGATCAAAGAAAGAGATAATAATAGTATCAACGGAAAGTAAGAACTGAAAGTAAATTGAAGGTGTAAACAATGGTGAAAATATGGACCGGGGTCCCGTGATGTTCACTAGTGATGTCTCTCTCCCAAAAGACGATAAAAGTTCTAGCAAGGTAAACAAATCACATCTTGTCAATTGACAGGATTATAAACGCACCGCAATGCTAATTATGCTACAAAAGAAAGCAAGAGGCTCAAAAGCAATGGGCAGTACGCCAAGGTAAGTAGACCGAAATCCATCTGCATCTACTACGAATCATCCACCTTGAGATATCTATCCAGAACATCTCGCTGGTATTAAGTTGCGAATCCCACCCAAAGTGTAAACTCAAAGCAACGGACAACTGCATTAAAAGAACTATGCGTAAAGTAAACAATCCTTGCACCCGCAAGTACAAGCACCGTTGTTTCATCCCTGGTGGCAACAACACATCCCCTAGTCTCATGTTTCTGTCACTCAAGCTAGACATCAAGGGGCTGAACCCACAATCAAGAAAAATGCTCCCTCTTGGAGTTGCAACAAATCACTTGGCCAAAGTAAAATACGGCAACAGAGAACATGCAAGAATTTACTATAGAACACAAATATAAAACAGAACCAAATATATTAGTCATCACAATCTGAACATAATCTCATAATCCATCAGATCCTAGCAAACTCAGCATAGCAACACAGAAGATTACAAAAGTGCCTCGATCATGTGAGGCAGCTCACGAGGTCTCAAAAGTGGAAGCACAAAGAGGGGAGGAGAACATCACATAGATACTTGTCACAGACCCATGCTCCAAGGGGGACTACTCACAAGACATCCGGGAGGCGTACATGGCGATGGATGGTCTCTCGGAGGGGATTCCTCCTTCCGGCAGGGTGCCGGGGCAGCTTCTCCTGGCAGCCCCGATCTTGAAACGGTGGTGGCGGCGGTACAGAGAGGAGAACAAAAATAGAAGATCGATATTAGGGGTTTCCGTCACGGGGGGTAAATATAGGGCAAAGGGGGCACCGAGAGGGGCCACAGGGCAGCCAGGAAGTCTCCTGGCGAGGCCTAGGGTGGGGCCGCGCCAGGGACCCTCCTGGGGCCCTGGTGGGTCCACCCCCTTCCTTCCTTGGTGATTCGGGAAGCTTCCGGGTCGCTGATTTTTTATATAATTCTTCCGGGATTTATTTGGCACTTTTAATGGCCGGAAAACCTGAAATACAAAAACAGCAGAAAACAGGAACTGTCAACTGGGTGCACTGAGTTAATAGGTTAGTCCAAATATGATAAAAAGTGTATGAAAGTTCAAGAAACACACGGCAAAGTCACACAAATCATGCATGGAGCAAGCAGAAATTATAGATACGTTTGGGACGTATCAACATCCCCAAGCTTAATTCCTGCTCGTCCTCGAGTAGGTAAATGATAACAAGCATAATTTCTATGGTGACATGCCACACAACCATATAAAGACTTTATGTAAAGCAATCAAAGCATGCAATTAAATTCAAGTCTTAACAAGCAAGAGTCTATATTAGCATTGACACAAGTAACAAAAGAACAAAAGGTGCAAGATCTCTCGCTGTCCGTGACTCGAATGTTTGCAAATCGTGTTTGCGTGCAAGAAAGAGGATAGGGAATACGAGATAAAAAATAGTTGTTGAGAACTACTATCTACTAAAGTTTCACACATAGTCTCCTTTGGATTCTTATCTTGACTCGTCCCCAGACCACTAGTCAGGTACAAGTCAAACTGATCCACTCCCTTTCGATATTTTGAGCACTGATGCAATGGATGAGCGTGAGCAAGAAAGTTGACACCTAAAAGGCAAAACATAATGAAGGTGGAGGGGGAAGACAAAAAAGGTGTGAAAGTCTCACATCAATGAGGACACTCATAGGCGAGAGAAGGCCATATGATAGATATGATGTGAGGAGAAGGGATTGCCATGCAACGGATGCACATGTGAGCTAAAAGCTCTCCAAGGTAACTAGTGGGGGTGCATCTAACTTGCATGCTCAACAAGACCTAGAGCTCTTTTGAGGAGGCTCATCATTGGAATATACAAGCCAAGTTCTATACTGTGAAGGGTCCCCACATAGCTATATGCATGTATGATGATCTCTATGGAGTACAAGGGATAGAGGATGAAGTATTAGTGTGGATCTCTCAAAAGGAATAGTTGTGTGCCCCCTTCTTTCTTTTTATTTTTCTTTTTCTCTTTTTTCTATTTTTTGTATTTTTTGGTGGCCTCAATGGCTCTTTCTATTTCTCTCATTTGTCCTCTTTGGGATCTTTTGATTTTATCCTCTTTGGGATCTTTTCCTCACTTTTAGGGGAAACACAATATATTTTACAAGAATATAGAAGATCTTTCACACTTTACAAAGGTACTCACATAAAGAAGATGTAACTATCATGATACAAATGTATGCCTCTGCCAGGGTAGCAGGATATGCAATGATACTAGCGCGTCATGTAGCAATGATTAGGGATATGCCCAACTAGCATGCGGCTTATCGATCAAGCAAGTAGCATGTATGACATGAAAATCAAGTCATGAGAAGGTGGATGTTGCATGGCAATGTATCTCGGAAAGGCTATGGAAATGACTTGATAGGTAGGTATGGTGGCTGTTTTGAGGAAGGATAAAAGGAGGTTTATGATGACAGAGCGTATCATGCCAAGGGTTTGGATGTACCGACAAAGGTGGACGCCAACTCTCGGAGTGAGAAGGAGGCAATGCACGACATAGGAGAGGCTAGCAAGATATGGGAGGTGGAAGTGTCAACTTTCGAATACTCACAATAGTCCGAAGAACTCATGCACTTATTATCGGTAACTCTCAATCTAATCAGGAGGTTCAGAAAGAGACAAGTACCCCGAGGAGGAGGGTATGGGGGTTTGGTTATCCTTGCGCATCCTCGACTCATGGTACGTGAGTGTACTCTAATATTCGAACCCTCCAGAGGTTAGTGATCCATCTAGTAGCTAGAGTTGTTAACAGGGCTTTGTTGGTTTTTGAAAATCACACGGATTGCCCAAAATACGACATCTATCACTAATAGGCTCAAGCTCTTGGCACCAAAAGTTCAAACATTTCTCTAGTCAATACCTCAAAACTATTGCAAGTTACTACTACAAAGAGAATAGCAACTTCAACTACCTACTTTCTAGTCAAGACACAAAACTCAGTGCAACAGGCAAACTCTCTAACAAGATAAAACATGCAACCTATAGAAAGTTCAACCTAAGACAAAACAAAAGCTCTAGAAGAAAACTAAAGCACAACAACTAAACAGGGCAGCATCTAAGAAAATAAAAAGAACAACTCACAGCTAAGAGAATAAGCATGCAAATCCTATGAGGAGTTCTAGTTCAAACGGAGCGTATTTCTCTCCCACACAAAAGAAAGCTGGGATCTAGCTTGTTACTATAGCAAACAAAGCAGAAACAAACCTATGAAAGTAAAGAGCGAGACGCTCCAAGCATAGCACATAACACATGAAGTGATAAAAATATAGTGCAACGAGGGACGAACTAATAATTGTTGATGAAGAAGGGGATGCATGGGGGCGTCCCCAAGCTTAGACGCTTGAGTCTCCTTGAATATTTATTAGGGGTGCACATGGGCATCCCCAAGCTTGAGTGTTTGACACTCTAGGATCTTCTTTCATCATCTTCCATCGCACACTTGAAAACTCCCTTCATACATAACTCATTGTAAACTGATTAGAGAGGTTAGTAACCTATTAAAATAATTTTCCTCTACTGCAAATAAAGATATTCTTGAAGAGCTACTGTTTCTCAATATTAACAAATAGTTTTTCCAAAGAAAAAGCAAGCTTAAGGTTTTCAAAAGTTAGGAGAGACAAAACGTGGCAGAATCTCTGAAAAACAGAACAACAGGTAGTAAAGAATTTTTTAGGGGTACTTCTGCAACTCAAATAAAAAACTCAGAACATACGAAAGTTCTGTGATTGTATAGAGCACGCTGTGTAAAACATTCAGCTCAAAAAGATGAACTGGGATTTTTCTACGATTTTTCCTGTCAAGAGGACAAAATCTGTTTTCTGGACAACATGTCACAACTTTCACTTCCCTTGTCATATGAGGCTATAACTGGCACAACGCTTGAAAAGTAAAGATACAATGATGTTGCTACAGTAGTAACAATCATCAAGACCACTAAGAACAGAAGAAAAACAAAAATGAAAACCTAAATTCGTTGCGGGCTGCCTCTCGAAAGTGCTTCTTTAAAGCCATTAGCTAGGCTTAAAGCAAGAGATCAAGTCTTATCAAGAAATTAACTAGCCCGTGTGACGGACTCAAAAGGTAACTAAATATTTTTCCTAGGGAAATTTTCCATCCCTTTCTTGAGAGGGAATTGGAATTTTATATTCCCCTATTAAATGTCAATAACAGCACCCACGGTGCGAAGAAAAGGACTTCCCAAAATAATTGTACAAGAGGTCTCACACTCAATGTCCATAATAGTAAAATCAACGGGAACATAATTGTCGTTGACAATGATAAGAACATCGTCGATCTTCCCCAAATGTTTCTTTACAGAAGAATCGACAAGACGAACACCAAAAGAACAAAGATCAAAAGATTTCAATTCAAGCATATCATACATTCTTTTGGGCATAACAGAGGTACTAGCTCCAACATCACAAAGAGCAAAGTAAGAGAAGTTATTCAATTTGATTTTTATCATAGGATCCCAACCATCCTCTAGCTTCCTAGGTATGGAGGCTTCTAGTCTAAGCTTCTCCTCCCTAACTTTGATTAGAGCATTGGTGATATGCTCTGTGAAGGCAAGATTAAGCGTGCTAGTGTGGGGGTCTCTAGACATTTTGTGTAGGAGACCAATAACTCCAGGTAAGGTGCAGTTGTCAAAGTCTAGATCACTACTATCTATCAAGGAGGTAGTGATATAATTTAGGCTCACTTGTTTGAAGGCCTCTATGTTCATAGAGGTTTCTTCATCTATGGTTGAGGTGGTAGCATCACCATTGATAGGTCCAATGGGACTAGGGGTGTGATGGGTGCTAACAGTTTGGACATCCTCAACAACTTGGAGAGTAGCTACTATGTGGTAGGTAGGAAGGCTCTTAACTCTCTCTTCTTCCTCCTTTTCTCTAGCCCATCTCTCTTTAAGTTTTCACAACACCCTAATGTTTTCATTAATTTGCACTTGGATAGCATTCATAGGAGTGGTCTTCCTATGAATGCTCTTATTTTAAGCATCTCAACATCATGGGCTATGTTGTCTACCCTCAAAGAGATAATATCTAATTTGTCTAGTTTCTCTTCTACACTCTTATTGAAGGCCTTTTGGGTAGTGATAAAGTCTTTGAGAAAGGTCTCTAGTTTAGAGGTGGAGTTTTTGGTGCTAGGATAAGTGTTGTTGTTCCCATAGTTGTTGGATGGGAAAGGTCTAGGATTGTTGCTACCAAAATTACTCCTATAAGCATTATTGTTGAAGTTGTTTCTGGAGATAAAGTTCACATCTACTTGTTCTTGAGAAACCAAGTAATTTAAAGGAACATCCTGAGGATCAATAGGAGCTTGCTTGGTAAGTAGAGACATGATCAAGTCAACCTTTTCATTAAGAGAGGAGATCTCCTCGACAGAATTTACCTTCTTACCAGTTGGAGATCGTTCGGTGTGCCACTGAGAGTAGTTCAGCATCATCTCATCAAGTAGCTTCGTGGCAGCACCAAGTGTGGTTGATATGAAAGTTCCTCCCGCGGCCGAGTCTAACAGATTCCGCGAGGTAAAGTTTAAGCCTGCATAAAAAGTCTGGATAATCATCCAGGTAGTCAAACCATGTGTAGGGAAGTTCTTAACAAGAGATTTCATTTGTTCCCAAGCTTGGGCAACGTGTCCATTATCCAATTGCCTAAAATTCATAATGTTACTTCTCAACTGGATAATTTTAGCAGGGGGATAGTACTTCCCAATAAAATCATCCTTACACTTGTCCCAAGAATCAATGCTATTCTTAGGTAAGGATTGCAGCCACTCCTTGGATCTTCCTCTCAAGGAGAAAGGAAAAATCTTCAGCTTGACGATGTCTCCATCTACTTCCTTGTACTTTTGCATATCACAAAGCTCAACAAAATTATTTAAGTGCAAGGTGCAACAGCCCAAAACTGAAAAAATCCAGAAAAAATTGCATTTTTATTTTTCCCATTGGGGATGAAAATTTGCACAATGATTCATTGCCAAAATCCATGTGACATAAAAATGCTCAAGCATTTTTCTGATCATGTAAAAGGATTTCCCTTTTTTCTTTTCTTTGCTTTCATTTTTCTTTCTTTGTTTCCTTGCCATTTTTCTCCAAGCCATCCTGTTGATCCCCTCATTGAAGCCTTCTGCAAATAATCATGTTTTGCCATGATTTATCCCTTGCCCAACTTTCAGGATTTTTGCCTTTTCAGAAAATGGGGTTGTAATTTAAATGGCTTTAAAATTAGTTTAATAGCCATTTTTATTACTTAAATAATATTGTCCCAAATCATTTTCTAAAAATCCTATAGTTGATGAGGATTCATAATCATATTTGTATATGATTTTTGGATGTCCATTGCTATTTCCTTTTAGCCTTTTTTCTCTGTTATCATTTTGTAAATGAGTAAAATGCAGAGATTCTCTCCTAGCCATTTGGGCCGAATCCCTCTGCTCCTCCCAGCCCATCTTTTGCAGCCCAGCCCAGCCGAAGGGGTACGTCCCCACCTGTCATCCCCTCCACCTCTCTTTCTCCCTCACCTTTTCCTCCCTCTCACGGCAGAGAAAATCAGAGGTGGCCGGCGTGGCCACCACCTGCAGCCTCTCTCTCCCCCTCCCCTTTATCTAGTTGCGCCCCCTCTCCTCTCCCGAACCCTAGCCCTTCTCCCTCTCCCCACCGCCGCCATCTCCCTCTCCTTCCTCCTCTTTTCTTTCTCCTGCAGCCACCATGGACAGGAGGTCCATGGCCTCGATTTCGTCTTCGACCGCGGCCTCCGATCGTCTCCGTCGACGACATGGCCATCTTCCCCGTTCCTTGCAGCGACTCCAGGAGAAAGGAACCGAGGCCGGCTGATACGTCCAAAACGTATCTATAATTTCTGCTTGCTCCATGCATGTTTTGTGTGATATTGCTATGATCTAGATACACTTTCATACACTTTTGATCATATTTGGACTAACCTATTAACTCAGTGCACCCCAGTGCCAGTTCCTGTTTTCTGCTGTTTTTCTATTTCAGTTTTTCCCCATATAAAAAGTGCCAGAAAAATTCCGGGAAAAATACAGGAAAAATCAGCGTACAGGAAGCTTCGCGAAGAGCCCGGGAGGGGCCAGAGGGGAGCCAGGGGGCCCAGGCGGCCACCCGGCGCGGCCCCACCCCTGGCCGCGCCAGGGGGGCGCCTGCGGCCCCTGCTCCACCTCTGGCTGCCCCCCTTCGCCTATTTATTCTCCATCACGGGAAAACTCCAGAAGAGGAACCCTATTCCGCAAACTCGCCTCTGTTCCGCCGCCGCCGCGCTTCCGAGATCGGGAGCACCAGAAGACCTGTTCCCGGCACCCTGCCGGAGGGAGGATTGACCTCCGGGAGTCTCCTCTCCACCATGGATGCTCCCCGGATGTCTCGCGAGTAGTTTTCCTTGGACCATGGGTCCGTGATCAGTAGCTATGTGATGTTCTCCTCCCCTCTTTGATCTTCATTTTTTAGACCTCGTGAGCTGCCCTACATGATCGAGGCACCTTTGTAATATTTCTGCTGTTGCTATGCTGAGTTTGGAGGGATCTGATGGATTATGAGATTATGTTCAGATTGTGATAGAGTAATATATTTTGTTTTTATCTCTTATATTTTTGTTCCTAAGTAATTCTTGCATGTTCTCCGTTGATGTTTATTGCTTTGGCCAAGTAGTAGGTAGTGACTCCAAGAGGGAACGTTGTGCTAGATTGTGGGTTCATGCCCCCCGATGACACGCTTGAGTGACAGAAACATGAGTCTAGGGGATGTGCTGTTGCCACAAGGGGGAAAACAACGGTGCTTTTAACCGCGGTTACAAGGATTGTTTACTTCAAGCAAAGTTCTTTTTAATGCATCTGTCTGTTGCTTTGGGTTTACACTTTGGGTGGGGCTCGCAACTTAATACCAGCGAGATGTTCTGGATAGATATCTAAAGGTGGATGATTAGTAGTAGATGCAGATGGATTTCGGTCTACTTATTTTGGCGTATTGCCCGTGCTTTTGAGCCTCTTCCTTTCTTTTGTAGCATAGTTAGCATTGCGGTGCGTTCATAATCCTGTCAATTGCCCTTCTGTAATTTGTTTACCTCGCATAGCAGTTTTATCGTATTTTGGGAGAGAGACATCACTAGTGAACATCATGTATCCCGGTCCATATCCTCATTACTATTTCCAAGCTATCTTTACTTTACTGCTTTTACTTGCTATCATTATTCCTTGCATTTTATCCTTTGTGAACAACAAGACCGGAGAGATTGACAACCTCTCTGAACTTCGTTGGGAACAAAGTTATCTGTGTCTGTGTGCAGGTCCGCGTCAGTTGCGCCGCTGACACCTACTTATCATCTCTGGAGTCCTACTGGAGACAAACCTTGGTATCTTCACCGAGGGAAAACTGTTGCTGCACTACATCTCAAACCTTCCACTTGGGGTAACCAACGAAGGGCGAGAAGCTATCAAGCAAGTTTTCTGGCGCCGTTGCCGGGGACTCCGAGTGCTAAGATAGGGGAGTTGCACACTACCCTTTACCTTTGTTTTTTAGTCTTGTTAGTTTACCTTTCAGTTTTTATCTTTGTGTCTTTTATCAAAATTTACAAAAAAATCTGCCACACTTGCTGCTACTATGGGTTCCACTGAAAACACCAAGTTGTGTGACTTCACTAGTCACAACAACCAAGACTTTATCTGCACTCCCATTGCCACACCTGCCACTTCAGCTACCTCTTATGAAATTAAACCTGCTTTGCTAAACCTTGTTATGAGAGATCAATTCTCTGGTGCTGGAGATGATGCTGCTTTACACTTGAATAATTTTGTTGAATTATGTGATATGAAAAAGTATAAAGAAGTAGAAGGTGATGTTGTTAAGCTCCAGCTCTTTCCTTTCTCTTTAAGTGGAGATGCTAAAATATGGTTTCAATCTTTGCCTAGAAATAGCATAGATTCTTGGGATAAGTGCAAAGATGCTTTTATAGGGAAGTACTACCCTCCTGCTAAGATTATCCAATTGAGGAGTAATATTATGAATTTTAAGCAATTGGATAATGAACATGTTGCCCAAGCTTGGGAACGAATGAAATCTCTTGTTAAGAAATTCCCTACACATGGTTTGACTACCTGGATAGTTATCCAGACTTTTTATGCAGGCTTGAACTTTACCTCGCGGAACCTGTTAGATTCGGCCGCGGGAGGAACCTTTATGTCAACTACACTTGGTGCTGCCACGAAGCTTCTCGATGAAATGATGACCAATTATTCTCAATGGCACACCGAACGCGCTCCAACAGGTAGGAAGGTAAATTCTGTCGAGGAAATTACCTCCCTCAATGAAAAAGTTGACTGAAATATGTCTCTACTTACCAAGCAACCCTCTATTGATCCTCACGATGTTCCTTTAAATTCTTTGGTTTCCCAAGAACAAGTAGATTTGAACTTTATTGCTAGAAAAAACTTCATCAACAATGCTTATAGGGGAAATTTTGCTAGTAATCCTAGACCGTTTCCATCCAACTATGGGAACAACAATACCTACCCTAGCAACAAATCCTATAATCCTGCTTATACGAAAAGAGACCTACCTAGCTTTGATAAATTGGTAGAAATAGAGAAAGCTACTAAGAACTATATGCACACCCAGTTTGAACAAAACAAAGCCTTCTCTAAGCAAATAGGTGAGCATACTGCCATTCTGCAAAACATTAGTGAACAGCTTGATAGCCTGAACAGTGAGATTTCTAATCTCCAGGCTAGACTTACCGCCACCGAAACCCATGTTTCGATTATGTCCCACACCCAATCTACTTTGATAAATCAAATGGCAGCCAAACCGGAAGTTATCCCTATGGAAGAAGATAGAATTAAGAGCCTTCCTACACACCACACAGTTGCCACTATCCAAATTGTTGAGGACACCCAAACTATTAGCACCCAATGCACTCCTAGTCCCGTTGGACCTATTAATGGTGATGCTAATACCTCAACCGTAGAAAAAGAAACTCCTATGAACATAGAGGGTTTCAAACAAGTGAGCCTAGATGACACTACTACCACCTTTGATAGTAGTGATATTGATTTTGATAGTTGCACTCTCTCAGAAGTTATCAGTTTGCTACACAAAATGTCTAGAGACCCCCACACTAGCACACTTAATCTTGCCTTCACGGAGAATATCACAAATGCTCTCATCAAAGCTAGGGAGGAGAAGCTTAGAGTAGAAGCCTCCATACCTAGGAAGCTAGATGATGGTTGGGACCCTATGATCAAAATTAAATTAAATAACTTCTCTGCTTTATGTGATGTTGGAGCTAGTACCTCCGTTATGCCCAAAAGAATATTTGATATGTTTGAATTGAAGCCCTTTGAGCCTTGTTCTTTTGGTGTTCGTCTTGTTGATTCTTCCATAAAGAAACCTTTGGGGAAGATCGACGATGTTCTTATCATTGTCAATGACAACTATGTTCCCATTGATTTTATTGTTATGGATATAGAGTGTGAACCTTTGTGTCCAATTATTTTGGGACGTCCTTTTCTTCGCACCGTTGGTGCGGTTATTGACATGAAAGAGGGGAATATAAAATTCCAATTCCCATTCAAAAAGGGGATGGAACACTTCTCTAGAAAGAAAAACAAGTTACCTTTTGAGTCCGTTACACGGGCTAGTTATTCTCTTTCTCTTGATAAAACTTGATTCTTCTTTTGCATCATGCCTAGCTAATGGCTTTAAAGAAGCGCTTTCGGGAGGCAGCCCGCAACGAATTTAGGTGTTTTATTTTTGCTTTTGTTGTGTCTTGATGATTGTTACTTCTGTAGCAACATCATTGTATCTTTATTTTTCAGCTTTGTGCCAAGTTATAGCCTCGTGAGCTGCCCTCTTTGATCTTCATTGTTTAGACCTCGTGAGCTGCCCTACATGATCGAGGTACCTTTGTAATATTTCTGCTGTTGCTATGCTGAGTTTGGAGGGATCTGATGGATTATGAGATTATGTTCAGATTGTGATAGAGTAATATATTTGGTTTTTATCTCTTATATTTTTGTTCCTAAGTAATTCTTGCATGTTCTCCGTTGCTGTTTATTGCTTTGGCCAAGTAGTAGGTAGTGACTCCAAGAGGGAACGTTGTGCTAGATTGTGGGTTCATGCCCCCCGATGACACGCTTGAGTGACAGAAACATGAGTCTAGGGGATGTGCTGTTGCCACAAGGGGGAAAACAACGGTGCTTGTAACCGCGGTTACAAGGATTGTTTACTTTACGCAAATTTATTTTTAATGCAGTTGTCTGTTGCTTTGGGTTTACACTTTGGGTGGGGCTCGCAACTTAATACCAGCGAGATGTTCTGGATAGATATCTCAAGGTGGATGATTAGTAGTAGATGCAGATGGATTTCGGTCTACTTATTTTGGCGTACTGCCCGTGCTTTTGAGCCTCTTCCTTTCTTTTGTAGCATAGTTAGCATTGCGGTGCGTTCATAATACTGTCAATTTCCCTTCTGTAATTTGTTTACCTCGCATAGCAGTTTTATCGTCTTTTGGGAGAGAGACATCACTAGTGAACATCACGTATCCCGGTCCATATCCTCATTACTATTTCCAAGCTATCTTTACTTTACTGCTTTTACTTTCTATCATTATCCCTTGCGTTTTATCCTTTGTGAACAACAAGACCGGAGAGATTGACAACCTCTCTGAACTTCGTTGGGAACAAAGTTATCTGTGTCTGTGTGCAGGTCCGCGTCAGTTGCGCCGCTGACACCTACTTATCATCTCTGGAGTCCTACTGGAGACAAACCTTGGTATCTTCACCGAGGGAAAACTGCTGCTGCACTACATCTCAAACCTTCCACTTGGGGTAACCAACAAAGGGCGAGAAGCCATCACCGGCGTGCCCTGGTTCGACTTCCCCGTGCACGGAGCCGTGGCCATCGTCCCCGTGGAAGTCCGCGCCGGCTTCTTCCTCACCAGCGTCCGCGAGCCCCTGATCGATGACCTCGCTACCCCCTCTGTGAGCTCCTCTTCCTCCCGTTCTCCCTCGCACCGTGCGCCGTGTAGACATCGCCCCCGTAGCCTTTTCCTTGCCGTCGTTCTGTTCCGCCAGGGCCGTGCTCGCCATGGTCGCGTGACCCCTGCTGGCTGTGCCACGTGCACGAGTTGTGCGTGTGTCCCGTGCACCCCGGCCTCGTCCTGCGCAACCCGAGTGCCCCCGTGTATGCCAGCGGCCACCCGAGCATGCCCCGTGCATCGCCGAGATGCTGCAGTTTTCCCCTGTTCGCCGGTGGACAACAGGTTTATCTTCGTCAGAGATTTGTTTGTTCACTTTCAGTCTCGCTTCCCTGGTAGTAGATGTAGGTCAGCAGTCCGGTTTGTATCAAAACCGACTGGCTAGCCTAGTGGTAGAACGCCTGTGCTTTCAATTGAGAGGTCGTGGGATCAAATCCCATCCTACGCAAGGCGCCCCTTTTATTTCTCTTTTGCACACGTAGTCTCCGTTCTTCAATTCGCTGCAGTTTTCTTCAGGTTTCAGTTAGCGCCCTATACCTGGTTCATATAGCCTTAGCTTTGTTTCATGTCACGAACCATCCAAGTGGTGCATTGGTGTTGGCGCTGGGTCTCATCCAGGAGATCTTGGGTTCGAGTCCTCCCTGGAGCAAAAACCCCACCCCTTTTTCCCCTTTTCGCTCTGTTTTTTTTGCAGCACAGGTTGGGCTCGTCCCAGCTGCATTTCCTCGACTGTTAGCGTGGGCTGATCGCTAGCCATGCCAGTTTGGCCGAAGACAGCCCAAGGGAGGGATCTCCTCTTTTTCAATTTTGGATTAAATTCAAAATTGCTTTGAATTGAACCAAATCTGTCCTGTTTTTGCATTGCGTGTATTGTGTGCATTCTTGCTCCAAATAATTCATGTCATACATGATTTTGGGGTAGAGAAATATGAGGAAAGTGATGGTGTTGTTCATTTTGTCAAATGGGCATGCATTATTTGGCGATGGTGTATTTTTGTACCTAGCCCCTCATATGTTGCACATGGTACAACTCTTTCGTTCTCTTCCCGTGTTCCGAGCACCGTAGTTCTTCCGTAACCGTAGCTTGCCGTTAGCGTTGTCTCACTCTTTATTTCATTGCTTGTAATATATTGCTTTAACTAGGTGCATCATACCATGCCATGTCATTTGCATATATTTAATTTAAGGAACCCCACTTCGAGGTCTATCTTCGTGAGTGGACAATTCTATGTTCATGCCATGTTTTATATTCCTTGCTCTTGCCATGATCATGCATTTTAACAATTATAACATAAGGATCCTTCAGATCCGTAATTCACCTACATAATGCATACGAAGGTTGTCGGTAGCATTGCACCCTTGCTTCCCGATGCTTCATTTAAACTTGCATATTCTTATGTTCATGCCATGATATTAAAATGACATGCATCATACTTGATCGTGCTTGTTTGTTCATTGCTTGCTCGTGCTTGTCTCGTAGTAATAGAAGCATGTTCGTTTATTGCTTTCCAGTGTTTACTCCTTGTGTGCTCCCGCGGATACTTTCGGAGACGATGCGAGTTTGCGATCAACTACACCTTCGGAACCCGAGTAATCAACAGGCAAGGACTATACATTACTTATGATCCATTCTATTTCAACCAGCGGTTTGCATGCTAGTCTAGGATAGGTTCTATGTTTGATCCTACCACATGTTTACAACCTCTTTCAAACCGATACAGCCATGTCCCCTCCCAGAAAACCATGTACTGCTATGTTACTTTTGCTCGTTGCTCAGCCCCTGCTTAGTATGCATGCTTAGGATGCTACGATGTTACCCTGTTACTCCTTGGTTTGGGCTATCACATTATTATATTGTTGTTGATGATATGATTATTATAATGTTGACTATACTCGACGAAGGATGGAAGGTCTAGGCTATCCCGCCTTGACGCTTTGTTCCATTCGAGTCACCTAGGACCCGAGTTTCGGGTATTGGTTTTAAGACTGAGCGTGCCTAACCGCGTGTGGGATTTTATGGGGTCCCCTTTTCTTACCTACCTAGATTCAAACATTTCTAGAGGTGGCCCAAGCTGGTTTTACCATTTGAAAACCGTGTGTGTGACTGGTGAGCTCCCAGCAGATTTTCAAACAACTCGGGCTAGCGGAGACATGGTTTCTTTGTTGGTCCACACCTGGAAGCTAGGGGGCTGCCCACATCTGTTTGGGTGGCTAACCCGACCTCGTCCAGCCGGAAGAGTCCGATACGATAGCGCGGCCGGCCTTTGGATTGGGTGTCGACTCCCCGAGGGCCACCCAGATTTGTTCGTTGTTAGTTCGAGGGACCTTTCGTTTCGGATCTCTCGGAACTAAGTCATAAAATGGTTGCCTATAATGGGTAGCAACTGATAGAGATGAGTGTGCGTGCGGAGCCTTGTAATGGGCAGTTGGTACACCCCTGCAGGGTTAAATATTTTCGAGAAGCCGTGTCCACGGTTATGGAGGACTTGAGACCTACTCCTTGTTCATAGACAACAACAACTGAGATAATCTTAATATAACTTGATCAACGTGTGTGTGTGTTCCTTGACTGCTTCTTCTTCATCGGGTTGCGAAGAGGAAGACAAGGATAGGATATGTGTTATGATCGCGTAAGTAGTTGATAGCAAGACTTGTTGGAGGCGATTCCTCATCGAATGCTTGGATTCTTATCTTACTCTCTAGATCGTTAGCCACTTCATAAATGATAGTGCGGAAACAACCTCACCACTTACCCCATCCTTACCGTAAACTACTAGTTGTCCTAGAATGACGAGTGATGAAGTCCTTGTTGGGTCAGATGACCACTACAGTTGGATGCTGAGTACTTCTGTACTCATGATACTACCCCCAAACTCTTTTCAGGGTTCTTGATCGACAACAGGTATGGTGATCGACGTTTCACGTGGAGACTCGACGACGACTAGTTAGGCGGATCCCGGCGGAGGGCCTGGACCCGTGTGGTTATGGGAATCGTTGATTTTCTCTTTGCCACTAGGCATTTGATTGTAGTCTGTACTCAGACATGTATCTTCCTATGATGTATTGTATTAAGGCAGTTGTATGCCGCTTGTATGAGATGTTGTATCCTTGTATATGTAATGTTGTGATATCATGTTGGAAATCCGGGGCATATGGCTTCGGCATATGTCGTGGTGGGACCGATATGTGCTTCGTCCCCGGATCTGGATGGAAACATCTAGATATGGAACAGTACCGCATATCGGGCCTTACACAAGGCACCATCCTCTCCAACACCTGAGAATTGATCTTTCATAACAAGATTAAGCAAAGCAGGTTTAATTTCATAAGAAGGTGATGAAGTGGCAGGTGGAGCAATAGGAGTGCAGATAAAGTCACTGTTGTTGTGACTAGTGAAGTCACACAACTTGGTGTTTTCATTGGAACCCATAGTAGCAACATGTATTTTTGGTATTTTTGATCAGGGACACAAAAGTAAAGACTGAAAGGTAAACTACCAAGAGTAAAAAGCAAAGATAAAAGATAGTGTGCAACTCACCTATCTTGTAGACTGGAGTCCCCGACAACGGCGCCAGAAATTGGCTTGATACGGTGAGGATAGTTCTCTCACTCCTCGTTGGTTACCCCAAGTGGAAGGTGAGATGTAGCGTAGCAGAAAATTTCCCTCGGTGAAGATACCAAGGTTATCGAACCAGTAGGACTCCAAGAGATACAAGAAGGTGTCACTGGCGCAGAAATTGTTGCCGGATGGAGATGAGGTTGACGTGGAACTGCACACACAACAAGTAACTTTGCTCCCTACGAGTACAGAGGAGTTGTTAATTCCTCCGGCCTTGCTGTTTACAAAGGATCAACACAAGAGATAATAATAGTAGCAACGGAAAGTAAGAACTGAAAGTAAATTGAAGGTGTAAACAATGGTGAAAATATGGACCGGGGTCCCGTGATGTTCACTAGTGATGTCTCTCTCCCAAAAGACAATAAAAGTGCTAGCGAGGTAAACAAATCATAGCTGGGCAATTGATCGGATTACAAACGCACCGCAATACTAACTATGTTACAAAAGAAAGGAAGAGGCTCAAAAGCAATGGGCAGTACGCCAAGGTAAGTAGACCGAAATCCATCTGCATCTACTACGAATCATCCACCTTGAGATATCTATCCAGAACATCTCGCTGGTATTAAGTTGTGAATCCCACCCAAAGTGTAAACTCAAAGCAACGGACAACTGCATTGAAAGAACTATGCGTAAAGTAAACAATCCTTGCATCCGCAAGTACAAGCACCGTTGTTTTATCCCTGGTGGCAACAACACATCCCCTAGTCTCATGTTTCTGTCACTCAAGCTAGACATCAAGGGGCTGAACCCACAATCAAGGATAATGCTCCCTCTTGGAGTTGCAACAAATCACTTGGACAAAGTAAAATACGGCAATGAAGAACATGCAAGAATTTACTATAGAACACAAATATAAAAGAGAACCAAATATATTACTCATGACAATCTGAACATAATCTCATAATCCATCAGATCCCCGCAAACTCTGCATAGAAACAAAGAAGATTACAAAAGTGCCTCGATCATGTGAGGCAGCTCACGAGGTCTCGAAAGTGGAAGCACAAAGAGGGGAGGAGAACATCACATAGCTACTGGTCTCGGACCCATGGTCCAAGGGGGACTACTCACAAGACAACCGGGAGGCGTCCATGGCGATGTATGGTCTCCCGGAGGGGATTCCTCCTTCCGGCAGGGTGTCGGGGCAGCTTCTACTGGCAGCCCCGATCATGAAGCGGCGGCGGTGGTACAGAGAGGAGAACGGGAATAGTAGATAGGAATTAGGGGTTTCCGTCATGGGGGGTAAATATAGGCCAAAAGGGGCACCGAGAGGGGCCACAGGGCAGCCAGGAGGTCTCCTGGCTCGGCCTAGGGTGGGGCCGCTCCAGGGACCCTCCTAGGGCCCTGGTGGGTCCACCCCCTTCCTTCCTTGGTGATTCGGGAAGCTTCCGGGTCGCTGATTTTTTATATAAATTTTCCGGGATTTATTTGGCACTTTTAATGGCCGGAAAACCTGAAATACAAAACAGCAGAAAACAGGAACTGGCAACTGGGTGCACTGAGTTAATAGGTTAGTCCAAATATGATAAAAAGTGTATGAAAGTTCAAGCAAAACATGGCAAAGTCACACAAATCATGCATGGAGCAAGCAGAAATTATAGATACGTTTGGGACGTATCAGCCTCCTCTTAGGGAGGAAGGTGGATGTGTTCACCGACCACAAGAGTCTGAAGTACTTGTTCACTCAGCCAAATCTTAACTTGAGGCAAAGAAGATGGCTTGAAACCATTATTGAGTACACAGTTTGTAAGAGCAAGTTTTGCCCCCAAAGGTTTTGGAGATTGTTGGACAAAGCAGTAGTGGAACTAATATTGTTCTCGAGTATAAACATATACATAGTTTTGGAAATAATGGAGTTTGCAAGTAGAAGGTAGAAGGACAACTCACTGCAGCAAAGCTGCAGATCATTACCGAAGCCTTTGAAGGAAGAAGACCCCCAAAAATGTCGTCGAGAAAGAAGATGATCTCGAGTAAAAGCGCAACGAGGAGAAAGCTGAAGCTAGATGAAGACTTAGTCTTTTTACTAGTTTCTTTTTATTTTATTGAGTCGTAGGAAAAACCGTACTATCAAGAGGGGTTTGCTAGTTGAGATTTTAGTCGAAGTGAATCTGCTCTGCTCAACCTAAACCCACAAAAAGCCTACTGAGAGAAATCTCACTGAGTCGAGTAATAGCTCGAAGGCAAAGTCATCGCACTCGTGCATTCGAGAGAGAACTTGTTCGGTGAGTCAGCTTACTTGCTCCGCAAGAAAAGTTGGGCAGTGATTGAAAATCCGACCGTTGTGGACACGCGTCAAGTGCTTGCATCGGGTCACTTCAATCATTTCACCCATTGGGATCGCCACCTATAAATACCCCACACCTACCCGCCATTTAGGGTTGGCTGCTCCACTGAAGATTCTAAGACAGAAGCACTGTGAGCATCCCGGGAGAGAACTCGAGAGAAAACCAAAACCCAAGTCAGAACTGAGTTGAGCTATTCACAGAGACTTAAGTTGAGATTAGCCGATCTTTTTATCTTGGAGAACTGCAAGCCTCCTAGACGGTTAGGCGTCGCCTGTCAAGCAGTCGAAGAGAAATTGTCGCTGCTGAAGGAAGTTTGTAAAGGTCTCAGAGATGTCCCGAATCATCTACCGGACAAGCTTGAGGAGTTTGTTGCAGTGGAGAATAGGACGGAGAGAGTTTTGCTCCAGGTGTTCAATCACCAGTCCCTCCAACCAGACGTAGCAATTTGCAGAGTGTGAACTGGTTTACCAAACATCCTTGCGTCAGGATCGTTTTCCTTCAAGCTTTTACATTCTTTATTTACTCGTACGCCTATTTGCTTTCGGTGTTTACCTTTCTTCTCAATACTTTCGATCCATACATGTCTTTCGATGTTGTAATTCTTTCGACTTTCCTTTAGTCCTTCGCATTTTGCATTAATTCCTTCTAATTTCTGTAGAATTTTTAGAAGTGATCATTCACCCCCTCTCCCTCTGATTATTCTTGAGCTCTCAATTGGTATCAGAGCTAGGCACTCCCTACGCTCTGCGTATTTTGGTCTAACCACCTGGTGTGTTTTCAAGAATGTCGTTTGCAGCTGTTCGCTCGGGCGAACCAATTCCTATTTTCAGTGGGAAGGACTATCCTTATTGGAAGGACAAAATGAAGAGGAATATTATGGCTATCAATTCTGTCGCGTGGGAAATCGTCAAGAATGGATTTACTGTCAAGGACAAGGACGCCATCACCCCTGCTGAAGCTAAGAACATGGCTATTGATTCTGAAGTTTGGGTATTCATCACAAACCATCTGATTGCAGAAAAATATCATGAGGTCAAGAATATTCCTACGGCCAAAGGTGTCTGGGACAATCTCGAGAAGATTGGTGAAGGTGTCTCTACTCAGAAAGATGCTTGCATTGACACTCTCCGAAGCAAATTCTATCGGTTCAAACGGCACGAGGGTGAAAAAGTTAACTCCATCTACATCAGACTCACCGCTCTTTCAAATGAGATGATTTCCCTCGGTGCTGAAGATATCACCCATCAAATTATCGTCAGAACTTTGCTTTGTGCTCTTGATGATTCCTTCGATCACATAGTGCTGATGATCAAGGAAAGGTCTGATTTCAGAAATCTTGTCGCCGCTGATATTCTCGAGAGACTTAACAACTTTGAGATGGAAGAAGAAGAAAAGCGTGATGTCAATGGAACTCAAAGAAAATCCCATGCCCTCAAAGCCAAAGCTTCACATCACTCTTATCCTGAAGCTAGCTCTGAATCTGGAGGTGCCTCAGATGACCCTGAGAATATTGGAAAAGATCTTTCACTGATAATGAGAAGGTTCAACCGCTTCTAGAGAAGGAATTCCTCTTCATCGAAGAAAAACTACTCCTCCATAAGTTCAAGCAATTCATCACAGCATCGATCATCATCCAGAAACTCTTCAGCGAAAGATAATTGCTGCTACAAGTGCAAGAAGCCAGGTCACTTCATCGCTGATTGTCCTATCTGGGAAATTGAACATATATCCAAGCACTCTCACAGCAACTCGTCGAACAAGCCGCACCGATCGAACAAGAACTATGAGTCGAAGAGATATGATTCAAAGTCCAGAAAAGACAAGAAAGATGATTCTGATGATGACAAGAAGAAGTATCACAAACATGGAGAGAGTTCCTCCTCGAAATCACATTCCTCTCGACGCAAGAATTCTCACCGTGCCAAGGCCTATCTGGGTAAAGAGATGAACTCTGAAGATGAAGCTTCAGGGACCCAAGCTGAATCAAACTCAAGATCTGGTTCTGGTTCTGAGTCTGATGGTGTTGCTGGTCTAGAATTTGCTTCGAACAAGACATCGAGTTCATTCTTCACCAACCAAAGCAGTAAATATGAATCTCCAGCTTACTGCTTCATGGCCAAGTCTAAGGTATCCTCTTCTAAGAATTCCTACGATACTTCTGATGGATCTGCTTATGAAAGTCACTCTAGGATAAGCTATGCCAAACTTGCTAAGATTGATTCTATCCAACAAGATGAACTAGATTCTATAAGTGAAACTATTCAAAAATATGAGACTTTGTTGATCGATGAGATTGAGAAAGGTCAAACTTTAACGAATGAGCATGCTTCTCTGAAAGAAAAGTATGATGAACTTTCCTCTCGGCATGATCTTCTCTCAGTGGACTACGAGAAGCTAACCTATGAATTCCTTCAGAGGAAAATGGCTCTCGAGAAACTAAGAGAAGCTCATAAAGAGTTGGAGAATTTCAATCTCACGCTCATTGCTCAACAAGGCTCAGAAGCTAAAAATGAATCTACTTCACCTTGCTTAACTTGTTTGGAACGAAGTAAAATTGAATCTATTTCTGAGAAATCGAAAGGAAAAGAACCTATTGTCATTGATGATGCTAACCCCTCAAACGAGGAAACTGTTACCGAGGAACTCCTCAGGTTGAAAGATTTATTTGATACAGGCATGTTCAAAAGTGTTCAGGGACACCAGTACCTATGTGATATCCTAAAGAAGGCTCTTCTTCATAGGAACCCTCGAAAGTAAGGTGTTGGCTTTGAATGGAAACTCAACCCTGATGGCACGCACTGGGAGCCTGAGCAGTATCCTAAAACTTTCTGGGATCTAGAGAAAGAAAAGCCCATTGATATTGCTAACCTTTCAGGTTTCAATTGCAAAATTGATAAGGCTATTGTTGATGAATCACTTGATTCTGACTACAAGCTTATCAAAGATCAGGAAGGAAATGTGTCTGCTGAATTCGTTGGTACTCCTCCAAAGAATGGCTTCTATAAGCGACATATTTGGGTTCGCAAATCTCTCGTAGAAAAACTGCCCCCTAACCATTCTATGCAGGGAAAATCTTCAATACCACCGAAACACTTCTTTCTCTCAAGGATAGAAATGAACCTCTGGTGCCTGCTTCAAATGTTCCCCAGAAGGAATAATATCGAGTAGATAGAAATGTTTATCTTCATCGTGATAATAACTACAAAATTGCTTTTACCAACCAGTACTCTAACCCCTCTCCGAGGAATTATGTGTATGGTGTGTTTGATGGTCCCCCTCGCCAATATGATCCTGTTCGCTATAATACCGATGCTTCATCTAGCACTTCCATGACTTCTCAGTCACCTGCTCATTTGTGGGTGGTTAAGAAGAACTAATTCTTCTGCAGGGCTATGTCTCTGGTGGATCCGAATGGGTCATGGACAGTGGTTGCACTAATCATATGACCGGAGACAAAGATTTATTCACCGAAGACAAACTTACTGAATCTTCTCAGAGATATATTACCTTCGGTGACAACAACAAAGAAAAGGCTAATGATGGTGGTCGGCCGACCGTCCAAAGCCTACGCGCCGGTCGGTCCAGGCCCACTTGTCTCCACTTTTCCGATTTTGTTGCATCTGCCATATGATAAATGTTGCAACCGTAGTATGAAATGCTACTATTTGTACAATTATTATACTAATATTATTATATTAATCTATGTTACTTTTTTCTAAACGGATGTATTTAATAGTATTTTAGTGTTAAGCGCATTCATTTGGTAGCATGATATGAAAATGTTACTAATGATTTTTTCTACCAAAAAAAAATGAAGTGTGATCGGTGATGATGGGTCCCGAATTTTTTTGCAACCATTATAAAAAAGGCTACAAGCGTAGATTAAATTTGCTGCAACGAATTGATGGTAAATATGGTACGTAAGTTTTTATCAGATTTTTTTGTTGCAACAGTGAAAAAAAATGCACCCAATAAATTTTTGTTGCATCCATGTACCAAATTTTTTGCAATCGATAGTAAAAAATGCTACCACCAGCGATTAATTTTTTTTACCATAATTTTTTTTTCTGCAAAAAACACTAAAAATAAAAAAATGTTGCATACATATACCGCAAATGTTGCAAAGGTACCGCAAATGTTGCAGTAAAAAACGAAGGGGTACGTGCAAATCTGAACCGTTAAATCGCGGAGATCGGACGACTGCGGTCTGACCGACGCCTGGCTAGCGCCGGTCGATCGGCGCCTATCACTGGCCCAAATGAACAGTACTTGGTTTGGGTAAGGTTGCTATATCGAAGGATAAGCATATTGACAAAGTTATGCTTGTTCAATCTCTAGGATATAATCTTATGTCTATCTCAAAATTTTGTGATATGGGTATGCTTGTATTGTTCTCTGCTTCTCGTTGTGTTGTCTTTTCACAGGATGATTATTCCTTCGTGTTCGAAGGATATCGCAAAGGTGATCTTTATATTGTTGATTTCTCTTCGGTACTTGCAGTATCCACATGCTTAATGGCTAAAGCCACTTCTGGTTGGTTATGGCATAGAAGACTTGGTCATGCAGGGATGAAAAATCTTCAAAATCTTTCTCGAAGAAGAATATCGTTGGTATTGATAATGTGAAATTCGATAAATATCGTCTATGCAGTGCCTGTGAAGCTGGAAAGATTGCCAAGAAACATCACTCAGCAAAGACTATCATGACTACTACTCGTCCTCTTGAATTACTTCATATGGATTTATTTGGTCCTCAAAATTAGGCTAGTCTTGGAGGTAACAAGTATGGTCTGGTTATTGTTGATGATTTCTCTCGATATACTTGGGTTTTCTTTCTAGATGACAAGAGCAAGGTTGTTGAAATTCCTTTGCTATGTGATAACGAGAGTGCTATCAAAATTTCCCATAATCCCGTGCAACACTCTCGAACGAAGCATATTGATATTCGTCATCATTTTCTTTGAGACCACGTTCAGCGAGAAGATATTGTTATCAGCCATGTCCACACCGAAGATCAATTGGCTGATATCTTTACGAAGCCCCTGGATGAGAAAAGGTTATGTGCACTAAGGTGTGAGTTAAACATATTGGACTCACGCAACGTGTAGTAAGATCAAAACAATCTATACTATGTATCATAATGTCGGGACCCAGGGTTAGCGTATGCAAGACTCGCTACAACACAATCATATGGAGAGCCGAGAACCGTACCCACTTGTCTAAGAAGACAACGCCAAGCACAGAACGTTCTCGGAAAGCATCGAACGTGAGGGGCATCCCATCCAGGCAGGATGATCAACTGAGATGGGTCCTCATCATCCACACACAAGTCTAAATGGTATGGGTGGTGAACTCCCATAATCATAGACAAGTCGCCTCAACCATACTATCGATTGTATTATAACCCTCACATAGACTTACTCCAGCCCGATCACTTAGTCAGGGTCTAGGGCGGGCTCGATCATACATCAAAGTGTGCACGTGACAGAGTCACGAGCAATCGCATCACGATGCCCCAAGCTGCGCACATCTAAGGGTCACTTGGTGTATAAAAGACTGCCAGCCAGATCACAACCAAGGTCTCGAAAACCCATACTAAGACATGCATGATATAATCATACACGCATCACACATGTCCAGTATGAACAGGAGGTATCATTGCAATTCTCTACAAAGTATACAACTTTATAGATAACTCTTACAGAGTGCACACAGAGATCACGAGACTGAGATCCAACATTACATCAAACATGCCGAAGCAAAGTAGGTCTGAGTACAGACAAGTTTAACAAATGGCTTAGAGAAGCCTTATCTATAAACAAGCCCTTCCACGAGGGAACCAGTCTGCTGACTGGGACTACACTAGCTTAGTCTTCAGTCGTCAAGCTCAAGGAAGAATCCACCTTCGGGGGCAATTTGTTCATCTAAAACATAGAATAAGAAAACGTGAGTACAAAGTCGTACTCAGCAAGACTTACGTAGGAACTATACTACTCATGCACATGTATCAAAGTAAAGGGAGGTGGGGTTCAATTGCAGAAGTGCCAGCTTTGACTTGGCTAGTCCTGAACTACGAGTACCAGACTTAAGGTAAGAAGCGTACACGAGTCCACTATATGTCTCCAACCAATTACACCACTATGGTGCCTTCCTCGACTTCCCCACGAGAAAGCACGCCATAGCACTCACGCTTATCTTGGCAAGTTTTATAAGTATCCAGTTCAAGTTGTCTAATAATCAAGCTAAGCTTTCCAAGCAGTCTATAACCGCGGACGCGACTATTCGAATAGTTTTGTTAACCCTGCAGGGGTGTACCGCTACACACACATGGCATCGCTTACCGCCTTTTGCGTGTCACCATTCAAGAGGCGACAGCGAGGATGCCACCACAACTGTTACCTCATAGCCGATCTAGTCCAAGAAAGCCGCCTACCTGGGTTGGCTACCACTATCGTGAACCCGGCCGGTTTACCAAAATGGACCCAGATGATGTGTGTGTGGTGCATAAGCCGGTGTCGGCTGAGCCGTTCTCTCACTTAGCAGCCAGGCCACAAACTTACCAAAACTCCGAACTACTGCGACATCTGGACATCGAAAGGGATGAGTTAGTAGGCTGAGAGGGGTCAGTGAGCCCAATGTGTGGTTGTGCTCTTCATCTTGGATCACCACACAAGAACTCAGACTTAGGGCGGTGTTCAACGAGACAACCCACTGTGTACTCCTACACAGCCTCTCATCGTTCACCTTGTATTAGGGTAGATTCACCATCATCATCATCATGATTGCTACCATCCCGACTCACATAACAGTATCATCATTGTATCACTCTAAGCATGCAATAAGCAGTAACAATTGCAGGGGCCACATGATATCAATCAACTCCTACATTTGCTACGATTGTGGTTTGCTTACTACTGTGACAAATGATAGGTCATGCAAAGGAATGGGTTCATCTATGCGGTAGAAACGTAGCATGTAATCATCCTAAACAATGCATAAGCGAGACTGAGAGGGAAGTGGGATTTTATCGACATGATCAATGGGGGTTTGCTTGCCTTGCTGACGAGGTTCAGTAACGGGGTCTTCAACGAAGGGGGTGATCTCAGGTTCCGGCTCCACCTCTATTCGATAGCAAACATAGTGATCAATATAAAGACAATGCACAAACACATGATCAAGTGTTATAACATGGTGTAAGGGGTGCTGATGTGTTGTCAATTCCATTTAAATGGAGTGTATTGCATTTGAGTTGCAAATTCAAACTCCATATGATTTATCGATGAATTTCAAATGCATTTGAAACCATGAATGTTCATTTGAAATGGTTGATCATGAAGTGATGTTGTAAAGGTGAGGTAAAGTCTCTAATGTGTGGATGAAACCATTTAAAAGAAGTGTGTTGCAAAGTCATTTACAAATTCACCCCAAATTTGAATTAAAAAGAATGCCATATGCATGTTTGCTACTGTTCAACCATTTTAAAACGTTCAAACATAGAAACAAGTTGCATATTCACAATCCTTGTATTTTTCTGATAATATTAGACATATTATTTGTCCAATTTGGAGTTAAAATGAATTATTTATTGAATTTCATAGTTTAAAGCATTTTCTGGAATTTTCTGGATTTCTTTTAATTGGAAAAGGGTTTACTGCGTCATCAAGACGTCAGCATGACGCAGGGGGGACTGACGTGTGGGTCCGGCTTGTCAGTGATACTGGTTAAATAATACAGTGGATTAATTTAATAGGGGGGGTTAGTGGCCTTGGGCCCACGTGTCAGTGTAACTAGGGGTGCTGGTTAGCGCTAATTAAGCACGACCACGTCGGCCCGCCGGCGTTGAGCCGCCGGTGACCACGGGCACATCGGAGGGGCTCGCCGGAATAGGTTCCCGACCACCTCTTGGCACGCCGCTACCATCAGGATGAAGCCCGCGCAAGCGCGAGTCCATCTGGCCATAGCAGCGCCACAGAGGTGGACGGAATCCACGCCGGCGACGATCTTGGCGGCGGCCGTGGCTTGGGTTTGGCGCAGATGTCGCTGTACTGCATGAAATCGAGCGTGGACGAGGGGCACAGGGACGAGCTCTAGGTCGTCCATGGCGGCGACGGAGCTCGACTCCGATGGTGGAATGGCACAGAGGACGCGATGGGCCGCGTTAACTTGGGGAAAAAGGGAGAAGCTCACCCTGAGCTCAACGGTGCAGGCGGCGAGGAGAACGGTGGCGCGAAGGAGACGAATTCGTCGGCGGGATCTCGCGGGTCCGGCGACGACTTGGCGATGACTCCGACGTATACAAGGGCTCCAGGCTCGATCCCTTTCGCTGGGTGGCGTAGTCGACGTCGCTGAAGAGGATGGACAAGCTGGCTAAGCTTCTAGTCGCCGGTGGCCGCTTGATCTCGGCGGCGTGCACCACGATGGTTCTCAGGTGGCGTCGAAATCGCGCGGCAGAGAGAGAGAGAGAGCAACAGCAGAGAGAGGAAGGAAGCGGCACGGGGTGAGCTGCTCGGCTCCGTGGCGAAGGGATAGGGCTCGAGGGCGCCTGGAACGTCCTCGTCGTCGCGGTGGCGTCCACGGCGTGCCCCCGGCTCGACACCGAGCTGCTTGAAGAAGACGACAGAAGAGGGGCTGGGCTGGGCCAGGCTAGCTAGTCTGCTGGGCGATAAGTTGGGCCACTTCGGCCAGGTAAGCCCTTTTTCTTTTCTTTTCTGTTTTCTTTTCTGACATTTGTTGTGCCTTGCTAAAAAAATTAGCTAGGCATTTTATTAAATGCCCCAAATTTTTATGTGGACTTGTAATGCATATAGCTAGCCACTTATAAAGTTTGGGCATTTTTAAAATTCAAATAATTTAACATTTAATTCGAATAGGGGTATTTATTTAATTCCAAGGTCCTATTTGAATATTTGAAAAATCCATGAGCATGGGGTTGGTCCCACATCACTTGATATGTGATCACACTCATTTATAAGACTTTTCAAAAATGCAAAAGGAATTTTTGGAGCAACTTTTTATCTGGCCATTTGAATTAAATTCATCTGGGGGGTGTTCTCTTCCCATTTCAATTTCTTTTGGAATTTTTTTAACATGATGCAAAGTGACTTGCTTTTCCTTGCACATACCTAAACTAGGGTTGTGACAACTTGTAAGGCCCGATATGCGGTACTATTCCAGATCTAGATGTTTCCATCCAGATCTGGGGACAAAGCACATATCGGTCCCACCGCGACATATGACATTACCATATGCCCCGGATTTCCAAGATGATATCACAAAATTACAGATACAAGGATACAAGATCTCATACAATCGGCATACAACTGCCTTAAATACAATACATCAGCGGAAGGTATATGTCTGAGTACAGACTACAATCAAATGCCTAGTGGCAAAGAGAAAACATCAATTCCCATAACCACACGGGTCCAGGCCCTCCGCCGGGATCCGCCTAACTAGTCGTCGTCGAGTCTCCACGTGAAATGTCGATCACCGTACCCGTCGTCGATCAAGAACCCTGAAAAGAGTTTGGGGGTAGTATCATGAGTACAGAAGTACTCAGCATCCAACTGTAGTGGTCAACTGACCCAGCAAGGACTTCATCACTCGTCATTCTAGGACAACTAGTAGTTTACGGTAAGGATGGGGTAAGTGGTGAGGTTGCTGCCGTACTAGCATTTATGAAGTGGCTAACGATTTAGAGAGTAAGATAAGAAGTCAAGCATTCGATGAGGAATCGCCTCCAACAAGTCTTGCTATCAACTACTTACGCAAGCATAACACCTATCCTATCCTTGTCCTCCTCTTCGCATCCCGACGAAGAAGAAGCGGTCAAGGCACACACACGTTGAACAAGTTATATTAAGATTATCTCAGTTGTTGTTGTCTATGAACAAGGACTAGGTCTCAAGTCGTCCATAATCGTGAACACGGATTCTCAAAAAGATTTAACCCTGCAGGGGTGTCCCAACTGCCCATTACAAGGCTCCACACGCACGCCCATCTCTCTCAGTTGCTACCCATCATAGGCAACCATTTTATGATTTAGTTCCGAGAGATCCGAAACAACAGGTCCCTCTAACTAACAACGAACAAATCCGGGTGGCCCCCGGGGAGTCGACACCCAATCCAAAAACCGGCCATGCTCTCGGATCGAACTCTTCCGTATGACGCAGGTTGGATAGCCGGTTAATCACACATGGGAAACCGGGTCCTAGCTGATCGGGTGGACCAACAGAGAAACCATGTCTCCACTGGCCCAAGTTGTTATAAAACAGCTGGGGGCCCAACCAAGCACACACACGGTTTTCAAATGGTAAATCAGCTTGGGCCACCACTAGAAATGTTTGAAGCTAGCTAGGTAAGAAAAAGGGACCCCATAAATCCCACACTCGGTTAGGCACGCTCAGTCTTAAAACCAATACCCGGAACTCGGGTCCTAGGTGACTCGAATGGAACAAAGCGTCGGGGCGGGATAGCCTAGACCTTCCATCCTTCATCGAATATAGTCAACATTATAATAATCATATCATCAAGAACAATATAATAATGTGATAGCCCAAACAAAGGAGTAACAGGGTAACATCGTAGCATCCTAAGCATGCATACTAAGCAGGGGCTGAGCAACGAGCAACAGTAACATAGCAGTACATGGTTTGCTGGGAGGGGACATGGCTGTATCGGTTTGAAAGAGGCTGTAAACATGTGGTAGGATCAAACATCGAACCTAACCTAGACTAGCATGCAAACTGCTGGTTGAAATAGAATGGATCATAAGTAATGCATAGTCCTTGCTTGTTGATAAGTCGGGTTCCGAAGGTGTACTTGATCGCAAGCTCGCATCGTCTCCGAGAGGTACCCGCGGAAGCACACAAGATGGTAAACATTGGAAAGCAATCAACAAGCAAGCATCTATTACTACGAGGCAAACACGAGCAAGCATAAAAAAGAAGGCAACACGAGACTACGCACCTACCGTCGAGTGCGGTTACTAACAGGTTAAGTGGAGTACTCGTCACACACGACGATACCGCACATTTGGAAAGGTTCAAGTTGTTTAGCTACAGGTGATCAACAAAGGTTGTTAACATGGAATCTCACTCAAGCATGGCATAACACACAAACATGGCAAGAGGTGAAGCACAAAGTAAACTATCTATGCTAGTCAATTTAAATGGGGCACAGCCTAAACATGGCATACACTAGGTTCCGCACGATAATTAAATCATTTGGTACTTTTCTGCCCTAAACCATATTTTAGGTTGGTTAACAGCAGCACACAATAGCATAAACACAAAGTACAGGAAAAACTAATCAAGTTACATATAAAGAACACCCCAAACGGAGTTACGGTTAAAAAGATACAAGCAAAACAAGTTTGCACACAATCTGCCAACATCACGAAGCACAATTTAGAGCAATGCATAAACAGTGTAATGGATGCAAACATGCTCACAAATGATATGCAACTAAAGTAGACATGGCAGGGAAGGCATGGAAAAAGGAATCATGCAAAAAGGCAATCAATCAATTCACACCGACAACAATTTTTTTAATTTTTTGTGAAATCTGGGCTGTTACAATACAACACCACCAACAAGCGATCTCGTCCCGAGATCCAGGATGATCCGGGGGAGAGGGGAAGGGGGAGAGAAAAGAGAGTCGACAATTCTTCAACACCACCAAAAAGGGACTCTGCTCCATGTCGAACGTCAACTCCGTCGAGATTCTTTCCGCAGAGAGACGTCATCGTCAGTGTCAAGAGGTAGAATGACAGCTAAAACCTGGTCAAAGGGATAGTGATTTTCGACGCAAGTCGTGAAAACACCGGGCAAAAGGAGGGAGGGCAAAAGACGACCCAGATGATATCCGAAACCAGAGAAGCTAAAGGTACTACAGGAATTCCCACCTGAGCTCGGAATCGAGACAATACGCTGCAATCAAGGCATTGTAACAGTTCCGAAACTCCACACACTCAAGACCCTAGAGTTTGAAGGGGAGGTAAGTCGAGAGTAAAAACACTTATGACACTTGTCCTGACCAGAGCAAAGGTAAGGAGTAAAAATATTCCTAATCTCCGATAACTAACTTAGTAACTACAAAATAATTTTTGTCTAGACTCTACTTCGGCCAAAAAAGGGATCCTACGGTCGGTAAGGCTCTGATACCAAGTTGTAAGGCCCGATATGCGGTACTGTTCCAGATCTAGATGTTTCCATCCAGATCCGGGGACGAAGCACATATCCGTCCCACCGCGACATATGACATAACCATATGCCCCGGATTTCCAACATGATATCACAACATTACAGATACAAGGATACAACATCTCATACAATCGGCATACAACTGCCTTAAATACAATACATCAGCGAAAGGTATATGTCTGAGTACAGACTACAATCAAATGCCTAGTGGCAAAGAGAAAAACATCGATTCCCATAACCACACGGGTCCAGGACCTCCGTCGGGATCCGCCTAACTAGTCGTCGTCGAGTCTCCACGTGAAACGTCGATCACCATACCTGTCGTCGATCAAGAACCCTGAAAAGAGTTTGGGGGTAGTATCATGAGTACAGAAGTACTCAGCATCCAACTGTAGTGGTCAACTGACCCAGCAAGGACTTCATCACTCGTCATTCTAGGACAACTAGTAGTTTACGGTAAGGATGGGGTAAGTGGTGAGGTTGCTTCCGTACTAGCATTTATGAAGTGGCTAACAATCTAGAGGGTAAGATAAGAAGTCAAGCATTCGATGAGGAATCGCCTCCAACAAGTCTTGCTATCAACTACTTATGCAAGATTAACACCTATCCTATCCTTGTCCTCCTCTTCGCATCCCGACGAAGAAGAAGCGATCAAGGCACACACACGTTGAACAAGTTATATTAAGATTATCTCAGTTGTTGTTGTCTATGAACAAGGAGTAGGTCTCAAGTCGTCCATTACCGTGGATACGGCTTCTCGAAAAGATTTAACCCTACAGGGGTGTACCAACTGCCCATTAAAAGGCTCCGCATGCACGCCCATTTCTCTCAGTTGCTACCCATCATAGGCAACCATTTTATGATTTATTTCCGAGAGATCCGAAATGACAGGT
This sequence comes from Bromus sterilis, assembly GCA_950022295.1. Lineage (NCBI taxonomy): Eukaryota > Viridiplantae > Streptophyta > Magnoliopsida > Poales > Poaceae > Bromus > Bromus sterilis. Next base: position 211,738,649 of record OX465598.1, on the reverse strand, counting down.
CCCTCTAACTAACAACGAACAAATCCGGGTGGCCCCCGGGGAGTCGACACCCAATCCAAAATCCGGCCACGCTCTCGGATCGGACTCTTCCGTATGACGCAGGTCGGATAGCCGGTTAATCACACATGGGAAACCGGGTCCTAGCTGATCGGGGTGGACCAACAGAGAAACCATGTCTCCACTGGCCCAAGTTGTTTTAAAACAGCTGGGGGCCCAACCAAGCACACACACGGTTTTCAAATGGTAAATCAGCTTGGGCCACCACTAGAAATGTTTGAAGCTAGGTAGGTAAGAAAAGCGGACCCCATAAAATCCCACACTCGGTTAGGCACGCTCAGTCTTAAAACCAATACCCGGAACTCGGGTCCTAGGTAACTCGAATGGAACAAAGCGTCGGGGCGGGATAGCCTAGACCTTCCATCCTTCGTCGAATATAGTCAACATTATAATAATCATATCATCAAGAACAATATAATAATGTGATAGCCCAAACCAAGGAGTAACAGGATAATATCGTAGCATCCTAAGCATGCATACTAAGGAGGGGCTGAGAACGAGCAACAGTAACATAGAAGTACAAGGTTTGCTGGGAGGGGACATGGCTGTATCGGTTTGAAAGAGGCTGTAAACATGTGGTAGGATCAAACATCGAACCTAACCTAGACTAGCATGCAAACTGCTGGTTGAAATAGAATGGATCATAAGTAATGCATAGTCCTTGCTTGTTGATAAGTCGGGTTCCGAAGGTGTACTTGATCGCAAGCTCGCATCGTCTCCGAGAGGTACCCGCGGAAGCACACAAGATGGTAAACATTGGAAATCAATCAACGAGCAGGCATCTATTACTACGAGGCAAACACAAGCAAGAATCAACAAGAAGTTAACACGAGACATCACACCTACCGTCGAGAGCGGTTACTAACAGGTTAAGTGGAGTACTCGTCACACACGACGATACCGCACATTTGGAAAGGTTCAAGTTGTTTAGCTACAGGTGATCAACAAAGGTTGTTAACATGGCATCTCACACAATCATGTCATATCACACAAACATGGCAAGAGGTGAAGCACAAAGTAAACTATCTATGCTAGTCAATTTAAATGGGGCACAACCTAAACATGGCATACACTAGGTGTCGCACGATAATTAAATCATTTGGTACTGTTCTGCCCTAAACCATATTTTAGGTTGGTTAACAGCAGAAAACAATAGCATAAACACAAAGTACATGAAAAACTAATCAAGTTACATATAAAGAACACCCCAAACGGAGTTACGGTTAAAAAGATACAAGCAAAACAAGTTTGCACACAATCTTCCAACATCACGAAGCACAATTTAGAGCAAAGCATAAACAGTGTAATGGATGAAAACATGCTCACAAATGATATGAAACTAAAGTAGACATGGTAAGGAAGGCATGGCAAAAATAATCATGCAAAAAGGCAATCAATGAATTCACACCAAAAACAATTTATTTAATTTTTTGTGAAATCTGAGCTGTTACACAACTCGCCCCCACTCAACAGAATCTCGTCCCGAGATTCAGAAGTCAGCGGGAGGAAGGAGGGGTACTCGGAACTGAGACGTTCTTCTCTTTCCCACGTGGCTTCTTTCTCAGAGTGGTGTGACCATTGCACTTTCAGAAACCTAATCTTCTGACGACGAGTGACACGCTCTGCTGAATAAAGAATACGAACGGGGTATTCTCGATAAGAAAGGTCATCTTGGAGATCAAGCGTTTCATGTTCGACTTCGCGGATGGGGTCCTTGAAGCAACGCCTGAGTTGTGACACATGGAATACATCATGTACTCGGGAAAGGTGCGGGGGTACTTCAAGTTGGTAGGCAACTTCTCCACGTTTAGCAAGAATGCGGAAAGGTCCGATGTAACGTGGGGCCAACTTGCCTTTGATACCGAAGCGTTGGGTTCCCATCAAAGGAGTAACCCGAAGGTAAGCCTTCTCATCCAGATTGTAGCTCTCTTGCCTATGATGACAATCATAGTAGCTTTTCTGATGAGACTGGGCTGCTTTCAATTGATCACGAACAATGCGAACTTGCTCTTCTGCTTCCATGATCATGTCCGGTCCAAAGAATTGTCTTTCACCGGTTTCTGACCAGTTTAGGGGTGTTCGACATCGTCGTCCATAGAGGAGTTAAAAGGAGCCATGTTCAGACTAGATTGGAAACTATTGTTCTAAGCAAATTCGGCGAATGGCAGAGACTTCTCCCAATTCTTTCCGAATGAGATAACACAAGCTCTGAGCATGCCTTCAAGAATTTAGTTAACCCTTTCGACTTGACCACTAGACAGAGGATGGAAAGCTGTACTAAAGGAGAGATGAGTTCCCATAGCATTCTTAAAGCTTCCCCAAAATCTAGAGGTGAAAATGCTACCACGATCAAAATTGATTTCCAAAGGAACACCATGAAGAGACACAATTCTAGAGACATACAAGTCCGCTAACTGGCTAGCAGTTATAGACTCGCAAACGGGAAGGATGTGAGCAACTTTGGAAAGCCTATCTATGACAACGAAGATGGCATCATTTCCTTTCTGGGTTTTTGGAAAGCCGGTGATGAAGTCCATACCGACTTTGTCCCATTTACACTCTGGAATAGGCAAAGGTTGAAGTGTACCAGCAGGTCTTTGATGCTCTGCCTTAATGCGACGGCAAACATCATATTCGGAAACAAATCGAGCAATGTCTCTCTTCATCCTAGTCCACCAAAATCTCTGGCGTAGATCTCTGTACATTTTTGTGCTACCGGGATGAATCAATAGGGGTGTGTCATGGGCTTCCTTGAGGATAAGTTGCCTTAGTTCCCTATTCTTAGGTACTACCAAACGATTTCCAAAGAATACCGTTCCTTTACTATCTGTGGAGAAACATTTATCAACTCCACTAGCAATGTTCTCCTTGATCCGGCGAACACCTCGTGCACGCCTTTGGGCAACTATGATTTGATCCTCAAGAGTTGGTTTCGCCACCAAGGTAGAAAGATAGTCATGAGGAAGAATCTCAAGATTGAGCTTGCAAAATTCCTCATGAAGAAGTGGTTGACACTGTTGTAACATGAGGTTGTTACAATACGACTTACGACTTAGTGCACCAGCCATGACATTGGCCTTGCCTGGGGTGTAAGAAATTCCTACGTCATAATCTTTTATCAACTCAATCCAGCATCTTTGCCTGAGATTAAGATCTGGCTGGGTGAAAATTTATTTGAGGCTTTGGTGGTCGGAATAGATCTCACAACGATTAACAAGGAGGTAAAGTCGCCAAGTTGTCAGGGCATGAACTACGGCAGCGAGTTCAAGATCATGGGTAGGATAGTTCTCTTCATGTGGACCCAACTGGCGTGAAGCATAAGCTACCACATGTCTATCTTGCATAAGTATGCATCCTAACCCTTGCCGTGAGGCGTCACAAAAGATCTCGAAATCCTTTTTGGTGTCTGGAGGCGCAAGTACGGATGTAGAAGTCAATCTTCCTTTTAGCTCTTGAAAGCTTTCCTCGCACTTGGAAGTCCATTCGAATTTCTTATCTTTCTTGAGGAGTTCAGTTAGAGGCTTTGCAACTTTAGAAAAGTTCTCGACGAAGCGGCGGCAATAGCTTGCTAAGCCAAGAAAACTCCTAACTTTCTTAACCGATTCAGGTGGAGTCCAGTCAAGGACGGCCTGCACTCTCTCAGGATTCACAGCAATTCCTTTTGCAGAAATCACGTGGCCTAGGTAGGTCACTTCTGGTAGCCAAAATACACACTTGGAGAATTTAGCATATAGGCGATGCTCTCTAAGTTTCATCAATACCAGCCTAAGATGTTCGACATGTTCTTCTTTGTTCTTCGAGTAAATGAGAATGTCATCAAGATAAACTACAACAAATTTATCTAGGTACTCCATGAAGATCGAATTCATCATGCGCGAGAAAGTGGCGGGGGCATTGGTTAAACCGAAGGACATGACGGTGTACTCGTAAAGACCATAACGAGTAGTGAATGCCGTTTTGGAATGTCCTCATTTTGGATTTTGATTTGATGATAACCTAATCTCAAATCCATCTTGGAGAAGATAGAGGATCCAGCAAGTTGATCATAAGGATCATTGATCCTGGGCAGTGGGTACTTGTTCTTTATCGTCGCTAGATTTAGCGGGCGATAGTCTACGCACATCCTTTCTGTTCCATCTTTCTTCATTACGAACAGAACGGGGCAACCCCATGGCGATGAGCTAGGGCGGATGAAGCCTTTTGCCAACAAAGCTTCAAGTTGGATTTTAAGCTCAACTAACTCACGTGGGGCCATTTTGTATGGGCGTTTGGAAATTGGTGCGGTTCCTGGCATAAGATCCACTATGAACTCTACACATCTGTCGGGTGGCTAGGTTTAAGGATTTGGGTTACTGGATGGTTTTCCTGAGGATGACCATGGATTACTAGGGCTAGAATCGATATGTCAGAGTAGCAAAGTACCCCAACATGATGGTTAGTGTGGTCCTTCTGGCTAGAAGACATCTAAAGTGGGAGGAAGAGCTGCAAATGAATCACTATAGGTTTCTAGAATAAAACCTACAACAAACTCTATAGAACTGTCAGGCATGCCACCTAAGAATTCTTCTAGGGAAACAACCGAAATGGCGGAAGGGGTTTGCAAATGCATCAGATTATGAAGAAACTTGGAATGACTCGGACATCATAACGGCTGTAATTGTAAGAAATGTATTTTCTTGCAATGTAGAAACATCACTTAAATACGATGTAAGAAATCAGGAAGCACAACAATGCTAGTAAACCGAACACAACTTTCCTACGGTTAAAAGGAAGCAAATAACGAGATGTTCTAATAAGAAATAGGTGAGCGTAGTCCTATCTTCCCGTAGAACAAGATGAGGGTGACTCAGAACTCAGAACGATGAAGGTAAGGAGAAAAAGGAAGCCTTATGTTGTTCCCTAATATACCCGGAGTAACTATATAACTATAGCAAGCTAGACTCGACTTCGGCCAAGGATGATAATCCTACAGTCAGTCCTGCTCTGATACCAAGTCTGTCGGGACCCGGGGTTAGCGTATGCAAGACTCGCTACAACAGAATCATATGGAGAGCCGAGAACCGTACCCACTAGTCTAAGCACACAAGGCCAAGCACAGAACGTTCTCGGAAAGCATCGAACGTGAGGGGCATCCCATCCAGGCCGGATGATCAACTGAGATGGGTCCTCATCGTCCGCACACAAGTCTAAATGATATGGGTGGTGAACTCCCATAATCATAGACAAGTCGCCTCAACCATACTATCGATTGTATTATAACCCTCACATAGACTTACTCCAGCCCGATCACTTAATCAGGGTCTAGGGCGGGCTCGATCATACATCAAAGTGTGCACGTGACAGAGTCACGAGCAATCGCATCGCGATGCCCCAAGCTGCGCACATCTAAGGGCCACTTGGTGTATAAAAGACAGCCAGCCAGATCACAACCAAGGTCTCGAAAACCCATACTAAGACATGCATGATATAATCATACAAGAATCACACATGTCCAGTATGAACAGCAGGTATCATTGCAATTCTCTACAAAGTATACAACTTTATAGATAACTCTTACAGAGTGCACACAGAGATCACGAGACTTAGATCCAACATTACATCAAACATGCGGAAGCAAAGTAGGTCTGAGTACAGACAAGTTTAACAAATGGCTTAGAGAAGCCTTATCTATAAACAAGCCCTTCCACGAGGGAACCAGTCTGCTGACTGGGACTACACTAGCTTAGTCTTCAGTCGTCGAGCTCAAGGAAGAATCCACCTTCGGGGGCAATGGGTTCATCTAAAACATAGAATAAGCAAACGTGAGTACAGAGTCGTACTCAGCAAGACTTACATAGGAACTATACTACTCATGCACATGTATCAAGGTAAAGGGAGGTGGGGTTCATTTGCAGAAGTGACAGCTTTGACTTAGCTAGTCCTGAACTACGAGTACCAGACTTGAGGTAAGAAGCTTACACGAGTCCACTACATGTCTCCAACCAATTATACCACTATGGTGCCTTCCTCGACTTCCCCACGAGAAAGCACGCCATAGCACTCACGCTTATCTTGGTAAGTTTTATAAGTATCCAGTTCAAGTTGTCTAATAATCAAGCTAAGCTTTCCAAGCAGTCCATAACCGCGGACGCGGCTATTCGAATAGTTTTGTTAACCCTGCAAGGGTGTACCGCTACACACACATGTCATCGCTTACTGCCTTTTGCGTGTCACCGTTCAAGAGGCGACAGCGACGATGCCACCACAACTGTTACCTCATAGCCGATCTAGTCCAAGAAAGCCGCCTACCTGGGTTGGCTACCACTATCGTGAACCCGGACGGTTTACCGAAGTGGACCCAGATGATGTGTGCGTGGTGCATAAGCCAGTCTCGGCTGAGCCGTTCTCTCACTTAGCAACCAGGCCACAAACTTACCAGAACTCCGAACTACTACGACATCTGGACATCGAAAGGGATGAGTTAGTAGGCTGAGAGGGGTCAGTGAGCCCAATGTGTGGTTGTGCTCTTCATCTTGGATCACCACACAAGAACTCGGACTTAGGGCGGTGTTCATCGAGACAACCCACTGTGTAATCCTACACAACCTCTCATCGTTCACCTTGTATTAGGGTAGATTCACCAACACATTTCCACCATCATCATCATGATTGCTACCATCCCGACTCACATAACAGTATCATCATTGTATCACTCTAAGCATGCAATAAGCAGTAACAATTGCAGGGGCCACATGATATCAATCAACTCCTACATTTGCTAGGATTGTGGTTTGCTTACTACTGTGACAAATGATAGGTCATGCAAAGGAATGGGTTCATCTATGCGGTAGAAACGTAGCATGTAATCATCCTAAACAATTCATAAGTGAGACTGAGAGGGAAGTGGGATTTTATCGACATGATCAATGGGGGTTTGCTTGCCTTCCTGATGAGGTTCAGTATCGGGGTCTTCAACGAAGGGGGTGATCTCGGGTTCCGGCTCCACCTCTATTCGATAGCAAACAATGCAAAAAAGTGATCAATATAAAGACAATGCACAAACACATGATCAAGTGTTATAACATGGTGTAAGGGGTGCTGATGTGTTGTCAATTCCATTTAAATGGAGTGTATTGCATTTGAGTTGCAAATTCAAACTCCATATGATTTATCGATGAATTTCAAATGCATTTGAAACCATGAATGTTCATTTGAAATGGTTGGTCATGAAGTGATGTTGTAAAGGTGAGGTAAAGTCTCTGATGTGTGGATGAAACCATTTAAAAGAAGTGTGTTGCAAAGTCATTTGCAAATTCACCCCAAATTTGAATTCAAAAGAATGCCATATGCATGTTTGCTACTGTTCACCCATTTTAAAATGAGCAAACATAGAAACAAGTTACATATTCACAATCCTTGTATTTTTCTGATAATTTTAGACATATTATTTGTCCAACTTGGAGTTAAAATGAATTAGTTATTGAATTTCAAAGTTTAAAGAATTTTCTAGATTTCTTTTAATTGGAAAAGGGTTTACTGCGTCATCAAGACTTCAGCATGATGCAGGGGGGGACTGATGTGTGGGTCCGGCTTGTCAGTGACACTGGTTAATTAATCTAATGGATTAATTTAACAGGGGGGTTAGTGGCCTTGGGCCCACGTGTCAGTGTCACTAGGGGTGCTGGTTAGCGCTAATTAAGCACGGCCACGTCGGCCCGCCGGCGTTGGGCCGCCGGTGACCACGGGCACGGCGGAGGGGCTCGCTGAAATAGGTTCCCAGCCACCTCTTGGCACGCCGCCACCATCAGGATGAAGCCCGCGCAAGCGCGAGTCCATCTGGCCATAGTAGCGCCACAGGAGTGGAAGGAATCCACGCCGGCGACGAGCTTGGCGGCGGCCGTGGCTTGGGTTTGACGCAGACGTCGCTGTACTGCATGAAATCGAGCGTGGACGAGTGCAACGCGATGCTGAGGAGACAAGGAACTTATGCGCACATGAGAGAGAACAAGAGGGGCACAGGGACGAGCTCTAGGTCGTCCGTGGCGGCGACGGAGCTCGGCTCCCATGGTGGAATGGCACAGAGGACGCGAGGGGCCGCGTTAACTTGGGGAAAACAAGGAGAAGCACACCCTGAGCTCAACGGTGCAGGCGGCAAGGCGAACGGTGGCGCGAAGGAGACGAATTCGTCGACGGGATCTCGCGGGTCCGGCGACGACTTGGCGTTGATTCTGACGTATATGAGGGCTCTGGGCTTGATTCCTCTCGCTGGGTGGCATAGTCGACGTCGCCGAAGAGGATGGACAAGCTGGCTAAGCTTCTAGTCGTCGGTGGCCGCGTGATCTCGGCGGCGTGCTCCACGATGGTTCTCAGGTGCCGTCGAAATCGCGCGGCAGAGAGAGAGAGAGAAGCAGAGAGAGGAAGGAAGTGGCAAGGGGTGAGTTGCTCGGATCCGTGGCGAAGGGATAGGGCTCGAGGGCGCCTAGAACGTCCTCGTCGTCGCGGTGGCGTCCACGGCGTGCCCCCGGCTCGACACCGAGCTGCTTGAAGAAGACGACAGAAGAGGGGCTGGGCTGGGCCAGGCTTGCTGGGCTGTTGGGCGATGAGTTGGGCCACTTCGGCCAGGTAAGCCCTTTTTCTTTTCTTTTCTAACATTTGTTGTGCCTTGCTAAAAAATTAGCTAGGCATTTTATTAAATGCCCCAAATTTTTATGTGGACTTATAATGCATTTAGCTAGCCACTTATAAAGTTTGGGCATTTTTAAAATTCAAATAATTTAACATTTAATTCAAATAGGGGTATTTATTTAATTCCAAGGTCCTATTTGAATATTCGAAAAATCCATGAGCATCGGATTGGTCCCACATCACTTGATATGTGATCACACTCATTTATAAGACTTTTAAAAAATGCAAAAGGAATTTTTGGAGCAACTTTTTATCTGGCCATTTGAATTAAATTCATCTGGGGGTGTTCTCTTCCCATTTCAATTTCTTTTGGAATTTTTTTAACATGATGCTAAGTGACTTGCTATTCCTAGCACATACCTAAACTGGGGTTGTGACACATAAGTTTTCTTACTAGCATTAGTTTAGTTTTGTTGGTTTACTATCGTCTTTCTTTTTTGTTTATGTGTTTATTCTTATTCGTTTGGTGTTGTCTTATACACTTATCACTCCGAGTTTTCTTGTCGTTCGTTTTCTCTCGGATTGATGAAGTATCAGACCCAGTTTTCCCTCTATTCTATCCCTACCCCATCTTTGCTTTTCTCTCGTGAACATGTATATATGTACTCGATTAAGATTCCCTTCGAATGTCATTGATTCCGAAGGAATATTTATCGAACTTTTATCTACTTTTATACTCGATGTTCGATGAGTTTGTTCTCGGACGTGAATCAACTTTCTTTCGGTTCGTTAGAATTTTTCCGCGATTACCGCCACAAAATTGGTCCGTTGAATTCAGAGAGACGCGAGATCTGCGTCGTTGGATCAGATTTTGCGGTTACGTCAGACCCCGCCCCTATAAATATTGATCCAGCCCCACCGGCACAGTTCCTCCACTTCCTCGACTTCGTCTCTCCCCCTCGAACCCAAGCTCTTGCGTGTCGCCGTGCAGTTTCCGTCGCCGTCTATTCCATCGCCGCGTCGCTACCGGAAGGAAGTCGCCGGAGATCTTCCCATCGATGAGGATCTTCATCCGCGCCGCCGTAGATCTCACGCATCACCAAGATAGGGTATGTGTGAGGCTAGAGCTCGATTTCTCTCCAATCTGTTCATCGAGCCCTAGATTTTTTCTTGATTTACGTCTGTTTAATCTGTTCGGATCGTTGATCTTTGGGAAATCAGTTTCTAGTTTATCCTATCGAATTCCCATCTGATCTAGGTAAGAAATCCCTCGTCCCGTGGAATTTCTTACTTAGGAAAATCTCTCAAATTCATATCCATAGATTTACGCTTTGAGCAATCTTCATACCAGTCCTTCGTTTGATTTGCACCCGATGGAAATCTAGCCTAGCACTTGCATGAAAATCTGCTTCAAAGATAAATCCCTCTATATGTTTGTTGCGTTCAAACTATTTTTCCTCGAAAATGTTTTGGTACATGTTCATATCTTTTCTATCTTTCCCTCGTACCTCTCTATTTATGCAGGAAAATGTCTGAGAACGCTGTTAACTTCAGGGAGCCCAAGCGTGCTAGAGGCCGAAAAAAATCACCAATAATTCAGAAGGCCTGTCTGAGGACTTGATCATAGAGAAAAATCTGAGAACGCCTGAAGGCTCAGTTGAAAATACTCGAACGAGAGAAAACAGGTTGTAAGAAATTCGACGGCTTCAAGCTCTTATTTGGTATGAATACAAGGCTATAATCCCTCGTTGGGAAAGGATGTTTGCACTGAAGAACCCATGGTCTGATGTCAAGGATTTGAGGCCCAAGTGGAACAAAGCCAACAGACCTTCTCCTCCACCTAATGCTCACCCATCTACTCTCAAGACCCCAGCTGATTTTAAAGAGTTGGTTGCTCCTCGAGCTAAACGAGTAGAAAAGAGAAAGGAGGCCAAGGCCAGGAAGGCTGCTGCTGCTGAGGGCAACGAAGGAGTTTCCGAAGATGTTGGTTTAAGCACCAAGAAAAAGACTGGCAAGAAATCTGCCGAACGCCAGAAAAAGGTCGTTGTTGTTTCTCCACCTGAAGAAACTTCTGACAAAGGAGAAGCCAGTACTGACCAACAAGATCCGGGTAATGAGTCTGATGTCGAGGATATTCCTCTTGCCGCACCGAAAAAGAAATCAAGCCACAAGGGCATCAGGATCCAGGAGGCATCTCATGCGGCTCCTCGAGCAACAATTGATTACCAATTTAGTCACGGATCCACCAATTTCCTCTGCTCCCCCTTGTCAACAAAAACCTCGGCCAGGTCCAAGGGCAAGGAAGCGGCTATGGCTGGAGATGAGGAAACTTTGCTTAAGAGAAAGGAAAGGTTGGCCAAGCAACAGGAAAATGAGGCCAAAGAACTGGAGAAGTCGAAGCTTCTAAACTTTCACAGTCAGCCCGAGGCAAAGAAAGCTCTGGTTGCAAAGCATTTGGGCATTCTTCATCTGGACTCTGACAAGTACAAATGCCAGCTCGAAGAAATTCCTGCGCCCAGTGTACCGAAGTAAAAGGTCGTGGCCCCCAGTGCCACCGAGAAAGTTGTGACTCCCACAGTCACGAAGGAAAAAGTTGTAGCCACTAGTGCTGCGAAGAAGAATGCTGAGGTAACTGGAGCCTCGAAGGATAAAGTGTTGGGGTTCGGGGCAGAAAACACAAAATTTTCATAACCTACGATACCCAACCCCAAGACCTATGCTATGGCGATGCAAGTAACAGATGGAATAGGTCATATACCAGTATGTAGTCCGTTAAGCGGGAAACGTTCCCGCGTGAACGTGTTTGGTGTAGTCGTACCGACAATCCCCGATGTCGCGCAGCTCCACGATGACTCTGATAGCCACCCGGTCCTTGAGACCGATGACGGGATTACGTCCCTGTCGGAGCGTTGTCGGTGAAGACGCCGCGATACGGCCACGACGATGAAGTAGCGCCACAAGTGTAGCGCCTCGCGGGATTACACACATACGGTGTACCCGACGTCCCTCCGGGCTCCGAACCAGAAGAGCAGCGGAAAGAAGATGGATTCGGATCCCGATTCTAGCAGCACGACGGCGTGCGTATGGTGGAGAAATCCCCAACCTAGTGCAGACTCCAAAAAAGGGGAGTCCGCTCACAGGAGGGAGAGAGGAGGAAGAGAGATGAGAAACTTGTCTCAAATTGGATGAAGGAAAAAGGGCACCCTACCCCGTTTCTACCGCATAGATGAACCCATTCCTTTGCATGACCTATCATTTGTCATAGTAGTAAGCAAACCACAATCCTAGCAGATGTAGGTTTGTGGCCTAGCTGCTAAGTCAGAGAATGGGTCAACCAAGACCGGCTTATGCACCACACACACATCATCTGGGTCCACTTCGATAAACCGGCCGGGTTTACGACAGTGGAAACCAACCCAGGTAGGCGGCTTTCTTGGACTAGATCGGCTATGAGGTAACATTTGTGGTGAGCATCCTCGCCGGCACCCCTTGAATGGCGACGATACCTGGCGGTAACTGATGGTCATGTGTGTGTAGCGGTACAACCCTACAGGGTTAACAAAACTATTCGAATAGCCGTGTCCACGGTTATGGACTGCTTGGAAAGCTTAGCTTGATTATTAGACAACTTGAACTGGATACTTATAAAACTTGCCAAGATAAGCGTGAGTGCTATGGCGTGCTTTCTCGTGGGAAGTCGAGGAAGGCACCATAGTGGTGTAATTGGTTGGAGACATATAGTGGACTCGTGTACGCTTCTTACCTCATTCTGGTATTCGTAGTTCAGGACTAGCCAAGTCAAAGCTGGCACTTCTGCATTGAAACCCCGCCTCCCTTTACCTTGATACATGTGCATGAGTAGTATAGCTCCTACGTAAGTATTGTTGAGTACGACTTTGTACTGATGTTTGCTTATTCTATGTTTTAGATGAACCCACTGACCCCGAAGGTGGATTCTATCTTTACCTCGACGACTGAAGCCAAGCTAGTGTAGTCCCAGTCAGACGACTGGTCCCTCGTTGAAGGGCTAGTTTATAAATAAGGCTTCTTAAGCCATTTGTTTAACTTGTCTGTACTCAGACCTACTTTTCTTCCGCATTCTTGATGTAATTGTAACATCCCAAATTTTTCAAAATTTTGGAATGTTAATAAATAATATAATATTGATTGACTTGTTTGAATTTTAGAGTAAACGAAAACTTTTCTTTTGAGTTTTAGTTTAAAACCTTTACAAATCATTTAATAAAATTTGGATAATCATTTATCCAATAATAAAAATCTTTCTTGTGAAGTTTATTCCAAATTCAAATAATGAATTTCTTTCTTTTGTCTTTTTGAAATTTGGTAGGAACCACAATTAAATATTTTAGAGCGAGAATAAAATGACTTTCTCAAATTTATTGTGGTCCCATACTCATTCTCGAATTTTATTTGAAATTTGAGTTTATTTGATATTGACGTTTAAGAGATATTTAAATATTTCCAACAATTTATTGAATAAAATGAGAGGAGATAATATGACTTCTTCGAAGATAGTATTGAATTTTTTTTAAAGTGCTCATTTGAACACTTGATTATTTTTTTGTAATCATTTTGGTATTTATAAAACCCTAAAACTAATTTGGGGAATTTATTAGTGCCTTAAATGAATTTTGGTTGATAAAAATCTATTTATAACATTTAATTCGAAGAGAAATATATTTCTATAATCTCTATATTTTATTTAGTCTACATATATGTTTCGACTTTGGGACGGATTTGATAATCCAGAATTTTAGTGTTGTTAGGTATTAGAAAATATAAATCCTAGATCATCTGAGCCGAGCCAATGTTTCTGATTTATTTTCCCTCTGTCTTTTTCCTCCCTTGACCTAATTTCCACTAAGGCTCATATCATCTTCTTCTGTCTCACGTTCATGAACGAATGAGTCACTCATTACAGAAAAAACGAGGTACATGGCACCTGGACACGTTCCTCCCCTCCTTCTACTTAATTCCTTGACCGATTCGATATGAAGTCTACATTCGTAGCACATTATAAGGAATTCATTCAGGCAATTAAAACCTCACTTTAATGCTTTTAATGCCATTATTTCTTCATGAATGGCATTAACTCCATTTCCAAAATCTCGCTTTTAATGCCCATTATTTCTCCATGAATGTCATTAACTCCATTTCCAAAACCTTGCTCACTCTCCTTCTATGGACCTCCCATGACCCTATAAATACCGCCCCTAGGACCCCTTTGAACCACACATCCCCACGCATAAAGTCCCTCTTCAAATCCCTCTCCTTCGTGCGAAATTTCTCGTCGGAGTAAACATGCATCCACACTTCCGGTGAAGATTTTTGTCGCCAAGAAAGGTACCTAGTCCATATTTCTTCCTCTAGTTTCTTCCCCTTGCCGATGCGCACCGTTGTGACATATTTTTCCTCTCGATTGCAAGGCCGGAGCACGCCGTCCGTGTCATTGTGCTCTTCATTTGTTCTTCTTTACTCTGGCGGAACTTCTCGGCTATCCAAAGGCGAACATGCAGTTATAACCTTGTCCATCGAGTCGTCCAAATCATCATCTACCCCGTTTGGTTGTTCGTTGACGCCGGAGACCTTTTTCCAAAATTCCGGCGAGATCTCCGGTAAGATTTTCTCCTCTTTAATTCATCTTTTTTTTTGTAAAAAATTGAATAGGTGCAGACCTATCAGAACTCGCCACGTGGCATCTTTTTTATTAATCCCGTAATTCATTTTAGCAAAAATATCCAAACTTCAAAAATTCATATCTTCTAGCCCGTAAGTCGGATTTCGACAAATTTTATATCCCCGGATTCCTTGGAAAATGTAGTTTATTATTTTCCAGTAATATTCCACTTTTGATAATTCGAAATTTAACTCAAATTTCTTTTTATAATTGATATACATCTTATTCTATAATTTATTTGGAATATTATCTTCATCAAATTTGATCCTTAAAATCAAATCTTTCTGTTTGGAAAATTGTCACATTCTTTCCATCATATAAATACACTATTTTGACCTCAAACCTTCGTCCAAGCTTCCCTTTAGTTATATCTCTTTTTTTTATAAATTTGGCTACAAAAATTCAATTTTCTCAAACAAGATCATCACGATTTCTATCGGATCTTTTTGAATCCAATCCAAGAATTGATTTCCTATGCAAATATTCATATGGACAAACCAACTGAGTTTGACATACTCTCCATCCAATTGATTTTATAATCAACCTCCAACATATTCTATTGATTTTACAATCCTCGGATATATGATTTCCATCATATTTCCATCCAATCCAACTTGATCCTATCTCAACCTATCCATGCCATAGTAATTAGTTTATTAATAGTAATAACTAAATATTTATGTTGTAGTTGTATCTTATTTGGATCTTCACTTTGGATTGAGTTGTGTGTTGAAGTGTTTCTCTTTTACCGTTAGATATATTGTAACGAGATGGAGAGATGACTACGAGTAGAATATTTCATCGTCAGGATCCAGGCAAGTTACTCTTTTGATCATGCTCCAGTATTACCTATATTTTTTATATGCATTGTAGTCCAACTTAAATATTATGCATTGATAGGATTATATATTATGCTATGCTATTACACCCAGTAGTTCATTGAGGTAGGTCTGAACCTTATATCATTGTCGCCACCGTGTAGAATTATACTGCTTTGCTAAGTAGACGTGGATTGGGAAGTGATCCATTATGAGGTATGAGTGACTAAGTAGTAAACAGGACCAAGATAATATTAATGAACCACCTGGGTGGAATGGTTGGGGGCACCCTGGAGGAACCAGTGGATTTGCCTGAGTGACCTGGAGATGGCCAGTAATCAGTGCGGAATGCCACCCAGGCTTAAAGGGATCAATCATATTTTTCATAACGAGAAGCTTACGTGTGCAGCCACAAGCTATTATGGTCTCTGGCTTGGTTGATTAGTTGTAGTGACTCTTACTAGGTGGTGCTATGAACGTAGTTATGAGTAGGTGGGATGGGCACCGCCAGAGTGAGGGAAACTCTTCTAAAAGACCATGTCTCGACCTTCCGGTTCTCATACAACATGTAGTGTGACGAACTAAAAAGGAGGTGGTCGAGTCTTGTGGGGAAAAGTGCACAAACCTCAGCAGAGTGTACAAACTGATCATGATTAGCCGTGTCCCCGGTTACGGACAACCTTGAGCATCTAGAAGTGGGAATGTTGACGGATCTCATCATATTTAATTAATCAATCGGGTTTAATGAACTTTGGAAATAGATTGACTTGGAGAAACCAATTCAATCATATTATGAGCTTTGTAGTACTGCTATGATACTCTTTGACTAGGACAAAATCAGCTTTATGCAAACTGAAACTCTTAGAGCTTTTCCACCAGCCAAAATTGCATGTAGAAGATAGGTCTGTTATATATTCTTTTGGGAGTAACTTGCCGTACATTCAAAGTACTGACCCATTTTGGGCTGTAACCTTCGGTGTTGCAGGATTGTATATGACGAGTAAGTGATGCGATGTAGGGTTACGATGTCTACACTCAACTTTGTCGTTGGTGTTGATGGGACTCCACTTATGTATTGTTTGTTTCCGCGGTGTATTCTATCCCAAAGGCTATAAGGTAATAAATACCATGTACTTACATTACTTTTTGACATGTGATTTATGGTATTTCATCGAGTACTGTGTGTGCTAGCATACTGATCCAGGGATAGCACAGAAGCACAGTAGACTTGGTTCCCTTCGGGACCGGGTCGTTACAGTAATGTTGGATCACGGTCTCGTGATCTCTGTGTGCACTCTGTAAGAGTTATCAATAAAGTAGTAAACTTTGTAGAGAATTGCAATGATACTTGTTGTTCATACTAGACATGTGTGTTGCGTGTATGATTATAACATGCATGTCTTAGTATGGGTTTTCGAGAGCTTAGTTGTGATCTGGCTGGCGGTATTTTATACACCAAGTGGCCCTTAGATGTGCGCAGCTTGGGGCATCGCGATGTGATTGCTCGTGACTCTGTCACGTGCACACTTTGTTGTATGATCGATCCCGCCCTAGACCCCGACTAAGTGATCGGGCTGGAGTAAGTCTATGTAAGTGTTATAATACAATCGATAGTATGGTTGAGGCGACTTGTCTATGAGTATGGGAGTTCACCACCCATCTCATTTAGACTTGTGTGCGGACGATGAGTACCCATCTCAATTGATCATCCGGCCTGGATGGGATGCCCCTCATGTTCGATGCTTTCTGAGAACGTTCTGTGCTTGGCCTTGTCTGCTTAGACAAGTGGGTACGGTTCTCAGCTCTCCATATGATTGTGTTGTAGCGGGACATGAATACACTAACCCCGGGTCCCGACAGACTTGGTATCAGAGCAGGACTGTCTGTAGGATTATCAGTCTTGGTCGAAGTCGAGTCTATCCTTCTATAGTTATATAGTTAGTCTGGGTATGTAAGGGAACAACGTAAGGCTTTTTTTCTCCTTACCCTCATCAATCTGAGTTCTGAGTCACCCTCATCTTGTTCTATGGGAAGATAGGACTAGGCTCATCTATGTCTTACTAGAAAAATCTCGTTGTTTGCTTCCTTGTAGCCGTAGGAAAGTTGTGTTCGGTTGTCTAGAGTCGCTGTGCTTCCTGATTTCTTAGATCTTATGTAAGTGTTGTTTCTATGTTGTAAGAAAATTGTGTTTGCAAAATCCTTCTCTCTATTTCAGTTGTCTTTCCAGAAGATTTGTTAGGTGGCATACCCGACAGTTCCATAGAGCTTGTTTTAGGTTTTCTTCTAGAAACCTATATTGATGCATTTGCAGTTCTTCCTCCCAGTTTAGATGTCTTCTAGCCAGAATAACCACACTAACCATCATGTTAGGGTACTTTTTTACTCTAACATATCTGTGGTAGCCCCTAGTAAGCCATGGTCATCCTCGAGAAAACCATCCGGTAATCCAACTCCTTGAATCTAGTCACCCGACAGATGTGTAGAATTCATTGTAGATCTTATGCCAGGAACCGCACCAATTTCTAGACGCCCATAAAAAATGGCCCCACGTGAGTTAACTGAGCTTAAAATCCAACTTCAAGCTTTGTTGGCAAAAGGCATCATCTGCCCTAGCTCATTGACATGGGGTTGCCCCGTTCTGTTCGTAACGAAGAAAGATGGAACAGAAAGGATGTGCGTAGACTATTGCCCGCTAAATCTAGCGACGATAAAGAACAAGTACCCACTGCCCAGGATCAATGATCTTTATAATCAACATGCTGGATCCTCTGTCTTCTCCAAGATGGATTTGAGATTAGGCTATCATCAAATCAAAATCCGAAATGAGGACATTCCCAAAATGGCTTTCACTACTCGTTATGGTCTTTACGACTACACCGTCATGTCCTTTGGCTTAACCAATGCCCCCGCCACTTTTTCGCGCATGATGAATTCGATCTTCATGGAGTACTTGGATAAATTTTTTGTAGTTTATCTTGATGACATTCTCATCTACTCGAAGAATGAAGAAGAACATGCCAAACATCTTAGGCTGGTATTGATGAAACTTCGAGAGCATCGCCTATATGCCAAAATCTCAAAGTGTGAATTTTGGCTACCAGAAGTGACCTACTTAGGCCACGTGATTTCTGAAAAAGGCATCGCTGTGAATCCCGAGAGAGTTCAGGCCCTCCTTGACTGGACTCCACCTGAATCGGTTAAGAAAGTTAGGAGTTTTCTTTGCTTAGCAAGCTATTGTCGCCGCTTCGTTGAGAACTTCTCCAAAGTTGCAAAGCCTCTAACTAAACTCCTCAAGAAAGATAAGAAATTCGAATGGACCCCCAAGTGAGAGGAAAGCTTTCAAGAGCTAAAAAGAAGATTGACTTCTTCCCCCGTACTTGCGCCTCCAGACACCAAAAAGGATTTCGAGACCTATTGTGATGCTTCACGGCAAGGGTTAGGATGCATACTTATGCAAGATCGACATGTGGAAGCATATGCTTCACGCCAGTTGCGTCCACATGAAGACAACTATCCTACGCATGATCTTGAACTCGCTGGCGTAGTTCATGCCTTGAAAACTTGGCGACATTACCTCCTTGGTAATCATTGTGAGATCTATTCCGACCACCAAAGCCTCAAATACATATTCACCCAGCCAGATCTTAATCTCAGGCAAAGACGCTGGATAGAGTTTATAAAAGATTATGACATTGGAAGTTCTTTCACCCCAGGCAAAGACAATGTCATGGCTGATGCACTAAGTCGTAAGTCGTATTGTAACAACCTCATGTTAAAACAATATCAACCACTTCTTCATGAGGAATTTCGCAAGCTCAATCTTGACATAGTTCCTCATGGCTTTCTTTCTACCTTGGTCGCGAAACCAACTCTTGAGGATCAAATCATAGTTGCCCAAAGGCGTGCACGAGGTGTTCGCCGGATCAAGGAGAACATTGCTAGCGGAGTTGCTAAATGTTTCTCCACAGATAACAAAGGAAAGCTATTCTTTGAAAATCGTTTGGTAGTACCTCAGAATAGGGATCTAAGGCAACTCATCCTCAAAGAAGTCCATGACACACCCCTCTCGATTCATCCCGGCAGCACAAAAATGTACCGAGATCTACGCCAGAGATTTTGGTGGACTAGGATGAAGAGAGACATTGCTCGATATGTTGCCGAATGTTATGTTTGTCGTCGCATTAGGGCCGAACACCAAAGACCTGCTGGCACTCTTCAACCATTGCCTAATCCAGAGTGGAAATGGGACAAAGTCAATATGGATTTCATCACTGGCTTTCCAGAAACCCAGAAAGCAAATGATGCCATCTTCATTGTCGTTGATAGACTTTCCAAAGTTGCTCACTTCCTTCCCGTTCGCGAGTCCATAACTGCTAGCCAGTTAGCGGACTTGTATGTCTCTAGAATTGTGTCTCTTGATGATTTTCCTTTGAAAATCAATTCTGATCGTGGTAGTCTTTTCACCTCTAGATTCTGGGGAAGCTTTCTGAATGCTATGGGAACTCATCTCTCCTTTAGTACAGCTTTCCATCCTCAGTCTAGTGGTCAAGTAGAAAGGGTTAACCAAATTCTTGAAGACATGCTCAGAGCTTGTGTTATCTCATTCAGAAAGAATTGGGAGAAATCTCTTCCATTTGCCGAATTTTCTTATAACAATAGTTTCCAATCTAGTCTGAATATGGCTCCTTTTGAACTCCTCTATGGACGAAGATGCCGAACACCCCTAAACTAGTCAGAAACCGGTGAAAGACAATTATTTGGACCGGATATGATCAAGGAAGCAGAAGAGCAAGTTTGCGTTGTTCGTGATCAATTGAAAGCAGCCCAGTCTCGTCAGAAAAGCTACTATGATCGTCATCATAGGCAAGAAAGCTACAACCTGGATGAGAAGACTTACCTTCGGGTTACTCCTCTGAAGGGAATCCAACGCTTCGGTATCAAAGGCAAGTTGGCCCCATGTAACATTGGACCTTTCCGCATTCTTTCCAAACATGGAGAAGTTTCCTACCAACTTGAACTACCCCCGCACCTTTCCCGAGTACATGATGTATTCCATGTGTCACAACTCAGGTGTTGCTTCAAGGAACCCATCCGTGAAGTCGACCATGAAACGCTTGATCTCCAAGATGACCTTTCTTATCGAGAATACTTTCGTGGTATAAACACGTCAGATGTCCATAGAGTCGGACTTGATTATGGGGCCTTTTCTATGAGTGTACGAGGAGGAAGAAAATCACAGAGAGAGAGAGAGACGTGATTTATATAGCTTCGGGCCCCGGGAAACATCGTCCGGTAAAAACCCTACATGTTGTTTGTGGCTAGGTCTTATTCCTTTGCTCACGGAGAGTCGCCGACATGTCGGCGGCTCTCATATAGTTGTGTCTAATTGTCCCGGGTTTAGATGACCCGGGACTAGTCTCTAATTTAGAGCCTATTGAGGTTGTATTGAGTCTCTGCTTGATCTGTCCCGTTTGGGGCGCCCTACCCCTCCTTATATAGGTCGAAGGGGGAGGCTTACATGTAGAGTCCTAGTAGGATACAAAATAGTCTCTTTTTCTATTACAAGTAGAATATCAATCCGAGTCCTACTCTAAGTCTTGTAGCTTTCCGTATCTTCCAAGTTAGGTTGACTCCATCTTGATTTCTTCGTCCGACTTTCATCTCCGCGAGCCGGCTCTTGTCATCCGTCCGGCATTGTCTCAAGCCGGGTCTAGCCGTGGGATATTCCCCCGACATCAGCCCCCAAGTTTAGCTTGGATGAAATCTTGGCGTGGGCCTCGTTTTTCATATACTCTTCCTTGGCAATGAGATTGTCGTAGAAGAGAACGCTGGGTGCGCGTCCATGGTAAACTTCCAGTATAATGAATAGTTAGGATAAAGACCGGGTCTGGAGGCCAAACCATTACGCCGGCTAGTTCCACTGATTCATGTCAATGAACCCGATATGATTCAATTTTGAGCTCTTCCACGTTTGTGTTCAATTTTGCTTTTTGCTCTTCCGTGTCTTGTCAAAAGACTCGGGAAAAAATTTATGGGAAATTTTATGTCCATATCACTTGTAGCCCCCAAGCTCCGAGTTTATCATCTCGTGATGACTTGGAGTTTTGTATATAAAATAGCCTTGCTGGTGTAGCCCCCAAGTGTTGGGTTACTCGCCCGCAATATCCTGGGACTTAGAATTTCTTGATGACAAATCTTTCAATTTGTGCAGCCCCCAAGTGTCGGGTTGTCTTGCTTGCATGAATTTTTATTTCATGAAGTCGGCATATACTTGTCTACCAAAGTCGGCGATCATATGCCAAAGCCGATAAATTTTGTAGAAGTCAGCAAATACTTGTTTGCTGATAAAAACTGGCGGATGCTTGTTGGTTGAAGCCAGTAAATATGATATGTGTGGTTATATTCCCAGCTTCCAAATAAAGTGGCCCTTCGAGTACTGGAATATGTTTCCTTCAGCAACCCAAAATAATGTGTGCCAACTGTTATGTCTTGACAAGCTCCCTCGATAAAGTCGGGGTGTTTGGGAAAAACCGACCCTTGTGATGACTTGGTGGATATCCTCAAATATTGTAGCCCCCAGGTGTTGGGTTTGGAAAACATGTTCCATGGCTTGTGACCAGCGTGTGGTCAGATACCTTGTGATATTCTATCTTGATTTTTTCTTTTGGCCTTTGGATGCCAAAAGTCAGCCTGGTTTGAACTTTGGTCCTTCTTTGTTTTTGACTTTGATAGTCGTTTCTTTGGAAAACTTCATCCTCTGATATATGGATTGAATATGCTTTTGAAGAGAACCGTTATTGTTCCGGCTTACAACATTTACAGCTGAGTTAGAAGAGAATATAATATTCATCTGAGCCAGTGTAATTTCTGGGAGTCGGCTAACTTCATAGGGGAAGCTTCTCGGAGGCCGACTTTATGAGTAGTAGATGGCAGTCCCCGTGCTTAGATCAGTTTTGACCGGTGTTTTAGTAAAGACGGTAAACATTGTTTGAACTAGGCCGGGTCCACTCTTGTTTGCGTTCCCTGTTTCTCAGAAAAACTTGACGACATTTTGTAGAGTCGGCCTATGCGTTTAGACTGAGACTGGTTCACTTTTGTTACGTGTGAATCGACAAGTTTTGCCGAATCGTAGATAGTTGCAAAGTATAGTCCCCATGAGTCGGTATGATCATCATTGCGTCATGCCGAGTCACAGAGAAATTTGAGTTGTATTCCCCATGAGTTGGTATGATCATCTTTGCGTCATGCCGAGTCACACAGGTTAATGCTGTTATTGAAATATGTTGGTGTTTCCGTTGACAAAGCTAGTGTTTTAAAAGCGCTTTGAAGAAAGCCAGTATTTGTGCTAGCTTGCCACGGTTACAGCCGAGCCATATTCTTTTTCAAGTCGGCGTGTATGCCATAAGGTTGTCAGGAAAAATGGTAGAAAAAGAAAAAAATGCTATGATGCTGATGTATGCAAAAAGTAAAGTGCAAAGGCTCATATAGAAGTCGAATCTGGATTGAACATGCCTCATCCTCTCGCGTTGAGAGAGATTATTGGGTTATCCAGGAGTCGAAACCTCTCTTAAAGCCGGCACATATGACTAGCGTTCCCTGTGCTTAAACCCAAACTCAATAGGCGTTTCTGTAAGCCCCAAGGTTTTTAGACTTAAGTCGGGTACACGTAGGTCGTATGAGCTTGAGCTATACAGGCCACGATTAAGGCGTGGTTAGCCAGTTCATGTATATGCCGGGATTTCTTCGGATAAGAGTCGATGGATGCCATCGAGCTCCCCTACTTCCCCTGAATAAGCCATACACATGTGGAGTTTTACATATATATGCCGAATTCTCAGATAAGAGTCGATGAATGTCATCGAGCCCCCCGATTCCCCTGAATAAGATATATACATGCTCAGTAGCAATAGAGGGGTTGATCAAGCCCCCAGGTCTCTGAGATATGAGATTGCAAAAGATGCAATGCATCATGACATGTAGTGTAGGATGCAAGATGAGAAGAGACTAAATTCATAGTGCATAAGATGCAATGTATGGAGAAGTTGGCATGACCAAGGTCGGCGTACATTAGTGTGGCGAAAGACGGTGTGACGAGAGACGACTTGTATTTTATATGGCGAAAGCCGATGCGACGAAAGTCGACTTATATTTTGTGCGGCGAGAGCTGGTGCGACGAAGGTCGACTTATATATTTTATGGCGAAAGCCGGTGCGACGAATGTCGACTTTATATATTTATGGCGAAAGACGGTGCGACGAATGTCGACTTTATATATTTATGGCGAAAGCCGGTGTTTTGTAATGATCCTGGATTCATAAAGGAGCCAGAATTTTCGATGAACTGGAATCTCATTGTGGAGCCGAGATTTTCCAATAAACCGGAACTCGAGAAGGGAGCCGGGATTTTTCCGATGATCCAGAACTTAATGAAAGAGCCGGAGTTTTTCCATCGAACCGGAATCTGGGCCGGGATTTTACCGATGATCCGGTACTCAATGAAAGAGCCGGAATTTTCCCGATGAACCGGAATCTGAGCCGGGATTTTACCATCGAAAACAATGGACCAAAATTTGTGATGGTCAATTATAATCCGTCGTTGAAACATAATATATCTCAATCTCCGATGGATCCTATAGGAGGTGTATCCCCCGAGTCTTGAGTCGACTCGAGGAGTCGGCTAGGGACTCCATGTATCTGGCTTGATTAAGAAACAAGCATTGATCTGATGATGCAGAGAAAACCCAGAAAACCATGGAAGGCAACCGTCGTGAGGTTGTGGATGATCTTCGTTGGAGTCAGTGGTTGATAGTCCGGCCAATATGTCGAGCCGGCAATAGCGAGAGCCAAACGGTTGTAAGCCGACACATATGTGTCTATTAAGTGCGATGTTGTAAGACGACGTATATGTTGACGTCGACTGTGGCGTTGTGAGCCGGCATGAAACGAGGCAAACCGGCGTGGCCACAGAAAATAATATATGTCCTGAACCTGCGTGCGCAAGATTACACAAACAGATAATAAAATTCTTGATAGAATAAATTTGTAGAGCAATGGTGTTGGAGAGATATCACTTGATGACTTTCTCAAAAGGTAGTTGTCCAAGGTCCGAAGTGTGGACCGGTGATAAGTTGAGCCGAATTCGCGATTGGAATTCGCTATCTCGCGTAGATCAGAAAACGCGTTGTAGTGCGGGAGTCGGACATGGACTCATCTAATTTGGTGAGTCAGAATTTTATAGACTCTTCTCTTCGGAGAGTCTGAATTTTGTAGACTCTTCTCCTCGGGAGTCAGAATTTTGTAGACTCTTCTCTTTGGAGAGTCGGAATTTTGTAGACTCTTCTCTTCGGAGAGTCAGAATTTTTTAGACTCTACAACACAAACGTTCTTATCCTGTAGGCTGCGCGTGAGGGTCAATGTTGAAGTCGAGTTTCGAGTCGCACACTTGGATTTTTTCTTGTTTTCTCCATGAGCTTGATGTAGATCTTGATGCAGATGTTGAAGAAACCGAGGTTGCAATGCACCCGAGTCGGATTGAGTCCTTCCAGAGTCGGCGGACCATCGATTTGTTGATTTAGATTCGTTCGTGCCGGTTCTTCTTCATCCGGCCGATCACGAGTTTCTCGATCCCTATGAGTACTTCCTCCAAGATGACAACACCCTTGTGCGGAGGCCCCACGGTGGGCGCCAACGGTTGTGGGATAAACACGTCAGATGTCCATAGAGTCGGACTTGATTATGGGGCCTTTTCTACGAGTGTACGAGGAGGAAGAAAATCACACACACAGAGAGAGACGCGATTTATACAGCTTCGGGCCCCGGGAAACATCGTCCGGTAAAAACCCTACATGTTGTTTGTGGCTAGGTCTTCTTCCTTTTCTCACAGAGAGTCGCCGACATGTCACCGGATCTCCTATAGTTGTGTCTAATTGTCCCGGGTTTAGATGACCCGGGACTAGTCTCTAATTTAGAGCCTATTGAGGTAGTATTGAGTCTCTTCTTGACCTGTCCCGTTTGGGGCGCCCTACCCATCCTTATATAGGTGGAAGGGGGAGGCTTACATGTAGAGTCCTAGTAGGATACAAACTAGTCTCTTTTTCTATTACAAGTAGAATATCAATCCTAGTCCTACTCTAAGTCTTGTAGCTTTCTGTATCTTCCAAGTTAGGTGGACTCCATCTTGATTTCTTCGTCCGGCTTTCATCTCCGCGAGCCGGCTCTTGTCATCCGTCCGACTTTGTCTCCAAGCCGGGTCTAGCCGTGGGATTTTGATGGAAAGAGAGTGTTAATACTCTTCAAGCCTCGTTGGTTACCCCAAGTGCAGGGTGAGATATAGTGCAGCGATAAGTTTTCCCTTGGCAAAGATACCAAGGTTTGTCTCCCGTAGGACTCCGAAGGATACAAGAAGGTGGTAAAGTGAACAATGGCGCCGAGGTTGCTAGCTTCACCTGGACCTGCACACAGATTCAAATAACTTTGCTCCCAACAACTACATAGGAGTTCTCAATTCCTCCGGCCTTGCTGTTTACAAAGGATCAACGCAAGAGATAAAAGTGGAATTGAAAGTAAAGATTGAAAGTAAATTGAGGGTGTAAACAATAATGTGAAGATGGACCGGGGTCCCGTGATTTTCAATAGTGATGTCTCTCTCCCAAAAGACGATAAAAATGCTAGCGAGTTAAACAAATCACAGCTGGGCAATTGACAGAATTATGAAGGCACCGCAATGCTAACTATGTTGCAAAGAAAGGAAGGGCTCAAAAGCAATGGGCAGTACGCCAAGGTAAGGAGACCGAAATCCAACTGCATCTACTACGAATTATCCACCTTGATATATCTATCCAGAACATCTCGCTAGTATTAAGTTGCGAATCCCACCCAAAGTGTAAACTCAAAGCAACAGACAACTGCATTAAAAGAACTTTGCGTAAAGTAAACAATCCTTGCGCCCGCGGGTACAAGCACCTTTGTTTTATACCTGGTGGCAACATCACATCCCCTAGTCTCATGTTTCTGTCACTCAAGCTAGACATCAGGGGGCTGAACCCACAATCAAGCATAACGCTCCATCTTGGAGTTGCAACAAACTACTTGGCCAAAGAAAAATACTGCAACGGAGAAGATGCAAGAATTTACTCAAGAACAAAATATAAAAGGGAAGAACCAAATATATTACTCATCACAATCTGAACATAGTCTCATAATCCATCAGATCCCAGCAAACTCAGCATAACAACAGCAGAAATTACAAAAGTGCCTCGATCATGTGAGGCAGCTCACGAGGTCTTGAAAGTGGAAGCACAAAGAGGGGAGAGGTACATCACATAGCTAGTGGTCAGGACCCATGGTCCAAGGCGAACTACTCACGTTACATCCGGGAGGCGTCCATGGCTATGGATGGTCTCCCGGAGGGGGTTCCTCCTCCCGGCAGGGTGCAGGGGCAGCTTCTCCAGGCAGCCCCGATCTTGAAACGGAGGCAGCGGCGGTACAGAGGCGAGTTCGTGGAAAAGAGATCGATATTAGGGTTTTCACCCCGAGGGCTAAATATAGGCGGAGGGGGGCATCGAGGGGACCCACAGGGCAGCCAGGAGGCCCCCTGGCGCGGCCTAGGGTGGGGTCGTGCCAGGGACCCTTCTGGAGTCCCTGTGGTGGCCCCCCTCTACTGCCTT
Organism: Bromus sterilis; assembly: GCA_950022295.1. Lineage (NCBI taxonomy): Eukaryota > Viridiplantae > Streptophyta > Magnoliopsida > Poales > Poaceae > Bromus > Bromus sterilis. Next base: position 211,711,807 of record OX465598.1, on the reverse strand, counting down.
GGTGATTCCGGAAGCTTCCGGGTCGTTTATTTTTTATCTGATTTTTCCGGATTTTTTGGAGCACTTTTAATGGACAGAAAACCTGAAATACAAAAACAGCAGAAAACAGCTACTGGCAGTTGGGTGCACTGGGTTAATAGATTAGTCCAAATATGCTCAAAAGTGTATGAAAGTTCAAGCAAATCATGGCAAAGTCACAGAAAACATGCATGGAGCAAGCAGAAATTATAGATACGTTCGGGACGTGTCAACATCCCCAAGCTTAATTCCTGCTCGTCCTCGACTAGGTAAATGATAACAAGCATAATTTCTGTGGTGACATGCCACACAACTATATAAGGACTTTTAAGTAAAGCAATCAAAGCATGTAATTCAATTTAAGTCTTAACAAGCAAGAGTCTATATTAGCATTGACACAAGCAACAAAAGAACAAAAGGTGCAAGAGCTCTCGCTGTCTGTGACTTGAATGTCTCCAGATGGTGTTTGCGTGCAAGCAGGGGACTCGGAAAAAGAGAGAAAAAAGGTTGTTGAGAAAAACTATCTACTAAAGTTTCACACTTAGTCTCCTTTGGATTCTTATCTTGACTCGTCCCCAGACCACTAGCCAGGTACAAGTCAAACTGATCCACTCCCTTTCGATATTTTGAGCACTCATGCAATGGATGAGCATGAGTAAGAAAGTTGACACCTAAAAGGCGAAACAGAAAGAAGGTGGAGGAGGAAGACAAAAAGGTGTGAAAGGCCCACATCAATGAGGACAATCATAGGCGAGAGAAGGCCATATGATAGATATGATGTGAGGAGTAGGGATTGCCATGCAACGGATGCACATGTGAGCTAAAAGCTCTCCAAGGAAACTAGTGGGGGTGCATCTAACTTGCTTGCTCAAGAATACCTAGAGCTCGTTTGAGGAGGCTCATCATTGGAATATACAAGCCAAGTTCTATAGTGTGAAGGTCCCCACATAGCTATATGCATGATGATGATCTCTATGGAGTACAAGGGATAGAGGATGAAGTACTAGTGTGGATCTCTCAAAAGGAATAGTAGTGTGCCCCCTTCTCTCTTTTTATTTTTTTATTTTTTTCTTTTTTATATTTTTTCTATTTTTTGGTGGCCTCAAGGGCTCTTTCTGTTTAACTCTCATTTGTCCTCTTTGGGATATTTTGATTTTGTCCACTTTGGGATCTTTTCCTCACTTTAGGGGCAACACTCTATATTTTACAAGAATATAGGAGATCTTTCACACTTTACAAAGGTACTCACATAAAGAAGATACAACTATCATGGTGCAAATGTAAGCCTCTGCCAGGATAGCAGGATATGCAATGATACTAGCGCGTCATGTAGCAATGATTAGGGCATGTCCCAACTAGCATGCGGCTCATCGATCAAGCAAGTAGCATGTATGACATGAGGATCAAGTCATGAGAAGGTGGATGTTGCACGGCAATGTATCTCGGAAAGGCTATGGAAATGCCTTGTAGATAGGTATGGTGGATGTTTTGAGGAAAGATATAAGGAGGCTTATGATGACAGAGTGTATCGTGCCAAGGGTTTGGATGCACCGGCGAAGTATGCGCCAACTCTCAAGGTGAGAAAGGGCAATGCACGGTACCGAAGAGGCTAGAAAAAGTATAGGTGGGTGGAAGTGTCAACTTTCGAATACTCACATTAGTCCAAAGAACTCATGCACTTATTATCGGTAACTCTCAATCTAATCAGGAGGTTCAAAAAGAGACAAGTACCCCGAGGAGGAGTGTATGGGGGTTTGGTTATCCTTGCGCATCCTCGACTCATGGTACGTGAGTGTACTCTAATATTCGAACCCTCCAGAGGTTAGTGATCCATCTAGTAGCTAGAGTTCTCAACAGGGGTTTTTGGTTTTCGAAAAACACACGGATTGCCCAAAATACGACATCTATCACTAATAGGCTCGAGCTCTTGACACCAAAAGTTCAAACATTACTCTAGTCAATACCTCAAAACTATTGCAAGTTACTACTACAAAGAGAATAGCAACTTCAACTACCTACTTCTAGTCAAGACACAAAACTCAGTGCAACAGGAAAACTCTCTAACAAGATAAAACATTCAAGCTATATAAACTTCAACCTAAAACAAAACAAAAGCTCTAGAAAAACTAAAGCACTACAACTAAACACAGAAGCAACTAAGAAAAGAAAAAGAACAACTCACAGCTAAAAGAATAAGCATGCAAATCCTATGAGGAGTTCTAGTTCAAGCGGAGCGTGTAATTCTCCCACACAAAAGAGTAAGCTGGGTTCTAACTTGTTACTACAGCAAACAAAGCAAAAACAAAGCTAGAAAAGTAAAGAGCGAGATGCTCCAAGCATAGCACACAACGCATGAAGTGATAAAAATATAGTGCAAAGGGGGACGAACTGATAATTGTTGATGAAGAAAAGGATGCACGGGGGCATCCCCAAGCTTAGACGCTTGAGTCTCCTTGAATATTTATTAGGGGTGCACATGGGCATCCCCAAGCTTGAGCGTTTGACACTCCAAGATCTTCTTTCATCATCTTCCATCGCGCACTTGAAAACTCCCTTCATACATTACTCATCATAATCTGATTAGCGAGGTTAGTACCAATAATAAAATAATTTTTACTCTACTGGAAATAAAGATAATATTGAAGAGCTACTGTTTCTCAAGAGTGTCAAAAGGTTTTTGCAAAGAAAAAGTATGCTTAAGGTTTGCAAAATGAAGAAAAGGCAAAACAGGACAGAATCTGTGAAAAACAGACCAACAGGTAAAAAAGAATTTTTTTGGGATACTTCTTCAACTCAAATAAAAAAACTCAGAACATACGAAAGTTTCTTATTTGTATATAGAACGCTGTGTAAAAAATTCAGCTCAAAAAGATGAACTGGGAGTTTTCTCTGATTTTTCTAGTCACGAGGACAGAATCTGTTTTCTGGACAGCATGTCACAACTTTCACTTCCATTATCGTATGAGGCTATAAAAGGCACAAAGCTTGAAAAGTAAAGATACAATGATGTTGATACAGTAGTAACAATCATCAATACCACTAAGAACAGAAGAAAAACAAAAAGGAAATCCTAAATTCGTTGTGGGCTGCCTCCCGAAAGCGCTTCTTTAGAGCCATTAGCTAGGCTTAAAGCAGAAGATCAAGTCTTTTCAAGAAAATAACTAGCCCGTGTGACGGACTCAAAAGGCAACTTAATCTTTTTCCTAGGTAAATGTTCCATCCCTTTCTTGAGAGGGAATTGGAATTTGATATTCCCCTCTTTCATGTCAATAACAGCACTAATTGTGCGAAGAAAAGGACGTCCCAAAATAATTGGACAAGAGGGCTCACACTCAATGTTCATAATAGTGAAATCAACGGGAACATAATTTCATTGACAATGATAAGAACATCGTCGATCTTCCCCAAAGGCTTCTTTACGGAAGAATCAACAAGACGAACACCAAAAGAACAGGGATCAAAAGGTTTCAATTCAAGCATATCATACATTCTTTTGGGCATAACAGAGGTACTTGCTCGAACATCACAAAGAGCATAACAAGAGAAGTTATTCAATTTGATTTTTATCATAGGATCCCAACCATCTTCTAGCTTCCTAGTTATGGAGGCTTCTATTCTAAGCTTCTCCTCCCTAATTTGATTAGAGCATTGGTGATATGCTCTGTGAAGGCAAGATTAAGTGTGCTGGTGTGGGGGTCTCTAGACATTTTGTGTAGGAAACCAATAACTTTAGGTAAAGTGCAGTTGTCAAATTCTAGGTCACTACTATCTATCAAGGAGGTAGTGATATCATTTAGGCTCACTTGTTTGAAAGCCTCTATGTTCATATAGGTTTCTTCATCTATGGTTGAGGTGGTAGCATCACCATTGGTAGGTACAGTGGGACTAGGGGTGTGATGAGTGCTAACATTTTGGACATCCTCAACTACTTGGATAGTGGCTACTGTGTGGTAGGTAGGAAGGCTCTTAATTCTATCCTCTTCCTCTTTTTCTCTAGCCCATCTTTCTTTGAGTTTAGCCATCATCCTAATATTTTTATTGATTTGTAACTGGATATCATTAATAGGAGTGACCTTACTCTCCTCAAGGGGAGAGGTTCTAATTTTTTACATCTCAACATCAAGGGCTAAGTTGTCTACCTTCAAACAAAGATTATCTAATTTAGCTAGTTTTTCTTCCACATTCTTGTTGAAGGCTTTTTGGGTAGTGATAAAGTCACTAAGCATACTCTCTAGTTTAGAGGTGGGGTTCTTGTTGCTAGGGTAGGTGTTGTTGTTCCCAAAAGTGGATGGAAACGGTCTAGGATTAATAGCAAAGTTGCCCCTATAAGCATTATTATTAAAGTTGTTTCTAGCAATGAAGTTCATATCTACTTGTTCCTGAGCAACCAAAGAATTTAAAGGAACATCCTGAGGATCAATAGGAGCTTGCTTGGTAAGTAGAGACATGATAAGGTCAACCTTTTCATTTAGAGAGGAGATCTCCTCGACAGAATTTACCTTCTTACCAGTTGGAGATCTTTCGGTGTGCCACTGAGAGTAGTTCATCATCATCTCATCAAGTAGCTTTGTGGCAGCACCAAGTGTGGTTGACATAAAAGTTCCTCCCGCGGCCGAATCTAACAGGTTCCGCGAGGTAAAGTTCAAGCCTGCATAAAAAGTCTGGATAACCATCCAGGTAGTCAGTCCATGTGTGGGGCAGTTCTTGACAAGCGTCTTCATACGTTCCCATGCCTGGGAAACGTGTTCATTATCCAATTGCCTGAAATTCATAATGTTACTCCTCAATTGAATAATTTTAGCAGGGGGGTAGTACTTCCCTATAAAAGCATCTTTGCATTTACTCCAAGAATCGGTACTGTTCTTGGGTAAGGATTGCAGCCACTCCTTGGCTCTTCCTCTCAAAGAGAAAGGAAAAAGCTTCAGCTTGACGATGTCTCCATCAACTTCCTTGTACTTTTTCATATCACAGAGATCGATAAAAATTTTGAAGTGCAAGGCAGCGTCCTCTCCATCACCTGACAATTGATCTTTCATAACAAGATTAAGCAGAGCAGGTTTAATTTCATAAGAAGGTGCTGAAGTGGCAGGTGGAGCAATAGGAGTGCAGATAAAGTCACTATTGTTGTGACTAGTGAAGTCACACAACTTGGTGTTTTCATTGGAACCCATAGTAGCAGCAGGTATTTTTGGTATTTTTGATAAGGGACACAAAAGTAAAAACTGAAAGGTAAACTAAAAAGACTAAAAAGCAAAGATAAAAGATAGTGTGCAACTCCCCTATCTTGTAGGCTGGAGTCCCCGGCAACGGCGCCAGAAAACTTGCTGATGGTAAGAGAGTGTTAATACTCTTCAAGCCTCGTTGGTTACCCCAAGTGCAGGGTGAGATACAGTGCAGCGGCAAGTTTTCCCTTGGCAAAGATACCAAGGTTTGTCTCCCGTAGGACTCCGAAGGATACAAGAAGGTGGTAAAGTGAACAATGGCGCCGAGGTTGCTAGCTTCACCTGGATCTGCACACAGATACAAATAACTTTGTTCCCAACGAGTACAGAGGAGTTGTCAATTCCTCTGTCCTTGCTGTTTACAAAGGATCAACGCAAGAGATAAAAGTGGAACTGAAAGTAAAGACTTAAAGTAAATTGAGGGTGTCAAAAATAATGTGAAGATGGACCGGGGTCCCGTGATTTTCACTAGTGATGTCTCTCTCCCAAAAGATGATAAAAGTGCTAGCGAGGTAAACAAATCACAGCTGGGCAATTGACAGAATTATGAAGGCACCGCAATGCTAACTATGCTGCAAAGAAAGGAAGGGCTCAAAAGCAATGGGCAGTACGCAAAGATAAGTAGACCGAAATCCAACTGCATCTACTACGAATCATCCACCTTGAGATATCTATCCAGAACATCTCGCTGGTATTAAGTTGCAAATCCCACCCAAAGTGTAAACTCGAAGCAACAGACAACTGCATTAAAAGAACTTTGCGTAAAGTAAACAATCCTTGCGCCCGCGGGTACAAGCACCGTTCTTTTATCCCTGGTGGCAACAGCACATCCCCTAGTCTCATGTTTCTGTCACTCAAGCTAGACATCAGGGGGCTGAACCCACAATCAAGCATAACGCTCCTTCTTGGAGTTGCAACAAACTACTTGGCCAAAGAAAAATACTGCAACGGAGAACATGCAAAAATTTACTCAAGAACAAAATATAAAAGAGAAGAACCAAATATATTACTCATCACAATCTGAACATAGTCTCATAATCCATCAGATCCCAGCAAACTCAGCATAGCAACAGCAGAAATTACAAAAGTACCTCGATCATGTGAGGCAGCTCACGAGGTCTCGAAAGTGGAAGCACAAAGAGGGGAGAGGTACATCACATAGCTACTGGTCACGGACCCATGGTCCAAAGGGAACTACTCACGGTACATACGGGAGGCGTCCATGGCTATGGATGGTCTCCCGGAGGGGGTTCCTCCTCCCGGCAGGGTGCCGGGGCAGCTTTTCCAGGCAGCCCAGATCTTGAAATGGTGGCGGCGGTACAGAGGCGAGTTCGTGGAAAAGAGATCGATATTATGGGTTTCCACCCCGAGGAATAAATATAGGCGGAGGGGGGCATCGAGGGGACCCACAGGACAGCCAGGAGGCCCCCTGGCGCGGCCTAGGGTGGGCCGCGCCAGGGACCCTTCTGGAGTCCCTGTGGTGGCCCCCTCCGCTGCCTTGGTGATTCAGGAAGCTTCCGGGTCGCTGATTTTTTATCTGATTTTTCCGGATTTTTTGGAGCACTTTTAATGGCCGGAAAACCTGAAATGCAAAAACAGCAGAAAACAGCAACTGGCAGCTGGGTGCACTGGGTTAATAGATTAGTCCAAATATGCTCAAAAGTGTATGAAAGTTCAAGCAAATCATGGCAAAGTCACACAAAACATGCATGGAGCAAGCAGAAATTATAGATACGTTTGGAACGTATCAGATATTCCCCCGACAAATACGCCATTTGTATTTTTGATTCAGTAGAGCGTGTCACTCGTCGTCAGAAGATCAGTTTCTGAAAGTGCAATGGTCACACCACTCTGAGAAAGAAGCCACGTGGGAAAGAGAAGACCGTCTCAGTGCCGAGTACCCCTCCTTCCTTCCGCAGACTTCTGAATCTCGGGGCGAGATTCTTTTGAGTGGGGGCGAGTTGTCAGAACCCTCTGTTTGGTATGTGCTAGGGTTAGCAAGTGACTTTGCATCATGATAAAAATTTCAAAATAAATTGAAATGGGAGAGAGAACACCCCCCAGATGAATTTAATTCAAATGGCCACAATAAAAGTTGCTCCAAAAATTTCTTTTGCATTTTTGAAAACTCCCATAAATGAGTGTGATCACATATCAAGTGATGTGGGACCAATCCCATGCTCATGGATTTTCAAATATTCGAACAGGAGCATGGAATTAAATAAATACCCCTATTTGAATTTGAATTCAAATATTTTGAATTTCAAAAATGTTCAAACTCTGGATATGACTAGCTACTGGTCATGCAATGCCATATAAAAGATTTGGGCATTTACAAAAATGGCTAGATATTTATTTAGCTAAGTCAAAACAAATAACAGAAAGAAATAGAAAAGAAAAAGGAAAAGGAGAAACTTACCTGTGAAGCAGCCCAACTAGTCCTGCCGGCCCAGCCAGCCTGGCCCAGCCCGCTAAGCCCCTTGTCGTCTTCCTCAAGCAGCTCGTTGTCGAGCCAGAGCGCACCGTGGACTCCACCTCGACACCGAGGGCCTTCCAGGCGACCCCGAGGCTTATCCTCTGGCCATGGAGACCGCCAAGACGCCGTGCTTCCTTTCCCTCTCCTCGCGGCAACTTTCCCCCACTCCTCCGCTCGTTTTCACCGTCACCCGAGGCCACGCTGGAGCGCCGACGAGGAGAACGCGTGGCCAACAATAGCCATCCGCCGCAAGAGTTTGTCCAGTGGGATCCTCGTCTTCTTCTGCCCCAGCCTGCAACGGATCAAGAGCTGAATCGCCTCCAAGTCGTCGGATTCTTCCCCGAGACCTCGCCAGCCGCCGTGAAGATCTTCGCTAAATTCCTCGCCGTTGTGTCCTACCTGACTCCGTCGACTGCCTCGTCGTGTTCCCCATAGGTTGGTGAGCTTTTTCCCCAAGCTCACAGAGCCCCGCAACCCTCCTAGTTGGATCCGCCATGGGAGCCGAGCGAGCTCGCCGCCATGGTCGACGTTATGCTTGCTCCCGTGCACCCTGTCCCAGACGCGATGTCCATCGCGTTCCTGCATGCTCTAGGAAGCCAACGCACCCCGCCTAGCTCAAATCCGTGGGCTGCAGCGCCGACGTCATCACTGCCGTGGCTCCGGCCGCCACCTTCCTCAACACCGGCGACGCTCCGGTGCCCCCTAGGCTCCCCTGTGCCTGCAGGGTGAAGTGGGCGAGCACGGGGAGCACCCCGGTGCCTTCCGCGTGCCAAATGGTGGTCGGGAAGCACTATTCCCGCAAGCCTCCGCCGTGCCCAGTGGCACCGGCGGCTAACCGCCGGCCGCCATGGTCATTAGGACCTAAATATCCCGCTAATGACCCCCTTTAGCCACTGGCAGTGGGCCCCGTAGCCCTTAATTAAACCAGGGTTTTAAATTAAACCAAGATTTAATCACTGAGTCACTGACAAGCCGGACCCACCCGTCAGAGCCCCCCTGATGCCATCATGAGGTCATGCTTGCGCATTAAAGGAATTTCTATTTAAAAGAAAATTAGGAAAATCCAGAAAAAGGAATAAACTTTGGAAATTCATAACTAATTCATTTTAACTACAAATTAAACATATAATATATGTAAAATTATCAGAAAAATGCAAGGATTCTGAATATGCACTTTGTTTTCATGTCTGACCATTTTAAAATGGGGAAACAGAAGCAAACATGCATATGAACCCTTTTAAATTCAAATATGGAGTTTGATTTTGCAACTCAAATGCAATGCACTTCATTTAAATAGAATGTTCAACACATCAGCACCATGAACCTAATACTATAACATCATATCATGTGATTGTGCATTGTCTTTATATTGATCACTTTGATTGAATTGTTTTCTATCGAATAGAGGTGGAGCCGGAACCCGAGATCACCCCCTCCGTTGAAGATACCGTGTACGACCCTCGTCATCAAGGCAAGCAAACCCCATTGATCATGTCGATAAAATCCCACTTCCCTCTCAGTCTCGCTTATGCATTGTTTAGGATGATTACCATGCTACGTTTCTACCGCATAGATGAACCCATTCCTTTGCATGACCTATCATTTGTCACAGTAGTAAGCAAACCACAATCCTAGCAGATGTAGGAGTTGATTGATATCATGTGGCCCCTGCAACTGTTACTGCTTATTGCATGCTTATAGTGATACAATGTTGATACTGTTATGTGAGTCGGGATGGTAGAAATCATGTTGATGATGGTGGAAATGTGTTGGTGAATCTACCCTAATACAAGGTGAACGATGAGAGGCTGTGTAGGAGTACACAGTGGGTTGTCTCATTGAACACTGCCCTAAGTCTGAGTTCTTGTGTGGTGATCCAAGATAAAGAGTACAACCACACATTGGACTCACTGACCCCTCTCAACCTACTAACTCATCTCTTTCGATGTCTAGATGTCGCAGTAGTTCGGAGTTCTGGTAGGTTTGTGGCCTGGCTGCTAAGTGAGAGAACGGCTCAACCGAGACCGGCTTATACACCACACACACATCATCTGGGTCCACTTCGGTAAACCGGCCGGGTTCACGGTAGTGGAAACCAACCCAGGTAGGCAGCTTTCTTGGACTAGATCGGCTATGAGGTAACAGTTGTGGTGAGCATCCTCGCCTGCACCCCTTGAATGGTGACGAGACCTGGCGGTAACTAATGGTCATGTGTGTGTAGCGGTACACCCCTGCAGGGTTAACAAAACTATTCGAATAGCCACGTCCGCGGTTATGGACTGCTTGGAAAGCTTAGCTTGATTATTAGACAACTTGAACTGGATACGTATAAAACTTGCCAAGATAAGAATGAGTGTTATGGCATGATTTCTCGTGGGAAGTCGAGGAAGGCACCATAGTGGTGTAATTGGTTGGAGACATATAGTGGACTCGTGTACGCTTCTTACCTCATTCTGGTATTCGTAGTTCAGGACTAGCCAAGTCAAAGCTGGCACTTCTGCATTGAAACCCAACCCCCCTTTACCTTGATACATGTGCATGAGTAGTATAGCTCCTACGCAAGTCTTGTTGAGTACGACTTTGTACTCACGTTTTCTTATTCTATGTTTTAAATGAACCCACTGACCCCGAAGGTGGATTCTTCCAGGAGCTCGATGACTGAAGCCAAGCTAGTGTAGTCCCAGTCAGACGACTGGTCCCTCGTGGAAGGGCTAGTTTATAAATAAGGCTTCTTAAGCCATTTGTTAAACTTGTCTATACTCAGACCTACTTTGCTTCCACATGCTTGATGTAATGTTGGATCACGGTCTCGTGATCTCTGTGTGCACTCTGTAAGAGTTGTCAATAAAGTTGTAAACTTTGTAGAGAATTGCAATGATACTTGCTGTTCATACTAGACATGTGTGTTGCCTGTATGATTATAACATGCATGTCTTAGTATGGGTTTTCGAGACCTTAGTTGTGATCTGGCTGGCGGTCTATTATACACCAAGTGGCCCTTAGATGTGCGCAGCTTGGGCCATCGCGATGCGATTGCTCGTGACTCTGTCACGTGCACACTTTGTTGTATGATCGAGCCCGCCCTATACCCCGACTAAGTGATCAGGCTAGAGTAAGTCTATGTAAGTGTTATAATACAATCGATAGTATGGTTGAGGCGACTTGTCTATGAGTATGGGAGTTCACCACCCATCTCATTTAGACTTGTGTGCGAACGACGAGTACCCATCTCAGTTGATCATCCGGCCTGGATGGGATGCCCCTCACGTTCGATGCTTTCCGAGAATGTTCTGTGCTTGGCCTTGTATGCTTAGACAGATGGGTACGGTTCCCGGCTCTCCATATGATTGTGTTGTAGCGGGACTTGCATACGCTAACCCCGGGTCCCGACAACACAGCACCCTGCCGCAAGACATCACGGAAGCTCGACGCATCAGTCAATGCTCTAGGGCATTCACCATAATCAATGGGCAGCTCTACAAGCGCAATATTTCTCAAGTGCTCCAAAAGTGCATCGAGGAAGAAGACGTCAAAGCACTACTACTCGAGATCCACGAAGGAGTTTGCAGACACCACACGAGCAGCTTCTCCTTGGTGGCTAAAGCCTTCCGAGCAGGTTTCTACTGGCCAACTGCAATGTGAAACGCGAAAGACATCATGCGACGCTGCATCGCTTGTCAAAAATTCGCCAATAGGCCTCACGCGCCAGTGTTAGAACTCAAAACCATACCACTATCATGGCCCTTCGCAACATGGGGACTCAATATGGTCGGTCCATTCAAGAAATCTTTGAAGGGCGGTCAAACACACCTCCTGGTAGCAGTCGACAAGTTCACTAAGTATATTGAAGCGGTCCCAATCACCAGCTCGATAGCCCTCATGGGAGTAAACTTCATCAATCAACCATCTTCCGGTTCGGTGTACCACACAACATCATCACTGACAATGACACAAACTTCACAGCAGCAGAGTTCCTAAACATCTGCCAGGAACTGGTCATCAAGATCAACTACTACTCAGTCGCACACCCGCAATCCAACGGACAAGTCGAGAAGGCAAATGGACTAGTATGCGGCGACATAAAAAAGCGGCTCCTCGCACCACTCGAGCAAGTCACAGGTAACTAGATAGAAGAGCTGCCCACCATCCTATGTAGCCTGCACACCACACCTAATGCATCAACCCAATACACACCTTTCTTCATGTTGTACGGAGCAGAGGAAGTACTTCCTCATGACCTCAACTTCGGCGCCCCCGCATCACGGGATACGAAGAAGAAGAGGCAGACGATGCACTTGAAGACGATAAGGATGTGGCGAATCAAGCAAGAGATACATCCCTTGTACGGTCAAAAGGATATCAGGAAACTGCGCACCTACCAAAGCAGCCGACTCCGAACAAGAATTTTCAGTGAAGGAGACCTTGTTCTGCGGCTAATATAAGAGAAAGTTCACAAGCTCGCCCCCAGTGGGATGGACCCTACATAATCTCTGAAGTAATAAGGGGAGGATCCTATAGACCGAAGAACCCGAAGACTGGTGAAGACGTGGGAGCCCTGTGGAATGTGGCAAATCTACGCCTCTTCTACCCTTAGATTACCCACTGGCACTTTCGCCCCAGCAACCCATTCGGCACTACTACCAAAAGGAAACTCATGTAAAAAACTAAAGCAATAAAGCATGTGTTGCCCCAACTACAGGCCATGGCACTCGGGGGCTTGAGCGTGGACTCACCCTCTCCCCCGAGGCATTTTTCGCTTACGTGACTATCATACTCTGGCACTCGGGGGCTCCAGCGGGGATTCACCCTCTCCCCCGAGGCATTTTTCGCTTACACGGCGATCATACTCTGACACGCGGGGGCTCGAGCGCGGATTCACCCTCTCCCCCAAGGCATTTTTTGCTTACGCGACGATCATACTCTAGCACTCAAGTGCAGACTCACCCACTCCCCTGAGGCGTTTTTTTCTTATGCAACGATCATACTCTAACACTGGGGGGATCGAGCGCGGATTCCCCCTGTCCCCTGAGGCATTTTTCGGTTATGCGACGATCATACTCTGGCACTCGAGGGCTCGAGCGCGGACTCATCCTCTCCCCTGAGGCGTTTTTTGGCTTACGCGACGATCATACTCTGACACTCGGGGCTCGGCGCAGACTAGCCCTCATCCCCGAGGCGTTTTTCGCTTACGCGACAATTATGCTCCAACACTCGGGGCCTCGAGCGTTGTCTTTTCTTTAACTCGAAGCGTTTTTCTTCTGCTCATGTGACGATTATACATCGTCAACAAGACTTCACCAAGCACTCAACGCACAACAAGAAATAGAAAGGACCTCTAAAAAAAAGCACCAGAGCCCCTGGAGGAAGACCTTGCCACCAAGGAAACACTGGAAAGGAGCAAATTTACAGTCTTCGCCCAATCGCAAGAGATCACCCAAACACTCGGGGGCTACTCCCATCGGGAACACGGCCACGCACCTGATGAACTTCATCACACAGATCAAAGGAAAAGATGGGGCCAGGTTAACAAACAACTTAAGCCTATGCCCAACTCTACGAGTCGAACATAGCCTCGGGGGCTACTCCCGTCGAGAGCGCTATCGTGTACCCGATATTATCACAGACTTAGGCACCCAATGGAGCACAAGATCAGACATTATAAGAGAAACTTCTGCCATACATCAAAGGAGCACAGTATGAGGCATTATAAGATAAACTTCTGCCATACATCAAAGGGATACAAGATCAGGCAGTATAAGAGAAAATTCTGCCATACATCAAAGGGATACAAGATCAAGCACTCCAAGATACTTTCTACTATACATCAAAAGGAGTACAAGGCCAATCATTACAAGGAATTATGACTTCTACATGTGTGCTCATGCTAAGATAATTGGCACTCGCCCACATCTTGACGAGCATCATCACAGACAAAGGGAAAATCTACCCTAAGACTATGTGGTGGTGCCTGCCTCCTCCTTGAGCTTGTTGGTTTTGACCTACCGGTGCAACGACTTGGTTGGTGGCTTGACGTCATCGTCCTGCTTAGAACTGGAAGAGCAAGCACCACTAGTCGACGAGTCGAAAGAGGGAGAATCCGCAGGCGAACCTCCAGGAGAAGAAGGACGAGAAGCCGAAGCACCCCCTGAGCCTCCAGAACTGTCACTGCTCGAACTCTCCCAGCAGGTCTCCATACGATTCCTGCCAGAATCAAAAGCACGGATGGTGAGAGTATCTTCACCACCGAAGCAGCAGCATAGACTATCACCCTCGCGCAAATTCAGTTGACGAGCCAATGCCCTCCAGCCAGGCCCCAAGAAAATAAAAATAGAGTTCTCAACCTCGAGCTCTACCCACAAAGGGGATCGGGAGCAGCCTTGCAGCGGAAGCCAAAGACCTCCCAAGTTAAGCTTGGAAACAATGGGAGCAAAAGAAAACGGAAGAGGAATCCGACTAGCAATGCAACTAAGAACCCGCAAAAGAAAATCATAGTCGCAGACGCCTTCGTCTGCAGCGGCAATGGCAGGAACCATCGCAGCGCCACCGCGCCTTCGTCGAGAAGAACGAGGAGCACGGCCACCACAACCTCGGCGTCCTTGACCTCGGCCAGCAACGCCGCGAGAAAATCCTCGAGAATCCACACAACCACAACGTTTGGGAGCCATGTTAGCAAGCAGAAGAGAAAGGATAGAAGAAGAATGGCTGCAGCATACCACAACAACATATATATATACCAAGCTAGGCGTAAAAGGGCAACGTCTCAAGAAACCTAAACCGGCGCCACGAATAAATAATCAAGACCGGCGCATGCAACGCTACGGATTCCAGGACAAGGTGCCCCTTCGTATCAAGCAACATTTAAGAAGGCACCAAATCACCCGTGTTCCCACGCAACCTTGGAAAACCAACAAGCGACCACGGTGCGAAACCACAACACAGTACCCAAGGAATCATTATGACTACAAAGAAGATGTGACGGTTCACAACCTGCCACCATCATCAAGCGCGTCATCAGCAAGCATCATTACAACCTGTCGCACCATGGAAGCACAGATGGGACGATTCAAGACAAGGCACAGGCAAACCTGTCAATGGAAAGATGGCCTACTTTTCAGATTTTTTCCCTTTAAATTTCGATTACATCAAAATCTTACTCCCATCGCGAGCGCCCTGTCATTGCTAAACCAGAGCATAAGCAGCACAGACTAAAGCTTCGAGGGTGCAAGTGCCCACTCCCCTCCAACAAGAATAAATACATCTATAGAGTTCGGGTGCTCCCTCACCCAGGCGAAAAAGTGCTCGAGTGACTACTCGCACTAAGAAGCAAGACTCAAAAGACAAACATAAGGACAATTCACAGAGCCCTCGAACGCTCCATGGGTGCTCACGCTACTAGTCCACTCGATGACTCTCCGAGTGGGTGCATCTCATACTTATTCCTCGCCTGAGCTCGCAAACGCTCCGCGAGCGACTGCTATTAGTCCACTCGATTTTGTTCCGAGTGGGTGCATTCTATTTTGGCACTACGCCCCTAAAAATAATGCCTGGGCTGCGACACACTACACCCTAGGTGCCGCGCAAGCTCGCGCGTAGGTAAGACCCTACTGCACAGATGGCCGGGCCGGGACTTGCCACAACGCGACTTCACTCCCGACGGTTCCATGTGCGATGCATGATGAAAATTAAGCCAATAACGGACGCGTTAAGCTTGTATTTGCTGAGACTGGACGCGACATGGACCTTAGTTGACACCATTTGTATCCAAGTTCGTGTCGAGGGACGCGAATTTGATTGGGCTACTGAGGTATTTGCCTCTAGCGCAATTCACCAACGCTCGACCAGTCGAGTACCTTGGGCCTTTTCATCTTAGCATCCCTCGATAAAACTATCTCTCATGGCTAAACAACCGACGACTCGCAACAAAGCGACACACACAACTACAATTGAATACGGGCTTGAGTCCTTACGCGACTCTTCGAGTCCCCTAGGCACTCGGGGTCTACTGAGGAGGGGGTGTCCACACAACTCCTGCTGATGAGGGTACCTGGTGCGTGTCAAGACAGGAGGACCGCTAGAAGTTTCAACCAGCTCACGACTGGCCCACTCGAAACACCGACGTAAGAGTCCTTGGCATTATGGAAACTGCGCCTTGGCATCCAAGAGTAAATCTAGATTAGGCAACTACTTATGTAAACCTAGAAGGACTCCTTGCGACCCAGCCTAGTATATAAAGGCTGGGAGAGGGGACGTCTAGGGCATCGAATCTCTTACCAACACCTCCGGTCCCGAGCGATCTCTCCTTGACCACCACGGTAATCGCCTCCACCATAATACAAAAGAGCAGGAAGTAGGGGTTTCATCGATCGAGGGCCCTGAACCTGGGTAAATGTCTCCTATTAGAAGACTAGTATCTCCAACATGCACCTCCTCTCCACGATATAAACCCAGGGTACCTTACCATGGGATTTGCCGAGGCCAATCCTCGTCAGTGGCATAGTTAGCATTGCGGTGCGTTTATAATTCTATGAATTTCTGATGACCCACAAGTGTAAGGGATCTATCGTAGCCTTTTTGATATGTGAGAGTATCAAACCCAACGAGGAGAAGAAGGTACTGACAAGTGATCTTGAGAAAGGAATAACTGCATGCACTGAAAGGTAGCTTTTTATGGGTTTTCTGGTATAAGCAACAAGGAAATACAAACAAGGAAAGTAAATTGTGCTGAGGTGCAGCAAGTGGCCCAATCCCTTTGAACAAAAGATAAGACGAAGGATTAAACTTATAAAGACTAAAGCGTTTCTGAGGACACACGGGAAAGTTAGTCTAGCGCTTTCGCCATACTCCGTCTAGTACTATGTTTTGTGTTGGTAAGTGTTGTGTGTTCCTATGCTAGTGCACCGTCTAGGCAAAGACAAGAACACTCTTATGATTAAACCCCTTGCAATCATCCACAAACACAAGAGAGAAATTAAGGCAAAGCCTAACCATAGCAATAAACTTTAGGATCCAACACTCCCTCGTGCAAAAGTATGCGAACTGGAGTTCAGGTTTCTGTCAATCCGGCAACCCACCATAAGAATCCTTTATACACAATGTATTCCCCTAGGTTCTTAAAAAGGAGAAGTGTTATGTAGTCAACGTTCACATAACACCACTAGAAGAATAACACCACAACTTAAATATCAATCAACACATATTACTTCAACATCATATGACTACTAACAACTAGACTTCGCCCATGTAGTCAAGAACTAAAGGAAGTACTCACAGGAGATAAAAGAGATCATCATCAGAGGTGATAAATATATGATGAACAATCTGATCATAACAATAATTCTCCAACAAAACTTAATAGCATTCACCAAAAAAGAGTAATCAACACCGGCAAAGTAGAGGGGATGAATAGTGCAAGTTACAACTCGGATTGCAATGATGAGATGACATGGGATGGTGATGGAGATGGTGCTGATGATGAGGATGATGGTGATGATGATCTCGATGATGCCCGTGACGATGGTGATGATGATGAGGATGATCTCCCCCTCCGGGAGGAGTTCTCCCCGACGGAATCTACCCGTCGGAAAGCTCTTTTCTTCTCTGTAGGTTTCTGCCACGGAGCGGCCACGGAACTCCGGGTCCAACTTTTGTTCTCGGATTTTTAGGTCACGGGGGACATATAGTACAAAGAAGAGCCCCGAAGGTGGGAACCCCCTCCCAGGCAGCCACCTGGCGCGACCTAAGGGGAGGTCGCGCCACCAGGCCACCTGGAGGCCTGGTGGTCCCCCTCCGACTGCACTTTTTGCGAGTCTTTTTCATTTCTTCAGAAAACACTTCCCCGTAATTTTCAGGCCATTTGGAGATGTGCTGATATGCCCACTCGATGTGCACTTTTCCCCGTTGATCCCTGCGTCTACTATTTCGGCACCAGAAATTTGTAAACTCTGTAAAACAAGACAAAACACTATAAGAACATCATCATATTATGAAATATATCAATGAATAGAGGTAAATTATGATGTAAAATAGTGATCCGTTTTGGACTTATCAACTCCCCGAATCTTAGACCTCCCTTGTCCCCAAGCGAATACTAAGCTCGGTAAACCTGTCCACAAGTTTAGCGAGTGAAGTGTCGATAAATAAAAATACGGACAAGAAGCATAATAATTTCTCTACTAAACTCAACGATCCTCAAGAGTAATCTCAACTCATAAGGCCCTTATGAAAGAGTAATATCAATTACAATCAAACGTAGGGCTAAGGAAACTCATTAAACCATGGCAAACATGTTCTTGGTCAAAGAACAACTAATAACTTTTAACTTTTGCTCTTCCTCTTATATTTTGATGAGACCATTTGAAGCTTTTGAAAGAACATGTTATTAGTCAAGAAGTGAAAATGCTAATACAAAGGAAGATGTTTGATGCAGCAAAGCTCAACAAACAACTTATTTATATTTATGATAATGTCAACAAAGATGTAATATGGAAATTCTCAATGAGACAATATAGGTGCATGCACCTTTGTCAACATAATGTGTCTGCTCTTTTATGGGATAGTAGTAAATAGGTTTATTGACTCAACATAAAAATACAGGCTTAACCCTTCACAGAGGGAAGTAGGGAAAACTCATGTGCTAGAGCTTTTAAGGATTTTGAAAGCAATAAGATTATAAAATAAGATTTTGGGAGGTGCATAATTCATCAACGAATGCTAGCAGATAACCCAATACTTCTCAAACTGGACAAGTTTAGAGGAACGGCTCCCAAGGTGGGGACAATCACATCGCCTTAGTCTCCTTTGTTTATCACTGCCAAAGTTTTCTGATTTCTCATGTACAAAGCGTGAAAGAGGTCTTTTTTATTGCTATTATCTTTTGTGAGCTGGGCGCACTCATGTCAGTCCCTCCTCGTGTTAGGGGTTCGCAGATTAGACATGCAAACCCAAAATAAATCTTGTCCAGTATGAGAAGATCATGAATTATCTACTACTTCCTCATGAGCTAAAACAGAGGCACAAAACAAGGAGTAATACTATTTTGAAGGTTTAAAGATAGCACATGAGTAATATACTTTAGGAGTGGCGGTAAAATATCACATATAGGAAAGGAATGGTGGGCTCTTTTGAGAGTTGAGGTTTCAAGGTATGGGTGCACAAGAAGTATTCTCCCTTAGTACAAGGTTTGGCTAGCAAAGGCTTTTGAAAGAGGACAAATGATGTTGACTTGGATGCAAAACAATATAAAGTCTAACATTAAGAATTGGCATGAAACATCAAATTGTCTTCCTTGTCAGCATAACACTTCAAGCATAAGAACATAAAGGTTTTTGCTATGTTGCTACTAGAAAAACTCATACTTGTTGTTATGACCAATGCTATGTTTGCCAATATTGAATAAAGTTTTCAAAGCCATACCTGATATATAAGAACAATACTCCCATAAGAATGAGCATATAAGGTCGATTGCGTGAAGATAATACCAAGTGCAATGAAGAAACCAATAGACTCCTCATTAATATTCCTTCATAGACAACTTCACACTCACGAATACATGACTCTCCATAAAGGAGTGATAGACCTCAATGCAAACACCTATTTCATAAGATAACTTCCCTAGACACGATATGACACTAAACTTTGACCACGAAAGATAAAGATAAAGATAAAGATGCCAGACACTCCCCCAAGCTTGGAACAACCTAAGGGGATACCATTACCCACAAAGACTTCAATCTTGATTCTTCTTGTTGTTCTCCATGTGATGATTGATAAAGAGCTTCCATGGCATAGCCCCCCCCCATCCACACATGATTCCTCCGTTTCCAGCATCCTCTAGCTAGCATCTTTTCTCATACATAGAAATCTTAGTTCATACTCACAGTTCTGATTGTGCAGATCATAGATCTGCCCTAGAAGCTCGAACACCTTGGTCTCTAGTGCGGCCATGCTTGACCACACCTCCTTCATCTCCCTCTCATGTTGTGCCTTCAACTCGGCGATGATGTCGATGTTAGCTTCAACACAACGCTCGATCATCTTCTTCTACTTGAAGACTTCTTGCTCCACTTCTTCCAGCCTTGCTTTGGTGCTCCCCTCCTTGACAGGCCCCTTCAATTCTTCTTTGTGGAGGACACCGTCCACCACCCAAAGAGATTGAGGATGCCTCCTCACCTCCGTGATGTGAGGGTTGATGACGTTGACGAGGAACTTGTACTTGGGGGAACTTGGGGAAGCCATGGCACCTAGGTTTTGCTTAAAGTTTTCCTGGCAACAACAGATCAAAAAGAAAACACATAGAATCGCAAGATACAGAGCCGGGACGATCCGAGAAAATATATAGCAAAAATTTCTGCGCCGAAAGGAAACAAGGGAGCCAAAGGGGGGTCGAAGACGGACTCCGGGTGGTCCAGGCGGGCACCTGGCGCGACCAGGAGGTGGGCCCGCGCCACCAGGCCGCCTGGGCCAAGAAGAGCTCCTCTCCGGCTCCACTTCGGATTGGAATTTTCCTAATTTTGCAAAAACTGATAATATGGAACTTTTATTGATGTTTACTAAGTTTTCTTACCGTATTACATACCTATTTACCTCTTCGCCCAGAAACCCTCAAGGAGAACCCCACATCGTGAAATACCTCTATGTTTCGCCGCCACCGCGCTTCCCAGACCGGGAGCACCAGAAGACCTATTCCCGGCACCCTGCCGGAGGGATGATTGACCTCCGGGAGCTTCTCCACCACCATGGAAGCTTCCTGGATGTGCCGTGAGTAGTCCTCCTTGGACCATGGGTCCATGACCATTAGCTATGTGATGTCTTCTCTCCAATCTTTTTCACAATGTTTAGTCCTTGTGAGCTGCCCTACATGATCAAGGAACCTATGTAATTTTCTTGTTGTTGCTATGCTGTGTTTGCTGGGATCCGATGGATTATGAGATTATGTTCATATCGTGATGAGTTATATATTTGGTTTACCTTTTATATTTTTTCCTTGAGTAATTCTTGCATGTTCTCCGTTGCTTTTTATTGCTTTGGACAAGTAGTAGATAGTAACTCCAAGAGGGAGCGTTATGCATGATTGTGGGTTCATGCCCCCCGATGTCTAGCTTGAGTTACAGAAACATGAGACTAGGGGATGTGCTGTTGCCACCAGGGAGAAAACAACGGTGCTTGTAACCGCGGTTGCAAGGATTGTTTACCTTACGCATAGATTGCTAATGCAATTGTCTGTTGCTTTGAGTTTACACTTTGGGTGGGGCTCGCAACTTAATACCAGCAAGATGTTCTGGATAACTATATCAAGGTGGATGATTAGTAAGTAGATGCAGACGGATTTCGGTCTACTTGTCTTGGCGTACTTCCCATACTTTGGAGCCTCTTACTTTCAAGTAGCATAATTAGCATTGCGGTGCGTATATAATTCTATCAATTGCCCAACTGTAATTTGTTCACCCAACTTAGATGTTTTATCATCTTTTGGGAGAGATACATCACTAGTGAACATCATGGGACCCCGGTCCATATTTCCACCACTGTTTACACCTCCACTTTATTTATTACTTTTAATTTCCGTTGCAATTATCACTATCATTATCCCCTTGAGTTTAATCCTTTGTAAACAACAAGGCCGGAGAGATTGAAAACCTCTTTGTACTCATTGGGAGCAAAGCTACTTGTTGTGTGTGCAGGTCCAGGTTAAGCAAGTGATATCGAGAAACGACGCGTCACTTGTCGAGCCACTTACTTGTCGTCCTTGGAGTCCTACTAGATCGGCTCAAACCTTGGTATATTTTCCATGGGAAATTTACTAATAGGCTACATCCAACCTTCCACTTGGGGTAACCAACGAGGAGCACTACTTCAGTGCCATCACTAACATTAAATTCACGTTTCAAAATTCTCTTGTCATGCCACTTCTTTACATTTTCTTTAAACATTTTTGCGCTCTCATAAGCTTCACTTCTCCACTCGTCTAGAGAAGACAAGTTCATGAGACGCTTTTCACCAGCAAGCTTAGTGTCAGCATTAAGCTCTCTAACAGCCGAAAAAGCTTTGTGCTCTAATTCTAATGGTAAATGGCATGCTTTTCCATAGACCATCTTATAAGGAGACATGCGCATAGGATTTTTGTAAGCAGTTCTATAAGCCCACAAGGAATCTCCTAGCTTTTTGGACCAGTACTTTCTATAACTGTTCACTGTCTTTTGTAAGATCAACTTGATCTCCCTATTTGTGAGCTCAACTTTCCCACTTGTTTGAGGGTGATAAGGTGAAGCAATCCTATGATTTACATCATACTTTGCTAATGCTTTTCTAAAAGCACCATGTGTAAAATGTGATCCTCCGTCAGTCATGAGGTACCTTGGTACACCAAACCTAGGAAAGATTACATCTTTAAGCATCTTCAAAGATGTCTTGTGATCACCACTTTCAGTGGGGATTGCTTCTACCCACTTGGTTACATAATCAATAACTACTAAAATGTGAGTGTACTTGTGTGAAGGAGGAAAAGGACCCATATAATCAAAACCCTAGCAATCAAAAGGCTCGATGAATAAAGAATAATTCATAGGCATCTCATTTCTCCTACTAATATTACCAACTCTGCGACATTTATCACAAGATAAAACATAATTTCTAGCATCTTTAAAGAGAGTAGGCCAATAAAAACCTGATTGGAGAACCTTGTGTGCGGTCCTCTCGCCAACATATTGTCCTCCATAGGGACTATCATGACATTGCCTCAAGATATCCTTCTGCTCATGCTCTGGTATGCATCTCCTCATGATTCCATCCGCACCTTCTCTAAAAAGATGTGGGTCATCCCGAAAGTAATACGTCAAGTCGTGGAAGAATTTCTTCCTTTGCTGAAATGTTAATCCTAGAGGCAAAAACTTTGCAACAATAAAGTTGGCATAATCTGCAAACCAAGGATCGGAAGTAGATTGTACCCTCAAAACAGCTAGTTGTTCATCAGGAAAGCTATCATTGACCGAAATAGGATCATGTGGTATGTTCTCCATCCTGGAGAGTTTGGCTGCCATAGGATTGTCCACTCCCTTCCTATCAACAATCTGCAAATCAAATTCTTGAAGAAGAAGAACCATCTGATATGCCTTGGTTTGGCATCCTTCTTCTCCATAATATACTTAATAGCAACATGGTCCGTATGAATAATGACTTTTGAATCAACAATATAGGGTCTAAACTTATCACAAGAAAACACTATTGCTAAAAACTCTTTCTCAGTAGTAGCATAATTCTTTTGAGCACTATCAAGGGTTTTTCTAGCATAATGTATGACATTCAATTTCTTATCAACCTTTGTCCTAAAACAACTCCAATAGCAAAATCACTAGCATCACACATGATTTCAAAAGGCAAACTCCAATCAGGGGGTTGGACTATAGGATCGGTTATTAAAGCTTTCTTAAGAACTTCGAAGGCCTCTTTACAATCTTCATCGAACACAAAAGGAATATCCTTCAAGAGAAGATTAGTGAGGGGTCTCGAGATATTAGAAAATTCTTTAATAAATCTTCTATAGAAACCAGCATGACCGAGGAAACTATGAATACCTTTGATGTCCTTTGGATAGGGCATCCTTTCGATTGCTTCAATCTTCGCCTTGTCCACCTCGATCCCCCTTTCAGAAATCTTGTGGCCAAGAACAATTCCCTTGTTGACATGAAGGGGCACTTCTCCCAATTGAGAACCAAGTTAGTCTCCTCACATCTCTGCAAAACTATATTAAGGTTGTGGAGAAAATTGTCAAAGGAGGTTCCATAGACGGAAAAATAGACCATGAAACCTCCACAATTTCCTGACAGAAACCATGAAAGATAGCAGACATACACGTTTAAAAATTAGAAGGGGCATTGCATATACCGAAAGGCATACGTCTATAAGCATAAGTACCAAAAGGACAAGTAAAAGTGGTCTTCTCTTGATCAGCAGCGTTAACATGAATTTGAGAGAAGCCAGAATACCCATCAAGATAGAAAAAGTGAGTGTTTTTGGATAACCATTCAAGCATTTGGTCGATGAACAGCAATGGGTAGTGATCCTTCCTGGTTACTTTGTTCAACTTCCTATAATCAATACACATTCTATATCCAATAACAATTCTTTGAGGTATTAGTTCATTTTTATCATTAGGAACCACAGTCATACCTCCTTTCTTAGGAACACAATGTACTGGACTTACCCACTTACTAGTAGCTATAGGTTAGATAATACATGTGGCTAGAAGCTTGAGGACTTCGGTCGTCACCACATCTTTCATCCTCGGGTTCAATCATTATTGATGATCGACAACTGGTTTAGCATCAGGCTCAAGATTGATAGTATGTTGGCAAATAGATGGACTAATTCCCTTAAGTGTAACACCCTCAGTGTTATGGAACAGTAACATTTTTGATAATGAAGATTACTGTTTCTAATCACTATGGTTAATCATGCTTTGATCACCTTTGATCAACTCAAACTCAAAATGCCTTTTTAATGAATATTATGAAGAAGTGATGGGTAAAACTTTGTCCAAAAATTATGAAACAAATTTTGAAATATCCCTAAAAACCAATGAACCATGGTAAACCTGCATTGAGCATTTATTTCAATATCTAAATATTACAAACAATTATTAACAGTAGCAAAACAACACAAAAGGCACTATTAAAATAAACAACAATATTCAAATGAATTTCTTTAATCACCAAACTTTTTGTAGCATTGCT
The DNA here is from genome assembly GCA_950022295.1 of Bromus sterilis. Lineage (NCBI taxonomy): Eukaryota > Viridiplantae > Streptophyta > Magnoliopsida > Poales > Poaceae > Bromus > Bromus sterilis. The sequence continues at coordinate 211,687,364 of OX465598.1, read as the reverse complement.
ACATATGGCAATACAAATAATGGAGCAAGTTACAAGTTTTACAAAAATGCTTAGGCAACTAAACAAAATGAAAACAGAAAATAAAATACAGAAAAGGAATAAAAATGAAAAGAACCTAATCTACCCCATGGGAGAAGCCCACCACCTGCTTCCCCCTGGGCCAACCGGCCCATCTCAGCCCACCCCGCCCCCTTCTTCTTCCAACCGTACAGGGAGGGGCGTGGTGCACATCCGGGAGGCCACGGCCGCGGCCATCGCCGTGGCAGCCATCCACGGTGACCCCAGCGTGGATAATAGCCAACCGGCCGCCCCCTTGCACCCCAACCCTAACCCTAGACCACTAGATCAAATCCCCACCCACCCCATCGTCTCGCTCTCGTCGGGGAAGAAATCCACCGAAGCCGCCGTCGCACCCGTCGCGCCCTCGCGCGGCCAATGGCCACCGTAGCCTTCCGCACCGTCTCCAGGGGCTTCCTCGACAACGTCCTCTTCACCCGGAGCAGCGAATCGAACGCGGGGAGGTCTACACCGAGCACATCGAGCCGTTCCCTTTCCGCGCCGCCGCCGGAGTTGCAGGAGAATTCCGGCCATACCCTGCGCTACTAAACTCCCGCCGGCCTCCTTGTACCTCACGGTGAGCTCACGCAGCTTCCCGTACTCCCAGCGCTCGCATCCGTGTAATGCACCGCCGTGTCCACCTCGTTCGTACTCCGGCCGCCGCCCGCCTCGACGTAGCTGTGACCATGGTCCGTTCTAGCTCGCGCACGTAGCACCAATCGACGCAGCGCACCGCGCAGTTTCCGTAGGATCTAGCGGCACGCAAAATGGCACCCTATGTCGAATGTTTCCTCCTCGCCGGTTTGCTGGCCGCCGCCACGCTCATCGCCGTCGCTGCTCCGGTGAACTTTCGACCGAGTCGTCGCCACCACTCGACGCGGCGCATCCCCAGAAACCCAATGGAGCAAACGGCGTCGCGAATGGCGCATCGTCCGCAGCGCACGGCCATCGCCGGAGACACTGCCGTCGCCGGCGAACTCACAGTGACACTGCCTGGTGGGCCCCGCCCTGACAGTGGGGTGGTTAGCAACTAACCCCCCTCTTGCCAATGACCTGTGGGCCCCCGCACCTGATTAATCATCTCAGATTAGTATAACTGGAATTAGCACGGGACTCTATGACATGTGGGCCCTAGGCCATTTTTTTAAATTAATAAAACTGTTAGTTGTCTCTCACTGACAACTGGGTCCCACCTGTAAGGAATTAAGTTAAAATAAATAAAAATGCTAATAGTCTATGACATGTGGGTCTACTGGATTATTTAAATTTAGGTAAATCATTTTTATTAATTTAGAGGCTGACCAGTGGGACCCACTGGTCAGGTTTGACCAGTCAACTCTCTGTGGATAATGTTGCATTTAATTAATAAATTAAATTCAGAAAATCTTTTAAAATGATTAAAACTTTGAATTTAAATATCTTTTAAACCGTAAGTCAGATTCAAAAACTTTATACATCAAAATTGATCAGAAAAATATAACGAATACGGATACGGTATCCGTATACCCACCACACCCCTCTAACACAACGAACATCGACACCCCCCCTCCGGGCCGTCTGTCCGATGATTTGTCCGGTACTGATAAAGTATCCGGATGAATTTATTCCGAACACGAATGTTGTTCGGAATAGATCAACTAACCCGGATACACAACCCACACGTGTGTCGGATTTCCACGACACCCCCGGCTTGATCTTTCCCCCTCCGTACACCCTGTCCGGTGATCACCCGGAGCTGGTATTTCATCCACGGATGAATTCCTGCTCCGAGCCTCGAGTATTATACCACGTTAGATCATCAATAGCTCTTCATCTGTCATGTCATGTACTGTTTGCTATGATTGCTTTATATTTACTGTTTCTTCCCCCCTTTAATCTCCGATAGACCCCGCTGCTACCGTCGACTACACCGCTGCTGGGTACGACTACTACGTCGATGACCCTGCCTCTACAGTCGAGCTTCCGGGCAAGCAGAGCCATTCTCTTCCTTAGATATCGCCTATCTTTCCGTACATTTCTTGCACTAGGCATTGTTACTACTGCTGCTACGATTACAATCCTATTCAACTGCATAGCATGTTTTTGTCGCCCCTTGATGTACCTTTCCTTTATCCTATGCTGCCTATTATTACTTATGCATTATTCAGCAGTGAGCCCTGCGCATTGTTAGCTAGGATTAGTTAGCGGGCCGTGACCACTCAGGGGAGTGAACACGGATACAATATTTTCAACTGCACAGGTACGGTACAATGCAGACACCGCCTAAGGCCCCCTAGCTCGGCTCTGCCGAGTCACCCTCCAGTGTGAGCTATCAAGGAGTAATCCTTGTACTCCACTCGTTGATTACTCTGTATAGCCCCTCTAGGTACCTGAGCAACAGTTGTCCTTAAAGGTAAGAAAGTCGGGCGACCCAACGGTGCCCGCGAGAGGTATATTGTCGGGAACGACAGGGAGGGTACGACCGACGTTACTGGCGTGCTTGGCCCCTGCTCGTATCTCGCGAGAGTTACCAAACAACGAAAAGTCGAGCTCTACCAAGAGCAAACGCGAGACAAGGGAAGGAGATGGTTCACCTTGTTGGTAACCGCAGTGACTTGGTGGGACGACAGGGCAGGCACCGATGTACTGGTGGATCTGACTGATGTCGTTGACGCGGGTCGGTTAAGTCGAGGCAACGAGAATGGTTGTCACGCAGGATAATTAAAATGCTAAATGGTTCGGCGGATGTCTTGAGTAGCCTTTTGGCTTGTACGCACTACCTACACGTGGGACGAGGAGTGTGGACTCCCCTGCATCGTAGTCTCGTTCGAGGGTCTTCAGACGTCAGCAGTATCGCGGGTTGAATGCCTGGAAGTGGTGTTGTCTTCTCTTGCTCGAGCGGTGTATTTGTATTTGCTTTGATTTTTCTTCACCGGCCAGTCACGCACCGTGCAGGAGTACGTTCGGGTTAGGGTCCAAAGCCCGGCGTACATAGGATATAGTCTGGCGGATGACCTCTCTGTTGATTGCCGAAGGATGGGCTACTTTATGTCAGATAGCTTTGGTGGAGCGTTCCCTAACAAGGTTCCCGCCACCCTGGAGATCCGAGCGTCGTAGAGTCACGCCAGTGCACCCCTGCAGGGAAGATTAATCTATTCGAATAGCCGTGTCCACGGTAACAGGATGCTTTATGCTGAAGCTGGATCTTACCACTAGAAACTACTACTATTAAACTGTATGGTTCCGGGTCTTCTTCCTCGCAGGGAGTCGAGGAAGGGAACTCAGAGGCATTATTATTATTAATTATTACAACTTACTATTATACAATGCTGCAGCAACTTCTGCTGCATTGTTATTACATTTCTGCTATTGAACTGTTGGTTGTTTCTCTTCTCATGCTGCAAGATATCGTCAGAAGATGCTAGTCTTCGATAGGCCTAGCTTCTTACCCTTATTCTGATTTCTATCTTGCAGTCCACTATATACAGCCTCCCCTTTCCATTTGATACAATGCATAATGCTTAGTAGCGGACGTAAGACTCGCGGGTATGCTAGATACTCACCTTTGCTTTATTTCCCCCTTTATGTTTTGCCTGATCGGCCACTGCAGTCGACGTTGGAGCCCAGGAGCAGGAGTACCCCGGAGGCGGATACTACTACGTCGAGACCCCCGCTGACCAGGACCAGGAGTAGTTTCGCAGGCTCCCAGGCAGAAGGCCTTGCCTTTTTGATCTGTATCTCTGATGTTATTTGTGCTAGCCTTCTTAAGGAAAAACTTGACTAACTATGTCTGTACTCAGATATTATGGCTTGTATAACTTATGTATTCGGATCCGCGCGACCTCCCCTTTATTGTAACATATTGGTTTATCCTTTTGTGTTTAGTGTTGTGCTATGATATTCTCACCGTGGCACCCTAATCTCAGCCGTGTACCCTGCGTGTATGATTATTGTACACGGCTTGATTTTGGGGGCGTCACAAGTTGGTATCAGAGCAGACTGCCTGTAGGAAGCCACCCAACCACTACCTGGTCGAAGTTGAGTCTAGACTTTGAAAAACTATTTTGCTAACTTAATGTTTGGCTTACGGGCCCACATCGATGTCACTACGTGTGATATCTATGGTATTAGGATCCTTTTCTCCTTACCTATGCTCTGGGAATCTGCTCTCTTATCTTTGCTGGTAAGTTTTACAAACTCTGACATTAGGATCACGTTCTCTTGATTCCACCCGGTGTTTTGGTGCTTCCCCAATTATTGAGTCGTGTCGCAGGAGTTCTACCCCAGGTCCCGGACCGCGGATCCCATTCTCATTCTGGGCAGGCCGCGCGTCCTCTGGCATTAACTCCTATGGCCAACAGTTTTCTTGCGGCGTGATTGACATAGTGGAATCTATGTCGCGTCGTGTAATCCTTACCGCGGTCTGCGCGCCGCCTAGTGTGTCCTTTTTCCTTAATTTCTACGACGTTACGCTGCCTGATTTTCGATTGATTATATGTGTGGATGTGTATGTCTTATATGACTACTCCTATATATCCGTGCCTCCTCTTTGTTGTCGTTTTACCTCTTACTCGTTTCCGGCATGTCGTTAAAATTCTCATCGCTGAAATACCCCTGTTAAATTCTAGCAGGATGGCTGGTCGTGGTGGTCGTGGTCGTGGTCGTGGTGCCAACGATCCACCTCCGCCGCCGGACTACATGGCCGCGATGGTGCAGCAGTTTTAGATGAACCAAGTGTTTATGCAAGGAGTCATAGATCAGCTCCAGAACCAGAATCAGAACCAGAACCAGCACCAGAACCAACCGCCTGTGGTTACCCTGCGGGATTTAATGCGTCTCAATCCCCCTCTCTTCCACCAACCTGAACAGCCGCTGGATGCCGATGATTGGCTTCGTGACATCACTCGACAGCTGGAGTTCGCTAATGTGAGCGCTGCTGATTACGTCAACTTTGCGTCCTATTTCCTGCGTGGCCCCGCTGCTCAGTGGTGGGACACCTACAAGGGCTCGCTAGTAGAAGGGACTGTCGTCACCTGGAATGACTTCAAGACTACCTTCCGTGCTCATTATGTCCCCTAGGCGATTATGAACCGTATGAAGGCCGAGTTCCGCAACCTCGTTCAGGGCAACAAAACTGTCGAGGCATATCAGAGGGAATTCCTCCGCCTCTCCCGCTATGCTGCAAGTGACCTCCCCAATGATGCAAGTAGGCAAGAGAAGTTCCGTGATGGACTCAACGCAGATCTCCAGCTGGCACTGGCTTTGCACGTCTTCCCCGACTTCGCCACCATGGTGAACCATACTATCACTCTCGAAACCGCTCAGGCTAAGTTCAGGGGTTCGCCGAAGCGCCCCCGTGATGCTGGCTCATCTACGGGCACAACACAGAAGCAACGCGTTTGGCTTCCACATAGTGTGTATCGTCCACCTGCCCCTGCACCAAGGCCGTCGTATGTTGCACCTGGTCTGCCTCCGCCCCCGCCGATACAGCCGAAGACTGAGATTGCCCCCCTCCGTCCTCAAGATGGCCTGTGCTTCAAGTGCCATCAGCCAGGTCACTTTTTAGAGACTGCCCCCAGCGACAGAATCAACTGGTAGTTCACCCTGCTGGCCGTGGAAATGGCCGTGGCCACAACAGGACCCCCAACAGACATGCTTAAAACATTAATGTTGAAGAAGCTCAGGAGCAACCTGCTACCGTGATGGGTACCCTTCTTGTTAATTCAGTACATGCTACTGTTTTATTTGATACAGGAGCATCGCATTCATTCATGTCGGAAGCATTTGCATTGTCGCATAACTTCACGGTAGAAAAGATGGATCCACCGATGGTTGTCCGCACTCTGATAGGCCATTGCCACACCTCCAAGATAGTGCCCAAAACCATCATTGAAATTGAAGGAATTAAGTTCCTTGCTTCTCCCATCCTCCTGAAGTCTTCCACCATAGACCTCATTCTGGGCATGGATTGGTTGAAAGTCCACGATGTCGCACTGTATTGTGGCACCAGTTCTGTCCAACTTTTTCACCCCTCTGGCGAGATTGTTAACCACACCACCCGGATTACCCAAGATGCGGAAACGCAGATCTATATGATGAATACTCTGAATATCTCACCTCTTGACGGGATTGAGAACGTTCCAGTTGTTCGTGATTTTCCCGACGTCTTCCCAAAAGAACTTGTCACAACCCCAATTTAGGCAAGTGCTAGGGTTTGAATTCCCTTTGCATCATGTAAAAAAAATTCAAAGAGAAAATCAAAAATGGGGAAAAGAAAAGCCCTGAGAAATTAATTCAAATGGCCAGATAAAAATCTTTTTCCAAAAATCATTTGAGTGTTTGGAAAATTCCTAGAAATGATGGTAATCATTTTAAAAGTGGTTTGGGGATTTTCCCATGCCCATGGAATATTCAAAAATTCAAAAGGTGCATTGGAAATTAAATTAAACTCCAATTTGAATTTAAATTCAAATTTTTTGAATTTCAAAAGTCACCAAAACTTATGAGTGGCTAGCTATATATGTTATAAGCCCACATAAAAGTTTTCTTGATTTTTAAAAATGCCCTACTATTTTTTTTGGGGCAGAACAAATTAACAGAAAATAAATTTTCAAAAAGAAAAAGGGGGGAAACCCCCCACTTACCTTTCCTGGCCACTTGGCCCATTTGGCTCAGAAGAGGCCCAGCCCAGGGGGGGCAGGACCGTCTTCCACCTCTGCCAGGAGGAGGGACGGCCGAGCCGTGCACCTTGCATGGCCGCCACCTCCCCCCTGTCCACGGAGGTGCTTCCCCTCACCCCTATCCCCTCCGCAGAGATGCGTGGGCACCTCCCCTTCTTTCTCCCCCTCCCCAGGCTCTTCTCCCCTTCGTCCTCGGTGGTTTCTGCAGGAGCCCGAGAACGGCCGGAGCGCATCGTCGAGCGCCGCCATGGCCAGAGGCCCCCCCACGCCTCCCCAGCTTGTCCTTCCTCCTTGCAGAGGTCGTCTTCATCGCCGAGAGCCATCAATTCCACCCGAGGAGCCCCGTGGACGACGCCGGCATCGATTTTCCCCGCCACGGCCGTTCCCCTCCGGCGAGCAATTTCTCCCCTTCCGCAGCCTCCTCGGCGTCCTCGTCGACGTCATCAACATCAGGGTGAGCATCCCCGTCGATTCCCCCTCTCCAAGCCTCCTCCCGTGCCTCCAATCGCCACTGGCCTTCCTCTGTTGCTCCGGCCGCCGCAAGTGCCATCGAAACCGTGGTCCGGAACCTTCCCGTGAGCCCCGATTGGTGCCAGCAGAAGCAGCCGAGCACGGGCTACACCCCAGTGCTCCCCTTTCTCTCTCCCGTGCCCTCTAGCCCGATTCCGGCGAAGTCCGGCGGCTATAGTGTCGACGCCGGCGAGCCCCGCCATTAGGACTAAACTAAACACCCTAACCCACCCCGCAGAGTCTATGACAGTGGGCCCCAGTCCCTCTAATTAAAAACAGTTTAAAATAAACCACGGGATTAATCCCAGAGCCACTGACATCATGGCCCCACGAGTCAGCCCCCTGCTGACGTCATGTTGAGGCAAGGCTGATGCAGTAATTAGAAAAGAATTAAAAGAATAAAAGAAAACAGAGAAAAATCCAGAAAATTAGCTAAACTTTGAAAAATCATAGAAAATTCATATGAACTCCAATTTGGACAAATAATATATGAAAAATGATCAGCATAAAATTCTCTATCCAAATATGCAACTTTCAACCATGTTTGGGTTGATATTAAAATGGGACCAGTAGCTTTTGCTATTTGGTTTAAATGGAATAAATTCAAATTTAAATCAAATGCTAATTCAATTTGAACCATTGCAATACACCACATCTCACTTGTACTTCAGAAGCATACCACACACATGATCACATGGTTTACAATGACCAAACATTAGCAAATGCAAGATGACCTAATTTGAATAACATTTGGAGTTTGAGTTTGAATTAACTTTTCCAATCAACTTCAATTAACATGTGGCAATTTGAACCTAGATCACACCAATACCTTTCACATCATGTGACAACCTAAACATGTGCTTGTGCATTCTATTACATTGTTGCCCCCCCCCTTTGTTGATGATTGTGCCGATAACAGAGCCTCCGAGACGGTGATCACCCCCGACGAAGAAGAAGATCGGTAAACCCCGTGTATCGTCAGAAAGGCAAGCAAACCCCATTGATCATGTCTATAAAATCCCAATTCCCTCTCAGTCTCGCTTATGCATGTTTAGGAGATCACTTTGTATCGATTCTACCGCATAGTTGAACCCATATCCGATGCATGACCTATCATCTTGTCACAGTAGTAAGCAAACCACAATCCTAGCTGACATAGGAGTTGATTGATATCATGAAGCCCCTGCAACTGTTACAGCTTATTGCATGCTTAGTATTACATGAGGTTGCTTTTGATGTGAGTCGGATGATGATGAACATGGTGTTGATGAAAGTGAAACTGTGTCGGTGAATCCACCCTAATACAAGGTGAACGATGAGAGGTTGTGTAGGAGTACACAGTGGGTTGTCTCGTTGAACACTGCCCTAGGCCCCGAGTTCCTGTTTTGTGATCCAAGACAAAGAGTATGACCACATGTAGGGTTTTATGGGAGCCCCGTTTGGCCTCTTTACATACCCGATCCGGTCCAGGAGTCACAATAGATTCGGGCTTTCCATTTGGCATATGCATAGAAAAAGTATGAAGAAAAGGTTGCATCATCCTAGATATGTGGGTGGACTTGTGAGGCAGTGAAACCATCTGGCAGAGGTGGCGTCTCGGTCCATTACATTATCTGAGTCCGTTTCGTGGAACCGGCCGGACTCTCGAGCGGTGCCAAACTCAGGTAGTCGACTCCTGGATTAGAGAAGGTGATGTGAGGTTAGTGCCTTGGTTTCATCCACGTCCGACATCCGCTTGAAGGATGACAAGAACGAGGCGATAAGTGATGACACGCGTGTGAAGATGTACACCCCTGCAGGGTTAATGAACTATTCGAATAGCCGTGTCCGCGGTTATGGACTACTTGGAAACCTCTACTTGATCATAGATAACTCGAATGGATACTTATAGAATCCGCAAGATAAGCGTGAGTGCTATGGTGTGCTTCTTAGTGGGGAAGTCGAGGAAGTAACCATAGTGGTGTATTGGTTGGAGATGTAGTGGACTCGTGTACGCTTCTTATCTCAAGTCTGGTACTCGTAGTACAGGATTAGCCAAGTCAAAGCTGGCACTTCTGCATGTTGAACCCCACCTCCCTTTACCTTGATACTTGAGCATGAGTAGTGTAGTTCTGATGTAAGTCTTGCTGAGTACGATTTTGTACTCACGTTTGCTTATTCTATGTTTTAGATAAGAAACCGGACCCCGATGGAGTCACCTTCGTGAAGATCGACGTTGACTAAGTTAGCATAGTCCCAGACAGCAGTCTGGTCCCTCGTGGAAGGGCATGTTTGTTTACAAGGCTTCTCTAAGCCATTTGTCAAACTTGTCTGTACTCAGACCTAATTTGCTTCCGTTGTATGATGTAATGTTGATCACAGATATGTGATCTTTGTATGATCTATGTGTATTTCAATAAAGAGTACTTTGTAGAGTTATGTGATGATACTTGTTGTTCATACTAGGCATGTGTGCTGCGTGTATGTTTATAACATGCATGTCTTAGTATGGGTTTTCGAGACCTTAGTTGTGATCTGGCTGGCGGTCTTTTATACACCAAGTGGCCCTTAGATGTGCGCAGCTTGGGGCATCGCGATGCGGTTGCTCATGACTCTATCACGTGCACACTTTGTTGTATGATCGAGCCCGCCCTAGACCCTGACTAAGTGATCGGGCTGGAGTAAGTCTATGTAAGAGTTAGGATCCAATCGATAACTTGGTTGAGGCGACTTGTCTATGAGTATGGGATTCACCACCCATAAGCATTTAGACTTGTGAGCGGACGATGAGGACCCATCTCAGTTGATCATTCGGCCTGAATGGGATGCCCCTCACGTTCGATGCTTACCGAGAACGTTCTGTGCTTGGCCTTGTCTGCTTAGACAAGTGGGTATGGTTCTCGGCTCTCCATGTGATTGTATCGTGACTGGAATTACATACGCTAACCCCGGGTCCCGACAGAATTCCCGGGAATACCCCCGATCCGAGAGGTGGAATTCGTCATCGACCTGAAGCCTGGCACCGTCCCTATTGCCAAGCGTCCCTATAAGATGCCACCTCACCACCTCCTTGAACTGAAGAAGGAGATCGACGAAGCACTTCACAAAGGATTCATTCGCCCCAGTTCCTCTTCTTGGGGAGCACCTTCGCTCTTTGTCAAGAAGAGCGATGGAACAAATCGTTTGGTCCAAGATTACCGACCCATCAACCAAGCCACCATCCAGAACAAATACCCACTTCTCCGGATCAACGATCTGTATGATCAACTTGCTAGATCCATGGTGTTTTCGAAACTCGACTTGAGGTTGGGTTACCATCAGATCCGAGTCCGTGAAGAGGACATTCTGAAGACCGCTTTCATTACTCGCTATGGTTCATACGATTACACTGTCATGTCCTTTGGCTTGACGAATGCTCCAGCCACTTTCTCCCGATTGATGAACTATATATTCATGGAATACCTCGACAAGTTTGTTGTTGTTTATCTGGATGATATCTTAATATACTCCAAGAATAAAGAGGAGCATGCTGAACATCTTCGTCTTATACTGGAGAAGCTTCGAGAACACAAAATCTACGCTAAGTATTCTAAGTGCGAGTTCTGGCTTCCTGAAGTGACCTACCTTGGTCACGTGATTTCCAAGGATGGCATTGCCGTCAACCCAGAACGTATCCAGGCTATTCTTGACTGGACTCCCCCCAAGACTGTCAAGCAAGTCAGAAGTTTCCTCGGACTCGCCAGCTATTGCCGCCGTTTCGTCGAGAACTTCTCCAAGATTGCCAGGCCTATGACTAACCTGCTTCACAAAGGCGTCAAGTTTGAGTGGACAGATAAATGTCAGGAAAGTTTCCAAGCCCTCAAGGACAAGCTCACTTCCCCCCCAGTGCTTGCTCCGCCTGATACCCAGAAGGACTTCGTGATATATTGTGACGCATCTCGTCAAGGATTAGGCTGTGTCCTAATGCAAGAGCGCAAACTGATTTCTTATGGCTCTCGTCAATTGCGTGCTCACGAAGATAAGTATCCAACACATGATCTTGAATTGGCAGCGGTCATTTATGCATTGAAGTTGTGGCGACATTACCTCGTCGGTAACCGTTGTGAGATCTACACCGACCACCAAAGCCTGAAGTACCTATTCACTCAACCAGACCTGAATCTCCGCCAGCAGAGATGGCTCGAGACAATAGCCGACTACAACATGGGAATTTCTTACACCCCTGGCAAAGCTAATGTGGTGGTTGATGCCCTCAGCCGCAAAGCCTACTATAGTGAACTTGAAGTTCAAGTACAACAACCACTTCTGTATGAAGAGCTCCGCAAGCTGAACATCGAAATTGTTCCGCGGGGATATGTGAACTCCCTGGTGGTCAAACCAGACCTCGACACCCGCATCAAGACGGTACAACATTATGACTCTGACATTTGGAAGATTAAGCGGCGTGTCGCCTGCGGAGAGCCCTCATTCTTCACTATTGATGCAAATGATGATAATGCGGTGTACTTCAAGGGTCGTTTAGTGGTTCCGGTAGCCAAGGCAAACCTGAATTACGCCCCTGATGTCATGAAAGAAGCTCATGATACACCTTTGTCGATCCACCCTGGTAGTACCAAGATGTACCAAGACATTCGTCAGCGGTACTGGTGGTCTAACATGAAGCAAGACATTGCTCGTTATGTTGAAGAGTCTGACGTTTGTCGTCGCGTCAAGGCAGAACACCAAAGACCTGCTGGAACTCTGCAACCACTTTCTATTCCTGAATGGAAGTGGGACAAGATCGAGATGGACTTCGTCACTGGTTTTCCCAGACCGCAGAAAGGACACGATGCTATCTTTGTTGTCATCGACCGCTTCTCCAAGGTTGCCCACTTTCTTCCAGTCACGGAGACGATCTCTGCTAGTCAGTTAGCAGACTTGTATGTTTCCAGAATTGTGTCCCTCCATTGCATTCCGTTGGAGATCAGTTCTGACCGAGGCAGCATTTTCACCTCAAGGTGTTGGGATAGTTTCCAAGAAGCTATGGGCACTCACTTGAATTTCAGCACCGCTTATCACCCCCAGTCGCAAGGACAAGTCGAACGAGTTAATCAAGTGCTTGAAGATATGCTTCGAGCTTGTGTCATCTCATTCGGTAAGAAATGGGAGGAATCTCTTCCATTTGCTGAATTCTCGTATAACAATAGCTATCAAGCTAGTCTGAAGATGGCACCCTTTGAAGTTCTCTATGGACGTAAGTGTCGAACCCCTCTGAATTGGTCAGAAACTGGAGAATGAACTCTCTTTGGTCCGGACATCATACAGCATGCTGAAGATCAGGTTCGCGTTATTCGTGAACACTTGAAAGCTGCTCAGTCCCGCCAGAAAAGCAACTATGACCGCAAGCACAAGGAAATGGTCTATCAACCCGGCGAATACGCGTACCTCCGTGTCACTCCCATGAGGGGCACTCATCGTTTCGGGATCAAAGGAAAGTTAGCTCCTCGCTACATTGGCCCGTTCTGTATTATTTCCCGAAGTGGACCAGTGGAATACCGATTGGAATTGCCGCCGAACCTCTCCCAAGTCCACGATGTCTTCCACGTGTCCCAACTCCGACGCTGCTTCAAGGACCCTATTCGAGAAGTGGAACATGATATGATTGAGCTGCAGCAGGACTTGACTTATCAAGAACATCCGAGCCGCATTCTCGATCAGTCTGAACGCAAAACCCGCAACAAGACAACCAAGTTCTTCAAAGTTCAGTGGTCGAATCATTCTGAAGATGAAGCCACTTGGGAGCGCGAAGATCGTCTTCGTGAGGAATAACCCGATCTTTTCCCCTCTACCGCATAGATTCTCGGGACGAGAATTCTTGTAGTGGGGGAGATATGTAACACCCTCAGTGTTATGGAACAGTAACACTTTTGATAATGAAGATTACTGTTGCTAATCACTATGGCTAATCATGCTTTGATCACCTTGGATCAACTCAAACTCAAAATGCCATTTTAATGAATATTAAAAATAAGTGATGGCTAAAACTTTGTCCAAAAATTATCAAACAAATTTTGAAATATCCCTAAAAACCAATGAACCATGGTAAACCTGCATTGAGCATTTATTGCAATATCTAAATATTGCAAACAATTATTAACAGTAGAAAAACAACACAAAAGGCCCTATTAAAATAAGCAACAATATTCAAATGAATTTCTTTAATCACCAAACTTTTTGTAGCATTGCTACATATGGCAATACAAATAATGGAGCAAGTTACAAGTTTTACAAAAATGCTTAGGCAACTAAACAAAATGAAAACAGAAAAGAAAATACAGAAAAGGAATAAAAATGAAAATAACCTAATCTACCCCATGGGCGAAGCCCACCCCCTACTTCCCCCTGGGCCAACCGGCCCACCTCAGCCCACCCCGCCCCCTTCTTCTTCCTACCGTACAGGGAGGGGCGTGGCGCACATCCGGGAGGCCACGGCCGCGGCCATCTCCATGGCAGCCATCCACAGTGACCCCAACGTGGATAATAGCCAACCGGCCGCCCCCTTGCACCCCAACCCTAACCCTAGACCACTAGATCAAATCCCCACCCACCCCATCGTCTCGCTCTCGTCGGGGAAGAACTCCACCGAAGCCACCGTCGCAGTCGTCGCGCCCTCGCGCGGCCAACGGCCACCGTAGCCTGCCGCACCGTGTCCAGGGGCTTCCTCGACGACGTCCTCTTCACCCGGAGCAGCGAATCGAACGCGGGGAGGTCTACACCGAGCACATCAAGCCGTTCCCTTTCCGCGCCGCCGCCGGAGTTGCAGGAGAATTTCGGCCAGACCCTGCGCTACTAAACTCCCGCCGGCCTCCTTGTGCCTCACGGTGAGCTCACGCAGCTTCCCGTACTCCCAGCGCTCGCATCAGTGTACTGCACCGCCGTGTCCACCTCGTTTGTACTCCGGCCGCCGCCCGCCTCGACGTAGCTGTGACCATGGTCTGTTCTAGCTCGCGCACGTAGCACCAATCGACGCAGCGCACTGCACAGTTTCCGTAGGATCTAGCAGCACGCAAAATGGCACCCTAAGTCGAATGTTTCCTCCTCGCCGGTTTGTTGGCCGCCGCCACGCTCATCGCCGTCGCTGCTCCGGCGAACTTCCGGCCGAGTCATCGCCACCACTCGACGCGGCGCATCCCCAGAAACCCAATGGAGCAAACGGCGTCGCGAATGGTGCGTCGTCCGCAGCGCACGGCCATCGCCGGAGACACCGCCGTCGCCGGCGAACTCACAGTGACACTTCCCGGTGGGCCCCGCCCTGACAGTCGGGTGGTTAGCAACTAACCCCCCCCCTCTTGCCAATGACCTGTGGGCCCCCGCACCTGATTAATCATCTCAGATTAGTATAACTGGAATTAGCACTGGAGTCTATGACATGTGGGCCCTAGGCCATTTGTTTAAATTAATAAAACTGTTAGTTGTCTCTCACTGACAACTGGGTCCCACCTATAAGGAATTAAGTTAAAATAAATAAAAATGCTAATAGTCTATGACATGTGGGTCTACTGGATTATTTAAATTTAGTTAAATCATTTTTATTAATTTAGAGGCTGACCAGTGGGACCCACTGGTCAGGTTTGACCAGTCAACTCTCTGTGGATAATGTTGCATTTAATTAATAAATTAAATTCAGAAAATCTTTTAAAATGATTAAAACTTTGAATTTAAATATCTTTTAAACCGTAAGTCAGATTCAAAAACTTTATACATCAAAATTGATCAGAAAAATATAACGAATACGGATACGGTATCCTTATACCCACCACACCCCTCTAACACAACGAACATCGACACCCCCCCTCCGGGTCGTCTGTCCGATGATTTGTCCGGTACTGATAAAGTATCCGGATGAATTTATTCCGAACACGAATGTTGTTCGGAATAGATCAACTAACCCGGATACACAACCCACACGTGTGTCGGACGTCCACGACACCCCCGGCTTGATCTTTCCCCCTCCGGACACCCTGTCCGGTGATCACCC
Organism: Bromus sterilis; assembly: GCA_950022295.1. Classification (NCBI taxonomy): domain Eukaryota; kingdom Viridiplantae; phylum Streptophyta; class Magnoliopsida; order Poales; family Poaceae; genus Bromus; species Bromus sterilis. The sequence continues at coordinate 211,672,142 of OX465598.1, read as the reverse complement.
GGAGCTGGTATTTCATCCACGGGTGAATTCCCGCTCCGAGCCTCGAGTATTATACCACGTTAGATCATCGATAGCTCTTCATCTGTCATGTCATGTATTGTTTGCTATGCTTGCTTTATATTTACTGTTTCTTCCCCCCTTTAATCTCCGATAGACCCGGATGCTACCGCCGACTACACCGCTGCTGGGTACGACTACTACGTCGACGACCCAACCTCCACAGTCGAGCTTCCAGGCAAGCAGAGCCATTCTCTTCCCCAGATATCGCCTATATTTCCGTACATTTCTTGCACTAGGCATTGTTACTACTGCTGCTACGATTACAATCCTATTCAACTGCATAGCATGTTTTTGTTGCCCCTTGATGTACCTTTCCTTTATCCTATGCTGCCTATTATTACTTATGCATTATTCAGCAGTGAGCCCTGCGCATTGTTAGCTAGGATTAGTTAGCGGGCCGTGACCACTCAGGGGAGTGAACACGGATACAATATTTACAACTGCACAGGTACGGTACAATGCAGACACCGCCTAAGGCCCCCTAGCTCGGCTCTGCCGAGTCACCCTCAAGTGTGAGCTATCAAGGAGTAATCCTTGTACTCCACTCGTTGATGACTCTGTATAGCCGCTCTAGGTACCTGAGCAACGGTTGTCCTTAAAGGTAAGAAAGTCGGGCGACCCAACGGTTCCCGCGAGAGGTATATTGTCGGGAACGACAGGGAGGGTACGACCGACGTTACTGGCGTGCTTGGCCCCTGCTCGTATCTCGCGAGAGTTACCAAACAACGAAAAGTCGAGCTCTACCAAGAGCAAACGTGAGACAAGGTAAGGAGATGGTTCACCTTGTTGGTAACTGCAGTGACTTGGTGGGACGACAGGGCAGGCACCGATGTACTGCTGGATCTGACTGCTGTCGTTGACCGCGGGTCGGTTAAGTCGAGGCAACGATAACGGTTGTCACGCAGGTTAATTAAAATGCTAAATGGTTCGGCGGATGTCTTGAGTAGCCTTTTGGCTTGTACGCACTACCTACACGTGGGACGAGGAGTGTGGGCTCCCCTGCATCGTAGTCTCGTTCGAGGGTCTTCAGACGTCAGCAGTATCGCGGGCTGATTTCCGGGAAGTGGTGTTGTCTTCTCTTGCTCGAACGGTGTATTTGTATTTGCTTTGATTTTGCTTCACCGGCCAGTCACGCACTGTGCAGGAGTATGTTCGGTTTAGGGTCCAAAGCCCGGTGTACATAGGATATAGTCCGGCGGATGACCTCTCTGTTGATTGCCGAAGGATGGGCTACTTTGTGTCGGATAGCTTTGGTGGAGCGTTCCCTAACAAGGTTCCCGCCACCCTGGAGATCCGAGCGTCATAGAGTCACGCCAGTGCACCCCTGCAGGGAAGATTAATCTATTCGAATAGCCGTGTCCACGTTAACAGGATGCTTTATGTTGAAGCTGGATCTTACCACTAGAAATTACTACTATTAAACTGTATGGTTCCGGGTCTTCTTCCTCGCAGGGAGTCGAGGAAGGGAACTCGAAGGCATTATTATTATTAATTATTACAACTTAATATTATACAATGCTGCAGCAACTTCTGCTGCATTGTTATTACATTTCTGCTATTGAACTGTTGGTTGTTTCTCTTCTCATGCTGCAAGACATCGTCAGAAGATGCTAGTCTTTGATAGGCCTAGCTTCTTACCCTTATTCTGATTTCTATCTTGCAGTCCACTATATACAGCCTCCCCTTTCCTTTTGATACAATGCATAATGCTTAGTAGCGGACGTAAGACTCGCGGATATGCTAGATACTCACCTTTGCTTTATTTCCCCTTTATGTTTTGCCTGATCGGCCGCTGCAGTCGACGTTGGAGCCCAGGAGCAAGAGTACCCCGGAGGCGGATACTAATACGTCGAGACCCCCGCTGACCAAGACCAGGAGTAGTTTCGGAGGCTCCCAGGCAGGAGGCCTTGCCTTTTCGATCTGTATCTCTGATGTTATTTGTGCTAGCCTTCTTAAGGCAAAACTTGACTAACTATGTCTGTACTCAGATATTATGGCTTGTATAACTTATGTATTCGGGTCCGCGCGACCTCCCCTTTATTGCAACATATTGGTTTATCCTTTTGTGTTTAGAGTTGTGCTGTGATATTCTCACCGTGGCACCCTAATCTCAGCCGTGTACCCTGCGTGTATGATTACTGTACACGTCTTGATTTTGGGGGCGTCACAATCATCAAGGGTATAGCCAATAGCACCTCGATGTTTACGAAGGGTTTCCAATAATCACTCTTCTTCATATCCTGAAAGGTTAGCGTTGACAATAACATGATATACGTTCTTTTCATCTAAATAAGCATACTTGAGCGTATCGGGAAGAGGTTTTAGATCAAACACCGGGTCTTCCTTCGGTTGTGATAGAATTCCTAAAGATTCAACCGGAAGGTTGTGCTTCAGGATAGCAGGTTGTGTCAAGAATATGTCATCTAGTTCGTTCCTTTCCTGCATATGAATGTCCTTCTTGTGGTCCTCCATGTATTGCTGCAAAGGATCGTTAGGAGGAATATCAATAGAAGCAATTTCCTCAATAATTGTATCATTACTAGGAAAATCAGTACCACGAGTTTTCTTGGAAAATCTAGAAAAGTTAAATTCATATGGATCACAATTGAAATCAACAAATACCTTACCTTTCCTGCAATCTATAATAGCTCCACAAGTCTTGAGAAAAGGTCTACCAAAGATAATAGGGCAAACACTATCTTTCATTGAACCAAGTACTAGAAAGTTGGTAGGATATTTTACCTTTCCACATAGGACTTCAACATCTCTCACAATTCCAATAGGAGAGATAGTTTATTTATTTGCAAGATGAATAGTGACATCAAGGTCTTCAATTTCAGAGGAGAGATCGCGAAAAATGGTTCCGTCCCCGAGGGTTTCTCGTCACGAGGAATAAATAGGCGAAAGGGGGCAGCCAGAGGTGGGTGAGGGGCTCCAGGCGCCCCTCTGGCCGCCTGGGCCCCCCCTGGCTCCCCTCTGGCCCCTCTCGGGCTCTTCGCAAAGCTTCCTGTACGCTGATTTTTTCTGTATTTTTCCCGGAATTTTTCTGGCACTTTTTATATGGGGGAAAACTGAAATAGAAAAATAGCAGAAAACAGGAACTGGCACTGGGGTGCACTGAGTTAATAGGTTAGTCCAAATATGATCAAAAGTGTATGAAAGTGTATCTAGACCACAGCAATATCACACAAAACATGCATGGAGCAAGCAGAAATTATAGATACGTTTTGGACGTATCAACATCCCCAAGCTTAACTCCTGCTCGTCCTCGAGTAGGTAAATGATAACAGCATAATTTCTGTGGTGACAAGCTAGCAACCATATAAGAACTTTGAAAAGTAAAGCAATCAAGTTTAGAGATTCAATTCAAGTCATAACATGCAAGAGTCTATATTAGCATTGAAACAAGTAACAAATGAACATTAGGTGCAAGAGCTCTCGCTGTCCGTGACTCGAATGTCTCCAAATGGTGTTTGCGTGCAAGAAGGGGGATAGGGAATACGAGAAAAAGTATTTTTGTGTTGAGAACTCAATCTACTAAAGTTTCACACATGGTCCTCTTTGGAATCTTATCTTGACTCATCCCCAGACCACTAGCCAGGTACAAGTCAATTTGATCCACTCCTTTTCGATATTTTGAGCACTCATGCAATGGAAGAGCGTAAGGACGAGAGTTGACACTTAGGATGGCAAAGAGAGAAGTACGGAGGAGGAAGACAAAAGGATGAGAAAGGCTCACATCAATGAGGACAATCATAGGCAAGAGATGCCAAATGATAGATATGATGTGAGGAGTAGGGATTGCCATGCAACGGATGCACATACGAGCTAAGAAGCTCTCCAAAGGAACTAGTGGGGGTGCATCTAACTTGCTCTCTCATCAAGACCTAGAGCTCGTTTGAGGAGGCTCATCCTTGGAATATGCAAGCCAAGTTCTATAGTGTGAAGGTCCCCACATAGCTATATGCATGATGATCATCTCTATGGAGTACAAGGATATAAAGGGAGTACTAGTGTGGATCTCTCAAAAGGATAGTAGTGTTGCCCCTTTCTCTCTTTTTATTTCTTTTTCTCTTTTTTCTATTTTTTTGTATTTTTTGAGGCCTCAATGGCTCTTTCTATTTAACTCTCATTTGTCCTCTTTGGGATCTCTTATTGTGTCCACTTTGGGATCTTTTCCTCACTTAAGGGCAACACTCTATTTTACAAGAAGGTAAAGGAGATCTTTCACACTTTACAAGGTACTCAAAATCATAAAGAAGATGTAACTATCATGATGTATGCAATGCATGTCGCTGCCAGTGTAGCAGGAACATGTATGACATGAAGATCAAGTCATGAAGAGGTGGATGTTGCATGGCAATATATCTCGAAAAGGCTATGGAAAGTCCTTGATAGGTAGGTATGGTGGCTGTTTTGAGGAAAGATATAAGGAGACTTATGATGACAGAGCGTATCATGCCAAGGGTTTGGATGTACCAGCGAAGGTGGACACCAACTCTCGGAATGAGAAGAAGGCAATGCACGGCACGGGAGAGGCTAGCAAAATATGGGAAGGTGGAAGTGTCAACTTTCAATACTTACATTAGTCCGAAGAACTCATGCACTTATTATCGGTAACTCTCAATCTAATAAGGAGGTTCACAAAGAGACAAGTACCCGAGGAGGAGTGTATGAGGGTTTGGTTATCCTTGCGCATCCTCGACTCATGGTACGTGAGTGTTCTCTGATATTCGATCCCTCGATAGATTAGTGATCCATCTAGTAGCTAGAGTTCTCAACTAGTTTTGTAGGTTTTGAAAATACACACGGATTTCCCAAAATACGACACGTATCACTAATAGGTTAGAGCTCTTGACACCAAAAGTTCAAACATTACTCACATCAATACCTCAAAACTATTGCAAGTTACTACTAGAAGAAAATAGCAACCTCAATTACCTACTCTCAAGACAAGACACAACTCAGTGCAACAACCAACTCTCTTTAACAAGATAAACATGAAAACTAAAAAGTGTTCCAGCAACAAACTAAACAAAATCCAAGGCTCTTTATAAAGACAAACTAAGACTAAGACTAAACATGGCGGTAGCTATGAAAAGATAAAGAACACACAACAGCAAAAAGATAAGCAGGAAAAATCCTATGATGTGTTCTAGATTTTGAAAGTGGAGCGTGTTTCTCTCCCACACAAAGTAAGACGGGATCTAATTTGTTATGAACAGCAAGAAAAGCTAAAGAAAACTAAAAATAAAACCTAAGAGCGAGACGCTCCAAGCATAGCACATAACGCATGAAGTGATAAAAATAGTGTGAGACGAAGGACGAACTGATGATTGTTGATGGAGAAGGGGATGCACGGGGGCATCCCCAAGCTTAGACGCTTGAGTCTCCTTGAATATTTTTTGGGGATGCATGGGGGCATCCCCAATCTTGAGCGCTTGACACTCCTGGATCTTCTCTCATCATCTTCCATCGCACACTTGAAAACTCTCTTCATACATAACTCATCATAAGCTGATTAGAGAGGTTAGTACCCTTAATAAATAATTTTTCCCCACTGGATATAAAGATATTCTTGAAGATCTACTGTTTCTCAAGAGTGCCAAAAAGTTTTTGCAAAGAAAAAGCAAGCTTAAGGTTTGCAAAAGTTAGGAGAGACAAAACGTGGCAGAATCTGTGAAAAACAGAACAGCATGTAGTAAAGAATTTTTTAGGGACACTTCTGCAACTCAAATAAAAAAACTCAGAACATACGGAAGTTTCGTAATTGTATAGAGCATACTGTGCAAAATTTCAGCTCAAAAAGATGAACTGGGAGTTTTCTGGAATTTTTCTGGTCACGAGGACAGAATCTGTTTTCTGGACAGCATGTCACAACTTTTACTTCCCTTGCCGTAAGAGGCTATCACTTGGCACAAAGCTGAAAAATAAAGATACAATGATGTTGATACAGTAGTAACAATCATCAAGAAACAACAAAAGCAAAAAGAAAAACCTAAATTCGTTGCGGGCTGCCTCCCGAAAGCGCTTTCTTTCATGCCTTTAAGCTAGGCATGATGCAAAAGAAGAATCAAGTTTTATCAAGAGAAAGAGAATAACTAGCCCGAGTAACGGACTCAAAAGGTAACTTGATTTTCTTTCTAGGGAAGTGTTCCATCCCCTTTTTGAATGGGAATTGAATTTTATATTCCCCTCTTTCATGTCAATAACCGCATCAACGGTGCGAAGAAAAGGACGTCCCAAAATAATTGGACACAAAGGTTCACACTCTATATCCATAACAATAAAATCAACGGGAACATAGTTGTCATTGACAATGATAAGAACATCGTCGATCTTCCCCAAAGGTTTCTTTACGGAAGAATCAACAAGACGAACACCAAAAGAACAAGGCTCAAAGGGCTTCAATTCAAACATATCAAATATTCTTTTGGGCATAACGGAGGTACTAGCTCCAACATCACATAAAGCATAGAAAGAGAAGTTATTTAATTTAAATTTGATCATAGGGTCCCAACCATCATCTAGCTTCCTAGGTATGGAGGCTTCTACTCTAAGCTTCTCCTCCCTAGCTTTGATGAGAGCATTTGTGATATGCTCCGTGAAGGCAAGATTAAGTGTGCTAGTGTGGGGGTCTTTAGACATTTTGTGTAACAAGCTAATAACTTCCGAAAGGGTACAACTATCAAAATCAACATCACTACTATCAAAGGTGGTAGTAGTGTCATCTAAGCTCACTTGTTTGAAACCCTCTATGTTCATAGGAGTTTCTTTATCTTCGGTTGAGGTATTAGCATCACCATTAATAGGTCCAACGGGACTAGGAGTGCATTGGGTGCTAATAGTTTGGGTGTCCTCAACAATTTGGATAGTGGCAACTGTGTGGTGTGTAGGAAGGCTCTTAATTCTATCATCTTCCTCTTTTTCTCTAGCCCACCTTTCTTTAAGTTTATCCATCATCCTAATATTTTCATTAATTTGTAATTGGATAGCATTAATAGGAGTGGCCTTATTCTCCTCAAGGGGAGAGGTTCTAATTTTGAGCATCTCAATATCAAGGGCTAAGCTTTCTACCTTCAAAGAGAGATTATCTATTTTAGCTAATTTCTCCTCTACATTCTTTATGAAGGCTTTTTGGGTAGTGATAAAGTCTCTAAGCATATTTTCTAATTCAGAGGAGGGGTTTTTGTTGCTAGGGTAGGTGTTGTTGTTCCCATAGTTGGATGGAAACGATCTAGGATTGCTAGCAAAATTTCCCCTATAAGCATTGTTGTTGAAGTTGTTTCTAGCAATAAAGTTTACATCTACTTGTTCTTGAGCAACCAAAGAATTTAAAGGAACATCATGAGGATCAATAGAGGGTTGCTTGGTAAGTAGAGACATAATTAAATCAACTTTTTCATTGAGGGAGGTAATTTCCTCGACAGAATTTACCTTCCTACCTGTTGGAGCGCGTTCGGTGTGCCATTGGGAATAATTGGTCATCATTTCCTCGAGAAGCTTCGTGGCAGCACCAAGTGTAGTTGACATAAAGGTTCCTCCCGCGTCCGAATCTAACAGGTTCCGCGAGGTAAAGTTCAAGCCTGCATAAAAAGTCTGGATAACCATCCAGGTAGTCAAACCATGTGTAGGGCATTTCTTAACAAGAGATTTCATTCGTTCCCAAGCTTGGGCAACGTGTTCATTATCCAATTGCTTAAAATTCATAATGTTACTCCTCAATTGGATAATTTTAGCAGGTGGGTAGTACTTCCCTATAAAAGCATCTTTGCACTTATCCCAAGAATCTATGCTATTCCTAGGCAAAGATTGAAACCAGATTTTACTGTCTCCCCTTAAAGAGAAAGGAAAGAGCTTGAGCTTAACAACATCACCTTCTACTTCTTTATACTTTTGCATATCACATAATTCAACAAAATTGTTCAAGTGTAAAGCAGCATCATCTCCAGCACCAGAGAATTGATCTCTCATAACAAGGTTTAGCAAAGCAAGTTTAATTTCATAAGAGGTAGCTGAAGTGGTAGGTGTGGAAATGGGAGTGCAGATAAAGTCTTGGTTGTTGTGACTAGTGAAGTCACACAACTTGGTGTTTTCAGTGGAACCCATAGTAGCAGCAAGTGTGGCAGATTTTTTTGTAATTTTTGATAAAATACACAAAGATAAAAACTGAAAGGTAAACTAACAAGACTAAAAAACAAAGGTAAAGGGTAGTGTGCAACTCCCCTATCTTAGCACTCGGAGTCCCCGGCAACGGCGCCAGAAATTCGCTTGATGGCTTCTCGCCCTTCGTTGGTGAGCCCCTAGTGGAAGGCGTGATGTAGCATAACAGCAAGTTTCCCTCGGTGAAGATACCAAGGTTTGTCTCTAGTAGGACTCCAGAGATGATAAGTAGGTGTCAGCGGTGCAACTGACGTGGCCCTGCACACAGACAAAGATAACTTTGTTCCCAACGAAGTTCAGAGAGGTTGTCAATCTCTCCGGTCTTGTTGTTCACAAAGGGTAAAACACAAGGGATAATGATAGCAATTGAAAGTAAAAGCAGAAAAGTAAAGATAGCATGGAAACGGTAATAAGGATATGGACCGGGATACGTGATGTTTGCTATTTATGTCTCTCTCCCAAAAGACGATAAAACTGCTATGCGAGGTAAACAAATTACAGAAGGGCAATTGACAGGATTATGAACGCATCGCAATGCTAACTATGCTACAAAAGAAATGAAGAGGCTCAAAAGCACGGGAAGTACGCCAAAATAAGTAGACCGTAATCCAACTGCATCTACTACTAATCATCCACCTTGAGATATCTATCCAGAACATCTCGCTGGTATTAAGTTGCGAGCCCCACCCAAAGTGTAAACCCAAAGCAACAGACAACTGCATTAAAAAGAACCTTGCGTAAAGTAAACAATCCTTGCAACCGCGGTTACAAGCACCGTTGTTTTCCCCCTTGTGGCAACAACACATCCCCTAGACTCATGTTTCTGTCACTCAAGCGTGTCATCGGGGGGCATGAACCCACAATCGAGCATAACGTTCCCTCTTGGAGTCACTACCTACTACTTGGCCAAAGCAATAAACAGCAGCGGAGAACATTTAAGAATTACTTAGGAACAAAAATATAAGAGATAAAAACCAAATATATTACTCTATCACAATCTGAACATAATCTCATAATCCATCAGATCCCATCAAACTCAGCATAGCAATAGCAGAAAGATTACAGAAGTGCCTCGATCATGTAGGGCAGCTCACGAGGTCTAAACCATGAAGAACAAAGAGGGGAGGAGAACATCACATAGCTACTGATCACGGACCCATGGTCCAAGGAAAACTACTCACGAGACATCCAGGGAGCATCCATGGTGGAGAGGAGACTCCAGGAGGTCGGCCCTCCCTCCGGCAGGGTGCCGGGAAGAGGTCTTCTGGTGCTCCCGACCTTGGAAGCGCGGCGGCGGCGGAACAGAGGCGAGTTTGCGAAATAGGGTTCTTTCTTCAGAGTTTCCCCATGACGGAGAATAAATAGGCGAAGGGGGGCAGCGAGAGGTGGACCAGGGGCCCCAGGCGCCCCCCTGGCGCGGCCAGGGGTGGGGTTGCGCCGGGTGGCCGCCTGGGCCCCCCTGGCTCCCCTCTGGCCCCTCTCGGGCTCTTCGCGAAGCTTCCTGTACGCTGACTTTTCCTGTATTTTTCCCGGAATTTTTCTGGCACTTTTTATATGGGGGAAAACTGAAATAGAAAAACAGCAGAAAACAGGAACTGGCACTGGGGTGCACTGAGTTAATAGGTTAGTCCAAATATGATCAAAAGTGTATGAAAGTGTATCTAGATCATAGCAATATCACACAAAACATGCATGGAGCAAGAAGAAATTATAGATACGTTTTGGACGTATCAGTGTGCAGGTCCAGGAGAAGCAAATGATTATCTTCAAACGGCGCTTCACTTGCCGAACCACCTACTTGTTGACCCAGGAGTTCTACGGGTTCGATACTTTAAAACCTTAGCATCTTTGCTAAGGGAAACTTGCTGCTATCTGCATCTCACCTTCCAATTGGGGTAACCAACGAGGGACGAGAAGCTATCTCGTGTATCAAGCAAATTTCTGGCGCTGTTGCCGGGGAGTCCACTCTTCAAGATAGGGGAGTTGCACACTATCTTTTATCTTTTCTTTTTAGTCTTGTTAGTTTACCTTTCAGTTTTTGCTTTAGTGTCCTTTATCAACAATCTAAAAAAATATAGTATGTCTAGTTCCTTACTTTCCAATCAATGTCTGACTTCTTTGAAACTAGATCTTATTGTCATGGAGGATTCACCGAGGATCAACAAAAGTGGTACAAGGAACACCGCTTGTCTCAAAAGGGGATACACTTATGGAAACAAATACACCAGTTGTATGACTATGCTAGAAACTTGTGCTCAATATATAATATATCTTTTTGCAGGGACGAATCTTGTTCCTTTATGAGGCACAAACACCTTGCTTTCCAATGTGAGTACAATGATGCTGAAACCTTAGCTTCTTATGCTAAGAGAAATTATGATTTGGATGATGCAGAGAAAATAGAAGAATTTGTTGCTTATAAGGGTGCCTCTGAAATTACTTCTCTTCTTAAAAATATTGATGATGCCCCTTACAAATATGAGAGTCTTGCTATACTTAACTATTGTTTGGAAAATTACAATGCAAATTATTATATTACTGATCATCTTGAGATAATCTCTCCCCCAAAGGAAGAGACTAATGTTTTGCAGGACTCTATGGAAGAAGAAATTGTTGAACCTGAAAGCTCCTTGGATGAAAAAGAGGAGGAGAATGACGAACAAAAGGAGGAAGAATGGAGCCATCCATGTCTACCTTCTAATGAGAGTAACTCTTTGAATCTTACCTTATATGAGTGTTATGATCCTATGGATTCTTTTGAAATATCCCTTTTTGATGAAGTTGATGCCTTCTATGCTTATGGCCATGATGCCACTATGGATGATGCTAACAAAAATGAACTTGCTATAGTTCCTCATGTTAAGCATGAAATTTTTACTATTGCACCCACACTTGATTGTCCTATTATATTTTTTAAATCTCAAACTCATATTCCGGAGAATTGTGCTCTTATCAAGGCTCAATGTGATGGGTTGCATTTATCTTATAATCCTAAAGACCGTGTTGAAAACTATACACGTGTTCTTGTAGGTCATGAACAACATGATTTATGTGATAGTTATATTATTGATGTTGTTCATGATACTAATGAAAATTATTTCGAGAGAGGGAAGTTTGGTTGTAGAAACTTCCATATTGCTAAAACACCTCTCTTCATGTTGAAAGTTTTGAAGTTGTTCTTGTTCAACCTTCCTATGCATGTCACTTTGTTCTTCTTTGATTTATTTTCTTACAAGATGCCTATGCATAGGAAGTGGGTTAGGCTTAAATATGTTCCATATTTGCTTCTTGATGCTCTCTTTTGCTTCAAAATTCTTATTCTTATGAGAGCATCTTCTTTTTGCATTAAGCCTAGCTAATGGCTTTAAAGAAGCGCTTTCGGGAGACAGCCCGCAACGAATTTAGGATTTCCTTTTTGTTTTTCTTCTGTTTTTAGTGGTCTTGATGATTTTTACTACTGTAGCAACATCATTGTATCTTTAATTTTCAAGCTTTGTGCCTTTTATAGCCTCATACGACAAGGGAAGTGAAAGTTGTGACATGCTGTCCAGAAAACAGATTTTGTCCTCGTGATTAGAAAAATCAGAGAAAAATCCCAATTCATCTTTTTGAGCTGACTTTTTTACACAGAGTGCTCTATACAACTACGAAACTTTAGTATGTTCTGAGTTCTTTGATTTGAGTTGCAGAAGTACCCCTAAAAATTCGTTTTTACCTGCTTGTCTGTTTTTCACAGATTCTGTCCTGTTTTGCCATTTCTTCGTTTTGCAAACCTTAAGCTTGCTTTTTCTTTGCAAAAACTTGTTGCAAATCTTGAGAAACGGTAGCTATTCAAGGTTATCTTTATTTCCGGTAGAGAAAAATATATTTTATTATGGGTACTAACCTTGCTAATCAGATTATGATGAGTTATGTATGAAGGGAGTTTTCAAGTGTGCGAGGGAAGATGATGAAAGAAGATTAAGAAGTGTCAAGCGTTCAAGCTTGGGGATGCCCCCATGCATCCCCAAGAAATATTCAAGGAGACTCAAGCTTCTAAGCTTGGGGATTCCCCCGTGCATCCCCTTCTCCATCGACAATTATCAGTTCGTCTCTCGTTTCACTATATTTTTATCGCTTCATGCGTTATGTGCTATTCTTGGAGCGTCTCGCTCTTAGGTTTTGTTTTTAGTTTTCTTTAGCTTTTCTTGCTGTTCATAACAAGTTAGAGCCCATCTTTCTTTGTGTGGGAGAGAAACACGCTCCACTTCCAAATTTAGAACACAACATAGGACTTTTCATGCTTATCTTTGTTGTGTTTGTTCTTTAACTTTCCGTAGCTGCTGTCATGCTTTGCTCTTAGCTTTCATGCTTATCTTCTAACGGAGATTTTATTTAGTTCGTTGCTGGAACTCTCTTGAGTTTTCATCTTTATCTTGTTTAGAGAGTTTGCCTGTTGCACTGAGTTTTGTGTCTTGACTTGAAGTAGGTAATTGAGGTTGCTATTCTTTTTGTAGTAGTAACTTGCAAAAGTTGTGAGGTGTTGTCTTGAGTAATGTTTGGACTTTTGGTGTCAAGAGCTTTAGCCTATTCGTGATAGATGTCGTATTTTGGGCAATCTGTGTTTATTTTCAAAAACCTACAAACTAGTTGAGAAATCTAGCTGCTAGTTGGATCACTACTCTTCTGAGGGGTCGAATATTAGAGTACACTCACGTACCATGAGTCGAGGATGCGCAAGGATAACCAAACCCCCATACACTCCTCCTCGGGGTACTTTTCTCTTTGTGAACCTCCTTATTAGATTGAGAGTTACCGATAATAAGTGCATGAGTTCTTCGGACTAATGTGAGTATCCGAAAGTTGACACTTCCACCTTCCCATATTTTTCTAGCCTTCCCTGTGCCGTGCATTGCTTTCTTCTCACTCCGAGAGTTAGCGTCCACCTTCGCCGGTACATCCAAACCCTTGGCATGATGCGCTCTGTCATCATAAGCCTCGTTATATCCTTCCTCAATACAGCCACCCTACCTACCTATCAAGGCATTTCCATAGCCTTTCCGAGATATATTGCCATGCAACATCCATCTTCTCATGACTTGATCTTCATGTCATACATGCTACTTGTTTGATCGATGAGCCGCATGCTAGTTGGGCCTTGCCCTAATCATTGCTACATGACGCGCTAGTATCATTGCATATCCTGCTACACTTTCAGAGGCATACATTTGCATACATCATGATATTTACATTTTCTTTATGATTCGAGTACTTTGTAAAGTGTGAAAGATCTTCTATACTTTTTGTAATATATAGAGTTTTGCCCTTAAAGTGAGGAAAAAATCCCAAACAGGACAAATTAAAATATCCCAAAGAGGAGAAATGAGAGTTAAATAGAAAGAGAAATTGAGGCCACCAAAAAATACAAAAAATAGAAAAAAAGAGAAAAAAAAGAGAAATAAAAAGAGAGAAGGGGGCACACTACTATTCTTTTTTAGAAGATCCACACTCGTGGTCCATCTTGTATCTTATACTCCATAGAGATTATCATTCATGCATATAACTATGTGGGGACCTTCACACTATAGAACTTGGCTTGTATATTCCAATGATAAGCCTCCTCAAATGAGCTCTAGGTCTTCTTGAGCAAGCAAGTTGGATGCACCCCCACTAGTTCCATTGGAGATCTTACCTTAGCTCATATGTGCATACGTTGCATGGCAATCCCTACTCCTCACATCATATCTATCATTTGGATTTCTCTCGCCTATGATTGTCCTCATTGATGTGAGCCTTTCACACCGTTTTGTCTTCCTCCTCCACCATATTCTCTCTTTGCCATCCTAAGTGTCAACTTTCTTGCTTACGCTCATCCATTGCATGAGTGCTCAAAATGTCGAAAATGAGTGGATCATTTTGACCTGTACCTGACTAGTGGTCTGGGGATGAGTCAAGATAAGATTCCAAAGAAGACCAAGTGTGACTCTTTAGTAGATTGAGTTCTCAACAATAAAAATACTTTTTCTCGTATATACCTATTCCCTTTTCTTGCACGCAAACACCATTTGGAGACATTCGAGTCTCGGACAGCGAGGGCACTTGCACCATTATGTTCTTATGTTGCTTATTTCAATGCTAGATATAGACTCTTGCCTGTTATGACTTGAATTGAATTACATGGTTTGATTGCTTTACTTACAAAGTTCTTATATGGTTGTTAGCATGTCAACACAGAAATTATGCTTGTTATCATTTACCTAGTCGAGGACGAGCAGGAATTAAGCTTGGGGATGTTGATACGTCCAAAACGTATCTATAATTTCTGCTTGCTCCATGCATCTTTTGTGTGATATTGCTATGATATTGATGAACTTCCATACACTTTTGATCATATTTGGACTAACCTATTAACTCAGTGCACCCCAGTGCCAGTTCCTGTTTTCTGCTGTTTTTCTATTTCAGGTTCCCCCCTTATTAAAAGTATCAGAAAAATTCCGGGAAAAATATAGGAAAAATCAGCGTACCGGAAGCTTCGCGAAGAGCCCAGGAGGGACCAGAGGGGAGCCAGGGGGCGCCTGGAGCCCCTGGCCCACCTCTGGCTACCCCTTTTCGCCTATTTATTCCCCGTGACGAGAAACCCTCGGAAACGGAACCCTTTTTCGCGATCTCTCCTCTGTTCCGCCGCCGCCGCGCTTCCAAGATCGGGAGCACCAGAAGAACTCTTCCCAGCACCCTGCCGGAGGGAGGAATCACCTCCGGGAGCTTCTCCACCACCATGGATGCTTCCCAGATGAACCGTGAGTAGTCCACCTTGGACCATGGGTCCATGATCAGTAGCCATGTGATGTTCTCCTCCCCTCTTTGTTCTTCATGGATTAGACCTCGTGAGCTGCCCTACATGATCGAGGCACATATGTAATCTTTCTGTTGTTGCTATGCTGAGTTTGCTGGGATCCGATGGATTATGAGATTATGTTCAGATTGTGATTGAGTTATATATTTTATTCTCTTCTTTTATATTTATGTTCTTGAGTAACTCTTGCATGTTCTCCGTTGATGTTTATTGCTTTGGCCAAGTGGTAGGTAGTGACTCCAAGAGGGAGCGTTATGCATGATTGTGGGTTCATGCCACCCGATGACTAGCTTGAGTGACAGAAACATGAGTCTAGGGGAAAACAACGGTGCTTGTACTTGCGGGTGGAAGGATTGTTTACTTTACGCAAAGTTCTTTAATGCAGTTGTCCGTTGCTTTGAGTTTACACTTTGGGTGGGATTCGCAACTTAATACCAGCGAGATGTTCTGAATAGATATCTCAAGGTGGATGATTAGTGGGTAGATGCAGATGGATTTTTGTCTACTTGTCTTGGCGTACCGCCCGTGCTTTTGAGCCTCTTCCTTTCTGTTTGCATAATCAGCATTGGTTTGCGCACATAATCCTGTCAATTGCACAGTTGCAATTTGTTTACCTCGCATGGCTATTTTATCGTATTTTGGGAGAGAGACATCACTAGTGAACATCATGAGATGCCGGTCCATATTACGACCACTGTTTACACTATCAATTTACTTTCAGTATTTACTTTTCCGTTGCTTTCACTATCTATCATTATTATCCTGTGCGTTTTATCCTTTGTAAACAACAAGGCTGGAGGAATTGACAACTCCTCTGTACTCGTTGAGAGCAAAGCTATCTGTGTGTGTGCAGGTCCAGGAGAAGCAAGTGATTATCTTCAAACAATGCTTCACTTGCCGAACCACCTACTTGTTGACCCTGGAGTCCTACGGGTTCGATACTTTGAAACCTTAGCATCTTTGCTAAGGGAAACTTGCTGCTATCTGCATCTCACCTTCCACTTGGGGTAACCAACGAGGGACGAGAAGCTATCTCGTGTATCATGAATCTATACCAATCAAAAGCCTTATATTTCAATGATAGAGAGAATATTTTTCTCATGAAAAAATCCATTGATACACCTGCAAGCTTAAATAAGGAACATATTTGCCAAAGATATGGCAAGTGATCGCCTAGATGTCTGTCTCCTGCATATCGATTAGCCAAGACATAATCAAGAATACAAGTTGGTATTTTGAAATGCACAATTCCGGTAGGTGGCGGAGCCTTCTCCAGCACAACAGTGGTGGGTCGGTGCCCTACAATCAAAGAACCAAGAGAAGAGTTATCCATATGGACAAAAAGTAGCAACAGCAAAATAAAAACAGCACGTACAGTGTAAAGGTTTCCTTACCAATTTCACTTACCAATAGAGCTACACTCGTTGGCAACGGCGCCAGAAAATGGTCTTGATGACCCACAAGTGTAGGGGATCTATCATAGCTTTTTAGATAAGTAAGAGTGTCAAACCCAACGAGGAGCAGGAGGTATTTAAAAGTGATCTTGAGAAAGGAATAACTATAGGCACTGAAAGGTACCTTTTTATGAGTTTTCTGGTATAAGCAACAAGGAAATAAAAACAAGGAAAGTAAATTGTGCTGAGGTGCAGCAAGTGGACCAATCCCTTTGAACAAAGGATAAGCCAAAGTATTAAACTTATAAAGACTAAAGCGTTCCTGAGGACACACGGGAGAGGAAGTCAAGTGCTTTCGTCATACTCCCTCTAGTACTATGTTTTGTGTTGGTAAGTGTTGTGTGGGTGAACCTATGCTAGTTTACCGTCTAGGCTAAGACAAGTACACTCTTATGATTAAACCCCTTGCAAGCATCCGAAAATACAAGAGAGAAATTAAGGAAAAGTCTAACCATAGCAATAAACTTTAGGATCCAACACTCCCTCGTGCAAAAGTATGCGAACTAGGGTTCAGGTTTCTGTCACTCCGGCAACCCACTATAAGAATCCTTTATACACAATGTATTCCCTAGGTCCTTAAAAAGGTGAAGTGTTATGTAGTCGACGTTCACATAACACCACTAGAAGAATAACACCACAACTTAAATATCAATCAACACATATTACTTCAACATCATATGACTACTAACAACTAGACTTCTCCCATGTCCTCAAGAACTAAAGGAACTACTCACAAGAGATTAAAGAGATCATGATCAGAGGTGATAAATATATGATAAACAATCTGATCATAACAATAATTCTCCAACAAAACTTAATAGCATTCACCACAAAAGAGCAATCAACACCGATAAAGTAGAGGGGATGAATAGTGAAAGTTGCAATGGTGAGATGAGATGGGATGGTGATGGAGATGGTGTCGATGATGAAGATGATGGTGATGATGATCTCGATGATGCCCGTGGCGATGGTGATGATGATGAGGACGATCTCCCCCTCTGGGAGGAGTTCTCCCCAGCGGAATCTGCCCGCCGGAAAGGTCTTTTGTTCTTTGTAGGTTTCCGCCACGGAGCAGCCACGGAACTCCAGATCAAACTTTTCTTCTCGGATTTTTAGATCACGGGGGACATACAAGCCAAAGGAGAGCCCCGCAGGTGGGACCCCCTCCCAGGCGGCCACCTGGCGCGGCCTAAGGGGAGGCCGCACCCCCAGGCCGCCTGGAGGCCTGGTGGTCCCCCTCCGACTGCACTTTTTGCGAGTCTTCGTCATTTCTTCAGAAAACACTTCCCCGTAATTTTCAGGCCATTTGGAGATGTGCTGATATGCCCACTCTATGTGCACTTTTCCCCGCTGATTCCTGCGTGTGTTGTTTCGGCACCGGAAAGTTGTAAACTGTGTAAAACAAGCCAAAACACTATAAGAACATCATCATATGATGAAATATATCAATGAATAGAGGTAAATTATGATGTAAAATAGTGATGCATTTTGGACGTATCAATTTCCCATCTCTAATTTGTTCACCCAGCTTAGCTATTTTGTCGTCTTTTGGGAGAGAGACATCACTAGTGAACATCATTGGACCCCGGTACATATTTCCACCATTGTTTACACCTCAACTCTTTACAGTTTTATTTCCTTTCAGTTGCAATCACCATCACTATTTCCACCGGGTGTTTGATCCTTTGTAAACAACAAGGCTGGAGTGATTGACAACCTCTTTGAACTCGTTGGGACCAAAGTTACTTGTTTCTATGTGCAGGTCCACGTCAACCTCGAACCAATTTGGCAACTTAATCTCTGGCACCGTTGACACCTACTTGAAGAATTCGGAGTTCACCGGAGACAAACCTTGGTATCTTTACCGAGGGAAATTTGTTGCTATTAACCTTCCACTTGGGGTGACCAACGAGGAGGTGTTATCTACACACATCAAGCATAATTTCTGGCGCCGTTCCCTGGGACTCCAATCTTCAAGATAGGGGAGTTGCACACTATCTTTTACCTTTGCTTTCTAGTCTTGTTAGTTTACTTTCTAGTTTTTTCTTTAGAGTCTTATACAAAAAACAACAAAAATATTAGTTACTTTGCTCTTGCTTGCTGCTGTTACTATGGGTTCCACTGAAAACACCAAGTTGTGTGACTTCACTAGTCACAACAACAATGACTTTATTAGCACTCCTATTGCTCCACCTGCCACTTCATCACCTTCTTATGAAATCAAACCTGCTTTGCTAAATCTTGTTACGAAAGAACAATTCTCTTGTGTTGGAGATGATGCTGCTTTGCACTTAAATAATTTTGTTGAGCTTTGTGATATGCAAAAGTACAAAGAAGTAGATGGTGACATTGTTAAACTTAAGGATTTACTTTTTCTTTGAGAGGAAGAGCTAAGGAGTGGCTCCAGTCCTTGCCTAGGAATAGCACAGATTCTTGGGATAAGTGCAAGGATGCTTTTATTGGGAAGTACTACCCACATGCTAAAATAATCCAGTTGAGAAGTAAAATTATGAATTTTAGAAAACTGGATAATGAACACGTTGCCCAAGCTTGGGAATGTATGAAGTCTCTTGTTATGAATTTCCCTACACATGGTTTGACTACTTGGATGGTTATCCAGACTTTCTATGCAGGATTAAACTTTACCTCGCGGAATCTGTTGGACTCGGCCACGGGAGGAACCTTCATGTCAGCCACACTTGGTGCTGCCGCGAAGCTATTGGATGAGATGATGACATATTATTTTCAATGGCACACCAAAAGATCTCCAACAGGTAGGAAGGTAAACTCTATTGAGGAGATCTCCTCTTTAAATGAAAAGGTTGACTTGATCATGTCTTTACTTACTAAGCAAGCTCCTATTGATCCTCATGATGTTCCTTTAAATTCTTTGGATGCTCGACAAAGAGAACAAGTGGATGTTAAATTTTATTTCTAGGAACAACTTTAATAATAACGCTTATAGGATTAATTTTGGTAGAAACAATTCTAGACCGTTCCCATCCAACAACTATGGGAGCAACAACACTTATCCTAGCACCAAAAATTCCAGTTCTGAATTAGAGAGCATGCTTAAGGACTTTATCACTTCTCCAAAAGCCTTCCATAAGAGTGTAGAAGATAAATTAGAAAATTAGATAGTATCTCTTTGAAGGTAGACAACATAGCTCATGATGTAGAGATGCTTAAAATTAGAACTTCTCCCCTTGAGGAAAGGAAAACTACACCCATTAATGCTATTCGAGTGCAAATTAATGAGAATATTAGAATGATAGCGAAAATTAAAGATAGATGGGCTAGAGAAAAAGAAGAGTAAGATAGGATTAGAGCCTTCCTACACATACTACTATTGCTATTATACAAGTTGTTGAGGATCTCAAAACTTTTAGCACCCATCACATCCCTAGTCCCAATGGACATATCAATGGTGATGCTAACACCTCCACATTAGGACAAGAAGGTCCCATGAATTTAGAGACTACTAAGAGAATGAGATTAGATGACATCACCACCACTTTAGTTAATGGTAGTGATCTTGATTTGATAATTTTAGTCTTTTTGAAGTGATCACATTTTTGCAAAGAATGGCTAAAGACCCCCACACTAGTTCACTCAATATTGCCTTCACCGAGCATATTACCAATGCTCTTATCAAAGCTAGGGAGGAGAAACTTAAGTTCGAGGTTTCTATTCATAGAAGACTAGAAGACGGTTGGGATCCTATGGTCAAAATTAAACTAGAAGGTTTCTTGCTTTGCTTTATGTGATGTTGTAGCTAGTGCCTCCATTTTATCCAAAAGAATGTATGATATGCTTGAATTGAAACCTTTTGATCCATGTTATTTTGGTGTTTGTCTTGCTGATTCTTCCGTAAAGAAACCTTTAAGAAGGATTGATGATGTTCTTATTGTTGTCAATGATAATTATGTTCCCGTTGATTTTCTTGTCATGGACATTGAGTGTGATCCCTCATGTCCAATTATTTTGGGACGTCCTTTTCTCCGCACAGTTGGTACTATCATTGATATGAAAGAAGGGACAATTATATTCCAATTCCCCCTCAAAAAGAGAATGGAACACTTCCCTCGAAATAATATTAAGTTACCTTATGAATGCGTTACACGGGCAAGTAATTCTTTTGGAATTGATAAAACTTGATCTTTTTGCATCATGCCTAGCTAAAAGGCACAAAAGAAAGCGTTTATTGGGAGGCAACCCAAAATGTTTTTACTTTCAGTTTTAGTGGTATGATGCTTGTTACCACTGTAGCAACATCATTGTATCTTTATTTTCAAGCTTTTGCCAAGTTTTAGCCTCCGATTGCAAGAAAGTTCAAAAGTTGTGACTTGATGTCCAGAAACAGATTCTATTAGCTTGACAGAAAAATTCACCAAAAATCACCAGATCATCTTTTTGATCTGAATGTTTTTGACAGTATGCTCTCTACAATTGGATTTATGGCGTCTGTTCTGAGTTTTTTGATTTGATTTGCAGAAGTTCCCCGAAAAAATTATTTACTACCTACTGGTGTGTTTTTCACAGATTCTGCCAAGTTTTGCATTTTCTCCGTTTTGAAAATACTAATCTTGCTTTTTCTTTGCAATTTTTTTTGGTAATCTTGAGAAACAGTTCTCTTCATGAAAATCTCTATTTCCAATAGAGGTAAATTATTTATTTAAAGGTACTAACCACTCTAATCAGCTTATGATGAGTTTCGTATGAAGGGAGTTTTCAAGTATCAAAGATGATGAAAGAAGATCCGGGAGTGTCAAAAGCTCAAGCTTGGGGATGCCCCCATGCACCCCAAGAAATATCCAAGGATACTCACGCATCTAAGCATGGGAATGCCCCTGAGCATCCCCTTCTCCATCAACAATCATCAGTTCGTCCTTCTCCATGCTATATTTTTATCACTTCATGTGTTATGTGCTATGCTGGGAGCGTCGCTCTTTACTTTTTTAGTTTGTTTAGTTTTGCTTGCTGTTCGTAACAAGTTGGACCCTATCCTACATTGTTTGGGAGATAAACACGCTCCACTCCACCCTAGAACACAACATAGGTTGCATGCTTATCATTGATTGTGTGTTCTTTATCTTTTAGTAGCTGCTGTCATTCTTAGCTCTTGTTTTTCATGTATATCTTTTAAGAGCTTTTATTTAGGTTGTTGCCTCTGGAACTCTCTTGAGTTATCATGTTTATCTTGTTTAGAGAGTTGGTCTGTTGCAATGAGTTGTGTGTCTTGCATGAGTAGGTAATTAAGGTTGCCATTATAAGTGTAGTAGTAACTTGCAATAGCTTTGAGGTATTGATTTGAGTAATCTTTGGACTTTTGGTGCCAAGATCTTGAGCCTATTAGTGATAGGTGTTGTATTTTGGGCAATCCATGTTTATTGTTGAAAACTACAAAAATTAGTTGAGAACTCTAGCTACTAGATGGATCGCTAACCTCTAGAGGGGTTGGAATATATAGAGTACCCTCACGTACCATGGGTCGAGTATGCGCAAGGATAACGAAACCCCCATGCACTCCTCCTCGGGGTACTTGTCTCTTTGTGAATTTCCTGATTAGATAGTGAGTTACCGATAATAAGTGCATGAGTTCTTCGAACTAATGCGAGTATTCATTTGTTGGCACTTCCACCTTCCCCTATTTTGCCTCTGGAACTCTCTTGAGTTTTCATGCTTATCTTGTTTAGAGAGTTGGCTTGCACTTAGTTGTGTGTCTTGCATGAGTAGGTAATTAAGGTTGCTATTACAAGTGTAGTAGTAACATGCAATAGTTTTGGGGTATTGATTTGAGTAATGTTTGGACATTAGGGTGCCAAGAGCTTGAGCCTATTAGTGATAGGTGTCGTATTTTGGGAAATCTGTGTTTATTTTCAAAAACTACAAAAATTAGTTGAGAACTCTAGTCACTAGATGGATCGCTAACCTGTGGAGGGGTTGGAATATATAGAGTACCCTCACGTACCATGGGTCGAGGATGCGCAAGGATAACCAAACCCCCATACACTCCTCCTCGGGGTACTCGTCTCTTTGTGAACCTCCCGATTAGATGGAGAGTTACGGATAATAAGTGCATGAGTTCTTCGGACTAAAGCGAGTATTCGATTGTTGGCACTTCCTCCTTCCCATATTTTGCTAGCCTCTTCGGTAACGTGCATTACCCTTACTCATCTTGCGAGTTGGTGCAAACTTGTCCGGTGCATCCAAACCCTTGGCATGATACGTGATACGTCCCAAACGTATCTACTTTTCCAAACACTTTTGCTATTATATTGGCCTCATTCTTGCATGATTTGAACTAAACTAACCCAGACTAACGCTGTTTTCAGCAGAGCTGCCTGTATGGTTTTCTTATGTGCAGGATAATGGATTTTTAGGTGCCTCAAAAACTTCCGGGAAAATTCACAGAAAATCCACGTACTCGAAGGATCCCAGAGCCAGAAGTGGGACCAGAGGGCAGCCAGGCCCCCCCCAGGCGCCCTGTTGGGGCGGCCCCACGGCCAGGAGGTCGCCTGGGTGGGCCTCCCCCCTCTGGTGCCCTACCTAAGCTCCTATTTATTCCCGTGGCGAGGAAACCCCAGAATAGAAGTCGTTTTTCCAGTTTCCGCCGCCGCCACCCTCTGTTCTTCTTCGGGAGGGCTAATCTGGAGGTTGTTTTGGCCTCCGGTGAGGGGAGATCATCGCCATCGTCACCACCATCACCAATCCATCCTCCCACCACGACTTCTCTTCTCATGTGTGAGTAGTTCCCTGCTGTAGGCAAAGGGGATGGTAGGGATTGGATGAGTTAGATCATGTAATAGTTCGTCACATTGTTGGGGCATGTTGCCTATCATATACTTTGGTGTTTATCATCTTTTCTACAAAATTTGTTTCTCTTAATGCTTGGCACTTTGGGCCCGAGTGACATGTTCTCATATATGAACCACTTGTGTTTTCATGAGTATATTTATGTTCTTGATCCTATCTATGAATTGTGTGCACCTATTATGGTCTGGAACCAGCGAAACCCAAAGGTCTCAGCTTGGGACACCAAAGGGGATGAACTATAATTTAAGGATTTCATGTATCCATTGAGTTTAATGCTTTGTTTCGGTGCTCTTTGACAGGAGAACCTTAATCTCCATAAGTTCCTTTTGGCCCCATTCGTAGCGGAATGGTAGGACAAAACATGTTGTGCAAGTTCTGATTGCAAGCACGCACAACTACCTACGGGATACATGACTAATGTTTGATATTTTCCTAGATGATTCTTGCTTTTCTGTGTGCCTTGCCCCGTGTTAAAATCTATTACATGTTCACTCTCATCCAAGCAGCGCCCAACCATCCATCTCTCTAGCCTATAGTGCTTTAATCCTGTTGGTTACTAGTTGTTTACTTTCGCTGTTTTACTTTCATTGTCACCACTATCACATTCATATCATCGTTGCTATTAATATTTTGTTGCAAGCAAGTATATTTCAGGTGCAGTTGAATTGACAACTCAACTCTCAAAGCTTATAAATATTCTTTGGCTCCCCTTGTGTCGCAATAAATTTGGTTATCTTGCCCGCGAAGACTATCTCGATCCCCTACAATTGAGGGTCATCAAGTACTATTTTCTGGCGCCGTTGCCGGGGAGCATAGCTTTATTTACAAGTCTACTTGAAGTATTTTGCCTGCTGCACTTTATCCTCTATGGGTAAGAAAGGATACCCCAAGGTTCCGATCTTACCATCCACTACAAGAAAAGGTACTGTTCTGAGCACTAGTGCTATGCTTGATTCACCTTCCGTTATAAGTAAGTTTGCTTTTCCACCACCACCAAATGCTACTTCTACTGAGTCTGTTACTATGTCTGATACTTTTGATGATGCTTCCACTACTATTGATGATATTGGTTCATTTGGTTACGCTCTTGAGAAACAGATCGCTGCTACTGCCAAACAATCTAGAATTGAAATTCCCGTTACTCGCTACCCTATTGGTGCAACTTATGATTATCCTGACCTGAGTGACCTCAAGAAAAGACTCCTTGAGGATGATTATGTTAGTCTTGATGATGATTTTTTCAGGGAACTTACAGAGTGTGCCGACTATGACCCTGGTGCTGTTAAGAAGTTGCTTGGAAAGCACTCCATGAAGAACAAGATTAATCCTGATCCTGAATTTGCTACATCTCCTATATGCATCACTGATCCTGATTATGATTTCTCTGTTGATCTTTCACTTATATCTACAGCTGAAGCTGACCCCTTTTATGGCAGAGAAAATGATGATCCCATAGCACACCTAACCAAACTCACCGAGTTAGGTGGCTTGTTTACT
This sequence comes from Bromus sterilis, assembly GCA_950022295.1. Lineage (NCBI taxonomy): Eukaryota > Viridiplantae > Streptophyta > Magnoliopsida > Poales > Poaceae > Bromus > Bromus sterilis. The sequence continues at coordinate 211,647,320 of OX465598.1, read as the reverse complement.
ACTGATGAGAGGATACGAAACTTTTATGTGGCTAAGATTTTTTCCTTTCTCTTTAAAGGAAGACGCTAAAGCATGGTATGATGCATTACCCTATGGTTCCATTAAGAGTCCTCAGGACTTAGCTCAATCTTTTGTGAATAAATATTTTCCCGCTCATATGCAACATGCTGCTTTACAAAGAATTTATAACTTTAAACAGTTGCAGGATGAGCACCTACCTAAAGCTTGGGGGAGGTATTGTAGTTTAATTAAGGCTAGACCGAGACATGAAGTCCCTATGAATGAATTACTTGATATATTTTATGCTGGTCTAATCGATGAATCCAGATCCTATTTCGATAGTTGTGCTGGTTGTGTTTTCTGGGAAAGAACACCGGACGATGCTGTAGAACTAATGGGAAAGATTGCCAAGAACAACGACGATTGGTCCGTCCCTGATGACGTCTTCTCGCCCTTCGTTGGTAGGCCCCAAGTGGAAGGCGTGATGCGACACAGCAGCAAGTTTCCCTCAGTAAAGATACCAAGGTTTGTCTCCAGTAGGACTCCAGAGATGATAAGTAGGTGTCAACGGCGCAACTGACGCGGACCTGCACACAGACACAGATAACTTTGCTCCCAACGAAGTTCAGAGAGGTTGTCAATCTCTCCGGTCTTGTTGTTCACAAATGATAAAACGCAAGGGGATAATGATAGCAACTTGAAAGTAAATGCAGAAAAGCAAATATAGCTTGGAAACAATAATGAGGATATGGACCGGGATACGTGATGTTCGCTAGTGATGTCTCTCTCCCAAAAGACGATAAAAATGCTATGCGAGGTAAACAAATTACAGAAAGGCAATTGACAGGATTAAGAACGCACCGCAAGGCTAACTATGCTACAAAAGAAAGGAAGAGGTTCAAAAGCACAGGCAGTACGCCAAGGTAAGTAGACCGAAATTCATCTGCATCTACTACTAATCATCCACCTTGAGATATCTATCCAGAACATCTCGCTGGTATTAAGTTGTGAGCCCCACCCAAAGTGTAAACCCAAAGCAACAGACAACTGCATTAAAAAGAACTTTGTGTAAAGTAAACAATCCTTGTAACCGCGGTTACAAGCACCGTTGTTTTCCCCCTTGTGGCAACAGCACATCCCCTAGACTCATGTTTCTGTCACTCAAGCATGTCATCGGGGAGGCATGAACCCACAATCTAGCACAACGCTCCCTCTTGGAGTCACTACCTACTAGTTGGCCAAAGCAATAAACAGCAACGGAGAGCATGCAAGAATTACTTAGGAACAAAGTATAAGAGATGAAAACCAAATATATTACTCTATCACAATCTGAACATAATCTCATAATCCATCAGATCCGATCAAACTCAACATAGCAATAGAAAAAATATTACAAAGGTGCCTCGATCATGTAGGGCAGCTCACGAGGTCTAAACAATGAAGATCAAAGAGGGGAGGAGAACATCACATAGCTACTGATCATGGACCCATGGTCCAAGGAAAACTACTCACGAGACATCCGGGGAGCATCCATGGTGGAGAGGAGACTCCCGGAGGTCAATCCTCCCTCCAGCAGGGTGCCGGGAAGAGGTCTTTTGGTGCTCCTGATCTTGGAAGCGCGGCGGCGGCGGAACAGAGGCGAGTTCGCGGAATAGGGTTCTGCTTCTGGAGTTTTCCCGTGACGGGGGATAAATAGGCGAAGGGGGGCAACCAGAGGTGGACCAGGAGCCCCAGGCGCCCCCCTGGCGCGGCCAGGGGTGGGGCCGCGCCGGGTGGCCGCCTGGCCCCCCCTGGCCCCCCTCTGGCCCCTCCCGGGCTTTTCTCGAAGCTTCCGTCATGCTGATTTTTATCTGAATTTTCCCAAATTTTCTGGTACTTTTTATATGGGGGAAAACTGAAATAGAAATACAGCAGAAAACAGGAACTGGCACTGGGGTGCACTGAGTTAATAGGTTAGTCCAAATATGATCAAAAATGTATGAAAGTGTATCTAGATCATAGCAATATCACACAAAACATGCATGGAGCAAGCAGAAATTATCGATACGTTTTGGACGTATCAACATCCCCAAGCTTAATTCCTGCTAGTCCTCAAGTAGGTAAATGAGAACAAGCATAATTTCTGTGGTGACATGCTAGCAACCATAAAAGAACTTTGAAAAGTAAAGCAATCAAGGTCAGAGATTCAATTCAAGTCATAACAAGCAAGAGTCTATATTAGCATTGAAATAAGCAACAAAAGAACAAAAGGTGCAAGAGCTCTCGCTGTCCGTGACTCGAATGTCTCCAAATGGTGTTTGCGTGCAAGAAAGGAGAATAGGGAATACGAGAAAAAAGTTTTTTTGTTGAGAACTCAATCTACTAAAGTTTCACACTTGGTCTTCTTTGGAATCTTATCTTGACTCGTCCCCAGACCACTAGCCAGGTACAAGTCAATTTGATCCACTCCTTTTCGATATTTCGAGCACTCATGCAATGGATGAGCGTAAGCACGAGAGTTGACACTTAGGATGGCAAAGAGAGAAATATGGTGGAGGAGGAAGACAAAAAGGATGAGAAAGGCTCACATCAATGAGGACAATCATAGGCAAGAGATGCCAAATGATATTTATGATGTGAGGAGTAGGGATTGCCATGCAATGGATGCACATACGAGCTAAGAAGCTCTCCAAACTATATGCATAAATATCATCTCTATGGAGTAAAAATATATAGAGGGAGTACTAGTGTGGATCTCTCAAAAGGATAGTAGTGTTGCCCCTTTCTCTCTTTTTATTTCTTTTTCTCTTTTTTCTATTTTTTTGTATTTTTTGGTGGCCTCAATGGCTCTTTCTATTTAACTCTCATTTGTCCTCTTTGGGATCTTTTAATGTGTCCACTTTGATATCTTTTCCTCACTTAAGGGCAACACTCTATTTTACAAAAAGGTAAAGGAGATCTTTCACACTTTACAAGGTACTCAAAATCATAAAGAAGATGTAACTATCATGATGTATGCAATGTATGTCGCTGCCAGTATAGCAGAACATGTATGACATGAAGATCAAGTCATGAAGAGGTGGAAGTTGCATGGCAATGTAACTCGGAAAGGCTATGGAAATGCCTTGATAGGTAGGTATGGTGGCTGTTTTGAGGAAGGATAAAGGGAGGCTTAAGATGACAGAGCGTATCATGCCAAGGGTTTGGATGTACCGGCGAAGGTGGACACCAACTCTCGGAGTGAGAAGAAGGCAATGCATGGCACGGGAAAGGCTAGCAGAATATGGGAAGGTGGAAGTGTCAACTCTCAATACTTACATTAGTCCGAAGAACTCATGCACTTATTATCGGTAACTCTCAATCTAATGAGGAGGTTCACAAAGAGACAAGTACCCCGAGGAGGAGTGTATGGGGGTTTGGTTATCCTTGCGCATCCTCGACTCATGGTACGTGAGTGTTCTCTGATATTCGACCCCTCAGAAGAGTAGTGATCCATCTAGTAGCTAGAGTTCTCAACTAGTTTTGTAGGTTTTGAAAATAAACACGGATTGCCCAAAATACGACACCTATCACTAATAGGCAAGAGCTCTTGACACCAAAAGTCCAAACATTACTCACAACAATGCCTCAAAACTATTGCAAGCTACTACTAAAATTAAATTGCAACCTCAATTACCTACTTTCAAGACAAAACACAACTCAGTGCAACAACCAACTCTCTTGACAAGATAAACATGAAAACTAAAAAGAGTTGCAGCAACAAACTAAACAAAAGCCAAAGCTCTTGCTAAATACAAACTAAAACTAAGACTAAACATGGCAGTAGCTATGAAAAGATAAAGAACACACAACAGCAAAAAGATAGGCAGGAAAAATCCTATGATGTGTTCTAGATTTTGAAAGTGGAGCGTGTTTCTCTCCCACACAAAGTAAGACAGGATCTAACTTGTTATGAACAGCAAGCAAAGCTAAAGAAACTAAAAACAAAACCTAAGAGCAAGACGCTCCAAGCATAGCACATAACACATGAAGTGATAAAAATATAGTGAGACGAAGGACGAACTGATGATGGTTGATGGAGAAGGGGATGCACGGGGGCATCCCCAAGCTTAGACGCTTGAGTCTCCTTGAATATTTATTGGGGATGCATGGGGGCATCCCCAAGCTTGAGCGCTTGACACTCCTGGATCTTCTTTCATCATCTTCCAACGCACATTTGAAAACTCCCTTCATACATAACTCATCATAAGCTGATTAGAGAGGTTAGTACCCTTAATAAATATATTTTTTCTCCACTGCATATAAAGATAATCTTGAAGAGCTACTATTTCTCAAGAGTGCCAAAAAGTTTTTGCAAATAAAAAGCAAGCTTAAGGTTTGCAAAAGTTAGGAGAGACAAAATGTGGCAGAATCTGTGAAAAACAGAACAGCAGATAGTAAAGAATTTTTTAGGGGCACTTCTACAACTCAAATCAAAAAACTCAGAACATACGGAAGTTTCGTAATTGTATAGATCATACTGTGTAAAAAATTCAGCTCAAAAAGATGAACTGGGAGTTTTCTGGAATTTTTCTGGTCACGAGGACAGAATCTGTTTTCTGGACAGCATGTCACAACTTTTACTTCACTTGCCGTAAGAGGCTATAACTTGGCACAAAGCTGAAAAGTAAAGATACAATGATGTTGCTACAGTAGTACCAATCATCAAGACACAACAAAAGCAAAAATAAAAACCTAAATTCGTTGCGGGCTGCCTCCCGAAAGCGCTTATTTAAAGGCATTATCTAGGCATGATGCAAAAAGAAGAATCAAGTTTTATCAAGAGAAAGAGAATAACTAGCCCGAGTAACGGACTCAAAAGGTAACTTGGTTTTCTTTCTAGGGAAGTGTTACATCCCCTTTTTGAATGGGAATTGGAATCTTATATTCCCCTCTTTCATGTCAATAACCGCACCAACGGTGCGAAGAAAAGGACGTCCCAAAATGATTGGACACAAAGGTTCACACTCTATATCCATAACAATAAAATCAACGGGAACATAGTTGTCATTGACAATGATAAGAACATCGTCGATCTTCCCCAAAGGTTTCTTTACGGAAGAATCAACAAGACGAACACCAAAAGAACAAGGCTCAAAGGGCTTCAATTCAAACATATCAAATATTCTTTTGGGCATAACGGAGGTACTAGCTCCAACATCACATAAAGCATAGAAAGAGAAGTTATTTAATTTAAATTTGATCATAGGGTCCCAACCATCATCTAGCTTCCTAGGTATGGAGGCTTCTACTCTAAGCTTCTCCTCCCTAGCTTTGATGAGAGCATTTGTGATATGCTCCGTGAAGGCAAGATTAAGTGTGCTAGTGTGGGGGTCTTTAGACATTTTGTGTAACAAGCTAATAACTTCCGAAAGGGTACAACTATCAAAATCAACATCACTACTATCAAAGGTGGTAGTAGTGTCATCTAAGCTCACTTGTTTGAAACCCTCTATGTTCATAGGAGTTTCTTTATCTTCGGTTGAGGTATTAGCATCACCATTAATAGGTCCAACGGGACTAGGAGTGCATTGGGTGCTAATAGTTTGGGTGTCCTCAACAATTTGGATAGTGGCAACTGTGTGGTGTGTAGGAAGGCTCTTAATTCTATCATCTTCCTCTTTTTCTCTAGCCCATCTTTCTTTAAGTTTAGCCATCATCCTAATATTTTCATTGATTTGCAACTGGATAGCATTAATAGGAGTGACTTTATTCTCCTCAAGGGGAGAGATTCTAATTTTGAGCATCTCAATATCAAGGGCTAAGCTTTCTACCTTCAAAGAGAGATTATCTATTTTAGATAATTTCTCTTCTACATTTTTGTTGAAGGCTTTTTGGGTAGTGATAAAGTCTCTAAGCATGCTTTGTAATTCAGAAGAGGGGTTCTTGTTGCTAGGGTAAGTGTTGTTGTTCCCATAGTTAGATGGGAACGGTCTAGGATTGCTAGCAAAATTTCCCCTATAAGCACTGTTGTTGAAGTTGTTTCTAGCAATAAAGTTCACATCTACTTGTTCTTGAGCAACCAAAGAATTTAAAGGAACATCATAAGGATCAATAGAAGGTTGCTTGGTAAGTAGAGACATAATTAAATCAACTTTTTCATTGAGGGAGGTAATTTCCTCGACAGAGTTTACGTTCCTACCTGTTGGAGCGCGTTCGGTGTGCCATTGGGAATAATTGGTCATCATCTCATCGAGAAGCTTTGTGGTAGCACCAAGTGTAGTTGACATAAAGGTTCCTCCCGCGGCCGAATCTAACAGGTTCCGCGAGGTAAAGTTCAAGCCTGCATAAAAAGTCTGGATAACCATCCAAGTAGTCAAACCATGTGTAGGGCATTTCTTAATAAGAGATTTCATTCGTTCCCAAGCTTGGGCAACGTGTTCATTATCCAATTGCTTGAAATTCATAATATTGCTCCTCAATTGGATAATCTTAGCAGGAGGGTAGTACTTCCCTATAAAAGCATCTTTGCACTTATCCCAAGAATCTATGCTATTTTTAGGCAAAGATTGAAACCAGATTTTAGCATCTCCCCTTAAAGAGAAAGGAAAGAGCTTAAGCTTAACAACATCACCTTCCACTTCTTTATACTTTTGCATATCACATAATTCAATAAAATTATTCAAGTGTAAAGCAGCATCATCTCCACCACCAGAGAATTGATCTCTCATAACAAGGTTTAGCAAAGAAGGTTTAATTTCATAAGAGGTAGCTAAAGTGGCAGGTGTGGCAATGGGAGTGCAGATAAAGTCTTGGTTGTTGTGACTAGTGAAGTCACACAACTTGGTGTTTTCAGTGGAACCCATAGTAGCAGCATGTGTGGCAGATTTTTTGTGATTTTTGATAAAAGACACAAAGATAAAAACTGAAAGATAAACTAACAAGACTAAAAAACAAAGGTAAAGGGTAGTGTGAAACCCCCCTATCTTAGCACTTGGAGTCCCCGTCAACGGCACCAGAAATTGCTCTTGATGACGGCTTCTCGCCCTTCGTTGGTAGGCCCCAAGTGGAAGGCGTGATGCGGCACAGCAGCAAGTTTCCCTCAGTAAAGATACCAAGGTTTGTCTCCAGTAGGACTCCAGAGATGATAAGTAGGTGTCAGCGGCGCAACTGACGCGGACCTGCACACAGACACAGATAACTTTGCTCCCAACGAAGTTCAGAGAGGTTGTCAATCTCTCCGGTCTTGTTGTTCACAAATGATAAAACGCAAGGGGATAATGATAGCAACTTGAAAGTAAATGCAGAAAAGTAAATATAGCTTGGAAACAATAATGAGGATATGGACCGGGATACGTGATGTTTGCTAGTGATGTCTCTCTCCCAAAAGACGATAAAAATGCTATGCGAGGTAAACAAATTACAGAAAGGCAATTGACAGGATTAAGAACACACCGCAATGCTAACTATGCTACAAAAGAAAGGAAGAGGTTCAAAAGCACAGGCAGTACGCCAAGGTAAGTAGACCGAAATCCATCTGCATCTACTACTAATCATCCACCTTGAGATATCTATCCAGAACATCTCGCTGGTATTAAGTTGCGAGCCCCACCCAAAGTGTAAACCCAAAGCAACAGACAACTGCATTAAAAAGAACTTTGCGTAAAGTAAACAATCCTTGTAACCGCGGTTACAAGCACCGTTGTTTTCCCCCTTGTGGCAACAACACATCCCCTAGACTCATGTTTCTGTCACTCAAGCATGTCATCAGGGAGGCATGAACCCACAATCTAGCACAATGCTCCCTCTTGGAGTCACTACCTACTACTTGGCCAAAGCAATAAACAGCAACGGAGAGCATGCAAGAATTACTTAGCAAAAAAAATACAAGAGATAAAAACCAAATATATTACTCTATCACAATCTGAACATAATCTCATAATCCATCAGATCCGATCAAACTCAACATAGCAATAGCAGAAATATTACAAAGGTGCCTCGATCATGTAGGGCAGCTCACGAGGTCTAAACAATGAAGATCAAAGAGGGGAGGAGAACGTCACATAGCTACTGATCACGGACCCATGGTCCAAGGAAAACTACTCACGAGACATCCGGGGAGCATCCATGGTGGAGAGGAGACTCTCGGAGGTCAATCCTCCCTTCGGCAGGGTGCCGGGAAGAGGTCTTGTGGTGCTCCCGATCTTGGAAGCGCGGCGGCGGCGGAACAGAAGCGAGTTCGCGGAATAGGGTTCTTCTTCTGGAGTTTTCCCGTGACGGGGGATAAATAGGCGAAGGGGGCAGCCAGAGGTGGACCAGGGGCCCCAAGCGCCCCCCTGGCACGGCCAGGGGTGGGGCCGCGCCGGGTGGCCGCCTGGGCCCCCTGGCCCCCCTCTGGCCCCTCCCGGGCTTTTCTCGAAGCTTTCGTCATGCTGATTTTTTATCTGAATTTTCCCGAATTTTTCTGGCACTTTTTATATGGGGGAAAACTGAAATAGAAAAACAGCAGAAAACAGGAACTGGCACTTGGGTGCACTGAGTTAATAGGTTAGTCCAAATATGATCAAAAATGTATGAAAGTGTATCTAGATCATAGCAATATCACACAAAACATGCATGGAGCAAGCAGAAATTATCGATACGTTTTGGACGTATCAGTCCCTGAACCACCTCCACCACTAAAGAAGAGGGGCATGCTTTTCCTCAGCCCCGAAGATATGCAAAAATAAAAGAAGTGTATAAAGTATAAAGGCATTAAAGCTGAAGACGTGAATAATCTACCTCCTATTGAGAAGTTGCGTGAGCCTACTACTCACCCCCCTTGGTAGAGGTACACTCTCTTTTAGATTTCAATGAAAGTGACATCCCTAAAGGTAAGCCTCTTGACCAATGTTTAGATGAGCTTGATAATTTTATTATTTGGAAAAACCACTTTAATGAGAGGATACAAAGTCAGTTGCATGATAATTCCCTTGCTATCAAAAGTTTACTTGATGTTCTAGGTAGAACAGTTAATGATGTTAAATGTATTGTTAAGCATTTTCATATGGTTCAAACTCAACTTGAACAAATTTATAATGTGCAAAAAGATTTGCTTGCTAATAATGCCAAACAGGATATACATGCTTATCGTATAAAGACTAGGGGTGGAACACACACCCAGGACCCTCTCTATCCCGAGGGGCATCCGAAGAGGATCGGGCAAGATTCTCAAACGCAGGTAGAAGAAAAAGAAGAAGAAGAAACACAAGGAAGCTGATAACTCCAATGATCCTATTACAAGTAAAGAACCCGCTGTTGATCCTAACAGCATATCTACCTCCGATGATGAAACTGAGGACGATGCTGAGCCCGAGGAGGATAAGGAGAAGAATGATCCTCGCGAGGTACAAGAAGAAGAAGCACCCGATAAACGGAAGAAATATACTAGAGAAGACTTCATCGCAAGAGGACACGGGAAGGAAAGAGAACCATGGGTATAGAAACCCATGCCCTTTCCAGGTAAGTCTTTCAAAACCAAAGAAGAAGAGCACTATAATAAATTTTGTGAGTGGATGAAACCTCTTTTTCTTCAAATTCCTTTGACTGATGCTATTACGTTACCTCCTTATTCAAAATATATGAAAGATATTGTTACTAATAAAAGAAAAGTCCATAATGAGGCAATATCTACTATGCTTGCTAACTACTCTTTCAGTGGCAAGATTCCTGAGAAGCTTGGTGATCCAGGTATACCCACCATTCCTTCCTCGATAAAGAATAATTATGTTAAAACCGCTTTATGTGATCTTGGAGCAGGAGTGAGAGTCATGCTTTTTTCTCTATATAAGAGGCTATGTTTAGATAAACTAATCCTTACAGACATCTCTCTTCAGATGTCTTACAAGTCAACAGCCACCCGAGGATTTGTGAGGATGTTCCCCCAAAGTTGCCAATTGCTTAATCCTTACATATTTTGTTGTGCTTGACATGCCCGAGGATGGGAGCATGTCCATTATTCTTGATAGACCTTTTCTTAACACCGCAGATGCTATTATTGATTGCAATTTAACTTATAAAGATTGCTAGGCAAGGAGCCTCCAGGGAGCTCCCCCAAGGGCAACCTTCGTCGACCATTCGATCGGCTCCTTTGATCGCTACCAGCCGTTGGATCGATTTACTGCTTACCTGCTGTTTTCACTTCATGGTATAATCTTTAGGTCAATGACTTGTGGGGTCGTGGTGTTCTTACAGTGGCTGGGTAACTTTTCGCTGGGTGAAAATAAATCAACCAACCTCCGCACCCGCCGCGCCCAGTCAATTCAACAACAAAAAACTGGACCCATCCCCCTCTCTCCTCTCTCGTTTTCCTTTTCCCTCTCACCCTTGCGCACGAACCCTAGCCCCCATCTCGTCCTCGCTCACAGCCACCTCTCCTCGCCGTACGCTGCCGGCCCTCCTCCTCCGTCCTCCCCCTCCCGCATCTCATCCACCCTAGGATCTGAGGCGCTCGGGCATCGAGGCAAGCTTCGCCGGTGGCAACAACGGCGACAACGGTTGACGCTCCGGTGAGCCCCCACACCACCACCCTCTCTCCTCCCCTACTCTCTCCCCTATCCCCTCTCACCCCTTCCTTCCTTATTCCCAGACGCCTCTCCCATGAGACGCGGGCATGGCCATGGCCAAGCGCCGCAGATGGCAAGGATGGATGGACGACCAGGACGGTGAGGTGAACCAGCGCGTGTGGTCGCAGTCCAGCAAGCGTGAGGAGAGGGAGGTGTATAATTTGCTGACTTTCTTCCTCTGGCAGGTGCATAGTTTGTTGGCTTGTTTTAAATAGTTCAAGGGACCAACAAAGCTATTGAAAATGGTAACTGGTAAGGTGGATTACTGTAAGCATGCCAATCTACCTGTCATTTACCGAGTTAGGTATGGGCTCTGATGGTGTTTTCTGTCGTAATGAACATGTTAAAGTTTTTTATTGCTCATATTAAGTTGTCTCACCTTTATTGCAGAATAATTTAAAATTAGTAGTCCCACTTTATTTTCTTGCTTCTTCCATCATCTCGAAATCTGGAAAAGGTGCGGTGGGTTCGAAGATTTCAATTAGTGACTGAATATTCATGCCAATTCCCAAATAAATTGATTCCTTATGTTCTTTTAATATAGCTTACAATTTCCAGTCAAGGTTTGCTAACTGAAGTGAGCTAGCTATTGTCATAATGTTGGATCAGTACATTGTTGACTTCTATATTATGTGAGTTCATGTAGCAACAGAGCTACTTTGTGGCTAATGTTTCCTTTAATACTTTCAATTGCAGCACTTGTTTCAAGACAATATGTTGACATGTCTCGAATTAGGACTGAAGGATTACTTGCAGCATTCCCAAAACTTGTTGGAACTGGGAAGCATCACACTTATCTTGAGACTGAAAGGGTTCGTTATGTTTATCAACATATTGAATGCCTATATCTGCTGCTTGTCACAAACAAGCAGAGTAATATTCTTGAAGATCTGGACACACTGAGGCTACTATCCAAGCTTCTATCCTATTTTCATATCTTAAGTTTTGCAGTTTTTTAATTCTACCTTACGAACAAAGTCATATTAAATCCAACATGAGAAATGGTGATAGTTTTTGTACTTAACGTATTTTCCCCTTGTGATAACTAAATAGTAGATAATGTATCTTGAGATTTGGTAGTGGATATTATCAAGGGAAAACACTAGGTTGACACCATTATTCATTGATAAATTATATGTGGAAAATATAAACATAATGTGTAAGAGCTGGGTGTATCCACCCACCTTCTGTATGGTGCTATGTTGTGATAATTGTCTTTGCAATAATTCAGTGCCATGATCCATGAAGATTAAAAATATTTCAGCCTTATGGTGCCATGAAGATTATAAATATTTCTATATGCTGCCATGAAGATTCTAAATATTTCAGCCTTATGTTCTGGTAGATAAAATTTTTAGCAGGAAATTGACATGTCTAGTATGAAGATTGCACTTAGTAGATTAGATGTAAAATCATTTTTACCAGGGAAGTTAACTGAATCTGTAGATTGTTAACTAAACAAGTTAACTGAATCTGAAGATTGTTAACCGATTACATTTCGCGCAACTTCGTGCAGACGAGGAGAACACTGCCGTAGGTGGCCAGCCACGCGCAGAAGTACTTCTTCAGGCTCTTGCTATGTGTCACTTTCACATGCTATACATCTATTCAGAAACGACCGGTATATTCTGAGTCCTAAATGTCTGAAAGAAAAATGGGACAGTTATCCTGATGGATAACTCAAATTAAGGGTGTGAGGACAACTAAAAACTGAGGAGTAATTTTTTTACTTGATGGTAATTTAGGAAATGGTTATTAGGAAATACTGCCATGGCTTTCAGAAATTTTTGACTTGGATGGTAATTTAAAATCTCCAAGCGTGCTTCACTTTTAGTGCACATTAAGTTAGCCATTAGCACATTTGCTCCGTAATTACAGTAAACTGGAATTTACACTTGCTATTTGAATCACTGGATATTCAGTAATGTAAACAGCAATGTACAATAATCACTTGGTAGTCTGTTCATTTGTAATTTTAGTACTCAGTAATGCTTAGTAATCCTTGCTTCACATTTGCTTTCAATCACCGGAAATAGTGCTTACATCTGACAGCTAAAAAATTTTGGTGCTTTTCCATCATAGTTCATCAACTGACAGCAACAAAGGCGGGTGGCTGGCAAAATCCAACAATAGTAGAGGCGGGGGTGGGCAAATTGGCACAGTGACCAGCAACACGGAGATGACCAGCTCGACAACCAGGACGACGACGACCAGCAGCACGACAATGACCAGCTCGGCGACCAGACGAGGAGCTTGCCGGTGTCGTGTCCCAGAACAGGAAGATCGACAATTCGGTGTGGCGGCCAGCAGGCAGCAGAGGTCAAGGATTTTGCTGCGATCGGCGGAGGCGTCCCCAATTAATTTGCAGGTCTTGGGCGGCGGCGATGGCGGTCGACGTGCGGAGGGGATCGATGCGGGAGGGGATTCCGTGAACGCAGTCTGGGCGGCTGAAATGGTCCTGTGATCTGGGTCGTGGTCGCAGCTAGGCCCGACAGTGGCTGGCTATACGCCGATTTTAGTCATCCAAAAACTCCATTGTATAGCGCGGGGGACAAGAATTTCGGGACGGAGGGAGTATATGATGTTAAGTATGCATATTTTTATTTATGGATCTACTTACTGAATTGTTTTTTCATGCATTCTAATTATCTCTTTTGCTCAGCAAATGTTATATAAACATATCCATGAGTGCACGGGCGATGCGCCACTTGGATACTTCATGGACTATGATGATGATTTAAAGACTTGCCCGAGCTTAATATTCACCAGCAAGCTTATATCGAACTTATGCCATTAGAGCATTGAGCAAATACTTCTTTTCTTTGTGATACTTCTTAATTTATCCATTGGTTGTTACCAACACATTTATTAGCCTTTTTCTTAAGTGGGTATAAGTACAAGAATAATTGGGTTTTAAAAATGCAAGTTGTTTCTACGATTACATGGTTTCAATTGGGACTCTCCTCCATTTGGCGCAACGGGTCATCTAGTAAAAGGAAAGGCCACCTTTAACATTGATGATCAAGAACACACAGTGTATTTTTCGAAGAAGATCGACAAAAGTCATGGCCTTAAATCTATAGAGAAGCCATGCCTTTTGTCTATAGAGTTAAGGCATGGCCTTATCTCTATAGAGAACTTCCCCTCTCCCCGCTCCCTCCTCCTTCCTCGCGCCGCCGGAGGCCACTCCGGCCCCGGCGTCCACCTCCACATGGCGGACGCTACGAGCTCCGCTGCCCGGGCCGCTTCCCCCTGCCCCGAAGCCCCGGACAGTCTCGTCTTCGTCGCCTCCGCCTTTCCGCGTCCCCGCCCGGTGGTCTCAGGACTAGGGATCTCTGAGGACTCCTCCCGCTCGGCCGGCTCGTCGGAGGGCGAGGTTGCGCAGCAGCCGGCGGTTGATGGAGCGGCCGCGGTCTCGGCCTGGCGTCAGAAGGGGCCGTCTCGCAAAGCCCTATGGCACCGCCGCCGGCCCCTCAAGCGACAGCAGCAGGCGGAAGCCGCAGCCCTTAGACGCTCGCCGTCTTTGCCGCTGTCCAAAGGTGAGGTGCCGCCGGACCTCTTCGGCCTCTGTTTCCGCTGCTTTCGCGAGGGACACCGCAAGTGCGACTGTGAGTTCGACCCAAGATGCATCCGCTGTGGTCAGGAAGGTCCCACTCGACCAAGTGCAAGCGCCCCCGGAGCCCGGCGTCCGCGGAGGAGCTGCACAGGGAGGTGGTGGCCAGGGTGGTGCGCCACCCATCACCGCCTCTTCCGCCAGAACTCTGTACGGGAACGCGACGACGTCTAGGCAGACGCCGCCAGGAGATGCGTGTCTCGCCAGTTGCTCCCGAGGTCTCCCTGCTCAGCTCTGGTCGTCGCCGGCCGCCCCTCCCCGGTCGGACGACTGCTTTCTGCCGCGCTCAGCGGCGGTGGTGGATCCGGAGAATCGCCTGCAGCTCTCTGTGGTGGCGCACATTGGCGGTGCCCACCCCTCGGTGTCCTTCTCCGAGGCCTCCATCGCCATTGCTTACCGGATGGAGATGAAACGTCATTGGTTTTTTGTCCACAAGTTTTCCCCAGAGATTTCTTGATCGTGTTTGCTACGCCGGAGCTCCGTGCCAAGGCCATTGCGGCAGGTTCGCTGTCTCCTGAGGGAGTGCAGCCCTTCTTCAAGCCATGGCTTCGGCAAGCGCAAGTGGCGCTAAAGGTGATGCATGTCTAGGATGATGTGATGATCGAGGGCATCCCACCGCACGCTTGGAGCCGCGAGACGGCAGAGGGCATTCTTGGCTTGTCCTGCTCGCTGGTTTAGCTGGCGCCGGAGACTGCCAGCCAGGAGGATTTTTCGCTGTTCAAGCTTCGAGTTTGGTGCCGCGAGCTGGAAGACATCCCTAACAGTAGGTTGATCTGGATCCCGGAGCCGGGCGACCCCTACTTGCCGTCCTCTCGCAGGCCGTCGGAGGCTTGTTTGTTGGTGTATAAGACACTGATCCATATCAGGCGCGCCCGTGACTTCACACCGCCGGAAAATTGGGGGCGCTCACCAAGCTCAGATGACAGTGACCAGAGCGGCTTGCCTGGAAGCTCTCCTAGCTCGGGGTTGGACTTCGGCGAGGTGCGTGTCATCCCGTGGGCGCGCGGGGTCAGTGATGGGCGTGGCGGCGGTGGTGGGGACGGAGGCGGGCCGCACTCCATCCAGCAAGTGCTGGTGGGAAGGCTAGCTCTTCTCAATGGCGCTTGCCGACAATGGATTCGCCGGTGGCAGTTCAGCTGGTGTCACCGGAGCTGTGCGGGGCAACGCCCCAGGCGTTGGCCTTTCCTGGTCAAAAGAAGAAGCTGATAAATAAGGTGATCCTTTCGCGCCAGACCGCTCCGGCTCAGGGTGGACCAGCTGGCCCAAAGCCCGCCCCCAGCTGGAATTTCAAATTTCAAAATCCGAAGCCCATGGTGAGCGAGTCTGGCCAAACTCAATGTGTGGTTGGGGAGAGGCAGCCCGCACCGGAGCCAGCTGCTAAGCTAGTCCCTGACCCGATGGACACGGCTTTGGAGACGACAGATCCTGCTGCTGCTGCAAAAGGGATGGAGGACCCACTCCTGCTGACCCCGGGCCCGGAGGCAACTGCATCTGATTGTCTGGCCCTGCTGCTGCTAAAGGTACGGTGGATCCGCCATTGGGGGCCACCCCCCACCCACTGCGATTCGGCAGGGGACACGAGGCCTGCCTCGATGGAGCGCTCTCCCACCGCGGCCCCTGCCCCTAGGATGGAGACAGCGGACGAAACGCGTAGTGCTGGAGGCACTGGCGCTGACATGTTGTCCCACCAGGAGCTTCCCCGCTCGACTGCTGCTGGGTGGGCCCCGGTTGAGGAGTTGCTGGCCACCCACCTGGCGGAAGATAATGCGCATGCAGCTGCGTCAGGCGAAGAGTTCCCTCCACAGCAAAGGCCACGATCCGGCCACGTCGACACGGCTTCTAAGGAAGAGGTTGCGGTTGATAATCTGAAGGCCTTCTGCGCTGGGCTACTTAATAAATTGGCTCCACCGCTCCTGAGAGAGGTCGAGGCCATCTAGGCATGCAAGGAGGACTGTGTCATCAGGCGTGTCACGCGATCGAACACCTCGCCCCGCCCGAAAAAATGTGCATCCACGGTTGAGTGCACATGCTCAAAGCCCTGGGATTGGATCAATGTGAGCTG
This sequence comes from Bromus sterilis, assembly GCA_950022295.1. Lineage (NCBI taxonomy): Eukaryota > Viridiplantae > Streptophyta > Magnoliopsida > Poales > Poaceae > Bromus > Bromus sterilis. The sequence goes on along the minus strand of OX465598.1, from coordinate 211,631,083 downwards.
GTGTCTTCGGAGTCTGCGATGGACCATCTCAGGACGTTCCTCGACTCACCCCTGCACGAGCCTCAGCTACGGGCGATTGTGGCCATCTTTGGCAGTGCCATCCCCTTGGACCTCGGTGATTCTGGAGATACGCTGGCGATCGATACATTGTAGCGTGGTGCGCCATGCTAGACTTGGAGCTCTCGCTGCCAATGTCTAGTGTGAAAACGGAGCTGGTGTGTTGGAATGTTAGGGGCCTTGGTAGCACGGCTAGGAAGCACGTGCTACGTGAGTTTGTAGAGGCAACCCGTGCCGCTATCTACTGTATCCAGGAGTCCAAGTTAGAGATTGTTACTGCGTACACCGTTCTCCAATGCTTTGGGCCATTGTACGACGCCTTCGCCTTTCTTCCTGCGTGCGCCACTAGGGGAGGTATTATCATTGCTTGGGATTCCTCGAGAATACAAGTCTCCAATCTTGCGAGAGATGCCAACTTCCTCTTGGGTTATGTGGTTCCTGTTTGTGGGCCTGGCTGGTGGCTCTCCGTGGTTTATGGCCCCCAGGAGGATGCTGAGAAGATTCGGTGCTTGGAAGAACTTGCGGAACGCAGGCTGCTGTGTCCGGGCCCGTGGCTGGCTATAGGAGATTACAACCTCATACTCAACGCTTCTGATAAGAGCAACACCTCGATTGACAGACGTATGATGGGACGTTTCTGGTGCTTCGTGGATGTGCATGGCCTGAAGGAGATGTTCCTCCATGGCTGCCAGTTCACCTGGAGCAATGAGCGCCAGAATCCAACGCTCACTAAAATTTATAAAGCCCTGGTGTCGATTGACTTGGAGTTGGAGCACCCGGATGCGATACTCTAGGCTCTTTCCACGGGAACCTCTGACCACTGCCCCCTCTGACGAGGGGGTGAACCCACGACTCCTATGGATGAGCCTTCCCGGTGTACCCTAAGACAGAAGGCCCACAGAGATGTCGCCTGGGCCCAGCCTTGGCCCACTATTGACACCGACGTAGGAGTGCACGACTCATAAGGAAGGTGCAAACTTGCCATACGGTACAAGATCAGGGTTAGGAAACCTCATCTGTAATTCTAGACGGACTCCCCGAGACCTAGCCTAGTATATAAGGGCTAGGAGGCGAGACGTCGAGATGGACCAATACACAATCTGTAACCCTAGCCTTGTGCGCACTAGCCTTGGCTCCCCTGTAATCGCCATCTCCAATCAATAACATCGAGCAGGAACGTATCCTCCTGTTAGCCGACGAGCTATCGTCCAACCTGTGCCTCTCATGACTAACCCAGGGTCCCTGACCATAGGATTTGCCGGGGTACATCCCCATCAATTGGCGCCGTCTGTGGGAACCACACAGGTTGGGAACGCGATCTCGGCGGCCTCACCAGCATCTTCGACACCCGCCGACGGGACGACTTCACCAGCATTCTTCGATCCAATGACCCAGGCGGAATCCGATCTGTTTGGGTCCCTCGGTTTTACGGCCCACCTTTCGACTCTCCGACCAGTCTTCGCCAACCTACGCTCCGGCATCAACCTGATCTTCGGAGCATATCAGATCTACATCAACCACTGGGGCGCCCTCCGCCTCACAGACGCCGCCCGAGCACCCGTGACGACATCTACCGCAGCAATCGACGCAGTCGTCACCCGCGCGGCCACCCTTCGAGCCAGCCGCGACCGCCCACCCAAACCAAGGCTCCACATCGCCCGCGATTGCTCGGGTGGACCCTCGGTCTGGAAAAGCAGCATCACACGCACGAGCAATAAGGCAGCCAGGGCACCATCTCAGGTGTTCATGGCAGAAGCCGACGCACCACCAGCAAACGGCAAGGGCCAAGACGACGACTCGAACACCCGCCAGGCCAATGACAACACAAAAGAGCCCGGAGCCACCAGTAAGACCGTCGTGAAGCTGGGAGAAGTGGGAAGCATACCAATGAAAGTACCATAGGGACAAGAACAGAGCAACCACAAGGGCAACGAGCCATCAAGCAGCAAGTAACAAACCCCGAGTGCGGCGGCGGACAACCCTCCCAAAGAGCGAATATACCTGTCCAAATAATCAATGGCCAGAGTAAAGGACGCAGTCGAACACGGCAAGTTACTACCGGCAAGCGCAACAAGGGACGAGCTCAGGGCATACAACATGTTGGCAAGCGAGCTAACCCAGCAAGCGAGACAACGACGCCTAGAGCTGGAGAAGCGAGAAAGGGTGGCCGCCGAGCAGAAAAGCAATCGCAAGCCACCTCCAAGAGACGAATCTCCGGATCACGACTCCCCTCTCCGCAAAAAATTGAAATTCAGCAACCTGCGATGAACAGACAAGAAGAGAGTGGTTCGGAAGCTCGACGACGACTTCAAGCTAGAAGAGGAGGACGACAAAGAGGAACCCCTCACACCATTAGAAGCCCTTATCAGTGCCCGAGAGTACCTGTCTCGCGCCCAGAAAAATAGGCAGAACAGACCAGACCGCAACACATCAATAGCCTTGCAGATAATGAAAGACGCCATCGCCGCCTCTGCACCCAAAAAATCAAGTGCAAGGCGACCAAACCGCGAGAGGACACCTGACAGGGACCCCAGCTCATCCGATGACGACGACAGCAGCGATGACTGGCGCAAACGCTCTGGCAAAAACAGGAAGCACGACAGCGACGACAACGACAACAGGCGCCGCAGCAGTCGACGAGACGCGCGCGACAACAGGCGCCGCAGCAGACGAAGACGCGCAACACGTGAAGAGTACTCGGACGAAAAAGCATTCGACGAAGAAATTGAGCCATGCGGAGCATTATGCTTCACGCGTTCCATACGCGAGAAGCGAATGCTGAGTGGGTTCAAATTGAACTCCACAACGGTAAAGTACAATGGACTCGAGGAGCCAGAGGCTTGGCTCGACGACTACTTAACAGCAGTCAAGTTCCAGCGAGGGACCAACATCACGGCAATGCAGTATGTGTAGCTCATGCTCGAAAGCTCGGCACGACACTGGTTGAAGAATCTACCGCGAGGATCCATTAGCTCATGGAGGCAGTTCCGTGAAACCTTCATAGAAAACTTCAAATCCACATACAAGCGACCGACATCGCTCGAGGAGCTGCGAGCATGCAAGAAAGGAACCAGGGAAACCCTGCGAGTCTACATCCAGCGGTGGACCATACTCAAGAATTCAGCAGAAGACATATCAGACGAAAGCGCAATCGACGCGTTCAGGCAAGGCCTGCAGCGCATCGAATTCAAGGAACAGCTCGGACAGATGAAAGTCCGAACACTCGCACGGCTGCTGGAGCAAGCCAACAGTTGGGAGGACGGCGAGGATACCGTTCGGAACGAAACAGAAATCCACACCGCACGCTCAGAGCACGACTACGACTATCACAATGGAGAAAGAGGACTCGACCGACGAAGAAAGCGATCTAGGCGCAGTTTCTACGACGACAGAGGACCCGACATGGTTGCCACCGGCTTCCCAGACGACAGAGACGGCAGGCATCGCGACGACAGAAGAAGGCAGAGAAGAGACAACCTCAAAGATACGCACCAAACTCAGAAACGAGACTGGAGGACGAGGCAGCCGCGCGACAACACTAGAATATACAGCTCGGCCAAAGTACAACTCGACGGACCGTGCTCGATACACGGATTCAGAAACGAACGAGGGGTGCTCAGATCAGGACACACCCTCAGGAACTGCAGAAGCTTCAACGCGTTGGCTGAGGAAAAAAGTCGATCTGCGACCACAGCGGCCCAGCCACTCACGAGCATAGCAGTCGGGCCCATCGCCCACGACGCACCACCAGCCCCTCCCCTGCCAACAAGGCAAGTGGCCGCAATCTAGAAATGGCGCAGGACACCAGATGCAGAGGAGCAGTATCCAGAAGCCCACGACAGGATCTACATGATACAATGTAACAACCCAGTTTTTGCAAAAATTAAATTTTTTGTTTTCGACGTGAATTGTTCGATTGTCCGATTTGTTTGCGGTGTTTGCATCCCCGATTTATCGATCGGCGATTATTTTTCCCCCTCTTATCTCGTATCGGATGGAGACCGACCCTTGGCACCCTGACACTCGACCTTTGCGACACCGGGTTTCACCCGATCACCGTCGCGAGACCGCACGAGACCAGCCGCAGCCAACGGAACGAAAAACCCCGTTTAATAATTAAACGGGTTATTTTTATAGCGCGCCGGAAAGTGTTTTCGGAACGGTTCCAGCGCGAGGTGAACGCCTCCGGCTCGACGCGCTGATTGCGCAGTTCGAAGTTTTACCCGAATCGGAGGTACTGCGGACCCCCGGCGGTCAGAAACGTGAGCACCGCGCGCGCGAGGTAAAAACCGGGGATGTTTTTGCAAACTGCCAGCCAACGGGGCTATATATAGACCACCCCACCACTTAGGGTTTTCCCTAAGCCCATAGGCAGCCACCAGCCCACAGATCTGGAAAATATCCCTAATTTTCGCAGCTCCCCCCCCAAAATCAGCAAACCCTAGATCTGGCGCGCCCGGAGCCGTCCGATCCGGAGATGGACGCCCCGGATCACGCCACGTTGCCCCTAGCCATCTCCCACCTCTCTCCCTCCTCCAATCTCCCCCGTGGAGGCACCCGAGCGCCGCCGGCCCGGTGCAGCAGCCGCTGGAGCCACCCCGGCCACGCAGCTCCCCCCCGCGACTCCCTCCTTCCCTCTCCTCCCTCCTCCGTTCTCTCCTCTTCCCCTGACCTCTCTCCTCCCGCAGGTCGCGCCGTCGTTCCACCATGGGAGGCCAACCCGAGCTCGCCGCCGGCCCGGTGGTCCTCCACGCGCCCCCGTTCGATGGCTGCCGCCTCCCTCTGGATCCGGCGAGCCCCGCACCGGATCCGCCGCCCTCACCGCACCCCGCCTCGCTCCGGTGGCCGGCCGGAGTTGGCCGCCGCCGCCACCCATCCCTGGTCGAGCTCGGGAGGAGCCCGAGCCGGCCAGCGCTCGTCCCAGCCGCCCCCGTGGGCCAGCCCAGCCCCAGCACGGCCCAGCCAAGGCCCCAGGCCAGATCTGCGGCCCAGGCCGGCCTCTTCCCTCTCCACTGGCCAGGTGGACCAAGGCCCATTAGGGGTGAGGCCCGAGCCCCCTCTGTCTTTTTTTTTCCGTTTGCTGTTTCTTTTTTTTCTTTTATTATTTTGCTAAGTCTGGAGTAATTTTGCTGCTGATTCGATTCCGCGTTGACGATAGCAATTAATCCGTAACTCCGATGAACGTGCCCCCAAAACGAAAGTTGCTCAGAATTGCGTGTACTATAATTCATCTTTTGTGAGCATTTTAATTTGAGCTCATATTGATTGTGTAATTGTGAGCTGAACAGGGCATCAGGCCGTTAAACTGCTAATTTTCCTGTTTAGATGCTGCTGTTAATATTTTGTTGCAACTTTTCATGATGATTGTAACAAATCCATGAGGCCTATTACATTGATTCCTTTTGCATTGCGTTAAGCAATGTTTCTAATTCAGTTTCATGCATTCACATGCCATATTTGCTTGCTGCATCATGTTTATATCTTGCTCCAAAGTAGCTATCCTGATGTTAATGTGCTGTTGTTGCTGAAACTGTTATTTTATTGCAACTTCGGTCGACGAGTGTGTCGCGACCGTTTATCGGAATGGAGTGATTCAAATTGCATATTGTTAAGCATCATGTCTACTTTCATTACATGTATTGTATCTTCATGTTAGCATTCCAGGTCATATAGATATTATGCTCTAAAGTTGCTATGCTGCTGTTTTTGACACCCACCTTTGTTTTTTCTAAGTCTGTTACTTTGCGATGCCATGTTGTTTGCTTAATATCTTTTGATCCGTGATGCCTTTTTGCATGATTCTTTTTTCCATGCCTTCCATGTCATGTCTAGTTTAATTTCATATCATTTGTGAGCATGTTTGCATTGATTAACCTGTTTATGCATTGCTCTAAACCGTGCTTCGTGATGTTTGCAGTTTGTGCCCATAACTTGTTTTGCTTGTATCTTTTTAACCGTAACTCCGTTTGGAGTGTTCTTATATGTAACTTGATTAGTTTTTCGCGTACTTTGTGTTTATGCTATTGTTTGCTGTTGTTAACCAACCTAAAATATGGTTTAGGACAGAACAGTACCAAATCCTTTAATTGTCGTGCGACACTTAGTGTTATGCCATGTTTAGGTTGTGCCTCACTTAAATTGACTAGCATAGATAGTTTACTTTATGCTTCACCTCTTGACATGTTTGTGTGATATGCCATGCTTGCTTGAGTTGCCATTTTAATAACCTTTATTGATCACCTGTAGCTAAGCAACTTGAACCACCGTAAACGTGCGGTATTCGTCGTGTGTGACCGATACCCCACTTAAGCTGTTAGTAACCGTTCTCGACGATAGATCCATATCCCGTTGCCGTGCCTTGTGTTGCCTCTTTGATCTTGTATTGTTTCTTAGTAATAGTGGTGCACCGTTGATTTCTTTCCAGTGTTTCCTTCTTGTGTGCTTCCGCGGGTACCTCTCGGAGACGATGCGAGCTTGCGATCGGCTACACCTTCGGAACCCGACTTATCAACAGCCAAGGACTATACATTACTTATGATCCATTCTATTTCAACCAGCGGTTTGCATGCTAGTCTAGGTTAGATTCGATGTTTGATCCTACCACATGTTTACAGCTTCTTTCAAACCAATACAGCCATGTCCTTTCCCAGCAAACCATGTACTGCTATGTTACTATTCCTCGTTGCTCAGCCCTGCTTAGTATGCATGCTTAGGATGCTACGATGTTACCCTGTTATTCCTGGGTTTGGGATATCACATTATTATTATTTTTGTTGATGATATGATTATTATAAATGTTGACTATATTCGACGAAGGATGGAAGGTCTAGGCTATCCCGCCCCGACGCTTTGTTCCATTCGAGTCACCTAGGATCCGAGTTCCGGGTATTGTTTTTGAGACTGAGCGTGCCTAACCGTGTGTGGGATTTTATGGGGTCCCCTCTTCTTACCTACCTAGCTTCAAACATTTCTAGTGGTGGCCCAAGCCGATTTACCATTTGAAAACGTGTGTGTGACTGGTCCGCGGCCGGCAGATTTCAAACAACTTGGGCCAGCGGAGACATGGTTTCTCTAGTTGGTCCACCCCAGGGAGCTAGGGGGTTGTCCACATCTGTTTGGGCAACCTATCCGACCTCGTCCAGACGGTAGAGGCCGATTCGAGAGCGCGACCGGCTTTTGAGTTGGATGTCGACTCACCGGGGGCCACCCGGATTTGTGCGTTGTTAGTTAGAGGGACCTGTCGCTCCGGATCTCTTGGGACTAAATCATAAAATGGTTGCCTATCATGGGTAGCAACTGAGAGAGATGGGCGTGCGTGCAGAGCCTCGTAATGGGCAGTTGGTACACCCCTGCAGGGTTAAATCTTTTCGAGAAGCCGTGTCCACGGTTATGGACGACTTGAGACCTACTCCTTGTTCATAGACAACAACAACTGAGATAATCTTAATATAACTTGATCAACGTGTGTGTGTGCCTTGATTGCTTCTTCTTCGTCGGGATGCGAAGAGGAGGACAAGGATAGGATAGGTGTTATGTTTGCGTAAGTAGTTGATAGCAAGACTTGTTGGAGGCGATTCCTCATCGAATGCTTGGCTTCTTATCTTACTCTCTAGATCGTTAGCCACTTCATAAATGCTAGTGCGGCAGCAACCTCACCACTTACCCCTTCCTTACCGTAAACTACTAGTTGTCCTAGAATGACGAGTGATGAAGTCCTTGCTGGGTCAGATGACCACTACATTTGGATGCTGAGTACCTCTGTACTCATGATACTACCCCCAAACTCTTTTCAGGGTTCTTGATCGACAACAGGTATGGTGATCGACGTTTCACGTGGAGACTCGACGACGACTAGTTAGGCGGATCCCGGCGGAGGGCCTGGACCCGTGTGGTTATTGGGATCGATGTTTTTCTCTTTGCCAGTAGGTATTTGCTTGTAGTCTGTACTCAGACATGTATCTTCCGCTGTTATATTGTATTTGAGGCAGTTGTATGACGAATGTATGAGATGTTGTATCCTTGTATCTGTAATGTTGTGATATCATGTTGGAAATCCGGGGCATATGACTTCGTCATATGTCGCGGTGGGACCGATATGTGCTTCGTCCCCGGATCTGGATGGAAACATCTAGATCTGGAACAGTACCGCATATCGGGCCTTACATACAAGAAGGCATGCCCTCAAATAGGCAGCAGAAGCAGGTCACAAGACAAGTTTTTCTCGCAGCCTCCTCGCACCCCGCGGTCCCGGAGTACTTGCGCAGGTCTGAGACATAAATTACCTTCTCTCGGGAGGACCACCCGTCTACCATCCCTCGACCAGGACACGCCGCACTAGTGCTCGAGGCAAGAATTGGGAACTACGACATGTCGTGAGTGTTCATGGACGGTGGCAGCGGGATCAACATCATCTTCACAAGAACACTCGAAGAAATGCTAATCCAGAGCTCCGCGCTGAAATCCTCAAGCACAATCTTCCACGGGATCGTGCCAGGAAAAGCAGTCTACCCTTTGGGAAAAATAAGCCTGGAGGTGGTCTTTGGCAATGTGACCAACTTCCGCAAAGACATCCTAGACTTTGAAGTGGTCGACTAGAAGTCGCAGTGCCACGCAATACTCGGGCGACCAGCCTTCGCCCGTTTCAGGGCAGTGCCCCACTATGCTTACCTTAAGCTAAAAATGCCAGGCCCACATGGGGTCATCACAGTGAGCGGAAGTTTCGTCAGGTCCAACCGCTGCGACAAGGAATTCCACAAGATATCAAAGGCCTTTGGAGTCCACCAAGCCAGCGAGACCACGGGACCCGTAGAAGAAGCGCTCCCGTAGAAGAAGCCACCACCCGGAGGACCCGAGCACTCGGAGAAGAAGCTAACTAGCCCTTAAGGCTACCACACCGCCGTTTCTAATAAAGGGGACTGTCCTCATCAGACCCCCCCACATTCTTACTAAATGTAAGAAGCACCAGGAAGAATATTGAAAAATGTTTTTCCAAAAATTGATTCGATGGCACTCGGGGGCTCGCCGCAGCAGCCACCCCCCGAGGCGTTCTTCGCAATCGCGACCTAACAAAATTGGCACTCGGGGGCTCGCCGCAGCAGCCACCCCCCGAGGCGTTCTTCGCAATCGCGACCTAACAAAACTGGCACTCGGGGGATCGCCGCGCAGCCACCCCCCGCGTTCTTCGCAATCGCGACCTAACAAAATTGGCACTCGGGGGCACGCCACAACAGCCACCCCCCGAGGCGTTCTTCGCAATCGCGACCTAACAAAACTGGCACTCGGGGGCTTGCCGCAGCAGCCACCCCCCGAGGCGTTCTTCGCAATCGGGACCTAACAAAACTGGCACTCGGGGGCTCGCCGCAGCAGCCACCCCCCGAGGCGTTCTTCGCAATCGCGACCTAACAAAACTGACACTCGGGGTCTCGCCGCAGCAGCCACACCCCGAGGCGTTTTTCGCAATCGCGACCTAACAAAACTGGCACTCGGGGGCTCGCCGCAGCAGCCACCCCCCGAGGCGTTCTTCGCAATCGCGACCTAACAAAACTTGCACTCGGGGGCTCGCCGCAGCAGCCACCCCCCGAGGCGTTCTTCGCAATCGCGACCTAACAAAACTAGCACTCGGGGACTCGCCGCAGCAGCCACCCCCCGAGGTGTTCTTCGCAATCGCGACCTAACAAAACTGGCACTCGGGGTCTCGCCACAACAGCCACCCTCCGAGGCGTTCTTCGCAATCGCGACCTAACAAAATTGGCACTTGGGGGCTCGCCGCAGCAGCCACCCCCCGAGGCGTTCTTCGCAATCGCGACATAAACAAAACTGGCACTCGGGGGCTCGCCGCAGCAGCCACCCCCCGAGGCGTTCTTCGCAATCGCGACCAGCACTCAAGGGCTCGCCACAGCAGCAAAACCCTTTATTGCAAAAACGATGCAACAAAGGAATACAATACACCAAGAAGAAACACACACAAAGAAAGGAAGTATCTAACCCTCAGGCTCCATCTTTGCCTTAATAAGGGCACCCAGATAACGATCGTTCTCTTCGCAAACCCGCTTCACAACTCGGCGTGCAGGCTCATCGACCGCCGCGTAATTCTCATCCATCGGGTAATCCCTACCACCTGGAGGACCCTCCACCACTTGAGCAATATCAGCTCCCGGCCAATGACTATGGACCAAGCCCAAGGCAGCTCGAGCTCCAGCATGAATCTGGTGATTCATCACGCGACGCAGCTCTGCAGGCTGAGAAAATACGCGGCAGAGCGTCTCAAAGGACGATGGCACCACCTCCAGCGGATAAAACTCAGAGTGGATCCCGCGCAACACCTATTGACAGTACCGCAGAGCAGCCGGCACCCGCTCAACTCGAAGACGAAGCAAATCAAATGCTCGAGCACGAGCGCCATCTGCCCAGAAAGGATTGCTCGCCTGCACATCAGGATCATCCAACCGAGACAACTTCGACTGGATGGCCTTCTCTTCATCCCGGGACTGCCCCGCCAGCACTTCGAAAAACAGAATCAAAATCAAGATGACGACGGGAAAACTACTAAATGCAGTCGAGCAATCGAGCAGCAGCCAGACTCTCCTCGCAGGAGCTCAGACAACTTCACCACCCACGAAGCAAGACTATCCAACACAGCCTCAGCACGCTCGCATTTGGAACGATGGACTGTTGCAGCCCCCTTCAAGCGAACAACTTCCCGCTCAGCGTTTCTCAACCTCAAGCACACGTACTCGTACGTGCCCTCGCGAGCGTCCTCCTTCAAAGAACTCCAAGACCGAAGCACGCCCGGGGCGGCCTACCGAAAAACGAACAAAAAGGACAATCAAGCTCAACAACAGGAATGGACAAACAGTTATTCCAATCAAAGTAGCACAGATTCACCACCACAGAGGAGGCATATTACAACCCGAAGTTTCAGACGACAAGACACGGCTACGCCCCCCTTTCCTGTAGAGGAGGGATACTGAGCATCCACAACTTCCTGCAGGCGACGAGCCAGAACAGTGGCGCGCGCGCTCTGCTCGTCAGTATAGGCAGGGACAGTCTCAACCAGAGAGTCGTCAATGGCAATTCCGTGCCCCATAAGAACAACAAGGGACGTGGAAAGACCACTCACCACTTTCTCCCCAACTAGCTCATCCAAGAGGTCCCCGCTATCACCAAATGCAGCAATGTGGGCGTCCAGACCAGATGGCACCTTTGTTCCCTCCGACATAAGGTTTTCATGAACAAGACCCACAAGATTGGAAGCCCGGGCACAGACCCCCTTGGCAACATCAACAGCGGCCGACATGGCATCCACGGCCCCTCGAACAACTCCAGACCCCGATGCAACCACTTCCGCTGCACTCGCACCCGTAGAGGCTGCACCAGGCAACAAAAAAATCACTACGGGAAGATAACGAGACAAAAGCACCGAGCAACGGAACGACGACTTACACAAAAGCGAGTCTGCCAAGACCCGAAGACGCTCGCACTCGACCGCCTCCGCCTGCACAAGTGCATCCTCAGCCCGACGCAGGCGCACCAACTCCTCGTGTTGATCGTGCAACTCCTTCTCCTTGGAAGCCAAAGCAGTCTTAAGGTTGGAAATTGTTCTTTCCGCCTTCTCAGCCTGCTTCTCGGCAGTTTGACGATGGTCTGAAAAACAAGACAGCACTCAGAACGGAGGACCCACCAGTTCAAGCACGGCAGCACAGGAAGAAATACTCACTACTCATGGAAGACAAGGCATCCTGGGCAGAATTGTGGGCCTGCCTCCAACGCTCAGCTTCAACCACCAGACGCTCACAGTGCTGGAACACCGGCTACTCGAAGAAATCAAATATTAAAAACAGAACCAAAGCAAGACTACAACCAATCGCAAGCGCTTGCTTGCAGCCTCGGGGGCTACTCCCATCTGGAGCACTGGCCGTGCTCCCAATAACGACACAAAGAATAAACAGAGCCAATGCAAGACTACAAGCAACCGCAAGCACTTGCTTGCAGCCTCGGGGGCTACTCCCATCGGGAGCACTGCCGTGCCCCTGATGACAAAAACTACACAAGCAAACAGGAAACACACTCACCAGCCCAGCTATGCGGTCGAAAAAGCGAACTTTATCTTGAACACCAAGATCAAGACGGCCCAAGTAAGGACGATCTGGAGCAGCAGGCTCGGCGTCAGGAGCAACAACACCAGACGTCACAGGTGGAGCAACGGCAGGAATCGCACCCGCAGCCAGGACAGCAGGAGTCACCGACGGTACGGACAGACCAACTGCAGCAGAAGAATCCCCAGTATGCTTGGCGGCTGCTCCAGAGTCAGTCGACTATAGGTCGACAGCGGCCGCACTGGTGGAGGAAGCAGCCGGAGCAGTCGTAACGCTACAAGATAAACGACATCAGACAAAAGAACAGAGGAAAAACAGCCCTAGCAAAGTCAAGCATATGCTTACCCGCCACACGCAGAGCGAGCACGCAACAACCTCCCAAATCTGGGCCTTTTGCACGAAGCAACAGGGGGAGACGGCTCAGAAGACGGTACAGACAGTGGGACAGCACCACTCGTCGCGTCAAGATCCTCGGCGCCCGAAGGCCGCGACCGCTTGACATGAAAGGGTGTCGATTTCTCACTATCTCCACTCCCCGGCAGCTCAACCTCAGTGGCACCAGCAAGCACACTAGCACCAGCACTCGGAGCAGCATCGTCAGCAGCGGAAGCATCTGGCTCTTCGCGAATATCTGCATCCTCCGGCTGCGGAGGGTTGCACAACACAGGAACATGATCCTACAAAACAAATAGCACCATCAGCAAGCAGTCAAGCAAACATCTCAATCAGACGAGAAATTCAAAAGCGCGAACCTGCGGCAGCGCGTGATCAGAAGAGTAAGGACAGACGAAGCGCATCTCAGAAACGCTCGAGCACTTGGTCACATACTGGATCCGGGCCAAGAGACCATCGGCATTAATTTCCTCGCGGGAGCATCTCGTTGAGTCCTCGAGTCCCTCATATTGCCACATGGGACGAACTCGATGTTGCAATGGCTGGACGCGCCTCCCCATAAACACAGAGATGAGCTGCCCACCGGTCAAGTTGTCCATCAATACAGCGACCCTCTCCAATAATGGAGCCACCGCAGATGACTCCATCGCAGACAAAGAATGGGACCACGAAGCCTGCTTGACTACTCGCACTTCGGGACTAAAGGGAGCAAGACCAAATCGCTGCCCAACAATGTGCTGATCCTTCAGATAGAACCAACTTTTCCGCCAAGAACTAACGGAGTCAAGCATCTTCAAATCAAAGTACGGATGCTTATCCCTAATAGATATACCCACCTGCCCCACAACATACTCAGAGTTCGTCCTCTTTATGCAAAAGAGGCGCTTCCAGATCCCCCAATGGGGGTGGATCCCCAAGAAGGCTTCACAAAGGGTAATAAAGCAGGCAATGTGCAAAATCCCATTGGGAGTCAAATTATGCAGCTGAAGCCGGTACACGTTCAACATGATCACTACCATCCTGACTCACAAAAGAGTAACCTCATTATAACTCTAAGCATGCAATAAGCAGTAACAGTTGCAGGGATTACATGATATCAACCAACTCCTACATTTGCTAGGATTGTGGTTTGCTTACTACTGTGACAAAATGATAGGTCATGCAAAGGATTGGGTTCAACTATGCGGTAGAAACGTTATCACGGTAATCATCCTATACAATGCATAAGCGAGACATGAGAGGGAAGTGGGATTTTATCGACATGACCAATGGGGGTTTGCTTGCCTTGCTGACGAGGTTCAGTATCGGGGTCTTCAACGAAGGGGGTGATCTCGGGCTCCGGCTCCACTTCTATCCGAGCAAACAATACAAACAAAGTGATCAACATAAGGTACAATGCACAAGCACATGATCAATTGTATAAGGTGATGTTCATGGTACTGATGTGTTGAGCATTCCATTTAAAAGGAGTATATTGCATTTGAAATGCAATTTCAAACTCCAATTTGAATACAATTTAACCAAGTTGCAAATGCTAATGTTTGATCAAAGTAACTCATCTTGATATGTGTATGATATGCCTATGATGTTCAAGTGAAATGTGGCATGTTGCTAAGGTTCAAATTGCAAAAGCATTTGAGTTTAATTTGATTAAATTCCAATTAAACCAAATAGAAAATGCTACTGGTCCCATTTTAAATTCAACCCAAACATAGTTGAAAGTTGTATATTTGGATAGATTATTTTCTCCTGATCATTTTTCATATATTATATGTTAAATTTGGAGTTAATATGAATTTTCTATGATTTTCCAAAGTTTAACCCCTTTTCTGGAATCTTCTGAATTCTTTTAATTGGAAAATCAATTACTGCGTCAGCCTGATGTCACTGTGACGTCAGGGGGGGCTGACCGGTGGGCCAGGGATGTGAGTGAGAGGGATTTAATTAGCCTCTGTTTAAAATTAACCCATGGTTAATTAACAGCCTGGGCCCACATGTTAGTGGCCCAGGGCTGGGTTAATTAGGGGGTTAACCCGCCGGACACGTGGAGCTCACCGGCGGCGAGTCTCCGGCGACCCACCAGCACAGCGGTGTCCACGGGACGACGTTCCAGTGAGCTATTTGGTGCGCTACGACCACCAATTTGAAGCCTTGGCTCCCACGCATCGAATGGGGAAAGGCACAGGTGCTGGGGTTCACCGTAGAGACGCCGGCGTCGAGCCCTAGCGGCGGCCGTGGCTCGGGGTTGGCGGCGAGGTTGCTGCAGGGACGGAGCTTGGGCTTGCGCTAGTGCTACGTGACCCTGGGAGCACTAGGATTGCAACGGACGTCACGGACGAGACGGAGGAGCACTGGAGCCTCCTCGACGTCGTTCATGGCGGCGGTGCTCCTCGGCTTTCATGGCGAACGGCGACAGAGAGCGAGGGTTGGCCATGCGATAGCTGGGGTGAACCAGGAGCTCACCGTGAACACAAAGGATGCAATGGCGCGGTCGGAGAAGCTGCACCGTGGATGGAATTGAAGAAACCACGCGACGGCTCCGACGAGGTGGCGATGAAGATTGCGTCGGCTTCGGGCGGAATCACGTCCCCATCTCCTCCAAATCGGCGTGGACGTTGATGGTGCGCACGAGGGACACGCTCTCCGGGCCTGTCTCCGGCGTTGGCTGCGGGTTCTCACGGCTGTGAACGGCCGCGGCGCTCGGGTGAAAAGGGGGAATCGTGGAGAGGGCAGGAGAGCTCCAGGGAGAAAGGGGAAGTGACGAGGCGTGTTCTTCTCGTCTCCGTGGCGAGAAGAGGGGGCTCGGGGACGCCTGGAACGTCGAGGGCGTCGCGGTGGCGGTCGCCGGCCGGGGCATGCTCGACAGCAAGCTGCTTCGGCTGGCGGGGAGGAAGACGACAAGGCGGGCTGGTGGCCTGGGCCAGCTGGGGGTTAAGTTGGGCCGAAAGCAAGGTAAGTCTCCTTTTCTTTTTCTTCTGTTTTTCTTTTCTGTATTTGTTTGTTATGCCTTAGATAAAATACCTAGGCATTTTATAAAATGCTAAAACTTTTTACATGGCCTCATAATATATTAGGCTAGCCAATTATAAAGTTTGACACTTTTTAATATTCAAATCATTTGAATTTTAAAACAAATAGGGGTTTAAATTTAAATCCAAGCTCCTGTTTGAATATTTGAAAAATCCATGAGCATGGGGTTGGTCCCACATCAGTTGATATGTGATCACACTCATTTATAAGACTTTTCAAAAATCCAACATGAATTTTTGGAGAAGATTTATTTCTGGCCTTTTGAATTAATTCATCTGGGGGTGATTCCTTCTCCCTTTTGAGTTTGAATTTGAATTCCAATTGATTTCTTTGAAAATTTTAACATGATGCAATGTGACTTGCTAATCCTAGCACATACCTAACTTGGGGTTGTGACAAACTAACAATGAACAAATCCGGGTGGCCCCCGGTGAGTCGACACCCAACTCAAAAGCCGGCCGCACTCTCGAATCGGTCTCTACCGTCTGTCGCAGGTTTGGATAGCCGGTTAATCACACATGGGAAACCGGGTCCTCAGCTGAACAAGGTGGGCCAGCAAGGGAACTATGTCATCACTGGTCCGGGTTGGTTGGAAAACTACTGGCGGCCGACCAGCACAAACACGGTTTCAAATGGTAAATCAGCTTGGGACACCACTGGAGATGTTTGAAGCTAGGTAGGTAAGAAAAGGGGACCCCATAAAATCCCACACGCGGTTAGGCACGCTCATTCTTAAAACCAATACCCGGAACTCGGATCCTAGGTGACTCGAATGGAACAAAGCATCGAGGCGGGATAGCCTAGAGTTTCCATCCTTCGTCGAATATAGTCAACATTTATAATAATCAATATCATCAACAACAATATAATAATGTGATATCCCAAACCAAGGAGTAATAGGGGGTAACATCATAGCATCCTAAGCATGCATACTAAGCACGGACTGAGCAACGAGCAATAGTAACATAACAGTACATGTTTTGCTGGGAGGGGACATGGCTGTATCGGTTTGAAAGAGTCTGTAAACATGTGGTAGGATCAAACATCGAACCTAACCTAGACTAGCATGCAAAACGCTGGTTGAAATAGAATGGATCATAAGTGATGTATAGTCCTTGCATGTTGATAAGTCGGGTTCCGAAGGTGTAGTTGATCGCAAGCTCGCATCGTCTCCGAGAGGTACCCGAGGAAGCACACAAGACGGAAACACTAGAAAGCAATCAACGAGAAAGCATCTATTACTACGAAGCAAACATGAGCAAGCATCAACAAGAAGGCAACACGAGACATCGCACCTACCGTCGAGAGCGGTTGCTAACAGGTTAAGTGGAGTACTTGTCACACACGACGATACCGCACATTTGGAAAGGTTCAAGTTGTTTATCTACACAAGGTGAGCAAAGGTTGTTAACATAGCATCTCACTCAAGCACGGAATAGCACAAAAACATGTCAAGAGATGAAGCATAAGATAAACTATCTATGCTAGTCAATTTAAGTGGGGCACAACCTAAACATGGCATAACATTAAGTACCGCACGAGAATTAAAAGATTTGGTACTATTCTTCCCTAAACCATATTTTAGGTTGGTTAACAGCAGCAAACAATAGCATAACAACAAAGTACACGAAAAACTAATCAAGTTACATATAAAGAACACCCAAAACGGAGTTACGGTTAAAAAGATACAAGCAAAACAAGTTTGGAACACAATCTGCCAACATCAGGAAGCACACTTTAGAGCAATGCATAAACAGGGTAATGAATGCAAACATAGGAAAAGGAATAGACATGGCAGGGAAGGCATAGGAAAAGGAATCATGCAAAAAGGCATCATGAACAACTAATTATAGCTCATGCAAAATGCAATAAAACATTATTGGTCTAGGACTTAGTGAAAATCAGGAAAACAGGGCAGAAACTATTATTTTTATGCTGTACAAACAGGAGCAAAACTATATGCAAAAGTGTAGCGACATGACATAGAAATATATGAGCATGAAGTAGGAATGATGATGATCAGGTACAAACAAGAATCAAGGTCATAGGCATAGCAGATCAAAAGATATTAAGCAAACAACATGGCATCAGAACGTTACAGACTTGGAGAAAAACTGATGTTGCTATCAACAACAGTAGCATAGCAACTTTGGAGCTCAAAAACTATATGACCAACAAGCATATCATGACAATGCAATACATGTAATTGAACTAGACATGATGCTTAATAGTATGCAAAAAGAATCAATGCAATATGCCTCATGGATTTGTCACAATCATCAATCAAAGTTGCAATAAAATAACAACAGCAGCACATAACAGCAATTAGTAGCAGTTAACGGCCTGATGCCCACTTCAACACAGATTAACAACATCAAGATGGCCTCAAATCAAAATTCTCACAAAAGATGAATTGAAGTACACACAATTCTAAGCCAATTTCCTTTTGGGCGCAAACTCATCCGAGCTACGGTTTGATCGCAAACTACGTCGCAAAATTGAATCAGAAGCAAAATTCCAGGGACTTAGTATAACTAGGAAAATAAAAGAACTGGGAAGAAAAAAAAAACACGGCCGGGCGGCCTGGGCTCTCACCCCTTAGTGGGCTCGGCCCACTGTCCAAGGCGCTGGAGAGGCTGCGGTTGGGCTGGCGGCTTGGCAGGCCGGCTGGGCTCGCCGGCCCAGCTGCTGTGGTGGCCCACGTGAGGTGCAGCGGGGAGGCCGTGGGCGCTCCTAACGTTCCCGGCGGGAACCTAGCGGCGGCGGCGGCGGAGCTGTACTCGCCGGCGAGGAACGGCGACCCTCCAGCGAGGCGTCTTGAGGGCGGGGACAACGAATCCGGATGGATCCCTCACGGATCTGGCCGGCGGTGGCTTGAGGCGGCGCGGCGACGTGGTCCCGTGGTCGGCGGCCTTGAGCTCCCTGGACATGGCTCGGCAGCCGGCCTGCGAGGACAGAGGAAGGGTGGTGAGAGGAGGAGGGAGAGGAAAAGAAGGGAGAGGGAGGAGCAGCGCGGGGAGAGGGAGGCTGCGGCGCGACGGGTTACCGGCCGAAACGCGGCGGCGACACGCTGTGTGAGGAGAGAGAAAAGAAGGGGGTTGGTGGGGAGCTCCCTGGGCCATCGGATCGCGAGATCTGACGCTCGAACTTCTAAAGACGATGGCTAAAAACAAATGGAGCGACAAAAGCCTCGATGATCATCTCAAGTATCTACACAAGTCAGTTCTTCACCCGGGGAACCTTTGTCCTACTAGTGTCGATGAGGCCAAGAAAATTATGTGCCCTCTTGATCTGCCACAAATTAGATACCATGCATGCATAAACGATTGCATCATTTATCGAAACGAGAATGCAGAAAAAACCAGTTGTCCGGTGTGCCATGCTGATAGATACAAGAAGGTCGGAAAGAAATCTCCTCAGAAAGTTGTATGGTACTTTCCGATCATTCCTCGTCTACAACGTTATTTCGTAGATCCTAAGGAAGCTGAGCTCATGCGGTGGCACGCGGACAGGGAGGTGCCCTATGATGGAGAGTATCCGAAGATGAGACACCGTGTGGATGGAAGCCAGTGGAGAGCGTTGAACGCTGTAAGGCCCGATATGCGGTACTATTCTAGATCTAGATGTTTCCATCCAGATCTGGGGACAAAGCACATATCGGTCCCCCCACGACATATAACGAAGTCATATGCCCCGGATTTCCAACATGATATCACAACATTACAGATACAAGGGTACAACATCTCATACAATTTGCATACAACTGCCTTAATACAATACATCAATGGAAGATACATGTCTGAGTACAGACTACAATCAAATGCCTATTGGCAAGAGAAAAACATTGATCCCCATAACCACACGGGTCCAGGCCCTCCGCCGGGATCGGCCTAACTAGTCGTCGTCGAGTCTCCACATGAAACGTCGATCACCATACCTGTTGTCGATCAAGAACCCTGAAAAGAGTTTGGGGGTAGTATCATGAGTACAGAGGTACTCAACATCCAAATGTAGTGGTCGTCTGACCCAACAAGGACATTCATCACTCGTCATTCTAGGACAACTAGTAGTTTATGGTAAGGATGGGGTAAGTGGTGAGGTTGCTGCCGCACTAGCATTTATGAGGTGGCTAACGATCTAGAGAGTAAGATAAGAAGCCAGACATTCGATGAGGAATCACCTCCAACAAGTCTTGCTATCAACTACTACGCAAACATAACACCTATCCTATCCTTGTCCTCCTCTTCGCATCCCGACGAAGAAGAAGCAGTCAAGGCATACACACACGTTGATCAAGTTATATTAAGATTATCTAAGTTGTTGTTGTCTATGAACAAGGAGTACGTCTCAAGTCGTCCATAACCGTGGACACGGCTTCTCGAAAATATTTAACCCTGCAGGGGTGTACCAACTGCCCATTACAATGCTCCGCAGGCACGCCCATCTCTCTCAGTTGCTACCCATGATAGGCAACCATTTTATGATTTAGTCCCAAGAGATCCGGAATGACAGGTCCCTCTAACTAACAACACACAAATCCGGGTGGCCCCCGGTGAGTCGACATCCAACTCAAAAGCCGACCGCTCTCTCGAATCGTCCTCTACCTTCTGGACGAGGTCGGGTTAGCTACCCAAACAGATGTGGGCAGCCCCCTAGCTTCCAGGTGTGGACCAACAGGATATACCATCCCACTGGCCCGGTTTATTTTAAATCCACTGGCTGCAGACCAGTTACGCACACGGTTTCTCAAATGGTAAAATCAGCTTGGGCCACCACTAGAAATGTTTGAAGCTAGGTAGGTAAGAAAAGGGGACCCCATAAAATCTCACACGCGGTTAGGAACGCTCAGTCTTAGAACCAATAACCGGAAATCGGATCCTAGGTGACTCGAATGGAACAAAGCGTCGGGGCGGGATAGCCTAGACCTTCCATCCTTCGTCGAATATAGTCAACATTATAATAATCATATCATCAACAACAATAATAATAATGTGATATCCCAAACCAAGGAGTAACAGGGTAACATCGTAGTCCCCTAAGCATGCATACTAAGAGGGGGCTGAGCAACGAGCAAAGTAACATAGCAGTACAAGGTTTGCTGGGAGGGGACATGGCTGTATCAGTTTGAAAGAGGTTGTAATCATGTGGTAGGATCAAACATCGAACCTAACCTAGACTAGCATGAAAACCGCTGGTTGAAATAGAATGGATCATAAGTAATGTATAGTACTTGCCTGTTGATAAGTCGGGTTCCGAAGGTGTGGGTGATCGCGAGCTCGCATCGTCTTTGAGAGGTACCCGCGGAAGCACACAAGAGGTAAACAATGGAAATCAATCAACGAGCAAACATCTATTACTACGAAGAAAACACGAGCGAGAGCGGTTAAGTGGAGTACTCGTCACACATGACGATACCGCACATTTACAAGTGTTCAAGTTGTTTAGCTACACAAGGTGAGCAAAGGTTGTTAACATGGCATCTCACTCAAGCATGGCATAGCACACAAACATGGCAAGTGGTGTAGCACAAAGTAAACTATCTAATCTATTCATTTAAAGTGGGGGGTAAAACCTATGCATGGCAAACTATTGCGGACCCCACGATAAAAATGAAATTTTGGTACTGTTTTGACCTAAAGCATATTTTATAATTTTTATTAGCAAGCAAGAGCATCATAAACACAATCTGCATGCAATTCTAGTCAAGTTACATATAAGGAACATTTTAATCAGAGCAACGGTTAAAAACTTATTAGATAAACCATTACGATGGCATGCGATTGTAATTAGCAGGAAACAACATGTAAACAAAGTCAAACATGGCAAACAAGCACATTTTATTAAACTACACAAAATTATAAGCACCTTTCATGTTTTAAGCGTCGCGATCCGAGCTACCGTTAAAAAGATACGGGCACCGCAAGAAAATAATACAATCTGCCAAATTAATAACCGAGAAACGGAAAAAAAGTCCAACGGGCCGAAAGCTACTGTGCCGGCCCAACTACCGCTGCAGAAAAGAAAAAAAAAGAAGAAGAAAAAAGGCAGAGGCACGCTCACCATGGGTCGAGGCCCAGCTCGCGTGGGCGGCGGATAGCCACGGTTCGCCGTGGGCGAAGGGGAGGCACTGGCTGGGGCGGCTGGGCCGCTGGCTGCTGGTGGGCCATGGAGGGCGCTGGGGCTGGGCGGTCAGCGCGTCGAGCCGGCGGCGTTTACCTCGCGCTGGAACCGTTCCGAGAACACTTTCCGACGCGCTATAAAAATATCCCGTTTAATTATTAAACGGGGTTTTTTCGTTCCGTTGGCTGCGGCTGGCCTCGTGCGGTTTTCGCGACGGTGATCGGGTGAAACCCGGTGTCGCAAAGGTCGAGTGTCAGGGTGGCAAGGGTCGGTCTGCGTCCGGTACGAGATAAGAGGGGGAAAAATAATCGCCGATCGATAAATCAGGATGCAAACACCGCAAACAAATCAGACGATCAAACAATTCACACCGAAAACAAAATTTTTAATTTCTGTGAAATCTGGGCTGTTTCAAACGCCGAATATGGATTTCATCTTGATCCAAGGAACGTCATGCTTTGCGCGAGTTCAGTTGTCATGAATCCGTTTGGCAACCAGAACACCAACCACAACACATGGCCCGTGTTTGTAGGGATTTACAACATTCCCCCGTGGAAGTGCATGAAGACAAGGTACATACACATGAGCATTCTGATTCAAGGGAGGAAACAGCCAGGAAATAATATTAATATATATCTCGAGCTATTGAAAGACGAGCTAGATATGTTTTGGAAAACACCAGTCAAGTCATGGGACTCTTTCGGAAAAGAATATATCAGGCATGGTGTGCCATGGATATTGCGGATGCACGAGGTGCATGGATGATACAACGTCTCAACAACTATCAAAAGATGGTTGGTCTTCGAAAATCGTGTACATGGGGCATCGAAGATGGCTCGAGAAGAATGACCCATGGAGAAACCGTGGAGATCTATTCAATGGTGAGACTGAGCATCGAGGACCTCCACGTAAGAGGAGCGGCGCCGAAATTGATGAGTTCTTGAAAAACCGGAAAGAGTGCCCCCCGCCTGGAAAGAAGAAAAAACCAGAGCCGTTGCTGAAGGTATGGAAAACAAGGTCTGTTTTCTGGGACTTGGAGTACTGGCCCAAACTCGATACACCTCAATGTCTTGATCAAATGCATATCACGAAGAATGTTCTCGAGAGTTTTCTTGGCACACTGATGAACTTGCCGGAGAAGACCAAGGATGGGCCGAAGGCAAGAAAAGACTTGGAAGATTTGGAAATAAGGGCAGGTCTCCACATACCTCGTAAAACGACCGAGACAGAGAAGGAGACGGAGATGGATGCGGGGGACAGCAGGTAGGGAAAAAAAGAAAGAAGGAAGAGAAATATTGCCCCCCTTCTTGCTTCACCTTCAATACAAAGGAGATCGATCAAATTTTCAAGTGTCTTACCGGAATAAAAGTTTGTTCCGTTACTGTGGGAAGATAAGCAGATATGTAGACATGCAGAAAAATGGTTCAGCAGGATGAAGTCTCATGACTTTCACGTGATGATGACGCAGATACTACCGGTTGCCCTTAGAGGGATAATGGACAAGCACGTCCGTGACATGCTTACTGGTTTCTGTAATTTTTTTGATGTTATCTCTTGAAAGTCGATTAGTTCGAAGCAACTGACAAGGCTACAGGAAGAGATCATTATCCAACTATGTGAGCTCGAGATGTACTTCGCGCCCACGTTCTTTGACGTCATGGTGCATTTGTGTGTCCACATTGTGGACGACATCATAGACCTCGGCCCGTCATACCTGCACAACATGATGCCGTTTGAGAGGATGAATGGGGTCATCAATGGATTCGTTCGTAACATGTCCCGACCAGATGGAAGCATCGTACAAGGCTATCTGACACAAGAGTGCATCTCTTTCTGCGAGAATTATCTATGCAACGGAGACGACGACGTCCCTGTTGTTGGTTTGCCCGTTAACAAACACCATGGGAGGCTCGAAGGAAAAGGTCACACCAACGAACGGAGGGAACTACATGTCGACCACTCGGATTGACGCAATGACTTTGACAGGGCAAACTTAGTAGTGCTACAACATCTTGACATGGTAGACCCTTTCGTGACATGTCGGGACCCGGGGTTAGCGTATGTAATTCCGGTCACAATGCAATCACATGGAGAGCCGAGAGCCGTACCCACTTGTCTAAGCAGACAAGGCCAACCACAGATCACTCTCGGTAAGCATCGAACGTGAGGAGCATCCCATCCAGGACGGATGATGAACTGAGATTGGTCCTCATCGTCCTCTCACAAGTCTAAATGCTTATGGGCGGTGAATCCCATACTCATAGACAAGTCGCCTCAACCATGTTATCGATTGAATCATAACCCTTACATAGACTTACTCCAGCCCGATCACTTAGTCGGGGTCTAGGGCGGGCTCGATCATACAACAAAGTGTGCACGTGACAGAGTCACGAGAAATCGCATCGCGATGCCCCAAGCTGCGCACATCTAAGGGCCACTTGGTGTATAAAAGACCGCCAGCCAGATCACAACTAAGGTCACGAAAACCCATACTAAGACATGCATGTTATAATCATACACGCAGCACACATGTCTAGTATAAACAGATGGTAATCACAACATGAACTCTACAAACTCATAGTCTTTATAACTTCTTCTAAACAGAGCAGACATAGTAGTTGTATTACAAGCAGAGATCACATGGATGTGATCCAACATTACATCAAGCATCAACGGAAGCAAATTATGTCTTAGTAAAGACAAGGTTAACAAATGGCTTAAGAAGCCTGAAAGAAAATACAACGACCCTCCAAAGGGCACAGGCTGCTGTCTGGAACTATAGGACCTGGTCCACGTCGAGCTCGAGGTAGAGGCCACCATCAGGGTCAGTGGTCTCATCTCTAAAACATAGAATAAGAAAACGTGAGTACAAAGTCGTACCTAGCAAGACTTACATAGGAACTATACTACTCATGCACATGTATCAAGGAAAAGGGAGGTGGGGTTTCACTTGCAGAAGAGCCAGCTTTGACTTGGCTAGTCCTGTACTACGAATACCAGAAAGAGGTAAGGAGCGTACACGAGTCCAAGTAACAAGTCTCCAACCAATACACCTCTATGGTTACTTCCTCGACTTCCCCACGAGGAAGCACGCCATAGCACTCACACTTATCTTGGTAAGTTTTAAGAGTAACGATTCAAGTTTTCTATGATCAAGTAAAGGTCTCCAAGTAGTCCATAACCGCGGACATGGCTATTCGAATAGTTCATTAACCCTGCAGGGGTGTACTGCTACACACACGCCTCATCAGTTACCGCCTGGGGATGGACCCTTCAAGTGAGTACCGGCGAGGATGCTGCCACGACACGTCACTCACGGCACCATCTCTAGTCCTAGGGAGTCGCCTATTTGAGTTGGGACCACAATCGGAATCCGGCCGATTTTTCCGATGCGGACTCAAACATTGTGTGACCGCCGTCAAGCTCAACTCGATCATGATCACTTGATTCAACGTGCCCACAACCTACGCCAACCACTTAACTTGGTTCCACCTGCTTGAGATCGTTAAAGGGCGAACTACTTGCGACTCCTGGACAGGTCCGGGGTGAGGTTCTAGGCCGAGAGGGGTCAATGAGCCCAATGTGTGGTCGGACTCTTAGTCTTGGATAACAACACAAGAACTCGGGCTTAAGGCAGTGTTCAACGAGACGACCCACTGTGTACTCCTACACAGCCTCTCATCGTACACCTTTGTTTAGGGTAGATTCACCAACACGTTACCACCATCATTCACATGATCACTACCATCCCGACTCACAACAGAGTAGCCTCCGGTAACAACTCTAAGCATGCAATAAGCTGTAACAGTTGCAGGTGCCACATGATATCAACCAACTCCTACATCTGCTAGGATTGTGGTTTGCTTACTACTGTGACAAAATGATAGGTCATGCAAAGGAATAGGTTCAACTAGCGGTAGAACGTATCATGGTGACATCGTAAACATGCATTGGCGAGAATGAGAGGGAACTGGGATTTTATCGACATGATCAAAGATGGGGTGCTTGCCTTGCTGACGATCGCGATGTAACACTCTTCTGACGTGAGGTTGAACTCGTCTCCGAGATCAACTCTACTGAGAAGATGAATCACCGAAGCACTGTAAGTAAAGCACAATCAAGATAATACAATGCACAATCAATATGCAAAACATAGCATAGCAAGGTACTGAGGTGACCTATGTTTAAATTGCAACATGTTAATTGAAGTTGATTTGAAAAGTGAATTCAAATTCAAACTCCAAATGTATTCAAATTGGTTCAAGTTGCATTTGCTAAAGTTTGTTCATTGCAAACCAATTGGTCATGTGTGTGAAATGCTTCTGAAGTGTAAGTGATGTGCATTGCAATGCATTGGGTCAAGTTAGAATGATCATAGTAATTTATTTGATTTAATACAAAAGATCCAAATAGAAAAATGCTACTGATCCCTCATTGTAAACATTTCAAACATGGTTGAAAGTTGGTTATTTGGATAGAGAATTTTATTCTGATCATTTTTCATATATTACACTTTGAATTTGGAGTTATAGTTTAAAAGATATTCAATTTCAAAGTTTAGGCCATTTTCTGGAATTTAATGATTAAAATTAATTGATTTAAGATTTACTGCGTCATTACGACGTCAGCATGACGTGGGGCAAGCCTGACAGCTTGGTCCCACTGGTCAGTGTCTCAGTGTTAACAGTGGGTTTAGTTAAATTTAATTAAACCAGTTAATGGCCTTGGGCCCACGTGTCATAGAGTGTTTAGGGGGGATTAGCAGTGGGATTAGGCCCTAATGGCTCAGGTGGCCGGCGGCATTACGCCGGAACCACAGCGCACGGCGGCGCCTCGCCGGAGTCAAGCTCCCGGCCACGGGAGGGGCAGAGGAGGCCACCAGGGGGTGCCCCGTGCTCTGCCGCGTCTGGTGGAGCATGAGGGGGCCCTCGAGGAGGCCCCTGGCCATGGCTACGACGAGCCCGGCGGCGGCCGGAGCTCTGTCCACGGCGGGAAGGTGAAGGAGAGCGCGGGGAGGAAGAATAAGAGCACGGGGAGGAAGATTGAGCCTGCGCGCGTTCAGCCGTGCCATCGGGGCAACACGGGGAGGCCCGTGACCACGACCACGACGGAGAGGCGGCGGCCGGAGCCTCTGTTCAATAGCGACATGCAGCAGAGGGAATGGGGAGGGGAGCTAGGAGGGGGAAAACGAGCGGGAGCTCACGGTGAAGACGATGATGAGCTCGGCGAGGCCGGGGAATCGCTGGAGGCGGCGAATTTGACCTGGAGGTCATCGGCGACCGGAGAGGAAGTGGCGAGGCAGGCGTTGTCCTCGGGGGCTCCGGTCTCGAATTGATGGCGCCGCTCGACGGAGAAGACCTCGGCGCAGCTCCTAGACAAGTTGAAGCAGCTTGGGAAGGCTTGTGGCCGCGTCGGCTCACGTCGGCGGCGAGGTGGTGTCTCGGGTGTGCGCTCGAACTCGCGCGCGCGAGAGAGAGAGGTGAGCCTGCGAGAGGGGGAAAGGAGATGGGCGACTTCCAGGCGCGTCCAACTGCGGTGATAAGCACGGGGGGGGGGGGGGGGGCAAGCAGGACGTGGCGCCGAGGCGTGCACGCCTCTGCCGTCGGTGGCGTTCTCCTGGCAGGAGGTAGAAGACGCCCCTGCCCTCCCCTGTGGGCTGGGCCAGGCCTAGGCGAGAGGTAAGGGTTTCTTTTCTGTTTTTCTTTTTATTCTTTCTATTGTTTGTTTTGTTCTTTTAAAAAAAATAGCTAGAGCATTTAATAAAATTCCCAATCATTTTTATAAAACCTAGGTGACCTTATAGTAGTCAACCCCAAGTTTTGGGAATTTTTGAAATTCAAATTATTTGAATTCCAATTCAAATAGACATTTGATTTAATTTCCAAGCCACTGTTTGGAATTTTGAAAAATCAATGAGCATGGGATTAATCCCAAATCACTTTTAAAATGATCACACTCATTTTTAGGATTAATCCCAAATCACTTTGAAAACCTCGTGCACGCCTTTGGGCAAATATGATTTGATCCGCAAGGGTTGGTTTCGCCACCAAGTTGAAAACAGATCCACGAGGAACAATCTCGAGATTGAGCTTTCGAAATTCCTCATGAAGAAGTGGTTGATACTGTTGTAACATGAGGTTGTTACAATACGACTTACGACTTAGTGCATCAGCCATGACATTGGCTTTGCCTGGGGTGTAAGAATTTCCTAAGTCATAATCTTTTATCAACTCAATCCAGCGTCTTTGCCTGAGATTAAGATCTGGCTGGGTGAATATGTATTTGAGGCTTTGGTGGTCGGAATAGATCTCACAATGATTACCAAGGAGGTAATGTCGCCAAGTTGTCAGGGCATGAACTACGGCAGCGAGTTCAAGGTCATGGGTAGGATAGTTCTCTTCATGTGGACGCAACTGGCGTGAAGCATAAGCTACCACATGTCTATCTTGCATAAGTATGCATCCTAACCCTTGCCGTGAAGCATCACAAAAGATCTCGAAATCCTTTTTGGTGTCTGGAGGCGCAAGCACGGGTGCAGAAGTCAATCTTCTTTTTAGCTCTTGAAAGCTTTCCTTGCACTTGGGAGTCATTGTAATTTCTTATCTTTCTTGAGGAGTTCAGTTAGAGGCTTTGCAACTTTAGAAAAGTTCTCGACGAAGCGGCGACAATAGCTTGCTAGGCCAATAAAACTCCTAACTTGCTTAACCGATTCAGGTGGAGTCCACTCAAGGACGGCCTGAACTCTCTCGGGATTGACAGCAATGCCTTTTGCAGAAATCACGTGGCCTAAATAGGTCACTTCTGGTAGCCGGAATTCACACTTGGAGAACTTGGCATAAAGGCGGTGCTCTCTAAGTTTCATCAATACCAGCCTAAGATGATCTGCGTGCTCTTCTTCGTTCTTCGAGTAGATGAGAATGTCATCAAGATAAACTACAACAAATTTATCTAAGTACTCCATGAAGATCGAATTCATCAAGCGCGAGAATGTGGTGGGGGCATTGGTTAAACCGAAGGACATAACGGTGTACTCATAAAGACCATAACAAGTAGTGAAAGCCGTCTTGGGAATGTCCTCGTTTCTTATCTTGATTTGATGATAACCTAATCTCAAATCCATCTTGGAGAAGAAAGAGGATCCAGCAAGTTGATCATAAAGACCATTGATCCTGGGCAGTGGGTACTTGTTCTTTATTGTCGCTAGATTTAGCGGGCGATAGTCTACGCACATCCTTTCTGTTCCATCTTTCTTCATTACGAACAGAACGGGGCAACCCCATGGCGATGAGCTAGGGCGGATGAAGCCTTTTGCCAACGAAGCTTCAAGTTGGATTTTGAGCTCAACTAACTCACGTGGGGCCATTCTATATGGGCGTCTGGATATTGGGGCGGTTCATGGGAGAAGATCTACAACAAACTCTATAGATCTGTCGGGTGGTATGCCTGGAAGCTCTTCTGGAAAGACATCCGGGAAGTCACGAACCACCGGAATATCTTCAAGGTCTGGAAGAGGAAGCACATTCAAATAATTCACCTGGGTTTTAGAGCTTGGTGAGGTGTACTTGATTGTCTGGCCTGATGGATGGGTTAGTTTCACTGACTTGGCTTTACAATCAAGGACAACACTCTGTCTTGATAACCAATCCATTCCTAGGATGACATCAATGTCTGAAGACTTGAGGGCTATAAGTGAGGCAAGGAATACTAAACCCTCAATAGCAACTTCATTTTCATGACTCACCATGGTGGTGTGCCATCTAGATCCAGGGGCTTGCACATCTAAGGGTGTGGATAACATCGAAAAAGAGATGTCATGTGACAATGCAAAATCCTGGGATATGAACGAATGAGACGCTCTTGGGTCGAAAAGAACCGACGCTGGCGTGGAATTGACAGGAAGGGTTCCGAGTACAACATCGGTTGACTTGTGGGAATCTAGAATGGATACATGATTCACATAACCATATTCATAGGAAGGAGGCTTGACATTGGATGTTTGGGTGGTGGCTTACCACGACGAAAAGCTTGCTTTGGATTAGGTGTGGTGGCTACATGATTTTGAGGACACTCTCGAACATTGTGGCCTGATTGTCCACATTGGAAACAAACACCACGTGGAATGAAAGGAACTTGAGCACTTGATTGTCCAACAAAATTCCAAGGAGGAAGATTGGGTTGAGCTGGACGATATATGGTGGTTGGTGGTCTAGAAGCACTTACAGCACGACTGACGTCATTGAAGGGAATCCATACACAGCGTTTCCGAGAAACATGGCCAGCAGATTGTGCAAACTCACGATCACGCTTGCGAGACTCTTCATACAACTCATTTCCATACTCGGCCTTGAAGGATTTGTCGACCAAGTCTCTGAAGTTGATGAACTCGTGAAGATTCAGGTCATGACGAAGGACGGGGCTAAGTCCCTTGCGGAGCCTTGCTTGTTTCTTGGCATCGGTGGATACTTCTTCTTGGGAATAACTGTCGGGACCCGGGGTATGCGTATGTAATTCCAGTCACGATACAATCACATGGAGAGCCGAGAGCCATACCCACTTGTCTAAGCAGACAAGGCCAAGCACAGAACACTCTCGGAAAGCATCAAACGTGAGGGGCATCCCATTCAGGCCGGATGATCAACTGAGATGGGTCCTCATCGTCCGCTCAAGAAAGGTGGTGAATCCCATATTCATAGACAAGTCGCCTCAACCATGTTATCGATTGAATCCTAACTCTTACATAGACTTACTCCAGCCCGATCACTTAGTCGGGGTCTAGGGCGGGCTCGATCATACAACAAAGTGTGCATGTGACAGAGTCACGAGCAATCGTCGCATCGCGATGCCCCAAGCTGCGCACATCTAAGGGCCACTTGGTGTATAAAAGACCGCCAGCCAGATCACAACTAAGGTCTCGAAAACCCATACTAAGACATGCATGTTATAAACATACACGCAGCACACATGCCTAGTATGAACAGCAGGTATCATCACATAACTCTACAAAGTGTATCTTTATTGACTTACACATAGAGCATACAAAGATCACATGTCTGTGATCATCATTACATCATACAATGGAAGAAAATTAGGTCTGAGTACAGACAAGTTTAACAAATGGCTTAGAGAAGCCTTGTAAACATAGATGCCCTTCCACGAGGGACCAGACTGCTGTCTGGGACTATACTACCAAGGTCAACGTCGAGCTTCAGGTCGGTGACTCCATCGGGGTCCGGGTTCTCAGCTAAAACATAGAATAAGCAAACGTGAGTACAAAATCGTACTCAGCAAGACTTACATCAGAACTACACTACTCATGCTCAAGTATCTAGGTAAAGGGAGGTGGGGTTCAACATGCAGAAATGCCAGCTTTGACTTGGCTAGTCCTGTACTACGAGTACCAGACTTGAGGTAAGAAGCGTACACGAGTCCACTACCAAGTCTCCAACCAATACACCACTATGGTTACTTCCTCGACTTCCCCACGAGGAAGCACACCATAGCACTCACGCTTATCTTGCGAGTTTGAGAAGTATCCATTCAAGTTGTCTAATAATCAAGCACAACTTTCCAAGTAGTCCATGACCGCGGACGCGGCTATTCGAATAGTTTTGTTAACCTTGCAAGGGTGTAAACTACACACACATGACCATCGGTTACCACCAAGTCTCGCCACCGTTCAAGAGGTGACAACGAGGATGTTCACCACAACACTTCGCACACAGCTCCGTTCTAGTCCAAGGAGTCAACTGTCTGAGTTCCAAACCCAACTGAAGTTCCAGCCGAGCTTCCAGCCAGGACTCAAACCATGTAGGCACAACTGACAAGCCCACCTCGACGGATGGTTCTCCGCTTGACAAGCCATGATCTACAAGCCCTACCATGAATGCCACATTTCATTTCCTTTATCTTTCTATGCATATGCCGAATGGAAATCCCGAACTAGGTGTGACTCCTGGACTTGGATCGGGGTGAGTTACTAGGTGGAGAGGGGTCAGTGAGCCCAATGTGTGGTTGTACTCTTTGTCTCGGATTACCATACAAGAACTCGGGCTTAAGGCGGTGTTCAATGAGACAACCCACTGTGTACTCCTACACAGCCTCTCATCGTTCACCTTGTATTAAGGTGGATTCACCAACACAGTTTCACTTTCATCAACACCATGTTCACCATCATCCCGACTCACATCAAAAGTAACCTCATTGTACCACTAAGCATGCAATAAGCAGTAACAGTTGCAGGTGCCACATGATATCAATCAACTCCTATGTCAGCTAGGATTGTGGTTTGCTTACTACTGTGACAAGATGATAGGTCATGCATCGGAGATGGGTTCAACTATGCGGTAGAATCGATACAAGGTGATCTCCTAAACATGCATAAGCGAGACTGAGAGGGAATTGGGATTTTATAGACATGATCAATGGGGTTTGCTTGCCTTGCTGACGATACACGGGTCTTAATGGTGGTCTTCTCCTTCGGGGGTGATCACCGTCTCGGAAAAGCTGGTACCGGAAACAATCATAAACAAAAGGGGGGCAACTTCGGAAGTAATTGCACAAGCACATGATAAGGTTGCCCATGATGTATATGGTACTGGTTTGTTAACAATTCAATTTAATTGAAGTGTATTGCAAAGGATTTGCAAATTCAAACTCCAAATTCAAATTCAAATTATGCCATATGCATGTTTTCTACTTTTCACCCATTTTAAAATTGTCAAACATAGAAACAAGTTGCATATTCATAATCCTTGCATTTTTCTGATAATTTTTCATATATTATATGTCCAATTTGGAGTTCATATGAATTTTCTATGATTTATTGAAGTTTGGCTATTTTTCTGGATTTTCTGTAATTCATAAATTCAGTTCAAATTTTCTCGAATTTGATTTATTGCATCAGCATGATGCAATAATGACATCAGCAGGGGGCTGACAGGTGGGTCCTCCCGTTCAGTGGCCCACTATTAAAAAATGTGTTTAGATTTAACTTAAACAGAGGATTAGGGGGCTGGCCCCACTTGTCATGGACTCGGGGGGGGGGGGGGGGGTGGGGTTAAGAGGTGGTTTAGGCGCTAATTAAACCGGGCCCGCCGGCGGTTAGCCGTCGGTGACCACGGGTCACGGCGGCGCCCACTCGGGGTGGCGTTCCCGGGCACCGTTCGCAGCGCTGAGACCACGAGCGTGTAGCCCGTGCCCGCATGCAGCTACTGGAGGGGTCGGGCGACCACGGGGAGGCCCAACGTGACGGCGGCGAGCTTCCCGGCGGCGGCCGGAGCACGGCACAGGCGGGCTTGGTGATTAGGGGCACGGGAGGAGGCGCGTAAAGAGGGGTTCGAGGCGGCGGCTCACCCTGGATCGAATGGCGAGGACGGCGGAGTCGGGGGAAGCAGTACGGCGGCGCAATTGTCGACGGGCTCCACTCTGGCCGGCGGTAGCTCGATGAAGGGGGTGTCTCCTCTAGGGCCTCCGGGCTCGATTCACTGCACGAGAAGACGAGGACGACGGCGGTTGACCTGTTGGACACGGCGGTGGCGCTTCTCGTCGCCGTTGGCCACATAGGCGCGCGGGGCTCACTCCGGCGAGTTCTCGGGTTCGCGCAGAAACGAGAGAGGGAGAGCGTGGGGAGAGACCGCGAGTGGAGGGGAAGGAGAGAGGAGGTTCTGGGCGTCTGCGTGGCGCCTTGGGAGAGAAGAGGGGGCTCCAGAGAGGCCTCGGTGGCGTCGGCGCGCCCACGGCTCGCCACCGAGCAGCTTGGAAGCAAGGGGAGGAAGAAGACAAGCCCCAGGTGGGCTTGGGCTGGGATAAGGTAAGTTGGGCCGGGGGGCCCGGTTGGGTGGGCTCCTTTGCCCTTTTTCTTTTTCTTTTATAAATGTTTCTGTTTTTCTTTTTCTGTAAATTGTTTTGCCCCAAATAAAATAGCAAGGCATTTTATAAAATCTTGAAAACTTTTATGTGGGCTTATAAAATATATATCTAGCCACTCACAAGTTTTGGAGATTTTTGAAATTCAATTAATTTTAATTTCAACTCAAATAGGGGTATTATTTAATTTCCAAGCCCTGTTTGGAATATTTGAAAAATCTTGGTGCATGCAGTGGGACCCACTTCACTTTATATGTGATCATGCATATTTATAAGACTTTTCAAAAATACCAGAGGAATTTTTGGAAGCAATTTTTGTCTGGCCATTTGAAATAAATTCTCTAGGGCTTTTCTTTTCCCCATTTTTGAATTTATTTTGAAATTTTCATATGATGCAAAGGGCACTCAAACCCTAGCACTTACCCTAGTTGGGGTTCTGACAATAACATGCTAGACGAGTGAACTCAGTCCGGTACTCATGAACAGACATCTTTCCTTGGGTCAGATTGCAAAACTCTTCTTTCTTGCGCTCCATCAACTGATCCGAAATATGGTATCCTCGGAAGTCATCACAGAACTCTTGCTAATTCACCATGTGACCAACGGGTTGCATTGCTACAAAGTTCTCCCACCACTGAAGAGCAGCACCTTCTAGAAAGTATGCCGCGAATAGCACACGATCACCGGGAGCAACATGGGCTGTCTTAAGCTTACGCTCGAGGGAACGAAGCCAATCGTCGGCATCAAGGGGCTCAGAAGAACACCGGAATACTGACGGATTGAGGAGAATGAAGTCCTGGATGGTAACAACACTATTACGTTGACGAGAAGTGTTCTGCTCAATACGCTCGAGAAGACGCGTCTGATCACGACGATTCTGTTCAGCCTCCATCATGATTTCTGCCGCTGAGGTTGGTGGTGGAGGTTCTTCACCGTCTATGTTACCGGAACTGGGATCAACACCTTGATTTTCACCTGACATTCTGTGTGATAAGAATCAACAATCAGAATAGGATTTAGGACACAATTCTATGCTAAGATAGAAGACTATAATGCAATAGCATCAAAGTCACAAACGGACAGCATAACGGCTGCACCGAGATGGAAATTGAGACAACCTACAGGATGACGGACATCACTTCTACAGGAACACTATGGAATGATGACTCAAAAGACCACAACACTCCTACAGCTACAAAGAAGCAAACAACGAGATGTCCTAGTAAAGACATAGATGAGCTTAGTCCTATCTTCCCGTAGAATAAGATGAGGTTGACTTAGAACTCAGATCGATTTGGTAAGGAGAAAAAAGAAGTCTTACGTTGTTCCCTTATACCCAAAGTAGCTATATAACTATAGAATGCTAGACTCGACATCGGCCAATGGTTTGATAATCCTACATGCATTCCTGCTCTGATACCAAGTCTGTCGGGACCCGGGGTTAGCGTATGTAATTCCGGTCACAATGCAATCACATGGAGAGCCGAGAGCCGTACCCACTTGTCTAAGCAGACAAGGCCAAGCACAGATCACTCTCGGTAAGCATCGAACATGAGGGGCATCCCATCCAGGCCGGATGATCAACTGAGATGGGTCCTCATCGTCCGCTCACAAGTCTAAATGCTTATGGGTGGTGAATCCCATACTCATAGACAAGTCGCCTCAACCATGTTATCGATTGAATCATAACCCTTACATAGAATTACTCCAGCCTGATCACTTAGTCGGGGTCTAGGGCGGGCTCAATCATACAACAAAGTGTGCACGTGACAGAGTCACGAGCAATCGCATCGCGATGCCCCAAGCTGCGCACATCTAAGGGACACTTGGTGTATAAAAGACCGCCAGCCAGATCACGACTAATTTCACGAAAACCCATACTAAGACATGCATGTTATAATCATACACGCAACACACATGTCTAGTATAAACAGATGGTAATCACAACATGAACTCTACAAACTCATAGTCTTTATAACTTCTTCTAAACAGAGCAGACATAGTAGTTGTATTACAAGCAGAGATCACATGGATGTGATCCAACATTACTTCAAGCATCAACAGAAGCAAATTATATCTTAGTAAAGACAAGGTTAACAAATGGCTTAATAAGCCTGAAAGAAAATTCAGCGACCCTCCAAAGGGCTCTGCTGTCTGGAACTATACGACCTGGTCCACGTCGAGCTCGAGGTAGAGGCCACCATCAAGGTCAGTGGTCTCATCTCTAAAACATAGAATAAGCAAACGTGAGTACAAATTCATACTCAGCAAGACTTACATAGGAACTATACTACTCATGCACATGTATCAAGGCAAAGGGAGGTGGGGTTTCACTTGCAGAAGTTCCAGCTTTGACTTGGCTAGTCCTGTACTACGAATACCAGAAAGAGGTAAGGAGCGTACACGAGTCCAAGTAACAAGTCTCCAACCATTAAACCACTATGGTTACTTCCTCGACTTCCCCACGAGGAAGCACGCCATAGCACTCACACTTATCAGGGTAAGTTTTAAGAGTAACCATTCAAGTTTTCTATGATCAAGTAAAGGTCTCCAAGTAGTCCATAACCGCGGACACGGCTATTCGAATAGTTCATTAACCCTGCAGGGGTGTACTGCTACACACACGCCTCATCAGTTACCGCCTGGGGATGGACCCTTCAAGTGAGTACTGGCGAGGATGCTGCCACGACACTTCACTCAAGGCACCATCTCTAGTCCTAGGTAGTCACCTATTTGAGTTGAGACCACAATCAGAATCCGTCTGATTTTTACGATGCAGACTCAAACGTTGTGTGACCGCCGTCAAACTCAACTCGATCATCATCACTTGATTCAACATGCCCACAACCTACGCCAACCACTTACCTTGGTTCCACCTGCTTGAGATCGTTAAAGGGCGAACTACTTGCAACTCCTCGACAGGTCCGGGGTGAGGTACTAGGCCGAGAGGGGTCAGTGTGCCCAATGTGTGGTCGTACTCTTAGTCTTGGATAACAACACAAGAACTCGTGCTTAAGGCAGTGTTCAACGAGACAACCCACTGTGTACTCCTACACAGCCTCTCATCATACACCTTTGTTTAGGGTAGATTCACCAACACGTTACCACCATCATTCACATGATCACAACCATCCCGACTCACAACAGAGTAGCCCCAGGTAACAACTCTAAGCATCCAATAAGCTGTAACAGTTGCAGGGGCCACATGATATCAACCAACTCCTACATCTGCTAGGATTGTGGTTTGCTTACTACTATGACAAAATGATAGGTCATGCAAAGGAATGGGTTCAACTAGCGGTAGAATGTATCATGGTGACATCCTAAACATGCATTTGCGAGAATGAGAGGGAACTGGGATTTTATCGACATGATCAAAGAGGGGGTGCTTGCCTTGCTGACGATCACGATGTAACACTCTTCTGACGTGAGGTTGAACTTGTCTCCGAGATCAACTCTACCGAGAAGATACAATCACCGAAGCACTGGAAGTAAAGCACAATCAAGATAATACAATGCACAAGCAATATGCAAAACATAGCATGGAAAGGTGCTGATGTGACTTATGTTTGAGTTGCAACATGTTAATTGAAGTTGATTTGAAAAGTAAATTCAAATTCAAACTCCAAATGTATTCAAATTGGTCCAAGTTGCATTTGCTAAAGTTTGTTTATTGAAAATCAATTGGTCATGTGTGTGAAATGCTTCTGAAGTGTAAGTGATCACCTTTGCATTGCATTGGTTGAATTTCAAATGAGCATTGTATTTTATTTGATTTAACCCAAATGATCCAAATAGTAAAATGCTACTGGTTCATCTAGATAACTTGTTCAAACATGGTTGAAAGTTTGATATTTGGATAGAGAATATTATTCTGATAATTTTTCATATATTACACTTTGCATTTGGAATTATAGATTAAAAGATATTCAATTTCAAAGTTTGGGTTATTTTCTGGATTTTCTGTAATTAATAAAATTGATTTCTCTTTAATGCATCAACATGACGTCATGATGACGCAGGGGCTGGCCTGACAGGGGGGTCCCACTGGTCAGTGGCTCAGGGGTTAATCCCTCTGTTTAATTAACCCACGGTTAATTAGGGGGCCCCTGGGCCCACCTGTCAGTGAGAGAGAGAGAGGGATTAGAGGGGGGGTTTTGGCCAAACAGGCCGGCGGCTTGTCGCCGGCAGCTCTGCCACGGCGGTGCTCTCGCCGGAATCGGTTAGGGGCCACGAGGAGGGGTTTGTAAGCACTGGAATTAAAGCACAATCAATATAATACAATGCACAATCAATATGCAAAACATAGCATAGCAAGGTACTGAGGTGACCTATGTTTAAATTGCAACATGTTAATTGAAGTTGATTTGAAAAGTGAATTCAAATTCAAACTCCAAATGTATTCAAATTGGTTCAAGTTGCATTTGCTAAAGTTTGTTCATTGCAAAAAAATTGGTCATGTGTGTGAAATGCTTCTGAAGTGTAAGTGATGTGCATTGCAATGCATTGGGTCAAGTTAGAATGATCATAGTAATTTATTTGATTTAATACAAAAGAGCCAAATAGCAAAATGCTACTTATCCCTCATTGTAAACATTTCAAACATGGTTGAAAGTTGGTTATTTGGATAGAGAATTTTATTCTGATCATTTTTCATATATTACACTTTGAATTTGGAGTTATAGTTTAAAAGATATTCAATTTCAAAGTTTAGGCCATTTTCTGGAATTTACTGATTAAAATTAATTGATTTAAGATTTACTGCGTCATTACGACGTCAGCATGATGTGGGGCAAGCCTGACAGCTTGGGCCCACTGGTCAGTGTCTCTGTGTTAACAGTGGGTTTAGTTTAATTTAATTAAACCAGTTAATGGCCTTGGGCCCAAGTGTCATAGAGTGTTTAGGGGGGATTAGCAGTGGGATTAGGACCTAATGGCTCGGGCGGCCGGCGGCATGACGCCGGTGCCACAGCGCACCGCGGTGCCTCGCCGGAGTCGAGCCCCCGTCCACGGGAGGGGCAGAGGAGGCCGCCAGGGGGTGCCCCGTGCTCTGGTGGAGCACGAGGGGGACCTCGAGGAGGCCCCTGGCCATGGCTACGACAAGCCCGGCGGCGGCCGGAGCTCTGTCCACGGCGGGACGGTGAAGGAGAGCGCGCGGAGGAAGAATAAGAGAACGGGGAGGAAGCTTGAGCCTGCGCGCGTTCAGCCGTGCCATCGGGGCAACACAGGGAGGCCCGTGGCCACGACCACGACGGAGAGGCGGCGGCCAGAGCCTCTGTTCAATGGCGACAGGCAGCAGAGGGAACGGGGAGGGGACCTAGGAGGGGGAAAACGAGCGGGAGCTCACGGTGAAGACGATGACGAGCTCGGCGAGGCCGGGGAGTCGCTAAAGGCGGCGAATTTGACCTGGAGGTCGTCGGCGTCCGGCGAGGAAGTGGCGAGGCAGGCGTCGTCCTCGGGGGCTCCGGGCTCGAATTGATGGTGCCGCTCAACGGAGAAGACCTCGGCGCAGCTCCTGGACAAGTTGAAGCAGCTTGGGAAGGCTTGTGGCCGCGTCGGCTCACGTCAGCGGCGAGGTGGTGTCTCGGGTGCGCGCTCGAACTCGCGCGCGAGAGAGAGAGGTGAGCCTGCGAGAGGGGGAAAGGAGATGGGCGACTTCCAGGCGCGTCCAGCTGCGGGGATAAGCACGGGGGGGGGGCAAGCAGGACGTGGCGCTGAGGCGTGCACGCCTCTGCCGTCGGTGGCGTCCTGTGGGCAGGGCCAGGTGGGCCTTCGCCTGGGCGAGAGGTAAGGGTTTCTTTTCTGTTTTTCTTTTTATTCTTTCTGTTGTTTGTTTTGCTCTTTTAAAAAAAATAGCTAGAGCATTTAATAAAATTCCCAATCATTTTTATAAAACCTAGGAGACCTTATAGTAGTCAACCCCAAGTTTTGGGAATTTTTTAAATTTAAATTATTTGAATTCAAATTCAAATAGACATTTGATTTAATTTCCAAGCCACTGTTTGGAATTTTGAAAAATCTATGAGCATGGGATTAATCCCAAATCACTTTTAAAATGATCACACTCATTTTTAAGATTTTTCAACACATCCAAAAGAATTTTGGAAAAGATTTATTTTTGGCCTTTTTATTTAATTTATTTAGGGATTTTCTTTTCCCCATTTCCTTTTCTTTTGCAATTTATTTTTCATGATGCAAAAATGCAAGCTTAGAAAAGTACAAACCTAAAGTAGGGTTCTGACATGACACTGCACAAACAAACCATCACGAAGAAGTACCATGACCAGGGCCTACGCAGGACGGACACCGAAGTTACTAGATAGCACAACTCCACTTTCTTTCCTTGGTTCAAAGAGTATGTTCTTGCTAATCCACCAGAAGAGGGGTCTACAGACGCATTGCTCATATACGCCTTAGCACATGGCTCCGCTGTCAACTTGCTCACCTATCAGGCATACGATATAAACGGATACACGTTCTATAATGAGGCCAAAGATATGAAAAGTGATTTCCAGTACTCGAGGGTGACGATACATTGCATGACTGACGAAAACGGCTCAACCAAAAGATATTACAAAAGGGTCGAAGAGAACTGGGAGCTTAACTACTCTGGACTACACAATGCGACGATGTTCCGTGTCAGATGGGCTAAGAATGTCGAAAGATAAAACAAGTATTTCACTACTATGTCTATACCCGATGCCAAGAGGGCTACCGTGAACATAATCGCCAAAAATGATTCATGGGTACACGCTAAGCACGTGACACAATGTTTCTACATAACCGACCCGTGCAATCTCAGCCGTGTTGTCGTGAGGAAAGGCAAAATAAACATCGTCGGAATGGATGGAGTCACCAACATAGAAGACTACGACCAGTACGACAACCCGATGAGGGAGGATGACGATGAAGACGAAGCATATGTCAAAAGAAGAATGAAGACTACATTACCAATGAAAAATCGTACTCGATGGAAAAGGATAAGTCACAACGAGGGCCTAAATTATTCGGAAACGAACAAAAAAGGAAAGAAGCTAATCACTAAGAAAAGTCGTCGATGTTGGGAAACTAAATGTGTGTTGTAATATATATTTATCTATTTTGTGTAATATGTATATTTATCTATTTTGTTTTACTTGCACTAAATGTCGGTCAAATTATAAATTGTCGATGTTAATTAAATATACATTATATAAATTGTATATATAGCGCGTTTATATAAATTGCACTAAGGATCAAATTATAAATTATATAAAAAGTAAATAACTACTTGCACTAAGGGT
The DNA here is from genome assembly GCA_950022295.1 of Bromus sterilis. Taxonomy (NCBI): domain Eukaryota; kingdom Viridiplantae; phylum Streptophyta; class Magnoliopsida; order Poales; family Poaceae; genus Bromus; species Bromus sterilis. Next base: position 211,590,240 of record OX465598.1, on the reverse strand, counting down.
TAAATTATAAATTGTATATATATTGAAAATAAATTAAAAAGGAAATGAAAAGAAAAAATGTCAGAAATATCAGTAGCGCGCGTCCTGGACACGCGCTATAGCTACTTTATTAGTAGCGCGCGCCTGGTCATCGCTCCCTACTAGTAAAGTAGCTATAGCGCGTGTCCAGGACGCGTGGTACTGCTACTTTTCACTTAAACCAGGGGCGCGCGGTTTCTTCTTCATTCACTCTCTCTGCCACTTCTCTCGCTCGCTCGCCACCAACGTCGTCGTCGTCGCCACTCCTCTCCTCCGTCGTTTCCGCGCCTCCGTGGCCTCGCGCCCTCGTCGCCTCTACCCCGCGGCCTCTCCGCCCTCGTCGCCTCTGCCCCGCGCCCTCTCCGCCCTCGTCGCCGCTGCCCTGTGGCCTCTCCGCCCTCGTAGCCGCTACCTCCCTCGCTACCAATGCCGTCGCCACCAACACCGTCGCCGCTGTACTCCTCCCTCCATGTCCCCTCCTCCTCTCCCCTCCTCTCTCCCTCTCCCCTCCTCCTCTCCGTCCCACCCCTTAATTTTTCTCGCACATTAGGTGTTTGTTAAAATGCCTATGCAATTTTTGTTGTGTACAATTTTGTTGTTGTTTAGGAGCATTTTTAAGGAGCTTAGCATGGTAGTTATTTGTTTTTTAGGAACATTAGAAATTGAAAATGAAATTGAAATGATATTTTTTACGAGTTTGTATGAACTTTTGGAGTTGAAAATGCAAATGAAATGAAGTTTTGTATAAACTTTTCCATATGCAGGGATCCCAGGAGCCTATGTATTGCCGGAATGTTGATTTATTTCCATTACGGAAAATTTCAGGTTCCCGATATGTCCACTTTTTAGCAAAGGTCATGCCGAAATTTACCGTGAATGTCGACATGACTTGTGCTACAAAGTATGACATAACGAGTGCCCGGTATTTGATAGCATAGTATTTAGTCCTTTTTTGTAGTTATAGAATTAACCTTGGAGATTAAATATATCGTAGGAAACATGTCAAGCAATAACGTGGTCAGGGAGATTTTGACTACCATGAGCATGAACACGCCTTCCTAGACCATATGTGTTCTCAGCAAGGAGACGGAGGTCCAAATGTCGCTAGTGCGATGGATGGCACTGACACCGGTACCGATGGCACTCATGATGGCACCGATGGCACTGACACCGGCGCCGCCTAAGACGCTAATGAACCAGCTTCAAATAAGAAGGAGAGGGCACGAAAACCAAACAAGCTCGGCACCGAGAAACTGCTAGTGATAGAGGTGCATCCTACCAAATTCGAGCCAATAGCGCCGGTGGAAGCTCTCAAGTGCTACGGCAACCAATTCAGATGCATCCTATGGGAATCCGCGAGCATCAATGCCTAGGACTTGAGGAGTATACCAAATATGGAGCATTTACTGCTTACGAAGCTGCACTGCAGATTCAAGTTCCCGAAACGGGATGAGAGCAAAGAACCGTGGCTGGATGATGCCATGACTGACATAAGCACCGCCGCCATTGTCAAGTTCAGCCATGCATTGTCTGCCTGGAAAGTGAGGGTGAAACGATTGATTGAGAAGAATAAACCTATGTCCAAGAATTTAGCCTCGAATTCATCACTTACGGAAGATGAGTTCTTAAAATTCAAGAACACTTGCGCTACCGATGTAGCCAAGCTTAGGTCAGAGAAATTCAAGGGGCTTCAGAAATTGAACACGGGGAAACAACGCCTCGGAAGCTGTGGTTACATTGGCAAAAGGCTCATATGGGACAATGAGGATGCGGAACGTGAAGCCGCGGGGATCCCAGACCCCTTGGCGGAGTTCACTGACTCGCAATAGTATGACTTCATGAGGGCCCGCTACAAGTGGGACTCGAAGAAAAATGTATTCCCCACAGACGGGCCCACGAGGGAATTGATGAGATTACTGGTAATAATTATTTTTCCACCTTATATATATTACCTTCTCATCAAGTCAAAATAGACGTTGTAGTAACATTTTTAAATGGTCCACGTTTCTTTCGCAGAAAGAGCAACACAAGCTTGATGCCGAAAGCGACTCATCGTCTCAGTCGATGATGAGGCCCAAGTGGGACACCCATCTCAACCGGGCCTTGAACATACTGAAGGGCCTCCCTTTGGACACTCGGCCGCAGCATGGACGTGTGCACGGCGTCGGAGACGGTGCCCAGTGGAAGAACTACTACCACGAGGACCCTGAGGCCAAAAGGCAAAGAAGTAAGTTTAGTCAGGTCAACATCGACGAGAAGGTGAAGCTTGCGGTTGAGAAAAAAGCAGCTGAGATAGAAAAAGCGGCAGTCAATGCAGCTTTAGCTGCCCGTAGAGATAATTTCGCAGCTTCGGTTTCATCCTTGATCCCTGCAGTTATCGAGTGGACAAAGAAAAATCCAGACAGAATGGCAGCGGATTTTTCCCGTCCTAGCTTCGTCGGGAGCAACTCGCTGGACCTCGCACCAGCGGCGCCTGGTCTCGTATCCGGACATGATCCATCGGCCGCTCATAGCAGCCCGTCCTCTGTCTATGGCGTGCTACGTGGGCCTTCGCCTTTGGCTGAGCTCGACGCCCTCACGGTAATTAAGCGTCACACCAACATATCTATAATATATCCCTTTTTTGTTGCCTTTTGGATGTCTGACGCCGTAGACATGTTTTCATAGGCCGAGAGAACCCCGTGCACCTTACTATACATGATCAATGGCCAGACTGTGGATGTGGGAACGGAAACGATAATAAATCCCACACATCGGATGATCCACACCATATAGATGCCCAGTACCACTTTCAAGGTTTCCGTGGCGAGTGTCAAACCGGTCCAGGAGGATTTGGCTCCTCTTTACAACTCGGGGGAGAGGAAGACGAGGCCCCTAAGCGGCTTGCAAACTGCAAGGGCTATTTCATCCTATGGCCAAAGGCTCTTCTTCTTGTCGAGTCGGCCGGCGTGATGACCACACCAAGGACAACACTTCCCGAAGAAGGTATGAACACCACCACCCCGCCTCCGCAATTATTAGCACCGCCTGTTATGCTAGGTGAGATCAGCGAGCGACGCGGGCAATGTGGTCCAAGCAGAGTGGATTGTGATCTCCCCCCGCCCCCGTGCTCCAGCAAGCAATGGATGATATCATGGACGAGGATGGTGACCCTATGCAATTCCTCAACACCGTCTTCATTAATCAAGAAGTAGAAATGATGAGTCAGCCATATGAGGAGCATGTGGATGAGGAGATAGACATTCTGCCGGAGCAGGAGCATCCTAGGTCCGAGTGCAAAAAGTATCTCTTCGTGCAACCCTTCCAAGACACGCCTCCATATGTCGCATCAAGCCAGCATGAACAAGGCGACGGTCAACGTGAGAAGGCGCTCATCAGCCCATCAACAATTGGGGTGGCGATCAAGGGCGCTATGAAAGGCTCATCACAACCTCTTCCCCAGAAGAAGGCGAGGAAGAGACCGGGTAGGAAAAAATTAGCTGCCAAAAAGGCTGCCAATGCTTCTAGCAGCAAGTCGGTTCTGCCAACAAATTTTGCAGACCGTCTACAGAAGAAAGGTACGACGTTGATCCATGTCTCGGGCGAGCCTATCCTACCGCCGAAACCGCTGGAGAACATATCAGGGGATCTCAGGCGACTGCACGACCATGTACTGTCGACGGAAAAAAGCCTCCTCGCCTCAAAGGATCCAGGATATCCACTTTATGTGGTGCGTGTGCCTACGAGCAAGGGCTACGTCGACACGATGTCGCGGAAGTGTTCTTCCTGCGGTTTGATCACATCTTTGAGATGTTCCTTACTAGGCGGCTGGATTTTACGATCGTCCGCCTTTTTTCTCTCCGTATGACCTTTGTCATCAACAAAGAGAAAATCTCTCAAATCGTGGTGGAAGATCCATACTACATGCATGAGTCCTTCTTGTCGCTCAGTGAGTATGAACTTAAAACTTCTAGGGAGTACATCGAAAATTTCATGCTGACGAATAAGGACAAGGAAATGGTTCTCGTGCCTTATCATCCAATGTAATTCATTGCCCGATTGGCTTTACATTTCAATCATTCCTTTTCTCATATGGAGGCTAGCTAATTTGAGGTGCATTTATTTTGCACAGCGAGGGGCACGCCGTCCTTATCGTTCTATACCTGCGAGTCTCTCATGCCGTGTATTTCGAATCGTCTAGGAACTTAAAAAAAAAACTACACCAAAGTAAAGAGTCTTCTGGATTCCTCTCTCCAAGGCTTCGGCATGAGGGGTGGCCACATCTAAAAACATGCACGAAGGAAGGGTGCGCCGTGTTTCGGGCATAAAACCAACTTCTGCAGTATCCATCAACCGGAAGGAAGTACAAAGGATAGATACTATGTCATCCGTCTCATGATGGAGTTCAGAAAGGAGCAAAAACTTCTTCTCATGGCAAGCAAAGATGAAGGTCATATAATTAAATGGGCAGAGAACTTAGCCGAACCGGATTATAAAGTAAGAAATGACTTCTTTTGCATCCTGAAGGATATTGCAACCATCATCATGAAAGAAGTGGTCGACGAGAAGGGGATGCTCTACCACGGCCCGATATCGCGGACTGATGTTAAAGCTCGCGTAGGAATGCAGCTTTTGAACATTACGACGTTCAAGAAGCTAGGGTGCGTCCTCACAGATATGGATGGATGGAAGTTCTAGTGTATTGACTATGCCGATGATGATATCTCGGTTGAATTTGTACTTTTCGAAGCGATATGAAAACTTTTTGATGTAATTTAATGGTCCTGTTGAAATACTTGCGTAACACTAGCTAGTTAGTGAATAAGTGTCGGGGTACGATGAACTACGTGCGTATATTATATTATGTATGTTACTTTATGTTGCATCTATTCACTAACTTTTTCTCTTCGTGTTGCTCAAGTATATTATGTTGTGTACTATTGTTGAATTCCCATGATGATATGCATCTCTAAGAGGTACATAGATCATCGATGGAGAAGAAGTGCTATGTCGTGTACATAGGGAAGGTTCCAGGAGTGTACGATCAGTGGACAGAGTGTCACGCCCAAGTGCACCGGTTTCCAGGAGGCATCCAAAGAGGGTTCAATACAAGAGAGGAAGCTGAAGCTAGTTACTTGAGGTTTACGAAAGCGCGAGAGGAGCGAGAGGAAGATCAGAGGAGGCGCTTCATGAGCTACTACATAATTCTACTCTTCCTCATAGTCACCACTCTTCTATTCTATATCATAGTTTAGATGGATGATGAAACTTGCTTGTAAGTGCATGCATTTAAGATATTGTGACAACTTCTATCGCTATTTTATAGATGACATGACGAGAGACATCATTTGTGTTGGATATGAGATCATGATGATATATATATATATATATGATCATCAGATTATTGTATGTGTATGATATGATGAGATTTGAACTCTGTAGAAAACCTGTGTATATGTATGAGATTATATTGTACAATACATGTACAAATACAGCGAAAATACGCTGGTAAAAGAAACAGAAAATGAAAAATAAATACCAGTAGCGCCTATTACATATAGAAGTAGCGCCCATATACCAGTAGCGCCTGGTACAGGGGGGCGCTGCTATCGATATTAGTAGTAGTGGTCTCTACGGTGGGCACTATTGTTAACCACACGTAACAGTAGCGGGTGCCCGTGCGCGCTGCTGCTACATGTTAGCTATAGCGTGCTATTAGTAGCGCGCCGGGGGGGGGGGGGGCGCTACTGATGAGCCAAAAATGGGCGCTACTACTAGCCTTTCTCCTAGTAGTGTTAGGGGTGGCGGCTTGATTTTAGTGGCGCATCCATAATGCGCCACTAAACCCCTACAAAGGACGCCACTATAAGGCATTTCCTAGTAGTGACTCCCCGTCCAAGGGGTTTAGTCCCACATGGGGGAGGGGGAGGTGAGAACCCCTCCTTGGCCTTTATAAGTAGGGCTAGGGTGCCCTTTTTCCATCATCCAATTGAGTTCTTTCTCTCTCTGTCTTTCTCCCACCTTCGTCGGACTCCCCTTGTTTGGAGTTTGCACTAGGTAGGGGTTTCTCCACCATACGCATGGCGTCGCGATTCCGGAGTCGAGATTTGAATCCGTCTTCTTTCTGATGCTTCCCTGGTTCGGAGCCCGGAGGGAACATCGACTACACCATACGTGTGTAATCCCGCGAGGTATTGCACGTGCGTTGCTACTTTATACATCCCAAATGTATCTATAATTTCTTCTTGTTCCATGCACTTTTATTTGACATTGCTACATGTTTTGCTACACTTTTATATCATTTTACACATATTTGGACTAACCTACTAACTCAGTGCACCCAGTACCAGTTTCTGTCTGCTGATGTATGTAAGTTGCAGGTATTTGACCCCAATTTTCAGTGTTCCAAAAATTCAAGAAAAATCAGAATAAAAATCAGCGAGACGGAAGATTTCGGAACCACCAAAGGAGAGACGGAGGGGGCCCACCCCCCTCCCAGGCGGCCAGGTGGCACGGCCCACCTCCTGGCCGCGCCACCAAGGCGCCTGAGAGGTGGGGACAACCCCTGATGCCCCCTCCGGCCTATATTACACCCTCGTCCCAAAAACCCTCGAGGAGAACCCTGCATCACGAATTACCTCTCTGTTCCGCCTCCGCCGCGCTTCCAAGATCGGGAGCACCAGAAGACCTCTTCCTGACATCCTGCCGGAGGAAGGATTGACATCCGGGAGCTTCTCCACCACCATGGGCGCTTCCCGGATGCGCCGTGAGTAGTCCCCCTTGGACCATGTGTCAATGAACAATAGCTATGTGATGTCTTCTCTCCAATCTTGTTCTTCAATTCTTAGTCCTTGTTATCTGCCCTACATGATGAAGGCACATATGTAATTTTCCTACTGTTGCTATGCGGTGTTTGATGGGATCCAATGGATTATGAGATTATGTGCATATCGTGCTGAGTTATATATTTGGTTTACCTTTTATATTTTGTTCTTGAGTAATTTTGCATGTTCTCCGTTGCTTTCTATTTCTTTGGACAAGTAGTAGATGATAACTCCAAGAGGGAGCGTTATGCATGATTGTGGGTTGATGTCCCCCGATGTCTAGCTTGAGTGACAAAAACATGAGACTAGGGGATGTGCTGTTGCCACCAGGGAGGAAACAATGGTTCTTGCAATTTCGGTTGCAAGGATTGTTTATCTTACGCATAGATTGTTAATGCAATTGTCTGTTGCTTTGAGTTTACACTTTGGGTGGGGCTCGCAACTTAATACCAGCGAGATGTTCTGGATAGATATCTCAAGGTGGATGATTAGTGAGTAGATGTAGATGGATTTCAGTCTACTTGTCTTGGTGTACTGCCCATACTTTTGAGCCTCTAACTTTCAAGTAGGATAATTAGAATTGCGGAGCGTTCATAATTCTGTCAATTTCCCAGCTGTAATTTGTTCATCCAGCTTAGTTGTTTTATCGTCTTTTGGGAGAGAGACATCACTAGTGAACATCATCGGACCCCAGTCCATATTTCCACCACTTTTTACACCTCCACATTATTTAATGCTTTTACTTTCCGTTGCAATTATCACTATCATTATACCCTTGTGTTTAATCCTTTGTAAAAAACAAGGCCGGTGAGATTGACAACCTCTTTGAACTCGTCAGGAGCAAAGTTATATGTTGTGTGTGCAGCTCCAGGTAAAGTAAGCAACCTCGGTTGTGAATGGCTCCATTGTTCATTTTACCACCTACTTGTCGACCTTGGAGTTCTACTAGATTGACTCAAACCTTGGTATCTTTGCCAACGAAAATTTGCCGCTATGCTACATCTCAACCTTCCACTTTGGGTAGCCAATGAGGATCACTACTTCATCGCCGGATGTATTCTACACGACAGGGAGGTCGTAGGATCAGAATCTACGCCAACCACGTTCGTAGAACTTTTCCCTCTTTCGGTCTTCAAAGGTATGAACACTGATTCCCTCCGTTACATACATCATCATAGGATAGGTCTTGGGTTCAGGCTTCGTAGGTAGGAAAAATTATTGTTTTGTGTACCGTAGCCCCAAAAGTTGTATGAGAGCAAGGCTCTGCGTAGATGTATTGTACGGGTATAACACATCTAGGATTGGGCATCAATTCTCCAATTGTTACCCTCCCACGTGTACTAGCTTAGCGTTGTGGCAATGTCCTGATGAAGCGGCCCCGACTGACCATACGTGTACTCTTACGCGAGACTGGTTCCACGCTTGACATTTGGCTTCTACCATATGATGGGTGTAGATAACACCTCCTCGTTGGTTACCCCAAGTGGAAGGTTAGGATGTAGTAGCAGAAAATTTCCCATACATGAGGATTCTAAGGTTTATCGAACCAGGAGGATTCCTAGGTCAACAAGAAGGTGTCCGCTGCTCTGGCACTGATAGAAGTCGTGGACCTGCACACAAAACGCAAATAACTTTGCTCCCAACGAGTACAGAGAGGTTTTCAATATCTCCGGCCTTGCTGTTCACAAAAGATCAAAACACAGGGGGGAATAATACTAGTGCGGCTGAAAGGAAATAAAAGCAGTAAATAAGAACGGTGTAAACTATGATAGAAATACGGACCGGGGTGTCAAGACTTTCACTAGTGATGTCTCTCTCCCAAAAGACGGTAAACAACTATGCTGGGTGAACAAATTATAGTTGAGAAATTGACGGAATTATAAACGCACCGCAATGCCGATGGGTGTAGATAATACCTCCTCGTTGGTTACCGCAATGCCCCGGTACCCCAAGTGGTTACCGGGGCATCTTCAAAATGCGCCACCCCTAAGAATCTTAGGCGTGGCGCATTTCAGAAATGCGCCACGCCTAAGATTCTTAGGGGTGGCGCATTTGAAATGCGCCACTATTAAGGCCTTATTAGTGGCTTGTCGTTAGTGGCGCATTTGAAATGCACCACTAAACGCAAAAAAAGGACGCCACTAAAAGGCTATTCCCTAGTAGTGTCGTTGGGATCTTTTAATTTTGTCCTCTTTTGGGATCTTTTTATTTTGTCCTCTTTGGGATATTTTCCTCACTTTAATGGCTACACTCTATATTTTACAAGAGTGTAGAAGATCTTCACACTTTACAAGAAGTACTCAACATAAAGAAAACTGAAAAACTATCATGATGTATGCAAATGTATGCCTCTGCCAGTGTAGCAGGATATGCAATGATATTAGCGCATCATGTAGCAATGATAAGGGCAAGGCCCAACTAGCATGTGGCTCTACGATCAAGCAAAAGCCTGTATGACATGAAGATCTAGTCATGAGATGATGGATGTTGCATGGCAATGTATCTCGGAAAGGCCATGGAAATGCCTTGATAGGTAGGTATGGTGGCTATTTTGAGGAAGATATAAGGAGGTTTATGATGACCGAGCGTATTGATGACACTCAACTGTAGGGGATCGAGATAGTTTTCGCGGGCAAGATAACCCAATTTATTGATTCGACACAAGGGGAGCCAAAGAATATTTATAAGCTTTGACATTTGATTTTTCAATTCAACCTCACCTAAAATATACTTGTTTGCAACAAAATATTAATAGCAACGGTGATATGAAGGTGATAGTGGCGACAGCGAAAGTAAAACAGCGAAAGTAAACAACTAGTAACCAACATGATTAAAGCATTGTAGGCTAGGGAGATGGATGGTTGGGCGCTGCTTGGATGAGAGTGAACATGTAATAGATTTTAACACGGGGCAAGGCACACAGAAATGCAAGGATCATCTAGGAAAATATTAAACATTAGGCATGTATCCCGTAGGTAGTTGTGCGTGCTTGCAAATCCTAATCATATCATCATATCTGCACGCATAAAGTGAGTGATGGCTGAAGAAACTTTTCTTTGACTGTACCCCTGCACTGACTTGACAACACTCCCATTGAATGTTTTCGATGGCTGTTAACGGAATGCTAGCTTTAGTTATTCATATGGACAGATTCCTTTTTCTCTGCTCACTGAACTATGTGCTGAACTTAGCAAATTTAAATGAGTCTCTAGCACTAAATTTAAATGAGTCACTATGTGCTGAACTTAGCAATCTTGATCACCTTTATTGTATGCTTGTATACATGCAGTCCTGCCTATATGCTTGCTTGAAAAATGTTCTATGGTTCTGAAAAGTGCTTATTTTTATCGAACATTTGGTTCCCTTCTGAAGGAAATATGATCCACTAGTAGTAGGTAGTACTTCTGAACATTTACTTATCTGCATTTATATTGAAAGAATTATGTAAGTCACTTGGTGCTAAAACATGACGTTTCCATGGCTGATTGTTCTGAGTTACTGTAGTACACCATTATAAGCTTCAGGTTGGATGGGCACAAGAGTGCTGCTGGATTTGGTTGACACATATTGGGGAAACTTTTATTGCGCTCTTCACTATGCACATTCTGCATTTTTTATATATGCAGTCTTGCCTATATGCTTGTTCTGCCATTTTTGTGCAGGTACAAATAATGACCCCATTCTCCCGAAATGTCGATTAATTTCCGTTTCGGTTGAGAATGGGGTCCTAGCTCAAGAAAATTAGCAAATGTCATGCCGAATTTTTTCGTGAATTCGTGCATGACCTTTGTTAATTTTCTTGACCTAGAAGGTGCTTTGCATGTAATTGTCCAACTACATAGCTCAACAATCTCCACAGTAGCATATAGTGTTAGGCACTTCCAGATTTGATCACTGGCAGGATGAAAGCCTACACACATCATAATAGAAACATCAAGAACTTTTTTCTTATCCTAGCTATACTAGCTACCCTGATATCATCCAATCACTCTAGTGGAATTTTTTCTTATCCTATGTAGTGGGTGTAGATGGCCGACAACGATGATGCCGGAGGTTCGCACCACCAGAAGCAATATTGGGAGATGAGCATAGACGATGATCCACAACCTCAACCCCGCTACGAGGGCATCGGGGATGACTCTACCGACCCCGAGTACACAACCGCTAGCGGGGATGATTGTGGTGCCGCGGAGGCCGATCCCGCCACTAATGATGGCAGCCAACCCACAGATGGAAGCCAACCGAAGAGGCAACAAAAGGAGAGGCGCCCGAGCAAGCTAGGCACCGTCAAGGAGGAATTTACCGAAGTGGACAAAAATGGGCTTCCAATGGCGCCCAAAGAATTAGTCGGTGGGTACGCCGGACAACTCGGGTGCATTCTCCGGGGCACCGTCTCGATCAACACCGAGAACCTAAGGCATCCTGACCGAGCGAATTTGCGCAACCTCCTCTTCACGAAGCTGCACAACCGATACAAGTTCCCCGCTCAATTCGCAAACACATGACTCCACGGGAATAAAGTGAACAGTGCCGCCCTCATGAAGATGAGCACATCCCTGGCTACTTGGAGAAGCACGGCGAAGAAAATGATTAGTAAAGGTGTTAGTTACGAGAAGATCAAGGAGTCAAATCCTTTGATCAGCGAAACTGACTACGAGGAGTTCAAGCTCAAGTGCGAGGACACCTCAACCAGTGAATCGAGTCAGTGGGGGAAAAGTATGCGGGAATTGAACTTAGGGGTTCACAGACTCGGTCCCGGAGGTTACAGAGTGGCGGAACCGAAATGGGACAAGGAGGACGCGGAGCGTGCCGCGCAAGGCCTACCGCCCCTCTTCAAAAAATATGGAGATAAGCCTACAAATAACTATGTCAGGGCCCGATACAAGAGGAACCCGGAAACAGGGGAGCTTATGACGGATCCGAAGGTGGAGGAGCTTGAGCGTCTTCTGGTAAAGAATACGTCCCCATGTTAAATTAGCTCCATATGGTTGCATTTTAAAATTAGCGAAGCCAAATTTCTGAATGGTCCCCGCGTTCGTTGTGCAGGAAACTGAAGGCAGCAGTGCGGGGTCCCCGCCTATCGCCCCTTGGGACAACTCTGTAAATAGGGCGATCAACACACTCAAGAAAAAGGATAAGCTTAGTAAGACGTCGTCAGCTGGTCGTGTGTCCGGCAAAGGCTGTTCCACAAAATGGTTGAACTACTATAGCACTAGGCGAAAGGAGAAAAGCACTAGCGGCTCAGAGGCACAACTCCAGGAAAAAATGGAGCAGATTCCACGCATTGTGGAAGAACAAGTTGGACATGCGCTCAACAACATGATGCCTTCCTTGTTTGTGTTCATGCGAGACTGGCATGCGAGCGGTCAAGAGGGGTTTCCCCTGATTCCCAGCTTCATCGGCAGCAACTCTCACAACGCGACGGCAGCGGCGGCCGCCCCGTTGGTATCCCCGGCGGTGGATGCGTTTGTGACCCCGGCGGCGGCCAGGACGGTGCCCCCGGCTGCGGCCGCGACGGTGACCCCGATGACGGATGCGTTTGTGACCCCGGCGACGGCGCAAGTATTGGAGTGTAAAACACCAACGCCCGGCACCTCAGGAGCAAGCGCCCCCTCCGTCACATGCCCGCCCGCCGTTGGCGGTCCATCGACATTAGCCGAGCTCGACGCCATCACGGTAACTAAGCCTCGGCCGATGATTTCATCTCCTTTTGCCTTTGACTGGGCATCCTTGACGCCCTACATGTTTTCGCAGGGCACCGTCAACGTTCCATGCACTCTCCTGCACTTCGTGGACGAGGAGTTGGTCGATGTTGCCGTGGGCAGAATCGTTCAACCGGGCATCCGCGTGTTCCATGGTAATCCGATGCCAGCCAACGTGTATAAGGTTCAATTGATTCGGGTGCTGGATGGCTACGGCAAAATGGTACCTCCCTATCGACCCCCTGGAGCCGAGGACGAAGATGTGATGGACCTCCACGGCTGCTTGAACTGGAGCATGCTTTGGCCGAAGAGCCAGATTCGTTTGGGGGTGGGGAACTACTCCACCCTACCGCCAGTCGTGCCGGCGCCAAGCCATGCCAAGACCGCTGCAACGCCGTCGGCTGATCCGGGCCACCACCCCACGGACATCGATGTGGCACAATATCGGAGCAACACCAACACCAACACACTACTTTCCCGTGTCGATGACTTCTACGAGGAACTCGGTGGGTGCGACATGGACGACCTTTTCCTGCCTGCTTCTCAAGAACCAAACCTTGGTGCAAAAGACTCCTCCCACCCTTCTCGTAGCGCGGAGATGAATTCCAACAATAAGCGTCGACTGTTCAGTTCTCAGGAGACGCCTCCAGCTGCCGCCTTCACCGAGGCTGAGATGGCCGAGGCGCGAAATGTTATCAGCCCCAACACACTCAGGAAGGCGGTCTCCGAGCAGGTAAAGGTCCCATTACATGAGAAGCCAAAAAAGAAGGGACGGACAAGAAGGAGGAAGGGTCCCACTACTGCGAGCCAGCCGGCACCGATGATCCGTGCTCAAGACGGGCCACCAAGACCCGACGGAATCATGTCGAGGGTGCATGTGGCGGGTAGGCCGATGCTATCTGCTGCAATGCTCGATGCTGCAACCGGCGCTATGAAGAGTCTGCATGATGTTGTTCTGAATACAGAGACGCGGCGTCTCAGAGAGAATGATGTGGCATACCCGGTTTTCACCGCCAAGGTGCCAGAGGGAAAGGGCTTTGTTGCTTGCGACATCGGATGTGTGATCTTCCTGCGGTTTGATGACATTTCGCTATGTTTCACCTTTTTCCGCTGCACTACACATTCGTTCGGCTATTTTCGCTCAGTATGCAGATGCGGATCATTAGAGACAAGACCCCGGACATCATTATAGTCGACCCCTTCTACATGTGTGCCAAGCTCTTGACCAGCCCCGGGGACCGGCGACTCGCTAGTGATTACCTCGAAGACGTCATTATGGCGAACAAGGATAAGGAAAACTTCCTCCTGCCTTAATTTCCCGAGTAAGTCATCCCCTCGCTAGGTTTTGCTTAGATTTCGGTCGTTCTTTTCCTCCTAACATCCGTGTTGTGTGCAGTGATGAAACAAAGTGCACACTCATCGCTCTGAACCCGAAATGGTCCATGGCCACGTATTTGGACCCGGACCGTGAGTCGAACAAAGACTACACAAATATCAAGAAAGTTCTCGATGAGGCTCTCTCGCACTACTCCAAATCTGGAGTCACCTTCAAGAAGGAAGCTGTTAGGTACGGCACACATGTGTTCACTCACGTAACAAAGTTCGCCTGCGTCAAGCAGCCGCCTGGCGGTCAGAAGGATGCCTACTACGCCATCCATCACATGCCGGCGTTCGTACGGGACCAGTAGCAACTTACGCTCCCAGCTCATCTCAAGCACTGGGCCGAACGCTTGTCGGTAATCCAAGACGACGACCTCAGACAAGAATTCTTTCGCATCTAGTCGGAGTTGGCAGGAATTATCTCTGAAGATGTCCTTCGTAACACGGGGGAGTTCTACCTCAACAATCAACTGTCCAACCGTGAAATAGATACAATGCTAAGATTGCAGGCTGACGGCGATCGCTCATTCATGACCATCACAAAAGACGGCGGCTTCATCCACGCTCCGGCCCAAGAGCGGAGTCAAAGTCTTGATGCCCATGCGCCTAGCTATGTAGTTCTGGACTATCGACGAGATCTCGTGTGTGTTGTATAAACTTTTATGAACTTGTCTGTACATATGTCTCCTTAGTTTAAACAGTCATCATTCAACTTATATGTAATCGTGTGCTATTAATGTGTGTTTCTTTTCTCTTCCTTTGGTCCTTAATTTTATTGTATATGTATGCACCGCTTAAATATTATATGTAAGTTTCTCTTAATGTTTTGTTTGTCCAGTGCATAAAGCAGATGCCGTCGTATGTCGTGTACATTGGTAGGATTCCCGGAGTCTACGACGACTGGGAGGATTGTTGGAGACAGGTTCACCGTTTTAGCGGTAACAGTTACAAAGGGTACCCCACAAGGGCGGAGGCGGAAGCTAGATACGCGCGCTATCTAGCGGGGGAGAGGAGGGAGCGGAGGAGGAACCGGATGAAGATCACTTTGGTCACGATGATGCTTATCGTGATCGCCACCCTCTTCTTCAATGTCATGGTAGTTTATATATATCGACTTGTAATGTGATCAAACTCGCAACTCAAGACTTGTAATGTTCTAACTTGTTCGGTATTTTGAATTTGGAGACTAATTAATATGATGATTTGTAATCAGAGACTAATATTCGATTGTATTCGATAAATTTGTTGTTTATATCTGTGTTGTTTATAAATCTGCTGTTTATATCTGTTTGTAACCTATGAAAATACAGAAAAGCAAAAGAAAAAAAAACTAATATTCATAGTAATGGCGCACATAGTGTGCCTCAGTGGCGCATGTGGAGAAACACAGCAATGGCGCACTTTCTAAAAGTGCGCCATTAGTAACCCAGAGCACAACATACAGATATGGTGGGACCAGTAACGTTAGTGGCGCATTTGTGGCCTTAGTAATGGCGCACTTCGGGTGCGCCATTAGTATACAAGATAGTAATGGCGCACCAGATGTGCGCCATTACTATCACTTACAAATGGCGTGCTAGTAATGGCGCACCGTAAGTGCGCCATTAGTACCCAAATTAGGTGCGCCATTAGAGCCCTTTTTTCTAGTAGTGCAGAGTCAACTATGCCACCTACCATCTCGAAGGTGCAGCTAGCTCTTGGTGGGAGAACTTTCTAAACATGCGTCCAACTGGAAAGTTGACTTCGTGGAATGAGTTCTGTGACGCTTTTCACGAGCATCACATTCCTAAGGGACTCATGGACCGCAAGAGAGAGGAGTTTTTCAATCTAACCCAAGGAAGAAGGTCCATTGACGAGTTTAGTCGGGAGTTCAATCGTCTTGCCCGCTATGCTCCCGAGGAGGTCTCCACTGACTCCAAGAAGCAAGAGAGGTTCCTGATACGTCCAAAACGTATCTATAATTTCTGCTTGCTCCATGCATGTTTTGTGTGATATTGCTATGATCTAGATACACTTTCATACACTTTTGAACATATTTGGACTAACCTACTAACTCAGTGCACCCCAGTGCCAGTTCCTGTTTTCTGCTGTTTTTCTATTTCAGTTTTCCCCATATAAAAAGTGCCAGAAAAATTCCGGTAAAAATACAGAAAAAATCAGCGTACAGGAAGCTTCGAGAAGAGCCCGGGAGGGGCCAGAGGGGAGCCAGGGGGGCCCAGGCGGCCACCCAGCGGACCCACCCCTGGCCGCGCCAGGGGGCGCCTGGGGCCCCTGGTCCACCTGTGGCTGCCCCCCTTCGCCTATTTATTCTCCGTCACGGGGAAACTCCAAAAGAAAAACCCTATTCCGCAAACTCTCCTCTGTTCCGCCGCCGCCGCGCTTCCAAGATCGGGGGCACCAGAAGACCTCTTCCCGGCACCCTGCCGGAGGGAGGATTGACCTCCGGGAGTCTCCTCTCCACCATGGATGCTCCCCGAATGTCTCGTGAGTAGTTTTCCTTGGACCATGGGTCCGTGATCAGTAGCTATGTGATGTTCTCCTCCCCTCTTTGATCTTCATTGTTTAGACCTCGTGAGCTGCCCTACATGATCGAGCAACCTTTGTAATATTTCTGCTGTTGCTATGCTGAGTTTGGAGGGATCTGATGGATTATGAGATTATGTTCAGATTGTGATAGAGTAATATATTTGGTTTTTATCTCTTATATTTTTGTTCCTAAGTAATTCTTGCATGTTCTCCGTTGCTGTTTATTGCTTTGGCCAAGTAGTAGGTAGTGACTCCAAGAGGGAACGTTTTTCTAGATTGTGGGTTCATGCCCCCCGATGACACGCTTGAGTGACAGAAACATGAGTCTAGGGGATGTGTTGTTGCCACAAGGGGAAAACAACGGTGCTTGTAACCGCGGTTACAAGGATTGTTTACTTTACGCAAAGTTCTTTTTAATGCAGTTGTCTGTTGCTTTGGGTTTACACTTTGGGTGGGGCTCGCAACTCAATACCAGCGAGATGTTCTGGATAGATATCTCAAGGCGGATGATTAGTAGTAGATGCAGATGGATTTCGGTCTACTTATTTTGGCGTACTGCCCGTGCTTTTGAGCCTCTTCCTTTCTTTTGTAGCATAGTTAGCATTGCGGTGCGTTCATAATCCTGTCAATTTCCCTTCTGTAATTTGTTTACCTCGCTTAGCAGTTTTATCGTCTTTTGGGAGAGAGACATCACTAGTGAACATCACGTATCCCGGTCCATATCCTCATTATTATTTCCCAGCTATATTTACTTTACTGGTTTTATTTTCTATCATTGTCCCGTGCGTTTTATCCTTTGTGAACAACAAGACCGGAGAGGTTGACAACCTCTTTGAACTTCGTTGGGAATAAAGTTATCTGTGTGTGTGTGCAGGTCCGCGTCAGTTGCGCCGCTGACACCTACTTATCATCTCTGGAGTCCTACTGGATACAAACCTTGGTATCTTCACCGAGGGAAAACTGCTGCTGCACTACATCTCAAACCTTCACTTGGGGTAACCAACAAAGGGCGAGAAGCCATCAAGCAAAGTTTTCTGGCGCCGTTGCCGGGGAACTCCGAGTGCTAAGATAGGGGATTTGCACACTACCCTTTACCTTTGTTTTTTTAGTCTTGTTAGTTTACCTTTTAGTTTTTATCTCAGTGTCCTTTATGAAAAACCACAAAAATAGTTGCTACCTTTTGCCTTTGTCTTGCTTTGCCTATTTATGCTATCCTCACCATGGGTGATGAACCACCCAAATAAGGTAGGATGGACATGTTTCACTTGGATCATCTTCGATCAATTTGTGCTCGCGCTAAAAACCCGACCGACTTGGTGGAGAGAAAATCATTGGATGAGCATGCTCATTATACGTGGCACCGCCTATCTCAGAAAGGGAAACACTTATGGGATCAAATACATGTTTCTTATTGCCATGCTAAACTTTTGTGCCACATTTATGATTTAGTTGTTGTTCTAATATAGATCATAAACACCTCCCTTTCCAATGTGAGTTTAATGAAAATGAGATCTTATCTTCTTATGCTAAAGGTGTTTATGATTACTTTGATGTTGAAAAGATTGAAGAGTTTGTTGCTTTTAAAGGTTACTATGAGATTGCTTCTTTGATTGAAAAATATCACGATACTATTTTCGAGTCTGAAAACTTTGCAGTTCTTGCTTATTGCTTCGAGAATTATACTTCCAATTCTTATATTGAGGATTTTAAAAATAAAATGTTTGCTGCCCAAGAAGAGGCCAATTATTGCATTGAGGAGGAATCCCATGATTCCGAGGACTCACTTGAAATATCCCTTTCTGAAAATTTTGATACTTGCTTTGTTGATGGCCAAGATGCCACTATGGATGATGCTAATAAAAATGAACTCTCTATAGTTCCTTATGTTAAGCATGAAATTGTTGCTATTTCACCCACACTAGATTGTCCTATTATCCTTTTGAAATCTCCAACTCCGGAGAACTTTGCTCTTATCAAGGCTCAATGTGATGGGTTGCATTTATCTTATAATCCTAAAGACCGTGTCGAAAACTATACACGTGTGCTTGAAGTTCATGAACAACATGATTTATGTGATAGTTATATTCTTGATGTTGTTCATGATACTACTGAAAATTATTTTGAGAGAGGGAAGTTTGGTTGTAGAAAATTCCATATTACTAAAACTCCTCTCTTTATGTTGAAAGTTTTGAAGATGTTCCTGTTCCACCTTTCTATGCATGTCACTTTGTCCTTCTTTGACTTATTTCCTTACAAGATTCCTATGCATAGGAAGTGGGTTAGGCTTAAATGTGTTTCATATTTGTTTCTTGATGCTCTCTTTTTCTTGAAATTCTTATTCTCATGAGAGCACCTTTTACAATCTTTAAGCCTAGCTAATGGCTTTAAAGAAGCTTTTTCGGGAGGCAGCCCGCAACGAATTTAGGTTTTTATTTTTGCTTTTCTTGTGTCTTGATGATTGTCACTACTGTAGCAACATCATTGTATCTTTATTTTTCAGCTTTGTGCCAAGTTATAGCCTCTTATGGCAAGGGAAGTAAAAGTTGTGACATGCTGTCCAGAAAACAGATTCTGTCCTCGTGACCAGAAAAATTCCAGAAAACTCCCAGTTCATCTTTTTGAGCTGAAATTTTTACACAGTATGCTCTATACAATTACGAAACTTCTTTATTTTCTGAGTTTTTTTATTTGAGTTGCAGAAGTTCCCCTAAAAAATTCTTTACTATCTGCAGTTCTGTTTTTCACAGATTCTGCCACGTTTTGTCTCTCCTAACTTTTGCAAACCTTAAGCTTGCTTTTTCTTTGCAAAAACTTTTTGGCACTCTTGAGAAACAATATATCCTCAAGATTATATTTATATCCAGTGGGAAAAATTATTTATTAAGGGAACTAACCTCTCTAATCAACTTATGATGAGTTATGTATGAATGGAGTTTTCAAGTGTGTGATGGAAGATGATGAAAGAAGCTCCAGGAGTGTCAAGCGCTCAAGATTGGGGATGCCCCCATGCATCCCCAACAAATATTCAAGGAGACTCAAGCGTCTAAGCTTGGGGATGCCCCCGTGCATCCCCTTCTCCATCAACAATCATCAGTTCGTCCTTCGTCTCACTATATTTTTATCACTTCATGCGTTATGTGCTATGCTTGGAGCGTCTCGCTCTTAGGTTTTTTTTTAGTTTTCTTTAGCTTTTCTTGCTGTTCATAACAAGTTAGATCCATTCTTACTTTGTGTGGGAGAGAAACGCGCTCCACTTTCGAAATTTAAAACACATCATAGGATTTTTCCTGCTTATCTTTTTGCTGTTGTGTGTTCTTTATCTTTTCATAGCTACTGCCATGTTTAGTTTTAGTCTTAGTTTGTCTTTAGCAAGAGCCTTGGATTTTGTTTAGTTTGTTTCTGGAACTCTTTTTAGTTTTCATGTTTATCTTGATAAATAGAGTTGGTTGTTGCACTGAGTTGTGTCTTGTCTTGAGAGTAGGTAATTGAGGTTGGTATTTAATTTTAGTAGTAACTTGCAATAGTTTTGAGGTATTGTTGTGAGTAATGTTTGAACTTTTGGTGTAAGAGCTCTAGCCTATTAGTGATAGGTGTCGTATTTTGGGCAATCCGTGTTTATTTTCAAAACCTACAAAACCAGTTGAGAACTCTAGCTACTAGATGGATCACTAATCTTTGGAGGGATCGAATATTAGAGTACACTGACGTACCATGAGTCGAGGATACGCAAGGATAACCAAACCCCCATACACTCCTCCTCGGGGTATTTGTCTCTTTGTCAACCTCCTTATTAGATTGAGAGTTACCGATAATAAGTGCATGAGTTCTTAGGACTAATGTAAGTATAGAAAGTTGACACTTCCACCTTCCCATATTTTGCTAGCCTTTCCCGTGCCGTGCATTGCCTTCTTCTCACTCCGAGAGTTGGTGTCCACCTTCGCCGGTACATCCAAACCCTTGGCATGATACGCTCTGTCATCATAAGCCTCCTTATATCTTTCCTCAAAACAGCCACCATACCTACCTATCAAGGCATTTCCATAGCCTTTCCGAGTTATATTGCCATGCAACTTCCACCTCTTCATGACTTGATCTTCATGGCATACATGTTCCTGCTACACCGGCAGCGAAATACATTGCATACATCATGATAGTTACATCTTATTTATGATTTTGAGTACCTTGTAAAGTGTGAAAGATCTCCTTTAACTTCTTGTAAAATAGAGTGTTGCCCTTAAGAGAGGAAAATATCCCAAAGTGGACACATTAAAAGATCCCAAAGAGGACAAATGAGAGTTAAATAGAAAGAGCCATTGAGGCCACAAAAAAATAGAAAAAAATAGAAAAAAGAGAAAAAGAAATAAAAAGAGAGAAAGGGGAAACACTACTATCCTTTTGAGAGATCCACACTAGTACTCCCTCTATATCCTTGTACTCCATAGAGATGATCATTATGCATATAGCTATGTGGGGACCTTCACACTATAGAACTTGGCTTGCATATTCCAAGGATGAGCCTCCTCAAACGAGCTCTAGGTCTTCATGAGCGAGAAAGTTGGATGCACCCCCACTAGTTCCATTGGAGAGCTTACCTTAGCTCATATGTGCATCCGTTGCATGGCAATCCCTACTCCTCACATCATATCTATAATTTGGCATCTCTTGACTATGATTGTCCTCATTGATGTGAGCCTTTCTCATCCTTTTTGTCTTCCTCCTCCACCATATTTCTCTCTTTGTCATCCCAAGTGTCAACTCTCGTGCTTACGCTCATCCATTGCATGAGTGCTCAAAATATCGAAAAGGAGTGGATCAAATTGACTTGTACCTGGCTAGTGGTCTGGGGACGAGTCAAGATAAGATTCCAAAGAAGACCAAGTGTGAAACTTTAGTAGATTGAGTTCTCAACACAAAAAAATTACTTTTTATCGTATTCCCTATCCCCCCTTCTTGCACGCAAACACCATTTGGAGACATTCGAGTCACGGACAGCGAGAGCTCTTGCACCTTTTGTTCTTTTGTTACTTGTTTCAATGCTAATATAGACTCTTGCTTGTTATGACTTGAATTGAATCTCTAACCTTGATTACTTTAATTTTCAAAGTTCTTATATGGTTGCTAGCATCTCACCTCAGAAATTATGTTGTTATCATTTACCTACTCGAGGACGAGCAGGAATTAAGCTTGGGGATGTTGATACGTCCAAAACGTATCTATAATTTCTGCTTGCTCCATGCATGTTTTGTGTGATATTGCTCCTGGGTCCCCTGGTCCACCTCTAGCTGCCCCTTCGCCTATTTATTCTCCGTCACAGGGAAACTCCAAAAGAAGAACCCTATTCCGCAAACTCGCCTCTGTTCCACTGCCGCCACGCTTCCAAGATCGGGAGCACCAGAAGACCTCTTCCCGGCACCCTGCCGGAGGGAGGATTGACCTCCGGGAGTCTCCTCTCCACCATGGATGCTCCCCGGATGTCTCGTGAGTAGTTTTCCTTGGACCATGGGTCCGTGATCAGTAGCTATGTGATGTTCTCCTCCCCTCTTTGATCTTCATTGTTTAGACCTCGTGAGCTGCCCTACATGATCGAGGCACCTTTGTAATATTTCTGCTGTAGCTATGCTGAGTTTGGAGGGATCTGATGGATTATGAGATTATGTTCAGATTGTGATAGAGTAATATATTTGGTTTTTATCTCTTATATTTTTGTTCCTAAGTAATTCTTGCATGTTCTTCGTTGCTGTTTATTGCTTTGGCCAAGTAGTAGGTACTGACTCCAAGAGGGAACGTTGTGCTAGATTGTGGGTTCATGCCCCCCGATGACACGCTTGAGTGACAGAAACATGAGTCTAGGGGATGTGTTGTTGCCACAAGGGGAAAACAACGGTGCTTGTAACCGCGGTTACAAGGATTGTTTACTTTACGCAAAGTTCTTTTTAATGCAGTTGTCTGTTGCTTTGGGTTTACACTTTGGGTGGGGCTCGCAAATCAATACCAGCGAGATGTTCTGGATAGATATCTCAAGGTGGATGATTAGTAGTAGATGCAGATGGATTTCGGTCTACTTATTTTGGCGTACTGCCCGTGCTTTTGAGCCTCTTCCTTTCTTTTGTAGCATAGTTAGCATCGCGGTGCGTTCATAATCCTGTCAATTGCCCTTCTGTAATTTGTTTACCTCGATTAGCAGTTTTATCGTCTATTGGGAGAGAGACATCACTAGTGAACATCACGTATCCCGGTCGATATCCTCATTATTATTTCCCAGCTATATTTACTTTATTGCTTTTATTTGCTATCATTATCCCTTGCGTTTTATCCTTTGTGAACAACAAGACCGGAGAGATTGACAACCTCTCTGAACTTCGTTGGGAACAAAGTATCTGTGTCTGTGTGCAGGCCCGCGTCAGTTGCGCCATTGACACCTACTTATCATCTCTGGAGTCCTACGGGAGACAAACCTTGGTATCTTCACCGAGGGAAAACTGCTGCTGCACTACGTCTCAAACCTTCACTTGGGGTAACCAACGAAGGGAGAGAAGCCATCAGTTCCGCAAGGGACTCAATTCTAGAATTCGTCGTGAGTTGAATCTCCATGACTTTGCCACATTCCAGATCCTTGTCAACAAGGCCATCAAGGCGGAGGATATGATCACTCCTGAGGATTCCCGCAAGCACCCTAGAGATGATGGTTCATCTAGTTCAGGCCCTCAGAAGCGCAAGATCTGGATCCCCAATAGCATGTTCTGCCAGAACAACCCCCCGAGGCCATCCTTTGTGGCGCCTCGTCCACCAGCTCCGTTCCATCTAGCTCCACTTAACAACCCAGCTCCCCGCACTATCTTTGGAGCTGGTTTCAGATGTGGCCAGCCTGGTCACTACTCTCGTGAGTGCCCCGTCAATCAGAATGCTCCACCCCATGCCAAAGGGAACCCCAATGTTCGTGCCAAGCCACCCCCGAAGGTATCCACCACCAAGCCATCTTCTTCCGCAAATCTTGGACGTGTGAACCAAATCTCAGCTGAGGAGACTGATGGTACTTCTGACGTCATTCTTGGTACGCTCCCAGTCAATTTTGTTACCACTTCTGTCCTTTTTGATCCAGGAGCATCTCACTCATTCATGTCGGAGAGTTATGCACTTCGGCATGAGATATCCTTTGATTAAATGTTCACCCCAATGATTATTCAAACTCCTGGTTCCAAATGGCAAACTAATAGAGTAATCCATGGAAATCAAATTGCAATTGAGGGTTTAGTATTCCTTGCCTCAAGTCTTCAGACATTGATGTCATCCTTGGTATGGATTGGTTATCAATACAAAATGCTTTTCTTGATCGTAAAGCCAAGTCAGTTAAACTTACACATCCTTCAGCCCAGACAATAGATTATTCCTCACTAAGAACAAGTACCCACTGCCCAGGATCAATGATATTTATGATCAACTTGCTGGATCCTCTGTCTTCTCCAAGATGGATTTGAGACTAGGTTATCATCAAATCAAAATCCGAAACGAGGACATTCCAAAAACGGCTTTCACTCCTCGTTATGGTCTTTACGAATACACCGTCATGTCCTTTGGTTTAACCAATGCCCCCGCCACTTTCTTGCGCATGATGAATTCGATTATCATGGAGTACCTAGATAAATTTGTTGTAGTTTATCTTGATGACATTCTCATCTACTCGAAGAACGAAGAAGAACATGCCGAACATCTTAGGATGGTATTGATGAAACTTAGAGAGCACCGCCTGTATGCTAAATTCTCCAAGTGTGAATTTTGGCTACCAGAAGTGACCTACTTAGGCCACGTGATTTCTGCAAAAGACATTGCTGTGAATCCCGAGAGAGTTCAGGCCGTCCTTGACTGGACCCCACCTGAATCGATTAAGCAAGTTAGGAGTTTTCTTGGCCTAGCCAGCTATTGCCGCCGCTTCGTCGAGAACTTTTTTAAAGTTTCAAAGCCTCTAACTGAACTCCTCAAGAAAGATAAGAAATTCCAATGGACTCCCAAGTGTGAGGAAAGATTTCAAGAGCTAAAAAGAAGATTGACTTCTGCACCTGTACTTGCGCCTCCAGACACCAAAAAGGATTTCGAGATCTTTTGTGACGCCTCACGGCAAGGGTTAGGATGCATACTTATGCAAGATAGACATGTGGTAGCTTATGCTTCACGCCAGTTGCGTCCATATGAAGAGAACTATCCTACCCATGATCTTGAACTCGCTGCCGTAGTTCATGCCCTGACAACTTGGCGACATTACCTCCTTGGTACGTTGTGAGATCTATTCCGACCACCAAAGCCTGAAATACATATTCACCCAGCCAGATCTTAATCTCAGGAAAAGACGCTGGATAGAGTTGATAAAAGATTATGACTTAGGAATTTCTTACACCCCAGGCAAAGCCAATGTCATGGCTGATGCACTAAGTCGTAAGTCGTATTGTAACAACCTCATGTTACAACAGTATCAACCACTTCTTCATGAGGAATTTTGAAAGCTCAATGTCGAGATTGTTCCTCGTGGATCTCTTTTCAACTTGGTGGCGAAACCAACCCTTGAGGATCAAATCATAGTTGCCCAAAAGCGTGCACGAGGTGTTCGCCGGATCAAGGAGAACATTGCTAGCGGAGTTGCTAAATGTTTCTCCACGGATAGCAAAGGAACGGTATTCTTTGGAAATCGTTTGGTAGTACCTAAGAATAGGGAACTAAGGCAACTCATCCTCAAAGAAGCCCATGACACACCCCTCTCGATTCATCCCGGTAGCAAAAAATGTACCGAGATCTATGCCAGAGATTTTGGTGGACTAGGATGAAGAGAGACATTGCTCGATTTTTTGCCGAATGTGATGTTTGTGGCCGCATTAAGGCAGAACACCAAAGACCTGCTGGTGCACTTCAACCTTTTCCTATTCCAGAGTGGCAATGGGAAAAAGTCGGTATGGACTTCATCACCGGCTTTCCAAAAACCCAGAAAGGAAATGATGCCATCTTCGTTGTCATAGATAGGCTTTCCAAAGTTGCTCACTTCCTGCCCGTTCGCGAGTCTATAACTGCTAGCCAGTTAGCGGACTTGTACGTCTCTAGAATTGTATCCCTTCACGGTGTTCCTTTGGAAATCAATTCTGATCGTGGTAGCCTTCTCACCTCTAGATTTTTGGGAAGCTTTCACAATGCTATGGGAACTCATCTCTCCTTTAGTACATCTTTCCATCCTCAGTCTCGCGGTCAAGTGGAAAGGGTTAACCAAATTCTGGAAGACATGCTCAGAGCTTGTGTTATCTCATTCGGAAAGAATTGGGAGAAGTCTCTTCCATTCGCCGAATTTTCTTACAACAATAGTTTCCAATCTAGTCTGAACATGGCTCCTTTTGAACTCCTCTATGGACGACGATGTCGAACACCCCTTAACTGGTCAGAAACCGGTGAAAGACAATTCTTTGGACCGGATATGATCATGGAAGAAGAAGAGAAAGTTCGCATTGTTCGTGGTCAATTGAAAGCAGCCCAGTCTCGTCAGAAAAGCTACTATGATCGTCATCATAGGCAAGAAAGCTAAAATCTGGATGAGAAGGCTTATCTTCGGGTTACTCCTCTGAAGGGAACCCAACGATTCGGTATCAAAGGCAAGTTGGCCCCACGATACATCGGACCATTCTGCATTCTTGCTAAACGTAGAGAAGTTGCCTACCAACTTGAACTACCCCCGCACCTTTCCTGAGTACACGATGTATTCCATGTGTCACAACTCAGGCGTTGCTTCAAGGACCCCATCCGCGAAGTCGACCACGAAACGCTTGATCTCCAAGATGACCTTTCTTATCGACAGTACCCTGTTCGTATTCTTGATTCCGCAGAGCGTGTCACTTGTCGTCAGAAGATCAAGTTCGTCAAAGTGCAATGGTCACACCACTCTGAGAGAGAAGCCACGTGGGAAAGAGAAGACCGTCTCCATGCCGAGTACCCCTCTTTCCTCCCGCAAACTTCTGAATCTCGGGACGGGATTCTTTTGAGTGGGGGCGAGTTGTCACAACCCCAAGTTAGGTATGTGCTAGGATTAGCAAGTCACATTGCGTCATGTTAAAATTTTCAAAGAAATCAATTGGAATTCAAATTCAAACTCAAAAGGGAGAAGGAACACCACCCAGATGAATTAATTCAAAAGGCCAGAAATAAATCTTCTCCAAAAATTCATGTTGGATTTTTGAAAAGTCTTATAAATGAGTGTGATCACATATCAAGTGATGTGGGACCAACCCCATGCTCATGGATTTTTCAAATATTCAAACAGCAGCTTGGATTTAAATTTAAACCCCTATTTGATTTAAAATTCAAATGATTTGAATTTTAAAAAGTGCCAAACTTTATAATTGGCTAGCCTAATATATTATGAGGCCATGTAAATAGTTTTAGCATTTTATAAAGTGCCTAGGTATTTTATCTAAGGCATAACAAACAAATACAGAAAAGAAAAACAGAAGAAAAAGAAAAGGAGGCTTACCTTGCTTTCGGCCCAACTTAACCCCCAGCTGGCCCAGCCCACCAGCCCGCCTTGTCGTCTTCCTCCCCGCCAGCCGAAGCAGCTCGCTGTCGAGCATGCCCCGGCCGGCGACCGCCACCGCGATGCCCTCGACGTTCCAGGCGTCCCCGAGCCCCCTCTTCTCGCCACGGAGACGAGAAGAACACGCCTCGTCACTTCCCCTTTCTCCCTGGAGCTCTCCTTCCCTCTCCATGATTCCCCCTTTTCACCCGAGCGCCGCGGCCGTTCACCGCCGTGAGAACCCGCAGCCAACGCCGGAGACAGGCCCGGAGAGCGTGACCCTCGTGCGCACCGTCAACGTCCACGCCGATCTGGAGGAGATGGGGACGTGATTCCGCCCGAAGCCGACGCAATCTTCATCGCCACCTCGTCGGAGCCGCCACGCGGTTTCTTCAATTCCAGCCACGGTGCAGCTTCTCCGACCGCGCCACTGCATCCTTTGTGTTCACGGTGAGGTCCTGGTTCACCCCAGCTATCGCACGGCCGACCCCTCGCTCTCTGTCTCCATTCGCCATGAAAGCCGAGGAGCACCGCCGCCATGAACGACGTTGAGGAGGCTCCAGTGCTCCTCCGTCTCATCCGTGACGTCCGTTGCATTCCTAGTGCTCCCAAGGTCACGTAGCACTAGCGCAAGCCCAAGCTCCGCCCCAGCAGCAACCTCGCCGCCAACCCCGAGCCACGGCCGCTGCTAGGGCTCGACGCCGGCGTCGCTACGGTGAACCCCAGCACCTGTGCCTTGCCCCATTCGATGCGCGGGAGCCAGGGCTTCAAATTGGTGGTTGTAGCGCACCAAATGGCTCACTGGAACGCCGTCCCGTGGACACCGCCGTGCTGGTGGGTCGCCGAAGACTTGCCGCCGGTGAGCTCCACGTGTCCGGCGGGTTAACCCCCTAATTAACCTAGCCCTCGGCCACTAACATGTGCGCCCATCCTGTTAATTAACCCTGGGTTAATTTTAAACAGAGGCTAATTAACCCCCTCTCACTGACATCCCAGGCCCACCGGTCAGCCCCCCTTGACGTCACAGTGACATCAGGCTGACGCAGTAATTGATTTTCCAATTAAAAGAATTCAAAAAATTCCAGAAAAGGGGTTAAACTTTGGAAAATCATAGAAATTTCATATTAACTCCAAATTTAACATATAATATATGAAAAATGACCAGGAGAAAATAATCTATCCAAATATACAACTTTAATCTATGTTTGGGTTGAATTTAAAATGGGACCAGTAGCATTTGCTATTTGGTTTAATTGGAATTTAATCAAATTAAATTCAAATGCTTTTGCAATTTGAACCTTAGCAACATGCCACATTTCACTTGAACATCAGAGGCATATCATACACATATCAAGATGAGTTACTTTGATCAAAAAATAGCATTTTCAACTTGGCTAAATTGAATTCAAATTGGAGTTTGAAATTGCATTTCAAATGCAATATAGTCCTTTTAAATGGAATGCTCAACACATCAGTACCATGAACATCACCTTATACAATTGATCATGTGCTTGTGCATTGTATCTTATGTTGATCACTTTGTTTGTATTGTTTGCTCGGATAGAAGTGGAGCCGGAGCCCAAGATCACCCCCTTCGTTGAAGACCCCGATACCGAACCTCGTCAGCAAGGCAAGCAAACCCCCATTGGTCATGTCGATAAAATCCCACTTCCCTCTCATGTCTCGCTTATGCATTGTATAGGATGATTACCGTGATAACGTTTCTACCGCATAGTTGAACCCAATCCTTTGCATGACCTATCATTTTGTCACAGTAGTAAGCAAACCACAATCCTAGCAAATGTAGGAGTTGGTTGATATCATGTAACCCCTGCAACTGTTACTGCTTATTGCATGCTAGAGTTATAATGAGGTTACTCTTTTGTGAGTCAGGATGGTAGTGATCATGTTGAAGAAGGTGGAAATGTGTTGGTGAATCTACCCTAATACAAGGTGAACGATGAGAGGCTGTGTAGGAGTACACAGTGGGTTGTCTCGTTGAACACCGCCTTAAGTCCAAGTTCTTGTGTGGTGATCCAAGAAGAAGAGTGCAGCCACACATTGGGCTCACTGACCCCTCTCATCCTAGTACCTCACCCCGTTCGAATCCCAGAAGTCACAGTAGTTCGGAGTTCTGGTACGGCTGTGGCACGGTCTGCGAAGTGGATGAACGGCTTTTCAAGACCGGCTTGGGACCCTGCACACATCGTTTGAGGCTGTACTGGAACCTCGGACGGACTTCCATACGGATCCCCCTCAGATAGGCGACTCTCTGGACTAGAACGGAGCTGTGGGCGAAGTGTTGTGGTGACATCCTCGTTGTCACCTCTTGAACGGTGACACGCAAAAGGCGGTAAGTGATGACATGTGTGTGTAGTAGTACAACCCTGCAGGGTTAACAAAACTATTCGAATAGCCGCGTCCACGGTTAAGGACTGCTTGGAAAGCTGTGCTCGATTATTAGACAACTTGAACTGGATACTTATAAAACTTGCCAAGATAAGCGTGAGTGCTATGGTGTGCTTTCTCGTGGGGAAGTCGAGGAAGGCAACATAGTGGTGTAATTTGTTGGAGATGTAGTGGACTCGTGTACGCTTCTTACCTCAAGTCTGGTACTCGTAGTTCAGGACTAGACAAGTCAAAGCTGGCACTTCTGCAATTGAACCCCACCCCCTTTACCTTGATACATGTGCATGAGTAGTATAGTTCCTAGGTAAGTCTTACTGAGTACAAATTTTTACTCACGTTTGCTTATTCTATGTTTTAGATGAACCCACTGACCCCGAAGGTGGATTCTTCCTGGGGCTCGACGACTGAAGACCAAGCTAGTGTAGTCCCAGTTAGCAGACTGGTTCCCTTGTGGAAGGGCTTGTTTATAGATAAGGCTTCTCTAAGACATTTGTTAAACTTGTCTGAACTCAGACCTACTTTGCTTCCGCATGTTTGATGTAATGTTGGATCACAAACTTGTGATCTCTGTGTGCACTCTGTAAGAGTTATCAATAAAGTTGTATACTTTGTAGAGAATTGCAATGATACCTGCTGTTCATACTAGACATGTGTGCTGCGTGTATGTTTATGACATGCATGTCTTAGTATGGGTTTTAGAGACCTTAGTTGTGATCTGGCTGGCGGTCTTTTATACACCAAGTGGCCCTTAGATGTGCGCAGCTTGGGGCATCGCGATGCGATTGCTCGTGACTCTGTCACGTGCACACTTTGATGTATGATCGAGCCCGCCCTAGACCCCGACTAAGTGATCGGGCTGGAGTAAGTCTATGTAAGGGTTATAATACAATCGATAGTATGGTTGAGGCGACTTGTCTACGAATATGGGAGTTCACCACCCATATCATTTAGACTTGTGTGCGAATGATGAGGACTCATTACAGATGATCATCCGGCTTGGATGGGATGCCCCTCACGTTTTATGCTTTCCGATAACGTTCTGTGCTTGGCCTTGTCTGCTTAGACAAGTGGGTACGGTTCTCGGCTCTCAATATTATTGTGTTGTAGCGAGTCTTGCATAAGCTAACCCCGGGTCCCGGCATAGTTAGAGGGACCTGTCGTTTCGGATCTCTTGGAACTAAATCATAAAATGGTTGCCTATAATGGGTAGCAACTGAGAGAGATGGGCGTGCGTGCGGAGCCTTGTAATGGGCAGTTGGTACACCCCTGCAAGGTTAAATCTTTTCGAGAAGCCGTGTCCACGGTTATGGACGACTTGAGACCTACTCCTTGTTCATAGACAACAAAAACTGAGATAATCTTAATATAACTTGATCAACGTGTGTGTGTGCCTTGACTGCTTCTTCTTCGTCCGGATGCGAAGAGGAGGACAAGGATAGGATAGGTGTTATGTTTGCGTAAGTAGTTGATAGCAAGACTTGTTGGAGGCGATTCCTCATCGAATGCTTGGCTTCTTATCTTACTCCATAGATCGTTAGCCACTTCATAAATGCTAGTGCGGCTACAACCTCACCACTTACCCCATACTTACCGTAAACTACTAGTTGTCCTAGAATGACGAGTGATGAAGTCCTTGCTGGGTCAGATGACCACTACAGTTGGATGCTGAGTACTTCTGTACTCATGATAATACCCCCAAACTCTTTTCAGGGTTCTTGATCGACAACAGGTATGGTGATCGACGTTTCACGTAGAGACTCGACGACGAATAGATAGGCAGATCCCGGCGGAGGGCTTGGACCCGTGTGGTTATGGGGATCGATGTTTTTCTCTTTGCCACTAGGAATTTGATTGTAGTCTGTACTCAGACATGTATCTGCCGCTGTTGTATTGTATTAAGGCAGTTGTATGCCTATTGTATGAGATGTTGTATCCTTGTATCTGTAATGTTGTGATATCATGTTGGAAATCCGGGGCATATGGCTATGTCATATGTCGCGGTGGGACCGATATGTGCTTCGTCCCCGGATCTGGATGGAAACATCTAGATCTAGAACAGTACCGCATATCGGGCCTTACACCTTTGCAGCAGCAACTGATTTTTTTACGGCACTTGGGGCCGCAGCTTTCTCCTTCAAGGCTCTAGCAGCCTCAGCATTTTTCTTTGTAGCACTAGCGGCTGCATCTTTATCCTTCGTGACTGTGGGAGTCACCACTTTCTCGGTGGCACTAGGGGCCACGACCTTTTCTTTCGGTGCAGGAGTTTTCTCAAATTGGCGTTTGTACTTATCAGATACCAGATGCAATATTCCCAATTTCTTGGCAGCCATGGCTTTCTTATCTTTGGGCTGGCTATGGAAGTTGAGCATTTTGGACTTTATCAAGTCTTGTGCCTCAAGTTCCTTTTGCTTGGCCAATGTTTCCTGTCTTTTTAGCAGTGATTATTCTTCTTCGTCTACAACCGCTTTATTTCCCTTTGACTTGGACGAGGGTTTTTGTTGACGAGGAGGAGCAGTGGCAATCGGTGGATCGGTAACCAACTTGGTCGTATCGATTGTTGCTCGAGGAGCCGGAGCTGCTGGCTCTTGGATCATGATGCCCTTATTGCTCGGCTTCTTTTTCGATGCAGGAGGAGGAATTTCCTCGACATCAGCCTCAGTACCTGGATCTTGATGGTCGGTACTGACTTCTTCTTCGTCTGAAGTTGCTTCTGGTGGGGAAACAACCACGACCTTTTTCTGGCGTTTAGCAGATTTCTTGCCAGCTTTTCTCTTGGTTCTTGGACCAACATCCTCGGCAACTCCTTCGTTGACCTCAGCAGCAGCAGCAGTAGCAGCACCCTTCCTTGCCTTGGCTTCCTTTTGTTTTTCTGCTCGTTCAGCTCGAGCAGCAACCAACTCTTTAAAATCATCAGGAGTCTTGAGAGTGGATGGGTGAGCATTAGGTGGAGGAGAAGGTCTGTTGGCTTTGTTCCACTTGGGCCTTAAAGCCTTGACATCTGACCATGGATTCTTCAGTGCAAACAATCTCTCCCAACGAGGGATAATTGCCTTCTATTCATACCATTGAAGCGCTTGAAGCCTTCGAATTTCTTGCAGCATGTTTTCTCTCATTCGAGCATCTTCAACTGAACCTTCAGGCGTTCTCAGATTCTTTCCAATGATCAAGTCCTCAGACAGGCCTTCTGCATTGTTGGTGATTTTTGTTCGGCCTCCTACGCGCTTGGGCTCTCTGAAATTTCCAGCGTTCTCAGACATAGGTACGAGGGAAAATAGAGAAGATGTGAACATGTACCAAACGTTTTCGAGGAAAATCATTTTCAATGCAGCAAACATACAGAGGGATTTATCTTTGAAACAAATTTTCATGCAAGTGCTAGGCTAGATTTCCATCGGGAGCAAATCTAACGAAGAACTGGTATGAAGAAATTGCTCAAAGCGTAAATCTATCGAGATGAATCTAAGAGATTTGCCTAAGTTAGAAATTCCACGGAACGAGGGATTTCTTACCTATATCGGATGGGAATTCGATAGGAAACGCTAGAAACAGATTTCCCAAAGAGAAACGATCCGAACGGATAAAACAGACCTAATAAAATAAACGAAAATCAAGAACAAATCGCAACTCGATGAACAGAGAAGATTGGAATCGAGTTCAGTGCCGTGCATACCCTAACTCGGTTATTGAATGGAGACTACGGCGGCGCGGATGAAGATCAGCGTCGAAGGGAAAGCCTCCGACGACTTCCTTCCCGCAGCAAAGCGGCGAGGGAATCGACGGCGACGAAATAGCACGACGGCACGTGAGAGCTCGGGTGCGAGGGGGAGAGACGAAGTCGAGGAAGTGGAGGACCTGTGCCGGTGGGTTTGGATCAGTATTTATAGGGGAGGGTTCTGACGTAACCGTCAAATCTGATCCAACGGCGCAGATCTCGCGTCTCTCCGAATTCAACTAACGGATTTTGTGGTGGTAATCACGGAAAAATTCCAACGAACCGAAAGAAAGTTGCTCCACGTCCGAGAACAAACTCATCGAACATCGAGAATAAAAGTAGATAAAAGTTCGATAGAAACTCCTTCGAGATCAATGACATTCGAAGGGAATCTTAATCCAGTACAAATATAAATGTTCGCGAGAGAAAAGAAAAGATGGGGTAGGGATAGAATAGAGGGAAAACAGGGTCCGATACTTAATCTATCCGAGAGATAACGAACGACAAGAAAGCTCGGAGTGATAAGTGTATAGGACAACACCAAACGAAAAAAAAAACGAGAAAGAAACAATACTGAAAAATCAAACAAAAGTAAACTACTTGTAGAAAGTAATCATATAATACAAAATAACAACAGTTATGTTCTTACTACATGTCTGATAAACCTCAACTGTAGGGGATCGAGATAGTCTTCGCGGTCAAGATAACCCAATTTATTGATTCGACACTTGGGGAGCCAAAGAATATGTATAGGCTTTGACAATTGAGTTGTCAATTCAACTGCACCTGAAATGAACACTTGCTTGCACAAAGGTATTAGTAGCAACGGTAGTATGGAAGTGGTAGTGGTGATGATAATAGTGGTGATGGAACAGCAAAAGTAAAACAACAAAAGTAAACAACTAGTAACCAACAGGATTGAAACACTATAGGCTAGGGAGATGGATGGTTGTGCACTGCTTGGATGAAATCGAACATGTAATATATTCTAATACGGGCAATGCTCACAGAAAAGAAAGGATCATCTAGGAAAATATCAAAAATCAGGCATATCCCAAGGTAGTTGTACGTGCTTGCAATAAGAACTTTGCACAACATCTTTTGTCCTACCCTCCCTCTACGATCGGGGCCAAAAGGAACATAGGGAGATTAAGGCACTCCTGTCAAATAGCACCAGAATAAACCATTAACACTTCATGGATACATGGAATCCTCAAATTATAGTCCATCCCCTTTGGTGTCCCAAGTTGTCACCATTGGGATCGCCGGTTCCGGACTATAATAGGTGCATACAACTCATAGATAGGATCAAGAACACCAACAAACTCAAGAAAACAAAGGGTGATCAGATCTGAAATCAGGGCACTCGGGCCCAAAGTGACAAGCATTAAGAGCAACAAGTTGTAACAGAGATGATAAACACCAAGTAGATGATAGGCAACATGCCCCCAACAATCTGATAAACTATTACATGATCTAACTCATCAAATCTCTACCACCCCTTTTGCCTACAGCAGGGAATTACTCAGACATGAGACGAGAAGTCATGGAGGGGTGATGGAGAGGCGATGATGATGAAGATAGCAATGATTTCCCCTCACCAGAGGCCAAAACAGCCTCCAGATTAGCTCTCCCAGAGAAGAACAGAGGGTGGCGGCGGCTCCGCGACGTATATCGGAAATACGACTTCTTTTTCTGGAGTTTCCTCGCCGAGGGAATAAATAGGGCCAAGGTAGGGGCACCAGGGGGTGTGGGACCCACCCAGGAGGGCAGGTGGCGCGGCCAGGGGCTGGGCCGCGCCACACACCCTTCTGGGTGCCCCCTTCCTTCCCTGTGGCCCCCCTTTGGCATCATCCAAGCTTCGGGAATGCTGATTTTTTATTTGATTTTTGTGGATTTTTCCAGCATACCTAAATATCCAGAAACCTGCACAATATAAAACAGCACTGGCAGCTCTGCTGAAAACAACGTCAGTCGGGGTTAGTTTCGTGCAAATCATGCAAGAATGAAGCCAAAACAATAGCAAAAGTGTTTGGAAAAGTAGATATGTTTGAGACGTATCAACTCCCCCAAGCTTAGCTATTGCTTGTCCTCAAGCAATTCAGTTCAACGAACTGGACGCGACAAAGAAAACTTTGACAAACTCTTTTGCTTCATTAGATGTATATAAGCATGTACTACGAAAGAGATTAGCAAGTTTTGACACCATGCTACAAAGACAATGCACGAAGCAATCCTTCTTTCATGTGATCAGTCACAAACAAACAAAAGTAAATAATATGCTGCTGATAATCAATTCAAGATCACAATGCACATATCATGAACATACTAGAGTGGTATCTCGCTAGCCTCCATGAGTGAAGAAAAACATAAATGCAGAAACTCCTCCGAAGTTTTAAAGGAGACTAGAACTAAGAACTCAAAGTAAGAAACAACACAATCATGCAGAAGACAATGTGGTACTTTGGGACAATGCATGTTACACTAAGAATGCCAATTATGCTCTCATAGTTGGTGCTTTGGAGAAAGGAAGGTGGAGACTCTCGAACCGTGGCTTTTGATGGCAAGGTTGAAAACCCGTGAAAAGAAGCAAAGACTAAACATGTGCTAGAGCTCTTGTTTTTGAAAATAGAGATAAAAATCTTTTGAGAAGTGCACCTTTCATGTCAACGAGGAACGGTAAAGGTCTCTCAATATCTCCCATGCCAACCATATTAATGCCTTTTGCTTACACATGTTCCCTTATCCATAAATCCTTTGATGGTCTACGGAACCTTTTATTTTGCCTCAAGAATGGAAGGAGGTTATCGTTCCATCTATCATAAGCAGCATTTGGTCCATTTCATTCCATCATCAAGTATGGGGGAGGTGTAACTCTTATATTTTTTTAATTGACTAGTTAAAACTTCCGTCAAAATATTTTTGGCATGGTAGATACTGATTTCCCCTCACCACACCATGAGCTTGTACGGTTGCAAAAGGGAAGCTTTTGAATAAATTTCGAGATGGCACAAGAAAGCCTAAGTTAGGAGTGGTCGGTAGAAACCACATATAGGTAGGTATGGTGGACTCAAGTGGAATAACTGGTTTGAAAAGGAGTTTGGATACACAAGCAGAATTCCGCTTAGTGCGAGTGAAGGCTAGCAAAAGACTGGGAAGCGACCAACTAGAGAGAAATAATTGTCATAATCATGCAGAGCGAAAAAGAAACATTGAATCGGGCATGAAAGTGATATTACCCACTCTTAAGTAACAAAATCATCAAGGAAGAATAGACTTTTTAGTCTTAACATGCGTGAACATGTGCCAAGTCGATCCAAGAATTCTCCGAAGAGAAATACCACTTCAATATGCCAAACCATGAACAATGCAATGCATGTCAATCATTTCAAGCAACACATTATGAACTCTAGCTATTTGAGACTAACCACAAAGAAAGCATGAACCACTGGGAAAGCATTGTAAACATAGCACTATGTCGCTACAAGCTAGTCTCTATAAGTACAAGCATATGTACAAAAATAGAAACAAAAAGAGTTCATACCGGCTTTCCTTGTTGGATACCTTCCGTCGATCTTCGTCATTACTGCCTTGTCACTTGCATGACCGAACGTACGAAATGTATAATAAAATGCCATCACGGACTCGATCTGAACTCTAAAAACAAAGCAAACTAAAGAGAGAAAGAAAATATTTTTGGGGTTTTTCAAAGGATAAATAAAAGGAAAAGAAAAGAGAAATCTTTTGTTGTTTTTTGCAAAATAAAAGAACAAAGAAGAACAGGCAAGGACTTCAAAAAGATCAAAGCGAACAAAACGGAAGATACAATGGAAGGGGAGGAGAGTACGTACTCCCCCAAGCTTAGGCTTTTGGCCTAAGTTGGGCTCGTCTACTGCGGTCCCGAGGAGCCTCCTGCTCCGGGGTAATGGTAAGTCCAAGGGTTGTATGAGCCCTCCGGTGCGTACACCGAAGTCCTCGGGTCCTCCCATGAGGAAGGTCCCTCGTCCCAACCAGAGGAAGACCCTCCGTCCCATGGGGCGGCGGTCTCCTCTTGGACGGGTGGATACACCACGCGCTCCTCCTCATCTGGCGCAACCCCCTCCATGGGGTCATGAAACTGGTATCTCCCCATGATTTCATCAAACTGGGTATCTGAAAAGCGGTATCCGTTCCTGCGAGAAAAATCAAATACAAGTGGTGCAGGTAGACGGATGATGCATTCCACATCGCTCTCACACCACAAAATATAATCAAGTGCATATCAGTCAGAGGCCCTAGTAACAAAGAAGTGCCTCTTCATGGCAACCAAATCAAGACTAACAAAAGGAAAAACTGTATCATCTCGGCGCGGTTCTCCTTGGAGAAACTGCAAAAGAAGTGTGGCATAGACGCCACCAAAGAGATCCCCCTTGTTGCTATTAGTAGCAAGGCATCTAGCAATCAGCGTGCCCACATGATACTCGCCATGATAGCAGTATCATGAGAAGAAGTGCTTCTCGTGTTGTCTCGAGCTAACACCCCTCTAGCAATATAATACGCGAAATACCTGAGATGAGGGAACAAAATATTGGAGATATTCTGACGGTTAGTGTTCCTCACTTTAGTGTTGCAAAACGAGTCGAGAAGGGTCTTGAGTGCAGCAGTTTGTGAATTTTTCCTCCTGTTCTCTCCTCTGTCGGGCAAACCTAAAGCTTCACAAAAGGTACTCAAAGGCATGGTTAGTAACCTTTCATAAATCTGAAATACAACAGCATCACTTTCAGGATAGAATCTAAAACTTTTAATAAAGATAGCAGTGAGCGTCTCATATTGTGGCACACGGCTCGTCACAAGCCGTTTCAAACCTGCTCTGGCACACAGGGCGTCGGACTCCTCCTGTATGCCGGCATCCGCCATGAAATCTCAGCATGGAAATGCCATGGCCTTTACGGGTGATGCGTCCAACAGCTCCAAGCTTACGATTTCTTCGTTGTAGCTCACCCTCGTAGCCGAAGGTGAGGCTATGGACCGCGTAACACGGCTAGAGCACTCGGGTTTCTTCTTCCCAAGCCATCTTCCTAGTCTATCCATTTCTGAAATTTTTGACAAATCACAAAAATGGAGGTTTAAGCAAAACTAGTTTGAGCAAAACATTCTAACTACTTTACCAAGGCTCAAACTAGCAACAAAACTTGAAAAAATAAAATTCTACACATACATTTAAGCTCAACTAAAAAGCACCAAGAACTACTAAATAATCACTAATGAAGCCACCAACAAGAAAACTAATTGGAGGGGTGAGGGAGTATTTGTTCTAAATTTCAGCTCAAACGAGTGGCTGTAGAAGGAGATCGAAGTTCTATGCTCAAGAACAACAAGAACACGAAACCAGACCAAGAACACGAGTTTTTGGGGAGAAAGAGAGAGAGTGGAAGAAGAGATGCCAGCAGGGTGTGCATGTGGGCCCTAGGAGGGTGTGTGGCGCGGCCAGGGGCTGGGCCGCGCCACCTGGCCTCTTGGGCCAGGGGTGGACCCCCTTGTTCAGTCTCAGGTGCCCCCCGATGGCTTTTTACCTGGAAAATTTTATTTTGAATTTTCCGGACAACTTCACAGTGGAGAATTTTTCAAAGTTCAAAAAGTTGCAAAAACTTTCGTGAACTTGGGGCAAAAGTTAGAAAAAGTGAAGATTTAAACATAAAAACTTAGTTACATCAAGGAGAATAAAAGCTAAAGGAAATGAAAACATAACAAGCTCAGCTTTTTACCTATATAAAACATGCTAGTTAGCAAGGTTGATCAACTCTTACCAACAAACTGGTATATATAGAGCAGAAAGTCTCGCATCTTATGAAGTGATCATTGCATTCTTACTTGATTCGACCCAATTTATTGATTCGACACTTGGGGATCGAGATAGTCTTCGCGGGCAAGATAACCCAATTTATTGATTCGACACTTGGGGAGCCAAAGAATACTACAGGCTTTGATAATTGAGTTGTCAATTCAACCGCACCTGAAATAAACACTTGCTTGCACAAAGGTATTAGTAGAAACGGTAGTATGGAAGTGGTAGTGGTGATGATAATAGTGGTGATGGAACAACAAAAGTAAAACAGCAAAAGTAAACAACTAGTAACCAGTAGGATTGAAACACTGTAGGCTAGGGAGATTGATGGTTGGGCGCTGCTTGGATGAAATCGAACATGTTATATATTCTAACGCGGGCAAAGTTCACAGAAAAGAAAGGATCATCTAGGCAAATATCAAACATCAGGCATGTATCCCAAGCAAAGTTGTCAGAATCGAGATTCTGAATCGGATCGGAATTTCGTTGGTAGGATCGTGAATCATAGAATCTTAACTACCAGGATCGTGGAATCTTAGATTCTATGAGCAAAATCGTAGAATCGAAGGGGCTAATTTGGATCGTAAGGTCGTAAGATTCTAAGATTCGAGTCGCGTTTCTGAAAACTTTGATCCCAAGGTAGTTGTACGTGCTTGCAATAAGAACTTTGCACAACATATTTTTTCCTACCCTCCCGCTAAGAACGGGGCCAAAAGGAACTTAGGGAGATTAAGGTACTCCTGTCAAAGAGCACCGGAACAAATCATTAACACTTCATGGATACACATAATCCTCAAATTATAGTCCATCCTTTTTGGTGTCCGAAGCTGTCACCATTGGGATCGCCGGTTTCAGACTATAATAGGTGCATACAACTCATAGATAGGATCAAGAACACCAACAAAATCAAGAAAACAAAGGGTGATCAGATCTGAAATCATAGCACTCGGGCACAAAGTGAAACGAATTAAGAGCAAAAAGTTGTAACAGAGATGATAAACACCAAGTAGATGATAGGCAACATGCCCCCAACAATCTGATAAACTATTACATGATCTAACTCATTGAATCCCTACCATCCCCTTTGCCTACAGCACGGAATTACTCACACATGAGAGGAGAAGTCATGGAGGGGTGATGGAGAGGCGATGATGATGAAGATGACGATGATTTCCCCTCACCAGAGGCCAAAACAGCCTCCAGATTAGCTCTCCCAGAGAAGAACAGAGGGTGGCGGCGGCTCCGCGACGTAGATCGGAAAAACGACTTCTTTTTCTGGAGTTTCCTTGCCGAGGGAATAAATAGGGCCAAGGTAGGGCACCAGGGGGTGTGGGACCCACCCAGGAACGCTTATTTTTTATTTGATTTTTGTGGATTTTTCCAGCGTACCTAAATATCCAGAAACCTGCACAATATAAAACAGCACTGGCAGCTCTGCTCAAAACAGCGTCAGTCCGGGTTAGTTTCGTCCAAATCATGCAAGAATGAAGCCAAAACAATAGAAAAAGTTTTTGGAAAAGTAGATACGTTTGAGACGTATCAACGTTGCGTGAGACCAATATGTTTAACTCACACCTTAGTGCACATAACCTTTTCCCATCCAGAGGCTTCGTAAAGATATCAGCCAATTGATCTTCGGTGCAGACATGGCTGATGACAATATCTTCTCGCTGAACATGATCTCGAAGAAAATGATGATGAATATTAATATGCTTCGTTCGAGAGTGTTGTATGGGATTATGGTCAATTTTTATAGCACTCTCGTTATCACACAACAATGGAATTTTCTTCACGAGAAGACCATAATCTTTCAGCGTTTTCTTGAGCCACAGAATTTTATTGTAACATGAAACGGCAACAGTAGACTCGGCTTCAGCCGTAGAAATAGATACACAACTCTGTTTCTTCGAAGCCCAACAGACAAGAGATCTACCGAGAAAATGACATGTACCTGAGGTAGATTTCCTGTCGACACGATCACCAGACCATTTAGAATCAGAATATCCAACGAGATCAAACTGGGCACCTTTAGGATACCAAAGTCCCAAAGTAGGTGTGTGAGCCAGATATCGAAGAATTCGCTTGACCACAATATGATGTGATTCTTTTGGATTTACCTAAAAACTATCAAGACTCCAATGCTCAGAAGAACTGATCATCGAGCGATATTTCTTCTGGTCGAACGGTTTTCCCTTCTCATATGCATCTAGGTGAACATTCGTGGGCATTGGAGTCTTGATAGTTTTGCAATTGACAAGATAAAACTTCTTCAGGCAATCTCTGAGATACTTCTCTTGAGAGATAAATGTCCCATTCTTCTGTTGACGGAATTGAATTCCGAGAAAGAACTTCAATTCACCCATCATTGACATTTCATATTTCTTCGACATCATTTGAGAAAATTCTTCGCTGATATCAGGGTTAGTACAGCAAAAGATATTATCATCGACATAAATTTGACACAAAAAAAGATCATTTTTGTGTGCTCGAGTAAAAAGAATTGGGTCAGTAGTTCCTGGTTTGAAGCCCTTCTTTAGAAGAAAATCCTTGAGTGTTTCATACCAAGCACGAGGTGCTTGCTTTAACCCATAGAGGGCCTTGTGCAACCTGTACACCTTATCAGGATTCTTCGGGTCTTCAAAACCTGGTGGCTGCATAACATATACTTCTTCTTCGATTTCATCGTTAAGAAATGCACTTTTGACACCCATTTGATATAGCAATATACCATGGTAGTTTGCAAAAGCAAGCATGACACGAATGGATTCAAGTCGAGCAACTGGAGCATAAGTCTCACCGAAATCAATACCTTCGATTTGGGTGTAACCTTGTGCAACCAGTCGAGCTTTATTCCTTACCACAATACCATCTTCATCTTGCTTGTTGCGAAAAATCCAATTTGTGCCAATGATATTATGCTTCTTGGGATAAAGTCTATCGACAAGGGACTAGACTTTATTTATCTTGAACTGATTAAGTTCTTTGAGCATTGCAGTTATCCAGTCTGTGTCCTTCATGGCTTCATCGAATTTCAACGGTTCTAGCATAGATACGAACGATAAATTTCCACAGAAGTTAGCTAAACGAGTGCGAGAGCGAGTGGTGGGACGACCTGGTAGACGAATCTCTTCGAGTATTGAGTCGACGTCCACTCTCCTTCGAACATGAAATAAAGCACCTTCGACAGCTTGAGGATCCGGTTGTTCTTCGGGATCATCTTGGCCGTCAGGATCAGCTTGTCCTTCGGGATCATTTCCTTCGGGTTCTGCTTGACCTTCGGGTTGAGAATTTTCTTCATTTATGCATTCTCCTTCGACCTGTACATCATCGACTTCAGGATGTTGATCTCCAGCGCCCCGGGCTATGTGTGGGAACATTGGATCATCATCATCCTTGTCGACTTGATGTGCATTTCCTTCGACGGGACGAATATCTCCAATAGCCATGTACCTGATAACTTCATCCAAAGGTGGTTCATCTAGGTTAAGAGGTAAATTCTCCTTTTGAGAGCCATTAGTTTCATCAAATCGAACATTTACACTTTCTACAACTTTTCCAAGATGAGAGGTGTAAACTCTATAAGTGTGCGAATTCGAACCATAACCTAGGAGAAAACTTCGTGTGCCTTTGGGGAAAACTTGTAGCTGTGATTCATATCTCTGATATAACATCGAGCACCACAAACCCTGAAATATGAAACGTTTGGCTTTGTACCAGTGATAAGCTCATGTAAAGTTTTCTTCAGAAATTTGTGCAGATAAACCTTGTTGATGATATGAAAGGCAGTGTTAATTGCCTCTGCCGAGAACCTGATAGGAGTCTTGTATTCAGCAAGCAATCTTCTAGCCATTTCAACAAGAGTTCGGTTCTTTCTCTCGGCCACACCATTTTTTTGCGATGTATAAGCAACCAAGAATTCATGAGTAAAGCCATATTCATCAAGAAATTCTTCGATAGGAGTGTTTTTGAATTCTGTACCATTATCACTTCTGATATTCTTGAGAGATAATTCATACTCAGTCTGGGCTCTCTTAGCGAAAGTTTTGAATACTTCAACAACCTTTCTCTTGTCATCTAGAAAGAAAACCCAAGTATATCGAGAAAAATCATCAAATATAACCAGACCATACTTGTTGCCTCCAAGACTAGCATAATTTTGAGGACCGAATAAATCCATATGAAGTAATTCAAGAGGAAGAGTAGTAGTCATGATGGTCTTTGCTGAGTGATGTTTCTTGGAAATCTTTCCTGCTTCACAGGCATTGCATAGACGATCTTTATCGAATTTCACAAATTCAATACCAATGATATTGTTCTTCGAGATAAGAGTTTGAAGATTTTTCATCCCTACATGACCAAGTCTTCGATGCCATAACCAACCAGATGTGGCTTTAGATTTTTCATCCCTACATGACCAAG
The DNA here is from genome assembly GCA_950022295.1 of Bromus sterilis. Classification (NCBI taxonomy): domain Eukaryota; kingdom Viridiplantae; phylum Streptophyta; class Magnoliopsida; order Poales; family Poaceae; genus Bromus; species Bromus sterilis. The sequence continues at coordinate 211,546,910 of OX465598.1, read as the reverse complement.
TCTTCGAACACGAAGGAATAATCATCCTGTGAAAGGACAACACAACGAGAAGCAGAGAACAGTACAAGTGATACGTCCAAAACGTATCTATAATTTCTGCTTGCTCCATGCCTCTTTTGTGTGATATTGCTATGATATTGATGAAATTCCATACACTTTTGATCATATTGGGACTAACCTATTAACTCAGTGAACCCCAGTGCCAATACCTGTTTTCTGCAGTTTTTCTATTTCAGGTTTCCCCCTTATTAAAACTACCAGAAAAATTCCAAGAAAAATATAGGAAATATTAGCGTACCGGAAGCTTCGCGAAGAGCCCAAGAGGGGCCACAGGAGAACCAGGGGGGCCAAGGCGGCCAGTGGGCGCGGCCAGGCCCCTTTCCGCGCAAGGGGGGGGGCGCCTTGAGCCCCTGGCCCACCTCTGGCTGCCCCCTTTCGCCTATTTATTCCCCGTGACGAGAAACCCTCGGGGACGGAACCCCTTTTCGAGATCTCTCCTCTGTTTTGCCGCTGCCGCTCTTCCAAGATCAGGAGCACCAGAAGACCTCTTCCCGGCACCCTGCCGGAGGGAGGAATCACCTCCGGGAGCTTCTCCACCACCATGGATGCTTCCCGAATGAATCGTGAGTAGTCCACCTTGGACCATGGGTCCATGATCAGTAGCTATGTGATGTTCTCCTCCCCTCTTTGTTCTTCATGGATTAGACCTCGTGAGCTTCCCTACATGATCGAGGCACATATGTAATCTTTCTACTGTTGCTATGCTAAGTTTGCGGGGATCCGATAGATTATGAGATTATTTGCAGATTGTGATTGAGTTATATATTTGATTTTCTTCTTTTATATTTATGTTCTTGAGAAACTCTTGCATGTTCTCCGTTGTTGTTTATTACTTTGGCCAAGTAGTAGGTAGTGACTCCAAGAGGTAGCGTTATGCATGATTGTGGGTTCATGCCCCCGATGACTAGCTTGAGTGACAGAAACATGAGTCTAGGGGATGTGATGTTTCCACAAGGGGGAAAACAACGGTGCTTGTACTTGCGGGTGCAAGGATTGTTTACTTTACGCAAAGTTCTTTAATGCAGTTGTCCATTGCTTTAAATTTACACTTTGGGTGGGATTCGCAACTTAATACCAGCGAGATGTTCTGGATAGATATCTCAAGGTGGATGATTAGTGGGTAGATGCAGATGGATTTCAGTCTACTTGTCTTGGCGTACCGCCCGTGCTTTTGAGCCTCTTCCTTTCTGTTTGCATAATTAGCATTGGTTTGTGCACACAATCCTGTCAATTTCCCAGCTGTAATTTGTTTACCTCGCATGGCTATTTTATCGTCTTTTGGGAGAGAGACATCACTAGTGAACATCATGAGATCCCGGTCCATATTACCACCACTGTTTACACTATCAATTTAATTTCAGTATTTATTTTTCAGTTGCTATCACTATCTATCATTATTATCCTGTGTGTTTTATCCCTTGTAAACAACAAGGCTGGAGGAATTGACAACTCCTCTGTACTCGTTGGGAGCAAAGCTATCTGTGTGTGTGCAGGTCCAGGAGAAGCAAGTGATTATATTCAAACGACGCTTCACTTGCAGAACCACCTACTTGTTGACCCAGGAGTCCTACGGGTTCGATACTTTAAAACCTTAGCATCTTTGCTAAGGGAAACTTGCCGTTACGCTACATCTCACCTTCCACTTGGGGTAACCAACGAGGGCGAGAAGTTATCTCGTGTATCAAGCAAATTTCTGGCGCCGTTGCCGGGGAATCCACTCTTCAAGATAGGGGAGTTGCACACTATCTTTTATCTTTGATTTTTAGTCTTGTTAGTTTACCTTTCAGTTTTTGCTTTAGTGTCTTTTATAGAAAATCAGAAAAATAGTTACCTTTCTAGTAGTTATCAGTATGTTTGGTCCTTTTGCCTTTGGTGAGTAAGAAGTGCTCACCTTTCAACAAAGAGGTGGTGAAAGTCTAAAAGATGCCTGGTATAGGATTAATGATTCTCAAAAAAGAGCCACCAAGAAGCAAACCACTACTATCTTGCTTAGAAATTTTTATGTTGGAATTACTTCTTGGAATAGGCTTATTCTATATACTTCTATCAATGGGAATTTCATAGAGGCCCCAGTTTGTGAAGCTCTTAGTGTTATGGAAAATCTTGTTGGAAATCTCCCTGTTGATAGTTTTCAAGAGAGTATTACCCTAGCTTATATTATGAAAAAACTTGAAAAGATGGAGCTAGAGATACCAAATATTAATAAGATAAGTGAGTTGGATCGTAAGGTTCAAGGGAATTTGAATAGATTAGATAGCTCCATGCATAAATTTTTTAAAACCTTGGAGACCATCAAATCCCATGACTTGGACCCTTCTAGGATTTATAAGATTGAGGAAATCATTGACACTCTAGGAACTACTTTCTCCTCAATCAAAACCAAGAAGGTGGAAACTCCGGAAAAGAAGGAACCTTGGTTCGTTTATGTTCCAAAAGCTCCTCGTTCCAAAAATAATTTATCTAGTGCCAAAGGGGTTGAAACTGTAAAAACTTTGGAAGAAATACCTCTCTTCAATAAGATGAATGAGACTCCAATTGATTTTCCGCCTTTTGCTTTTATTCCGAGAAGTATCTTTATTAGGCCTTTATTTTAAATACCCCTTAAGATTGGTTGTATTATTGAAGAGCTTTTTGATGATCTTGATGATGGTTCAAATGATACAACTTGATCTATTTGCATTAAGCCTAGCTAATGGCTTTAAAGAAGCGCTTTCGGGAGGAAGCCCGCAACGAATTTAGGTTTTCCTTTTTGTTTTTCTTCTGTTTTTAGTGGTCTTGATGATTGTTACTACTGTAGCAACATCATTGTATCTTTACTTTTCAAGCTTTGTGCCTTTTATAGCCTCATACGACAATGGAAGTGAAAGTTGTGACATGCTGTCTAGAAAACATATTCTGTCCTCGTGACTAGAAAAATCAGAGAAAAATCCCAGTTCATATTTTTGAGCTGAATCTTTTACACAGCATGCTCTATACAATTACGAAACTTTCGTATGTTCTGAGTTTTTTTATTTGAGTTGCAGAAGTACCCCTAAAAAATTTGGTTTTAACTGCTGGTCTGTTTTTCACAGATTCTGTCCTGTTTTTCCTTTTCTTCGTTTTACAAACCTTAAGCTTGCTTTTTATTTGAAAAAACTTGTAGGAAATCTTGAGAAACAGTAGCTCTTCAAGGTTATCTTTATTTCCAGTAGAGAAAAAAATTATTTTATTATGGGTACTAACCTCGCTAATCAGATTATGATGAGTTATGTATGAAGGGAGTTTTCAAGTGTGCGAGGGAAGATGATGAAAGAAGATTAAGAAGTGTCAAGCGTTCAAGCTTGGGGATGCCCCCATGCATCCCCAAGAAATATTCAAGGAGACTCAAGCGTCTAAGCTTGGGGATGCCCCCGTGCATTCCCTTCTCCATCGACAATTATCAGTTTGTCTCTCGTTTCACTATATTTTTATCGCTTCATGCGTTATGTGCTATTCTTGGAGCGTCTCGCTCTTAGGTTTTGTTTTTAGTTTTCTTTAGCTTTGCTTGCTGTTCATAACAAGTTAGATCCCAGCTTTCTTTGTGTGGGAGAGAAACACGCTCCATTTCCAAATTTAGAACACAACTTAGGACTTTTCATGCTTATCTTTGCTGTGTTTGTTCTTTATCTTTCCGTAGCTGCTGTCATGCTTTGCTCTTAGCTTTCATGCTTATATTTTTGAGAGATTTTGTTTAGTTTGTTGCTGAACTGTCTTGAGTTTTCATGTTTATCTTGTTTAGAGAGTTTGCCTGTTGCACTGAGTTTTGTGTCTTGACTTGAAGTAGGTAATTGAGGTTGCTATTCTTTTTGTAGTAGTAACTTGCAAAAGTTTTGAGGTGTTGTTAATGTTTGGACTTTTGGTGTCAAGAGATTTAGCCTATTAGTGATAGATGTCATGTTTTGGGCAATCCGTGTTTATTTTCAAAAACCTACAAATCAGTTGAGATCTCTAGCTGCTAGTTGGATCACTACTCTTCTGAGGGGTCAAATATTAGAGTACACTCACGTACCATGAGTCGAGGATGCGCAAGGATAACCAAACCCCCATGCACTCCTCCTCGGGTTACTTGTCTCTTTGTGAACCTCCTTATTAGATTGAGAGTTACCAATAATAAGTGCATGAGTTCTTTGGACTAATGTGAGTATTCGAAAGTTGACACTTCCACCTTCCCATATTTTGCAAGCCTTCCCTGTGCCGTGCATTGCTTTCTTCTCACTCCGAGAGTTAGCGTCCACCTTCGCCGGTACATCCAAACCCTTGGCATGATACGCTCTGTCATCATAAGCCTCCTTATATCCTTCCTCAAAACAGCCACCATACCTACCTATCAAGGCATTTCCATAGCCTTTTCGAGATATATTTCTACGCAACATCCATCTTCTTATGACTTGATCTTCATGTCATACATGCTACTTGCTTGATCGATGAGCCGCATGCTAGTTGGGCCTTTCCCAATAATTGCTACATGACGCGCTAGTATCATTGCATATCCTGCTACACTGACAGAGGCATAAATTTGCATACATCATGATATTTACATTTTCTTTATGATTAGAGTACTTTGTAAAGTGTGAATGATTTTCTATACTTTTTGTAATATATAGAGTGTTGCCCCTAAAGTGAGGAAAAGATCCCAAAGAGGACAAATTAAAAGATCCCAAAGAGGACAAATTAAAATATCCCAAAGAGGACAAATGAGAGGTAAATAGAAAGAGCCATTGAGGCCACCAAAAAATACAAAAAATATATAAAAAATAGAAAAAAACAAAAAAAAGAGAAATAAAAAGTGAGAAGGGGCACACTACTATTATTTTTGAGAAGATCCACACTCGTACTCCATCTTGTATCTTGTACTCCATAGAGATTATCATTCATGCATATAACTATGTGGGGACCTTCACACTATAGAACTTGGGTTGTATATTCCACTGATGAGCCTCCTCAAATGAGCTCTAGGTATTCTTGAGCAAGCAAGTTGGATGCACCCCCACTAGTTCCATTGGGGAGCTTTTAGCTCACATGTGCATCCGTTGCATGGCAATCCCTACTCCTCACATCATATCTATCATTTGGCTTTCTCTCGCCTATGATTGTCCTCATTGATGTGAGCCTTTCACACCTTTTTTTCTTCCTCCTCCACCTTATTCTCTCTCTGCCATCCTAAGTGTCAACTTTCTTGCTTACGCTCATCCATTGCATGAGTGCTCAAAATGTCGAAAAGGAGTGACTCATTTTGACTTGTACCTGGCTAGTGGTCTGGGGATGAGTCAAGATAAGATTACAAAGAAGACCAAGTGTGACACTTTAGTAGATTGAGTTCTCACCGATAGAAATACTTTTTCTCGTATATCCCTATTCCCTTTTCTTGCACGCAAAAACCATTTGGAGACATTCGAGTCACAGTCATCGAGAGCTCTTGCACCTTTATTTTCTTATGTTTCTTATTTCAATGCTAGATATAGACTCTTTTCTGTTATGACTTGAACTGAATTGCATGCTTTGATTGCTTTACTTACAAAGTTCTTATATGGTTGTTAGTATGTCACCACAGAAATTATGCTTGTTATCATTTACCTACTCGAGGACGAGCAGGAATTAAGCTTGGGGATGTTGATACGTCCAAAACGTATCTATAATTTCTGCTTGCTCCATGCCTCTTTTGTGTGATATTGCTATGATATTGATGAACTTCCATACACTTTTGATCATATTTGGACTAACCTATTAACTCAGTGCACCCCAGTGCCAGTTCCTGTTTTCTGCTTTTTTTCTATTTCAGGTTTCCCCCTTATTAAAAGTACCGAAAAATTCCGAGGAAAATATAGGAAAAATCAGCGTACCAGAAGCTTCGCGAAGAGCCCAGGAGGGGCCAGAGGGGATTCAGGGGGGCCAGGCGGCCAGTGGGCGCGGCCAGGCCCCTTGCCGCGCCAGGGGGGGGGGGCGCCTGGAGCCCCTGGCCCACCTCTGGCTGCCCCCTTTCGCCTATTTATTCCCCGTGACGAGAACCCTCGGGGACGGAACGACTTTTCGCGATCTCTCCTCTGTTCTGCCGCCGCCGCACTTCCAAGATCAGGAGCACCAGAAGACCTCTTCCCGGCACCCTTCCGGAGGGAGAAATCACCTCCGGGAGCTTCTCCACCACCATGGATGCTTCCCGGATGAACCGTGAGTAGTCCACCTTGGACCATGGGTCCATGATCAGTAGCTAAGTGATGTTCTCCTCCCCTGTTCTTCATCGATTAGACCTCGTGAGCTGCCCTACATGATCGAGGAACATATGTAATCTTTCTGCTGTTGCTATGCTGAGTTTGCTGGGATCCGATGGATTATGAGATTATGTTCATATTGTGATTGAGTTATATATTTGATTCTCTTCTTTTATATTTATGTTCTTGAGTAACTCTTGCATGTTCTCCGTTCCTGTTTATTGCTTTGGCCAAGTAGTAGGTAGTGACTCCAAGAGGGAGCGTTATGCATGATTGTGGGTCCATCCCCCCGATGACTAGCTTGAGTGACAGAAACATGAGTCTAGGGGATATCTTGTTGCCACAAGGGGGAAAACAACGGTGCTTGTACTTGCGGGTGCAAGGATTGTTTATTTACGCAACGTTCATTAATGCAGTTGTCCGTTGCTTTGAGTTTACACTTTGGGTGGGATTCACCACTTAATACAAGCGAGATGTTCTGGATAGATATCTCAAGGTGGATGATTAGTGGGTAGATGCAGATGGATTTAGGTCTACTTGTCTTGGCGTACCGCCCGTGCTTTTGAGCCTCTTCCTTTCTTGCATAATTAGCAATTGTTTGCGCACATAATCCTGTCAATTGCCCAGCTGTAATTTGTTTACCTCGCATGGCTATTTTATCGTCTTTTGGGAGAGAGACATCATTAGTGAACATCATGAGATCCCGGTCCATATTACCACCACTGTTTACACTATCAATTTACTTTCAGTATTTATTTTTCAGTTGTTATCACTATCTATCATTATTATCCTGTGCGTTTTATCCCTTGTAAACAACAAGGCCGGAGGAATTGACAACTCCTCTGTACTCGTTGGGAGCAAAGCTATCTGTGTGTGTGCAGGTCCAGGAGAAGGAAGTGATTATCTTCAAATGGCGCTTCACTTGCCGAACCACCTACATGTTGACCCAGGAGTCCTACGGGTTCGATACTTTAAAACCTTAGCATCTTTGCTAAGGGAAACAATCCGTTACGCTACATCTCACCTTCCACTTGCGGTAACCAACGAGGGCGAGAAGTTATCTCGTGTATCAACAAGCATACCCATATCACAAAGTTTTGAGATAGACATACGATTATATCCTAGAGATTGAACAAACATAACTTTGTCAATATGCTTATCCTTCGATATAGCAACCTTACCCAAACTAAGTACTTTTCCTTTGTTGTTGTCACCGAAGGTAATATATCTCTGAGAAGATTCAGTAAGTTTGTCTTCGGTGAACAAATCTTTGCCTCCGGTCATATGATTTGTACAACCACTATCCATGACCCATTCGGATCCACCGGAGACATAGCCCTGCAGAAGAATTAGTTCTTCTTTACCACCCACAAACGAGCAGGTGACTGAGAAGGCGTGGAAGTGCTAGATGAAGCAACGGTATTATAGCGAACATGATCATATTGGCGAGGGGGACCATCAAGCACATCGTAAACATAATTCCTCGGAGAGGGGTTAGAGTACTGGTAGGTAAAAGCAATTTTGTCGTTATTATGACGATGACGATAAACATTTCTATCTACTCGATAGTATTCCTTTTGGGGAACATTTGAAGCAGGCACCAAAGGTTCATTTCTATCCTCGAGAGAATAGTAGTGTTTTGGTGGTACCGAAGATTTTCCCTGCATAGAATGGTTAGGTGGCAGTTTTTCTACGAGAGATTTGCGAACCCAAATCTGTCGCTTATAGAAACCATTCTTCGGAGGAGTACCAACGAATTCAGCAGACACCTTTCCTTCCTGATCTTTGACAAGCTTGTAGTCAGAATCAAGTGATTCATCAACAATAGCCTTATCAACTGTAACAGCCCATTTCCAATAACTGTAAATCATCATGGAATTTCACTTTGTCTGATGAACTTGTTACTTGCATGATGCTAGTTGATGTAATTCCCTGTGATGATTCCAAATGGCCTTGGGTTTTGAACTCATTTGAATTGTTTTTGAATTCAGACAAAGTGGTTAAAGAAGGATGTTGGGTGAATTGTTCCATTTGCAATTGTGCTCCCCGAAACCCCAAACTTGGCATAGCCATTTCTTTTGCAATGCCAAGGGTTTTCAAAACCTCATTTCATTTTTTCCATCACCAAAAACATGGGCTCTATTTCAAAGTGATTTTGAAATTCAAAAGAGCCCACATTTTTGTTGTTGCCAAAAAAATGGCCAAACCAATTTTAGAAATTGGAAAATATTCCAAGGTTAATTTTACATATTTTTATGCATTTTAAACCTTGGTAATATTTCTGGAAAACCCCAAGGGTTTTTCTGTTTTATTTTAAATTGAAAAGCAGCAGCAGGGGGGTTTCTTTTTCCTTTCTTCTCTTCTGGCCCGCAACCCAGCCCATCTGGGCCTCTTCCCCACAGCCCAAGTGGCCTTGCCACCGAAGCGGTACGGGAGGAGCAGCGCCAGCCGTTGATCGCCATCGGACGGCTCCTCGTCATCGCCTTTCCACGTCGTCGCCTCCCCTCTCTCACACCGGCTAGAGCGTCGACGTCGATGCGGCCGATGTGGACTGGAGGGCTCCCCTCCATATATTCTGATCCCCGAGCCCCCAGGACCCCCTAGGGTTCCTTTTCTCCCGTAGTTTCCCCCTCGTCGCTGATGCCCCACAAACGTAAGGGATCGAGATAGTCTTCGCGGGTAAGTTAACCCAATTTATTGATTCGACACAAGGGGAGCCAAAGAGTATTTATAAGCTTTGACAGTTGAGTTGTCAATTCAACCGCACCTGAAATATACTTTCTTGCAACAAAAGATAAGTGGTAAAGGTAATATGATAGTGATGGTGACGACAGCAAAAGTAAACAACAAAAGTAACAACTAATGACCAGCAGGATTGAAAACACTGTAGGCCAAAGGGGGCAGACAGAGGTGGGCCAGGGGCTCCAGGAGCCCCCCTGGCGCGGCCAGGGGCTTGGCCGCGCCCTCTGGCCGCCTGGGCCCCCCTGGCTCCGCTCTGGCCCCTCATGGGCTCTTCGTGAAGCTTCTGGTACGATGATTTTTCCTATATTTTTCTCGGAATTTTTTTGGTACTTTTAATAAGGGGGAAACCTGAAATAGAAAAACAGCATAAAACAGGAACTGTCACTGGGGTGCACTGAGTTAATAGGTTATGCAAATATGATCAAAAGTGTATGGAAGTTCATCAATATCATAGCAATATCACACAAAAGTGACATGGAGAAAGCAGAAATTATAGATACGTTTTGGACGTATCACACTGCGATGGTGAAGGCACAACCACATGCAGTTCGGGTGAACAATGTGATGATGACAGATGCGCAACAGTCTTCAGAGATCGTTCTTGGTAGGTTGCTTGTGTGTTCAGTTCCCGCGATAGTTCTGTTCGATTCCGGAGCTTCCCATTTATTCATATCTCATTCTTTTGCGTCGAGAATTGATCTTCCACGTGACCAGCTTGCGAGTAAGCTCTTAGTTGTCACTCCCGGTTCAAGGTTCACTTATTCCTGGACAGTTCCAGATATAGAGATCAGTATCCAGGGCGTTATCTTCTCAGCATCCCTGGTTTTCTTGCCTCGTTCCGACATTGATGTCATCCTGGGCATGGATAGGCTTGTGCAGCACAAGGCCAACATCGATTGCCCTTCAAGAAACGTAAGGTTGACACATGATGCAGGTGCAGAAGTCTGGTACACTTGTGGCTCAATGGCAGGAGCAACACAGTTGTACGCCTTGAACGCAAGAGTCGCGCCTTTGCTCGAAGAAGTCAAAGTTGTCTGTGAGTTCCCAGACGTCTTTCCGGAGGAGTTGCCAGGTGTCGGGACCCGGGGTTAGCGTATGCAAGACTCGCTACAACACAATCATATGGAGAGCCGAGAACCGTACCCACTTGTCTAAGCAGACAAGGCCAAGCACAGAACGTTCTCGGAAAGAATCGAACGTGAGGGGCATCCCATCCAGGCCGGATGATGAACTGAAATGGGTCCTCATCGTCCGCACACAAGTCTAAATGATATGGGTGGTGAACTCCCATACTCATAGACAAGTCGCCTCAACCATACTATCGATTGTATTATAACCCTTACATAGACTTACTCCAGCCTGATCACTTAGTCGGGGTCTAGGGCGGGCTCGATCATACATCAAAGTGTGCACGAGACGGAGTCTCGAGCAATCGCATCGCGATGCCCCAAGCTGCGCACATCTAAGGGCCACTTGGTGTATAAAAGACCGCCAGCCAGATCACAACTAAGGTCTCGAAAACCCATATAGAGACATGCATGTTATAAACATACACGCAGCACACATGCCTTGTATGAACAGCAGGTATCATTGCAATTCTCTACAAAGTATACATCTTTATTAATAACTCTTACAGAGTGCACACAGAGATCACAAGCATGTGATCCAACATTACAACAAACAAGCGGAAGCAAAGTAGGTCTGAGTACAGACAAGTTTAACAAATGGCTTAGAGAAGCCTTATCTAAAAACAAGCCCTCCACGAGGGAACCAGTCGTCTGACTGGGACTACACTAGCTTGGTCTTGGTCTGAGTCTTCATTCTTCGAGCTTCGGTAGAAGCCACCATCGGAGTCGGTGGGTTCATCTAAAACATAGATTAAGCAAACGTGAGTACAAAATCGTACTCAGCAAGACTTACGTAGGAACTATACTACTCATGCACATGTATCAAGATAAAAGGGAGGTGGGGTTTCACTTGCAGAAGTGCCAGCTTTGACTTGGCTAGTCCTGAACTACGAGTACCAGACTTGAGGTAAGAAGCGTACACGAGTCCACTACATCTCTTCAACCAATACACCACTATGGTTACTTCCTCGACTTCCCCACGAGAAGCACACCATAGCACTCACGATTATCTTGCGAGTTTTAGAAGTATCCGGTTCAAGTTGTCTAATAATCAAGCTAATCTTTCCAAGCAGTCCTTAACCGCGGACGCGGCTATTCGAGTAGTTTTGTTAACCCTGCAGGGGTGTACTACTACACACACATGACCATCAGTTACCGCCTTTGTCCTCGACACCATTCAAGGGGTGTCGGCGAGGATGTTCACCACAACACTTCGCCCACAGCTCCGTTCTAGTCCAGAGAGTCGCCTATCTGAGGGGGATCCGTATGGAAGTCCGGCCGAGGTTCCAATACAGCCTCAAACGATGTGTGCAGGGTCCCAAGCCGGTCTTGTAAAGACATTCATCCACTTCGCAGACCGTGCCACAGCCCTACCAGAACTCCGAACTACTGCGAATCTTGGGGTTCGAAGGGGTGAGGTACTAGGATGAGAGGGGTTAGTGAGCCCAATGTGTGGTTGTACTCTTCTTCTTGGATCACCACACAAGAACTCGGACTTAAGGCGGTGTTCAACGAGACAACCCACTGTGTACTCCTACACAGCCTCTCATCGTTCACCTTGTAATAGGGTGGATTCACCAACACCGTTTCACTTTCATCAACACCATGTTTATCATCATCCCGACTCACATCAAAAGCAACCTCATTGTACCACTAAGCATGCAATAAGCAGTAACAGTTGCAGGGGTCACATGATATCAACCAACTCCTACATCTACTAGGATTGTGGTTTGCTTACTACTGTGGCAAGATGATAGGTCATGCAAAGGATATGGGTTCAACTATGCGGTAGAAACGTTATCATGGTGATCATCCTAAACAATGCATAAGCGAGACATGAGAGGGAAGTGGGATTTTATCGACATGATCAAAGGGGTTTTGCTTGCCTTGCTGACGAGGTTTCGATAACGGTGTCTTCAACGAAGGGGGCAGCCTCCTGCTCCGGTTCCACCTCTACTCGACAAACAACAAACAAGGAAGCAATATAAATACAATGCACAAACACATGGTTGAAGGTTGAAACTTGATGTATATGTTTCTGATGTGTTTGGGCAATTCCATTTAAATGGAGTATATTGCAAATTGAATTGCAAAATCAAACTCCAATTTGAATTCAATTTAGTCAAGTTGCATATGACATTATTTGATCAAGTTAAACCATTTTGAAATGGTTATGATATGCCTATGATGTGTGTTTGAAATGTAGTATGTTGATATGGTTCAAAATGCAAAAGCATTTGAAAAGAATTTGAATTAATTCCATTTAAATCAAATAGCAAATGCTACTGATCACATTTTAAATTCAACTCAAACAAAGTTGAAAGTTGGATATTTGGATAGGTTATTTTCTCCTAATCATTTTTCATATATTATTTGTTCAATTTGGAGTTAATATGAATTTTCTATGATTTTTCAAAGTTTCAGCCATTTTCTGCCTTTTCTGGAATTTCTGTAATTCTTTTTAATCTGTTTTTCTGTTTACTGCGTCATCATGAGGTCAGCATGACGCAAGGGGGGGGGGCTGAAAACAGGGGCCCACCTGTAAGTGGTTCTGCGGTTAATCCCCGTTTAATTAAAATTAAACAGAGGATTAAGGGGGCTGGGACCCACCTGTCATTGGCTAAAGAGAGGGATTAGGAGGGGGGGTTAGATCTAATGGACACCCGGCCGGCGGCTAGCCGGCGGCAGCCACGGGACACGGCGGCGCCCACGCAGCAGATGGATCCGGCCACGGGGAGGCACGGGGAGACCACCAAAATGCTCCTGTTGCACTTCCGCGTCTTCTGGTGTCCACGGGGAGGCACGGGGGGGCACCGTAGCCTTGCCGGCCTCGAGCACAGGCGGCGGCCGTGCTCGGGCTCGACGGAGCGGTTGACAGAGAACATTAGAGCGAGCGGGGCTTTGGGAGAAAACGTGCGCGAGCTCACCCTGGATGCAGAGGTGTGGACGAGGAAGCCGGGGATGCAGCGGCGGCGAAACAATTCCTCGCCGGAGTTCGAAAACCGAGGCGGACGAAGTTGGAGCTGGCGTCGCCGGAGTGGCTTCTCTGCTCCAATTGGGGGTTCAAGATGGCGTAGAAGACCTCGGTGGAGCTGCTGGACATGCCCTCGCGGTGAGCAGGGCACGGTGGCCGCGTGGACGCTCGGTTCCTCGCAGGATTTTGCACAGGAGAGAGAGGAGGAAGTCCAGAGGAAGGGGGCAATGGAAGGGGAGCACAGGGAGGCTCCACGGCGCGGATAAGGGCGCAGGAGGTAGCCAGGCAGCTGCCTGGCAGCCATGCCGTGGCCGCCGGCGAGGTGCCTGCCTGTCTGGCCAGGGAAGAAGACATGGGTGCCCCTGGCGAGCTGGGCCGGCTTTGGCTAGCTGGCTGGGCCAGATGGGCAAGAGGTAAGTGAGGTGAGTTCCTTTCCCTTTTTCTTTTATTGTTTTCTGTTTCTTTGTTTTGTTTTGGGTAAAAATACCCAAACATTTTTAAAAATCCCCAAATTTTTATCTTGGACATATGTGACATAGTACTAGCCACTCCCAAGTTTTGGAGATTTTTGGAATTCAAATTATTTGAATCCAATTCAAATAGCATTTAAATTTAATTTTCAAGCCTCTGTTTGAATATTTAAAAAAATCCATGAGCATGGGTTTGACTCCAAATCATTTTTAAAATGATCATACTCATTTATAGGACTTTTCAAAATTGTTTGGAGGAATTTTGGAAAAACTTTTTATCTGGCCTTTTATTTAAATTCTTTTTGAGGCTTTTCCAAATCCCCAATTTTTAAACGAATAATTTAAACATGATGCAATTATTTCTAGCAATAAAAGCACATACCAAAACTAGGGTTGTGACAACTCGCCCCCACTCAAAAGAATCTCGTCCCGAGATTCAGCAGTCTGCGGGAGGAAGGAGGGGTACTCGGCACTGAGACGGTCTTGTCTTTCCCATGTAGCTTCTCTCTCAGAGTGGTGTGACCACTGAACTTTCAGAAACTGATCTTCTTTCGGCGAGTGACACGCTCTGCGGAATCAAGAATACGAACGGGGTATTCTCGATAAGAAAGGTCATCTTGGAGATCAAGCGTTTCATGGTCGACTTCGCGGATGGGGTCCTTGAAGCAACGCCTGAGTTGGGACACATGGAATACATCATGTACTCGGGAAAGGTGCGGGTGTAGTTCAAGTTGGTAGGCAACTTCTCCATGTTTAGCAAGAATGCGGAAAGGTCCGATGTAACGTGGGGCCAACTTGCCTTTGAACCGAATCTTTGGGTTCCCTTTAGAGGAGTAACCCAGAGGTAAGCCTTCTCATCCAGATTGTAGCTTTCTTGCCTATGATGACGATCATAGTAGCTTTTCTGATGAGACTGGGCTGCTTTCAATTGATCACGAACAATGCAAACTTGATCTTCTGCTTCCTTGATCATGTCCGGTCCAAAGAATTGTCTTTCACCGGTTTCTGACCAGTTCAAGGGTGTTCGACATCGTCGTCCATAAAGGAGTTCAAAAGGAGCCATGTTCAGACTAGATTGGAAACTATTGTTATAAGCAAATTCGGCGAATGGCAGAGACTTCTCCCAATTCTTTCCGAATGAGATAACACAAGCTCTGAGCACGTCTTCAAGAATTTGGTTAACCCTTTCGACTTGACCGCTAGATTGAGGATGGAAAGCTGTACTAAAGGAGAGATGAGTTCCCATAGCATGTTGGAAGCTTCCCCAAAATCTAGAGGTGAAAAGGCTACCACGATCAGAATTGATTTCCAAAGGAACACCGTGAAGGGATACAATTCTAGAGACGTACAAGTCCGCTAACTGACTCGCAGTTATAGACTCGCGAACGGGAAGCAAGTGAGCAACTTTGGAAAGCCTGTCTATGACAACGAAGATGGCATCGTTTCCTTTCTGGGTTTTTGGAAAGCCGGTGATGAAGTCCATACCGACTTTGTCCCATTTCCACTCTGGAATAGGCAAAGGTTGAAGTGTACCAGCAGGTCTTTGATGTTCTGCCTTAATGCGACGACAAACATCACATTCAACAACAAATCGAGCAATGTCTCTCTTCGTCCTGGTCCACCAAAATCTCTGGCGTAGATCTCGGTACATTTTTGTGCTACCGGGATGATTTGAGAGGGGTGTGTCATGGGCTTCTTTGAGGATGAGTTGCCTTAGTTCCCTATTCTTAGGTACTACCAAACGATTTCCAAAGAATACTGTTCCTTTACTATCTGTGGAGAAACATTTAGCAACTCCGCTAGCAATGTTCTCCTTGATCCGGCGTACACCTCGTGCACGCCTTTGGGCAACTACGATTTGATCCTCAAGGTTGGTTTCGCCACCAAGTTGAAAAGAGATCCACGAGGAACAATCTCGAGATTAAGCTTTCTAAATTCCTCATGAAGAAGTGGTTGATACAGTTGTAACATGAGGTTGTTACAATACGACTTACGACTTAGTGCATCAGCCATGACATTGGCTTTGCCTGGGGTGTAAGAAATTCCTAAGTCATAATCTTTTATCAACTCAATCCAGCGTCTCTGCCTGAGGTTAAGATCTGGCTGGGTGAATATGTATTTGAGGCTTTGGTGGTCGGAATAGATCTCACAACGATTACCAAGGAGGCAATGTCGCCAAATTGTTAGGGCATGAACTACGGCAGCGAGTTCAAGATCGTGGGTAGGATAGTTCTCTTCATGTGGCCGCAACTGGCGTGAAGCATAAGCTACCACATGTCGATCTTGCAGAAGTTTGCATCCTAACCCTTGCCGTGATGCGTCACAATAGATCTCGAAATCCTTTTTGGTGTCTGGAGGTGCAAGTACGGGTGCAGAAGTCAATCTTCTTTTTAGCTCTTGAAAGCTTTCCTCGCACTTGGAAGTCCATAGGAATTTCTTATCTTTCTTGAGGAGTTCAGTAAGAGGCTTTGCAACTTTAGAGAAGTTCTCGACGAAGCGGCGGCAATAGATGGCTAGGCCAAGAAAACTCCTAACTTGCTTAACCGATTCAGGTGGAGTCCAGTCAAGGACGGCCTGAACTCTCTCGGGATTCACAGCAATGCCTTTTGCAGAAATCACGTGGCCTAAGTAGGTCACTTCTGGTAGCCAAAATTCACACTTGGAGAATTTAGCATACAGGCGATGCTCTCTAAGCTTCATCAATACCAACCTTAGGTGTTCGACATGTTCTTCTTCGTTCTTCGAGTAGATGAGAATGTCATCGAGATAAACCACAACAAATTTATCTAAGTACTCCATGAAGATCGAATTCATCATGCGTGAGAAAGTGGCGGGGGCATTGGTTAGACCGAAGGACATGACGGTGAACTCGTAAAGACCATAACGAGTAGTGAAAGCCGTCTTGGGAATGTCCTCGCTTCGGATCTTGATTTGATGATAACCTAATCTCAAATCCATCTTGGAGAAGACAGAGGATCCTGCAAGTTGATCATAAAGATCATTGATCCTGGGCAGTGGGTACTTGTTCTTTATCGTCGCTAGATTTAGCGGGCGATAGTCTACGCACATCCTTTCTATTCCATCTTTATTCGTTACGAACAGAACGGGGCAACCCCATGGCGATGAGCTAGGGAGGATGAAGCCTTTTTCCAACAAAGCTTCCAGTTGGGTTTTAAGCTCAGCTAACTCACGTGGGGCCATTTTGTATGGGCGTCTGGAAATTGGTGCGGTTCCTGGGGCAAGATCCACTATGAACTCTACACATCTGTCCGGTGGCATGCCCGGCAGCTCTTTAGGAAAGACATCCGGGAAGTCACGAACCACCGGAACATCTTCAAGGTCGGGAAGGGGAAGCACATTCAAAGAATGCACCTGGGTTCTTGTTCTTGGTGAGGAGTAAGCTATTGTCTGGCCTGAAGGATGTGTAAGTCTAACTGACTTGGCTTTACAATCAAGAAAAGCATGTTGTCTTGATAACCAATCCATACCAAGGATGACATCAATGTCTGAAGACTTGAGGGCTATGAGTGAAGCAAGGAATACTAAACCCTCAATTGCAATTTGATTACCATGGCTTACTCTATTAGTTTGCCATTTTGAACCAGGAGTTTGAATGATCATAGGGGTGAACATTTCTTCAAAGGATACATCATGCCGAAGTGCATAACTCTCCGACATGAATGAGTGAGATGTTCCTGGATCGAAAAGGACAGAAGTGGGAACATAATTGACTGGGAGCGTACCAAGAATGACATCAGAAGTACTATCAGTTTCCTCAACAAAGATTTGGTTCACACATCCATGATTTGTGGAAGTGAAAGGCTTGGTGGTGTAAACCTTCGGGGGTGGTTTGGCACGAACAGTGGGGTTTCCTTTGGCATGGGGTGGAGCATTTTGGTTGACGGGGCACTCACGAGAGTAGTGACCAGGCTGGCCACATCTGAAGTAGGCTCCAAAGATAGTGCGGGGGCTGGGTTGTTTGGTGGAGCTGGTGGACGAGGAGGCACAAGGGATGGCCTCGGTGGGTTGTTTTGGGGAAACAAACTGTTAGGAATCCAGATCATGCGCTTCTGAGGGCGTGAACTGGAAGAAGGGGCAAGTTCAAGAGCATGCTTGCGAGACTTCTCAAAAACTTCATTGCCATGCTCAGCTCTGAAGGATCTGTTGACTAAATCCTCAAAGGTGGCAAACTCAAGGAGGTTGAGATCATGACGAAGGATGGGGCTAAGTCCCTTACGGAACTTTGCCTGCTTTCTGGCATCGGTGGTGATCTCATCTTGGGCATAACGAGCAAGACGGTTGAATTCCCTCACATACTCATGAATGGACATCTCTCCTTGATTCAGATTGCAGAACTCTTCCTTCTTGCGCTCCATCAACTCATCCAGAATGTGGTACCCTCGAAAGGCAACACAAAACTCTTGCCAAGTCACTACGTGACCATCTGGCTGCATTGCAACATAGTTCTCCCACCACTGAAGAGCAGCACCTTCCAAGAAGTATACCGCGAAAATAACTCGGTCATCGGGAGCAACATGTGCAGTATCAAGCTTACGCTCGATGGAACGGAGCCAATCATCAGCTTCAAGGGGCTCAGAAGAACATCGGAATACCGGTGGCTTGAGGAGGATGAAGTCCTGAATGCTGACCACCACATTACGATGGTGGGCGGTATTCTGCTCGATGAGCTCCAGAAGGCGTCTTTGATCACGTCTATTCCTCTCAGCTTCCATCATGATTTCCGCCGCAGAAGGCGGTGATGGAGGTTCATCATCATTTCGATTCCGATCACGGTCTCGATTCCGAAGAACAGCACTACGAGTTCCACCTAACATCCTGTGTGATAAAAATCAACAATCAGAACAGGTTGTACGATGGAGGCAAGGATAAAGGATATGATTTCAGAAGGAGAAGACTATAATGTAAAGGCAATGATTCAAAGAAACACGGGATAATTCCGGCAGCATAACGGCTACACCGGGATGGAAAACAAGACAACCTCGAGGAGATTGTATAGAACTTCCTCAAGGAACTCAAAATACGGAGACTCTGGACAACCACAACAACCCTATGGCTATAAGGAGGCAAACAACGAGATGTTCTAATCAGACAGAGGTGAGCCTAGTCCTATCTTCCCGTAGAATAAGACGAGGGTGACTCAGAACTCAGATCGATGAGGGTAAGGAGAAAAAAGAAGCCTTACGTTGTTCCCTTATATACCCAGAGTAACTATATAACTATAGAAGGCTAGACTCGACTTCGGCCAAGGCTGATAATCCTACAGTCAGTCCTGCTCTGATACCAAGTCTGTCGGGACCTGGGGTTAGCGTATGCAAGCCTCGCTACAACACAATCATATGGAGAGCCGAGAACCGTACCCACTTGTCTAAGCAGACAAGGCCAAGCACAGAACGTTCTCGGAAAGCATCGAACGTGAGGGGCATCCCATCCAGGCCGGATGATCAACTGAAATGGGTCCTCATCGTCCGCACACAAGTCTAAATGATATGGGTGGTGAACTCCCATACTCATAGACAAGTCGCCTCAACCATACTATCGATTGTATTATAACCCTTACATAGACTTACTCTAGCCCGATCACTTAGTCGGGGTCTAGGGCGGGCTCGATCATACATCAAAGTGTGCACGAGACGGAGTCTCGAGCAATCGCATCGCGATGCCCCAAGCTGTGCACATCTAAGGGCCACTTGGTGTATAAAAGACCGCCAGCCAGATCACAACTAAGGTCTCGAAAACCCATACAGAGACATGCATGTTATAAAAATACACGCAGCACACATGCCTTGTATGAACAGCAGGTATCATTGCAATTTTCTACAAAGTATACATCATTATTAATAACTCTTACAGAGTGCACACAGAGATCACAAGCATGTGATCCAACATTACAACAAACAAGCGGAAGCAAAGTAAGTCTGGGTACAGACAAGTTTAACAAATGGCTTAGAGAAGCCTTATCTCAAAACAAGCCCTCCATGAGGGAACCAGTCGTCTGACTGGGACTACACTAGCTTGGTCTTGGTCTGAGTCTTCATTCTTCGAGCTTCGGTAGAAGCCACCATCGGAGTCGGTGGGTTCATCTAAAACATAGATTAAGCAAACGTGAGTACAAAATCGTACTCAGCAAGACTTACGTAGGAACTATACTACTCATGCACATGTATCAAGATAAAGGGAGGTGGGGTTTCACTTGCAGAAGTGCCAGCTTTGACTTGGCTAGTCCTGAACTACGAGTACCAGACTTGAGGTAAGAAGCGTACACGAGTCCACTACATCTCTTCAACCAATACACCACTATGGTTACTTCCTCGACTTCCCCACGAGAAGCACACAATAGCACTCACGATTATCTTGCGAGTTTTAGAAGTATCCGGTTCAAGTTGTCTAATAATCAAGCTAAGCTTTCCAAGTAGTCCTTAACCGCGGACGCGGCTATTCGAATAGTTTTGTTAACCCTGCAGGGGTGTACTACTACACACACATGACCATCAGTTACCGCCTTTGGCCTCGACACCATTCAAGGGGTGTCGGCGAGGATGTTCACCACAACACTTCGCCCACAGCTCCGTTCTAGTACAGAGAGTCGCCTATCTGAGGGGGATCCGTATGGAAGTCCGGCCGAAGTTCCAGTACAGCCTCAAACGATGTGTGCAGGGTCCCAAGCCGGTCTTGAAAAGCCGTTCATCCACTTCGCAGACCGTGCCACAGCCCTACCAGAACTCCGAACTACTGCGACTCTTGGGGTTCGAACGGGGTGAGGTACTAGGATGAGAGGGGTTAGTGAGCCCAATGTGCGGTTGTACTCTTCTTCTTGGATCACCACACAAGAACTCGGACTTAAGGCGGTGTTCAACGAGACAACCCACTGTGTACTCCTACAGAGCCTCTCATCGTTCACCTTGTATTAGGGTGGATTCACCAACACCGTTTCACTTTCATCAACACAATGTTTATCATCATCCCTACTCACATCAAAAGCAACCTCATTGTACCACTAAGCATGCAATAAGTAGTAACAGTTGCAGGGGTCACATGATATCAACCAACTCCTACATCTGCTAGGATTGTGGTTTGCTTACTACTGTGGCAAGATGATAGGTCATGCAAAGGATATGGGTTCAACTATGCGGTAGAAACGTTATCATGGTGATCATCCTAAACAATGCATAAGCGAGACATGAAAGGGAAGTGGGATTTTATCGACATGATCAAAGGGGTTTTGCTTGCCTTGCTGACGAGGTTTCGATAACGGTGTCTTCAACGAAGGGGGCAGCCTCCTGCTCCGGTTCCACCTCTACTCGACAAACAACAAACAAGGAAGCAATATAGATACAATGCACAAACACATGGTTGAAGGTTGAAACTTGATGTATATGTTTCTGATGTGTTTGGGCAATTCCATTTAAATGGAGTATATTGCAAATTGAATTGCAAATTCAAACTCCAATTTGAATTCAATTTATTCAAGTTGCATATGACATTATTTGATCAAGTTAAACCATTTTGAAATGGTTATGATATGCCTCTGATGTGTGTTTGAAATGTAGTATGTTGATATAGTTCAAAATGCAAAAGCATTTGAAAAGAATTTGAATTAATTCCATTTAAATCAAATAGCAAATGCTACTGATCACATTTTAAATTCAACTCAAACAAATTTGAAAGTTGGATATTTGGATAGCTTATTTTCTGCTGATCATTTTTCATATATTATTTGTTCAATTTGGAGTTAATATGAATTTTCTATGATTTTTCAAAGTTTCAGCCATTTTCTGCCTTTTCTGGAATTTCTGTAATTCTTTTTAATCTGTTTTTCTGTTTACTGTGTCGTCATGAGGTCAGCATGACGCAAGGGGGGGGGGCTGAAAACAGGGGCCCACCTGTAAGTGGTTCTGAGGTTAATCCCCGTTTAATTAAAATTAAACAGAGGATTAAGGGGGCTGGGACCCACCTGTCATTGGCTAAAGAGGGGGATTAGGAGGGGGGGTTAGCTCTAATGGCCACCCGGCCGGCGGCTAGCCGGCGGCAGCCACGGGACACGGCGGCGCCCACGCAGCAGATGGATCCGGCCACGGGGAGGCACGGGGAGACCACCAGAATGCTCCTTGTGCACTTCCGCGTCTTCTGGTGTCCACGGGGAGGCACGGGGGGCACCGTAGCCTTGCCGGCCTCGAGCACAGGCGGCGGCCGTGCTCGGGCTCGACAGAGCGGTTGACAGAGAACGTTAGAGCGAGCGGGGCTTTGGGAGAAAACGTGCGCGAGCTCACCCTGGATGCAGAGGTGTGGACGAGGAAGCTGGGGATGCAGCGGCGGCGAAACAGTTCCTCGCCGGAGTTCGAAAACCGAGGCGGACGAAGTTGGAGCTGGCGTCGCCGGAGTGGCTTATCGGCTCCAATTGGGGGTTCAAGATGGCGTAGAAGACCTCGGTGGAGGTGCTGGACATGCCCTCCCGGCGAGCAGGGCACGGTGGCCGCGTGGACGCTCGAAGGCGGCGACGGTGGCGCTCGGTTCCTCGCAGGATTTCGCACGGGAGAGAGAGGAGGAAGTCCAGAGGAAGGGGGAAATGGAAGGGGAGCACAGGGAGGCTCCACGGCGCGGATAAGGGCGCGGGAGGCAGCCAGGCAGCTGCCTGGCAGCCATGCCGTGGCCGCCGGCGAGGTGCCTGCCTGCCTGGCCAGGGAAGAAGACATGGGTGCCCCTGGCGGGCTGGGCCGGCTTTGGCTAGCTGGCTGGGCCAGATGGGCCAGAGGTAAGTGAGGTGAGTTCCTTTCCCTTTTTCTTTTATTGTTTTCTGTTTCTTTGTTTTCTTTTGGGTAAAAATACCCAAACATTTTTTAAAATCCCCAAATTTTTATCTTGGACATATGTGACATAGTACTAGCCACTCCCAAGTTTTGGAGATTTTTGGAATTCAAATTATTTGAATCCAATTCAAATAGCATTTAAATTTAATTTCCAAGCATCTGTTTGAATATTTGAAAAATCCATGAGCATGGTTTGACTCCAAATCATTTTTAAAATGATCATACTCATTTATAGGACTTTTCAAAATTGTTTGGAGGAATTTTGGAAAAACTTTTTATCTGGCCTTTTATTTAAATTCTTTTTGAGGCTTTTCCAAATCCCCAATTCTTAAACGAAGAATTTAAACATGATGCAATTATTTCTAGCAATAAAAGCACATACCAAAACTAGGGTTGTGACACCAGGAATTCCCCCAGTTCGAGCTATTGAGTTCGTTATTGAGCTAGAGCCTGTGAAAGTGCAATATATCGACCAGAGGGGGGGGGGTGAATGGGAGATTTTCAAATATCTTGAGGAATTTCGATTTCCTCAGGACTGAGGCAATACGAAATTGAGGAAACTAAAACACGAGGAAGAACATATGCCTTACAAAAATGAAGGCGAGACAATAACTCAATCTATTGCATAGCTAAAATAAGACCGAAGCAAGAACTGAGGAGTTAGTGCATGGTAAACTCAGAAAGTAAGGCATCAGGATAAGTCATCAGTGCGAAAACTTATAGAATGAGGTTGAAGAAATAGTACCACGGCACTGAAGACGTAGACTTGATGAACCAGCTCAAGTTGCTGTGACAACTCTACGTCTGGTTGGAGAGGCTGAGATTGAACTCAGAAGACATATTCTTCACCTTATTCTCCTTGAACTAAAGTCCTCAGACTTCGTCCAATAACTCAGGTGAGTCTTCAAGGTTGACTCTTGAAACCTTCACAGACTCAGTCACTCAGGGAAGTCACAATTGCATCTTGACTTCATCAGACTGAAGGCTTCTACACCGTCTGGAAGATCACAATCTTCAAGAGTAAAAAGCCTCGGATCACTCGAACCGACTTCCTCAGAAATTCTCAACTACTCAGGCTGGTGGTTTTCCTCACTTAGGTTCTTCAGTTTCTTCAATGAGGTGGGTTGCTCTCAGATGACAAGTGTCAGTTTTTCTCTCGGAGCAGCCAACCCACAAATGGGGCTGGGGGTGGCTATTTATAGCCGCGGAGCAACCCCAGGTGAAAGGACATACATGCCCATGCATGAATTTACTTCCATGCCCACCCTTCGGACCTTTGGATGGATCGGTACCAGCACTCACCACCTGACACGTGGCACGGTCGGAATCTCTCTCTCTCTGTCTTCAGGCGAACTGCACTGGCAGTTTCCTGACTCCTCAACCGAAGACAAACTCCTTAGTGTCCTGAAGAAAATCGTCTCAGACACCCGAGGAATTGAACATCTACTACAGGAGATTTCTCTGGGTTTTCTTTAGGATTTCTAATTGAGCACTTCCTCAGAAATACATAACTCATTTTCCTCAACCCCTCCAACAGTGCGGTGTTTTCCTACGACTCAAGAAGTATAAAAAGTCTTAGCGAAGACAACGCTTCAACTTCGTCCTCAGCGCGAACGTCCTCAGCATCTGGTACTGCTTCAGCTTCAGCCGAACGCTTCAGGATCCTGATTCCTCAGGATTTCACACAACTCCATTCTTCAGGAAACACACCGAGTTCTCCATGTTCCTCAACATTTTGGGGGGTCGACAACGGTGGTAAATCTCATCCTCAGGGACTTTTTCCTGTGTATACTCACAAACACATCAGTCCATCAACCGTTTTGTCATCAAATACTCCAAAACCTCAAAGGGGGCACTAGATGCACTTACAATCTCCCCCTATTTGGTGATTTGATGACAATCAGGTTAAAGCTTCAACGGGATAAAATAAATAATTTTGAGGAAAAACTTGAAGAAAACAATTCATTGTTTCCGGATATAGCGATGCTCCCCCTGAGGATATGCATGTTTTGAAGACTTGATAAAATTTTGAAAAACATGAGGAGCTCCCCCTATATCCAGGATTATTTGAAACAGTGCTTTATATGGAATAATTTGAGAAATCAAACATAGCACTGAGTAAGGTGATTGCGGAGGAATATCATGAGTAATAAATAAACTTGAAGAATATCATGAGGTCACTTAAGAGTACCAGAAACCACACAAAATATCAGTGTACAACTCATTACAAAAATGATCGGAAGAACGAGAGTTGTAACTGAGGAACCCATAAGAACCCGCTTGAAGACTATCAAATTTCTCCCCCTTTGTCATTAAATGAACAAAAAGGAGAGACTACTGCTAACGTCCCAAATAGTGCCTCAGGGCTGAGCATTAGGTCGAAGGCACGCCGTTGCAGTGTGAGGACAAGCCGCAGTGTCTGCAACTTCTTTAGGCGAGAATTCTTGAGCTGAAGAAAAGGAGTCCATCGCCAGAGGTGGTGTCTTGCTTTTGGTAAACTGATGAGGAGATTGAATCTCAGGAAGCGGAGGTTGTCTGAGGCCAAGTTTGGCGAGGTCTTCAGGAGTGATGACTTCAGTTAAAAGAGCATCAAGTCGCTGATAGGCATGATGAGCATACTGATGAACTTTCTTCTGAGTGGTATGTATCTGCGCCATATAGCTGAGGATGTCTCCAATCTGACGCTTCGTCCAGTCATGATTCCGATCAACCTTCTGATGCAGACTGATGAGGACTTCACGATCAGTCATCAGGCGAGCCTGAGTGGTTTCCTCAGTCGAGGCATGGGTGCGTTCCTCATGAGTGGTGCGAGACTGAGGCTGATGAATATTTCCATCGAGCGAGTCCTGAGGAAGTACTGCTGCATAGAAAGGCGCTTTTCCCTTGGTATTAGAGTCAAGAGTGTGTTGAAGCACTTCAACTGGAGGAACATACGTACGATGATTAGCCTGATCAGGCTTGAAGTTGATGCCAGTCTTGGTGCAGAGGAGCTTCATAATCCATGGAGCGTATGGCTTCAGAATATGAGGATTCTCAGCAGCATCTACCAACGTCCTGAAGAAGAAGTCTGAGACATTAATTGGAGCCGACATGCAGAGGCTATACAGAATGTTCTTCATGATGCCCACAACTTCCTCAGCAGTTGATTCATATCCCTTGATGGGGCAGAAAGACTTGGCCAAAATTCTGTACAAGGTGCTGGGCAGATACTGAAGCTCAGACACGAGGAACTTGGACCGCGGTGGGGCTTCAGGAGATTGAGGCTTCATCAGCATATTCATCAAATCATCCCGAAGAAGTGGGGCACCGTATGTGCTGGGGACTGAAGCATCAGAAGGAGGGAGCTGAAGAATCTCCACAATCTCAGGTACTGAGGCAGTGTAGTGTTGATGCTGAGTCATCCATTCAAGCACCAAGTGTTGATGTCTTTGGGGTCCCCAGAGACATACAACGTGGCATTAAACTGAAGCACAAGTTCTTCATTCCAATGGATGCACTCTGAGCAGAATTGAAGCATCTTGGCATGAAACAGATCCTGCAGCGCACTGTTGAATCAAGGAATGTCCTCCATATCCAAGTGAGGAATGTGTTTATGAGGGAAAATCTTGTGGCCCATGTACAGAACTGAGGCATAGTAGTTCTTTTGCGTTGTGGGGCGGAAGAGAGTTGTAAGGATTATGGATCCCAGCCGGAAAGAAGCTCATGGAGTTGAAGAATGCATCAGTGTTGAAGTTGGGACGTGCATCAGCTTCAAGATTGCGATAGAATGGATTCTTCTGCTTGGGGCACAGAGAAAGGGCCGAGGCAGTCTCCTGATGAGCTGGTGAGGCTGAAGCAGAGGGTGGCGGTTGTGGAGAAGCATGGTCGTCAGCATGCGAATCAGGCAAAGTTTTTGGCGAAGTTGCAGGCGCTGAGGGAGATGTAACTTGTTGATCCTCAGAGCGATCTGGTGCAGCCTCAGGGTCAGCATTGGTGATGTGCTTGTCTTCAGCTTCAGCTGCGGGGGGGGGGGCAGTCTCAGGTTCAGTAGTTGTTGTAGCCGCAGTATTAGTGTTAGCATCATCAGTTGGGGGTGCACTTGTGGCTTCAGGTTCATCAACATCAGAATAAGAGGATGATGCACCAACATAATCTTCAGACTGCAGAGAGGTATCAGGAAGCACCTCGGTGACGGAGGGGGAGTGAGGCGCTGGGGAAAATACAGTATGAGTGGGGGAGTTTTCCAGGTCATATTCCTCATCATGGACATGAGGAATACCATGATCCACATTATCAACGTCCATGTCTTCAATCTCAGTGATGATCGGTGGAGGTGGACACTGAGGTGTTGGAACAATGGGTGTAGCAGCTACTGAGATCAGTTCCATTGATGGTGGGGTGAAGAGGATGATGTTGCGCTGAGTATTTGTAGGCGGAGTGGAACCAGCAGTGGAGTGAGCTGTGGTATCAGCAGTCCTTGATGCCGGAGGAGCCGAGGAGAGTGGTGTAGCATCAATTGGCTCCTCAACTTTGGGCTCCAGTGTGGGCTTCTTTGCAGCAGGTGGAGTGGAGGGTGGGGCATCGGGCATGCGCTTGAGGCCTTTTGTGGGATCCGCATGCACAGTATCAGTAAAGGCTGAGGCAGCGGGTTCTCGAAGATTCATCAATTTGTTCATCTACTGAGACATCCGTTCCTTGGATTTGCCGATGTAGGCGCAGTTGGCGGTATACTCAGTGTTGAGGCGATGAACCTCAAAATGATGCTCGATGAACTCCTGAGGAGTAACATCCGTGATAGGTTTCTTTTTAAATTCACTGTGGACTTTCTTCAGTTGAGCCTTCAGTTGTTTCTGAAGATCACGCTGATGTATCTCATGGATGAGAAACTATTGAACGTAGAACTTGATGTCTTTAGCTGTGTCCAAATCATCAAGAGGAGTATCAGACTTGACGGACCAAATTTCAATGTACTCCAAGATCTCATTGGGATCAATGAGAAGTGGGATTTCATAACCCGTTTCCTCAGCTTTGCGTCTGGCTGCAGCACGCACATATTCAATATTTTGTTCTTCAGTGGCTACGAAGCCGGCCAAATCTTCAAATTCATCTTCATCATGAGAGCTCTGAGCAGTATGATGAATGGCGCCTCGCATAGCCGTTTTCTTTGGTGAGGGTCGGGGGCTGCGTTGAAGAGCAGTTTTGGTCTTCAGCTGAGGCTGAGGCATGGTGGTTGAGGCCTCAGGGGCGCTGCCGGATTCATCCATGCGAATTCGTGAAGAAGGAGCAGCACCGGCTGTGCGTTGGCAGGTGGAGCCTAGAGCATCAGGCTTAGCTGAGGACTTCTTGGATGGTTTGATGCCCGGAGCTTTTCGCCGAGGCTTGTGAGACTGAGGTAGTGGCGGGGGCGGAGCATCATCCTGAGGTGGAATCTGCACTGAGGCAGCCAAGTCACGAACCAGACTCTTTACTCGGATGGCACTGCGCTTGAGGTATTGCTGATAGGCATCAGGAAAGTCCTACAGAGTCCGCAGAGTTGTAGGATCAAGAATGACCCCAGGTTCAGGAGGAGGTCGAGCGTTGATACCCAAGGTCTTCAATGGCGGATTGACAGCAAACATTTCCTCATGCTGAGGATTAACCCATTGATATGCAGCCCAACGCTTAGCCCATTCTTGCGTGATCCTCTGGACCCAAAGCTTGATTTCTCCAGCGTTTTCACGCTCCGGAGTCTTCAGTTTGGCATAGAGTTCAGGAGGAAGATCCTTGGCAGTATCAGTGATCTTACGGCGAGGAGCCATTTTCTTCAGTGGTGGAGACTAAGGAATGGTACGTTCAAGCTGAGCTGCAAATGAAGTGAGACTATGAGAAGCATACGATTCCTCAGCAGACATGTACCTGTAACAGAATTAAGTTGCGAGGGAAGTGGGGTATGATTATATGCGTTCATGAGGAATAGGCTGAGGAAAAAACTAATAATGAGGCATAGGTATAGGTCTCAGAAAGCTAGCAGCACTGTTGAGAAATGGAGTGGCATGAAGAAACGGGAAGGATCTTGAAGACACAACAGTACTGAGGAATAAGCAACTGAGGCATAAGCGTACCAAGACTGAGGCAAATGCTGAGTAACCACGAGTCAGTCTTCCCCGGCGACAGCGAACTCTGGCGACGTTAGCACGAGAGCTTTGAGGAGCTCAAGGGCGGCGACGCGAGAGGGAGAGGAGAGGTGGGGGAAAATGACCGTGGGGTGGATGGCTATTTATATAGGGGTGAAAGCTGAGGGGTTGCGATATTTGTGGACAAGATTGCCCCTGATGGTTGGGATCCTCAGTGGTTATCATAATTACGGATAAGCACGACGTGCGGTAAAATCGCAACAAAATAAAGAAGATTATAACTGATAATCCTCAATTTTTGGAACCTGAGGCCACAAGCTGAGGATGAAGACAAATGGTCTCAGGCTGAGGAATACATGATTTCCAAACGAACGCATATGAGATAGAAAGAGTGGATAAGTGAGCACAGAGGGACGGGTCCGATCACGTTCACCTAGATGAAGAAGCAAATGCTGAGGAACAATAACTATAGGTGAACGCTGTTGAGGACAAACACTGTAATCATCAGGATGAAGACGTCAACTGAGGAAACTGAGGATCAACAGATCCTGAGGATTTTGGGCGGTGGCGCTACCCACCTTATAGGGAATGAGACACTTGATACCATACAATTGTCGTATGGATCTTGAGTCAATTCCACGTTAATTTCTTCACACTTAGCAAGGTGGTTCCTCATGAATTGAGGAGTGCGACGCATCATGTGTTGTACATCAGGATTCTTCAATATTTTTTAAGCGTTAGGATGTGTGTCCATTCACTGGACGTTTGAGGAATCTAAGACATTTAGCTCACACCTCAGAGTGCTAAATCGCTTCTCATCCAAAGGATTAGTGAATATATCAGCAAGTTGGTCTTCAGTCTTCACGTGGTTGATGACGATGTCTTCCTTGAATACATGATCCCAAAGAAAGTGATATCGAATCTCAATGTGCTTCGTCCTCGAGTGTTGTACTGGATTCTGAGAGATCTTGATGGCACTCTCATTGTCACATAGTAGTGGTACTTTCTTCAGGTTGATGTCGTAGTCCTTCAAAGTTTTCTTCATCCAAAGGAGTTGTGAGCAGCTTGCACCAGCAGCAATGTACTCAGCTTCAGTAGTGGAGAGGGAGACGCAGTTCTGCTTCTTCGATGACCAACACACCAAAGAGCGTCCAAGGAAATGACATGTTCCTGAGGTAGACTTCCGATCCACTCGATCTCCAGCATAATCTGAGTCTGAATACCCAACGAGATCCAGCTGTGTGCCTTTTGGATACCATAAGCCTAGCGACGGGGTGTGAGCCAAATATCGAAGAATTCTTTTCACCGCTTGGTGACGCGATTCCTTAGGTGCCGCTTGGAATCGGGCACACATGAAAACGCTCAACATTATATCAGGCCTAGATGCAAATAGATATAGCAGAGAACCTATCATGGAGCGGTATACCTTTTGATCGTAGTCCTTGCCATTTTCATCAGGGCCAAGTTGCCCATTTGTAGGCATCGGTGTCTTGATACCCTTGCAGTCTTGCATCCCGAATTTCCTCAGGCACTCCTTGAGGTACTTCTCCTGAGAGATGAAGATGTCGTTGCGTTATTGACGAATTTGAAGCCCTAAAAAGATTTTCAGTTCCCCATCATGGACATCTGATACTGTTCACTCATAAAAAATGCAAATTCTTCACTGTATTTCTTGTTAGTGCATCCAAATATAATGTCATCAACATAGATTTGACATATGAATAATGCATCATCATATCATTTTGTGAAAAGAGTTGGATCGAGGGAACCAGATTTGAAGCCCTTGCTGATGAGGAAGTCCCTTAGTGTGTCATACCAAGCCCGAGGGGCTTGCTTCAGTCCATATAGGGCTTTCTTCAATCTGTACACCATATCAGGTTTCTTCACATCTTCAAAACCTGGTGGTTGAGCAACATATACTTCTTCCTCGATATTACCATTGAGGAATGCACTTTTCACATCCATTGATATAACTTGATATTATGATGGTTAGCGAATGCAAGCATAATACGAATGGACTCAAGTCTGGCAACAGGAGCGAAGATTTCACCGAAGTCGATCCCCTCGACTTGTGTGTATCCTTGTGCTACGAGACGAGCATTGTTTCTGATGACTTGTCCATCTTGATCAATTTTATTGCGGTAGATCCACTTCGTGTCGATGAAATTGTGAACTCGAGGATCAGGCCGTTTGACTAATTCCGAAACATCATTCAGTTTGAACTGAAGAAGTTCGTCTTGCATCGCCTGAATCCATTCCACTTCTTGGAATGCCTCAGTGACTTTGGATGGCTCTGATATTGATACAAACGAGAAATGCCCACAAAAGTTAGCTATATGATTAGCTCTTGCACGAGTGAGAGGACCTGGTAGATTGATGTCGGTGAGGATTATGTCCACTTGAATTTCATTCGCCACGCGAGGAAGATGAGGAAGATGATCTTGAGGCGCATCTTCGTCACTGTTATCATATTCATTTGCATTTGCTTTAGGTTCTTCAGGAGCTTCAGGGGTCTCGGGAGCCTCAGGATCAGGATCATCATCAGAATTATTTGCATCAGGATTTGGGTGTTCTTCAGGAGCAGGAGGTATGTGTGTTTCTTCAGGATGATCCACAGGAATGATATCACCAGCACCAATCTTCTTGATCTGTTCTTCAGGTGGGGCTTCATCTAGATCAGGTGGCAGGTGCTCTCTTTGCGAGCCGTCAGATTCATCAAACCGCACAGCTACAGTCTCAACAATTTTATGATGACTGATATTGTAGACTCTATAGGTGTGCGAGTTGATACCATAACCAAGCATGAAACCTTCACATGCTTTGGGTGCAAATTTGTACTGGTGATGAGGATCACAAATCCAGCAAGGTGCACCGAATACTTTGAAGTAACTCACATTGGGTTTCTTACCGACCATTAGCTCATATGATGTTTTATTGAAGAACTTGTGAAGATACACTCGATTGATGATGTGGCATGTAGTGTTGATTGCTTCAGCCCACCACATGAGTGGAGTGTTGTACTCAGCCAGCATCGTGCGAGCCATCTCGATGAGGATTCGGTTCTTCCTCTCAACAACTCCATTTTGTTGAGGAGTGTAAGGCACAGAGAATTCATGAGTGATTCCCAAGTCATCGAGGAATTCTTCCACACCGATGTTCTTGAACTCAGTGTCGTTGTCGCTGGGCAAAGCGCTTGAAGATTGTTGGGGTTTCTGACTTATAGAGAAGAAAATGCACCCAAGTGTATCGTGAGAAGCCATCAACAATAACAAGACCATACATACTACCTCCAAAGCTTGAATACTTTGGAGGACCGAATAGATCCATGTGAAGCAATTCCAGAGGTCTTGTAGTCGTCATGATGGTCTTCGCTAGATGCGGGGCCTTGGTCATCTTTCCAGCTTCACATGCACCACAAAGCCGGTCCTTTGAGAATCTGATTTCCTCAATCCCGAGGACATGTTTCTTCAGGACCAGTTTCTGGAGATTCCTCATTTCGGCGTGTCCGAGTCTTCGATGCCATAGCCAGCACTCTGAGGCTCGAGCCATGAGGCATGTAGCAACCTGAGGACCTTCAGAAAAATCTACAATATACAGATCACCTTTCCTAACTCCAATGGAGACAATGGAGTTATCGCCAACCATATAGACTACACAACCATATTTGCCGAAGAGAACAACGAGATCAAGATCACATAGCATAGAGACAGACATCAAGTTGTATCCGAGGGATTCAACAAGCATGACTTTGTCAATGTATTGGTCTCGAGAGATAGCAACTCTGTCGAGACCCAATACCTTAATTTTACCTTTATCAGCAAAGGTGATGGTTTTCTTCGAAGAAGGACTCAGATATGATTCCATTAGAAGGCTTCTATCACCATTCATGTGATTTGTGTATCCACTGTCCATCACCCATTCAGTCTTTTCCTGCAAAGGAATTAGTATCTCATACAGCAAGTTATGAGCTAGTCTCAGTTTGAAGAATTTATGATTCCTTAGAATTAATTCCTCAGGATGTTCCTCAGGATTGATTCTATGAAACCAAACGATATAAATCTCCTTCAACTGACTCAAATGATGTTGTCCTGGGCATATAATCTGTAGAATTTATGATTGCCTCAGGACATCTCCTTGCAAAGATGATCAGTTCTTCTTTACCACCCACATCTTAATGGGTGGTTTTGAAGTGTATGAGGACTGATGAGAAAGATGAGACCTAATGGGACATGAGATGGTGGTATCAGGATAAACAAATGAATAAGCATTCTTATGAAGGGCTTCCCTGTGAACAAAATGGTTAGCTGATACATAATGATAATCATTTCCATTTGAGGTATCGTCCTC
This sequence comes from Bromus sterilis, assembly GCA_950022295.1. Classification (NCBI taxonomy): domain Eukaryota; kingdom Viridiplantae; phylum Streptophyta; class Magnoliopsida; order Poales; family Poaceae; genus Bromus; species Bromus sterilis. Next base: position 211,514,049 of record OX465598.1, on the reverse strand, counting down.
AGATGATACCCTCAGCTCATTTGCATCTGCATTCACAGGAAGGTTAGTGATGAGGTCCCTCAGAACCCAGATCTACTTGACTGGAGGACCGTTCGTGCAGTTAGTTCCGGTGTATCTGGCAAATACCTCACCATTAACATCCTTAAACAGTTTATAGTTTGAGTCAAAAGACTCAATCACCACATCTGCGGAAACAATATCATAACCAGATAAAGTGTAGGGATCAGGAGGAGGCATCTTTGCCCGAACCCAAGTGGTCTTTGGGTATTGTTCAGGTTTCCAGTAAGACCCATCAGTGTTGAGTTTCCGAGTGAATGCGACACCTTCTTTCCTCGGATTCCTGTTGAGAATCTGTTTCTTGAGAATGTCACAAAGAATCTGATGCCCTTTCAGACTCTTGAACATACCGGTTTCCAGTAGACTCTTCAACCAAGCATTTTCTTCAAGAATGTCTATGGTATCCTCAGATGAGGGGTTAGATACCACAGAAGCAATAGAAATAACAGAGTCTGAAGACATTGAAGAACTAGGCACAGAAGTAATACGGTCGTGTTCAATGCATTTCAAACAGGGAGGATTAAATACTTCTTGTGGCATGATGATCTGTTAGGAGAGGAGTGAATCATTTTCTTTCCTCAGATCGTCCTGAGACATCCTCACGCGCTCAAGTTCTTGATTCCTCATGAGGAACTCATGAGACAGCTTCTCATGATCGTTGAGGAGTGCCTCATGGCGACTGAACAAGTCATCAAACTTTGACTGAAGAATTTTTGATTCATCAGTCAATTTTTGAGTCTTTGTCATTTCCTCAACCAAAATATCATCACTCTTGTTAAGTGAGGTCTGAATCTTTTCAAGTGCACGTTGTTGCTTAGATGCAAGTTTAGCATAGTTTTCATCAGGTTCTTCATCAGAGGGATCATCCGATGATGAGTAAGTAGATACCTTAGAGGACTTAGCCATGAAGCAGAAGGCAGGGATGGTGTCTTCAGCTTCATCATCAACATGCGATGGATCAGATTTATCTGTGCTGAAGATTGACTTGGAGACAAGCGAATTGACAAGAGCCAGACCAGCCACACCCTCAGATTCTTCAGATTTATCTTCCTCAGCATCAGGATCGAAGCCAGATTCTTCAGAGTCCAATTCTTTGCCGAGATATGCGCGAGCCTTACGGGAGTTTCTGTTTCTGTATCCAGCAGACTTTGAGGATCTTGAGGATTTCTTGTTTGTTTTTTCATCAGAACTGTCATCTTTCCCTTTCTTCTTCTTCTTCTTCTTCAGTTTAGCTTTCTTTTCCCAAAGAGGACACTCAGCGATGTAATGCCCAAGTTTCTTGCATTTGGGGCAGACTCTCTTTCTTGTTTCAACAGAGTCATCATCTTTGCTTTTTCTTGAGGAGGATCTTGAGGAATTTCCGAAGCGATTCTTCTTCGTGAATCTTTGGAACTTTCTCATGAGGAGAGAAAGTTCCCGGCTGAGGGTTTCAGGATCATCAGAATCAGCCTCAGACTCTTCATCAGAGGACACTTTTCGTGCCCTAGCTTTTAGCGCGCGGACTTTAGGCGTGGAGTTGTACAAGTCTCGTTTTTCAGAGAGCTTCAGTTCATGAGCATTGAGGCGCTCGAGAATGTCAGCAGGATCCAGAGTCTTGAAGTCAGGCCTTTCTTGAATCATCAGTGATAGGAAATCAAATGAGTCATCCAGTGATCTGTGATATCAGCGGCACCTAGTGCTTGAAGTTCATTGGATATGTCAGTGAGTCTGTCAAAGGTTTGCTGCACATGCTCGTTGTCTAGCCTCTTGAACCTGTTGAAGAGAATGCGAAGTGTATCAACTCAAGAGTCTCGTTGAGAAGACACTCCTTCATTAACTTTTGACAGTCTTGTCCATATCTTCTTTGCAGTATCCAGACCACTGATACGGTTGAACTGAGCCTTGTTGAGGTGACCACCAATAATGCTTCGAGCTTTTTCATCAAGCTGCCAGTTCTTCTTGACAACTTTAGAAGCAGTCATCAGAGTCTCTTCAGGAATGCCTTGATCAAAAATATCCCACAGATCCTTGTCAATGGCTTCAAGATGCATCCTCATCTTGTTCTTCCAGCACGGGTAGTCTGTCCCGTCGAAGATAGGGCAGTTTGAGGCAGCGCTCATTGTACCTGAGGTCGACATAACTAAAACTCCAGGTGGTTAAACCGAATCACACAGAAAAAGGGAGTACCTTGCTCTGATACCAATTGAAAGTGCAATATATCGACCAGAGGGGGGTGAATGGGAGATTTTCAAATATCCTGAAGAATTTCGATTTCCTCAGGACTGAGGAAATACGAAATTGAGGAAACTAAAACACGAGGAAGAACAGATGCGCTACAAAAACGAAGGCGAGACAATAACTCAATCTATTGCATAGCTAAAGTAAGACCGAAGCAAGAACTGAGGAATTAGTGCATGGTAAACTCAGATAGTAAGGCATCAGGAGAAGTCATCAGTGCGAAAATTTAAAGACTGAGGTTGAAGAAATAGCACCAGGGCACTGAAGACATAGACTTGATGAACCAGTTCGAGTTGCTGTGACAACTCTACGTTTGGTTGGAGAGGTTGAGATTGAACTCAGAAGACATAGTCTTCACCTTATTCTCCTTGAACTAAAGCCCTTAGACTTCGCCCAATAACTCAGGTGAGTCTTCATGGAAGACTCCCGAAACCTTCACAGACTCAGTCACTCAGGGAAGTCACAATTGCATCTTGACTTCCTCAGACTAAAGACTTCAACACCGGCTGGAAGATCAGAGTCTTCAAGAGTAAAAAGCCTCGGATCACTCGAACCAACTTCCTTAGAAATGCTCAACTACTCAGGCTAGTGGTTTTCCTCACTTAGGTTCTTCAGTTTCTTGAATGAGGTGGTAGCTCTCAGATGACAAGTGTCAGTTTTTCTCTCAGAGCAGCAAACCCACAAATGGGGCTGGGGGTGGCTATTTATAGCTGCGGAGCAACCCCAGGTGAAAGGACATAAATGCCCATGCATGAATGTACTTCCATTCCCACCCTTCGGACCGTTGGATGGATCGGTACCAGCACTCACCACGTGACACGTGGCACGATCTAAATCTCTCCCTCTCTGTCTTCAGGCGAACTGCACTGGCAGTTTCCTGACTCCTCAACCGAAGACAAACTCCTCAGTGTTCGGAAGAACATCGTCTCAGACACCAGAGGAATTGAACTTCTACTGCAGGAGATTTCTCTGGGTTTTCTTCAGGATTTCTAATTGAGAACTTCCTCAGAAATACATAACTCATTTTCCTCAGCCCCTCCAACAGTGCAGTGTTTTCCAACGGCTCCAGAAGTACAAAAAGTCTTAGCGAAGACTACGCTTCAATTTCGTCTTCAGCGCGACCGTCCTCAGGATCTGGTACTGCTTCAGCTTCAGCCGAACGCTTCAGGGTCCTGATTCCTCAGGATTTCGCACAACTCCAGTCTTCAGGAAACACACCGATTTCTCCATGTTCCTCAAAATTTTGGGGGTCGACAACAGTGGTTAACCTCATCCTCAGGGACTGTTTTCCTGTTTATACTCACAAACACATTAGTCCCTCAACCGTTTTGTCATCAAATACTCCAAAACCTCAAACGGGGCACTAGATGCACTTACAGCCTGGTACCCAGCCGATTTCTCGGCATCCGTACAAGATGTGTTCGAAGGAGTTGATTGAGCTCAAGAAGCAATTGACAGAGTTGGAGGCAGGCGGTGTTATCTGCGCGAGCACTTCCCCTTGGGGTGCACCAGCTTTGTTTGTCCAGAAGAAGGATGGGACTAGCCGCTTGGTCCAGGACTATCGCGGTATCAACAAGAAAACCATGAAGAACAAATACCCTTTACCCCGCATGAATGATCTGTTCGAACAGTTGAATGGGGCAAAGGTGTTTTCCAAGCTAGACTTGAGGATGGGGTATCACCAACCCTAGTTTTGGTATGTGCTTTTTATTTCTAGAAATAATTGCATCATGTTTAAATTCTATGGTTTAAGAATTGGGGATTTGGAAAAGCCTCAAAAATAATTTAAATAAAAGGCCAGAGAAAAATCTTTTTCCAAAAATCTTCTGATGGTTTTGAAAATCTCTATAAATGGGCATGATCACATTTCATGTGTTGTGGGTCCCACTGCATGCTCCAACATTTTTCAAAAATTCAAACAGAAGCTTGGAAATTAAATTTAAATCATATTTGAATTAAAATTCAATTGTTTTGAATTTAAAAAATCTCCAAAACTTGGGAGTGGCTAGTACTATGTCACATAAGTCCAAATAAAATATTTGGAGATTTTATAAAAATGTTTGGGTATTTTATCCAATACAAAATAAATAAAAACAAAAGCAAACAAAAGAAAAATAAAGAAAAGGGGCAAAGTCCCACTTACCTGGCCCAAGTGGGCAAAAGTTGGCCCAGCCCGCCAGGGGCATCCCCGTCTTCCTCCCTGGCCAGCCGAGCACGCCACTGCGTGGCGAGCATGCGCTCGACGCCGGGCACGCAGCAGCCTGCTTTGGCATCCCTTCTCGCGCCGTGGAGACCCCCCTGGACACGCCGAGCTCTTCCCCTCTCCCTGGCTCCCCTTTCTTCCTCTCTCCCCGTCTGAATTTGTGCGCCACCGAGACGCTCCGAGAGCAACTGCCGTCCGCCGTCGTGCATCTGCGCGCCCACCGGCCACCCCTCGCCAAGCCGGAGTGTCTAGGAGATCCGCGACGTCGAGCAACCCCTCTACGCTGAAGATCAAGAGCCCGGGCGGCCCCAGGCTAACGCAATCGTCCCCGACACCTCGCCGAAGCCGCCAGCCTTCGCCGCCAAATTCGACGCCGGCGTAGCTCCTCCGACCCCGCTGTGCTCCTCTACGGTCTCAGGGTGAGGCTCGCCGTCTTTCCCCTCTCTCCGTGGTCACAGCCGTTGCCCCGGTCACCATTTTCCTTTTGCCCGTGCTCCAGCCACCGCGCCTCTCGACGCCGGCAAGGCCTCCGTCCACCTCTGCTCCTCCCGTGTGCCCTGCTGGAACCGCGCGTGAGAGGGCTCCCCTCTGGTGCGTTCCTCGTGCCCAGCCGTGCCCAGAGCCGCCAGTTCCAGTGGGCGTCGCCGCGCAGTTAGCTCGCCGGCGAGCAAACTTCGATGGGCCGACGTGGCAGGGGATTAGGGGGTTAACCCCTGTTCATTTGACCCAAGGTGAATGACAGGTGGGCCCTAGTCCCCCCTAATCATCTATTAACTTATTTAAAATAGGGATTTCGCCCATGCCCACCGACAAGGTGACCCCACATGTCAGCCCCCTTGTGACATCAGCATTGCATCATGGTGATGCAATAAGTGGAATTTTCTCTATTTTATTAAATTCCAGAAATTACAGAAATTGTTTAAATCTTCAGAAATTCATAGAAAATTATCTGTAACTCCAAATCAAAAGTGTTATATATGAAAAATCATCAGAAAAATGCAAGGATTCCAAATATCATATTTTCATAGATGAAAAACACATCTATGATGATGGACCAGTAGCATTTAGCTATTTGGGTTATTTAGAATAATTTAAAATAAATGTTTAAATCATTTCAAATTAAATCTTTGCAATGCCAACCTTATCACATGAACATCACAGGCATATCATACACATGACAACATAGTTTACAAAGACCAAACATTAGCAAATGCAACTTTGGCTAATTTGAACAACATTTGGAGTTTGAATTTGAATTTCTTATTCAAATCAACTTCAATTAACATGTGACAAATTGAACTTAGAGCACATCAGTACCATGCCATGATACATTATGCATCTTGTTTGAGCATTGCAATGTGTTGTTTACATTGTTGTTGTCTCGGTGTTTTCCTCTTCTCGATAGATTCATCGCCGGACGTAGTTTCCGACTGCCCTGAAGAGTGACACCTCGTGATCTTCAACAAGGCAAGCAAACCCCCTTTGATCATATCTATAAAAACCTAGTTTCCCTCTTGTTCTCTTATGCATGATTAGGTGATTCACATGTTACCGTTCTACCGCTAGTTGAACCCATCCTTTGCATGGCCTATCATTGCTGTCACCGTATTAAGCAAACCTCAACCTAGCAGATACAAGATTGTTTGTGTTCATCATGTGACCCTTCATCCATGTTATGCTATGCCATGCTAGAGTTGAATGCATGCAGATGATCCATCTGGGTGATGTATCGGGATGGTAGTGAACACATGCAGCAAGGTGGTAACATGTTGATGAAGTCACCCTAATATAAGTGAACAATGAGAGGCTGTGTAGGAGTACACAGTGGGTTGTCTCATTTACACTGCCCTAGGCCCCGAGTTCTTGTGTTGTGATCCAAGACACAGATGGGTTAACTCACCCCTCTCGACCTATTAACTCACCCAGACTATGGTCCAGGTTTCACATGGGTTAATTGTTCTTCTATTTGATTTCATAATGTAGCACGGTTTTAGGCAAGCGCAGCACCATCCGTCGAGGTGGGCTTGTCGGACCGTCCATACATCGTCTGGGTCCTGAACGGAAACCCCGGCCGGATTCCCGATTGGGGTACATACTCAGATAGGCGATCCCCTGGACTAGAGTTGGAGCCGTGAGGTAAGTGTCGTGGTACTATCCTCGCCAACACCGCTTGAAGGTGACGAGTTCTAGGCGGTAAGTGGTAGCTATGTATGTGAAGAGGGACACCCCTGCAGGGTTAATGAACTATTCAAATAGCCGTGTCCGCGGTTATGGACTACTTGGAGACCTTTACTTGATTATTAGACAACTCAAATGGATACTCTAAAAATCTCAAGATAAGTGTGAGTGCTTTGGGTTGCTTCCTCGTGGGGAAGTCGAGGAAGGATCCATGGTGGTGTATTGTTGTGGTGATCAAGATTAGATGGACTCGTGTGCGCCTCTCATCTCAACTCTATGTAGTCGTAGTACAGGATAGCCAAGTCAAAGCTTTCTGCATTACAACCCCACTTGCCCTTACCTTGATACCTGAGCATAAGTAGTATAGTTCTGATGTAAGTCTTGCTGAGTACGACTTTGTACTCAAGTTTGCTTATTTTATGTTTTAGAGACGAGACCACTGAACCTGATGGTGGACTCCCCCTCAAGCTCGACGCCGACGAAGTAATGTAGTTCCAGACAGCAGCCTGGTCCCTCTGGAGGGTCGTTGTGTTTTCTTAAAGGCTTCTTAAGCCATTTTTTAACCTTGTCTTTACTAAGACATAATTTGCTTCAGTTGTTGTATGATGTAATGTTGGGTCACAGTTATGTGATCTCTTCTTGTAACACTACTATATCTGCTCTTTTAGCAGATGCAATAAAACTATGAGTTTGTAGAGTTCATGTTGTGTTACCTGCTGTTTACACTAGGCATGTATGCTGCATGTTGATGGCTTCTCGCCCATCGTTGGTTACCCCAAGTGGAAGGTTTGAGATGTAGTGCAGCAGCCGTTTTCCCTCAGTGAAGATACCAAGGTTTGTCTCCAGTAGGACTCCAGAGATGATAAGTAGGTGTTAGAGGCGCAATTGACGCGGACCTGCACACAGACACAGATAACTTTGTTCCCAACGAAGTTCAGAGAAGTTGTCAATCTCTCCAGTCTTGTTGTTCACAAAGGATAAAACGCAAGGGATAATGATAGCAAGTAAAAGCAGTAAAGTAAAGATAGCTTGGAAACAGTAATGAGGATATGGACCGGGATACATGATGTTCACTAGTGATGTCTCTCTCCCAAAAGACGATAAAACTTCTATGCGAGGTAAACAAATTACAGAAGGGCAATTGACAGGATTAAGAACGCACCGCAATGCTAACTATGCTACAAAAGAAAGGAAGAGCCTCAAAAGCACGGGCAGTACGCCAAAATAAGTAGACCGAAATCCATCTGCATCTACTACTAATCATCCACCTTGAGATATCTATCCAGAACATCTTGCTGGTATTAAGTTGCGAGCCCCACCCAAAGTGTAAACCCAAAGCAACAGACAACTGCATTAAAAAGAACTTTGCGTAAAGTAAACAATCCTTGTAACCGCGGTTACAAGCACCGTTGTTTCCCCTTGTGGCAACATCACATCCCCTAGACTCATGTTTCTGTCACTCAAGCGTGTCATCGGGGGGCATGAACCCACAATCTAGCACAACGTTCCCTCTTGGAGTCACTAGCTACTACTTGGCCAAAGCAATAAACAGCAACGGAGAACATGAAAGAATTACTTAGGAACAAAAATATAAGAGATAAAAACCAAATATATTACTCTATCACAATCTGAACATAATCTCATAATCCATCAGATCCCTCCAAACTCAGCATAGCAACAGCAGAAATATTACAAAGGCGCCTCGATCATGTAGGGCAGCTCACGAGGTCTAAACAATGAAGATCAAAGAGGGGAGGAGAACATCACATAGCTACTGATCACGGACCCATGGTCCAAGAAAAACTACTCACGAGACATCCGGGGAGCATCCATGGTGGAGAGGAGACTCCCGGAGGTCAATCCTCCCTCCGGCAGGGTGCCGGGAAGAGGTCTTCCGGTGCTCCCGATCTCGGAAGCGCGGCGGCGGCGGAATAGAGGCGAGTTTGCGGAATAGGGTTCTTCTTCTGGAGTTTTCCTGTGATGGAGAATAAATAGGCGAAGGGGGGCAGCCAAAGGCGGACCAGGGGCCCCAGGCGCCCCCCTCGCGCGGCCAGGGGTGGGGCCGCACCGGGTGGCCTCCTGGGCCCCCCTGGCTCCCCTCTGGCCCCTCCCGTGCTCTTCTCGAAGCTTCCTGTACGCTGATTTTTCCTGTATTTTTCCCGGAATTTTTCTGGCACTTTTTATATGGGGGAAAACTGAAATAGAAAAACAGCAGAAAACAGGAACTGGCACTGGGGTGCACTGAGTTAATAGGTTAGTCCAAATATGATCAAAAGTGTTTGAAAGTGTATCTAGATCATAGCAATATCACACAAAACATGCATGGAGCAAGAAGAAATTATAGATACATTTTGGACGTATCACGTGTATGATTATAACGTGCATGTCTTAGTGTGGGATTCGATAGCTTAGTTGAGTTCTTGCCGGCGGTCTTTCATACACCAAGTGGCCCTTAGATGTGCGCAGCTTGGGGCATCGCGATGCGATTGCTCGTGACTCTGTCACGTGGCACACTTTGTTGTATGATTGAGCCCGCCCGAGATCCCGACTAGGTGATCGGGCTGGAGTCTGTTTATGTAAGTGTTATGATTCAATCGATAATATGGTTGAGGCGACTTGTCTATGAGTATGGGATTTCACCACCCACAATCATTTAGACTTGTGAGCGGACGATGAGGACCCATCTCGGTTGACCATCCGGCCTGGATGGGATGCCCCTCATGTTCGATGCTTTCCTAGATTGTTCTGTGCTTGGCCTTGTCTGCTTAGACAAGTGGGTACGACTCTCGGCTCTTCATATGATTGAGTTGTAGAAGGAATTACATACGCAAACCTCGGGTCCTGACAGACTTGGTATCAGAGCAGGACTGCCTGTAGGATTACTAAACCTTGGCCGAAGTCGAGTCTAGCATTCTATAGTTATATAGTTACTTTGGGTATAAGGGAACAATGTAAGGCTTCATGTTTCTCCTTACCCTCATCGATCTGAGTTCTGAGTCACCCTCATCTTTTATACGGGAAGATAGGACTAGGCTCTTCTATGTCTATACTAGAACATCTTGTTGTTTGCTTCTCAATAGCTGTAGGAATGTTTTGGTTGCCTAGAGTCACCATTCCATCGAGCCATTTGAGAAGGTTCTGATCATTCTTGCAGATTGTTTCATTTTTTCACCCCGGTACAGACGTTATGATGTCCGATTTGTCCCGTGTTTCTAGTGATTCCAATGCTTTTGCATTACAATCTTGTCCGCTCTTAAATTATGTCATCTTTGCTTTGATTACATTATAAATCCTATTCTGATTGTTGATTTGTATCACACAGAATGTCAGGTGGAACTAGATGTGTTGAATCTGGTTACTGTAATCAAAGTGGTGATGATTATCCTCCTTCACCGCCTTCTGCAACAGAAATCATGATGGAGGCTGAGCGAAATCGACGTGATCAAACACGCCTTTTGGAGCTCATTGAGAAGAATACTTCTCTCTAGCGAGATGCGGTAATATCCATCCAGGATTTTATCCTTTTGAACCCGCCAGTTTTCCGATGTTCATCTGAGCCGCTTGATGCCGATGATTGGCTCCGTTCCATCGAGCGTAAGCTTGAGACGGCGCATGTTTCTCCAGATGATCGTGTGATGTTTGCGGCATACTTCCTGGAAGGTGCTGGTGGTGAATGGTGGGAATGTTTTGTTGCAATGCAGCCTGATGGTCACGTAGTGACTTGGCAGGAGTTCCGTGATGCCTTCCAAGGGTACCACATTCTGGATGAGCTGATGGAAAGAAAGAGGGAAGAGTTCTGCAACCTATCTCTGGGAAATATGACTGTTCATCAGTATAGGACTGAGTTTAATCATCTTTCTCGTTATGCCCCTGAGAAGATATCAACCGACGCCAAGAAGCAGGCAAGGTTCCTCAAGGGACTTAGCCCTGTCCTTCGTCATGATCTCGATCTCCTTGAATTTGTCAACTTCGAGGATTTGGTCAATAGATCATTCAGAGCTGAGCATGGAAATGAGGTCTTTGAAGAGTCTCGCAAGCGTGATCATGATCTTGCTCCCTCTTCTAGTTTGGATTCTCAGAAACGTCGAATTTGGATCCCAACTAGTGCCATTCCTTCACACTTGATTCCAAGACCATCTCCACAAAGCAAGAAAACCCAGAAATATAGTAGAGAGCTTGCCATCCAAACTCCACAACCTAACACCCGAGTGTGTTACAAGTGTGGTAATCCTGGCCACATTGCACGACAGTGTTCATTGAATGAGAATGTTCCTCCTCGTCCAAAACATAAAGCCAAAGCTAAACGACCAAAGTCTTCCAAAGCCAAGTCCGCTATTGTTGAATACGGACGTGTGAACCATGCCACCATCAAAGAAGCCCAAGAGGATACTAAGGTTGTACTCGGTACAGTTCCTGTTAACTCCAAACCTACTTCTGTTCTATTTGATTATGGAGCCTCTCATTCCTTTTTGTCTGAAAAGTTCGCACTCCTGCATGACATTTCATTCGAGGAGTTGACTACCCCTTTCATGATTAAAACTCCAGGATCCACATGGCGTACCAGTAGGGTAAGTCATGACAATGAAATTTCCGTTGAGGATGTTGTATTCCTTGCTTCTCTCATAGCCCTCAAATCTTCAGATATCGGTATCATCTTAGGTATGGATTGGTTGTCAAAACACCGTGCTAAGATTGATTGTGCCACTAAATCAGTCCAACTCACTCATCCTTCCGTCAAGATAGTCCATTTCGCATCTCAAGGTTAAAAACCCATCTATATTCGTTGAATGAACATCCCCTTCCTAACCTTGAAGATATTCCGATAGTTTGCGACTTTCCGGATGTCTTTCCAGAAGAGCTGCCAGGAATGCCTCCTGACAGATGTGTAGAATTCATTGTAGATCTTATCCCAGGAACCGCCCCAATTTCCAGACACCCTTATAGAATGGCCCCACATGAGTTAGCTGAGCTTAAAATCCAACTTTAAGCTTCGTTGGCAAAAGGCTTCATCCGCCCTAGCTCATCGCCATGGGGTTGCCCCGTTCTGTTCGTAACGAAGAAAGATGGAACATAAAGGATGTGCGTAGACTATCGCCCGCTAAATCTAGCGACGATAAAGAACAAGTACCCACTTCCCAGGATCAATAATCTTTATGATCAACTTGCTGGATCCTCAGTCTTCTCCAAAATGGATTTGAGATTAGGTTATCATCAAATCAAAATCAGAAACAAGGACATTCCCAAAACGGCTTTCACTACTCATTATGGTCTTTATGAGTACACCGTCATGTCCTTCGCTTTAACCAATGCCCCAGCCACTTTTTCGCGCTTAATGAATTCGATCTTCATGGAGTATTTGCACAAGTTCATTGTGGTTTACCTCAATGATATCCTTATATACTCGAAGAACGAAGAAGAGCATGCTGAGCATCTTAGGCTGGTATTGATGAAACTTAGAGAGCATCGCCTTTATGCTATGTTTTCCAAATGCGAATTCTCGCTTCCAGAAGTGACCTACCTAGGCGACGTGATTTCTGCAGAAGCCATTGCTGTGAATCCCGAGAGAGTTCAGGCCGTCCTTGATTGGACTACACCTGAATCGGTTAAGCAAGTTAGGAGTTTTCTTGGCCTAGCAAGCTATTGTCGCCGCTTCGTTGAGAACTTCTCCAAAGTTGCAAAGCCTCTAACTGAACTCCTCAAGAAAGATAAGAAATTCAAATGGAACCCCAAGTGCGAGGAAAGCTTTCAAGAGCTAAAGAGAAGATTGACTTCTACACCCGTACTTGCGCCTCCAGACACTAAAAAGGATTTCAAAATCTATTGTGATGCTTCACGGCAAGGGTTAGGATGCATACTTATGCAAGATCGACATGTGGTAGAATACGCTTCACGCCAGTTGCGTCCACATGAAGAGATCTATCCTACCCATGATCTTGAACTCGCTGCCGTAGTTCATGCCCTGAAGACTTGTCGACATTACCTCCTTGGTAATCGTTGTGAAATCTATACCGATCACCAAAGCCTCAAATACATATTCACCCAACCAGATCTTAATCTCAGGCAAAGACGCTGGATAGAGTTGATAAAAGATTATGACTTAAGTATCTCTTACAACCCAAGCAAAGCCAATGTCATGGCTGATGCACTAGGTCGTAAGTCGTATTGTAACAACCTCATGTTACAACAGTATCAACCACTTCTCTATGAGGAATTTCGAAAGCTAAATCTCGAGATTGTTCCTCAGGGATTCCCTTCCACCTTAGTAGTGAAACCAACTCTTGAAGATCAAATCAAAGCTGTTCAACAACGTGCTCGAGGTATCCGATATATCAAACAAAACATTGCTAGCAGTAAGGCCAAATGTTTTACCCTAGACCATGAGGGTACTGTGTACTTCGAGAATAGGATGGTAGTTCCGAAGAATAGGAATCTAAGGCAGCAGATCCTTAAGGAAGCTCATGACACCCCTCTCTCGATTCATCCTGGTAGTACTAAGATGTATCAAGATCTACGCCAGAGATTTTGGTGGACTAGGATGAAGAGAGAAATCGCTCGATATGTTGCTGAGTGCGATGTTAGTTGCCGTGTGAAAGCAGAGCATCAAAGACCTGCTGGTACTCTTCAACCATTAGCCATTCCTGAGTAGAAATGGGATAAGTCAGTATGGATTTCATCACTGTCTTTCCAAAATCTCAAAAGGGAAACAATTCCATCTTCGTGGTCATTGACCATCTTTCCAAAGTTGCTCATTTCCTTCCTGTTCGCGAGAGTATAACTGCTAGCCAATTAGCGGATTTATATGTCTCCCGGATCGTTTCTCTCCATGGTGTTCCTTTGGAAATCAATTCAGACCGAGGAAGTCTTTTCACCTCTCGATTTTGGGAAAGTTTTCAAAATGCTATGGGAACCCATCTCTCCTTTAGCACCGCCTTTCATCCCTAGTCAGGTGGTCAAGTAGAAAGAGTCAATCAAGTTCTCGAATACGTGCTCAGAACCTGTGTTATCTCATTCGGAAAGAGTTGGGAGAAATCTCTTCGTTTGCTTATAACAACAACTTCCAATCTAGCTTGGGCATGGCACCCTTTGAATTTCTCTATGGACGAAAATGTCGACCACCATTGAACTGGTCAGAAATCGGTTAAAGACAATTATTTGGACCGGATATGATCCAGGAAGCAGAAGAGAAGGTTCGCATTGTTCGTGAGAAATTGAAAACAGCCCAGTCTCATCAGAAAAGCTACTATGATCTTCATCATAGGCCAGAAAGCTACGAGCTGGACGAGAAGGCTTACCTCCGGGTTACTCCTCTGAAGGGAACCCATCGCTTCGGTATCAAAGGAAAATTGGCCCCACATTACACTGGTCCCTTTCGCATTCTATCTAAATGTGGAGAAGCCTACCAACTTGAACTACCCCCGCATCTTTCTCTGGTTCACGATGTCTTCCACGTACCTCAACTCACGTGATGCTTCAAGGACCCCATCCGCGAAGTAGACCACGAAACACTTGATCTCCAAGAAAACCTGTCATATCGAGAGTATCCTGTCCGTATCCTTGATGAAGCTGAGTGTACCTGTCACAACCCCAAGTTAGGTATGTGCTAGGATCAGAGGTACCTTGCATTCATGCAAAAATTTCAAATTGCAATTCAAAAATGGGGAAAAGAAAGCCCTGAGAAATTAATTCAAATGGCCAGATAAAAATCTTTTTCCAAAAATCATTTGAACATTTGGAAAATTCCTATAAATGGTGCTGATCATTTTAAAAATGGTTTGGGAGCAATCCCATGCTCATGGAATTTTCAAATTTTCAAACAGTGCCTTGGAAAATCAAATAAACCCCTATTTGATTTAAAATTCAAATGTTTTGAATTTTAAAAATTGCCAAATTTAATAAGTGGCTAGCTCTCTATTTTATGAGGCCATATAAAATTGTGGCATTTTATAAGTGGCTAGCTCTCTATTTTATGAGGCGAGGCCCAACTCACCCAAGCCGGCCCAGCCCACCTGGACCCCTCCCCTGTCGTCTTCCTTCCCGCGCCTCCAAGCTGCTCGGTGGAATGCCACCGAGACAGCCAGGCACGGCGTCGTCCTCCTAGCCTCCACCTGCCCTCCCCGACCCTTCTACGTGCTACTGGAGACGCACACGATTGCCACGCCTCCATTCCCCCCTCCAGAACCTCTCCCTCTCACTCCTGCGACGAGCCCGAGGACAAACCGAGCGCCGCCGTCGCCATGCCGTGAAGAACACGTGGCCATCGTCAGCTCCAGGCCGCACCAAGCTGTCCTTCCTCCTCGCCGCCTTCGTCTTCATCACCGTGAGGAAGATCGCGAGCCAATTCGACCCCGAGCCGCCGGATTCTTCATCGAGTTCTCGCCGGCCGCCGAGAAGACCACCGCCAAATTCGTCGCCATTGTTGCCTCCCCGTCTCCACCGCCGGTGCCATCGCGTTCACCACCTTCTGGTGAGCATTTCCCCTCGCCTTGCAGCTTCCCGCTCCTCCTCTAGCCACTTCCACCATGAGAGCAGAGCTCTGACGCCGCCATGGTCGACGCAACGCAAGCTCTGGTGCTCCTGGCGTTGCCCCAGTGCACGCTTTTGGACCCTGGCCTCGTCCGCTTTCGAACGCGACACGTTTTGGCCCAATCCATGCACCACAACCCCCGCGCCCAAGCTCGCCGTGGTTCTGTCGCCGCCAAGGACGTCGCCGTCGTCGCTCCCGACCTCCCCGTGACCCCCTGGTGCCACCACTTGACGCGGACGACCTCCAGGAACACAACCGTGCCCTCCATTCCACTCACCGAGCCCCCGAGCCGATTCCGGTGAATTTCCGGCGAGCTCCCAGTCGCCGGCGTCGACCCCGCCATTAGAGCCCCTAAACTTAAGCTAATCCAGCCCTAAGCAGTCACTGACAAGTGGGGCCCTGCCCTAATTAACCCCTCGGGTTAATTTTAAACAGGGGGTTAACCCCCACTGTGGCTGACAGGTGGGGTCCCCTAGTCAGTTTGACTGGTCAGCCCCCCTGTTGACGCAATAAATCAAAAAGAATTAAAATAACCAGAGAAAATTCCAGAAAATGCTATAAACTTTGGAAATTCATAATTAATCCATCCTAACTCCAAATATAGCAAATAATATGTCTAAAATTATCAGAAAAATACAAGGATTAAGAATATGCAAAAAAATTTCATGTTTGACCATTTTAAAATGGGTGAACAGTAGCAAACATGCATATGGATCCTTTTCAAATTCAAATTTGGGATGATTTTGCAAATGATTTTGCAACACCCTTAATTCCAATGGTTTCATCCACACATCAGAAACATTACTTCAACTATACCGCATCACTTCATGATCAACAAATTCAAATGAACTTTCATGCATTCAAATGCATTTGAATTTCATCGATAAATCAACTGGAGTTTGAATTTGCATTTCAAATGCAATATACTCCTTTTAAATGGAATGCTCAACACATCAGTACCATGAACATCACCATTACAATATTATTCATGTGATTGTGCATTGTACATTATGTTGATCCTATGATTTTCATGTTGCTGATAGAAGTGGATCCGGAGCTCGAGATCACCCCCTTCGTTGAAGACTCCGTTATCGAAACCTCGTCAGCAAGGCAAGCAAACCCCCATTGATCATGTCGATAAAATCCCACTTCCCTCTCATGTCTCGCTTATACATTGTTTAGGATGATCACCATGATAACGTTTCTATCGCATAGTTGAACCCATGTCCTTTGCATGACCTATCATCTTGTCACAGTAGTAAGCAAACCAAAATCCTAGCAGATGTAGGAGTTGGTTGATATCTTGTGGCCCCTGCAACTGTTACTGCTTATTGCATGCTTAGTGGTACAATGAGGTTTCTTATGATGTGAGTCGGGATGATGATAAATTTGGTGTTGATGAAAGTGAAACGTGTTGGTGAATCTACCCTAATACAAGGTGACTGATGAGAGGCTGTGTAGGAGTACACAGTGGGTTGTCTCGTTGAACACCTCCTTAAGCCCGAGTTCTTGTGTAGTGATCCAAGAAGAAGAGTACAACCACACATTGGGCTCACTGACCCCTCTCATCCTTATACCTCACCCCGTTCGAACCCCAAGAGTCGCAGTAGTTCGGAGTTCTGGTAGGGCTGTTGCACGGTCTGCGAAGTGGATGAACGGCTTTTCAAGACCGGCTTGGGACCCTGCACACATCGTTTGAGGCTGTACTGGAACCTCGGTCGGACTTCCATACGGATCCCCCTCAGATAAGCGACTCTCTGGACTAGAACGGAGCTGTGGGCGAAGTGTTGTGGTGGCATCATCGCTGTCATCTCTTGAACGGTGACACGCAAAAGGCGGTAACTGATGACACGTGTGTGTAGCGGTACACCCTTGCAAGGTTAACAAAACTATTCGAATAGTCGCGTCCGCAGTTAAGGACTGCTTGGAGAGCTGTGCTCGATTATTAGACAACTTGAACCGGATACTTCTAAAATACACCAAGATAAGCGTGAGTGCTATGGTGTGCTTCTCGTGGGGAAGTCGCGGAAGTAACCATAGTGGTGTAATTGGTTGAAGAGATGTAGTGGACTCGTGTACGCTTCTTACCTCAAGTCTGGTATTCGTAGTTCAGGACTAGCCAAGTCAAAGCTGACACTTCTGCAAGTGAAACCCCACCTCCCTTTACCTTGATACATGTGCATGAGTAGTATAGTTCCTACGTAAGTCTTCCTGATTACGACTTTGTACTCACGTTTGCTTAATCTATGTTTTAGATGAACCACCGACCCCGATGGTGGCTTATAACCGAAGCTCGAAGAATGAAGACTCAGACCAAGACCAAGCTAGTGTAGTCCCAGCCAGACGACTGGTTACCTCGTGAAGGGCTTGTTTTTAGATAAGGCTTCTCTAAGCCATTTGTTAAACTTTTCTGTACTCAGACCTACTTGCTTCCGCTTGTTTGTTGTAATGTTGGATCACATGCTTGTGATCTCTGTGTGCACTCTGTAAGAGTTATTAATAAAGATATATACTTTGTAGAGAATTGCAATGATACCTGCTGTTCATACAAGGCATGTGTGCTGCGTGTATGTTTATAACATGCATGTCTTAGTATGGGTTTTCGAGACCTTAGTTGTGATCTGGCTGGCGGTCTTTTATACACGAAGTGGCCCTTAGATGTGCGCATCTTGGGGCATCGCGATGCGATTGTACGAGACTCTGTCTCGTGCACACTTTGATGTATGATCGAGCCCGCCCTAGACCCCGACTAAGTGATCGGGCTGGAGTAAGTCTATGTAAGGGTTATAATACAATCGATAGAATGGTTGAGGCGACTTGTCTATGAGTATGGGAGTTCACCCCCATATCATTTAGAATTGTGTGCGGACAATGAGGACCCATTTCAGTTGATCATCCGGCCTGGATGGGATGCCCCTCACGTTCGATGCTTTCCGAGAATGTTCTGTGCTTGGCCTTGTCTGCTTAGACAAGTGGGTACGGTTCTCGGCTCTCCATATGATTGTGTTGTAGCGAGGCTTGCATACACTAACCCCGGGTCCCGACAGACTTGGTATCAGAGCAGGACTGACTGTAGGATTATCAGCCTTGGCCGAAGTCGAGTCTAGCCTTCTATAGTTATATAGTTACTATGGGTATATAAGGGAACAACGCAAGGCTTCTTTTTCTCCTTACCCTCATCGATCTGAGTTCTGAGTCACCCTTATCTTTACTACGGGATGATAGGACTAGGCTCATCTATGTCTTATTAGAACATCTCGTTGATTGCCTCCTTATAGTCGTAGGATTGTCGTGGATGTCCAGAGTCTCCGTGTTTTGAGTTCCTTGAAGAAGTTATGTCCAATTTCTTCGAGGTTGTTTCAATTTACATCCCAGTGTAGCCGTTATGCTGCCGGATTTGTTCCGTGTTTCTTTGAATCATTGCCTTTGCATTATAGTCTTCTCCTTCTGAAATCATATACTGTTATCCTTGCCTCCATCGTACAACCTGTTCTGATTGTTGATTTTTATCACACAGGATGTCAGGTGGAACTCGTAGTGCCGTTCTTCGGAATCGAGACCGTGATCGGAATCGAAATGATGATGAACCTCCAACCCCGCCTTCTGCGGCGGAAATCATGATGGAAGCTGAGCGGAATAGACGTGATCAAATACGCCTTCTGGAGCTCATCGAGCAGAATACCGCCCACCATCGTAATGTGGTGGTCAGCATTCAGGACTTCATCCTCCTCAAGCCACCGGTATTCCGATGTTCTTCTGAGCCCCTTGAAGCTGATGATTGGCTCCGTTCCATCGAGCGTAAGCTTGACACTGCACATGTTGCTCCCGATGACCGAGTTATTTTCGTGGTATACTTGTTGGAAGGTGCTGCTCTTAAGTGGTGGGAGAACCATGTTGCAATGCAGCCAGATGGTCACGTAGTGACTTGGCAGGAGTTCTGTGTTGCCTTTCGTGGGTACCACATTCTGGATGAGTTGATGGAGCGCAAGAAGGAAGAGTTCTGCAATCTGAATCAAGGAGAGATGTCCTTTCATGAGTATGTGAGGGAATTCAACCGTCTTGCTCGGTATGCCCAGGATGAGATCACCACCGATGCCAGAAAGCAGGCAAGGTTCCGCAAGGGACTTAGCCCCATCCTTCGTGATGATCTCAACCTCATCGAATTTGCCACCTTTGAGGATTTAGTCAACAGATCCTTCAGATCTGAGCATGGCAATGAAGTTTTCGAGAAGTCTCGCAAGCATGCTCTTGAGCTTGCCCCTTCTTCCAGTTGACGCCCTCAGAACCGTATGATCTGGATTCCTAACAGTTTGATCCACCAAAACAACCCACCTAGGCCATCACTTGTGCCGCCTCGTCCACCAGCTCCACCAAACAACCCAGCTCCCCGCACTATCTTTGGAGCCTGTTTCAGATGTGGCCAGCCTGGTCACTATTCTCGTGAGTGCCCCGTCAACCAAAATGCTCCACCCCATGCCAAAGGAAAACCCATTATTCGTGCCAAACCACCCCTGAAGGTTTCCACTTCCAAGCCATCCACCTCAGGAAATCTTGGACGTGTGAACCAAATCTCAACTGAGGAAACTGATAGTACTTCTGACGTCATTCTTGGTACGCTCCCAGTCAATTTTGTTCCCACTTCTGTCCTTTTCGACCCAGGAGCATCTCACTCATTCATGTCGGAAAGTTATGCACTTCGACATGATGTATCCTTTGAAGAAATGTTCACCCCTATGATCATTCAAACTCCTGGTTCCAAGTGGCAAACTAATAGAGTAAGCCATGGTAATCAAATTGCAATTGAGGGTTTAGTATTCCTTGCTTCACTCATAGCCCTCAAGTCTTCAGACATTGATGTCATCCTTGGTATGGATTGGTTATCAAGACAGCATGCTTTTCTTGATTGTAAAGCCAAGTCAGTTAGACTTACACACCCTTCAGGCCAGACAATAGATTACACCTCACCCAGAACAAGAAACCAAGTACAATCTTTGAATGTGCTTCCCCTTCCCGACCTTGAAGATGTTCCGGTGTTTCGTGACTTCCCGGATGTCTTTCCTGAAGAGCTGCCGGGAATGCCACCCGACAGATGTGTAGAGTTCATAGTGGATCTTGCCCCAGGAACCGCACCAATTTCCAGACGCCCATACAAAATGGCCCCACGTGAGTTAGCTGAGCTTAAAACCCAACTGGAAGCTTTGTTGGAAAAAGGCTTCATCCGCCCTAGCTCATCGCCATGGGGTTGCCCCGTTCTGTTCGTAACGAAGAAAGATGGAACAGAAAGGATGTGCGTAGACTATCGCCCGCTAAATTTAGCGACGATAAAGAACAAATACCCACTGCCCAGGATCAACGATCTTTATGATCAACTTGCAGGATCCTCTGTCTTCTCCAAGATGGATTTGAGATTAGGTTATCATCAAATAAAAATCTGAAGCGAGGACATTCCAAAAACGGCTTTTACTACTCGTTATGGTCTTTACGAGTACACCGTCATGTCCTTTGGTTTAACCAATGCCCCCTCAACTTTCTCACGCATGATGAACTCGATCTTCATGGAGTATTTGGACCAGTTCGTCATGGTTTACCTCGATGACATCCTTATATACTCGAAGAACGAAGAATAACATGCCGAACACCTAAGGCTGGTATTGATGAAACTTAGAGAGCATCGCCTGTATGCTAAATTCTCCAAGTGTGAATTTTGGCTACCAGAAGTGACCTACTTAGGCCACGTGATTTCTGCAAAAGGCATTGCTGTGAATCCCGAGAGAGTTCAGGCCGTCCTTGACTGGACTCCACCTGAATCGGTTAAGCAAGTTAGGAGTTTTCTTGGCCTAGCCAGCTATTGCCGTCGCTTCGTCGAGAAATTTTCTAAAGTTGCAAAGCCTCTGACTGAACTCCTCAAGAAAGATAAGAAATTCCTATGGACTCCCAAGTGCGAGGAAAGCTTTCAAGAGATAAAAAGGAGATTGACTTCTGCACCCGTACTTGCACCTCCAGACACCAAAAAGGATTTCGAAATCTATTGTGATGCATCACGGCAAGGGTTAGGATGCATACTTCTGCAAGATCGACATGTGGTAGCTGATGCTTCACGCCAGTTGCGGCCACATGAAGAGAACTATCCTACCCACGATCTTGAACTCGCTGCCGTAGTTCATGCCCTAACAACTTGGCGACATTACCTCCTTGGTAACCGTTGTGAGATTTATTCCGACCACCAAAGCCTCAAATATATTTTCACCCAGCCAGATCTTAATCTCAGGAAAAGACGCTGGATTGCGTTGATAAAAGATTACGACGTAGTAATTTCTTACACCCCAGGCAAAGCCAATGTCATGGCTGATGCACTAAGTCGTAAGTCGTATTGTAACAACCTCATGTTACAACAGTATCAACCACTTCTTCATGAGGAATTTTGAAAGCTTAATCTCGAGATTGTTCCTCGTGGATCTCTTTTCAACTTGGTGGCGAAACCAACCCTTGAGGATCAAATCATAGTTGCCCAAAGACGTGCACGAGGTGTACGCCGGATCAAGGAGAACATTGCTAGCGGAGTTGCTAAATGTTTCTCCACAGATAGTAAAGGAACGGTATTCTTTGGAAATCGTTCGGTAGTACCTAAGAATAGAGATCTAAGGCAACTCATCCTCAAAGAAGCCCATGACACACCCCTCTCGATTCATCCCGGTAGCACAAAAATGTACCGAGATATACGCCAGAGATTTTGGTGGACTAGGATGAAGAGAGACATTGCTCAATTTGTTGCCGAATGTGATGTTTGTCGTCGCATCAAGGCAGAACATCAAAGACCTGCTGGTACACTTCAACCTTTGCCTATTCCAGAGTGGAAATGGGACAAAGTCGGTATGGACTTCATCACCGGCTTTCTTAGAACCCAGAAAGGAAACGATGCCATCTTTTTTGTCATAGATAGGCTTTCCAAAGTTGCTCACTTCCTTCCAGTTCGCGAGTCTATAACTGCTAGCCAGTTAGCGGACTTGTATGTCTCTAGAATTGTGTCTCTTCACGGTGTTCCTTTGGAAATCAATTCTGATCGTGGTAGCCTTTTCACCTCTAGATTTTGGGGAAGCTTCCAATGTGCTATGGGAACTCATCTATCCTTTAGTACAGCTTTCCATCCTCAGTCTAGTGGTCAAGTCGAAAGGGTTAACCAAATTCTTGAAGACATGCTCAGAGCTTGTGTTATATCTTTCGGAAAGAATTGGGAGAAGTCTCTTCCATTTGCCGAATTTTCTTATAACAATAGTTTTCAATCTAGTCTGAACATGGACCCTTTTGAACTCCTATATGGACGACGATGTCGAACACCCCTTAACTGGTCAGAAACCGGTGAAAGACAACTCTTTGGACCGGACATGATCAAGGAAGCAGAAGAGCAAGTTCGCATTGTTCGTGATCAATTGAAAGTAGCCCAGTCTCGTCAGAAGAGGTACTATGATCGTCATCATAGGCAAGAAAGCTACAATCTGGATGAGAAGGCTTACCTTCGGGTTACTCCTCTGAAGGGAACCCAACGATTCGGTATCAAAGGCAAGTTGGCCCCACGTTACATCGGACCTTTCCGCATTCTTGCTAAACGTGGAGAAGTTGCCTACCAACTTGAACTACCCCCACACCTTTCCCGAGTACATGATGTATTCCATGTGTCACAACTCAGGCGTTGCTTCAAGGACCCCATCCGCGAAGTCGACCATGAAACGCTTGATCTCCAAGATGACCTTTCTTATCGAGAATACCCTGTTCGTGTTCTTGATTCAGCAGAGCGTGTCACTCGCCGAAAGAAGATCAAGTTTCTGAAAGTTCAGTGGTCTCATCACTCAGAGAAAGAATCCACGTGGGAAAGAGAAGACCGTCTCCATGCCGAGTACCCCTCCTTCCTCCCGCAGACTTCTGAATCTCAGGACGAGATTCTTTTGAGTGGGGGCGAGTTGTCACAACCCCAAGTTAGGTATGTGCTAGGATCAGAGGTACCTTTCATTCATGCAAAAATTTCAAATTGCAATTCAAAAATGGGGAAAAGAAAACCCTGAGAAATTAATTCAAATGGCCAGATAAAAATCTTTTTCCAAAAATCATTTGAACATTTGGAAAATTCCTATAAATGGTGCTGATCATTTTAAAAATGGTTTGGGAGAAATCCCATGCTCATGGAATTTTCAAATTTTCAAAAAGTGCCTTGGAAAATCAAATAAACCCCTATTTGATTTAAAATTCAAATGTTTTGAATTTTAAAAAGTGCCAAATTTTATAAGTGGCTAGCTCTCTATTTTATGAGACCATATAAAAAATTGTGGCATTTTGTAAAATACCTAGCTATTTTATTTGGCTAGGTCAACCTATTTACAGAAGAAATAAAAAGACAAGAAAGCAGAGAGCTTACCTTGCGCCTCAGGCGAGGCCCAACTCACCCAAGCCGGCCCAGCCCACCTGGACCCCTCCCCTGTCGTCTTCCTCCCCGCGCCTCCAAGCTGCTCGGTGGAATGCCACCGAGACAGCCAGGCACGGCGTCGTCCTCCTAGCCTCCACCTGCCCTCCCCGGCCCTTCTACGTGCTACTGGAGACGCACACGATTGCCACGCCTCCATTCCCCCCTCCAGAACCTCTCCCTCTCACTCCTGCGACGAGCCCGACGACGAACCGAGCGCCGCCGTCGCCATGCCGTGAAGAACACGTGTCCATCGTCAACTCCAGGCCGCACCAAGCTGTCCTTCCTCCTCGCCGCCTTCGTCTTCATCACCGTGAGGAAGATCGCGAGCCAATTCGACCCCGAGCCGCCGGATTCTTCATCGAGTTCTCGCCGGCCGCCGAGAAGACCACCGCCAAATTTGTCTCCATCATTGCCTCCCCGTCTCCACCGCCGGTGCCATCGCGTTCACCACCTTCTGGTGAGCATTTCCCCTCGCCTTGCAGCTTCCCGCTCCTCCTCTAGCCACTTCCACCATGAGAGCAGAGCTCTGCCGCCGCCATGGTCGACGCAACGCAAGCTCTGGTGCTCCTGGCGTTGCCCCAGTGCACGCTTTTGGACCCTGGCCTCGTCCGCTTTCGAACGCGGCACGTTTTGGTCCAATCCATGCACCACAACCCCCGCGCCCAAGCTCGCCGTGGTTCTGTCGCCGCCAAGGACGTCGCCGTCGTCGCTCCCGACCTCCCCGTGACCCCCTGGTGCCACCACTCGACGCGGACGGCCTCCAGGAACACAACCGTGCCCTCCGTTCCACTCACCGAGCCCCCGAGCCGATTCCGGTGAAGTTCCGGCGAGCTCCCAGTCGCCGGCGTCGACCCCGCCATTAGAGCCCCTAAACTTAAGCTAATCCATCCCTAAGCAGTAACTAACAAGTGGGGCCCTGCCCTAATTAACCCCTCGGGTTAATTTTAAACAGGGGGTTAACCCCCACTGTGGCTGACAGGTGGGATCCCCTAGTCAGTTTGACTGGTCAGCCCCCCTGCTGACGCAATAAATCAAAAAGAATTAAAATAACCAGAGAAAATTCCAGAAAATGCTATAAACTTTGGAAATTCATAATTAATTCATCCTAACTCCAAATATAGCAAATAATATGTCTAAAATTATCAGAAAAATACAAGGATTAAGAATATGCAATTTGTTTTCATGTTTGACCATTTTAAAATGGGTGAACAGTAGCAAACATGCATATGGATCCTTTTCAAATTCAAATTTGGGATGATTTTGCAAATGATTTTGCTACACCCTTAATTCCAATGGTTTCATCCACACATCAGAAACATTACTTCAACTATACCACATCACTTCATGATCAACAAATTCAAATGAACTTTCATGCATTCAAATGCATTTGAATTTCATCGATAAATCAACTGGAGTTTGAATTTGCATTTCAAATGCAATATACTCCTTTTAAATGGAATGCTCAACACATCAGTACCATGAACATCACCATTACAATATTATTCATGTGACTGTGCATTGTACATTATGTTGATCCTATGATTGTCATGTTGCTGATAGAAGTGGATCCGGAGCTCGAGATCACCCCCTTCGTTGAAGACTCCGTTATCGAAACCTCGTCAGCAAGGCAAGCAAACCCCCATTGATCATGTCGATAAAATCCCACTTCCCTCTCATGTCTCGCTTATACATTGTTTAGGATGATCACCATGATAACGTTTCTATCGCATAGTTGAACCCATGTCCTTTGCATGACCTATCATCTTGTCACAGTAGTAAGCAAACCACAATCCTAACAGATGTAGGAGTTGGTTGATATCTTGTGGCCCCTGCAACTGTTACTGCTTATTGCATGCTTAGTGGTACAATGAGGTTGCTTATGATGTGAGTCGGGATGATGATAAATTTGGTGTTGATGAAAGTGAAACGTGTTGGTGAATCTACCCTAATACAAGGTGAACGATGAGAGGCTGTGTAGGAGTACACAGTGGGTTGTCTCGTTGAACACCGCCTTAAGCCCGAGTTCTTGTGTAGTGATCCAAGAAGAAGAGTACAACCACACATTGGGCTCACTGACCCCTCTCATCCTAGTACCTCACCCCGTTCGAACCCCAAGAGTCGCAGTAGTTCGGAGTTCTGGTAGGGCTGTGGCACGGTCTGCGAAGTGGATGAACGGATTTTCAAGACCGGCTTGGGACCCTGCACACATCGTTTGAGGCTGTACTGGAACCTCGGCCGGACTTCCATATGGATCCCCCTCAGATAGGCGACTCTCTGGACTAGAACGGAGCTGTGGGCGAAGTGTTGTGGTGGCATCATCGCTGTCATCTCTTGAACAGTGACACGCAAAAGGCGGTAACTGATGACACGTGTGTGTAGCGGTACACCCTTGCAAGGTTAACAAAACTATTCGAATAGCCGCGTCCGCGGTTAAGGACTGCTTGGAGAGCTGTGCTCGATTATTAGACAACTTGAACCGGATACTTCTAAAATACACCAAGATAAGCGTGAGTGCTATGGTGTGCTTCTCGTGGGGAAGTCAAGGAAGTAACCATAGTGGTGTAATTGGTTGAAGAGATGTAGTGGACTCGTGTACGCTTCTTACCTCAAGTCTGGTATTCGTAGTTCAGGACTAGCCAAGTCAAAGCTGGCACTTCTGCAAGTGAAACCCCACCTCCCTTTACCTTGATACATGTGCATGAGTAGTATAGTTCCTACGTAAGTCTTCCTGATTACGACTTTGTACTCACGTTTGCTTAATCTATGTTTTAGATGAACCACCGACCCCGATGGTGGCTTATAACCGAAGCTCGAAGAATGAAGACTCAGACCAAGACCAAGCTAGTGTAGTCCCAGCCAGACGACTGGTTACCTCGTGAAGGGCTTGTTTTTAGATAAGGCTTCTCTAAGCCATTTGTTAAACTTGTCTGTACTCAGACCTACTTGCTTCCGCTTGTTTGTTGTAATGTTGGATCACATGCTTGTGATCTCTGTGTGCACTCTCTAAGAGTTATTAATAAAGATATATACTTTGTAGAGAATTGCAATGATAACTACTGTTCATACAAGGCATGTGTGCTGCGTGTATGTTTATAACATGCATGTCTTAGTATGGGTTTTCGAGACCTTAGTTGTGATCTGGCTGGCGGTCTTTTATACACGAAGTGGCCCTTAGATGTGCGCAGCTTGGGGCATCGCGATGCGATTGTACGAGACTCTGTCTCGTGCACACTTTGATGTATGATCGAGCCCGCCCTAGACCACGACTAAGTGATCGGGCTGGAGTAAGTCTATGTAAGGGTTATAATACAATCGATAGTATGGTTGAGGCGACTTGTCTATGACTATGGGAGTTCACCACCCATACCATTTAGACTTGTGTGCGGACAATGAGGACCCATTTCAGTTAATCATCCGGCCTGGATGGGATGCCCCTCACGTTCGATGCTTTCCGAGAACGTTCTGTGCTTGGCCTTGTCTGCTTAGACAAGTGGGTACGGTTCTCGGCTCTCCATATGATTGTGTTGTAGCGAGGCTTGCATACACTAACCCCGGGTCCCGACAGTACCACCCGACGTCAGAAGATCAAGTTCCTCAAAGTGCAGTGGTCGAACCATTCTGAGAAGGAAGCCACCTGGGAACGAGAAGACCGTCTACGAGTCTAGTACCCCACCCTCTTCCCGACTACTTCTGAATCTCGGGATGAGATTCTTTTGAGTGGGGGCGAGTTGTCACAACCCTAGTTTTGGTATGTGCTTTTTATTTCTAGAAATAATTGCATCATGTTTAAATTCTATGGTTTAAGAATTGGGGATTTGGAAAAGCCTAAAAAATAATTTAAATAAAAGGCCAGAGAAAAATCTTTTTCCAAAAATCTTCTGATGATTTTGAAAATCTCTATAAATGGGCATGATCACATTTCATGTGTTGTGGGTCCCACTGCATGCTCCAAGATTTTTCAAAAATTCAAACAGAATCTTGGAAATTAAATTTAAATCATGTTTGAATTGCAATTCAAATGTTTTGAATTTCAAAAATCTCCAAAACTTGGGAGTGGCTAGTACTATGTCACATAAGTCCAAATAAAATATTTGGAGATTTTATAAAAATGTTTTGGTATTTTATCCAATACAAAACAAAAAAAAACAAAAGCAAACAAAAGAAAATGAAAGAAAAGGGGCAAAGCCCCACTTACCTGGCCCAAGTGGGCAAAAGTTGGCCCAGCCCGCCAGGGGCATCCCCGTCTTCCTCCCTGGCCAGCCGAGCACGCCACTGCGTGGCGAGCATGCGCTCGACGCCGGCCATGCAGCAGCCTGCTTTGGCATCCCTTCTCGCGCCGTGGAGACCCCCCTGGACACGCCGAGCCCTTCCCCTCTCCCTGGCTCCCCTTTCTTCCTCTCTCCCCGTCCGAATTTGTGCGCCACCGAGAAGCTCCGAGAGCAACCGCCGTCCGCCGTCGTGCATCTGCGCGCCCACCGGCCACCCCTCGCCAAGTCAGAGTGTCTAGGAGATTCGCGACATCGAGCAGCCCCTCTACGCTGAAGATCAAGAGCCCGGGCGGCCCCAGGCTGACGCAATCGTCCCCGACACCTCGCCGGAGCCTCCATCCTTCGCCGCCAAATTCAACGCCGGCGTAGCTCCTCCGACCCTGTCGTGCTCCTCTACGGTCTCATGGTGAGGCTCGCCGTCTTTCCCCTCTCTCCGTGGTCACAGCCGTTGCCCCGGTCACCATTTTCCTTTTGCCCATGCTCCAGCCACCGTGCCTCTCGACGCCGGCAAGGCCTCCGTCCACCTCTGCTCCTCCCGTGTTTCCTTCTGGAACCACGCGTGAGAGGGCTCCCCTCTGTTGCGTTCCCCGTGCCCAGCCGTGCCCGGAGCCGCCAGTTCCAGTGGGCGCCGCTGCGCAGTTAGGTCACCGGCGACCAAACTCCGGTGGGCCGACGTGGCAGGGAATTAGGGGGTTAACCCCTATTCATTTGACCCAAGGTCAATGACAGGTGGGCCCTAGCCCCCCTAATCCTCTGTTAATTTATTTAAAACAAGGATTTAGCCCAGTCCCACCCACAAGGTGACCCAACATGTCAGCCCCCCTGTGACATCAGCATTGCATCATGCTGATGCAATAAGTGGAATTTTCTTTGCTTTATTAAATTCCAGAAATTACAGAAATTGTTTAAATCTTCATAAATTCATAGAAAATTATCTGTAACTCCAAATCAAAAGTGTTATATATGAAAAATCATCAGAAAAATGCAAGGATTCCAAATATCATATTTTCTTAGATGAAAAACACATCTATGATGATGGACCAGTAGCATTTAGCTATTTGGGTTATTTGGAATAATTCAAAATAAATGTATAAATCATTTCAAATTAAATCTTTGCAATGCCAACCTTATCACATGAACATCAGAGGCATATCATACACATGAAAACATAGTTTACAAAGACCAAACATTAGCAAATGCAACTTTGGTAATTTGAACAACATTTGGAGTTTGAATTTGAATTTCTTATTCAAATCAACTTCAAGTAACATGTGACAAATTGAACTTAGAACACATCAGTACCATGCCATGATACATTATGCATCTTGTTTGAGCATTGCAATGTGATGTTTACATTGTTGTTGTCTCGGTGTTTTCCTGTTCTCGATAGATTCATCGCTGGACGTAGTTTCCGACTGCCCTGAAGAGTGACACCTCGTGATCGTCAACAAGGCAAGCAAACCCCCTTTGATCATATCTATAAAAACCCAGTTTCCCTCTTGTTCTCTTATGCATGATTAGGTGATTCACATGTTACTGTTCTACTGCTAGTTGAACCCAACGTTTGCATGACCTATCATTTCTACCACAGTATTAAGCAAACCTCAACCTAGCAGATACAAGATTGTTTGTGTTCATCATGTGGCCCTTCATCCATGTTATGCTATGTCATGCTAGAGTTGTATGCATCAAGATGATCCATCTGGGTGATGTATCGGGATGGTAGTGAACACATGCAACAAGGTGGTAACGTGTTGATGAAGTCACCCTAATATAAGTGAACAATGAGAGGCTGTGTAGGAGTACACAGCGGGTTGTCTCATTTACACTGCCCTAGGCCCCGAGTTCTTGCGTTGTGATCCAAGACACAGATTACTACCACATGTTGGGCTCATTGACCCCTCTCGACCTATTAACTCACCCCGACTATCGTCCAGGATTCGCACACTACAAGAAATATGCTAATACACGACGCTGTATTTTCGTCGCTACATCGTCACCGTTTGTAATTTACGACGATCTTACAACGAAAAACCGAGGGTAAAAAATGAGGCGTCATTAACTGAAAACAACGACATTTTGGTCGAAATCGTCGTAACTTTCACGACGATTTCCGAATCGTCGTAACCTTTACGACAATCATAAATCGTCACTGGCAATCCAGCCCAATCCTACGTGGCAGTCCTACGTGGCAAAATTGCGACAGAATCAAAACGTCATGGCTGAAATCAGCTGAATCCACTTCAATTGATCACATGGGCTGGTTTTAAAAAATTGGGCTTTTCTTATTGGGCCTTGAACATTTTCTTTTCAGGCCTCACCCTATTTACAACCCATTCCATATTTTTTCTATTTATTCATAGGTCAATATAATTTGGGCCATAGCTTTTTTAGTGGCCACATACATTTGGTCCAATCCGCTTTCAGTTTTTTTTAATTCAGCAAAAAAATTTCTCCTTTCTGATTATACTGGATTTATGAATATGATAGCTCATACACTAAACTTTGAAGCCTATATAGAATATTTTGAAGCACACAAAACTTGACAGCCAAAATAGTACCAAGTGTACAGCCAGGATTACAATATAAATGCATAGCCAGATTACAATACAAGTGCACAACCATGATTAAAATATAAGCGCACAACAATTGATGGATGCTTCTTCCTTCTCCACCTCCAGATCCTTAAGAGCGGCACATCTTCTTCCTCCTCAGCCTCCAGATGTTCAAGTGCAGCAGCATCTTTTTACTCCTGCACACAATTTCAAACATAGCACTACATCAGTTTTACCAATGCTAATATAGAGGCAGGAGCACTCAGAAGGATAAGCACAAATATACAACAGGCAACAAAATAAATATAGAATAGGGAAACATACATGCAAACATGAAATAATCATGAGATACAGGATATACAATAGGCAGCAAAGTAAATATACAATAGAGAAATATATATATAGGAAAACGTGAAATAAGCATCAGATACATGCAAAAAAAAATTAAACATGCAAATAACTAAATCATGAGATAGGGATGAGACAAATATACACTAGCACCACAACCTCTTTGATTCAAATGATACTGTGCATATCTAAGATTCATAATTTCAAATGTAAAAAATCCAGATCAACACCTCTTGCTGCTCGGGATCTTTGTGTTGTTGTTGGTGTTACCTATTAATGTGCTACAACTATGTATGCTTCATTTTCTCTCTAGGTGCCAACATCCTGCAAGAAAAAAAGTATATGTTAAGAATGGATGTTGATATTCTAGAATATCTATTGTCTATGTGAGAAAGCAGTAAAAACAAACCAATAGGAGCAGTTTGTAAATCAGATAGAAGATTCAAAAGAAATACTTAGACAACACACAGTAGTGAAATGAAAGAAGAGTTTCTACAATCATTTACAAGAAAGCTAGCTCTGTAGTCACATAGCTACCAGCAGCAGCTTTTAAAGTAATGAAAGAAATATAGCAATAAACAGCAGCAGCTCAAGTGATAACTAGTAGCCTTCTGGTTGTAACAAAGATACAATTTCTAGAACGCATAATATATAACAATTGAGGATGCTAAGTACTGAAAATAACTAATGGATCAGCAATAAACAACTGCTATACTTAATAAACCTAAAACATTGATAGGTTTAAAAAAGTTTCGTGAAGTTGTACTTAAAAACTGAAACATCGTTCACATTGAAACTTGCAATATGCCATACAATATATTGTTGTTTTCTTATCGAGTTCATAAATACTAAGAAAAGCGGTAGATTAGAACAAATTTATTTGGTTATAGGAAATTAGGCTAATCCTTGGATTGCACTCATGGTACTGGAACTGAAACTGTCAACATTGTAAAAAATGAAAATTTGCATTTGTCGTTACAAATTACAATTTGCAGAAACTAGACACCATGATTGTTCTAGAAATAATAAAGATTGTAATTAAATTCACAAATCTAGTAGTTAGCAAAAAGAACTGATCACCCCAAGTTAGATCTCCAGGGCTAAATCCACAAAACTAGTGAGCATCACCACAATGTATTCTTCGAGTATAAGAATTTGTTCTAGCAGCATATTTTTTGCTACTATCCTATACAAATCAAAGGGCAATATGCAGACAGAGGATTTAGTCCAACCAACGCAGCATACATAAATCCACACAAGATTAGATACTATTAACAGGAATTAACTAGATTATTGTACAGATTTAGCTGCAGATTTGTCGACATGAGATATGCTTAGCTATTGCTTGCAGCCAAGCAGTCAAAGAAAGCATATCTCCACATAATAGTCCTCAAAAGTCCAAATCTGCATACATACCATCCTATCATATATGAGATGCTCATGAAATAAGAGTACGAAACTATTTTCATGCGATCATTACCTAAGTGAAGACAGATGCAGAAGATGGTTCTGCGTACCAGTATAACCTAAACTGCAGCCTCATCAAGTGGTGCTGTAAAATGCCCAAAAAAGTTAATGCCTTTTCGGTCACCAAGTGCTTGAATTACTGCCTTTTAGCAAGATTAAACTACCAAAAACTATTATATTTATGTACCTAAAAATTAGAACAATAGATGAAATATAAAATAATATGATGCAGAACAACCATGTGTCAGTTCTTTCTATTTCCTAGTCAATTTGATGTATGCGTGATGTTGGTAATGGTTTATAAAATAAAAGGGCAAAAAGACATTACAGCCAAGCCATTGTTTTTAAAGCGTCTCCTAGGCGTCAGAGCGCTCAGAAACGGCAAGGCATCCAGCTCACCCTAGAACATTGTCTAAGGCGTCCGCTTTGGACCTCTGAGGCTTCCAAGGCGTCTCTGAGGCGGGCAAGGCGCTACTCAAGTAGAAATAGGACGCTTTGGCTGCTTGCTCTGTTCTGCTTGACTGCTTGTGGTGGCTGTGGACTGTGTGGTGATGTGCTGCATTGCTGCATGGCTTCTTGTGCCCTTGATATAGTAGTAGTAGTAGCTGCAGGTTGTGCCTCACTGCCTCTAGTTAAAATATTCAGAAGTTGTTTGCTGCTTGTGCCTTTGGTTAAAATACTCAGTTGTGGCGGCTGTGGACTGTGTGGTGCTGTGCTGCGTTGCTGCCTGGCTGCTTGTGCCCTTGATATCGTAGTAGTAGCTGCAGGTTATGCCTCACTGCCTCTAGTTAAAATATTTAGAAGTTGTTTGCTGCTTGTGCCTTTGGTTAAAATACTCAGTTGCTGCCTGTGCTTTTAGTTAAAATATTCTGCCTTTAATTGTTTATAATTTAGTAAAGCGTCGCCTCGCTTCGCACTTTGAGCGCATAGGCGTTGAGGCGCCCCCCAGCGCCTTAAACCGCTTTACCGCTTTAAAAACAATGAGCCAAGCTATCAGTTGCACGGACGTAACAGTGGGGAAACCCCTTAGTGTAAAATTTAGGTGAACACACACCAATGAGGAGGGAAAATTAGCATGCCAAAGCTACATATAATGTTGTCAGCTACTTTCTGTTGTGCAGTAACTATGGGTCATTGGCAAACAAAAAGACCATATGGTAATTAGAAGAGCCAACCTATCATATATGTATTTCTTTAATTTATGAGTGACATAGCAAATAGTAAATGTTGGAGAGAGACTTCGAGCTTCGTGAACATGATCCAAGAACTTGCCACTGCTTAAATCTGATGTAAATCTCATAGGCAACGGAGAGACGGGATGGGGGGAGGTAGGGGAGGGGTACCTGACGATGTTGTGGTGCTGCATTTCCTTGAGGAGGGAGATCTCACGGATGGCGGTGGAGGGGACGCCCTCGTCCTCCTTCTCCAGGTGATATATTTTGTGTATCTGATTTGTTTTTTCGAAACAGCAAAAGAAAGAAGTGCACAATCAGGAGATAAAGGTAAATCTGAATAATAGATCTAAACGAGGCAATGGCCAAAGTTAACTTCTTGAGAACAGATTAAAAAACGTGTAAGATATGAAGTGCAGCAACAACTTGTGCAATGTGAGAAACACTGTCTGATGTAAACTGTAAAGATCATTCAGTGAAATAAAAAGTTGAACTTGTGGTCAGAAGTTTGCAGCTATTCAAGCAATTTAGATCTAGTATGCTCTTATAAACCAATTGAGATCCAAGAGATCAATATATAATTAAGAACTAGGAATACTTGGGAATGAAACCACAAGCACAGCCTATAATGAAATTACATGGTGCTGCTTAACCAACAAGATTAACAGCTGCGTGAGTGAAGTAAAATTGTTGGAAGCATGGTTCCTTGGGTTGGTTACTACACATACAGTAGGAGGGGGTGGGTAAAGTTCTGTGCCAGTGAAGGAAAACTACCTTCAAGCTCTACTGTAGCAAGCCATCTCTCCCTCTCATCTCCACCTTCTCCCTTCTCTATTCCAAGCGTGAAGAAATGTCAAATAGAAGTGGCATTTTTTGTGCTTAAAAACTGATGTTGAAACGATATTGCAGATTGGTCAAATGTTACCGCGCAACGCATTAACACATATAATCACAAAATGCTTCAGGTATTGAACAACTAAAAATGAATTAGGAAGGGATGGCATAGATATAAACATATAGTGTGCTGCCTGAAAGATAGAATAAAGTGTTTGTATATTTCACACAAGGTGAAATAAGCATGAGATGATCTTCAAGGTCTAGTAGCTACTAGCTACCAAGGTTATGTATTGTCTTTCTCAGTCTTAATCAAGCTAGCTGGAAACCTAGACCCTTGGGAAGATTACTACTCTATGCAAAGATATTTGGGGGTGGGTAAACTCTGAATGGGTGCACGCAAACTACCTTCTGGCGCCACCATCCCCAGCCATCTCTCTCCCGCATCTCCACTGTTGCTCCTTTATCTTCTCCAACTGTGAAGAAATTTCAAAGATTTTAAGCACTTACAAAGGGATAGCAGACCACGGCACATAAACCACAAGAAAGAACAGGGGAGAGGGACCAAGTAGCTTACCATTAAATGCCTGAATAGAAGATGAAACCGCGCAAGAGGCAAGCGCCGGACCGCACCATGGTCACCGAAGGTACGCCGGGCAACAACACCACTGCCCTGTCGGTGGCTCTGAACCCTGCTTCTGCTTCGTTGGGCCAGTTCCCAATGGCGTGCTCAGGAGCGGAAGCTCCTTCCGGCCGCAGAGACGAAGGAGGAGAGGATAGGAGGGAGCTCGGGGCGAGGAGCAGAGGCGCCGGCGAAACTGTTGCGGCTAGGGTTCGCTGCCGGCTCCATCGGGCTACTGCCACCACCGTCTCTGCAGATCCATGGAGGTCCGAGTTGGATCTGCCGCCGTTGTCATTGGGAGGAGGAGAAGAGGCGGAGGGTGGAGGGGTGCGTCGGGTCCGAGGAGATGGAGGCAGCGGTGCGTCGCTGGGAGGTGGAGGAGGGAGGCATGGTCGCTGCCATCGGGGAGGTGGAGCGGGAGGCGGCGCTGATGCGAGAAGGAGAATAGGGAGGGGATTAGGGTTAGAGAATACTAGATGATACCCCGCGCGTTGCTGCGGGAACTATTAACAAATACTGTAATGTTTTAATACAGGAGAAAAATTATGAAACATATTATAATTTTATTATAAAAAAAATTCAAAAAAATATTGTTTAGAGTACAAATCTAAGATAATTTGATGAAAATCCCAAAATAAGTGTGATTTTTTGCTTTGTTAATTTATTACCTTGACAATGAAAACATCTTCACCCTTGACTAAACCTAAAACAATGATAGCAACTACAGATGTGCATTCATAGAAAATTTGTCGAATAGAAAAATAACATGCGAGGTAACTTATACTTTGATCTTCTATAAAGAAATCGTTTATAAATTGTGGAGCTCAGTGCATAATTTTTATAAATATTTATTTGTGATACATGGAGAATTAATGGAAGCATGTGCATGAAAAGTTGGTGGAAATTAGTTTTTGCATGGTGGACCTACTTGATGATGTGGATAGCTTGCATGTCAAGATAGAAAGGTTAGTGGGGATGAACTATTTAGGTATTATTGATGCGTGAGGTGGGTGGGTGGGTGGGTAGATGTGGGCTTCACCTCCTGGCTTGCGATTTTTTTTTGAAAGCCCGGGCGCCAATCAATATTTTGAGGGTTGTTTTTACACACATCCCGCTCATCTTACACCAATCTCTTCGAAGTTCTCTTTCACATTTTTTTTGTCGAAAATAAATAATAACCTATATTTGAGTAAGGGGGAGTAAAATATTAATGCTTAGGTTTATTTTTAATGGAAAAATATGTTCTTTGCGCGTTTGAAGTTGATCTTATGAAATCCAAACTCTTTAGATTATTTTAGGTGTGATAGGGAAATTCAAAGATAAGCCCAGGCTCATCTACTCCTGCGCAGAAGATACTCTAAAAGACATTTGCAAAAAATTAAAAAAATTCCAAATTTTTTTATGGTGAAAGATAATTATATGAGAGATGTTTCTGGAAATTTTTGAAGAAGTTTGGACTTCTAGAGAGCGCGCGGAAAAAAAGACAAAATCAGCCCGAAATAGTGCATGAACAGTGTCTTCTGAAGAAACTGCAAATTTGTCTTTTTTGTCACGCGCTCTTTAGAAGTCTGAACTTCTCCAAAATTTGAAGAAACATCTCCCACATAAACATCTTCCACCACAAATGTTTTGAAATTTTCTTGGCTTTTTTCATATTTATTTAAATTTTTTAGTCTCCCCGGGTGCAGATGCATCCGGACACCGAATCGCTGCTTGTAGGTGTGATACCGCTTCCGACAAACGACCTACATCCATGTTCATCTGAATCAATATTCAACAGGGCATGGTGTTTTATCAACATAGTACTTTGGTAGTTGCACTTATGCATGTTGAAAATGATGCTTTAGTAAAGTAACTTCATGTACGTTTTACATTAGTTAATGCATGAGATTGCATGTTTCAAAGAATACTAGCTCTTGTATCACTTCGTTTGGCAATTTGAAACCCTAATTCAAAAAAGTGTTCTTACAAATGAGCTATCATGTATGAAGATTCATTGCTTTCAAGCCAAATGACCAATGTCAGATGATTCCATACACAAATGTGTATCTTGGAATGACAAACTATGTTGTAGAAGGAAGTTTTCCTTTTCTTTGCACAAAAAACATATTTTTCATTTTCGTAGTGCCAAAAACAGGATTTTTTTATGAAGTACCTACCAAATATTTGTTGAAAATTTGTACCAAACCATTTTACAAATATATTAGACCATATTTTATGTACAATTGACCAAATAGTTGCATGCAAAATGTTTTTCATACACCTCTCATAAAAAGACAAAATTTCGACGATTCGATTGAAACTGAGTCAAATTTAAACTATAGGTGCTAGATAGTTTGCTATTTATTTTTCCCAAAAATAATTTATAGGAAAACAAGTAGTTAATTCATCATAAATTTACCAAAAGATTGCCAAGAATAAACACCTAGCTACGAATGCCCAATAGATTGATGAGGTGTGATCGAATGGACCCCACAAGTGACATGTAGGCATATTTAGAACATGTTATGACATTATTATAATCGTCGAAAATGTTACGACGATCTAAATTGGTCCTAATCGACTAAAAATAATGGCGTAAGTTGTGTGGATCAGTTTACGACGATTCTATCTCATGCGATTATGACATTGTTGACTCACATCGTCGTAATTTTATAGGGATTTTCCCCCTCTCAAATGGTTTACGACCATCTCGTATCAAATCGTCATAGATTTATGACGATTTCATCCACGACCTCCCAGAGAACGTCATGTATGAGCATATTTCTTGTAGTGGCATGGGTTAATTGTTCTTCTATTTGATTTCATAACGTAGCACGGTTTTAGGCAAGCGCAACACCATCCGTCGAGGTGGGCTTGTCGGACCGTCCATACATCGTCTGGGTCCTGAACGGAAACCCCGGACGGATTCCCGATTGGGGTACATACTCAGATAGGCTATCCCCTGGACTAGAGTTGGAGCCGTGAGGTAAGTGTCGTGGTACTATCCTCGCCGACACCGCTTGAAGGTGACGAGTTCTAGGCGGTAAGTGGTAGCTACATATGTGAAGAAGTACACCCCTGCAGGGTTAATGAACTATTCGAATAGCCGTGTCCGCGGTTATGGACTACTTGGAGACCTTTACTTGATTATTAGACAACTCAAATGGATACTCTAAAAATCTCAAGATAAGTGTGAGTGTTTTGGGTTTCTTCCTCGTGTGGAAGTCGAGGAAGGATCCATGGTGGTGTATTGATGTGGTGATCAAGATTAGATGGACTCGTGTGCGCCTCTCATCTCAACTCTATGTAGTCGTAGTACAGGATAGCCAAGTCAAAGCTTTCGGCATTACAACCCCACTTGCCCTTACCTTGATACCTGAGCATAAGTAGTATAGTTATGATGTAAGTCTTGCTGAGTATGACTTTGTACTCACGTTTTCTTATTCTATGTTTTAGAGACGAGACCACTGAACCTGATGGTGGCCTCCCACTCAAGCGCGACGTCGACGAAGTAATGTAGTTCCAGACAGCAGCCTGGTCCCTCTGGAGGGTCGTTGTGTTTTCTTAAAGGCTTCTTAAGCCATTTGTTAACCTTGTCTTTACTAAGACATAATTTGCTTCCGTTGTTGTATGATGTAATGTTGGGTCATAGTTATGTGATATCTAATTGTAACACTACTATATCTTCTATGTTTAGCAGATGCAATAAAACTATGAGTTTGTAGAGTTCATGTTGTGTTACCTCCTGTTTACAATAGGCATGTATGCTGCGTGTATGATTATAACGTGCATGTCTTAGTGTGGGATTCGATTGCTTTGTTGAGTTCATGCCGGCGGTCTTTCATACACCAAGTGCCCCTTAGATGTGCGCAGCTTGGGGCATCGCGATGCGATTGCTCGTGACTCTGTCAAGTGGCACACTTTGTTGTATGATTGAGCCCGCCCGAGATCCCGACTAGGTGATCGGGCTGGAGTCTGTTTATGTAAGTGTTATGATTCAATCGATAATATGGTTGAGGCGACTTGTCTATGAGTATGGGATTTCACCACCCACAATCACTTAGACTTGTGAGCGGACGATGAGGTCCCATCTCAGTTGACCATCCGGCCTGGATGGGATGCCGCTCACGTTCGATGCTTTCCGAGAGTGTTCTGTGATTGGCCTTGTCTGCTTAGACAAGTGGGTACGACTCTCGGCTCTTCATATGATTGAGTTGTAGAACGAATTACATATGCAAACCCCGGGTCCCGACAGGACATCCCCAAGACCGCGTTCAGCACATGTTATGGGCTATATGAGTTCATAGTCATGACTTTTGGCTTCTCAAACGCCCCTCCAACATTCATGAGAGCTATGAACTATTTGTTCCAAGAATGGCTTGATGTGTTTGTAATCCTCTACCTCGACGACATTCTTGTCTATTCCAAGTCAGAGGCTGAACATGAGGAACATCTGCGCCTGGTGCTACAGAAGCTGAGAGAGCACCGGTACTATGCCAAGTTCTCCAAGTGTGAGTTTTGGCTCGACAAGGTCAATTTTCTTGGCCATGTATTTCCGCTGAGGGAATTGCGGTTGATCCAGAGCGAGTCTGCACTATTCAAGAGTGGGCTCCGCCGAAGAATGTGAAGCAGCTAAGGAGTTTTCTCGGCCTCGCCATCTATTGTAGGATGTTCGTGCAGAATTTCTCCAAAATAGCAAAGTGAACAACTGAATTGTTGTGCAAAGGCAAACGGTACACCTGGTCACCATCTTGCCAGTCAGCCTTCGAGGATTTGAAAGAGAAGTTGACCACATCTTCCATTCTCACGCCGACAGATGAGTCACAACCTTTTCAGGTGTTTTGTGATGCCTCATTGCAAGGTTTAGGCAGAGTTTTGATACAAGACAGAAATATTGTGGCTTATACCTCACGGCAGTTGAAGACGAGTGAGAGGAATTATCCCACGCACGACTTGGAGCTTGCAGCAGTTGTGCACGCTTTGATCACTTGGCGACACCTCCTCTTAGGGAGGAAGGTGGATGTGTTCACCGACCACAAGAGTCTGAAGTACTTGTTCACTCAGCCAAATCTGAACTTGAGGCAAAGAAGATGGCTTGAAACTATTACTGAGTACACAGTTGATATTCAGTACACGGCTGGGAAGGCGAATGTCATAGCTGATGCGTTGAGCCGCAAGGGCGATTGAAATAATATCTAGGTGCAAAAGATCCACCCTGAGTTGTGTGAGTCCTTTCGCAGGCTCAATCTCGAGTTAGTTCCAGCAGGCTACCTTCCCAACCTTGTGGTAGAACCCACTATCCATAGAAGATCCGTGAAGCTCAGTCTGGCAGCTCAATAATACAAAAGATGAAACAGGGTATTGTCGCCTCAGTTCCAAAGTACGGTTGCTTTTTGGTGCATAATGACGGCACCGTGCTGTTCGAAGAGCGAGTTGTTGTTCCCAAGGAGGGAGATCTCAGAGAGGTCATCATGAAGGAAGCCCATGATTCCAAGCTGTCTATTCACCCTGGTAGTACAAAGATGTATCAAGATCTCAAGCAAAGCTTTTGGTGGACTCGTATGAAGCGGGATGTTGCCCGTTATGTGTCTCAGTATTATGTGTGCAGGAGAGTGAAGGAACAGCAACAGAAGCCTGCAGGGTTGCTTCAGCCACTTGAGATTCTGGAGTGGAAATGGGATCACATTGAGGTGGATTTCATCACAGGCTTCCCCTTGTCGCAGAAGAAGAACAATGCCATCTTTGTTGTCATTGACAATCTTTGAAAAGTTTCCCACTTCTTTCCAGTGAAGTAATCCATTTCAACAGCTCAGGTGGCGGATTTGTACACCGCAAGAGTTGGATCTTTGCATGGCATTCCCAAGAAGATCAGTTCCGATAGAGGCAGGCTTTTCACCTCTAATAAGTTCTGGCAGGCCTTTCAAAAGGCAATTGGTACGACAGTGTTGTTCAGTACTGCTTATCAACCTCAGACAAGTGGGCAAGTCCAGCGCGTGAACCAAATCCTGGAGGACATGCTTCGAGCATGTGTCATATCCTTTGGCATGAAGTGGGAAGAGTGCTTTCCGTATGCTGAGTTCTCTTACAACAACAACTATCAAGCAAGTCTGCAGGCAAAACCGTTTGAAGTCTTGTATGGCCGGAAGTGCAGGGCACCTTTGAACTGGTCCGAGACAGGTGAAAGGCAGTTGTTCGATCCATATGTGATCCAGCAGGCAGAGGACAGAGTGAAGATTGTCTGAGAGCACCTAAAGGCACCACAGTCTAGGTAGAAGGCCTATTATGAAAAAAGGCACCATGGTGTAGCATTTCAGGTTGGTGATTGGGCGTACCTGAGAGTGTCTCCATTGAGGGGAACTCACCGCTTTGGCATCAAAGGAAAGCTCGCTCCAAGATTGGTCGGACCTTTCCGCATCCTTGAGACTAGAGGACCACTTGCCTTTCGGCTCGAGCTTCCAGAGAGTCTGTCCATGGTGCATGACGTGTTCCATGTGTCCCAGCTAAAGAAGTGCTTCAAGCAGCCAGATCAGGCAGTTGACTTGGGAGAGATCCAGCTGAGTGCGGACCTTTCCTACTCAGAGCGTCCAGTCCGTGTTCTTGAGACGTCCGAGCGCAAGACTCGCAACAAGACCGTCAAGTTCATGAAGGTCCAGTGGGAACATCATTCGTAGAAGGAAGCAATGTGGGAGCGTGAAGATCATCTCCGTTCCGAGTATCCAGAGTTATTTCAGCCTTAGATCTCGGGACGAGATCCTGTGTTGGGGGGGGGAGTGCTGTAACAGCCCATTTGCAATAATTGTAAATCATCATGGAATTTCACTTTGTCTGATGACCTTGTAACTTGGCATGATGCTAGTTGATGTAATTCCCTGTGATGATTCCAAATGGCCTTGGGTTTTGAACTCATTTGAATTGCTTTTGAATTCAAACAAAGTGGTTAAAGAAGGATGTTGGGTGAATTTTTCCATTTGCAATTGTGCTCCCCTAAACCCCAAACTTGGCATAGCCATTTCTTTTGCAATGTCAAGGGTTTTCAAAACCTCATTTCATTTTTTCCATCACCAAAAACGGGGGCTCTAGTTCAAAGTGATTTTGAAATTAAAAAGATCCCACATTTTTGTTGCCAAAAAAATGGCCAAACCAATTTTTGAAATTGGAAAATATTCCAAGGATAATTTTACATATTTTTATGCATTTTTAAACCTTGGGAATATTTCTGGAAAACCCCAAGGGCTTCTCTGTTTTATTTTAAATAGAAAAGCAGCAGCAGGGGGGTTTCTTTTTCCTTTCTTCTCTTCCGGCCCGCCGCCCAGCCCATCTGGGCCTCTTCCCCGCAGCCCAAGTGGCCTTTCCACCGAAGTGGTACGGGAGGAGCAGCGCCAGCCGTTGATCGCCATCGGATGACTCCTCGTCATTTCCTTTCCACGTCGTCGCCTCCCCCTCTCTCACACCGACGAGAGCATCGACGTCGATGCGGCCGAAGTGGAATGGAGGGCTCCCCTCCATATATTCCGAGCCCCAATCCCCCAGGACCCCCTAGGGTTTCATTTCTCCCGCAGTTTCCCCCTCGCCGCCGCCGGGAGGAGCTCCCCTCCTCTTTTCTGCTCCGCCTAGCTCCGGTGAGCCTCGCAGTATTTCGCCGCCATCTCACCACCTCCCCGACCGTGCGCTCGGTATTTTGAACCTTGAGCTCAGCATGTTCCTTTCCCGTCTCCGGATCGACGCCCGGTGGAGCAATTCGTCCCCGCAACGGAGCCGGCCGCCGTGGACCCCATCTTGCCCGACGATGAAGCCGAGCTCCTCCTTCCCCTACGGCTAGGTTGGGACGCACTTTGCGACCCACAAGGTGAGCTGATGCTCACGCCCTTGCCCGTAGATTCGCGTAGCGCTCTATCGCTGGTAGCAGTAGAGGATCGCCGCGCGTGCTCGTCGCTGATGAGAAATTCGAGTGCGCCGTGCCATGGCATGTCTTGGGCGTCCTTGCGCACGCTCCAGGGCTGCTCAGAGCACGCCTTTTGCAGCCAAAGGCTGGCCTTTCCCGCGTAGGAGTGCAACGACGCCCGCGTCTGCAAGTGTCTGCAGTTGAGTGACAGTGCCGCCGTGAGATTCAGAGGAAGATGGCCTTCGCTCCGGCAAGGATCCGACCAGGGAAGGGGTACCCACGGCTTCGTGGAGGTGCCCTCTAGGTGCTGGAGGTGATGCCATGGCCGGAGACGTCGTGTGCACGACGCACGGGTCGACCAAGGTGGTGCCTTGCGCACTGCCATTCTGCAGTTTTTAACACCTCGCCGCCGTGCTGTTCCCGTGGATATTCCGGCGAGGTTGAAGGGAGATGGTGGCTGTGGCGTGCACCTTCGTGAAGTGCTATGTGCCCTCTCGGGTTCCCCCTTGGTGACTCGCGAGGAGGTGGCCGGAGTTCGAGGTGAGGCTTGCCGGAATATCTCGCCACGTCGGGTTCAGACACTGTCGACGTTTCTTCAGTGTTGTGCGCGGGTTCAGTTCAGAGAGGCTGTCGCCTTGGGACTAGGAGGAGGATAAGCAGGCCTTGGGCCCAGGATCCAGTCGGGCGCGGCCCTTTTTCTTTTTCTGTTGTTTTTCGTCTCCAGCCGAGCTGGGCCTGGCCCAAGTGGCCCTGGTCTAGTGGCCTGTGCGCCTGGGCCGAGAGAGAGAGAGGAGATGAGATGGGCCTAGCGCCCGAGGCCATCCCATTAGGCCAGTGCATCTTTTCTTTTTCTTTTCCTTTTGTTTTTCTTTTTCAAAATATTTTCAAATTCAAATTCTTTTTTGAATTTGAATTTCAAATTGTTCTCTGTCCCAAACATGTAATCCAATATATGAATTTGGGGTAGTTTTGCCCACTGATCACAATGGTGATGTCCTTTTTTCATTTTGCCCCTCTAAGTTTTGGGAGTGAGGGAAATTTTGCAATAAAGCCCCTCATTTCTTTTGAATTTGCAAAGTGCTTTGCACATTCAAAGTGTGGCATGC
Organism: Bromus sterilis; assembly: GCA_950022295.1. NCBI lineage: Eukaryota > Viridiplantae > Streptophyta > Magnoliopsida > Poales > Poaceae > Bromus > Bromus sterilis. The sequence goes on along the minus strand of OX465598.1, from coordinate 211,470,179 downwards.
CATTTATGTTTTTAGGGTAGCAAAATCCAGGGAATTGAATGGTGATGTCCATTTGGTGTTTTGTACAACTCAAATGGACATGGTGTAAACACTTGACCATTTCAATTTTTCCTTGGCCCTTTTTCTCTGCATTCCTTTCAACTTCAGTGCATGTTGATCTTGTTCTTTTGTTCAATCAATTCTTCTTCCATATCATCATGAATCTTTGCATCTTTGGACCAGCCCCTATCATATTTTCATATGCAAGTGCCTGGAAATATTTTCACCTGTTGAAACCTCTCTTGGTGTCAGTTTCACCAACACTTCTCCGTCTCCGGAATCGTTAGTTTAATTTTACGATGCTTATTGTTAACCTGTTGTTATTGTTTAATGCCATGCCATGTTGCCATGTTATTTACACCAAAATTAAGGCTATGACCAAATCCATAAAAATATAAGTAATTTCATATGAAGTTGCTGACGTGTCGTCAACACCTTCATTTAAATTTGACTAGATAGGGTCACACCATGTCTATTAAACTTGATCATCTCCTCCATGCTTGAGCATTGTTGGTATCGATGTTTACTTGTGTGCTTTCCTTGCAGGTACCTTACGTTAGCACCTGAGACAGCCGAGGAGACTTACGTGGCGATCTCCGACACCAAGCCCGAGGACCCTGCTACGTCTGCTCCGTCTACCGATTACCCAGGCAAGGGGAAGATCTATACCATTACCTTATAACTTTCTGCCTACCTTCCTAGATGTAGTCTAGAACGTTGTTTTGATCGTATCCACCTTGCTTATGCCACAAATCAAAACCAAACAGCCATGATCCCCACATCCCAGCAAAACATTGTATTGCTAAGTTACCGCTGCTCAGCCATTGCTTAGTATGTTTAGGAAAACTTGCTGCTCTACCCTATACTTTGTTTGGGATATCATGTTAAAAAGAAGTTGATTGATATTTATTATTATGATGTTAATTTATATTTGACGAAGGATGGGAGACCTTCCCGCTAGGTTTTTTGTTCCATTTGAGTCACCTAGGTCCCGTGTTCCGGGTATTGTGTTTATTGGCGAGCGTGCCTAATCGTGTGTGCGATTATATGGGGTCCCCTTGTCTTACCTACCTAGCTCCAAACTGTTCTAGTGGTGGCCCAAGCTGATTTACATTTGCAACGTGTGTGTGTTGGTGGTACCCCAACTGTTTTCAAACCAACCCGGACCAGTGAGGACATGGCTCCTTACTTGCCCACCTTGTTCAGCTGAGGACCCGGTCTCATGTGAGACTAACCGGCTATCCAAACCTGCGACAGACGGTAGAGACCGTTTCGAGAGCGCGGCCGGCTTTTGAGTTGGGTGTCGACTCACCGTGGACCACCCAGAATTGTGCGTTGTTAGTTAGAGGGACTTTACGTTCCGGAGTTTCAGGCGCTTACCTAGCCAAGTGGAAACCGGGCGTACATGCGAAGCCTATGATGGGCAGTTGGTACACCCCTGCAGGGTTAAATCTTTTCGAAAAGCCGTGTCCGCGGTTATGGACGACTTGAGACCTACTCCTTGTTCATAGAATAACATCAATTGGATCATAATTAAAACTTGCCTACCGTGTGTGTGCCTTGGCTGCTTTTCTTCGTCCAGGGGGACCGAGAGAACATCAAGGTTGTGTTATGTTTGCCGTAAGTAGGTGGATAGCAGACTTATGACACGATGTCACGTGCACTCTTGGATCTTACCTCTACTCTAATAGAACGATAGCCACCATATATGCTAGTGCGGCTGCAACCTTTCCAAATACTTTCTTACCGTAGGAAGTTAGTTATCCTGTAATGATATAATCTCACCCCTTCTTTCTTTTCTTCTTTTACTGTTTTGCCTGATCGTGGAGATGCCACCGTAGGAGGATTACGAGGAGGACTTCGCTCAGTAGATCCTATAGTTGGGTTCTGACGTTCCGTGGGTGGACTTGTTCATTTGTAGCCCTCTCTAGGGTCATTTGGATTTTGACCGTACTCGGTCGTGTTTGTCTTTCGCTTGTTGCATGATGTACCTGTTGGGTCCATGGACCTCTGAGATGATGTAATAAATACCAGCGGTGATGTATGCCATGGAATGTATATTTATGTCTTAGTATAAAGTTCATTGTTCTTATATCTGTTGTCGAGAATCCGATAGCGACACGAGTGCGAGTGTCGTGAGTCGGTGGCCTTTTATGCGCTACTAACTCGAGTGGGACGCGAAAGCGACTAACTTGAGTTAGCACCGCATCGGGGGCCTTACAACTTGGTATCAGAGCAGGCCTGACTGTAGGAACCCTTACTGGTCGAAGTTGAGTCTAGAAACTATTTTGTAGTTATTAGGGATAAATCGGAGAGTACGAACTCTTTCTTTTCTTCTTACCCCACCCTCCCACCCCTTTTTCCATGTGGAAGTGAAATGTTGTTATCTCTCTGAAACTTATCCCCTTTCAAAACAAATCTAGGTTCTCGTTTACATGAGGCTCCGATTCCTCTAGAATTTTTTGCTAGCGACGAGAAGGGTTGGCGTACGTTGAGAACACTGAGCCGCCACTTGGGGTTGACAGCTCCACCTCTCTTACGGCGTACCTCAGGTGAAACTCCTATACAGGGATGGTTGGCATCCTCCGGATGTGGTTCCTCCCCCTATAGTAGATCGCTTCAGCGGGCCGCTCAGGGCAGATGTCTCAACGTTCAGGTCTTTAACCACTCTTATATATTGTTGTGTGCTCGCTAGCAGATTATTATCTTGGATTCAGATGATCTCGGTTTGGGGATTCAAGTAGCACCTAGATTTTGACTTTCTGGGTTAACCTTGGTGGATTTTCATCCTTCGGCTTCCTCATTCCTTTCGAAACAAACTCCTTACTTTAGGATATCACATAGGTACTGGTGTCCCTGAACACTTTTGAACATGCCTATATCAGATAAATCTTTCAACCTGAGGAGTTCCTCGGTAATAGTTTCCTCGTTCGAGGGGTTAGCATCATCAATGACAATAGGCTCTTTTCCTTTCGATTTCTCATAAATAGATTCAATTTTACTTCGTTCCAAACAAGTTAAGCAAGGTGAAGTATATTCATTTTTAGCTTCTGAGCCTTGTTGAGCAATGAGCGTAAGATTGACATTCTCCAACTCTACATGATCCTCTCTCAGTTTTTCGAGAGCCATTTTCCTTTGAAGGAATTCGTAGGTCAGCTTCTCGTAGTCCACTGAGAGAAGATCATGCCGAGAGGAAAGTTCATCATACTTTTCTTTCAGAGCAGCATGCTCATTCGTTAAAGTTTGACCTTTCTCAATCTCATCGATCAAAAAAGTCTCAGATTTTTGAATAGTTTCACTTAGAGAATCTAGTTCATCTTGTTCGATAGAAGCAATCTTAGCAAGTTTGGCATAGCTTATCCTAGAATGACTTTCATAAGCAGATCCATTAGAAGTATCGTAGGAATTCTTAGAAGAGGATACCTTAGCCTTGGCCATGAAGCAGTAAGCTGGAGATTCATCTTCACTGCTTTGGTTGGTGAAGAATGAACTTGAAGTCTTGTTCGAAGCAAAAGCTAGACCAGCAACACCATCATATTCAGAACCAGAACCAGATCTTGAGTTTGATTCAGCTTTGGAACCAGAGGCTTCATCTTCAGAGTTCGTCTCTTTACCCAGATAGACTTTGGCACGGTGAGAATTCTTGCGTCGAGAGGAATGTGATTTCGAGGAAGAACTCTCTTGATGTTTGTGATACTTCTTCTTCTTGTCATCATCAGAACCATCTTTCTTGTCTTTTCTGGACTTTGAATCATATCTCTTCGACTCATAATTTTTTCTCGATCTGTGTGACTTGCTCGAAGAGTTTCTGTGTGAATGCTTAGATCTATGTTCAATTTCCTAGAGAGGACAATCAGCAATGAAGTGACCTGGCTTCTTGCACTTGTAGTAGCAGTTATCTTTCGCTGAAGAGTTTCTGGATGATGATCGATGTTGTGATGAATTGCTTGAATGTATGGAGGAGTAGTTTTTCTTCGGTGAAGAGGAATTCCTTCTCTGTAAGCTGTTGAATCTTTTCATTATCAGTGCCAGATCTTTTCCAATATTCTCGGGGTCATCTGAGACACCTCCAGATTCAGAACTAGCTTCAGGAGAGGAGTGATGTGAAGCTTTGGCCTTGAGTGCATGAGTTTTTCTTCGAGTTCCGTTGACATCACGTTTTTCTTCTTCTTCTATCTCAAATGTGTTGAGTCTCTCGAGAATATCAGCGGCAACAGGAACATTGAAATCAGTCCTTTCTTGACAACTTCCCAAGCAACAGAGTTGATGGCCATGATGTTCCTCTTCATTTTGTCCTTCCAATAGGGATAGTCCTTCCCATTGTAGATAGGAATTGGTTCGCCCAAGCGAACAGCTGCAAACGACATTCTTGACAACACTCCAGGTGGTTAGACCAAAATACGCAGAGTAGAGGGGGAGGGGGTGAATGATCACTTCTGAAAATTCTAAGGAACTTAGAATGAATTCTTGCAAACTGCGAAGGACTAAAGGCATCTCGAAGGAATTACAGTATCAAAAGACATGCATGAGTCGAAAGGATTGGGAGCGAGGGAAAACATCAAAGGCAAACAAGCAACGAGTAAATAATGAAAGTAAATACAAGAAGGAAAACGAGCCTGACACGATGATGTTTGGTAAACCAGTTCACTCTCTGCAAAGTGCTACGTCTGGTTGGAGGGACTGGTGATTAAACACCTGGAGAAAAACTCTCTCCGTGCTATTCTCCACTGCAACAAACTCCTCGAGCTTGTCCAGTTTTCACTCGTGGTAGATGATTCAGGACATCTCCGAGACCTTTACAAACTTCCTTCAATAGCGACAATTTCTCTTTGACTTCTTGACAGGTGACGCCTAACCGTCTAGGAGACTTGCAGTTCTCCAAGATAAAAAGATTGGCTAATCTCGACATAATTCTCTGTGAATGTCTCAACTCAGTTCAGACTTGGTTTTTGGTTTTCTCTTGAGTTTTCTCTTGGGATGCTCACAGTGCTTCTGTCTTAGAATCTTTAGTGGAGAAGCCAACCCAGAATGTCGGGTAGGTGCGGGGTATTTATAGGTGGCGATCCGGATGGGTGAAATGACTGAAGTGACCCGAAGCAACCTCTTGACGCGTGTCCACAACGGTCGGATTTCAATCACTGCGCAACTTTAGTTGCGGAGCAAGTAAGCTGACTTACCGAACGAGTTCTCTCTCGAAGGCACGAAGTGCAATGAATTTACCTTCGAGCTATTTACTTGGCTCAGTAAGATTTCTCTCGGTAGGCTTTTTGTGGGCTTAGGTTGAGCAGAGCAAATTCACTTCGACAAAGATCTCAACTAGCAAACCCCTCTTGATAGTACAATTTTTCCTACAACTCAAGAAAATAAAGAGAAACTAGTAAAAATACTAAGTCTTCGTCCAGCTTCAGCTTTCTCCTCGTTGCGCTTTTACTCGAGAGCATCTTCTTTCTCGACGACATTTTTGGGGGTCGTCTTCCTTCAAAGGTTTCGGTAGTTGACTGCAGCTTCGCGGCAGTGAGTTGTCCTTCGACCTTCTACTTGCAAACTCCATTCTTTCGGAACCTAAGTATATGTTTATACTCCAAAACAATATTAGTTCCACTACTGCTTTGTCCAACAATCTCCAAAACCTTCGGGGGAAAAACTTACTCTTACAGATCTTCAACCTGCACAAAACAAAGATTTAGAGGCCACATCCATATGAATTCATAGCATAGGACAACAACACAATATAGCATCTATTCTTATGATCAACAACATAAAGGAAATCGATCAATGGCCAGGAGCATGCACATATGCATAAAAATGCATATGCAATGACCTTTATACACAAAGAGCACCAACAGTATTTGACACTACCATCTACTACACAAAGAGTACATCCAAATTACATGTAGGGCACACATTCATCAAACGACTGTCATATATAACATAAATTGATCACTTGTTCTGACTCAACTCAGGGAATGGGTGGTATCCTTCTTTAGTCATGAAAGGCCTAGTGTCATGCAAGGCCTTTAGGCGGGCTTCTATCTCCCCATTGGATGGTGCAATGTTGGATTGGAAGATCGACCCCTTCATTTTTAATTCATGACGGATGATAGTTGCCATCTCCGCTTGGATGTGAAAGAACTCATGCTTAAGATTTGCATCGGCGATTTCGGCCTTCCTTTCGACCCACACTTTGAGATGACTTGGCAACGTAAGGTTTCGTTGTTCCTGTACAATCGCGCGCATGTGATGGAGGGCGTAGTACGCATCCCTCACACTACCAGCCAGCTCCTTGATGCACGGGAACTGCCTTACGTGCTTGAACACGCTCACGCCAGGCTGATGCTTCCTGAACATGTGCTTCACGATCTTGCCTCCGGCTTGTTTGTAGCCGGCGAGAGCATCATCCAAAACTCTCATGATATACTTTTAATCTTTCTTCTTCACACTCCCCGAGTCGAAATACAGGGCATGCGAGTGTTGCGGTGAAAAGCAAATGAGCACGCAGTCTTGATCCTCACTGCATAATTAAAACAATCCAAAAGGAATGTTGGAAGAGGACAATGGAAAGCTAAGAAAGCATATATGCTACGGCGGCGAGCGAATGACTTACTTGGGAGAGTATCTCATGAGAAATGAATCCTTGCTGGCGTTCTTTAGGATGAAGTCTCTGATGTACCCTGCCGCGAGAGTCGCGTCCCGTCATCCATCAAGATGCTTGCTCGCATGTAGAAGGGGTCCAATATCACGATGCTCGGGGTCTTATCTCTCCTGATACTCATAGAAAGGCTAAGCGAGAACAGACGGATAAGGCTATGGTCCAGCCGCTTGAGATGATACAAATTGAAGATCTCTGAAAACCGCAGGATTATCATATCCGCGGGGATAGTGTTGATGAAGCCCATGTTGAGTGGCACCTTGGCCATGAAAACCGGGTACGAGGGATTTTTTTCTTGAAGAAGCATCTTCTCTAATGCCATAACACTATGATGCACACTCTGCATATCCGAAGTTGCAAGCTCGAGCATGTCATTAGGTAGCATCGCCCTACCCGCCACATGGATTTCAAATGAGAGATCCTTGGGTCTTGGTGGCCCGTCCTGAGCCTGGGTCGACATCGAAGGTTGGCTGCTTGAAGTGCTCTTCTTTATTCTCCGTCCCTTCTTCTTTTCTGATTTCGAGCTGTCACCGGCATTTATCTACTTAGTGCCCGATTTATGGAGTGTGGACGGGCTGATAATAGATCTCCTTGTGGCATCTGCTTGAGGCTCGGTGAAGGCGCAAGCTTCTCCGAGACATCTCATAAGAAGCAGCGAAGAGACGCGTGGAGCAAGCAGGTTTCGCCGCAGGATCAGCTGGACCGCGAGCTTCCTCGTCATGCTGGCAGGATCCTTCAACAGTAGGCATGAATAAGTAATCACCTTCAAACGAAGTGTTGATGAACTGGTCGGCGTTGATATCATCATCAAGATCATCGTCTTCTTGTTGTCCGCGGATGGGATCATGTGGCGCCGGCACGACGACTACTGGCGTTGTCCTTGGTGTGGTGCCCCCTTCCCCCGTCATCAAATGCATTTGAGTCTTCGGCCATAGGAATATTTGGCCGAAACAATCACAGAGGACTGCCGGCTCGTCCTCATCGTATCCGGGGGGTTGAATGGGAGGTTCAACTCTCTCGTAGCCCAAAGTCACGAGAGAGATTTAAACCCTATGCATCTCCGGTGCCATCGGCCTATTGTGTATGATTTGGTTTTGTGGTTGAAGGATTTTACCTTTGGAAATATCCTTCAACTCGCCGTCCACAACTTGTAATAGAATGCATGGAAGGTCCTCCTCCGAAAGAGATATATGCATGTAGGGCATCAGAGAGATTCCAGTAATAAAAGTCAAGGAGATGAAGTCCTCGTTTGAGTTGCAGATGCTTATAGTCACCTTGAGGGCGTCGAGGTCGGCCAATGAAGAGACCCTGCCGCCGACGGCGGGCATGCAAGAGACGGAGGGCGCGCTGCCTCCCGTGGTGTTGGTCTCCCTATTTTGGTTGTCGGCGGGTGCATTATTGTTATGGCCCGGTTGCTCGATCGTGGCTGGAGGAGTCACCATCACGTCCGGCGCCGTGGTGTTGGCTTTGGGAGTCGGTGCAGGAGCCACCAATACGGCGGGAGTCGGTGCGGGAGCCACCAATACGGTGGGAGTCGGGACTGCCTCCGCGGTGCACCACACGCTTGCCAGTTCGCCAGTGACGACATCCTATCTGGAAGCATGTTCACTTTCTCCTTCAGTCCATGAACATAAGCGGCCTCTTCTTCGGTCCTTTTCGCCTTGCGCCCCCTCGAACCCAACTGCTCTTCCGGTTTCCCATAATATTCGGACCAATTTAGGTCCGCACCGAAGCCGACCACACGGCCGGCTGACGATGGCTTCGCCGCCACGTTGTCAACCTTCTTGACTGTGTTCAATGGCCTGTTAAAGGCAGTGTCCCACGGGCCGGCCGGCTCAACCGACGACTCCTGCGATGAGGCAATTTTTTTTCCGCTTGCTGCAAAAAGAATGTGAAACATTAAGAAATTGTGAACTTCACTAGAGAGTTCAATCGACAGGGGCGCGTGGTAAACTACTTACCGCGGCAGTCGTAAACTCCTGAACCTTAGGATCGACAAATATTTTCGAGGTTTCTTTGTCCTTATAGCTCTGGGCCCTCACAAAAAATTCGGTCTATGGATTTATTTTGTATTGCTCGAATGGGTTAGGTATGCCCGCAGCAGCGTAATCGGCATCCTCGTCCCATTTAGTCTTGGAACTTCTGTAACCACCGGCTCCGAGACGGTGGTTACCTATGACCTGCAACTACATCGCCTTTCCCTTTGCACTCGCGGCCTTGGCTGCCTCGGACTAACAACTAGCCTTGAAAAGGTTGTAGGTAGTTTCGTCGATCAAAGGCTCTTTCTCCTTGAGCTCCTCCCAGGTTTTGTTCTTCTCAATAATTGCCTCCTTCACCCGGGTTTTCCAACTGGACAAGGCCTTGCTCATCTTCCTGAGGTCCCATGTGTTTATTTTGTTCCCTTTGAGTTTCGTGTTATTGTACGGCTCTGGGAACTTGTATCTTTCGTGCAACTTGTTGATAAGGAGCTGACAATAATGACTATTGTCACGACTCCTGAGGTTAATCGTGGTGATTGGCACGGTGTTGCGGAGGATCGCCGCGACTTGACGGCCGTACCCTTCCGAAAAAAGTCCGGGCTGTGTAGGAATCCCAACGACGGTCACGGCGGTAAACTCTTGCCTGATGGTGCCGACCTTGGTCGGTTTCCGATTGATCTTCTTCGACTGGCTACCTTCTGTGTTGGAGCCACCGGTCGCATCATCCTCGCCGTTGTTCCTCTCGCCGTCTGTATCGGCCTCCTCTTTCATGTCTTCCTCCGATGAGTCGGACTCCGACTCTATCTCCTCCTCATAGTCCTCCTCACCCGGAGGTACTTCCTCTTCTCTGTGCTCCTCGACCTCCACCTGGGAGTATTCCCAAAATTGCTTCCTTTTTTTCCCGGCTGAGCAGAAGGGTCGGCGTCGGCTCCGGTCGACATGTTTGCACTAGTACAATATTAAGAAATGCAACTACTTAATTAATTAGCACAATAAATAAATGCAACTACTCTCATGTTAAGAAAAATAGCAAAGGTCATGCACGAGTTCACGGAAAAATTTCGGCATGACCTTTGCTATTTTTCTTAATAGGAGAGTGCCCCATTCTCAACCGAAACGGAAGATAACTGCGAGAAAGGGGATAATGATTTCGGGAGAAAGGGGATAATGATTTGTACCTGCACAAAAAAATGCGTACATGTAGGCCCAACCAGCATATATATAGATATTGAAACAGTATTCAAACAATATTCCAAAACATAATAGTCAATAAGAAATCTATTAACACCATAATATTCCAAAGATAACTGAAAACTGAAAATTGCTAGTACTCAACAAACAGCAGGTACTTCTCACACTAAAGAGAAAGACTAATTATCATATTTATGCTAGCCTCAAACAACAAGTTTGTCAAGCAAGGTAAAAACATTAATCACATAAACAATTTGGCACCCACATCACATAAGATAGGCAATCATCTTATCATGTCATGTTCTGCTAGTAGATTAATGCATTGCAAATTTTGTATACTTGCAAGTTGTACTTTGCAACACCTAAAAACAGAAAATTTGGACCTAGGACACTGTCAAGAACTCAGAAAATTCAGACAAAGCACCATGGCACCTTTGCTAGATGAAAATTCAGACAACTTCTTTTTTTCAGCAGGGGAGGGGGAGCAGGGCATCATTGCTATTTTTCAACTACTACCTCTATTGCTACCACTACAAACCTAATACAGAGTACTACTAGAACTAATTTTTACTTTTGAAATTAGAAGAACAGGGATCCTACACTTAATTTAATTGCCAATTCTCTATGTTATTTATGTTAAAACTTTTATAGTGATCAAGTACACACACTTGTAGCACATGCTCACACACCTAAACATTGGGGCCTAGAAAATAAACTCAACCGGACCATGTTTTAATAAACCAAGATAAATAAAGGCTCTTAGTACTGGTGTATTCCATCTCCAACTACCGATGTTTGACGCACAAGTGCTAGATAAATATTCATCCATATTCTATTGTCTTATTGAGAAAGCAGATGCAGTCCATGACAAGGTGAAGTGTATATATTTATTATCATTCTAAAAGTAGCTTGTCCTAATATCTTTGTCTATCCAGTGTGGCTACATTACGTGGTGATCAAATTAATTAGTCGCAAGTGTCTGGAAGGATCCAAACTCCAAAGATAGAGGCAACTACTTAATTTAATTAGGCACGAAAGTTGAGTGTGTTGCTTCCATAATTAATGATAGGGCATTCCAGTTCCCTCTCATGGCACTTGTTTTAAATACTGTAGGTCAAGTAAGCAGGGTCTGTGCATATGCAAAATGGATTCAAGCTGACTGTCCAATCGGATTATACAAAATTGTGGCATGCTTGAGCAAAGCTAGGTCTGGATGAATAGATAGCAATCATGGATGGCCTTCAGGAACTGCAAGGTTTAGTCATGCCCACAGAAATCATGGATGGTTGGAGGATGGAGAGGCGGCTGCTCACCGCTGGGAGGAGGCGTTGACGACAGGGGCTCGGGAAGGCGCGTGCTTGAAGGCGGCGGTGGCCGGATGTGAGGCAGAGGTGCGGCGGCGACTGCGGGCTCGGGAAGGCGCGCGCTTGAAGGCGGCGGCGGCCGGAGGCGCGGCAGAAATTGCAGGCGTCGGGGGGCTCCGGTGGCGTCGAGGGGGCTCCGGGGTGGCAGCTCCGATGGGCTCCTCCGCGGTGGCGTCAAGGGGAAGGGGCGAGGGCTCCGGTGAGTCGACGTCTAGGGGGGTGGTTGCTGTGCGAGCAGGGGAGGGGTAGGTGGTTAGGTCAAGGCTTAGGTGTGGCGCATTTTATTGAAATGCGCCACCAAGTGGATCCTTATGCGTGGCGCATTTCTATAGAATGCGCCACCCCTAAGAACACTTAGGGCCGCATTTCGGCTGAATGGGACACCCCTAAGCACCACTTCATTTTTTAACTAAAGTTTAACCATTTCGTTTTATTTACGGGCTAACCACTTCATCTTTTTTGCGGGCTAACCATTCCATTCCTTCGAACTATTCCTACTAAATACAAATACGAAACCGATCCATGCATTGTAGTGGAATGGAATCATGACACTCAATGCATTACACGAACCAAATACCCCCTAAGATAGATAAAGAGAAAAGAATCGTTTTTAAGGAGTTAGGCATGGTGCTTCGATTGTGCATCCTCGATGTTCATACACTTCAAACTATGATCCAAACATAAGAATGTGATCATAAATTACAAAATATTTTCTTAAATTTAGAACTAGCTATCTAGCTAGTGTTTCCTCATGATCTTCTTCTTGCCCTTCTTTGTTGTGGTTGAATGATTTAGGCCCGGGACGCCTTCACTTTTCCTCTTGAACTGGAGACCTTTCTTCGGTAGGGTTGTGGTGTATGTATCCTCAGCAGCGTAGTCATCTTCCATCTTCAGGTCGCCGTACTTGTCAAAGTCTTGCTCGTTGGCAACTCCATCCATTCCGATGATGTTTATTTTGCCTTTCCTCACTGCAACGCGGCTCGGCTTTGATGGGTCGGTAATTCAGAAGCATTGGTCCACTTGGATAGCCAGTACCCATGGCTCATTTTTCATAGTGACTTTTGCACCTGCAGACTTGGATTTGGCTTCGGGTATAACCATGGTGGTGACGTACCGTCTTCTTTTACGACGCTCTTGGTCCATCTCATGCGAAACATCGACACCTTCTCTCCACAATAGTCGAGCTCCCATATGTCCTCGATCCTTCCGTAGAATCTTTCCTTGACGTCATCGGTGTAGAATATCCCCATAACCCCTGAGTTCTGGTAATCGCAGTTATTTTCCTTTTCCTCCGTGTAGAATGTGTAGCTGTTGATATCATACGCTTGATAGGTCATCAGGTTGCGTGCGGCACCCTGTGACAAGGTGAATATTATCTTTTCGTCCTCGGAAGCGTTCCTTCGCGGGGGATTAGCACGAAGCTTGTCCCTGAACCAAGTCATGAAACTGGAGTTGTGATCTTTCATTAGCCGTGGATCTCGGTCCGTTATTTATAGGCCCTGGTCATTGTACTTCTTCCTGATTACATCCTTGTGCTTTATTATCCAAGGATCGACCAGCTGGATGTGTTGTAGCGCGACTAGGCTTGCTCTTTCAAAGTCGATGTCTCGACCCTCGAAGTTGACATGCATTGCGCGGCTTCCCTCGTGGTGACCACACCCATCGATCCTGCCAAAGTACTTGTTGACGGGCACACCAACAGGGTTCTCGGTGTTGAGATAATTCGTTCAAAAAGAGATGCACTCTTCGGTTAGAAAGCCCTTCGCTATGCATCCATCTGGACAGGACCTGTTACGAACGTATTTTTTTTATGTGTCCATTCATCCTTTCGAATGGCTTCATGCTGCACAGAAATGCAGGCCCGAGTTGGACGATATCCTCCACGACAAGGAACAGAAGATGCACCATAATGTCGAAGAACGCGGGCGGGAAATAGATCTCAAGCTCGCATAGTATGAGCATGATCTCCTCATGTAACCTTTTGAGTTGCGTAGCGCCAAATCGACGTTCGAGAGATGACGTTAAAAAAGTTGCAAATGCCAAACATTTTTTTACGGACGTGCTCGTCCATTATCCCTCAGATAGAAACCGGGAGAGTCTGCGTCATCAGCACGACACAGTCATGAGATTTCATCCCGCTGAAACGCTGCTTCACCTCGTCTAGCTATCTTCTTATCTTCCCCGCGTAGCCGTTCAGAAATTTTACTCATCTGAGGCAATGGATAAACCGCTTGATATCCTCCTCGCACAGAGTGAAGCATGCCGGGGAGCAGTAATCAATACCGGTGTTCTTCTTGGTCGCCCTTTTTCATTTTGCGAGAGTTCTGCGTTTCCAAATCCTCCTCCTCCTCCCGCTCATCATCGTCGTCACTAGGGGGGTGAAGTTCCCTCCTGATTCCCATAAATTTCAAGTCATTCCTTGCTTTTGGCCCATCCTTGTTCTTCTCCGGCATGTTGAGCAGCGTGCCAAACAAGCTCTCGCACACGTTCTTTGTGATATGCATGAGATCAAGGCTGTGAGGACTGCGGAGGAGACTCTAGTATTCCAAATCCCAGAAAACAGACCTCGCTTTTCATACCCTCATCGACGGCTGAGTCTTGTTTTTTTATTTCCCGGCGCAGGGCACTCTTCCCAAGTTTTCAACAAGTTGTCGATTTGTTTGCCTCTCCTTCGAGATGGGGGTGCTCAGAGCTCCTCGCTTCCATCAAACAGATGTCCAAGTTTTCTCCACGCGTTTTTCTTGGGACGCCACCTCCGAGAACCCTGGAACACTGTTTTCGAAGATCCGGGATCATTCTCTAGCTGGCGGTACGTTGTATTATCCATGCACCTATCGCATGCATAGAATCCTTGGACCATCTGCCCTGAGAAATATCCGTATGCGAGATAGTCGTGCACCGTCATGATCACAACAACTTTCATTGGGAAATAGTCTTTTGCGGCGACGGCCCACGTATTGACTCCGTCTTTCCATAACGTTTCTAGCTCATCTTTCAACAGCTGGAGCTACAGATTGAGGTCCGTACCTGTTTGTTTAAGCCCTTGAACTAGCATACATATTGTTATGTACTTTTTCTTCATGCACTTCCAGGGTGGAAGGTTGTATATGCATACAAACACGGGCCAGGTATTGTGTGTGCTGCTCTGGCCGCCAAACGGATTGACTCCATCGGCGCTCACACCAATCCTGAGGTTCCTCGGTTCTTTCCTAAAATCTGCGTATTCGAGGTCCAACGCAGTCCTTTGGCCACCATCTGAAGGGTGCCTCAGCATGTCCTCCTTTTCCGGATCCGGGTTCGGGTCATCCTATTTTAGCTTATTTCTATCTGCGTGCCAGGTCATGAGCTTTGCTTCCTCGGGATCTACGAAATACCTCTGCAGACAAGGAGTGATTGGAAAGTACCATGCCACTTTCCTAGGAACTTTCTTCCCTCACTTGTATTGATTAACACCAAACACCGAACATGTGGTTTTCTCTGCGTCCTCACCCCGATAGATCATGCAATCATTTATGAAGACATGGTATTTAACGTGCGGAAGATCGAGAGGGCACAAGACTTTCTTGGCCTCACCGATACTAGTTGGGCACGTGTTTCCCTTCGGAAGACGATCATGCCATAATTCCATGATATCATCGAAGCTTTCGTTGGTCCATTTGTGTTTTTCCTTCATCTCCATAGGCCCAAGTGTTACATTCAACCGGGTATCCCCATCGTTGCATCCTTCATACAACTTTGTAACCGTGTCTTTCTCGAGTTGCGCCATCTTGGCTTTCTCTCTAGCTGCACCTCTTGCGCTCAACGCCTCTTTCACAAGCAGCGCTTGAACATGAGGGTCCCACACCCATCTTGAATCCCCATGTCCGGCATCTTGATCTTCATGTCCGGCATCTTGATCTACATGATCTGCTTCGGCATATTCTTCATGATCACGTACGGGATGCTCTTCGTCTTCTCGCCCGCCGTTGTTGTCTGGTTGCCTTCCTCATTTACTGGCGCCCCACCATTGACATCCTCCTCCTCACCAGCTTCATCACTTATCCACCGTGTGTAGCCATTCATCAAACCATTACACTTCAGGTGTCTTTCAAATATTCTGGAATCAGGCTCGGTCATGCACTGCAGTTTGCATCTCCGACACGGACATCTTATATCCGTCCTATTATTCCGTAGCATGTCGTTTGTCGCACATTGCATCCACCTAGTCATGTTGATATCGCTCAGCATCTCGTGGACCTTGATCGTATGCGTGCACAGAGAGAGCAACACAATTATATATCACGGTCGTTGCCTTAAAAATTTGGCATGACCTTCCCTAATAATGCATGGGAGCACACGGAGAGTGCGCCAGAAATTTGCCGAAATGGAAATGAATCAACATTTCGGCAAAACATTGGCAACTCAAGATGCACATATACATCAAACCACCATAAGCTTCACATATACATCAAACCACCATAAGCTTCACGTATACACTTCACATATACATCAAACCACCACAAGCTTCACATATACACTTCACATATACATCAAAACCACCACAAGCTTCACATATACACTTCACATATACATCAAACCACCATAAGCTTCACATATACATCAAACCCAAGCTTCACATATACATAAAACCCCAAGCTAATAAAGGCAAGTATGGGTGATAACTGGAAGAAAGGAGTTGGGGAGGAGGTCCACTTACTTTAATATGAAACAAAATAGATTTAAAGCCAAGTATGGATGGATAAATGGAAGAAATGAGGTGGGGAGGAGGAGAAAACCGAATAAATCTAGGGTGAGAATAGTAGATCTAGTTTGAGAAGTGTGTGGAGTGAATGAGAGGTGGTAGGTGGGATGGAGTAGATAAGGGCAGCTCCAGGTATTTAGTGGCTGTCGGGACCCGGGGTTAGCGTATGCAAGACTCGCTACAACACAATCATATGGAGAGCCAAGAACCGTACCCACTTGTCTAAGCAGACAAGGCCAAGCACAGAACGTTCTCGAAAAGCATCGAACGTGAGGGGCATCCCATCCAGGCCGGATGATCAACTGAGATGGGTCATCATCGTCTGCACACAAGTCTAAATGATATGGGTGGTGAACTGCCATACTCATAGACAAGTCGCCTCAACCATACTATCGATTGTATTATAACCCTTACATAGACTTACTCCAGCCCGATCACTTAGTCGGGTTCTAGGGAGGGCTCGATCATACATCCAAGTGTGCACGTGACAGAGTCACAAGCAATCGCATCGCGATGCCCCAAGCTGCGCACATCTAAGGGCCACTTGGTGTATAAAAGACCGCCAGCCAGATCACAACTAAGGTCTCGAAAACCCATACTAAGACATGCATCTTATAAACATACACGCAGCACACATGTCTAGTATGAACAGCAGGTATCATTGCGATTCTCTACAAAGTGTACAACTTTATTGATAACTCTTACAGAGTGCACACAGAGATCACAAGACTGTGATCCAACATTACATGAAACATGCGGAAGCAAAGTAGGTCTGAGTACAAACAAGTTTAACAAATGTCTTAGAGAAGCCTTATTTAAAAACAAGCCCTTCCAAGAGGGAACCAGTCTGCTGACTGGGACTACACTAACTTGGTCTTCATTCGTCGATCTCGAGGAAGAATCCACCTTCGAGGTCAGCGGGTTCATCTAAAACATAGAATAAGAAAACGTGAGTACAAAGTCGTAGAGGTGAGTACAAACGTGAGTACAGACAAGTTTAACAAATGACTTACGTAGGAACTATACTACTCATGCACATGTATCAAGGTAAAGGGAGGTGGGGTTGCAATGCAGAAGTGCCAGCTTTTACTTGGCTAGTCTTGAACTACGAGTACCAGACTTGAGGTAAGAAGCATACACGAGTCCACTACATGTCTCCAACCAATTACACCACTATGTTGCCTTCCTCTACTTCCCCACGAGAAAGCACGCCATAGCACTCACGCTTATCTTGGCAAGTTTTATAAGTATCCATTGAAGTTGTCTAATAATCGAGCACAACTTTCCAAGTAGTCCCTTACCGCGGACGCGGCTATTCGAATAGTTTATTAACCCTGCAGGGGTGTACTGATACACAGATGAAACTATTAGTTACCGCCGGGATCTCGTCACCCTTCAAGCGGGTGTCGGCGAGGATAAATTTCCACAACTTTTACCTCATAGTAAACTCAAATCCAATGGAGACGCCTATCTGGGCTGGAGTAAACATCGTGAACCCAGACGATTTACCGATGTGGTCCCAGAAGATATGTGCAGGGTCCCAAGCCGGTCTGACTAGCTGTTCTTCCACTTCGCAGACCGTGCCACAGACCTACCAGAACTCCGAAGTACTGCGACTCATTGAACCAAGAAGGGGTGAGTTAGTAGGTTGAGCGGGGGTCCATGTGCCCAACATGTGGTAGTACTCTTCGTCTTGGATCACCACACAAGAACTCGGGCTTAGGGCGGCGTTGAACGAGACAACCCACTGTGTACTCCTACACAGCCTCTCATCGTTCACCTTGTATTAGGGTAGATTCACCAACACACTTCCACCATCATCAATATGATCACTACCATCCCGACTCTCAAAAGAGTAACCTCATTGTAACTCTAAGCATGCAATAAGAAGTAACAGTTGAAGGGTCCACATGATATCAACCAACTCCTACATCTGCTAGGATTGTGGTTTGCTTACTACTGTGACAAAATTATAGGTCATGCAAAGGATATGGGTTCAACTATGCGGTAGAATCGATAACAAGTGATCGTCCTATTTCATGCATAAGCGAGACAGAGAGGGAAATGGGTTTCTATCGACATGATCAATGGGGGTTTTCTTGCCTTGCTGATGAGGTTCAGTCACGGTATCTTCAACAAAGGGGGTGATCTCGGGTTCCGGCTCCACCTCTATTCGACAAACAACACAAACATCGAAACAATAATAACACAATGCTCAAACACATGAGTTGAAGGTTGAAACTTGATGTATGTGTCACTGATGTGTGAGTTATTCCATTTAAAAGGAGTATATTGCAAATGAATTGCAAATTCAAACTCCATTTGATTTATCGATGGATTTCAAATGCATTTGAATCCATGAATGTTCATTTGAAATGGTCGAGCATGAAGTGATGTTGTAAAGGTGAGGTAAAGTCTCTGATGTGTGAATGAAACCATTTAAAAGAAGTGTGTTGCAAAGTCATTTACAAATTCACTCCAAATTTGAATTTGAAAAGGATCCATATTAAGTGACACTGGGGGTGGGGTTAAGGGTTTATTAACCCTGGCCACGTGGAGCTCACCGGCGGCGAGTCGCCGGCGACCCACCAGCACGGCGGCATTGGACAGGATCTTGATTCCGGCCGTCATTCGATGCGCTAAGAGCACCAGAAGACAGCCCGTGACGAGCCGCGTTGAATGGGCTACTCGCGCGTTGCCGGAGAGGGTGCAGGCGACGCCAGTTTCAACCGCGGCGGCGACCGGAGCTATGGCTTGGAGCTGCACTGGTAAAACGGGCACGGGGCGAGGAAAAGGGGGGCTCATTCACGCAGAAGAGCACCAGGATGATGATGCGCACAATGGTTGAGTCGATAGAGCACTGGGGCGACCTCGACGTCAACCATGGAGGCGACATGGTCCGGCTCTCATGGCAGCTCGGGGTAGAGAACGGATTTGTAACGCCCCGGCCACACCCACCGGTTCCCGGCGTACGCCTGGCGGGATCTTGAATGTCCCCACAGACCAACACTAGTCTTTCCTACGCACTTTGTCCTCACTCATGCGCACCCGGGAACAACTTCCCGGTCGGACACCCATCCTCAAATCGCTCCAAGCCAAGCACGCTTAACTTTGGAGTTCTTTGGATCTGGGCTCCCGGAAAAGAAGGTGCACCTTGTTGATATGAGTAGTCTATCATTCCTATTAAGCCAGGATGTCACATACACCCCCACTCAAAGGAACCGATGTCCTCATCGGCCCAGAGGAACGTTCCCTCTTGGCCCACGTCTGTTCGTCCAGTGCCGACACATGTCCCACATGTTCGCGCACTGACCCACACACGCCCGTATAACCGCAAGTGTCGGCTCTGATACCATTTGTAACGCCCCGGCCACACCCACCGGTTCCCGGAGTACGCCTGGCGGGATCTAGACTGTCCCCACAGACCAACACTAGTCTTTCCTACGCACTTTGTCCTCACTCATGTGCACCCGGGAACAACTTCCCGGTCGGACACCCATCCTCAAATCGCTCCAAGCCAAGCACCCTCAACTTTGGAGTTCTTTGGATCTGGGCTCCCGGAAAAGAAGGTGCACCTTGTTGATATGAGTAGTCTATCATTCCTATTAAGCCAGGATGTCATAGGATTGGAAGGGGGAAACAGAGGGGATCGATGCGCCTGCTCACCACGGATGCAAAGAACGCGACGGCGAGGTCGGGGGTGCTTTGACGGTGATGAATTTGTTGATGGCACGCGGCGACCGGAGACGAAGAAGATGAAGGGGGCGTCGTCTACATGGCGTCTCAGCTTGATTCCTTCTGCACGGAGGCGTAGTCGTCGTCGAGGAATACGTTGGACACGGCTTTGTGGCTTGAGGAGCTCACTGGCCACTCTTTCTCGGAGCCATGGCGACGGCGGCTTTCGGGTGGCGAAGAAATCTGGCGAGGGAGAGCTTGGGAGAGGCAGGGAAGAGGGGGAAGTGGTCGAGGGCGCTTCAGGACGTCTCAAGGAGTCGAGACGTGGACGCGGAGAAGTGGGAGGTGTCGAGGAGCTCGCCGACAGCGCGGTGGCATGCTGCATGCAGTCCACCGAGAAGCTTCGGGGCGTGGGGAGGTAGACGACAAGAGGGGAGGTGGGCCTGGGCTGCTGCTGGGCCGCGGGGGTTAAGTTGGGCTGCTTTCCAGGTTTGCTCCCTTTTTATTATTTCTTTTCTGTTAATTTGTTTGCCCTGCTAAGTAAAATAGCTAGGCATTTTCTAAAATGCCCCAAATTTTTATGTCGACTTGTAATGCATATAGCTAGCCACTTATAAAGTTTGGGCACTTTTAAAATTCAAATAATTTGAACTTTAATTCAAATAGGGGTTTAAATTTAAATCCATGCTCATGTTTTAATATTTGAAAAATCCATGAGCATGGGGTTGGTCCCACATCACTTGATATGTGATCACACTCATTTATGGGACTTTTCAAAAATGCAAAAGGAATTTTTGGAGCAACTTTTATTTTGGCCATTTGAATTAAATTAATCTAGGGGGGTTTCTTCTCCCAATTCAATTTCCTTTTGAAATTTTTAACATGAATGCAATGTAGCTTTTGATCCTAGCACATACCTAACAGAGGGTTCTGACAACTCGCCCCCACTCAAAATAATCTCGTCCCGAGATTCAGAAGTCGTCGGGAGGAAGGTGGGGTACTCGGCACGGAGACGGTCTTCTCTTTCCCATGTAGCTTCTTTATCGGAGTGGTGTGACCATTGCAATTTGAGGAACTTGATCTTCTGACAACGGGTGACACGCTCTGCTGAATCAAGAATAAGAACAGGGTACTCTCGATAAGAAAGGTCATCTTGGAGATCAAGCGTTTCATGGTCGACTTCGCGGATGGGGTCCTTGAAGCAACGCCTGAGTTGTGGCACATGGAATACATCATGTACTCGGGAAAGGTGCGGGGGTAGTTCAAGTTGGTAGGCAACTTCTCCACGTTTAGCAAGAATGTGGAAAGGTCCGATGTAACGTGGGGCCAACTTGCCTTTGATACCGAAGCATTGGGTTCCCTTCAGAGGAGTAACCCGAAGATAAGCCTTCTCATCCAGATTGTAGCTTTCTTTCATATGATGACGATCATAGTAGCTTTTCTGACGAGACTGGGCTTCTTTCAATTGATCACGAACAATGCTAACTTTCTCTTCTGCTTCCATGATCATATCCGGTCCAAAGAATTGTCTTTCACCGGTTTCTGACCAGTTTAGGGGTGTTCGACATCATCTTCCATATAGGAGTTCAAAAGGAGACATGTTCAGACTAGATTGGAAACTATTGTTATAAGCAAATTCGGCGAATGGAAGAGACTTCTCCCAATTCTTCCTGAAAGAGACAACACAAGCTCTGAGCATGTCTTCAAGAATTTTGTTAACCCTTTCGACTTGACCGCTAGACTGAGGATGGAAAGCTGTACTAAAGGAGAGATGAGTTCCCATAGCATTCTGAAAGCTTCCCCAAAATCTAGAGGTGAAAAGGCTACCGCGATCAGAATTGATTTCCAAGGGAATACCATGAAGAGACACAATTCTAGAGACATACAAGTCCGCTAACTGGCTAGCAGTTATAGACTCGCGAACTGGAAGAAAGTGAGCAACTTTGGAAAGTCTATCCACCACAAAGAAGATGGTATCATTTCCTTTCTGGGTTTTTGGAAAGCCAGTGATGAAATCCATACTGACTTTGTCCCATTTCCACTCTGGAATAGGCAAAGGTTGAAGAGTGCCAGCAGGTCTTTGGTGTTCGCCCTTAATGCGATGAAAAACATCACACTCGACAACATACTGAGCAATTTTTCGTTTCATCCTAGTCCACCAAAATCTCTGGCGTAGGTCTTGGTCCATCTTTGTGCTACAGGATGAATCGAAAGGGGTGTGTCGAGCCTCCTTAAGAATTAGCCTCCTAAGATTGTGTTTTCATGGTACAACCAATCGAGTGCCAAAAAAACGACACCTTGATCATTTATGGAGAAACATTTAGCAAATCTCCTAGCAATGTTCTTCTTGATCTCTCTAATACCACTATCACGTTTCTGGGTGGCTATAATTTTTTTCTCAAGGGTTGGTTTCGCCACCAAGGTAGAAAGATAGCCATGAGGAACAATCTCACGATTGAGCTTGCGAAATTCCTCAAGAAGAAGTGGTTGATACTGTTGTAACATGAGGTTGTTACAATACGACTTACGACTTAGTGCATCAGCCATGACATTGGCTTTGCCTGGAGTGTAAGAAATTCCTACGTCGTAATCTTTTATCAACTCTATCCAGCGTCTTTGCCTAATATTAAGACCTGGCTGGGTGAATATATATTTCAGGCTTTGGTGGTCGGAATAGATCTCACAACAATTACCAAGGAGGTAATGTCACCAAGTTGTCAGGGCATGAACTACGGCAGCGAGTTCAAGATCATGGGTAGGATAGTTCTCATTATGTGGACGCAACTGGCGTGAAGCATATGCTACCACATGTCTATCTTGCATATGTATGCATTCTAACCCTTGCCGTGAGGCGTCACAAAAGATCTCGAAATCCTTTTTGGTGTCTGGAGGCGCAAGTACGGGTGCAGAAGTCAATCTTCTTTTTAGCTCTTGAAAGCTTTCCTCGCACTTGGGAGTCCATAGGAATTTCTTATCTTTCTTGAGGAGTTCAGGTAGAAGCTTTGCAACTTTAGAAAAGTTCTCGACGAAGCGGCGGCAATAGCTTGCTAAGCCAAGAAAACTCCTAACTTGTTTAACCGATTCAGGTGGAGTCCAGTCAAGGACGGCCTGAACTCTCTCGGGATTGACAACAATGCCTTTTGCAGAAATCACGTGGCCTAAGTAGGTCACTTCTGGTAGCCAAAATTCACACTTGGAGAACTTGGCATAAAGGCGATGCTCTCGGAGTTCATCAATACTAGCCTGAGATGCTCGACATGTTCTTCTTCATTCTTCGAGTAGATAAGAATGTCATCAAGATAAACTACAACAAATTTATCTATGTACTCCATGAAGATCGAATTCATCATGCGTGAGAAAGTGGCGGGGGCATTCGTTAAACCAAAGGACATGACGGTGTACTCGTAAATACCATAACGAGTAGTGAAAGCCGTTTTTGGAATGTCCTCATTTCGGATTTTGATTTGATGATAGCCTAATCTCAAATCAATCTTGGAGAAGACAGAGGATCCAGCAAGTTGATCATAAAGATCATTGATCCTGGGAAGTGGGTACTTGTTCTTTATCATCGCTAGATTTAGCGGGCGATAGTCTACGCACATCCTTTCTGTTCCATCTTTCTTCGTTACGAACAGAACGGGGCAACCCCATGGCGATGAGCTAGGGCGGATGAAGCGTTTTGCTAACAAAGCTTCAAGTTGGATTTTAAGCTCAGCTAACTCATGTGGGGTCATTTTCTATGGGCGTCTGTAAATTGGTGCGGTTCCTGGCATAAGATCCACTATGAATTCTACACATCTGTCGGGTGGCTAGATTTAAGGGGTTGGGTTACTGGATGGTTTTCCTAGAGGATGTCCATGGCTTACTACGGGATACAATAGATACGTCAGAGTAGCAAAGTACCCCCAACATGATGGTTAGTGTGGTTCTTCTGGCTAGAAGACATCTAAAGTGGGAGGAAAAGCTGCAAATGATTCAGTATAGGTTTCTAGAATAAAACCTACATCAAACACTATGGATCTGTCGGGAATGCCACCTAACAAATCTTCTGGAAAGACATCCGAAAAAGATAGAAGGATTTTGCAAATGCATCAGATTAGGAAGAAACTTGGAATAACTCGGACAACAGAACGGCTGTAATTGTAAGAAATGACAATTTCTTACAACATGGAAACAACACTTACATACGATGTAAGAAATCAGGAAGCATAACAACTAAAGCAAACCGAACACAACTCTCCTACGGCTACAAGGAGGCAATCAACGAGATGTTCTAGTAAGACATAGATGAGCCTAGTCCTATCTTCCTGTAGAAAATATTAGGGTGACTCAGAACTCAGAACGATGAATGTAAGGAGAAAAAAGAAGCCTTACGTTGTTCCCTTATATACCCAGAGTAACTATATAACTATAGAAGGCTAGACTCAACTTCGACCAAGACTGATAATCCTACAGTCAGTCCTGCTCTGATACCAAGTCTGTCGGCACCCAGGGTTAGCGTATGCAAGACTCGCTACAACACAATCATATGGAGAGCCGACAACCGTACCCACTTGTCTAAGAAGACAAGGCCAAGCACAGAACATTCTCGGAAAGCATCGAACGTGAGGGGCATCCCATCCAGGACGGATGATCAACTGAGATGGGTCCTCATCGTCCGCACACAAGTCTAAGTGATATGGGTGGTGAACTCCCAAACTCATAGACAAGTTGCCTCAACCATACTATCGATTGTATTATAACCCTTACATAGACTTACTCCAGCCCAATCACTTAGTCGGGGTCTAGGGCGGGCTCGATCATACATCAAAGTGTGCACGTGACAGAGTCACGAGCAATCGCATCGCGATGCCCCAAGCTGCGCACATCTAAGGGCCACTTGGTGTATAAAAGACCGCCAACCAGATCACAACTAAGGTCTCGAAAACCCATACTAAGACATGCATGTTATAAACATACACGCAGCACACATGTCTAGTATGAACAACAGGTATCATTGCAATTCTCTACAAAGTGTACCACTTTATTGATAACTCTTACAGAGTGCACATAGAGATCACAAGACTGTGATCCAACATTACATAAAAAATGCGGAAGCAAAGTAGGTCTGAGTACAGACAAGTTTAACAAATGGCTTAGAGAAGCCTTATTTAAAAACAAGCCCTTCCACGAGGGAACCGGTCTGCTGACTGGGACTACACTAGCTTGGTCTTCAATCGTCGCGCTCGAGGAAGACTCCACCTTCGAGGTCAGCGGGTTCATCTAAAAGATAGAATAAGAAAACGTGATTACAAAGTCGTACTCAGCAAGACTTACATAGGAACTATACTACTCATGCACATGTATCAAGGTAAAGGGAGGTGGGGTTTCAATGCAGAAGTGCCAGCTTTGACTTGGCTAGTCCTGAACTACGAGTACC
Source organism: Bromus sterilis (assembly GCA_950022295.1). Classification (NCBI taxonomy): domain Eukaryota; kingdom Viridiplantae; phylum Streptophyta; class Magnoliopsida; order Poales; family Poaceae; genus Bromus; species Bromus sterilis. The sequence goes on along the minus strand of OX465598.1, from coordinate 211,445,122 downwards.
AGACTTGAGGTAAGAAGCGTATACGAGTCCACTAAATGTCTCCAACAAATTACACCAGTATGGTGCCTTCCTCGGCTTCCCCACGAGAAAGCACGCCATAGCACTCACGCTTATCTTGGAAAGTTTTATAAGTATCCATTGAAGTTGTCTAATAATCGAGCACAACTTTCCAAGTAGTCCCTTACCGCAGACGCAGCTATTCGAATAGTTTATTAACCCTGCAGGGGTGTACTGGTACACACATGAAACTATCAGTTACCGACGGGATCTCGTCACCCTTCAAGCGGGTGTCGGCGAGGATAAATTTCCACAACTTTTACCTCACAGCCAACTCAAATCCAATGGAGACGCCTATCTGGGCTGGAGTCCACAACGTGAACCCGTCCGGTTTAATGATGTGGTCCCGGAAGATGTGTGCAGGGTCCTAAGACGGTCTGAATAGCCGTTCTTCCACTTCGAAGACGGTGCCACAGACCTACCAGAACTCCAAACTACTGCGACTCATTGAACTGAGAAGGGGTGAGTTAGTAGGTTGAGCGGGGGTCCATGTGCCCAACATGTGGTAGTACTCTTCGTCTCGGATCACCACACAAGAACTCGGGCTTAGGGCGGTGTTCAACGAGACAACCCACTGTGTACTCCTACACAGCCTCTCATCGTTCACCTTGTATTAGGGTAGATTCACCAACACACTTCCACCATCATCAACATGATCACTACCATCCCGACTCACAAAAGAGTAACCTCATTGTAACTCTAAGCATGCAATAAGCAGTAACAGTTGCAGGGGCCATATGATATCAACCAACTCCTACATCTTCTAGGATTGTGGTTTGCTTACTACTGTGACAAAATGATAGGTCATGCAAAGGATATGGGTTCAACTATGCGGTAGAATCGATAACAAGGTGATCATCCTATTTCATGCATAAGCGAGAGACTGAGAGGGAAATGGGTTTTTATCGACATGATCAATGGGGGTTTGCTTGCATTGCTGACGAGGTTCAGTCACGGTATCTTCAACGATGGGGGTGATCTCGGGTTCCGGCTCCACCTCTATTCGACAAACAACACAAACATCGAAACAATAATAAGACAATGCTCAAACACATGAGTTGAAGGTTGAAACTTGATGTATGTGTCACTAATGTGTGAGTTATTCCATTTAAAAGGAGTATATTGCAAATGAATTGCAAATTCAAACTCCATTTGATTTATCGATGGATTTAAAATGCATTTGAATCCATGAATGTTCATTTGAAATGGTCGAGCATGAAGTGATTTTGTAAAGGTGAGGTAAAGTCTCTGATGTGTGGATGAAACCATTTAAAAGAAGTGTGTTGCAAAGTCATTTGCAAATTCACTCCAAATTTGAATTTGAAAAGGATCCATATGCACATATGCCACTGTTCACCCATTTAAAATGGTCAAACATGAAAAGAAAGTGCATATTCAGAATCCTTGTATTTTTCTGATAATTTTAGACATATTATATGTTTAATTTTGAGTTAAAATGAATTAGTTATGAATTTCCAAAGTTTAATTCATTTTCTAGATTTTTCTGCTTTTCTTTTTAAATGGATATTCAATTTCTGCGTCATGCTTGCGCAAGGGTGACGTCGGGGGTGGGTTCTGACCAGTGGGGTCTCTCTGTCAGTGTCATTGTTAAGTTAAACTGTTGATTTAATTTAAATAGAGGATTAACAGGGGGCAGGGCCCACCTATAAGTGACACTGGGGGTGGGGTTAAGGGTTAATTAACCCTGGCCACGTGGAGCTCACCGGCGGCGAGTCGCCAACGACCCACCAGCACGGCGGCGAGTCGCCGACGACCCACCAGCACGGCGGCGTTGCACGGGATCTTGTTTCTGGCCGTCATTCGATGCGCCAAGAGCACCAGAAGACAGCCCGTGACAAGCCGCGTCGAATGGATTACTCGCGCGTCGCCGGAGAGGCTGCAGGCAACGTGAACTTCAACCGCGGCAGAGACCGAAGCTACGGCAGGCCACCTCGACGTCAACCATGGCAGTGACATGCTCCGGCTCTCATGGAAGATCGGGGTAGAGGACGGATTGGAAGGGGGAAACAGAGGGGATCGATGCGCCTGCTCACCACGGATGCAAAGAACGCGACGGCGAGGTCCGGGGTGCTTTGACCGTGATGAATTTGTTGATGGCGCGCGGCGACCAGAGACAAAGAAGATGAAGGGGGCGTCGGCTACACGGCGTCTCGGCTTGATTCCTTCTGCACGGAGGCATAGTCGTCGTCGAGGAACACGTTGGACACGGCTTCATGGCTTGAGGAGCTCAGTGGCCACGCTTTCTCAGATCCATGGTAACGGCGGCTTTCGGGTGGCGAAGAAATCCGGCGAGGGAGAGCTCGAGAGAGGCAGGGAAGAGGGGGAAGTGGTCGAGGGCGCTTGAGGACGTCTCCAGGCATCGAGACGTGGACGCGGGGAAGCAAGAGGTGGCGAGGAGCTCGTCGGCGGCGCGGTGGCAAGCTGCATGCATTCCACCAAGTAGCTTCGGGGCGTGGGGAGGTAGACGACAAGAGGGGAGGTGGGCCTGGGCTGCTGCTGGGCTGCGGGGGTTAAGTTGGGCTGTTGCTGGGCTGCGGGGGTTAAGTTGGGCTTCTTTCCAAGTTTGCTCCGTTTTTCTTATTTCTTTTCTGTTTCTTTTCTGTTAATTTGTTTGCCTGGCTAAGTAAAATAGCTAGGCATTTTCTAAAATGCCCCAAATTTTTATGTGGACTTGTAATGCATATAGCTAGCCACTTATAAAGTTTGGTCACTTTTAAAATTCAAATAATTTGAACTTTAATTCAAATAGGGGTTTAAATTTAAATCCATGATCCTGTTTGAATATTTGAAAAATCCATGAGCATGGGGTTGGTCCCACATCACTTGATATGTGATCACACTCATTTATGGGACTTTTAAAAAATGCAAAAGGAATTTTTGGAGCAACTTTTATTCTGGCCATTTGAATTAAACTCATCTAGGGGGGTTTCTTCTCCCAATTCATGTCGGGACCCGGGGTTAGCGTATGTAATTCCGGTCACAATGCAATCACATGGAGAGCCGAGAGCCGTACCCACTTGTCTAAGCAGACAAGGCCAAGCACAGATCACTCTCGGTAAGCATCGAACGTGAGGGGCATCCCATCCAGGCCGGATGATCAACAGAGATGGGTCCTCATCGTCCGCTCACAAGTCTAAATTCTTATGGGTGGTGAATCCCATACTCATAGACAAGTCGCCTCAACCATGTTATCGATTGAATCATAACCCTTACATAGACTTACTCCAACCCGATCACTTAGTCGGGATCTCGGGCGGGCTCGATCATACAACAAAGTGTGCCACGTGACAGAGTCACGAGCAATCGCATGGCGATGCCCCAAGCTGCGCACATCTAAGGGCCACTTGGTGTATAAAAGACCGTCGGCAAGAACACAACTAAGCTATCGAACCCCACACTAAGACATCCATGTTATAATCATACACGCATCATACATGTCCAGTGTAAACAGCAGGTAATCACAACATGAACTCTACAAACTCATAGTCTTTATAACTTCTGCTAAACAGAGCAGACATAGTAATTATATTACAAGCAGAGATCACATGGATGTGATCCAAAATTACATCAAGCATCAACGGAAGCAAATTATGTCTTAGTAAAGACAAGGTTAACAAAAGGCTTAAGAAGCCTGAAAGAAAATACAACGACCCTCCAAAGGGCACAGGCTGATGTCTGGGACTATACGACTTGGTCCACGTCGAGCTCGAGGTAGAGGCCACCATCAGGGTCACTGGTCTCGTCTCTAAAACGTAGAATAAGCAAACGTGAGTACAAAGTCGTACTCAGCAAGACTTACATAGGAACTATACTACTCATGCACATGTATCAAGGCAAAGGGAGGAGGGGTTTCACTTGCAGAAGTGCCAGCTTTGACTTGGCTAGTCCTGTACTACGAATACCAGAAAGAGGTAAGAACGTACACGAGTCCAAGTAACCAGTCTCCAACCAATACACCACTATGGTTACTTCCTCGACTTCCCCACGAGGAAGCACGCCATAGCACTCACACTTATCTTGGCAAGTTTTATAAGTATCTGGTTCAAGTTATCTATGATCAAGTAAAGGTCTCCAAGTAGTCAATAACCGCAGACATGACTATTCGAATAGTTCATTAACCCTATAGGGGTGTACTGCTACACACACGCCTCATTAGTTACCTCCTGGGGATGGACCCTTCAAGTGAGTACCGGCGAGGATGCTGCCACGACACTTCACTCACGGCACCATCTCTAGTCCTAGGGAGTCGCCTATTTGAGTTGGGACCACGATCGGAATTCGACCGAGTTTTCCGATGCGGACTCAAACGTTGTGTGACCGCCATCAAGCTCAATTCGATCATGATCACTTGATTCAACGTTCCCACAACCTACGTCCACCACTTACCTTGGTGTACCTGCTTGAGATCGTTAAAGGGCGAACTACTTGCGACTCCTGGATTGGTCCGGGGTGAGGTACTAGGCCGAGAGGGGTTAGTGAGCCCAATGTGTGGTCGTACTCTTAGTCTTGGATAACAACACAAGAACTCGGGCTTAGGGCGGTGTTCAACGAGACAACCCACTGTGTACTCCTACACAACCTCTCATCGTTCACATTCGTTTAGGGTAGATTCACCAACACGTTACCACCATCATTCACATGATCACTACTATCCCGACTCACAACAGATTAGCTTCAGGTAACAACTCTAAGCATGCAATAAGCTGTAACAGTTGCAGGGGCCACAAGATATCAACCAACTCCTACATCTGCTAGGATTGTGGTTTGCTTACTACTGTGACAAAATGATAGGTCATGCAAAGGAATGGGTTCAGCTAGCGGTAGAACGTATCATGGTGACATCCTAAACATGCATTTGCGAGAATGAGAGGGAACTGGGATTTTATCGATATGATCAAAGAGGGGGTTGCTTGCCTTGCTGACGATCACGATGTAACACTCTTCTGACGTGAGGTTGAACTCGTCTCCGAGATCAACTCTACCGAGAAGATGAAATCACCGAAGCACTGGAAGTAAAGCACAATCAAGATAATACAATGCACATTCAATATGCAAAACAAAGCATGGCAATGTGCTGGTGTGACCTATGTTTGAATTGCCACATGTTAATTGAAGTTGATTTGAAAAGCAATTTCAAATTCAAACTCCAAATGGTATTCAAATTTGTACAAGTTGCATTGGCTAATGTTTGTTCATTATAAACCAATTGGTCATGTGTGTGAAATGCTTCTGAAGTGTAAGTGATCACCTTTGCATTGCATTGGTTGAATTTCAAAGGAGCATTGTAATTTATTTGATTTAAGACAAAAGAGCCAAATAGCAAAATGCTACTGATCCCTTATTGTAAACATTTCAATCATGGTTGAAAGTTGGTTATTTGGATAGAGAATTTTCTCCTGATATATATTACACTTTGAATTTGGAGGTACGGTTTAAAAGTTATTCAATTTCAAATTTTTGCTTATTTTCTGGAATTTTCTGATTTAAGAAAAGATTTAAGAGTCTTCTGGACACTGCGGTTCTACGGGAGGGAGCCGGTGGCCACGCGGGCGCACGGTGGCCGCTCCGGTGAGCTCTCGGGGGTGGCGCGGAACTGGCAGAGGAGAGAGGGAGATGAACCTGCGAGGGGGAAAAAGGCCTGGGAGCTTCTTGGCATCGTCCAGCGCGAAGGAGAAGAGGGGGGAAGCACTATGCGGCGAGGAGGTGGCAAGCATGCCACGGCGCACGGTGCGGCCGTCTCTCCTCCTGGCAGAGAGGAAGAAGACAAGGCGGCTAAGGTGGGCTGGGCCAGATGGGCCTTCGCCCTAGGCGTAAGGTAAGGTCTTTTCCCCTGTTTTTCTTTTTATTGTTTCTGTTATTTGTTTTTCCCATGAAATAAAAATACTAGGGCATTTTATAAAATCCCCAATTATTTTTATAAAACCTAGGTGAGTTAGTATTAGTCAATCCCAAGTTTTGGGAATTTTTGAAATTCAAATTATTTGAATTCCAATTCAAATAGGCAATTGATTTAATTTCCAAGCCACTATTTGGATTTTTGAAAAATCTATGAGCATGGGATTAATCCCAAATCACTTTTAAAATTATCACACTCATTTATAGGATTTTTCAACACATCCAAAAGAATTTTGGAAAAAGATTTATTTCTGGCCTTTTTATTTAATTCATTTAGGGCTTTTCTTTTCCCCAATTCTTTTTCTTTTGCAATTTTTTTCATGATGCAAAAATGCAAGCTTGGAAAAGCACAAACCTAAATTAGGGTTCTGACAACTCGCCCCCACTCAAAAGAATCTCGTCCCGAGATTCAGAAGTCGTCGGGAGGAAGGTGGGGTACTGTAAGAGCAAGTTTTGCCCCCGAAGGTTTTGGACATTGTTAGACAAAGCAGAAGTGGAACTAATATTGTTTTCGAGTATAAACAGATACTTAGGTTCCGAAAGAATGGGTTTTTCAAGTAGAAGGTCGAAGGACAACTCGCTGCAGTGAAGCTGCAGTTATCTACCGAAACCTTTGAAAGAAGACGACCCCTAAAAATGTCGTCGAAGAAAAAGTATCTCTCGAGCAAAAGCGCAACGAGGAGAAAGCTGAAGGTTGTCGAAGACTTAGTCTTTTTGCTAGTTTCTCTTTATTTCTTGAGTCGTAGGAAAACCGTACTATTAAGAGGGGTTTTCTAGTTGAGATCTTTGTCGAAGTGAATTTGCTCTGCTCAACCAAAACCCACAAAAGCCTACCGAGAGAAATCTCACCGAGTCGAACGAATAGCTCGAAGGCAAAGTCATTGCAATTCGTGCCATCGAGAGAGAACTCGTTCGGTGAGTCAGCTTACTTGTTCCTCAAGTAAAGTTGCGCAGTGATTGGAATCCGACCGTTGTGGACACGCGTCAAGCGGTTACATCGGGTCACTTCAGTCATTTTACCCTTCGGGATCGCCAACTATAAATACCCCGCACCTACCCACCATTTCGGGTTGGCTGCTCCACTGAAGATTCTAAGACAGAAGAAGTGTGAGAGCATCTCGAAGAGATTCATCGAGAGAAAACCTCCACCCAAGTCTGAACTGAGTTTGAGCAATTCATGGAGACTTAGGTTGATATTAGCCGATCTTTTTATCTTGGAGAACTGCAAGTCTCCTAGACGGTTAGGTGTCGCCTGTCTAGCAGTCGAAGAGTAATTGTCACTGCTGAAGGAAGTTTGTAAAGGTCTCGGAGATGTCCTGAATCATCTACCACGAGTGAAAACTGGACAAGCTCGAGGAGTTTGTTGCAGTGGAGAATAGGACGGAGAGAGTTTTGCTCCAGGTGTTCAATCACCAGTCCCTCCAACCAGACGTAGCACTTTGCAGAGTGTGAACTGGTTTACCAAACATCGCTGTGTCAGGCTCGTTTTCCTTCTAGCATTTACTTCAAGTATTTACTCGTAGCCTGTTTGTTTTCGATGTTTTCCTTCGCTCCAAATCCTTTCGAGCCTTGCATTACTTTCGATATTGTATTTCCTTCGAGATGTCATTAGTCTTTCGTTGTTTGCATGATTTCCTTCTAAGTTCCCTAGAATTTTTAGAAGTGATCATTCACCCCCTCCCCCTCTGATCATTCTTGAGCTTTCAATTGGTATCAGAGCCAGGCTCTCCCTACGCTCTGCGTATTTTGGTCTAACAACCTGGAGTGTTGTCAAGAATGTCGTTTGCAGCTGTTCGCTCGGGGGAACCAATCCCTATTTTCAATTGGAAGGATTATCCCTATTGGAAGGACAAAATGAAGAGGAATATCATGGCTATCAACTCTGCTGCTTGGGAGGTTGTCAAGAATGGTGTAACTGTCAAGGACACCGATGTCATCACCCCTGAAGAGGCAAAGAAGTTGTCCCTCGATGCTGAAGTCTGGGTTTTCATCACAAATCATCTGATTCCCGAAAAATATCATGAGGTCAAGAATATTCCTTCGGCCAAAGGTGTTTGGGATTATCTCGAGAAGATTGGTGAAGGTGTCTCCACTCAGAAAGATGCTCGAATTGACACCCTTCGAAGCAAGTTCTATCGGTTCAAGAGGCACGAGGGAGAAAAAGTTTGTTCCATATACAGCAGACTCACTGCGCTGTCAAATGAACTGATTTCCCTCGGTGCAGATGACATTACCAATCGGATTATTGTCAGAACTTTGCTCCGTTCTCTTGATGATTCCTTCGACCACATTGTGCTGATGATTAAGGAAAGAACTGATTTCAAGGATATGGTTGCCGCTGATATTCTTGAAAGGCTTAATACTTTCGAGATGGAAGAAGATGAGAAGCGTGATGTCAATGGGAGTCGAAAGAAATCTCATGCACTCAAAGCCAGAGCTTCACATCACTCCTCTCCTGAAGCCAGTTGTGAATCTGATGGTGCCTCTGATGACCCCGAGAACATTGGAAAAGATCTGGCACTAATAATGAGAAGATTCAATCGCTTTCAGAGAAGGAACTCCTCTTCACCGAAGAAAAACTTTTCTTCAAGACATTCAAATAATTCATCTCAACATCGATCATCATCCAGAAACTCTTCAGCGAAAGATAACTGTTGCTATAAGTGCAAGAAGCCAGGTCACTTCATTGCTGATTGTCCTCTCTGGGAAATTGAACATAAATCAAAGCACTCTCACAGCAGCTCTTCGAGCAAGTCTTACAGATCGAGAAAAAATCACGATTCGAAGAAATATGATTCAAGGTCCAGAAAAGACAAGAAAGATGGTTCTGATGATGACAAGAAGAAGAAGTATCACAAGCATCGAGAGGGTTCTTCATCAAAATCTCATTCCTCTCGTCGAAAGAATTCGCACCGAGCCAAAGCCTATCTGGGTAAAGAGATGAACTCTGAAGAAGAAGCATCCGGTTCTGAAGCAGGATCAAAGTCAAGATCTGGTTCTGGTCCTGAATCTGATGGTGTTGCTGGGATAGCATTCGCCTCGAACAAGAATTCAAGTTCATTCTTCTCCAACCAGAGCAGTGAAGATGAATCTCCCGCTTACTGCTTCATGGCCAAGGCTAAGGTATCCTCATCTAAGAAATCCTACGATACTTCTGATGGATCTTCTTATGAAAGTGACTCCAGGATAAGCTATGCTAAACTTGCTAAAATTGCTTCTATCCAACAAGATGAGCTAGATTCTCTAAGTGAAACCATTCAAAAATCTGAGACCTTGTTGATCGATGAGATTGAGAAGGGTCAAACTTTGACAAATGAGCATGTTGCTCTGAAGGAAAAGTATGATGAGCTTTCCTCTCGGCATGATCTTCTCTCAGTGGACTACGAGAAGCTAACCTATGAATTACTTCAAGGGAAAATGGCTCTCGAGAAACTGAGAGAGGCTAATGAAGAGTTGGAAAGTGTCAATCTCACGCTCATGGCTCAACAAGGCTCAGAAACTAAAAATGAATCTACTTCACCTTGCTTAACCTGTTTGGAACGAAGTAAAATTGAGTCTATCTCTGAGAGATCGAAAGGAAAGCAACCTATTGTTATCGATGAAACTAACCCCTCGAACGAGGAAACCTTTACCGAGGAACTCCTCAGGTTGAAGAATTTATTTGAAACAGGCATGTTCAAAAGTGTGCAGGGACACCAGTACTTATGTGATATCCTTCGAAAGGCTCTTCTTCACAGGAATCCTCGTAACGAAGGAGTTGGCTTCGAAAGGAAAATCAATCCTGATGGAACCTACTGGGAACCCGAGCAGTATCCTATAACTGTCTGGGTTCTTGCGAAAGAAAAGCCCATTGATATTGCTAACCTTTCAGGTTTCAGTTGCAAAATTGACAAAGCTATTGTTGATGAATCACTTGATTCTGACTACAAGCTTGTCAAAGATCAGGAAGGAAAGGTGTCGGCTGAGTTTGTTGGTACTCCTCCAAAGAATGGCTTTTATAAGCGACAGATTTGGGTTCGCAAATCTCTCGTAGAAAAACTGCCCCCTAACCATTCTATGCAGGGAAAATCCTCGGTACCACCGAATCACTACTATTCTCTCGAGGATAGAAATGAACCCTTGGTGCCTGCTTCAAATGTTCCCCAGAAGGATTACTATCGAATAGATAGAAATGTTTATCTCCATCGTGACAATCGCACCAAAATTGCAATTACCCATCGTTACTCTAACCCCTCACCGAGGAATTATATTTATGGTGTGCTTGATGGTCCTGATCGACAATGCAATCCTGTTCGATATAATATTGCTGATCCATCTAGCTCTACCATTCCTTCTAAGTCACCTGCTCGTTTGTGGGTGGTTAAGAAGAACTAATTCTTCTGCAGGGCTATGTCTCCGGTGGATCCGAATGGGTCATGGATAGTGGATGTACAAATCATATGACCGGAGACAAAGAGTTGTTCGCCGAGGAAAAACTATCTGAATCTTCACAGAAATATATTACCTTCGGTGACAACAACCAAGGAAAAGTACTTGGTTTGGGTAAAGTTGCTATATCAAAAGACAAGCACATTGATAAGGTTTTGCTTGTACAATCTCTAGGATATAATCTTATGTCTATATCGAAACTTTGTGATATGGATATGCTTGTTCTGTTTTCTGCGTCTCGTTGTGTTGTCTTTTCACAGGATGATTATTCCTTCGTGTTCGAAGGATATCGCAAGGGTGATCTTTACGTCGTTGATTTTTCTTTGGGACCTGCTGTGTCCACATGTTTAATGGCCAAAGCCACATCTGATTGGTTATGGCACCGAAGACTTGGTCATGCAGGGATGAAAAATCTTCAAACTCTTATCTCGAAGAAGAACATCGTTGGAATTGATAATGTAAAATTCGATAAAGATCGTCTATGCAGTGCCTGTGAAGCAGGAAAGATTGCCAAGAAACATCACTCAGCAAAAACTGGCATGCCTACTACTCGTCCTCTTGAATTACTTCATATGGATTTATTCGGTCCTCAAAATTATGCTAGTCTTGGAGGTAACAAGTATGGTCTGGTTATTGTTGATGATTTCTCTCGATATACCTGGGTTTTCTTTCTAGATGACAAGAGCAAGGTTGTTGAAATTTTCAAAACTTTCGCAAAGAGAGCTCAAACTGAATATGAATTATCTCTCAAGCATATCAGAAGTGATAATGGTACTGAATTCAAAAATACTCATATCGAAGATTTTCTTGATGAATATGGCTTTACTCATGAATTCTCGGCTGCTTATACACCGCAACAAAATGGTGCGGTCGAGAGAAAGAATCGAACACTTATTGAAATGGCCAGAACAATGCTTGCTGAATACAAGACTCCTATCAGGTTCTGGGCTGAAGCTATCAACACTGCATGTCATATCATCAACAAGGTTTATCTGCATAAGTTTCTGAAGAAAACTTCACATGAACTCATCACTAGTAAAAAGCCAAATGTGTCTTATCTCAGGGTTTTTGGTGCTCCATGTTATATCAGAGACATGAATCACAGCTCCAAGTTCGCCCCAAAGGCACACGAAGGTTTTCTTCTAGGTTATGGTTCAAATTCTCACACTTACAGAGTTTACAACTCACATCTTGGAAAAGTTGTAGAAACTGTAAATGTTCGATTTGATGAAACTAATGGCTCTCAAAAGGAGCAATTACCTCTTAACCTGGATGAACCTCCTTTGGATGAAGTTATCAGGTACATGGCTATTGGAGATATTCGACCTGTCGAAGGAAATGCTCAACAAGCCAACAGGGATGATGATGGTCCAATGTTCCCACACATAGCCCGGGGCGCTGGAGATCAACATCCTGAAGAAAATGATGCACAGGTCGAAGGAGAACGCATAAACGAAGAAAATGCTGATCCCGAAGATCAACCTGATCCACAAGATGAAGAAACTTTTCCTCGTGTTCGAAGAAGAGTGGATGTCGACTCAATTCTCGAAGAGATTCGTTTACCAGGTCGTCCCACCACTCGTTCTCGTACTCGATTAGCTAACTTCTGTGGAAATTTCTCGTTTGTATCCATGCTAGAACCTTCAAAATTTGATGAATCCATGAGAGACTCAGACTGGATGACTGCCATGCTCGAAGAACTTAACCAGTTCGAGAGAAATAAAGTTTGGTCCCTTGTCGATAGACCTGATTCCACGAAGCATAATATCATTGGTACGAAGTGGATTTTTCGCAACAAGCAAGATGAAGATGGCATAGTGGTAAGGAATAAAGCTCGACTGGTTGCACAAGGCTATACCCAAATCGAAGGTATTGATTTTGGTGAGACTTATGCCCCAGTTGCTAGACTTGAATCCATTCGTGTCATGCTTGCCTTTGCCAATTACTATGGTATATTGTTATATCAAATGGATGTCAAAAGTGCATTTCTTAACGGTGAGATCGAAGAAGAAGTGTATGTTATGCAGCCACCAGGTTTTGAAGACCCGAAGAATCCTGATAAGGTGTACAGATTACACAAGGCCCTATATGGGTTAAAGCAAGCACCTCGTGCTTGGTATGAAACGCTGAAGGATTTTCTTCTTAAGAAGGGCTTCAAACCAGGAACAACTGATCCGACTTTTTTTACTCGTGCATACAAAAATGATCTCTTTGTGTGTCAAATTTATGTCGATGATATTATTTTTGGCTGCACTAACCCTAATATTAGCGAAGAATTTGCTCGTATGATGTCGAAGAAATATGAAATGTCAATGATGGGAGAATTGAAGTTCTTTCTCGGGCTTCAAATCCGTCAACAGAAGAATGGTACTTTCATTTCTCAAGAGAAGTATCTCAGAGATTGCCTGAAGAAGTTTGATCTTGTCAGTTGCAAAACTGTCAAGACTCCAATGCCTACGAATGTTCATCTAGATGCAGATGAGAAGGGCAAACCTTTCGATCAGAAGAAATATCGCTCGATGATTGGTTCGCTTCTTTACCTTTGTGCATCTAGACCTGACATTATGCTATGAGTATGTATGTGTGCTCGTTTTCAGGCAAACCCGAAGGAATCTCATCATATTGCTGTCAAGCGAATCCTTCGATATCTGGCACACACACCAACCTTGGGTCTTTGGTATCCCAAGGGTGCACAGTTTGATCTCGTTGGTTATTCAGATTCTGACTGGGCTGGTGATCGAGTCGACAGGAAATCTACCTCTGGCACATGTCATTTTCTCGGTAGATCTCTTGTCTGTTGGGCCTCGAAGAAACAGAATTGTGTATCTATTTCTACGGCTGAAGCCGAGTATATTGCTGCCGGTTCATGCTGCACTCAGATTCTGTGGCTCAAGCAAACGCTGAAAGATTATGGTATTCTTGTGAAGAAAATTCCATTGCTTTGTGATAATGAGAGTGCAATCAAAATTGCTCATAATCCAGTGCAACACTCTCGAACGAAGCATATTGATATTCGTCATCATTTTCTTCGAGATCATGTTCAGCGAGAAGATATTGTTATCAGTCATGTTCGCACCGAAGATCAATTGGCTGATATATTCACAAAGCCCTTGGATGAAAAGAGGTTCTGTACACTGAGGTGTGAGTTGAACATCTTGGACTCACGCAATGTGCAGTAAGATCATAACTATCGGTACTATGTATAATACCTTATTATTGTAGTTTACTTTCGTTAATTTTCTGTCGTATTTCTTTTTCGTTTATTTTGTTCGTTTGGTGTTGTCCTATACACTTATCACTCCGAGTCTTTATCGCTGTTTTTTTTCTCGGATTGACTAAGTATCGGACCCTGTTTTCCCTCTATTCTATCCCTACCCTATTCTGTGCTTTTCTCTCGTGAACATGTACATATTGTACTCGATCAAGATTCCCCTCGAATGTCATTGATTCCGAAGGAAAAACTATCGAAGTTTTATCTACTTTTATACTCGATGTTCGATGAGTTTGGTCTCGGACGTGGAGCAACTTTCTTTCGGTTCGTTGGGATTTCCCACGATTACCGCCACAAAATCCGTCCGTTGAATGCGGAGAGACGCGAAATCTGCGCCGTTGGATCAGATCTGACAGCTCGGTCAGAACCTCCCTTATAAATACTGATCCACTCCACCGGCTTAGACATCGCTATTCCTTCGACTTCGTCTCTTCGCCTCCAGAAACTCTCTCTCTCGTGCGCCGCCGTGCTGTCTCGTCGCCGTCGACTCCCTCGCCGCTTAACTGCCGGAAGGAAGCCGCCGGAGGCATTCCCGTCGACGAAGATCATCATCCGCGTCGCCGTAGTCGCCTCACATCACCAAGTTAGGGTATGTGTGGCTCTGGAGTCGATTCATCTCGTTCTGTTCATCGTTTCCAGCTTTTGTGTTGATTTTTTTTTCTGATTTCTCTTAGGTCTGTTTGATCCGTTTGGATCTTTGAAACTTGGGAAATCTGTTTCTAGCTTTTCTGTCGATTCCCCATCTGTCCTTGGTAAGAAATCCCTCGGATTCTCTCACTTAGGCAAATCCTACAGTATCGTTTCGATAGATTTAATCTTGTGCGATTTATTCATACAAGTTCTTCGTTAGATTTCCATTCGATGAAAATCTAGCCTAGCACTTTCATGAAAATTTGCGATAGGACAAATCTCTCGATAAGATTGCTGCATTCAAAATGTTTTTCCTCGAAATTGTTGGTACTTGTTCACAACTTTCCTATATTCCCTCGTATCCTTATTTTTCGCAGGAAAATGTCTGGTAACGAAGGAAATATTAGAGTTCCCAAGCGTGTGGGAGGCCAAACAAGAATCACCAATAACTCTGAAGGTTTGTCTGAGGAAGTGATCATTGAAAAGAATTTGAGAACGCCGTCTGGTTCTGAGGATGATCGTACAAGAGAAAATCGTCTGCAAGAGATTCGAAGACTTCAAGCTCTTCGTTGGTATGAATACAAGTCTCTTATTCCTCGTTGGGAGAGGCTGTTTGCTATGAAGAATCCTTGGGTTGATGTCAAAGCTCTAAGGCCAAAGTGGACGAAATTTAATCGACCACCTCCTCCAGCTGATGCTCACCCTTCTGCCCTCAAAACTCCTGATGATTTTAAAGAGCTCGTTGAAGCACGTGAACTTCGAGCACAAAAGAGGAAAGAAGCTAAAGCTCGAAAGGAAGCAGCTGCTGCTAAAGCTGCCGAAGAAGTTGGCCCTAGCGCCAAACCGAAGGGTGGCAAGAAGTCAGCCAAGAGACAGAAAAAGGTTGTAATAGTTTCACCTCCTGATGCAAGCTCCGAAGGAGAAGCTAATTCAGATGATCAAGACCCTGGTATAGAGGCTGATGTCGAGGACTTACCTCTGAAGAAAAAGCCGAGCAGTAGAGGCATAAGGATCCAGGAGCCAGCTCCACAGGCTCCTCGAGGAAATATTGACTTGACCAACTTGGTCACAGATCCACCCATTTCATCTGCTCCACCTGTTCCTGCTCGCCAACCAAAACCTTCGGCTCCATCGAAGGGAAAGCAAGCTCAAGTTGGTGAAGATGATGAAACGCTTATTCAGCGAAAGGAAAGGCTGGCCAAGCAAAAGGAACAAGAAGAGAAAGAATTGATTAATGCCAAGCTCCTGAACTTTCACAGTCAGCCTGAGCATAAAAAGGCTCTGGTTGCTCAACAACTGGGCATTCTTCACTTGGTCAGTGAAAAATATCGACGACAGATTTCTGCAGGCACTATCCCTAGTGACCCAAAAGAAACGGTCACCGAGAAAGTTGTGACTCCCACAGTCACGAAAGAAAAGGTAATAGCCCCTAGTGCTTCGAAGAAGAATGCTGAGGCCCCTAGTGCCTCGAAGGATAAAGCAGTGGTCTCAAAACCCATTGCTGCTGCCAAAGCCACCAAGGAAGCCGAAAAGAAAGCCAAGGAGGCAAGACAGAAGGCTCAAGCTGCTCCAGTTCCTCGAGCTGCACCAGCTCCTGCCCCTGTTGCACCAGCTGTTTCCGGTCCTCGTGCCGATGAAGAGAGTTCCAATGAAGGAGAATCAAATGCCAATGCTCCTTGGGATGTTGCACATATATCTCACATTCTCTGGAAGATGGCTACTACACCGAGCAAAGTCACTGCCGAGGATGATGTTCCTGCTGAAATCCAAGAGCATGTTGCTCGATACATGATACGCTGGGAAGGCTACATCACCCAGGATCGAAAGGATAAGGAGCAAGTCAGGTTTTACACCAGGCAACTCCAAGAGGAAACCGAGGACATTGAGTCCCGAAATTTTTTCAAGTCCAAGATTGCTTCTGCTGAAGCTTCCAGGAGGACTCAGAAGGAAAATTTAACTGCTGTGTTTGACAAGGTAAAACAAGTTGTGTCTGTTGTTTGCAAAGAGCATAATGATGCTCTGTTCCAAAGACAATCTCGAAAGAGAAAGTCTGCTGCCCCAACCTCTGAGCGTGGGACGCCAGAGATCGAGAAGAATGCAAAGAAGGCCAAGTCCACCGAGGTCGTTGCTACCACAGAACGACAAGAAACTGAACCAAACCCCACCAAGCAACCCACTCCTCCCCGTAAGAAAACTCCACCACCTCGCCAAACAAGTTCACCGCCTCGACAAACAACTCCACCCTCTCGTCAAGCTACACCTCCACCCCGACAACAAACACCTCCACCCCCACCTTCATCTCCACCTCATGTCATTCCATCGACCACCCCCGCCACTGAAATCCAAGCTCATGCAGAGACCGAGCAAGTTGCTCGTGTCGAGCAAGAAACTCAAGTCCAGAAAGATTACTCTTCTGCCCGGACTATGCCTGAAGGAGAAGATGTTGATGTTGACATCACGACAGTTTCCTCTCGACGAGATCCTGTCGTAAGCAATAGTTCTGGAGATAACAGTTCAAGTGATAATTCTTCATCCTCCTCATCCAGTTCTTCGAACGAAGAAATGGTTGATGCGTTTGCTCAATTTGATGAAGACTTGGAGGCCATGGAAATTGAAGAGGCCGCACAAAATGCTCAAACCGACGAAGGAGATGCCGTCGTAGCTCAGGCCGAGGAGAATGCTCCTGCAGTCACTCCGGCTCAGGATATTGTCAACATCCCATCATCTATCTCTCGACCTGCTGAACCAGAGTTCCAGATGCCAGATAACGCTGCTGAGGTTTTTCCCATTGATGAGCTGCTTCACTCTGCTCATCCGAGAGAAATGCTGCCTTTGTTCCGCTCAGATGTTCCTCGAGGAGGTCCCATCTTCAAAAGGCGCGAACACAAGCCATTTTTCTTCGGTACCAATCCCTACGAGAAGCCGAGAAGTGCTTATTCTCTTCGGTTTTGGACCCAAGAGCAAGCTATCTACTATACTCGTGTGTTGTACAACAAGGCAAGAGTTTTCCAGCATCAATATCTTGATATGCCTTCGGTGTACTCCACTACTTGTTTCGAGAAAATTGCCGAGACAATTGATAGCCTGCATGCTCACAAGATGTTTGCTCTCGATTGTGGTTACAATCCCGAGCTTATCAAGCAGTTTTATGCAACACTTTATGTCTCTGGAGATCCTGAGAACTCGAAGACTTGGAAGTTTGACTATATGATTCAAGGCCAAGTTTTTCACATGACTGTCGACCAATTTTTGGCTATCATCAATTTACCTCGGTTCGAAGGATTACCTCACAAACTTCATGACTTACCTGCTGCAACTCCTGCTGAATTCTCTACGCTGATGGATCCAGAAGTCGTAGGAGATCACTACCCCACTGAGCCGAAGCCAAGACACTTGGTATTTGAAGCAAAGGCATGGTTTTATATTCTCTCGAAGACCTTGATGCCAATGCTTGATGTGCACGATAATTTTCCAATTCCAAATGATGTGCAACTTGCCCTGTTGAAGTTAGTTCACGGTCATCCCTTCGATTTTGAAGACTACTTCCTCAGAACTTTGGTGTCTTGTGCTGATGATCACAACTCCCACAAGCCATATGCACCATGGCTGATGGCAATCTGCAATTACTCTCGGGATGTGCCATTCCCCGTATCTATTTACCCAAAGATTTTCACTCCACCTGTTCGAGAAGTATTGCAGGTTGTTGTTCGACCCAACGACCCTTTTGCTGAGCACACTGGCATCCGCGCCCACTTAACTGAGCGCAATATTCGCTCGAAGTTTATCAAGCCAGTGCATCATATGGAAGTTTCTCTTCGGTCCCAGCAAATGCTTCAACATCACATTGATCAAGATTTTATTCAGAAGCAAGCTCTGATGGATGAGATCAATCACTTGCGTAACATTACCATGAACAACAATCAGATGCTGCGTGAATGCCTTCGTCGTGATTGGAAAGGTCTTCGGAAGTTCAATTCCCTCGTTCAACTTCAACGTTGCGGGTTCGAAGAATATCCTCCCCATCTGAACAGGAATTGGACCAATGATGATCGAGTAGATCGACCGGATCCCAATATCCCTCGCCTACCGAAGAACAGAGATGTGCTAAGTGTCGATGATTATTATCATATCACTTTGGACAATTTATCCTCTGACTCCGAGCAAGAAGAAGAAGCTCCTCCTCAACGTCAACCCAGAGCTCACTCGCCACTTCCTCGAAGCCCCAGGACCCCGCCGGAATCGCAGCTGGAATCTTCAGGAGATCAACATTCTTTCCGCACGAAGATCACTCCTCCAGGCGCTCGTCCAATTCGTCGTGCTCCAACGCTCGCCGAATCTTCTCGTCGTCACCGGAGCCAGCGTCGCGAGTAGGGATTTCTTTCGACCCTATTCTCTCGATCTTTTTGTACGTTGTGACAAATAGGGGGAGATGTAGTGGCATCGAAGAAATTAGTTTGCCTACGGGGTTAAGGGATTTTGTTTTTCATTCGATAAACTCTTGATGTTGAGGCCTCTAAGTAGGACTGTGAACTGCTACTCTTTTCGTAAGATATCTATCTGCTGCTTGCCATACTTAACCTTTTGCAGGAAGTTATCTTTCATATAAGTTCACAGGTCATTCGAGGAGATTGCATATTACTAATTGGATGCTATCTGGAATGCAATTTCTCTCGCTATGGTTTTTGATGTTTTTCCCTCGACACTACTTGTCAAATATGCACTTCACAGGAAATCTTTATCTTCCGTGCATACATCAAGGGGGAGTACTTCATCGATCTAAGCACTGGTTTATCATCGAAAACTCAAACTTTTTAAAATTATTTATCGATGCCTGTTTTGTCAACAATCGTCCAAAAAGGGGGAGATTGTAAGAGCAAGTTTTGCCTCCGAAGGTTTTGGACATTGTTAGACAAAGCAGAAGTGGAACTAATATTGTTTTCGAGTATAAAAAGATACTTAGGTTCCGAAAGAATGGGGTTTGCAAGTAGAAGGTCGAAGGACAACTCGCTGCAGTGAAGCTGCAGTTATCTACCGAAACCTTTGAAGGAAGACGACCCCTAAAAATGTCGTCGAAGAAAAAGTATTTCTCGAGCAAAAGCGCAACGAGGAGAAAGCTCAAGCTGGTCGAAGACTTAGTCTTTTTGCTAGTTTCTCTTTATTTCCTGAGTCGTAGGAAAACCGTACTATTAAGAGGGGTTTGCTAGTTGAGATCTTTGTCGAAGTGAATTTGCTCTGCTCAACCAAAACCCACAAAAGCCTACCGAGAGAAATCTCACCGAGTCGAACGAATAGCTCGAAGGCAAAGTCATTGCACTTCGTGCCATCGAGAGAGAACTCGTTCGGTGAGTCAGCTTACTTGTTCCTCAAGTAAAGTTGCGCAGTGATTGGAATCCGACCGTTGTGGACACGCGTCAAGCGGTTACATCGGGTCACTTCAGTCATTTTACCCTTCGGGATCGCCAACTATAAATACCCCGCACCTACCCACCATTTCGGGTTGGCTGCTCCACTGAAGATTCTAAGACAGAAGAAGTCTGAGAGCATCCCGAAGAGATTCATCGAGAGAAAACCTCCACCCAAGTCTGAACTGACTTTGAGCAATTCATGGAGACTTAGGTTGATATTAGCCGATCTTTTTATCTTGGAGAACTGCAAGTCTCCTAGACGGTTAGGTGTCGCCTGTCTAGCAGTCGAAGAGTAATTGTCACTGCTGAAGGAAGTTTGTAAAGGTCTCGGAGATGTCCTGAATCATCTACCACGAGTGAAAACTGGACAAGCTCAAGGAGTTTGTTGCAGTGGAGAATAGGACGGAGAGAGTTTTGCTCCAGGTGTTCAATCACCAATCCCTCCAACCAGACGTAGCACTTTGCAGAGTGTGAACTGGTTTACCAAACATCGCTGTGTCAGGCTCGTTTTCCTTCTAGCATTTACTTCAAGTATTTACTCGTAGCCTGTTTGTTTTCGATGTTTTCCTTCGCTCCAAATCCTTTCGAGCCTTGCATTACTTTCGATATTGTATTTCCTTCGAGATGTCATTAGTCTTTCGTTGTTTGCATGATTTCCTTCTAAGTTCCCTAGAATTTTTAGAAGTGATCATTCACCCCCTCCCCCTCTGATCATTCTTGAGCTTTCAGGTACTCAGCTCGTAGACGATCCTCTCGTTCCCAGGTGGCTTCTTTCTCTGAATGATGTGACCACTGCACTTTCAAGAATCTGATCTTCTGACGTCTGGTGCTACGCTCGGCTTCATCAAGAATAAGAACAGGGTACTCTCGATATGAAAGGTTATCTTGGAGATCAAGCATTTCATGGTCTACTTCGCGGATGGGGTCCTTGAAGCAACGCCTGAGTTGAGAGACGTGGAAGACATCATGAACCTGGGAGAGGTGAGGGGGTAGTTCCAATTGGTAGGAAACTTCTCCACGTTTAGCGAGAATGCGAAAAGGACCGATATAACGTGGGGCCAACTTGCCTTTGATACCGAAGCGATGGGTACCCTTCTGAGGAGTAACCCGAAGGTAAGCCTTCTCATCCAGATTATAGCTTTCTTCCATATGATGACGATCATAATAGCTTTTCTGACGAGACTGGGCTGTCTTCAATTTCTCACGAACAATGCGAACCTGCTCTTCTGCATCCTAAATCATATTCGGTCCAAAGAATTGTCTTTCACCGGTTTTTGACCAGTTTAGGGGTGTTCGACATTTCCGTCCATAGAGAAATTCAAAAGGAGCCATGCCCAAGCTAGATTGAAAACTATTATTATACGCAAATTCGGCAAAAGGAAGAGAATTATCCCATTTCTTTCCGAAAGAGATAACACAAGCTCTGAGCATGTCTTCGAGAATTTGATTTACCCTTTCTACTTGACCACTGGACTGCGGGTGATAAGCGGTGCTAAAGGAGAGGTGGGTTCCCATAGCATTCTAGAAACTTTCCCAAAATCGAGAAGTGAAAAGACTACCACGGTCTGAATTGATTTCCAAATGAACACCGTCAAGTGACACGATTCGGGAGACATACAAGTCCGCTAACTGGCTAGCAGTTATAGACTCACGAACTGGAAGGAAGTGAGCAACTTTGGAAAGTCTATCTATGACAACGAAGATGGCATCATTTCCTTTCTGGGTGTTTGGAAAGCCGGTGATGAAGTCCATACTGACTTTGTCCCATTTCCACTCGGGGATAGGCAAAGGTCTAAGAGTACCAGCAGGTCTTTGATGTTCTGCCTTAACGCGACGACAAACATCACATTAAGCAATGAACTGAGCAATTTCTCTCTTCATCCTACTCCACCAAAATCTCTGGCGTAGATCTCGGTACATTTTTGTGCTACCAGGATGAATGGAGAGGGGTGTATCATGGGCTTCTTTGAGGATGAGTTGCCTTAGTTCCTTATTCTTAGGTACTACCAAACGATTTTCAAAGAACACCGTTCCTTTACTATCTGTGGAGAAACATTTAGCAACTCCGCTAGCAATGTTCTCCTTGATCCGGCGAACACCTCGTGCACGCCTTTGGGAAACTATAATTTGATCCTCAAGGGTTGGTTTCTCCACCAAGTTGAAAAGAGATCCATGAGGAACAATCTCGAGATTGAGCCTTCGAAATTCCTCATGAAGAAGCGGTTGATACTGTTGTAACATGAGGTTGTTACAGTACGACTTACGACTTAGTGCATCAGCCATGACATTATATTTGCCTGGGGTGTAAGAAATTCCTAAGTCATAATCTTTTATCAACTCAATCTAGCGTCTTTGCCTGAGATTAAGATCTGGCTGGGTGAAAATGTATTTGAGGATTTGGTGGTCGGAATAGATCTCACAACGATTACCAAGGAGGTAATGTCGCCAAGTTGTTAGGGCATGAACTACGGCAGCGAGTTTAAGATCATGGGTAGGATAGTTCTATTCATGTGGCCGCAACTGGCGTGAAGCATAAGCTACCACATGTCGATCTTGCATAAGTATGCATCCTAACCCTTGCCGTGAGGCATCACAAAAGATCTCGAAATCCTTTTTGGTGTCTGGAGGCGCAAGTACGGGTGCAGAAGTCAATCTTCTTTTTAGCTCTTGAAAGCTTTCCTCGCACTTGGGGGTCCATTCGAATTTCTTCTCTTTCTTGAGGAGTTCAGTAAGAGGCTTTGCAACTTTAGAAAAGTTCTCGACGAAGCGACGACAATAGCTTGGTAGGCCAAGAAAACTCCTAATTTGCTTAACCGATTCAGGTGGAGTCCACTCAAGGACGGCCTGAACTCTCTCGGGATTGACAGTAATGCCTTTGGCTGAAATAATGTGGCCTAAATAGGTCACTTCTAGTAGACAAAATTCACACTTGGAGAACTTAGCATACAGGCGATGCTCTCTAAGTTTCATCAATACCAGCCTAAGATGTTTGCGTGCTCTTCTTCGTTCTTCGAGTAGATGAGAATGTCATCAAGATAAACTACAACAAATTTATCTAAGTACTCCATGAAGATCGAATTCATCAAACGCGAGAATGTGGCGGGGGCATTGGTTAAACCGAAGGACATAACGGTGTACTCATAAAGACCATAACGAGTAGTGAAAGCCGTTTTGGGAATGTCCTCGTTTCGGATTTGATTTGATGATAGCCTAATCTCAAATCCATCTTGGAGAAGACAGAGGATCCAGCAAGTTGATCATAAAGATCATTGATCCTGGGCAGTGGGTACTTGTTCTTTATCGTCGCTAGATTTAGCGGGCGATAGTCTGAATATTGGGGCGGTTCCCTGGATAAGAGCTACCACAAACTCTACAGGTCTGTCAGGTGGTATGCCTGGCAGCTCTTCTGGAAAGACATCCGGGAAGTCACAAACCACCGGAATATCTTCCAGTTCTGGAAGAGGAAGCACATTCAAAGAATGCACCTGGGTTTTTGAGCTTGGTGAGGTGTACTTGATTGTCTAGCCTGATGGATGGGTTAGTTTCACTGACTTGGCTTTACAATCAAGGACAGCATTCTGTCTTGATAACCAATCCATACCTAAGATCACATCAATGTCTGAAGACTTGAGGGCTATAAGTGAGGCAAGGAATACTAAACCCTCAATTGCAACTTCATTTTCATGACTCACCATGGTGGTGTGCCATCTAGATCCAGGGGCTTGCAAAACTAAGGGGGTGGATAACATCGAAAAAGAGATGTCATGTGAAAGTGCAAAATCCTGGGATATGAATGAGTGAGATGCTCCTGGGTCAAACAGAACCGAAGCTGGGGTGGAATTGACAGGAAGGGTTCCAAGTACAACATCGGTTGACTTGTGGGAATCTAGAATGGATACATGATTCACATAACCATGTTCATAAACAGGAGACTTGACATTGGAAGTCTTGGGTGGTGGCTTACCACAACGAAAGGCTTGCTTTGGATTAGGTGTGGTGGCTACATGATTTTGGGGACACTCTCGAACATTGTGGCTTGATTGTCCACATTGGAAACAAACACCACGTGGAATGAAAGGAACTTGAGCACTTGATTGTCCAACAAAATTCCAAGGAGGAAGTTTGGGTTGAGGTGGACGATATATGGTGGTTGGTGGTCTAGAAGCACTTACAGCATGACTGACGTCATTGAAGGGAATCCATACACAGCGTTTCTGAGAAACTGGGCCAGAAGATTGTGCAAACTCACGATCACGCTTGCGAGACTCTTCATACAACTCATTTCCATACTCGGCCTTGAAGGATTTGTCGACTAAGTCCCTGAAGTTGACGAACTCGTGAAGATTCAGGTCATGACGAAGGATGGGGCTAAGTCCCTTGCGGAAACTAGCTTGTTTCTTGGCGTCGGTGGATACTTCTTCTTGGGCATAACGTGCTAGACGAGTGAACTCAGTCCGATACTCATGAACAGTCATCTTTCCTTGGGTCACATTGCAAAAATTCTTCTCTCTTGCGCTCCATCAGCTGATCCGGTATATGATAACCTCGGAAGTCATCACAGAACTCTTGCCAAGTCACCACGTGACCAACTGATTGCATTGCTACAAAATTCTCCCACCACTGAAGAGCAGCACCTTCCAGAAAGTATGCCGCGAATAGCACACGATCACCTGGAGCAACATGGGCTGTCTCAAGCTTACGCTCGAGGGAACGAAGCCAATCATCGGCACCAAGGGGCTCGGAAGAACATCTGAATACTGGCGGGTTGAGGAGAATGAAGTCCTGGATGGTAACAACACTATGATGCTGACGAGAAGTGTTCTGTTCAATACGCTCGAGAAGACATGTCTGATCGCGACGATTCTGTTCAGCCTCCATCATGATTTCTGCCGTTGAGGGTGGTGGTGGAGGTTCTTCACCGTCTATGTTACCGGAACTGGGGTCAACACCTTGATTTGCACCTGACATTCTGTGTGATAAGAATCAACAATCAGAATAGGATTTAGGACACAATTCTATGCTAAGATAGCTTACTATAATGCAATATCATCAAAGTCACAAACAGACAGCATAACGGCTATACCGGGATGGAAATTGAGACAACCTACAGAATAACGGACATCACTTCCACATAAACATTATGGAATGATGGCTCAGAAAGACCACAACACTCCTACAGCTACAAAGAAGCAAACAACGAGATGTCCTAGTACAGACATAGATGAGCTTAGTCCTATCTTCCCGTAGAATAAGATGAGGATTACTCAGAACTCAGATCGATGAGGATAAGGAGAAAAAAGAAGTCTTACGTTGTTCCCTTATACCCAAGTAGCTATATAACTATAGAATGCTAGACTCGACATCGGCCAATGGTTTGATAATCCTACAGGAAGTCCTGCTCTGATACCAAGTCTATCGGGACCCGGGGTTAGCGTATGTAATTCCGGTCACAATGCAATCACATGGAGAGCCGAGAGCCGTACCCACTTGTCTAAGCAGACAAGGCCAAGCACAGATCACTCTCGGTAAGCATCGAACGTGAGGGGCATCCCATCCAGGCCGGATGATCAACTGAGATGGGTCCTCATCGTCCGCTCACAAGTCTAAATGCTTATGGGTGGTGAATCCCATACTCATAGACAAGTCGCCTCAACCATGTTATCGATTGAATCATAACCCTTACATAGACTTAGTCCAGCCCGATCACTTAGTCGGGATCTCGGGCGAGCTCGATCATACAACAAAGTGTGCCACGTGACAGAGTCACGAGCAATCGCATGGCGATGCCCCAAGCTGCGCACATCTAAGGGCCACTTGGTGTATAAAAGACCTCCGGCAAGAACACAACTAAGCTATCGAACCCCACACTAAGGCATGCATGTTATAATCATACACGCAGCATACATGTCCAGTGTAAACAGCAGGTAATCACAACATGAACTCTACAAACTCATAGTCTTTATAACTTCTGCTAAACAGAGCAGACATAGTAGTTATATTACAAGCAGAGATCACATGGATGTGATCCAACATTACATCAAGCATCAACGGAAGCAAATTATGTCTTAGTAAAGAAAAGGTTAACAAATGGCTTAAGAAGCCTGAAAGAAAATACAACGACCCTCCAAAGGGCACAGGCTGCTGTCTGGGACTATACGACTTGGTCCACGTCGAGCTCGAGGTAGAAGCCACCATCAGGGTCAGTGGTCTCGTATCTAAAACATAGAATAAGAAAACGTGAGTACAAAGTCGTACTCAGCAAGACATACATAGGAACTATACTACTCATGCACATGTATCAAGGCAAAGGGAGGTGGGGTTTCACTTGCATAAGTGCCAACTTTGACTTGGCTAGTCCTGTACTACGAATACCAGAAAGAGGTAAGAACGTACACGAGTCCAAGTAACCAGTCTCCAACCAATACACCACTATGGTTACTTACTCGACTTCCCCACGAGGAAGCACACCATAGCACTCACACTTATCTTGGCAAGTTTTATAAGTATCCAGTTCAAGTTATCTATGATCAAGTAAAGGTCTCCAAGTAGTCCATAACCGCGGACACGGCTATTCGAATAGTTCATTAACCCTACAAGGGTGTACTGCTACACACACGCCTCATAAGTTACCTCCTGGGGATGGACCCTTCAAGTGAGTACCGGCGAGGATGCTGCCACGACACTTAACTCACGGCACCATCTCTAGTCCTAGGGAGTCGCCTATTTGAGTTGGGACCACGATCGGAATTCGACCGATTTTTCCGATGCGGACTCAAACGTTGTGTGACCGCCATCAAGCTCAACTCGATCATGATCACTTGATTCAACGTGCCCACAACCTACGTCCACCACTTACCTTGGTGTACCTGCTTGAGATCGTTAAAGGGCGAACTACTTGCGACTCCTGGACTGGTCCAGGGTGAGGTACTAGGCCGAGAGGGGTTAGTGAGCCCAATGTGTGGTCGTACTCTTAGTCTTGGATAACAACACAAGAACTCGGGCTTAGGGAAGTGTTCAACGAGACAACCCACTGTGTACTCCTACACAACCTCTCATCGTTCACATTTGTTTAGGGTAGATTCACCAACACGTTACCACCATCATTCACATAATCACTACCATCCCGACTCACAACAGAGTAGCCTCAGGTAACAACTCTAAGCATGCAATAAGCTGTAATAGTTGCAGGGGCCACAAGATATCAACCAAATCCTACATCTGCTAGGATTGTGGTTTGCTTACTACTGTGACAAAATGACAGGTCATGCAAAGGAATGGGTTCAACTAGCGGTAGAACGTATCATCGTGACATCCTAAACATGCATTTGCGAGAATGAGAGGGAACTGGGATTTTATCGATATGATCAAAGAGGGGGTTGCTTGCCTTGCTGACGATCACGATGTAACACTCTTCTGATGTGAGGTTGAACTCGTCTCCGAGATCAACTCTACCGAGAAGATGCAATCACCGGAGCGCTGGAAGTAAAGCACAATCAAGATAATACAATGCACATTCAATATGCAAAACAAAGCATGGCAATGTGCTGATGTGACCTATGTTTGAATTGCCACATGTTAATTGAAGTTGATTTGAAAAAGAAATTTCAAGTTCAAACTCCAAATGGTATTCAAATTTGTACAAGTTGCATTGGCTAATGTTTGTTCATTATAAACCAATTGGTCATGTGTGTGAAATACTTCTGAAGTGTAAGTGATCACCTTTGCATTGCATTGGTTGAATTTCAAATGAGCATTGTAATTTATTTGATTTAATACAAAAGAGACAAATAGCAAAATGCAACTGATCCCTTATTGTAAACATTTCAAACATGGTTGAAAGTTGGTTATTTGGATAGAAAATTTTCTCCTGATAATTTTTCATATATTACACTTTGAATTTGGAGTTACGGTTTAAAAGTTATTCAATTTCAAAGTTTTGCTTATTTTCTGGAATTTTTTGATTTAAGAAAAGATTTAAGAAATACTGCGTCATTACGACGTCACCATGACGCAAGGGGGGGGCTGACCAGTGGGTCCTGCCTGTCAGTGACCCAGGGTTAAAACCCGGTTTAATTAACCCCTAGTTAATTAGAGGGGGGCCTCGGGTCCACCGGTCAGTGACGTGGGGGGGGGGGGGGGTTAGCAAGGTCATTAGGGCCTTAATGGCCAGGACGTCGCCGGTGAGCTCTGTGCTCGCCGGAGAGAGGGATTCGGGCACGGGAGAGGGAAAGGGGGACACTGGGACGAAGCCCTCGTTGTCGGGCATCGTGTAGGGCTAGTGAGGGCTCAAGCGGAGGCCTATGGCCACGACCTCGACGGAGAGTGCGGCGGCCGGAGCTTCTGCGGTGGCGGGGAAGGCAACAGAGGCACGGGGAGAACCACGAATGGGGGGGGGGCGAAGCTCCGTTCTCACCTGAGCACGAAGGCGAGCTCGGGGCGGCAGGGGAGGAGCTGGACGAGGCGGATTTCTCGCTGGAGTTTGTTGCGGCCGGCGGCGAGGATGTGAAGGGGGCGACGCCTCTGGTGAAGCTCTGCTCAAATCAGCGGCGTGGCCCGACGAGGAGCTCCTCTGCGGGTCTTCTGGACACTGCGGTTCTACGGGAGGGAGCCGGTGGCCACGCGGGCGCATGGTGGCCGCTCCGGTGAGCTCTCGGGGGTGGCGCGGAACTGGCAGAGGAGAGAGGGAGATGAACCTGCGAGGGGGAAAAAGGCCTGGGAGCTTCTGGGCGTCGTCCAGCGCGAAGGAGAAGAGGGGGGAAGCACTGCGCGGCGAGGAGGAGGTGGCAAGCATGCCACGGCGCACGGTGCGGCCGTCTCTCCTCCTGGCAGAGAGGAAGAAGACAAGGCGGCTAAGCTGGGCTCGGACAGATGGGCCTTCGCCCTAGGCGTAAGGTAAGGTCTTTTCCCCTGTTTTTCTTTTTATTGTTTCTGTTATTTGTTTTTCCCTTGAAATAAAAATACTAGGGCATTTTATAAAATCCCCAATTATTTTTATAAAACCT
Organism: Bromus sterilis; assembly: GCA_950022295.1. NCBI lineage: Eukaryota > Viridiplantae > Streptophyta > Magnoliopsida > Poales > Poaceae > Bromus > Bromus sterilis. Next base: position 211,416,413 of record OX465598.1, on the reverse strand, counting down.
AGGTGACTTAGTATTAGTCAATCCCAAGTTTTGGGAATTTTTGAAATTCAAATTATTTGAATTCCAATTCAAATAGGCAATTGATTTAATTTCCAAGCCACTATTTGGATTTTTGAAAAATCTATGAGCATGGGATTAATCCCAAATCACTTTTAAAATTATCACACTCATTTATAGGATTTTTCAACACATCCAAAAGAATTTTGGAAAAAGATTTATTTCTGGCCTTTTTATTTAATTCATTTAGGGCTTTTCTTTTCCCCAATTCTTTTTCTTTTGCAATTTTTTTCATGATGCAAAAATGAAAACTTGGAAAAGCACAAACCTAAATTAGGGTTCTGACAACTCGCCCCCACTCAAAAGAATCTCGTCCCGAGATTCAGAAGTCGTCGGGAGGAAGGTGGGGTACTCAGCTCGTAGACGATCCTCTCGTTCCCAGGTGGCTTCTTTCTCTGAATGATGTGACCACTGCACTTTGAAGAATCTGATCTTCTGACGTCTGGTGCTACGCTCGGCTTCATCAAGAATACGAACAGGGTAATCTCGATATGAAAGGTTATCTTGGAGATCAAGCGTTTCATGGTCTACTTCGCGGATGGGGTCCTTGAAGCAACGCCTGAGTTGAGAGACGTTAAAAGACATCATGAACCTGGGAGAGGTGAGGGGGTAGTTCCAATTGGTAGGCAATTTCTCGACGTTTAGCGAGAATGGGAAAGGGACCGATATAACGTGGGGCCAACTTGCCTTTGATACCGAAGCGATGGGTACCCTTCTGAGGAGTAACCCGAAGGTAAGCCTTCTCATCCAGATTATAGCTTTCTTTCCTATGATGACGATCATAATAGCTTTTCTGATGAGACTGGGCTGTCTTCAATTTCTCACGAACAATGCGAACCTGCTCTTCTTCATCCTTAATCATATCCAGTCCAAAGAATTGTCTTTCACCGGTTTCTGACCAGTTTAGGGGTGTTCGACATTTCCGTCCATAGAGAAATTGAAATGGAGCCATGCCCAAGCTAGATTGAAAACTATTGTTATAAGAAAATTCGGCAAAAGGAAGAGAATTCTCCCATTTCTTTCCGAAAGAGATAACACAAGCTCTGAGCATGTCTTCGAGAATTTGATTTACCCTTTCTACTTGACCACTGGACTGCGGGTGTTAAGCGGTGCTAACGGAGAGGTGGGTTCCCATAGCATTCTGGAAACTTTCCCAAAATCAAGAAGTGAAAAGACTACCACGGTCTGAATTGATTTCCAAAGGAACACCGTCAAGTGACACGATTCGGGAGACATACAAGTCCGCTAACTGGCTAGCAGTTATAGACTCAAGAACTGGAAGGAAGTGAGCAACTTTGGAAAGTCTATCTATGACAACGAAGATGGCATCATTTCCTTTCTGGGTTTTTGGAAAGCCGGTGATGAAGTCCATACCCACTTTGTCCCATTTCCACTCGGGGATAGGCAAAGGTCTAAGAGTACCAGCAGGTCTTTGATGTTCTTCCTTAACGCGATGACAAACATCACATTAAGCAATGAACTAAGCAATTTCTCTCTTCATCCTAGTCCACCAAAATCTCTGGCGTAGATCTCGGTACATTTTTGTGCTACCGGGATGAATGGAGAGGGGTGTATCATGGGCTTCTTTGAGGATGAGTTGCCTTAGTTCCCTATTCTTAGGTACTACCAAACGATTTTCAAAGAACACTGTTCCTTTACTATCTGTGGAGAAACATTTAGCAACTCCGCTAGCAATGTTCTCCTTGATCCGGCGAACACCTCGTGCACGCCTTTGGGCAACTATAATTTGATCCTCAAGGGTTGGTTTCGCCACCAATTTGAAAAGAGATCCACGAGGAACAATCTCGAGATTGAGCCTTCGAAATTCCTCATGAAGAAGCGGTTGATACTGTTGTAAGATGAGGTTGTTACAATACGACTTACGACTTAGTGCATCAGCCATGACATTGGATTTGCCTGGGGTGTAAGAAATTCCTAAGTCATAATCTTTTATCAACTCAATCCAGCGTCTTTGCCTGAGATTAAGATCTGGCTGGGTGAAAATGTATTTGAGGATTTGGTGGTCGGAATAGATCTCACAACGATTACCAAGGAGGTAATGTCGCCAAGTTGTCAGGGCATGAACTACGACAGCGAGTTCAAGATCATGGGTAGGATAGTTCTGTTCATGTGGCCGCAACTGGCGTGAAGCATAAGCTACCACATGTCGATCTTGCATAAGTATGCATCCTAACCCTTGCCGTGAGGCATCACAAAAGATCTCGAAATCCTTTTTGGTGTCTGGAGGCGCAAGTACGGGTGCAGAAGTCAATCTTATTTTTAGCTCTTGAAAGCTTTCCTCGCACTTGGGGGTCCATTCGAATTTCTTCTCTTTCTTGAGGAGTTCAGTTAGAGGCTTTGCAACTTTAGAAAAGTTCTCGACGAAGCGGCGACAATTGCTTGGTAGGCCAAGAAAACTCCTAACTTGCTTAACCGATTCAGGTGGAGTCCACTCAAGGACGGCCTGAACTCTCTCGGGATTGACAGCAATGCCTTTGGCAGAAATAACGTGGCCTAAATAGGTCACTTCTGGTAGACAAAATTCACACTTGGAGAACTTAGCATACAGGCGATGCTCTCTAAGTTTCATCAATACCAGCCTAAGATGTTCGCGTGCTCTTCTTCGTTCTTCGAGTAGATGATAATGTCATCAAGATAAACTACAACAAATTTATCTAAGTACTCCATGAAGATCGAATTCATCAAACGCGAGAATGTGGCGGGGGCATTGGTTAAACCGAAGGACATAACGGTGTACTCATAAAGACCATAATGAGTAGTGAAATCCGTTTTGGGAATGTCCTCGTTTCGGATTTGATTTGATGATACCCTAATCTCAAATCCATCTTGGAGAAGACAGAGGATCCAACAAATTGATCATAAAGATCATTGATCCTGGGCAGTGGGTACTTGTTCTTTATCGTCGCTAGATTTAGCGGGCGATAGTCTACGCACATCCTTTCTGTTCCATCTTTTTTAGTTACGAACAGAATGGGGCAACCCCATGGCGATGAGCTAGGGCGGATGAAGCCTTTTGCCAACGAAGCTTCAAGTTGGATTTTGAGCTCAGCTAACTCACGTGGGGCCATTCTATATGGGCGTATGGATATTGGGGCGGTTCCCTGGATAAGATCTACCACAAACTCTATAGGTCTGTCAGGTGGTATGCCTGGCAGCTCTTCTGGAAAGACATCCGGGAAGTCACGAACCACCGGAATATCTTCAAGTTCTGGAAGAGGAAGCACATTCAAAGAATGCACCTGGGTTTTTGAGCTTGGTGAGGTGTACTTGATTGTCTGGCCTGATGGATGGGTTAGTTTCACTGACTTGGCTTTACAATCAAGGACAGCATTCTGTCTTGATAACCAATCCATACCTAAGATCACATCAATGTCTGAAGACTTGAGGGCTATAAGTGAGGCAAGGAATACTAAACCCTCAATTGCAACTTCATTTTCATGAATCACCATGGTGGTGTGCCATCTAGATCCAGGGGCTTGCAAAACTAAGGGGGTGGATAACATCGAAAAAGAGATGTCATGTGAAAGTGCAAAATCCTGGGATATGAATGAGTGAGATGCTCCTGGGTCAAACAGAACCGAAGCTGGGGTGGAATTGACAGGAAGGGTTCCAAGTACAACATCGGTTGACTTGTGGGAATCTAGAATGGATACATGATTCACATAACCATGTTCATAAACAGGAGGCTTGACATTGGAAGTCTTGGGTGGTGGCTTATCACGACGAAAGGCTTGCTTTGGATTAGGTGTGGTGGCTACATGATTTTGGGGACACTCTCGAACATTGTGGCTTGATTGTCCACATTGGAAACAAACACCACGTGGAATGAAAGGAACTTGAGCACTTGATTGTCCAACAAAATTCCAAGGAGGAAGTTTGGGTTGAGGTGGACGATATATGGTGGTTGGTGGTCTAGAAGCACTTACAGCATGACTGACGTCATTGAAGGGAATCCATACACAGCGTTTCTGAGAAACTGGGCCAGAAGATTGTGCAAACTCACGATCACGCTTGCGAGACTCTTCATACAACTCATTTCCATACTCGGCCTTGAAGGATTTGTCGACTAAGTCCCTGAAGTTGACGAACTCGTGAAGATTCAGGTCATGACGAAGGATGGGGCTAAGTCCCTTGCGGAACCTTGCTTGTTTCTTGGCGTTGGTGGATACTTCTTCTTGGGCATAACGTGCTAGACGAGTGAAATCAGTCTGATACTCATGAACAGTCATCTTTCCTTGGGTCAGATTGCAAAAATTCTTCTCTCTTGCGCTCCATCAGCTGATCCGGTATATGATAACCTCGGAAGTCATCACAGAACTCTTGCCAAGTCACCACGTGACCAACTAATTGCATTGCTACAAAATTCTCCCACCACTGAAGAGCAGCACCTTCCAGAAAGTATGCCGCGAATAGCACACGATCACCTGGAGCAACATGGGCTGTCTCAAGCTTACGCTCGAGGGAACGAAGCCAATCATCGGCACCAAGGGGCTCGGAAGAACATCTGAATACTGGCGGGTTGAGGAGAATGAAGTCCTGGATGGTAACAACACTATGATGCTGACGAGAAGTGTTCTGTTCAATACGCTCGAGAAGACGTGTCTGATCGCGACGATTCTGTTCAGCCTCCATCATGATTTCTGCCGTTGAGGGTGGTGGTGGAGGTTCTTCACCGTCTGTGTTACCGGAACTGGGGTCAACACCTTGATTTGCACCTGACATTCTGTTCGATAAGAATCAACAATCAGAATAGGATTTACGACACAATTCTATGCTAAGATAGCAGACTATAATGCAATATCATCAAAGTCACAAACGGACAGCATAACGGCTATACCGGGATGGAAATTGAGACAACCTACAGAATAACGGACATCACTTCCACATAAACATTATGGAATGATGGCTCAGAAAGACCACAACACTCCTACAGCTACAAAGAAGCAAACAACGAGATGTCCTAGTACAGACATAGATGAGCTTAGTCCTATCTTCCCGTAGAATAAGATGAGGATTACTCAGAACTCAGATCGATGAGGATAAGGAGAAAAAAGAAGTCTTACGTTGTTCCCTTATACCCAAGTAGCTATATAACTATAGAATGCTAGACTCGACATCGGCCAATGGTTTGATAATCCTACAGGAAGTCCTGCTCTGATACCAAGTCTATCGGGACCCGGGGTTAGCGTATGTAATTCCGGTCACAATGCAATCACATGGAGAGCCGAGAGCCGTACCCACTTGTCTAAGCAGACAAGGCCAAGCACAGATCACTCTCGGTAAGCATCGAACGTGAGGGGCATCCCATCCAGGCCGGATGATCAACTGAGATGGGTCCTCATCGTCCGCTCACAAGTCTAAATGCTTATGGGTGGTGAATCCCATACTCATAGACAAGTCGCCTCAACCATGTTATCGATTGAATCATAACCCTTACATAGACTTACTCCAGCCCGATCACTTAGTCGGGATCTCGGGCGAGCTCGATCATACAACAAAGTGTGCCACGTGACAGAGTCACGAGAAATCGCATGGCGATGCCCCAAGCTGCGCACATCTAAGGGCCACTTGGTGTATAAAAGACCTCCGGCAAGAACACAACTAAGCTATCGAACCCCACACTAAGACATGCATGTTATAATCATACACGCAACATACATGTCCAGTGTAAACAGCAGGTAATCACAACATGAACTCTACAAACTCATAGTCTTTATAACTTCTGCTAAACAGAGCAGACATAGTAGTTATATTACAAGCAGAGATCACATGGATGTGATCCAACATTACATCAAGCATCAACGGAAGCAAATTATGTCTTAGTAAAGAAAAGGTTAACAAATGGCTTAAGAAGCCTGAAAGAAAATACAACGACCCTCCAAAGGGCACAGGCTGCTGTCTGGGACTATACGACTTGGTCCACGTCGAGCTCGAGGTAGAAACCACCATCAGGGTCAGTGGTCTCGTCTCTAAAACATAGAATAAGAAAACATGAGTACAAAGTCGTACTCAGCAAGACATACATAGGAACTATACTACTCATGCACATGTATCAAGGCAAAGGAAGGTGGGGTTTCACTTGCAGAAGTGCCAACTTTGACTTGGCTAGTCCTGTACTACGAATACAAGAAAGAGGTAAGAACGTACATGAGTCCAAGTAACCAGTCTCCAACCAATACACCACTATGGTTACTTACTCGACTTCCCCACGAGGAAGCACGCCATAGCACTCACACTTATCTTGGCAAGTTTTATAAGTATCCGGTTCAAGTTATCTATGATCAAGTAAAGGTCTCCAAGTAGTCCATAACCGCGGAGACGGCTATTCGAATAGTTCATTAACCCTACAGGGGTGTACTGCTACACACACGCCTCATCAGTTACCTCCTGGGGATGGACCCTTCAAGTGAGTACCGGCGAGGATGCTGCCACGACACTTCACTCACGGCACCATCTCTAGTCCTAGGGAGTCGCCTATTTGAGTTGGGACCACGATCGGAATTCGACCGATTTTTCCGATGCGGACTCAAACGTTGTGTGACCGCCATCAAGCCCAACTCGATCATGATCACTTGATTCAACGTGCCCACAACCTACGTTCACCACTTACCTTGGTGTACCTGCTTGAGATCGTTAAAGGGCGAACTACTGGCGACTCCTGGACTGGTCCGGGGTGAGGTACTAGGCCGAGAGGGGTCAGTGAGCCCAATGTGTGGTTGTACTCTTGGTCTTGGATAACAACACAAGAACTCGGGCTTAAGGCAGTGTTCAACGAGACAACCCACTGTGTACTCCTACACAACCTCTCATCGTTCACCTTTTTTTAGGATAGATTCACCAACACGTTACCACCATCATTCACATGATCACTACCATCCCGACTCACAACAGAGTAGCCTCAGGTAACAACTCTAAGCATGCAATAAGCTGTAACAGTTGCAGGGGCCACAAGATATCAACCAACTCCTATATCTGCTAGGATTGTGGTTTGCTTACTACTATGACAAAATGATAGGTCATGCAAAGGAATGGGTTCAACTAGCGGTAGAACGTATCATGGTGACATCCTAAACATGCATTTGCGAGAATGAGAGGGAACTGGGATTTTATCGATATGATCAAAGAGGGGGTTGCTTGCCTTGCTGACGATCACGATGTAACACTCTTCTGACGTGAGGTTGAACTTGTCTCCGAGATCAAATCTACCGAGAAGATGCAATCACCGAAGCACTGGAAGTAAAGCACAATCAAGATAATGCAATGCACATTCAGTATGCAAAACAAAGCATGGCAATGTGCTGATGTGACCTATGTTTGAATTGCGACATGTTAATTGAAGTTGATTTGAAAAGAAATTTCAAATTCAAACTCCAAATGGTATTCAAATTTGTACAAGTTGCATTGGCTAATGTTTGTTCATTATAAACCAATTGGTCATGTGTGTGAAATGTTTCAGAAGTGTAAGTGATCCTTTGCATTGCATTGGTTGAATTTCAAATGAGCATTGTAATTTATTTGATTTAATACAAAAGAGCCAAATAGCAAAATGCTGCTGATCCCTTATTGTAAACATTTCAAACATGGTTGAAAGTTGGTTATTTGGATAGAGAATTTTCTCCTGATAATTTTTCATATATTACACTTTGAATTTGGAGTTACGGTTTAAAAGTTATTCAATTTCAAAGTTTTGCTTATTTTCTTGAATTTTCTGATTTAATAAAAGATTTAAGAAATACTGCGTCATTACGACGTCAGCATGACGCAAGGGGGGGGGCTGACCAGTGGGTCCTGGCTGTTAGTGACCCAGGGTTAAAACCCGGTTTAATTAACCCCTGGTTAATTAGAGGGGGGCCTCGGGTCCACCGGTCAGTGACGTGGTGGGGGGGGGGGGGTTTAGGAAGGTCATTAGGGCCGTAATGGCCAGGACGTCGCCGGTGAGCTCTGTGCTCGCCGGAGCATCGCCGGAGAGAGGGATTCGGGCACGGAAGAGGGAAAGGGGGGCACTGGGACAAATCCCTCGTTGTTGCGCATCGTGTAGGGCTAGTGGGGGATCAAGCGGAGGCCTGTGGCCACGACCTCAACGGAGAGTGCGGCGGCCGGAGCTTCTGCGGTGGCGGGGAAGGCAACAAAGGCACGGGGAGAGCCACGAATGGGGGGGCGAAGATCCATTCTCACCTGAGAACGAAGGCGAGCTCGGGCGGCCGGGGAGGAGTTGGACGAGGCGGATTTCTCGCCAGAGTTTGTTGCGGCCGGCGGCGAGGATGTGAAGGGTCGACGCCTCTGGTGAAGCTCTGCTCAAATCAGAGGCGTGGTCCGACGAGGAGCTCCTCTGCGGGTCTTCTGGACACTTCGGTTCTACGGGAGGGAGCCGGTGGCCACGCGGGCGCACGGTGGCCGCTCCGGTGAGCTCTCGGGGGTGGCGCGGAACTGGCAGAGGAGAGAGGGAGATGAACCTGCGAGGGGGAAAAAGGCCTGGGAGCTTCTGGGCGTCGTCCAACGCGAAGGAGAAGAGGGGGGAAGCACTGGGCGGTGAGGAGGAGGTGGCAAGCATGCCACGGCGCACGGTGCGGTCGTCTCTCCTCCTGGCAGAGAGGAAGAAGACAAGGCGGCTAAGGTGGGCTGGGCCAGATGGGCCTTCGCCCTAGGCGTAAGGTAAGGTCTTTTCCCCTGTTTTCCTTTTTATTGTTTCTGTTATTTGTTTTTCCCTTGGAATAAAAATACTAGGGCATTTTATAAAATCCCCAATTATTTTTATAAAACCTAGGTGACTTAGTATTCGTCAACCCCAAGTTTTGGGAATTTTTGAAATTCAAATTATTTGAATTCCAATTCAAATAGGCAATTGATGTAATTTCCAAGCCACTATTTGGATTTTTGAAAAATCTATGAGCATGGGATTAATCCCAAATCACTTTTAAAATGATCACACTCATTTTTAGGATTTTTCAACACATCCAAAAGAATTTTGGAAAAAGATTTATTTCTGGCCTTTTTATTTAATTCATTTAGGGCTTTTCTTTTCCCCAATTCTTTTTCTTTTGCAATTTTTTTCATGATGCAAAAATGCAAGCTTGGAAAAGCACAAACCTAAATTAGGGTTCTGAAAATTCAATTTCCTTTTGAAATTTTTAACATGAATGCAATGTAGCTCATGATCCTAGCACATACCTAACAGAGGGTTCTGACAGTGGCGCATTTTGCATCTCAGTGGTGGAGCATCCCAAAATGCGCCACCCCTAAGGTCTTAGGGGTGGCGCATTCCCTATATGTGCCCCCGTAAGGTCTTTGGGGTGGCGCTTTTCCAGAATGCGCCACCTATGAGCTTCTTAGGGGTGGTGCATTTCACCCCAAAGGGCTTATGGGTGGCGCATTCTGTACCATTGTTCCACCCCTAATAGGTGGTGGCGCATGACTTATAATATGCGCCACTAATAGTGATTCCATGTATAGCTATTTCTCTAGTATTGAGTGTGCCGACCAAGGGGGTGTCCCCCTCCCTTGGCGCATGGCCCAAGGGGGGAACCCCTCCTTCCCCTTAATGGCCCTCTTTAGGCCTATATGCTTTTTTCCTAATTTTTTATTATATTTTAATATTCCGTTCTACTAATTAAATAATAACACATATTGAAATATCATTTTGATCCATTCAAAATATCCAGATCTATTTTTGGCACCTCTAGGAACAATTCTGGTGTTCTCTCTTATTTCACCGATATATATCCTTAATGCATCGATTACCCTTAAGCGTGACACCCTACGGTTCGGGACAACACCAAACATGATCGACACACTCTCTAACTAATGACCATCATGCCGTATCTGGTTACAATCTTTGATTTTCCATGTGCTTCCATCGAATTAACTTCATCGACGTTGAACTGTTAACGATAAGACTTGATCCCTTTATTCCGCGGTACTTTGTTTGTCCGAGGTTTGATCGTCGGTATCCTATACCTAGTTCATCCTCGTCTCCGAAAAACATATTTACTCGTCTGTGCTTATTACATCTCCGTGACCTAGTCACCTGCTTGCAAGATATTGATGCAATATCACCGAGTAGGCCCAGAGTACCTATCCGTCACTCGGATGGACAAATCCCGTTCTAATCGATCCATACTCCTCAACATATCTTCTTCGGAGTACCCAAGATGCACGTTTATGGTTACCCTATTATGATGTATCATTTGACACACTTAAAGCATCCTCCGCAGATAGTAATTATGTATGATCATTACAGTCTAAGGATTATGACTGGATCACATTGCAACACTTTAGGTGTGTGTGTGTGTGTGTGTGTCCATCATATCTTTACCTACTAATAATGTACGAAACATTTCTTCCTCCTTATTTTTGTTACGTCAACTTCGTACGTCAAATCTTTCATACGTTGCTCCTTTCACTAGTGCGCGCGATAGCTATCCAAACGGTTTTTGACCCCTATCGCCTACGGGAATCGGAACCGTCGCCTTGCTCTCGATTGCGATAGGGGGGCATATTCCACACGATAGACAGAAACCGTTTCCTATGGATAGTCCGCGCAGACGCACAAGATAACTCGAATGTTTGAGATGACATTTTTATCGCAAACACTTATGCTCGAATGTCCATCTGACATTATTATCCTATGGCATACGTTTTTACAGGAACTACAGTTGTGTTGAGTTATACTATCCCAAACGCTGGTGCGTCAGGAACTGCGTGGGATACCCAAAGATATTACATACAGTTTGTATATAGTACACGTTAGTGTTGTTGACAGCTACACAAACGTTTCTGCACAAATGCTCGTGTGGTTTCAGAATTAAATCCCAAACGTTCTTTTCTTCCAAACTGTGTGTGCTGTACGCTGAACATTACAAACGGTTGTGCAGAAAATATTGTGTGGAATTATAAATAAATCCCCAATGCTCATTTCTTATCGAATGTGTGCGATGTACATAGCTATCAGTGACGAACTTATATGCAGAACCGTGTGCAATGATCCAATCGCTCGCAGTTTAATTAGCATTGTATTTATCTTAAATATTTTAGGATCTTTTTTAATTGCTGATATAAGAACATTCATATATATATAACACAGTATATTTCATATTCTTGTAATGGTCACCAAGATTTTCATAATTACTTAAATCACAATACATCCAACAGCTAGTACAGCAGGCCGCATTAAATAAACCCGAAATCTATGGTAAGAACCAGCAGATAATACACCAGGCCGCAATACAGAAACAACCTTTTCAAAGTACGTCATCATAGTCGGTAGACAGACATATGAATCTCATCTGGGAAACTGTCAAAGCGGAATGCGAAAATTGAGCCTTCAAGAATGTTAAAGGCCTTTGCAACTTTAGTCCAGCGCCTGTGGATGATTTCCCGCCCATCGTTTTCCCTCTTCAGGAAGGCTTCAATATTATAGCGTGGGTGTTGTATAAAAACCTTTCTTGCCTCTTGACTATACAAGTGGTTTGATAGATAATCATCGGTGAACTGCTTCGGAAACAACTGAATACAAAGATATGCATAAATATAGTTTTCAGTATGGAAATTGTGTGCATAGGGGAAAGTATGCTTGGAACGTAAATTAGTACCATCCTATAGGAGAATGAAGTCTTCTTCATTGTGCAGACAAAAAGTCTGTTGTCTTTCATGGCCAGTTTCTTTAGAACACGAGCTCCAAGCAAAATGTAAATTTTAGAACACGAGCAGTGTCATTTCTCCATCATTTGTACACTAATGGGATATAAGCCATGTAGACCATGTACATACCTCGGTTGTAAATCTCAGAGTCACCCATTACTACCCTGAAATTGCATAAAGTACATAATGATTAGGTAATGTAAGAATTGGCATGCATTCAATGATAACAGGTTGTGCATATATAATACACCATACAATCCAACATATTCAAGACATGGAAAGTCCAGCTAAGTAACTACAACATGCCTAACAAATATAGGAAATGAATAGGTTTTCATGTGTTAATGATCACTAATTAACTTGAGTATCACATTGCATGATAACATTATACAGAGTATGGTTTAATTACTTGAAGTTGTAGATGCAATCCAAACAAAGTAATAATTTTCAGATGCAATCGAAAGAGAAAAAAATAGATGCAAGGCATGGGCAACGCATGTGTAAAGGGTGATCTGAACATAATTTAACTCTGTGGAAAATCTAACTAAACATATGTATCTAGGAAGCTAATAACGACCTACTCGTCGCCGATGGAGAGGGCAATGGGATACTCCCATTAGAAGGAAGGAAGCGAGGTTTCTCGTCGTGGCTGCCCTGTGCACCATCGAAGCAGATGACCGCCGGACCTGGATTCAAGGAAAGCACGCGATGGCGTGCGAGTGCGGTGAGGGTGGCATCCACAACAAGTGTATCCTCCATGATTTGGTGGTCGGGCCATACAGGATCGATGGAGGAGTAAGAGCATGTGCATTGTAACAGCCCAGATTTCATAAAAATTTAAAAAATTTGTTTTCGGTATGAATTGTTTGATTGTCTGTTTTGTCTGCGGTGTTTGCATCCCCGATTTATTGATCGGCAATTATTTTTCCCCCTCTTATCTCATACCGGACGGAGACCGACCCTTGCCACCTTGACACTCGACCTTTGCGACACCGGGTTTCGCCCGATCACCGTCGAGGAAACCGCACGAGACCAGCCGCAGCCAACGGAACGAAAAACCCCGTTTAATAATTAAACGGGATATTTTTATAGCGCGCCGGAAGGTCTTCTCGGAACGGTTCCAACGCGAGGTGAACGCCGACGGTTTGACGCGCTGATCGCGCAGTTCGAACTTTAACCCGAATCGGAGGTCCTGCGGACCCCCGGCGGTCAGAAACGTGAGCATCGCGCGCGCGAGAGAAAAACCGGGGATGTTTTTGCAAACTGCCAGCCACCTAGGCTATATAAATACCACCACACTCCCACCCCCTTTCTAGGGTTTCCCTAGCACAAAATTGCAGCCACCCCTTCACATTTGCCCCAAAAATTTGCCCAATAGCCCCAATTTGCGAAATACCTAGCCAGATCTATTCCCAGCCGTCAGATCTGATGATCTAAGGGCCAGGAACGAGCCACGTCACCCCAACCTGCATCTCCTACCTCTCCTCCACGCAGCACCCCGCCGCCGCCTCCACTCCGGTCGCCGGAGCAGCCACACCGAGGCCGCCGCGACCCTCTCCCCTCTCTCCTCTCTCGCGCCTTCCTTCTTCCCTCCGTTTCCCTCTCATCACCTCCCTCTCTCCCTCACAGGAACGCGACCGAGGCCAGCCGCGCCATGGACAGGAGCGGCCCGAGCTCCACTCCGCCGCCCAACGGGAGCCCGCCTCCACGCCTTCCTCCGGCCGGTCCCGCGCCGGCGACCTCGCCCAGGGCCGCCCCGGCTCCGCCTCCTCTCACTCCAGCCCCGGCGGCGTCCTCGCTCGGGAGGAGCCCGAGCCGGCCACCTCCCCAGCCAGGCCGACCTCGCCTCCACGTGGGCCCCGCGGCCCAGTCCGGCCCAGCCGCCCCCTGAGGCCTAGCCGCCTCCTCTGCCGCGAGATGGGCCTCGGCCCACTAGGTGTTTTTTTTTCTTGGCCCCTCCAATTTCTGCTAAGTCCTTTTATTTATGTTGCTGATGCTGTTTTGCGAGTAGAATAACGAGTGAACCGTAGTTCGGATCGTGATGCGCCCAAAATATGAATTGCTCAATTTTACGTGATCTATCGTTCATCTGTAGAAAGTTTTCCCGTTTGAGGCCGTCTAGATAATTTAATTTTGCGTTGAAGTGGGCACCAGATCGTTAATTGCAAACTGTTGATTAACTGCTGCTCAAACTGTCGCAACCGTACGTCGGAATTGAGTGATTCCTTTTGCGTTGCGTTAAGCATTGTTTCTACTTCAGTTTCATGCATTCACATGGAATAATTGCTTACTGTTGGGGAACGTAGTAGAAAACAAAAAAATTCGGCCTACGAATCAAGAACCCAAGATCGTCCAAGAAGATTGCATACAAGGTTTTAGGTCATGGCTCACCAACCGATGTAGCGGAAGTAGAGTTGGTGAAGCTCGTGGACGTAGTGGAAGTAGATCTCGCAAGTTCTCCCACGAACAGTCTCTCGATCAATCCCACGAACAAGTCCCGCGATCTAGTCCCACGGACAAGTCCCATGAACAAGCTCCTCGAAGAAGGGTCGAAGGTACGACCCCTCCATGAGTATCCACACATCCCGTAGCAGCAATCCAGCAGCGCTCTGCCGTCCAGAGATGAACGCCACCGAGAAAACTAGAGGGAGAAAACCCTAACGGATTCCGATCTAGAACAGCGTCTAAACCGGGGTCTAAAAGTGGAGCAACAGGGTTTAGAGGAGGGAGGGTGGCGCATAGGCCTTGGGGACAAGTTGTCTTGCTCTCCCTCTCCCCCTGGCTCACCTTATATAGGTGGCCAAGAGGCCTAGGGCGCAGCTCAAGGAGGATTGGGAGTCCAACTTGGACTCCCAAGCCTTCCAAACCTTCCCACACCTTCCCACCGGAAACCTGCCATAATGTGATTTGGTAATTCCACCTGGAGGAGGATTCCTTCCCCTTGGTGCGCCCCCCACCCCTTGGCCGGCCAGGGCAGCCTAGGTGGCTTGCCCCCCAAGGCTAGGGGCGCAGGGGAGTGGGTGGTACTACCCGGAACGTTCCGGAACCTTCCATGACCTTCTAGAAGCTTCCAGGACCTTCCGGGACATACCGGGACCGTTTCGGGACATTCCGGACACTTCTGGAGCACTTCCAGGACCTTTCGAGACCGTTCTCGGACGTTCCGGAGCCATCCGGATAGTTGCCAAAACCATCCGAGTTACAGTTTAAGCCACCCGATGACCGCGAAGGTTGTTGGGACGCCCAGCGATTATCCGGAAACTATTCCGGTTGATCCAGGACTTCCCCAGTACCATTCTCATATGTTCCGGAACCACCTGGGACTACTCCAGAGTGATCCGGACATAACCTTAAATACCCAGAACTACTTCTGGTGCCCTTATGAACAATTCCATAAATCTCCGGAACTACTTCCGGTACCCGTATGAACTATTCTGCTTTGGTTCCACTAAACCTTCTACCATACTAGTATTCTAACAGACTACTGCTCGTTAAGTGTGTGACCCAATAGGTTCGGTATAATGCGGACATGACTCAGAACATCTTCCGGACATAGGTCAACAGCCTTTCGTCAATAGCCAATAATCAACAGCGGAGCCATGGACACCCATGTTGACTCCCGCACATACACGAAGAAACTTCGAGTGAACCATTATGTTTATTCATGTACCATTCCCTTTGCTTCGCGATATATGACAAAGTTAGAGGAGAGAAGTTTGGCACCCATGTGTAACAACTTTTGAACACAAGCCACTCGTTATCCTCTTTTCTCGTTTGTCCCTTTTCTCGTTATCGTATTCCGGTATCCCCGTGACTGAATCACAATCCGTCTGGCCAGACTATAATGGATACCGTCATACCGAGTGGGCCCGAAGTGAATATCTTCTTCATCGTGAAGGAGCAAATCCCATTCTTGAACTATCACAGTCACTAGCCACACCATTTGACATACCCAGAACTTATTTTACTACTTCCCATTTACGGGAGGATTCATCTAAGAACCAAAGCATGTCTTCCTGTGTGAAGCAACTCGATACTCTCATGGTCTAAGGAATTACGTATATGATAACATTTCATGATATGACTTATAACGTAGTTACGATGTGATCTCTAAGTATATCATTCAATATGTTCCCATTGCTACTGACATCCTTGTTACAAGAACAATGTCCATGATTAAGAAAACGTAATCATCAGTTAGCACATGAGCTGGTCTTAGAGGCTAAACCAGGAACTCTTGGTGTTTACATTTCCACACATGCAAATGAGTTTTCTTCTGAATCTCACAGTCAGGGTCATTGCAATTATAGCACAGAAATATAAACATTAATTACGAACGTGGAAATATATATATATAATAACATTTTATTATTGCCTCTAGGGCATATTTCCAACAGTCTCCCACTTGCACTAGAGTCAATAATATTATCAGTGCTTGAGCATTTTACACCTATGGCATACCGGTGTAATGCATGCTTCAATTGTGGTATAGACTTCATCTACGGATCTGACGTTTCAGGCCCGTTTGTATCTTGCATATCTTTGCGTTTTCACGCTATCATAAAATTCACTAATTTTATCAGTTTAGCTTTGTATATGTTTGAATCATTTGGCAGGACCTTGGTTCCTTTAGAATAAGTCATGAAATCATTCATAAATGTTCCATGAGCTTCAAGCATCTTGGAAACCATACCATGTTCATAAATGAACTTATGATTCAAAATACCCTCCCTTGTTACTTCTTTAAGCAACAATATACTTAGCCAGTGTTATAGAATTCACCACAGTATCGAACTTGACATAGTTCCTGCATACTGTGCCACCCTTACGTGTGTAACACATAATCCCAATTAAAATCGAAAATCGATCGGAGTAAGTATGAAGACTGAATTGGTGTAACTGTTTACATCAAAATTCAGCTGGTGTAACTCATTACAACGAGCTCTTCATTCTCTCCATTTTCCGAGAAACATATCTTATCTATCATAAGTTTAACTTTTCACTATTTGTCCAATGATCAACATATTGATCACTTTGGTATCTTGCTCACAACCTTTTGGAGCGTTGGACATATCTGGTCGTTTTACATATTATGGTGTACATGATTAATCCAAACACACAGGTGAGTGGAATTCAATTCATGTGTTTTTGCTTATCTGTGTTCATCAACACTGATTTCTGCAAACAACTTTTCACCACGACTTCGGCAAGAACATGTTTCTTGGCATTTCATACTAAACTACTTTAGTATCATGTCA
Organism: Bromus sterilis; assembly: GCA_950022295.1. Taxonomy (NCBI): domain Eukaryota; kingdom Viridiplantae; phylum Streptophyta; class Magnoliopsida; order Poales; family Poaceae; genus Bromus; species Bromus sterilis. The sequence goes on along the minus strand of OX465598.1, from coordinate 211,399,440 downwards.
ATATGTAGTGTTGGCTTTAGCATGATCAGGCACTTACTATCTTCATAGATCACTGTGCTCAATACTAATGCTATATCAGGCCAAGTTCTTCAACTGAAAACTATTTCCAACGAAGTCCTTAATCGTGTCAAGAAATTTACATCATTTCTAATCAACAATATGTCATCTACATAAGGTTTTAGAAATATCATTCAGCTCCCACTTACTTTCTTGAATATTCAAGCATCTTCGTTATTCCTGATGAAAACAAACTCTTTTGGCAATTTCATCACAACAAAAATTCCAACTCCATTATGCTAGCTTCAGTCCATCACTAGATATCCAAGGCTTGCATCTATTTTAGCATCCTCTGAATCGACAAAACATTCCGGTCGTATCACATATACGTCCTTTGTTATATTTCCGTGTAGGAACTTTGTTTTGACGTTCATTCTACCATATCCTATAAATGAGATATGTAGTAATTGCTAATATAACCCGAACTGACTAAAGCATCTCTACGGTCGAAACTATTTCTCCTTAGTCAACCTTTGAACTTGCTAGAAAACAATTTTTCCAACGAGTTGAGCTTTATGGATAAAACAATTTCATCCGAATCAATTATAGATCCATATATATATTCTCTAGACTTTTAGTCTTTCAGAGGGTCTACCAAGTTCAAAACTTGACTTACTTCCATGGATACTATCTCGGATTATTTGGCATTTAGCCAAATCCCGGAGTCAGGGCCCATCAACGCTTCTTTGTATATCACAGGTTTATCATTGTCGAACAATAATATCTCGTCTTACATATCATGAATGTTTGTACGAGTTTTGTCTAACCTGTGTGGTTCAGCTGCGCACTTATTTGAAGATTCAACAATCTTTAACAAGTTGCACTGTCCTCCCACTCACTCTTTTGCAAGAAACCATTTTCTTCAAAACACATTGTTCTTAACAGCAAACAGTTTTGCTTTTGTGTAGTGATAGAGGAATACCAAAACTTTTGGCATAACCTTAACAAAGTAGCACTTATCTAATTTGGGGTTTTTGAGTATGTCAAACATATGCCTCATATACCCAAATTTTAAGAAAAGACAACATGGTTTTAACAGTCCATACCACATCTAATATGGTGTCATTTCAACAGATTTGATGGTGCTCTTTTCAGTGTAAAAGCCGTAGTCACTAACGCATAACTTTAATAAGTATAATGGCAAATTGATAAACGTCATGTTTGATCTTACCGTGTCATACATGGCTTGATTACATCTCTCGAACATCTTACTCATAGTGATGTTCCGGGAGACGCAAGTTATGACACTCTTCACAACTCATCAGACGTTCGCTAAACTTGTAACTCAAATATTACTTTCTACAATCTAATTTGCAGAAGCTTTATTTTCTCGTTACAATGAATTTCCATTTCACTCTAAAATTCCTTGAACATTTCAAATATTTCAGACGTATGTCTCTATTGAACAGATATCCACATATCTACTTCAACTCATGAGTGAAAATAGGGAATCCACTGCACACAACTACACTTATTGGACTACACACATCATCATGTATGATTACCAATGGTTTAGTTGCCCGTTCATGTATGGCCTATTAACGGTGTTTTAGTCACATTACTTCGAGACAAAGATCGCAAGCGTCAAGTGATTCATAATCATATGACTCGAAATTCCATCACTTATGGAAATTCTTCATGCATGTTATGTCACTTGTGATAAACGGCAGTGCCACATCTATGTGGTATTTCTGTCAGTCTTGCGACGTTTAGCGTCAGTGTTATGGATGTTTAGTATTATTATCAAGATTCATAACATACACCCTATTCATAATGGAAGTATGGCCTTTACGTTATTCATAGCTTTGAACAACTCTCTTGCAACAAACATGATTCAAAATGATGTTTTGCAACAAGGCTAAAGTGTAGTAACAATTTACTCAACTCTAAAATGAATTATGAAGATAATCATAGAGTCAACACATGGTATAGTAAACCTTTTACCGTGTTCCCGAGCGTGTCAAAACTCATCATTAGCTAGTCATAAAGGCCATAGTATTTCTTGCATCGAGTTGCAACAATATGCAATCGATGTGATATTCCGGTGATCAACAGTTTAATCACAATATACAGAATCCACAATTAACTGCTTAATCATGATTCCCAAGAATTACATCTCTTGACCAGCAATGAATTCATCTATAACTCCGTATGACTTTCATTTCTGAGCTGGTTATTCCAGTCTTCTTTCGTTTTGCCTTTATATGTATCATAGTTCTATTTCCAATGTCACTCCTACTCACAGAAGATCACACATGATCAAGGGTGGCGCAGGCCATGGACTTTCCGGCGTGTAAGTCTTACTAACACCCTATGGAACTTCCTTTCCCTTAATCCTCATCATCATATGATCATTGTTCTTCTGGATCCCACACTTATCAGTTTTGTTTAGAGCACAATGAACATTTTCACTAATGCTTACAATCATACATTGTACTAGATATCTTATATCCAACATTAATTGTCTTACTACTGAAAACTTATTTTTCAGTTCCATGAATATAACATAACTATCCCAAACTTTTCGAAGTTCGGGTTTCATGGTGGTGAAGACAATGCACTCTGCTGTCGTGGAATTCTAGCATTTTGGATTATGGACATAAGTCACATCATCCATAGCATCAGCGGGAGAGCATCAAAAATTTGCGATAGGACAAGCTCCTTCTCGACACTATTGAGGATAGTCCTCACAATACAGTACCAATCGTAAAGTTTTTACCAGATAAAACAGTTAATCAAAATCAATTGGGAAGGTGGTAACGCGAGCCATTATTCTACAACGATAATGCAAATACTAAGACTTTGTTCATAATTAAGTTGCACTTGTGATTAATCAATTTAATTACTTAGTGCGCTCCCACTCAGATCAATATCTCTCGTAATTGATGCTGGAGTGATTCAAGATCCAACCCAATCGTCCGCCATTGATGTGACATCACTGATGACTTAGACTGGATCGGTAGGCCAACTTGCCAATCACACCAAAGGTGATTCTTGTTCATCTTTCGATGGGCGTGTTCCGGTAGCAAACTTTTATCCAAACCGTCAAGACAACCAAGTGTAATGCGCTGTGTGTTCTTTTAACACACCCGCCTTTTATGCGTCACACACGTGTGCACCCATGTGACATGACCTGCTCCGGTGTGAAACATAGTATAGACGGTGCTACAGTTGGGAGAACACTATCAACTTGATATTGTTATGCGAGAGATCACCCTAATAAAATACGACTACCGCGCATCAAACAAGGATGCATCAAAGGGATAAACATCACAGGCAGTTCATAAAATTATGTGATATGATATAGCCCTTTGCTTCGTGAAGTCTTCATTATCTTCACGTCGTCGTGGTTGAAGTCACCGTGTCCACCAACTTTGTCCTTGGTGCCGGGACCAACACCACGGCTTCCGGCATGTGCGTCGGGGTCCACCTCCGCATCGTAGATCATCACCTTGCATCTATCTATTGCTTTGCCTCGAGCTAATAAACAGTTATGGCACGCAGGCCATAATTAAGTGACAATCATATGACTCCAGTCATCATGCCGTACCACGATACGCAGGTCGCGAATAAATATTACATAACATATAGCATCTCATACAAACACATTGCAAATCTTGAAGGCTATACCACATCACATGCATACTCTGCAAAAACGAGTTAGATCGCCATCTACACGGGTTGTTGCAACTTTTATCGTGGTTGTTAAGCAGGTTTACAAGGCAAACGAGAAACCTGCCATAATGTGATTTGGTAATTCCACCTGGAGGAGGATTCCTTCCCCTTGGTGCGCCCCCCACCCCTTGGCCGGCCAGGGCAGCCTAGGTGGCTTGCCCCCCAAGGCTAGGGGCGCAGGGGAATGGGTGGTACTACCCGGAACCTTCCGGAACCTTCCATGACCTTCTAGAAGCTTCCAGGACCTTCCGGGACATACCGGGACCGTTTCGGGACATTCCGGACACTTCTGGAGCACTTCCAGGACCTTCAGAGACCGTTCTCGGACGTTCCGGAGCCATCCGGATAGTTGCCAAAACCATCCGAGTTACAGTTTAAGCCACCCGATGACCGCGAAGGTTGTCGGGACGCCCAACGATTATCCGGAAACTATTCCGGTTGATCCAGGACTTCCCGAGTACCATTCTCATATGTTCCGGAACCACCTGGGACTACTCCAGAGTGATCCGAACATAACCTTTAATACCCAGAACTACTTCTGGTGCCCTTATGAACAATTCCATAAATCTCCGGAACTACTTCCGGTACCCGTATGAACTATTCTGCTTTGCTTCCACTAAACCTTCTACCATACTAGTATTCTAACAGACTACTGCTCGTTAAGTGTGTGACCCAATAGGTTCGGTATAATGCGGACATGACTCAGAACATCTTCCGGACATAGGTCAACAGCCTTTCGTCAATAGCCAATAATCAACAGCGGAGCCATGGACACCCATGTTGACTCCCGCACATACACGAAGAAACTTTGAGTGAACCATTATGTTTATTCATGTACCATTCCCTTTGCTTCGCGATATATGACAAAGTTAGAGGAGAGAAGTTTGGCACCCATGTGTAACAACTTTTGAACACAAGCCACTCGTTATCCTCTTTTCTCGTTTGTCCCTTTTCTCGTTATCGTATTCCGGTATCCCCGTGACTGAATCACAATGCGTCTGGCCAGACTATAATGGATACCGTCATACCGAGTGGGCCCGAAGTGAATATCTTCTTCATCGTGAAGGAGCAAATCCCATTCTTGAACTATCACAGTCACTAGCCACACCATTTGACATACCCAGAACTTATTTTACTACTTCCCATTTACGGGAGGATTCATCTAAGAACCAAAGCATGTCTTCCTGTGTGAAGCAACTCGATACTCTCATGGTCTAAGGAATTACGTATATGATAACATTTCATGATATGACTTATAACGTAGTTACGATGTGATCTCTAAGTATATCATTCAATACTGGGGTCGGTTCAACATCATTGTTCTGCTAACAATATGTTCCCATTGCTACTGACATCCTTGTTACAAGAACAATGTCCATGATTAAGAAAACGTAATCATCAGTTAGCACATGAGCTGGTCTTAGAGGCTAAACCAGGAACTTTTGGTGTTTACATTTCCACACATCCAAATGAGTTTTCTTCTGAATCTCACAGTCAGGGTCATTGCAATTATAGCACAGAAATATAAACATTAATTACGAACGTGGAAATATATATATATAATAACATTTTATTATTGCCTCTAGGGCATATTTCCAACACTTACTGCATCATGATTGTATCTTGCTCCAAAGTAGCTACCCTGCTGTTAGTGTGCTGTTGTTTATATTTTGTTGCAACTTCGGTCGACGAGTGTGACGCGACCGTTTATCGGAATTGAGTGATTCCAATTGCATATTGTTAAGCATCATGTCTACTTCCATTATTTTTATTGTATTGCCATGATATGCTTGCTGGTCATAAAGTTATTGAGCTCCAAAGTTGCTATCCCGCTGTTTTTGACAGCCACCTCTGTTTTTGACAGCCACCTCTGTTTTTCTCTAACTCTGTAACGTTCTGATGCCATGTTGCATGCTTCATATCTTTTGATCTATGATGCCTTTTTGCATGATTCTTTTTGCCATGCCTTACTTGTCATGTCTACTTTAGTTCATATCATTTGTGAGAATGTTTGCATTCATTATGTTGTTTATGCATTGCTCTAAAGTGTGCTTCGTGATGTTGGCAGATTGTGCCCGTAACTTGTTTTGCTTATATCTTTTTAACCGTAACTCCGTTTGGTGTTTTCTTTATATGTAACTTGATTAGTTTTTTGTGTACTTTGTGTTTATGCTATTGTTTGTTGTTGTTAACCGACCTAAAATATGGTTTAGGGTAGAACAGTACCAAATCCTTTAATTGTCATGCGGCACTTAGTGTATGTCATGTTTAGGTTGTGCCTCACTTAAATTGACTAGCATAGATAGTTTCCTTTATGCTTCACCTCTTGCCATGTTTGTGTGCTATGCCATGCTTGCTTGAGTTGCCATGTTAATAACCGTTGGTTGATCCCCTGTAGCTAAGCAACTTGAACCACCGTAAACGTGCGGTAATCGTCGTGTGTGACGAGTACTCCACTTAACCTGTTAGTAACCGCTCTCGACGGTAGGTTCGATTTCTCGTGTTGCCTTCTTGTTGATGCTTGCTCATGTTTGCCTCGTAGTAATAGATGCTTGATCATTGATTGCTTTCCAGTGTTTATCGTCTTGTGTGCTTCCGCGGGTACCTCTCGGAGATGATGCAAAGCTTGCGATCGACTACACCTTCGGAATCCGACTTATCAACAGGCAAGGACTATACATTAATTATGATCCATTCTGTTTCAACCAGCGGTTTGCATGCTAGTCTAGGATAGGTTCGATGTTTGATCCTACCACATGTTTACAGCCTCTTTCAAACCGATACAACCATGTCCCCTCCCAGCAAACCTTCTACTGCTATGTTACTATTGCTCGTTGCTCAGCCCCTTCTTAGTATGCATGATTAGGATGCTATGATGTTACCCCGTATTACTCCTTGGTTTGGGCTATCACATTATTATATTGTTGTTGATGATATGATTATTATAATGTTCACTATATTCGACGAAGGATGGAAGGTCTAGGCTATCCCGCCCCGACGCTTTGTTCCATTCGAGTCACCTAGGATCCGAGTTTCGGGTATTGGTTTTAAGACTGAGCGTTCCTAACCGCATGTGGGATGCTATGGGGTCCTCTTTTCTTACGTACCTAGCTTCAAACATTTCTAGAGGTGGCCCAAGCTGGTTTTACCATTTGAAAACCGTGTGTGTGACTGGTGAGCTCCTAGTAGTTTTTCAAACAAGTCGGGCCAGCGGAGACAAAGTTCCTTTGTTGGTACACACCTGGAAGCTCGAGGGCTACCCACAGTGATGGGTTAGTTACCCCGACATCGTCCAGCCGGAAGAGTCCGATCCGATAGCGCGGTCGGCCTTTGGATTGAGTGTCGACTCCCCGGGGGCCACCTAGATTTGTGCGTTGTTAGTTAGAGGGACTTGTCGTTCCAGATCTCTTGGGACTAAATCATAAAATGGTTGCCTGTGATGGGTAGAAACTGAGAGAGATGGGTGTGCGTGCGGAGCCTTGTAATGGGCACTTGGTACACCCCTGCAGGGTTAAATCTTTTCGAGAAGCCGTTATGGACGACTTGAGACTTACTCCTTGTTCATAGACAACAACAACTGAGATAATATTAATATAACTTGATCAACGTGTGTGTGTGCCTTGACTACTTCTTCTTCGTCGGGATGCGAAGAGGAGGACAAGGATAGGATAGGTGTTATGTTTGCGTAAGTAGTTGATAGCAAGACTTGTTGGAGGCGATTCCTCATCGAATGCTTGGCTTCTTATCTTACTCTCTAGATCGTTAGCCACTTCATAAATGCTAGTGCGGCAGCAACCTCACCACTTACCCCTTCCTTACCGTAAACTACTAGTTGTCCTAGAATGACGAGTGATGAAGTCCTTGCTGGGTCAGATGACCACTACAGTTGGATGCTGAGTACCTCTGTACTCATGATACTACCCCCAACTCTTTTTAGGGTTCTTGATCGACAACATGTATGGTGATCGACGTTTCACGTGGAGACTCGACGACGACTAGTTAGGCGGATCCCGGCGGAGGGCCTGGACCCGTGTGGTTATGGGGTCGATGTTTTCTCTTTGCTAGTAGGCATTTGATTATAGTCTGTACTCAGATATGTATCTTCCGATGTTGTATTGTATTAAGGTAGTTGTATGCCGATTGTATGAGATGATGTATCCTTGTATTTGTAATGTTGTGATATCATTTTGGAAATCCGGGGCATATGGCATTGTCATATGTCGCGGTGGGACCGATTTGTGCTTCGTCCCCGGATCGGGATGGAAACATCTAGATCTGGAATAGTACCGCATATCGGGCCTTACAACTTGGTATTAGAGCCTTACCGACCGTAGGATCCCCTCTCTGGCCGAACTCGAGTCTAGACAAAAACTATTTTGTAGTTATTAGGTTAGTTATCGGAGAGTAGGAATCTTTTTACTCCTTACCTTTGCTCTGGTCAGGACAAGTGTCGTAAGTGTTTTATTCTCGCCTTACCCCCTTTCAACTCTAGGATCTGGAGTGTTTGGAGTTTCGGAACCGTTACAATGCCTTGCTTGCAACGTATTGTCTCGATTCCGATCTCAGGTTTGGAAATCCTGTAGTACCTTTAGTTCTTCCGACTCTGGGTAACCATCTTGGTCGTCTATAGAATTCAGTCCTCTTGCCCAGTATCCTCAGTATTTACATGAGAATGCTTCCTTGGCCGTCGCTTTGAACTGCCTTTCCTTCTCTTGATCTCCCGATGGTTTCGTTTTCTGACGTTGCCGTCTCTCTACAGAAATTTATCTCGACCGAAGTTCGACGTCGACATGGAGCAGAGTCCCTTGTTAGTGGTGTTGAAGATCATCGACTCTTTTCTCTCTCCTCCTCTCCCCCGGACCGTCCTGGATCTCTGGACGAGATCCCTTGTTGGTGGTGTTGTATTGTAACAGCCCAGATTTCATAAAAATTTAAAATTATTGTTTTCGGTATGAATTGTTTGATTGTCTGTTTTGTTTGCGGTGTTTGCATCCCAGATTTATTGATCGGCGATTATTTTTCCCCCTCTTATCTAGTACCGGACGGAGACTGACCCTTGCCACCTTGACACTCGACCTTTGCGACACCCGGTTTTGCCCGATCACCGTCGCGGAAACCGCACGAGACCAGCCGCAGCCAATGGAACGAAAAACCCCGTTTTATAATTAAACGGGATATTTTTATAGCGCGCCGGAAGGTCTTCTCGGAATGGTTCCAACGCGAGGTGAACGCCGCCGGTTCGACGCGCTGATCGTGCAGTTCGAAGTTTTACCCGAATCGGAGGTCCTGCGGACCCCCGGCGGTCAGAAATGTGAGCATCGCGCACGCGAGAGAAAAACCGGGGATGTTTTTGCAAACTGCCAGCCACCTGGGCTATATAAAGACCACCACACTCCCACCCCCTTTCTAGGGTTTCCCTAGCACAAAATTGCAGCCACCCCCTCACATTTGCCCCAAATTTTTTCCCAATAGCCCCAATTTTTGAAATCCCTAGCCAGATCTGTTCCCAGCCGTCAGATCTGATGATCTGAGGGCCAGGAACGAGCCACGTCACCCCAACCTGCATCTCCTACCTCTCCTCCACGCAGCACCCCGCCGCCGCCTCCACTCCGGTCGCCGGAGCAGCCACGCCGAGGCCGCTGCGCCCCTCTCCCCTCTCTCCTCCCTCGCGCCTTCCTTCTTCCCTCCGTTTCCCTCTCATCACCTCCCTCTCTCCCTCACAGGAACGCGACTGAGGCCAGCCGCGCCATGGACAGGAGCGGCCCGAGCTCCACTCCGCCGCACGACGGAAGCCCGCCTCCACGCCTTCCTCCGGCCGGTCCCGCACCGGCGACCTCGCCCAGGGCCGCCCCGGCTCCGCCTCCTCTCGCTGCCCGCCGGAGGCCAGCGCCCGCGCTGCAGCAGCTCCAGCCCCGTCGGCGTCCTCGCTCGGGAGGAGCCCGAGCCGGCCACCTCCCCAGCCAGGTCGGCCTCGCCTCAACGTGGGCCCTGCGGCCCAGTCCGTCCCAGCCGCCCCCTGAGGCCCAGCCGCGTCCTCTACCGCGAGATGGGCCTCGGCCCACTAGGTGCTTTTTTTTTCTCTTGGCCCCTCCAATTTCTGCTAATTACTTTTATTTATGCTACTGATGCTGTTTTGCGAGTAGAATAATGAGTGAACCGTAGTTCGGATCGTGTTGAGCCCAAAAGATGAATTGCTCAGTTTTACGTGCTCTATCGATCATCTGTAGAAAGTTTTCCCGTTGGAGGCCGTCTAGATAATTTAATTCTGCGGTTAAGTGGGCACCAGATCGTTAATTGCAAACTGTTGATTAACTGTTGCTGAAATTGTTGCTTGATTGAAACTTCGGACGACGGTTGCTTCGCAACCGTACGTCGGAATTGAGTGATTCCTTTTGCGTTGCGTTAAGCATTGTTTCTACTACAGTTTCATGCATTCACATGCCATAATTGCTTGCTGAATCATGATTGTATCTTGCTCCAAAGTAGCTACCCTGCTGTTAGTGTGCTGCGGTTTATATTTTGTTGCAACTTCGGTCGATGAGTGTGTCGCGACCGTTTATCGGAATTGAGTGATTCCAATTGCATATTGTTAAGAATCATGTCTACTTCCATTATATGTATTGTATTTCCATGATATGCTTGCTGGTCATATAGTTATTGAGCTCCAAAGTTGCTATCCCGCTGTTTTTGACAGCCACCTCTGTTTTTCTCTAAGTCTGTAACGTTCTGATGCCATGTTGCATGCTTAATATCTTTTGATCTATGATGCCTTTTTGCATGATTCTTTTTGCCATGCCTTCCTTGTCATGTCTACTTTAGTTCATATCATTTGAGAACATGTTTGCATCCATTATGTTGTTTATGCATTGCTCTAAAGTGTGCTTCCTGATGTTGGCAGATTGTGCCCGTAACTTGTTTTGCTTATATCTTTTTAACCGTAACTCCATTTGGGGTGTTCTTTATATGTAACTTGATTAGTTTTTCGTGTACTTTGTGTTTATGCTATTGTTTGCTGTTGTTAACCGACCTAAAATATTGTTTAGGGCAGAACAGTACCAAATCCTTTAATTGTCGTGCGGCACTTAGTGTATGTCATGTTTAGGTTGTGCCTCACTTAAATTGACTAGCATAGATAGTTTCCTTTATGCTTCACCTCTTGCCATGTTTGTGTGCTATGCCATGCTTGCTTGAGTTTCCATGTTAATAACCGTTGTTTGATCGCTTGTTGCTAAGCAACTTGAACCACCGTAAACGTGCGGTAATCGTCGTGTGTGATGAGTACTCCACTTAACCTGTTAATAACCGCTCTCGACGGTAGGTGCGATGTCTCGTGTTGCCTTCTTGTTGATGCTTGCTCATGTTTGCCTCGTAGTAATAGATGCTTTCTCGTTGATTGCTTTCCAGTTTTTATCGTCTTGTTTGCTTCCGCGGGTACCTCTCGGAGGCGATGCGAGCTTGCGATCGACTACACCTTCGGAATCCGACTTATCAACAGGCAAGGACTATACATTACTTATGATCCATTATAGTTCAACAAACGGTTTGCATGCTAGTCTAGGATAGGTTCGATGTTTCATCCTACCACATGTTTACAACCTCTTTCAAACCGATACAGCCATGTCCCCTCCCAGGAAACCTTGTACTGCTTAATTACTATTGCTCGTTGCTCAGCCCCTGCTTAGTATGCATGCTTAGGATGCTACGATGTTACCCCCTGTTACTCCTTGGTTTGGGCTATCACATTATTATATTGTTGTTGATGATATGATTATTATAATGTTGACTATATTCGACGAAGGATGGAAGGTCTAAGCTATCCCGCCCCGACGCTTTGTTCCATTCGAGTCACCTAGGATCCGAGTTCCGTGTATTGGTTTTAAGACTGACCGTGCCTAACCGCGTGTGGGATGCTATGGGGTCCCCTTTTCTTGCCTACCTAGCTTCAAACATTTCTAGAGGTGGCCCAAGCTGGTTTTACCATTTGAAAACCGTGTGTGTGACTGGTGAGCTCCCATAAGTTTTTCAATCAACTCGGGCGAGTGGAGACAGAGTTCCTTTGTTGTTCCGCACCTAGAAGCTCGAGGGCTACCCACAGTAATGGGTTAGTTACCCCGACCTCGTCCAGCCGGAAGAGTTCGATCCGATAGCGCGGCCGGCCTTTGGATTGGGTGTCGACTCCCCGAGGGCCACCCGGATTTGTGCGTTGTTAGTTAGAGGGACCTATCGTTCCGGATCTCTTGGGACGAAATCATAAAATGTCTGCCTGTGATGGGTAGAAACTGAGAGAGATGGGCGTGCGTGCGGAGCCTTGTAATGGGCAGTTGGTACACCCCTGCAGGGTTAAATCTTTTCGAGAAGCCGTGTCCACGGTTATGGACGACTTGAGACTTACTCCTTGTTCATAGACAACAACAACTGAGATAATATTAATATAACTTGATCAACGTGTGTGTGTGCCTTGACTACTTCTTCTTCGTTGGGATGCAAAGAGGAGGACAAGGATAGGATAGGTGTTATGTTTGCGTAAGTTGTTGATAGCAAGACTTGTTGGAGGCGATTCCTCATCGAATGCTTGGCTTCTTATCTTACTCTCTAGATCGTTAGCCACTTCATAAATGCTAGTGCGGCAGCAACCTCTCCACTTACCCCTTCCTTACCGTAAACTACTAGTTGTCCTAGAATGACGAGTGATGAAGTCCTTGCTGGGTCCGATGACCACTACAGTTGGATGCTGAGTACCTCTGTACTCATAATACTACCCCCAACTCTTTTTAGGGTTCTTGGTCGACAACATGTATGGTGATCGACGTTTCACGTGGAGACTCGACGACGACAAGTTAGGCGGATCCCGGCGGAGGGCCTGGACCCGTGTGGTTATGGGGTCGATGTTTTCTCTTTTCCAGTAGGCATTTGATTGTAGTCTGTACTCAGACATGTATCTTCGTTGTTGTATTGTATTAAGTCAGTTGTATGCCGATTGTATGAGATGTTGTATCCTTGTATTTGTAATGTTGTGATATCATGTTGGAAATCTGGGGCATATGGCATTGTCATATGTCGCGGTGGGACCGATATGTGCTTCTTCCCCGGATCTGGATAGAAACATCTAGATCTGGAATAGTACCGCATATCGGGCCTTACACGCATGAGGAGGGCTCTACAAATAAAATAATACAAGATGTTTAATACAAGCTAGGGGCCATGAGGGCTCGAATACAACAGCTCGAGAGCACAAGTTAGCGGAAGCAAAAGTATCTGAGTACAGACACAAGGTACACATGATCTTCCTTAAGAAGGCTTGCACAAAAACAACAGATCGAAAAGGCGAGGCCTCCTGCCTGGGAACCTCCAAACTACTCCTAGTCAACGGGGAACTCGACGTCGTAGAAGGCATCGGGGATCTTCATGTTGCGGTGGTCGACATCGGGGATCTCCTGCTCCTGGACTCCAAGGCTCAAATGTCGACTGCAGCGGCCGATCAGGCAAAACCATAATAGGGAAAATAAAGCAGGTGAGTATCTAGCATACCCGCGAGTCTTACGTCCGCTACTAAGCATTATGCATTGTATGAACGGAAAGAAGAGGCTGTATATAGTGGACTGCAAGATAGAAATCAGAATAAGGGTAAGAAGCTAGGCCTATCGAAGACTAGCATCTCCCGGCGAGTCTTTCAGCATGAGGTAAGAATCAGCCAACAATTTATATAAAGCATAAAGTAACAATGCAGCAGAAGTTGCTGCAGCATTGTATAATAATAAGTTGTAATAATTAACAATGCCTCCGAGTTCCCTCCTCGACTCCCCTGCGAGGAAGAAAACCCGGAACCATACAATTTCATAGTAATAGTTTGTAGTTGTAAGATCCAGCTTCAGCTTAAAGCGTCCTGTTACCGTGGACACGGCTATTCGAATAGATTAATCTTCCCTGCAGGGGTGCACTTATGTTACACTACACGCACGGATCTCCAGGGTGGCGGGAACCTTGTTAGGGAACGCTCCACCGAGGCTATCCGACACTCCGTAGCCCATAACTCATAATTCCCACGGGTAGGTAGTGCGTACATGGCATATAGCCAACTCAAGACATTCACTGAACCATTAGTCAGTTTATTAACTTGCGGGACAACCGTTATCTTTGCCTCGACTTAACTGACCCGCGGACAAGACAGCAGCCAGGACCACCAGTACATCGGTGCCTGCCCCGTCGTCCCACCAAGTCTCTGCGGTTACCAACAAGGTGAACCGTCTCATTACCTTGTGTCGCATGTGCTCCTGGAGAAGCTCGACTTTCGTGGTTTGGTAACTCTCGCGGCCAACGATCAGGGGCCAAGCACACCGGTACACTGGTCGTACCCTCCCTGTCGCCCCGTCGCAATACCGCTCGCGGGCACCGTTGGGTCACCCGACTTCTTACCTTTCAGGACAACCGTGTTCAGGTCCCTAGGGCCGCTATACAGAGTCAACAAAAATTGGAGTACGACGATTACTCCTCGATAGCTCCACTTGATGTGGCTCGGCAGAGCCGACGTAGGGGCCTTAGGCGGTGTCTGCATTGTACCGTACCTGTGCAATTATAATCATCGTATCCGCGTTCAATCCCCTGAGTGATCACGACCCTCTATCTAATCCTAGCTAACAATGGCAGGGCTCACTTCTAAATATATTATATATAATAGGCAGCATAGGATAAAGGAAGGTACAACAAGGGGCGACAAAAACAGGCTATGCAATTGAATAGGATTTTAATCGTAGCATCAGCAGTAACAATGCCTAGTGCAAGAAATGTACGGAAAGAGAATGGCTCTGCTTGCCTGGTAGCTCGACGGTAGGGGTAGGGTCGTCGTCGACGAAGTAGTCGTACCCAACAACGATGTAGTCGACGGTAGCAGTAGGGTCTACCGGAGAATAAAGGGGGGAGAAACAATAAATACAAAGCAATAATAGCAATACAAATACAATACATGGCGAACGCATTGTTAACGGTGTTCTAACGCAGTGTTAAGTATTTTAGCCGGAGCGGAAATTTATCCGGGGGTTGACTCATCAGTACCGGTTGATTACCGGACAGATGATCCGGAGGGGAAAAGTTCCATGTCTGCAGTGTTAGAGACATCTGATAGACATGTGGATAATGTATCCTTGCTCGTTGATCCATTCTGAACAACTTTCATGTTCAGAACAATTTCATCCAGCAAGTTTTACCGGCACCGGAAAATTACCGGGCAGTGCAACCGGAGGGGGGGAATGTCTCGTCTTCGTTGTGTTAGAGGGGGGTGATTGGTATACGGATAGCGTATTCGTATCCGTTGTATTTTTCTAATAAATTTTCATGTATAAAATATTTCCATCGGAGTTACGGATTAAAATATATTGATTTTTGAAGTTTAAATCAATTTTAAAGTATTTTCTAGATTTTCTTTTATTAAATAATCCAACATTATCCACAAGTGCTAGTTGACTGGTCAACCCTGACCAGTGGGTCCCACTGGTCAGCCTCACATTATTAATAAATAAATTTTAATATTTAAATGACAGTGGGGTCCCACATGTCATTGACTCATATTATATATTCCATTTAATTAAACTAATAACACAGTCGGGCCCATGTGTCATAGTCAGAGACATTTTTAACAGTTTTATATTTAATCTAAAAGCCTTGGGCCCACCTGTAAGCCTCTGGGAAGTTAACTTAACCATTCAATCAAGGGGGGCTTAATAGGGGATTACCCCTAAGCTTAACCGTCCCAGGTCCACCAGTCAGCGAGGCAATCCCCACTGGCCCGAGCCCGTGCTCGCCGGCGGCAAGAACAGGGGGCGCACGACGAGGTAGCGGTCAGCTCCGTCGTCCAAATGAGGCACCGAGGGGAGGAATCGAACGGACCAAGTGTCGCACGCCCGATGGGGAACTCGTTAGGCCACGGGGACGACCAAAACGGCGGCCATGACCACCACCGGCGGCAGCCGGAGCACACCTAAGGCGGGGCGGCATTCTATGGCACGGGATCGAGCGCGACAAGAAGAAAAATGACGGGGAAGCTCACATAGAGTTCATGGAGGGACTCAGGGGAGTCGGAGGCAGTCGGGTGGAGCTAATTCGTCGCCAATGGCGACGCGTCGGTGGTGGAAAGGGCGGCCCGATTCGGAGGTTCTTGTGGCTTCCGGCGATGACGACCAGCACGGGGAGACAAGGAGGAGGCTGGGGAGGCGCCAGGACAAGGTGGTTAGGCCTTCCGTCGCCGTTGGCCGCGCTGGTGCCTCGGTGGTGGCGACGGCTGCATCGGCGAGCACGACCAGAGGACGTGAGGCGCGAGAGGGAGGCGGCGCGGGGAAGATGCAAGGGGCTAGGGTTTGGGGAGAGTAGGGGGGGCGCAGGCTGCTTTTAACCTCGCCAGGGACGGCGAGATGCTTGCCACAACGACGAAGTCGCGGCCTGGCCGGCGGATGGGTGACACGCGCGTTGAACAGGGGAAGAGGAAGAAGACAAGGGGAGGGGTTTTTGGGCCGGGGTGGACTAGGCCAGAGGTATTCGCCCTGAGCGAGTTTTAGTGTTTTCTTGCATTATCCATTTATTACTAGCAGAGTTGTTGTTCTTTTATAATTACTTTAGCTAGCAAAAGAGTTTTGTAAAATGTGTGGCTTATTTCATAATTCGTGTAACACTTTACAGTGCTAGCACAAAAAGTTTGGGCAATAAAAAATCATTTAGTATTTTATTTAAATAATAAATTGTTAAATTGGACTTTTCAGGCTACTATTTGAATTGTTGGAATATTTATAATCCACAATAATTATCCATGACCATTGCAACATGATATACTGATTTCTGTGCATTTAATAAAATTGGTTCTATAACTTTTGGACAAAGTTTTATGTCCACATAGATTTGGAATTTTTATCTAGGTTGGATTTGAATAGGCCATGGTCAAAGGTGATTATCACATGCCTAATCAAGATGACTTGACGTTAATGAAAAGTGATTACTGTAGTGTGACACCCGGGTGTTACACCGACGTACACAGTCTAGGCCACCGCGCATCGTATACGGAACGGGGGGGGGGTTGCGCCGTGTAGGTTGCCATGCCCGGTGTGCGTAACGTGGGCGGGTCTGCACCGTGTACCACTTTGCTGGAGTTGTCGGCGCCGTCTATGCCGTAGCGCTAGGAGGAGCAGGGGAGGGTTTGAATAAGAAGGGGGGAATGCGGCCTTTGGTGGTGGAAGGAAGGAGGGGGGCTTGGATATTCGCACGGCTGGTGAAATGTTTGGGTACATGGGGAGGATATAGGAGGGAGAAGTGGTATCGCAGAAGAAACTAAAAATAAATCCGTATGGGAACCTTCAAAATTTGGTGTGAATTATCCTAATTATGGCGAGCATCAACCGTGGCATTGAATATATTAAGAGCAGCTGTTAATTTGAGAAAACAACTGAGTCATCAGATAATCTCACACTTTCTAATTCAACCAACTCAATAGTTAAACAAGGTACTGGACTTAACATAGCTCTGACTCGAGATCTATTGGAATAACAAAAGAACGGCGCCTAATTAAACAAATACTACTAGTCCAGCTGGTCCAGAGAGGATTCCGAGGCATCGGCATATGCCGCGGCCCTGTTGGCCTCCTGACCGTCGATGAGCTGCTGGTCCAGATAGGCCTCCGAGATATTGGCGTATGCAGCCGCCTTGTTGGCCCACTGAATGTTGCTGAGCTGCTGGTCTAGAGAGGCCGCCGCGGCATCGGCATATGCCGCCGCCCTGTTGGCCCGCTGAACGTCACTGAGCTGCTAATCTACAGAGGCCACCGCCCTGTTGGCCCACTGAACGTCGATGAGCTGCTGGTCCAGGGAGGCCGCCGTGGCATCGGCGTATGCCGCCGCCCTATTGGCCTCCTGAGCGTCGATGACCTTGTGTAGAGAGGCCTTCGCGGCATCGGCATATTCCACCGCCCTGTTTGCGGCTTCCGACTTTCTTCTAGCGGCTATCGCCGCCAAGATGGCGACGTAAGTCGCTCTCTTAGCGGCTTCCATCGCTCTGGCCGCTTCCATAGCTGTAGGTTGGACGTATGCGATCAGGATGGACAAGACGGAGATGGCTGGGGTCCTGCAGTAAAAAGGGGTCGCCAATCGAGCATGACCGGCCAGCAACATGGAAATAGTCGGGACATCGGTGATGCTCGGGCGGTCGGGCTAATGAAGCAATCGATCAACAAACGGTACCTTTCTCCAAACGCGCGCAAGGCCGTGCTCAGGGTAGCATCGTCGGAACCACCGCCTCTGGCTTGCACTGAGCCGGCGGCAAGCCGGCCCTACGAGCCCTCTGTTAGCGAGTCGATGTCCCCATCCTATAAACCTAAGCCGATTGATGGGTTGAGGAATATATTGTGTGCTTGAATCACCAGAGGTGGGGAAATCTAGCTAGATGTGGATTGAGTATAGCTTCAGACGGAAGCCACTTGCGTTCTCGCAGCCCAAACGCTTCTTCATTGCAAACTATGTGCATGTACTTTGATAAAAGCCAGCCAATCAGGTTGCACAACCATCTCCTCACGGATCGCGCTGAGATCGAACGACTACCATTCTGCGCTAATGTTACATCCAACAGGCACTGTTCTGCGCTATGGTTACGAGATTTTTTTCGGATGGTTTTTGAGACGGTCAACGCGGTTTTTCAGTGTTTGACCCACATTCAACTAATGAAGTTTGTACACTAAGTGCCACCAGTTTTTTTCATAGTCCTCTCAAATTTTTACCACGTACCATGTTCGTGAAATGGTGACGGCATGCCAAATTCCATCCCATTTAGAGGTCATTCTAATCGACTTTCAATTTCATGGTCATTTTGCTAAAAATATATATCAGTGAGTGCACAATATTTATCAAACGAGGTCTAAACTGCTTGAAATTTGAGGATATTAGTGTGAATGCTTGATGGCGAACAAATAAAAAGTTTGGGGTTCAAAACACTTAAAAATAATATGTTGCACTTGTAATGTGGATGTTTCCGGTAAAAAGACCGATGCTTCGTAGTGAATGTTACAACTTCGTAACGAAGTACCATTGGTTTTTATCATAACCACCTTTAAATGTAACCACATACATTGTTGGTGAAATGATGACAACACGCCAAGTTTTATCCAATTTAGAGACTATTTGCATTGATTTTCAGTTGCAGGGTTGTTTTGCTCGAAAATGATTGACCTGGTACATTTCATATGTAAAATGTAGTAAATTTTCTTTTTGAAATTTTGGGATACAGGTGTGAGAGTTTAATGTCGAACACACACAACAAATGGAGGCTAAAGGATTTTAGAAAGACATGGTGTCTTTGTGATGTTGTTGTTTCGCGCCGAAACCCTGACATTTCGATGGGAATGGCGCAATTTTGTACACTAAGTGCATCAGTTTTTGTCTTAATCCTCGCAATTTTTTACCAGGTATCATGTTCGTGAAATAATGACAGCGTGTCAAATATCATCCTACTCGGAGGCCATTTTAATCGACTTTCAATTTCATGGGCGTGTTGCTCAAAAATAAAGCACTACATGCGTAATATTTATCAGACGAGGTCCAAAATGCTTGAAATGTTAGGATGTTAGTGTGAATGCTTGGTATTGAACACATGAGAAGTTTGGGTTCAATTCACTTACAAATAATATGTTGTACTTGTAATGCAGGTGTTTCCGGTAGAAACACCGATGCCTCGAAATGAATGGTACAACTTCGTACACGAAGTACCATTGGTTTTTATCATAACAACCTTTAAATTTAACCACATACATTGTTGGTAAAATGATGACAACACGCAAGTTTCATCCAATTTAGAGACCATTTGAATTTAGTTTCATTTGCAGGTTTGTTTTGCTCGAAAATGATTCACCTAGTACATCATATATGTCAAATAAAGTAAAAGATGTTTGAAATTTAGTGAACCTAGTGTCCCATTTCTTAACACATAAAATACTGGGAGTTTAAAGGATTTTAGAATAACATGTTGTCTTTCTAATGTGGTTGTCTCACATAGAAACCCTAATATTTCGATAGGAATGGCCCATTTTGTACACGAAGTAAGCCTATTTTTTATAACGATAATCTCAAATTTATGCAACATTCCGGTTTGGTGCAACGATGACAGCATGCAAAGTCTCATACTGATTAGTCATCATTTGAATTGGTTTTCGATTTCAAAGTCCTTTAGGGTTTATACCCACCAACTCTTACAACGCAAACAATTATATTCATGTATGTGTATGATTTTCCATTTGTACGTACTGCAAAGAAAACCATGAGAAATTTGGATAGCTTCGGACGGAAGCCTTCGTTAGGACGCGTCCCACTTGTGTTCTTGCATCCCAAACGCTACTTCATTGTAAATTGTGTGCATGTACTTTGATAACATCCAGCTAATCAGGTTGCAGAACCAGCTCCTTGCGGATCGCGCTGAGATCCAACGACTGCCATTCGGCGCTAATGTAACATCCAACGACCACTGCTCTGCGCTATGCTTACGAGATTTTTTCCGGATAGTTTTTGAGACGGTCAACGGGGTTTTTCAGTGTTTGACCAGCATTCATCTAATGCAGTTTGTACACTAAGTGCCACAAATTTTTTTCATAGTCCTCTCAAATTTTTACCACGTACCATGTTCGTGAAATGGTGAAGGCATGCCAAATCCCATCCTGTTTAGAGGTCATTTTAATCGACTTTCAATTTCATGGTCATTTTGCTAAAAAATATAGCAGTGAGTGCACAAAATTTATTAAACAAGGTCCAAACTGCTTCAAATTTTAGGATGTTAGTGTGAATTCTTGACGGTGAACACATAAAAAGTTTGGGGTTCAAAACACTTAAAAATAATATGTTGCACTTGTAATGTGAATGTTTCCGGTAGAAACACCGATGCTTCGAAGTGAATGGTACAACTTCGTACAGGAAGTACCATTGGTTTTTACCATAACCACCTTTAAATTTAACCACATACATTGTTGGTGAAATGATGACAACACGACAAGTTTCATCCAATTTAGAGACCGTTTGAATTGATTTTCAGTTGCAGGGTTGTTTTGCTCGAAAATGATTCACCTGGTACATTTTATATGTAAAATGTAGTAAAAAATGTATGAAATTTTGGGATACCGGTGTGAGGGTTTAATGCCGAAAACAGACAACAAATGGAGGATAAAGGATTGTTGAAAGACATGTTGTCTTTGTGATGTTGTTGTTTCAGGCTGAAACCCTGACATTTTGATGGGAATGGCCCAATTTTTTACACTAAGTGCAATCAGTTTTTGTCATAATCCTCTCAATTTTTTTACCATGTATCATGTTCGTGAAATGATGAAAGCGTGTGAAATCTCATCCTACTCGGAGGCCATTTTAATAGACTTTCAATTTCATGGGCGTGTATTGGTCGAAAATAAAGCACTACGAGCGTAATATTTATCAAACGAGGTCCAAAATACTTGAAAGTTTAGGATGTTAGTGTGAATACTTGGTGTTGAACACATGAAATTTTTTGGGATCAAATCACTTCCATATAATATGTTGTACTTGTAATGCAGGTGTTTCCGGTAGAAACTCCGATGCTTCGAAGTGAATGGTACAACTTCGTACACGGACTACCATTGGTTTTTATCATAACAACCTTTAAATTTAACCACATACATTTTGGTGAAATGATGACAACACACAAAGTTTCATCCAATTTAGAGACCATTTGAATTGATTTTCATTTGTAGGGTTGTTTTGCTCGAAAATTATTCACCTGGTACATCATATATGTCAAATGAAGTCAAAGATGTTTGAAATTTTGGGAACCCAATGTGCATGCTCATTGCTTAACACATAAAAACTGGTGGTTTAAAGGATTTTAGAATAACATGTTGTCTTTCTAATGTGGTTGTCTCACTTAGAAACCCTGATATCTCGATAGGAATGACCCATTTTGTACACGAAGTACCTTATTTTTTATCACGATAATCTCAAATTTACACAACATTCCGATCTGGTGAACCGATGTCAGCATGCAAAGTCTCATACTGATTAGTCATCGTTTGAATTGGTTTTCGATTTCAATGTCCTTTAGGGTTATACCCACCAGCTCTTACAGCGCAAACGATTATATTCATGTAAGTGTATGGTTTTCCATCTGTACGTACTACAAAGCTAACCGTGAGAAATTTTGATAGCTTCGGAGGGAAGCCATTCGTTAGGAGGCGTGCCACTTGCGTTCTCGCATACCAAACACTTCTGCATTGTAAACTGTGTGACTGTACTTTGATAAAAGCCAGCCAATCAGGTTGCAGAACCAGCTCCTCACGGATCGCACTGAGATCCAACGACTACCATTCGACGCTAATGTTACATCCAACGACCACTTTTCTGCGCTATGGTTACTAGATTTTTTCAGATGGTTTTTGAGATGGTCAACGTGGTTTTTCAGTGTTTGACTAACATTCAACTAATGCAGTCTTGTGAGACGATGACAACATGCAAAGTCTCATACTTATTAGTCCTCATTTCAATTGGTTTTCGATTTCAAAGTCCTTTAGGGTTTATACCCACCAGCTCTTACAGCGCAAACAATTATATTCCTGTATGTGTATGCTTTGCCATCTGTACTGCAAAGAACACGGTGATAAATTTGGATATGTGTGGTAGTGAACACTATCCCGCAGCCCGCCCGCCCTATATGAACATTTGGTGTAGCCCTTTATGGTTCCTGTCTAGGAAAATATCCTCCACCCCGTACACGCCCCACTACCGACCCCGGCCTGCACCTTCACCACATCTCCCGTTCATCCTCTGGCCATAGATTCCTGTCGTATTTCCTAGTCCTCTAAATCCTACATCCATGTCCGGAGAAGGGGGAGGTGGAGGATGCGGTCGGGGCAAAACCGATGACGTCATTTTGACCCCTCCGCCCTTCGTCGAGCCGTCGCTCCTTTTGGTCAGTGGAGGATACGACGGGTCCAAAGTGGAGAAAGGTAGCTCGATTCGATTGCCCGTCGATGAGCCGTCCAGCCTTGTGGGAGGTGGAGGATGCGGCGGAGGCATAGCAGACGACTGCAGCCAAATCGTCCCTCCGCCCGTCAACAAGTCTTCAAGCCCTGTGGGAGGTGGAGGACGGGGCGGAGCAGTAGAGGACAACGTCGACGGCAGCCACATCCCTCCGCCTTTTGACGAGCCGTTGAGCCTTCTGGGAGGTGGAGGATGCGGCGGAGGATACGACAGGTCGATCCCTCCGCCTGACGTGGAGCCGTCGCGCCGTGTGAAGAGGTCGTGCCATATTGAAGCTGGCGGCGAGGGCTGGGTGACCTGCTACCTCCAAGAACACATCTATATATCATCCAAGATGTTGGGCAAGGCTCAGATCGAGCTGGACGCCATCGCCAATCGCTTCGACAAGGCACTACAGGAGTACATGCTCGCCTACACCCTCCACAAGGCGGCGAGCTTGTCCTTCCCTGCAGCATGCAAGCCTTGAGTCTGCTTTAAACGAAGTCTTCGTGAGCCGCCGTCGATCATCGCCTCCATGCTCCAGTCCTATCTTGTTTAAGTTTTAAGTTTTAAGTTTTTATGGTTTTAGTCGAGGAAGAACTCCAGGGTATCGCGACGATGAACTATGTAGCGGGGAACCTGTAATAAATCTTTTGCATTATTCGCATGATTTGTTCTCAGCCGTTGCAGACTTCACTGAAAAATATTACTACTCCACGTCTAGCTACTAGCAGCTAGCCTCGGGACTGTCCACACGCAAAGTATGGTGATTAGACGTGAGAGGCGTGGCGTGCGAACAGCTTAGACTAGACGGCACTGTGGCATGAGCACGCGCGCACCAGCGCTCCTCACCGGACTAGTGCTAGCTCACCGTGAGACAAGGCCTTTGCTGCTAAACCCCTCACCCCTCACCTCTCCCAAATACTACTACATGTTCTTCCTTATTTCACATCGCAAGATCGAAGCCACATGAACAAGTGCAATTATTTTCCAAGCTAGGCTCGCTAGCTCTACGATGATGAGACGGGAGAGGCGTGGCATGTTCTCAGGGTTGACTAGATGGCCGCGTTCCAGGAGCACACACCGCCGCTCCTCACCAACTCCTCCAAGCATTCTACCGTAAGGCAACTACTATTCCTCCTCGCAAAATGGAGCGAGAAATCTGCAACGAAAATCCTGGAGAAGGCGGGTGCGCATTGCTAACAGTCTGTTTTAAAGACCCGTGTGTTTTTCTTCATATGTATCTGAACAAGGCTTTGCATCTGGCAATCAATCAAACAAGAGGAATGCACACATAGGATTCGCTGACAACAGATTTTCATTGCATAACATAGATATCCATTGCATAAAGGAGCGTGGTTCCTTTTTCTCCAATTAGTTCAAATATCAGAACTAACCCAAAATAAACCCTAAACTAGCGTCAAGTACGTACTGAAATAGCTTTTACCCTTGTATATCCAGCAGTCCATCGACGATATACCGATGAACCCAAAATATTTACTACCATCTAAAAGTTCCCTGTCGCGTGTGCAGATCAGTTGGAGCCACCGGAGGAGAAACTCCTTCGTCTACGGGCATCCTCCTCCAGCCGCTCCCGATTCCCTAACGCGAAGCTCTCGCTTTCCTCGTACCTCGCCAGATCACACTGAAGATCTTCTTCTTCACCCACGGAAGCTGCCAGTGCCATAGCCATCTGGTTTTCCTCCTCCTACGCGAGGAAGGGATTGTACCGCTCGAGGGTGTCGACCTTGTCGTCGAAGAAGCCCGGAGGACCCTGGGTGGCGCTCTGCGACGCCAGGATGGTGCTCGCCGGCGCTTGAATGTGCTCAACCGTGCCTAAATGTGCTGACAGATGCCTGGATGTGCTCGCTGGCGCTTGTATGGTGCTCGCCGACACCTGCATGCTTCCCCCATGCGCCCGGACGCTTCTCCCCTCCTCCTGCATGCTACCCTTCTCCTTCCTGTCGCGCGCCATTGCCCGGATGGTGCGCGCCTCCGCCTACATTATGTGCGCCTATGCCTGGAGGGTCTGCGCGTGCATCACAATGTGGTGCAAGTGTGCGTTGCGCTCGGCGCGCGCTGTGCGACCGGTGTTGCGGGAGCAAGCGTTCAGGCCTGCATACCGTCGGGGAGTGCAGGTCGCCCGCGGTACCACTGGAACTAGCAAGGATTTGTCCGGCACTGCCGACTGAGCTGCCGGCAAAGTCACTACCTCACCATCAGCTGCTGGGGTCAAGTTTTCTCGGGTACGACGTACCGGGCCCATTGTTGATTTGTGGGAAGAGAGGGCAAAAGAAGGGGATGTGAATGCGGCTCCTGTGTTCCCAATATTGACGTTCTTTATGGCCCGCATTGGGGATTTTTGGCTACGGGCAGGAAAGCTGTGCGGTTGCGCGCGTGACCTAGCGCCTACTCCAGCTGCATCGTGAGCGTACGCGTGGCCATCGCAAACGATCAAGTTGTGTTCGATATCTTTGAGTAGAAGTCGTCGACGGGTAAAAGCCGAAACGAGGAAGACGAACGAGCGGCTGACACGTGGCGATCTATATCACAAGGTTCTCATTAATCTTTCCTTCAATTTTTTTATAAGTGCACAAGATATCACACATGTGGTGTTTGTAAATAGTCTAGAATTATAATCGTTTGGTTGTAGTGTGCCAACAAAGCAGACATTTTTTAAAACTTTCTTTTTTGTGTTACACCATATCATCACTCACAGTTTTGTACTTCAGAACGTCTGCTAAGAGAAACTAGCGAAATTTTAAATAAATAGAAAATACATAGAAGAAGCTAGTGGTTCATTTGAAGCAACTGTCGGTGTTATTTGCTGTCATCTCGCACAATTGATTGTACGAACTGTGTGTTTTCCAACACCAACACTCAGATTTTCAGAAATGTTTCTGATAAAGCACATATCCCACACATTTCAGTAACCACAACCGGTTGGTAACAAGGGCTAGCGGTTCATTGTTTGCAACCGTGGGTTTTCTGAATATATATGCGGACAGTTGCTTGGTCGAATTGTCAGCTTTGTTCCCACCAATGAAAGGATCTTCAGAAGCGTGCCCGATTGATTAGGTATCCCAAACATTTCAGGACAAATTAACGATTGCGATAAAAGGCAAGCGGTCCATCGTTTGCAAACATGGGCTTCCACTCTAGGTATCCCATACAGAATTTCAAAGACCCGTCAGCCCTACATCACCCATGCAATAATTTTTTGAATTGTGGCCATTCGCATACGTTTCCCAGACGGTTCAGTTTGGAGCACACGGTTTTTTATTTATATCGTTTGCGTTGATAGCATCGCAAACAGTTTCGGTCAAGGGACTGGGAAAGGACTATCGTGATAGCTACCTTCTGCACTAGTGTTTCTCACACGCAGCAGTCCGTCTGACCGTAGGTCTTGGTTGCACTTAAATTATCCTTTAAGTCGCTTAAATGGGCATTAGCTTACTACTTTTGATCGCTTAACTAGGCCTATAGTTCGTTCACGTACGTTCTAACGTAGGCTGCAGAGCCAAAAGCCTCGAGGCAACTAATAGGCTATGGCAACGACTGCTCACAGGAGATAGATTAGTCCCACCTTGCTTTATGAAAATGATTCTTACCAGTTTATATACTTGCACAATTGTCTGGTGACGAGGATCAGCCTCGGCAAATCCCATGATAAGGTACCCTGGGTTTAGGTCGTAGAGAGGAGGTGCAGGTTGGCGATACTCATCGGCTAACAAGAGGCAGGGATTTACCCAGGTTCAGGGCCCTCGATCGATGAAACCCCTACTTCCTGCTCTTTTGTATTATGATGGATATGATTACATTGGCGGTCGAAGCGAGATCGCTCGGGACCGGAGGTGTTTCTATTAGATTGGATGCCCTAGACGTCCCCTCTCCCAGCCTTTCTATACTAGGATGGGTTGCAAGGAGTTCATCTAGGTTTACAGAAGCAATTGCCTAATCTAGCTTTAGTCTTGGACGCCAAGTCGCGTTTTCCATGACGCCAAGGACTCCTACGTCGGTGCTTCGAGTGGGCCAGTCGTGGGATGGTCGAAGCTTCTAGTGGGCCTTCTGTCTTGACACGCACCAGGTACCCCCATCCGTAAGAGTCGTGGGGACACCCCCTCATCAGTAGCCCCCGAGTTCCTGGGGGGCTCGAAGAGTCGCGTAGGGACTCAAGCTTGTAATCCGTTGTAGTTGTGCGTGTCGCTCTGTTGTGAGTCGTCGGTTGTTAGCCATAAGAGATAGTTTTTTCGAGGGATGCTAAGCTGAAAGGTCCCAAGATACTCGACTGGTCCAGCCTTGGTGAATTGCTCTAGCGGCAAATACCACTCAAGTCCATGTCCCTCGACACGAACTTGGATACAACCGGTGTCAAGCAAGGTCTCAGCAAATATAGCCCTAACGCGTCCGTCAGTGGCTTTAACTTTCATCATGCATCGCGCATGGAACCGTCAAGAGTGAAGTCGCATTGTGGAAAGTCCCGGCCCAGCCATTTGTGCAACAGGGTCTTACCTACGCGCGAGCTTGTGCGACATCTGGGGTGCAGTGTCGTAGCCCAGGCAATATTTGTAGGGGCGTAGTGCCAAAATAGAATGCACCCACTCGGAGAATGGTCGACTGGACTAATAGCAGTCACTCGCGGAGCGTTTGCGAACTCAGGCGAGGAAATAGTAAGAGATGCACTCAATCAGAGAGTCGTCTAGTGGACTACTAGCATGAGCACCCGAAGAGCGTTCGGGTGCTCGGGTGGATTGTCCTTCTGCACGCCTTTCGAGTCCTTTTAGTGCGAGTAGCCACTCAAGCACTTCGTCATCTGGGTGAGGGAGCCACTCGCACCCTTGAGGCTTGGTCCATGCTGTCTGTGCTCTGTTTCAGCAGTGACAGGGCGCTCCCGATGGGGTAAGATTTTATAATCGAAATTTGAAGGAATAAAAAATCTAAGAAGTAGGGCGTCTTTGTCGTGACAGCTTGCCTTTGCCGGTCTCGAATCATCCCATCTATGCTGCATTGATGCGAGGGGTCGTAATGATTCTTGCCGATGACGCGCTTGATGAAAGTGGTAAGTTTGTGAATCGCCACATCTTCTCTGTCTTGGGTACTATGTTCTGACCCTGCACTGCTGTTGCCTGTTGGGTTCCCGAGATTGGCGTGGGAACACGCGTGATTTGATGACATTTTAAATGTCGCTTGATATGAAATGGCATCTCGTCTTGAAATTTGTAGCTTTGCATGCACCGGTCTTGATTGTTAATTGTGGCGTCGTTTGGATTTGTTGAAACATTCCTCTTTTGCCCCTAGCTTGGCGTATATATATTTTTCTATTGTGGTGTGCGGCAGCCATTCTACTTTCATCCCTTTCTCCCCTACTTACTTGACATGGCTCCAAAGCGCCACAGTCGTGCAACTTCTGCCAGTTCTGCCGAGGCCAAGGGCGCCTTGGTCGTGGCGCCCGTGCTCCTCGTTCTTCTCGGCGGGAGTGCGGTGGTACTGCGATGCTGCTTGCCATTGCTGCTACAGAGGAAGGTGTCTGGCACTATGATTTTCTTCTGCGCATTCTTAGCCAGACTGCTAGTTGGATTCCTCTTCCGTTTTCCTTTGATCCGATTGTTTCTGAGCTTAACTTGAGAGGTCTTTGGCTTCGGCTTCAAGGGTTCTCCCGATCCCCTGTAACAGCCCAGTTTTCACAAAAATTAAAAATTTTGTTTTCGACGTGAATTGTTTGATTGTCTGATTTGTTTGCGGTGTTTGCATCCCTGATTTATTGATCGGTGATTGTTTCTCCCCCCTATTCTCGTATCAGATGGAGACCGACCCCTTTCCACCACGGCACACGACTTTGCGACACCGGGATTTCACCCGAGCACCGTCAATACCGGCACAAGTCCAGCCATCGCCACCGAAACGAAAACCCCGTTTATTTATTAAACGGATTATTTTATGGGGCGCAGAAAAATGTTGTCGGAATGTCACCGCAGTGAGGTACGATTGACGGGCTCGACGCGCTAAGCGCGTGGTTCGAGATTTCGTCGGAATCGGAGTCTGTACGGAGTCTCGGCGGTCACGAACGCGATCACCGGACGCGAGAGAGGGGTACCGAGGGCATTTGCGTAAACTGGCCACCTAGCCTGCCTATATAATGACCCCACCTCCCAAACCAGCCAATTAGGGTTCCCCCTCTGGAAATTTGCAGCCACCCCCCTCACAAACCTCCAGATCTGCAAAAAAAAACCCTCCAAACCGAAACCCTAGCTCCCCAGGCCACCAGAGCCGTCGATCTGGCCGATCTGTGGCTTAGATCGTGCCACGTCACGCTCCCAGCCCCTCCACCTTCCACCTCCAGCCATCCGGGCCACGCGGGCCCGCAACCGCCGCCGCCGGGCCTGCCCGAGCCCATATCGCCGCCGCTGTGGAGCTACTCGCCGGAGCGTAGCCTCCTCGCGCCGCTGCTCGCCGTGCCTCCCCGTAGGTCCTCCTCCCGTGCGCCCTCTCACCGCCTCCCTCTCCTCTCTGCAGTCGCGCCATGGCCGGAGCCTGCGCCGGCGCCGCCGCAACGCCATGGATCCGCCCCGAGCTCCGCCGTACCCGACTGCCGCCATGGACGCCGCCGCTCGTCAGCGAGCTCGTCGGCCGAGCCGGCCACTGCTCGTTGCGCCTCCAGCCCAGACCCGAGCCACGCCGCCCTCGCCTGCCCTCCGTCGTGCGCCTCGCCGGAGGCCGGCCGGAACTGCCGTCGCCGCCCCGATCTGGATCGGGATCGGGCGCGACCGGTCGGCGCCCACGTGGGCCACGGCCCAGGCCAGGCCTCCCAGCCCAGGCGCCTCCAGCGGCCCAAGCGGCCTCCTCTGGCCAGTGGGCCTTGTCCCATGGGTGAGCCCCTTTTTCATTTTATTTTTTATTTTTTTCTCAGATTGAACCCTACTGTAATTTTTCTAAGTCTGATGTTATTGTGCTGCTGATTCGATCCCGCGTTGACGATAGCAAGCGATCCGTAGCCCGGATGACTTCGCGCCCAAAAGACAAATTGTTTAGAATTGCGTGTACTTTGATTCATATTTTGTGAGCATTTGAATTTGAGTTCATATTGATTGTGTAATTGTGTTCTGAACAGGGAATCAGGCCGTTAAACTGCTACTTTTTGCTATTATGTGCTGCCGTTATTATTTTGTTGCAACTTTGCATGATGATTGTAACAAATCCATGAGGCCTATTGCATTGATTCTATTTCCATTTTGTTAAGCATCATGTGTACTTTAATTCCATGCTTTAACTTTCCATGTTTGGGTGCTCTAGCTATATTAAATCTTGCTCCAAAGTAGCTATGCTGATGTTAATCTGCTGCTGTTGTTGAAACTGTTATTTTGTTGCAACTTTGGTCGACGAGTGTGTCGCGACCGTTTATCGGAATTAAGTGATTACAATTGCATATTGTTAAGCATCATGTCTACTTTCATCCCATGTATTGTATTGCCATGATATACTTGCTGGTCATATAGTTATTTAGCTCCAAATTTGCTATGCTGCTGTTTTTGACAGCCACCTCTGTTTTTCTCCAAGTCTGTTACTTTACGATGCCATGTTGTTTGCTTAATATCTTTTGATCTATGATGCCTTTTTGAATGCCTTCCTTGTCATATCTACTTTAATTGCAAGTCATTTGTGAGCATGTTTGCATTGATCATCCTGTTTATGCATTGCTCTAAAGTGTGCTTCATGATGTTGGCAGTTTGTGCCCGTAACTTGTTTTGCTTGTATCTTTTTAACCGTAACTCCGTTTGGAGTGTGCCTTATATGTAACTTGATTAGTTTTCCGTGTACTTTGTGTTTATGCTTTTGTTTGCTGTTG
The DNA here is from genome assembly GCA_950022295.1 of Bromus sterilis. Lineage (NCBI taxonomy): Eukaryota > Viridiplantae > Streptophyta > Magnoliopsida > Poales > Poaceae > Bromus > Bromus sterilis. The sequence goes on along the minus strand of OX465598.1, from coordinate 211,368,873 downwards.
TTAACCAACCTAAAATATGGTTTAGGGCAGAACAGTACCAAATGTTTTAATCATCGTGCGGCACTTCGTGTTATGCCATGTTTAGGTTGTGCCTCACTTAAATTGACTAGCCTAGGTAGTTTACTTTGTGCTTCACCTCTTGACATGTTTGTGTGCTATGCCATTCTTGCTTGAGTTTCCATGTTAACAACCGTTGGTTGATCACCTGTAGCTAAACAACTTGAACCACCGTAAATGTGCGGTATCGTCGTGTGTGACAAGTACCCCACTTAAATTGTTAGTAACCTTTCTCGACGGTAGGTGCGATGTCTCATGTTACCTTTTGTTGATGCTTGCTCGTGTTTGCTTTGTAGTAATAGATGCTTGCTCGTTGATTGCTTTCCAGTGTTTACTGTCTTGTGTGCTTCGTGGGTACCTCTCGGAGACGACGCGAGTTTGCGATCAACTACACCTTCGGAATCCGACTTATCAACAGGCAAGGACTATACATTACTTATGATCCATTCTATTTCAACCAGCGGTTTGCATGCTAGTCTAGGTTAGGTTCGATGTTTGATCCTACCACATGTTTACAGCCTCTTTCAAACCGATACAGCCATGTCCCTTCTCAGCAAACCTTGTACTGCTATGTTACTATTGCTCGTTGCTCAGCCCCTGCTTAGTATGCATGCTTAGGATGGTACGATGTTACCCTGTTACTCCTTGGTTTGGGATATCACATTATTATTATTATTATTATTGTTGTTGATGATATGATTATTATAATGTTTACTATATTCGACGAAGGATGGAAGGTCTAGGCTATCCCGCCCCGACGCTTTGTTCCATTCGAGTCACCTAGGAATCGTGTTCCGGGTATTGGTTTTAAGACTGAGCGTGCCTAACCGCGTGTGGGATTTTATGGGGTCCCCTTTTCTTACCTACCTGGCTTCAAGAATTTCTAGAGGTGGCCCAAGCTGATTTTACCTTTTGAAACCGTGTGTGTGCTGGTCGTACGCCAGTAGTTTTCAAACAACTCGGGCCAGCGGAGACTTAGTTCCTTTGTTGGTCCACACCTGGAAGCTAGGGGGCTGCCCACATCTGTTTGGGTAGTTAACCCGACCTCGTCCAGACGGTAGAGGCCGACTCGATAGCGCGGCCGGCTTTTGAGTTGGATGTCGACTCACCGGGGGCCACCCGGATTTGTGCGTTGTTAGTTAGAGGGACCTGTCGTTCCGGATCTCTTGGGACTAAATCATAAAATGCCTATCATGGGTAGCAACTGAGAGAGATGGGCGTGCGTGCGGAGCCTCGTAATGGGCAGTTGGTACACCCCTGCAGGGTTAAATCTTTTCGAGAAGCCATGTCCACGGTTATGGACGACTTGAGACCTACTCCTTATTCATAGACAACAACAACTGAGATAATTTTAATATAACTTGATCAATGTGTGTGTGCCTTGACTGCTTCTTCTTCGTCGGGATGCGAAGAGGAGGACAAGGATAGGATAGGTGTTATGCTTGCGTAAGTAGTTGATAGCAAGACTTGTTGGAGGCGATTCCTCATCGAATGCTTGGCATCTTACCTTACTCTCTAGATCGTTAGCCACTTCATAATGCTAGTGCGGCAGCAACCTCACCACTTACCCCTTCCTTACCGTAAACTACTAGTGTCCTAGAATGACGAGTGATGAAGTCCTTGCTGGGTCAGATGACCACTACAGTTGGATGCTGAGTACCTTTGTACTCATGATACTACCCCAAACTCTTTTCAGGGTTCTTGGTCGACGAAAGGTATGGTGATCGACGTTTCACGTGGAGACTCTACGACGACTAGTTAGGCGGATCCCGGCGGAGGGCCTGGACCCGTGTGGTTATGGGTATCGATGTTTTCTCTTTGCCAGTAGGCATTTGATTGTAGTCTGTACTCAAACATATATCTTCCGTTGTTGTATTGTATTTAAGGCAGTTGTATGCCGATTGTATGAGATGTTGTATCCTGTATCTGTAATGTTGTGATATCATGTTGGAAATCCGGGGCATATGACTTCGTCATATGTCGCGGTGGGACCGATATGTGCTTCGTCCCCGGATCTGGATGGAAACATCTAGATCTGGAACAGTACTGCATATCGGGCCTTACATCCCCTTTGTGGATAGAGCTCTAAGTTTATAGTTCTTTTTTATCTTCTTGGGGTCTGGTTGGAGGTCGTTCTCTCGTCAACTGAATCTGCGCGAGGGTGATAGTCTTTGCTGCCATTTCGATGGTGAAGATACTCTCACCGTCCGTGCTTTTGATGTTGGAGGGAATCGTCTAGACTCTTACTAGGAGAGATCGAGTAGTGACAGCTCTGGAGAATCAAGGGGTGCTTCAGCTTCTCTTCCTTCTTCTCCTGGCGCTTCACCTGTGGCTTCTTCTTCTACCGACTCCTCGACTGGTGGTGCTTGCTCTTCTAGTTCTAAGCAGGACTCTGACGTCAAGCCACCAATCAAGGGAGTGCACCGGTAGGTCAAGGCCAACAAGCTCGAGGAGGAGGCGGGCTTCTCCACATAGTCTTAGGGTAGAAATTTCCCTTTGTTTGTGATGATGCTCGTCAATATGTGGGAAAGTGCCAATTATCTTAGCATGAGCACACATGTAGAAGTCATAATTCCTTGTAATGCTTGGCCTTGTACTCCTTTTGATGTATAGCAGAAAATGTCTTCGAGTGCTTGAGCTTGTATCCCTTTGATGTATAACAGAAAATGTCATTGAGTACTTGATCCATCAGGTGCCTAGGTCTATGATGATATCGGGTGCGAGGCATCGGTCCCGATGCGAGTCGCCCCCAAGGCTATGTTCGACTCGTGGAGTCGGGCATAGGCTAGAGTTGTTCCTTTAAGCTGGCCTCACTCTGTCGTTTGATCTGTAGTATAAGACTCGTTGGTTGCGCGACCGCACTCCCTATGGGAGTAGCGCCCGAGGCTTTGGTCGATTTCTTGTGATCGGGCAAAGACTTTAAACTTCCTTTTTCGGTGTTCCCTTTGCGGCGCAGTCCTTCTCTAGGGGTTCTGGCGCTTTTATTTTCAAAAGGTCCCTTTTTGTTCTCTTATGATGTGCGCTGTCCCTTCACTCTTCGAGGGTAAGAGAATTTTTCTGGAAGGGAGGATCTTGAGGGTAGTATCTTTAGTTCGAACATTTGGTGTGAATTTTGCCACTGTATGATCATCGAGGGGCGGAAGAAAAAACTCCTTGAGTGAAAAAAAGAAAATTTATACTTGAGCCCCCGAGTGTCGAGATAGTGGTTTTAGGTTGGCAAAAAATGCCTCGGAGAAGAGGGTGAGTTTTCACTCGATCCCCCGAGTGCCAGAGTATTGTCATCGCGTAAGAGAAAAACACCTCGTGGGAGAGGGTGAGTCCGCGCTCGATCCCCCGAGTGCCAGAGTATTGTCGTCGCGTAAGAGAAAAACACCTCGGCGGAGAGGGTGAGTCCATGCTCGAGCCCCTGAGTGCCGAAGTATTGTCGCCGCGTAAGCGAAAAACGCCTCGGGGGAGAGGGTGAGTCCGCGCTCGAGCCCCCGAGTTCCAAAGTATTGTCGTCCCATAAGTGAAAAACTCCTCGGGGGAGAGCGTGAGTCCACGCTCGAGCCCCCGACTGCCAAAGTATTGTAATTTGGGGAACACATGTTTTACTTCTTTTGGTATTTTACATGGGTTTCCTCTCGGCGGTGCTGCCAATATCAAGGTGCTGGGGCGAAAGTGCCTGTCAGAACCCCAACTTAGGTAAGTGCTAGGGTTTTATTGTGCCTTTGCATCATGCAAAAATTCAAAAGAAAATTCAAAAATGGGTAAAAGAAAAGCCCTGAGAAATTAAATCAAATGGCCAGACAAAATCTTTTTCCAAAAATCATTTGAGTATTTGGAAAATTCCTATAAATGATGCTGATCATTTTAAAAGTGGTTTGGGTTCTTTACCATGCCCATGGAATATTCAAAAATTCAAAATGTGCTTTGGAAATTAAATAAACCCCTATTTGATTTAAAATTCGAATGTTTTGAATTTTAAAAAGTGCCAAATTTTATAAGTGGCTAGCTATAGCTTTAATGAGGCCATATAAAAAATATTGGCATTTAATAAAATTCCTAGCTATTTTAAATAGCTAGGTCAATCAATTTATAGAAAATATAAAAAGAAAAGAGAAAAAACAGAGGGAAAAGGGGGTTACCTCTCGCACCAGGCGAGGCCCAAGCCGGCCCAGCCCAGCTGGCCTCGGTGTCGTCTTCCTCCTCTGCCAGAATGAGGGACGGCCGAGCCGTGCACCACGCATGGCCGCCACCTCCCCTGGCCATGGAGCTGCCTGCTTCCCCCCTTCCTCATCTCCACGCCGTGGACGCCCCGTGCTCTCCCCTTCCACTTCCCCCTCCCCTGGACCCATTCCCCTCTCTCCCCGGTGAGCTCCCCGCGAAGACCCGAGCGACCCCGAGCCCGCCGACGTGCGCAGCCGTGGCCACTGACCCCCGCGAGCTCCGCCAAGTTGTCCAGGACGTCCGCAATCGCCGTCTTCGTCACCGTGGCCGCTCAATTGCGACGAGGAGGCCCCGAGGATGCCGCCCCCTTCATCGACTCGCCGCCGTCCGCCGTGGCTACTTCCTCCGAATTCGCCGCCTACCGGACCTCCCCGACCTCGTCGGCGCCTCCTTCAAGCTCAGGGTGAGCTTCTGCTTCCTCCCCGCCCCTCCATTTCTCTCCGGGGTGCCCCTGTCGACGAGCTCATCGGAGCCAAAGGTCGTCCGCCATGGGAGCTCGACCCCGCCGTGGCCTCCGGCCCCCTCCGGTGCGCGCGACGCCTCCCCGTGCGCACGTGCAAGGGGCACGCTCTGGTGCCCTTGCCGTGGCCTCCCGTGGCCGGAGCCGCCCTCTCCAGTGGGCGCCGCCGCGTCCTGTGGCTGCCGCCTGTTAGCCGCCGGCCGGCTAGTTTAATTAGGGGCTAACCCCCCCCCCCCTCCTAATCCCTCTCTTTCTCACTGACAAGTGGGCCCTAAACCCCCCTAAACCCCTCTGTTAGTTTAATCTAACAGGGATTAACCCCACTGAGACTTACAGGTGGGCCCCTGTTGTCAGCCGCCTGGTGACATCAGCACTGCGTCAGCTTGATGCAATAAATCATTTCCAGAGATTAAAAGAAATAAAGAAAAGAGAGAAAATTCCAAAAAATGCTTTAAACTTTGAAATTCGATAACTAATTCATATTAACTCCAAATTGCACAAATAATATGTCTAAAATTATCAGAAAAATACAAGAATTATGAATATGCAATTTTTTTTCATGTTTGACCAGTTTAAAATGGGTGAACAGTAGCAAACATGCATATGGATCCTTTTCAAATTCAAATTTAGAGTGATTTTGCAATTGACTTTGCAACACACTTAATTTGAATGGTTTCACCCCCACATCAGAAACATTATCTCAACTATACCACATCACTTCATGATCAACCTTTTCAAATGAACTTTCATGCATTCAAATGCATTTGAAATTCATCGATAAATCAAATGGAGTTTGAATTTGCATTTCAAATGCAATATACTCCTTTTAAATGGAATGCTCAATACATCAGTACCATGAACATCACCATTACAATCTTATTCATGTGATTGTGTATTGTACATTATGTTGATCCTATGATTGTCATGTTGCTGATAGACGTGCAACCGGAATCGGAGGCCACCCCCTTCGTTGAAGACACCGTTATCGAAACCTCGTCAGCAACGCAAGAAAACCCCCATTGATCATGTCGATAAAATCCCACTTCCCTCTCATGTCTCGCTTATGCATTGTTTAGGATGATCACCATGATAACGTTTCTACCGCATAGTTGAGCCCATATCCTTTGCATGACCTATCATCTTGTCACAGTAGTAAGCAAACCACAATCCTAGAAGATGTAGGAGTGTGTTGATATCATGTGGCCCCTGCAACTGTTACTGCTTATTGCATGCTTAGTGATACAATGAGGTTGCTTTTGATGTGAGTCGGGATGATGGTGAACATGGTGTTGATGAAAGTGAAATGTGTTGGTGAATCTACCCTAATACAAGGTGAATGATGAGAGGCTGTGTAGGAGTACACAGTGGGTTGTCTCGTTGAACACCGCCTTAAGTCCGAGTTCTTGTGTGGTGATGGAAGAAGAAGAGTACAACCACACAATGGGCTCACTGACCCTCTCATCCTAGTACCTCACCCCATTCGAACCCCAAGAGTCGCAGTAGTTCGGAGTTCGGCTAGGGCTGTGGCACGGTCTGCGAAGTGGATGAACGTCTTTTCAAGACCGGCTTGGGACCCTGCCCACATCGTTTGAGGCTGTATTGGAACCTCGGCCGAACTTCCATACGGATCCCCCTCAGATAGGTGACTCTCTGAACTAGAACGGAGCTGTGGGCGAAGTGTTGTGGTGGCATCCTCGCTGTCACCTCTTGAACGGTGACATGCAAAAGGCGGTAAATGATGACACGTGTTTGTAGCGGTACACCCCTGCAGGGTTAACAAAACTATTCGAATAGCCGCATCCGCGGTTAAGGACTGCTTGGAAAGCTTTGCTTGATTATTAGACAACTTGAACTGGATACTTCTAAAATACACCAAGATAAGTGTAAGTGCTATGGCGTGCTTTCTCGTGGGGAAGTCGAGGAAGGCACCATAGTGGTGTAATTGGTTGGAGATGTAGTGGACTCGTGTACGCTTGTTACCTCAAGTCTGGTACTCGTTGTTCAGGACTAGCCAAGTCAAAGCTGGCACTTCTGCAAGTGAAACCCCACATCCCTTACCTTGATACATGTGCATGAGTAGTATAGTTCCTATGTAAGTCTTGCTGAGTAAGATTTTGTACTCACGTTTTCTTATTCTATGTTTTAGATGAACCCATCGACCCCGAAGGTGGAATCTTCCTGGAGCTCGATGACTGATCAAGCTAGTGTAGTCCCAGTCAGACGACTGGTTCCCTCGTGAAGGGCTTGTTTATAGATAAGGCTTCTCTAAGCCTTTGTTTAAACTTGTCTGTATTCAGACCTACTTTGCTTCTGTTTGTCTGTTGTAATGTTGGATCACATGCTTGTGATCTCTGTGTGCACTCTGTAAGAGTTATTAATAAAGTTGTATACATTGTAGAGAATTGCAATGATACCTGTTGTTCACACAAGGCATGTGTGCTGCGTGTATGTTTATAGCATGCATGTCTTTGTATGGATTTTCGAGACCTTAGTTGTGATCTGGCTGGCGGTCTTCTATACACCAAGTGGCCCTTAGATGTGCGCAGCTTGGGGCATCGCGATGCGATTGTTTGAGACTCTGTCTCGTGCACATTTTGATGTATGATCGAGCCCGCCCTAGACCCCGACTAAGTGATCGGGCTAGAGTATGTCTATGTAAGAGTTATGAGATAGTCGATAGTATGGTTGAGGCGACTTGTCTGTGAATATGGGAGTTCATCACCCATATCATTTAGACTTGTGTGCGGACGATGAGGACCCATCTCAGTTGATCATCCGGCCTGGATGGGATGCCCCTCACGTACGATGCTTTCCGAGAACGTTCTGTGCTTGGCCTTGTCTGCTTAGACAAGTGGGTACGGTTCTCGGCTCTCCATATGACTATGTCGTAGCGGGACTTGCATACGCTAACCCCGGGTCCCGACAGACTTGGTATCAGAGCAGGACTGACTGTAGGATTATCAGCCTTGGCCGAAGTTGAGTCTAGTCTTCTATAGTTATATAGTTACTCTGGGTATATAAGGGAACAACGTAAGGCTTCTTTTTTCTCCGTGTTTTGAGTTCCTTGAAGATGTTCAGTCCAATTTCTTCGAGGTTGTTTCAATTTCCATCCCAGTGTAGCCGTTATGCTGCCGGATTTGTTCCGTGTTCCTTTGGGTCATTGCCTTCGCATTATTATCCTTTCCGTCTAAATCATATCCTTTTATCCTTGCCTCCATCGTACAACCTGTTATGATTGTTGATTTTATCACACAGGATGCCAGGTGGGACTCGTAGTGCTGTTCTTCAGAATCGAGACCGTGATCGGAATTGAAATGATGATGAACCTCCAACCCCACCTTCTGCGGCGGAAATCATGATGGAAGCCGAGCGGAATAGACGTGATCAAACACGCCTTCTGGAGCTCATCGAGCAGAATACCTCACGTCATTGCAATGTGGTTGTGAGCATTCAGGACTTCATCCTCCTCAAGCCACCGGTATTCCGATGTTCTTCTAAGCCCCTTGAAGCTGATGATTGGCTCCGTTCCATCGAGCGTAAGCTTGATACAGCACATGTTGCTCCCGATGACCGAGTTATTTTCGCGGTATACTTCTTGGAAGGTGTTTCTCTTCAGTGGTGGGAGAACTATGTTGCAATGCAGCCAGATGTTCACGTAGTGACTTGGCAAGAGTTCTGTGTTGCCTTTCGAGGGTACCACATTATGGATGAGTTGATGGAGCGCAAGAAGGAAGAGTTCTGCAATCTGAATCAAGGAGAGATGTCCATTCATGAGTATGTGAGGGAATTCAATCGTCTTGCTCGTTATGCCCAAGATGATATCACCACCGATGCCAGAAAAGCAGCCAAGGTTCCGTAAGGGACTTAGCCCCATTCTTCGTCATGATCTCAACCTCCTTGAGTTTGCCACCTTTGAGGATTTAGTCAACAGATCCTTCAGAGCTGAGCATGGCAATGAAGTTTTTGAGAAGTCTCGCAAGAATGCTCTTGAACTTGCCCCTTCTTCCAGTTCACGCCCTCAGAAGCGCATGATCTGGATTCCTAACAGTTTGATCCACCAAAACAACCCACCGAGACCATCCCTTGTGCCGCCTCGTCCACCAGCTCCACCAAACAACCCAGCTCCCCGCACTATCTTTGGAGCCTGCTTCAGATGTGGCCAGCCTGGTCACTACTCTCGTGAGTGCCCCGTCAATCAAAATGCTCCACCCCATGCCAAAGGAAACCCCACTGTTCATGCCAAGCCACCCCCGAAGGTTTCCACCGCTAAGCCATCCACCTCAGAAAATCTTGGACGTGTGAACCAAATCTCAGCTGAGGAAACTGATAGTACTTCTGACGTCATTTTTGGTACGCTCCCAGTCAATTCTGTCCCCACTTCTGTTCTTTTCGATCCAGGAGCTTCTCACTCCTTCATGTCAAAGAGTTATGCACTTCGGCATGATGTATCCTTTGAAGAAATGTTCACCCCTATGATCATTCAAACTCCTGGTTCAAAATGGCAAACTAATAGGGTAAGCCATGGTAATCAAATTGCAATTGAGGGTTTAATATTCCTTGCTTCACTCATAGCCCTCAAGTCTTCAGACATTGATGTCATCCTAGGCATGGATTGGTTATCAAGGCAGAATGCTTTTCTTGATTGTGAATCCAAGTCAGTTAGACTTACACATCCTTCAGGCCAGACAATAGCTTACTCGTCACCAAGAACAACAACCCAGGTGCATTCTTTGAATGTGCTTCCCCTTCCCGACCTTGAAGATGTTCCGGTGGTTCGCGACTTCCCGGATGTCTTTCCTGAAGAGCTGCCGGGAATGCCACCCGACAGGTGTGTAGAATTCATTGTAGATCTTGCCCCAGGAACCGCACCAATTTCTAGACGCCCATACAAAATGGTCCCACGTGAGTTAGCTGAGATTAAAAACCAACTGGAAATTTTCTTGGAAAAAGGCTTCATCCGCCCTAGCTCATCGCCGTGGGGTTGCCCCGTTCTGTTCGTAACGAAAAAGACGGAACAGAAAGGATGTGCGTGGACTATCGCCCGCTAAATTTAGCGACGATAAAGAACTAGTACCCACTGCCCAGGATCAATGATCTTTATGATGAACTTGCAGGATACTCTGTCTTCTCCAAGATGGATTTGAGATTAGGTTATCATCGAATCAAAATCCGAAACGAGGACATTCCCAAAACGGCTTTTACTACTCGTTATGGTCTTTACGAGTACACCGTATTGTCCTTTGTTTTAACCAATGCCCCCGCCACTTTCTCACGCATGATGAATTCGATCTTCATGGAGTACTTAGATAAATTTGTTGTGGTTTATCTTGATGATATTCTCATCTACTCGAAGAACGAAGAAGAACATGCCGAACACCTAAGGCTGGTATTGATGAAACTTAGAGAGCATTGCCTGTATGCTAAATTCTCCAAGTGTGAATTTTGGCTACCAGAAGTGACCTACTTAGGCCACGTGATTTCTGCAAAAGGCATTGCTGTGAATCCCGAGAGAGTTCAGGCCGTCCTTGACTGGACTCCACCTGAATCGGTTAAGCAAGTTAGGAGTTTTCTTGGCCTAGCCAGCTATTGTCGTCGCTTCGTCGAGAATTTTTCTAAAGTTGCAAAGCCTCTTACTGAACTCCTCAAGAAAGATAAGAAATTCCAATGGACTCCCAAGTGCGAGGAAAGCTTTCAAGAGCTAAAAAGAAGATTGACTTCTGCACCCGTACTTGCACCTCCAGATACCAAAAAGGATTTCGAGATCTATTGTGACGCATCACGGCAAGGGTTAGGATGCATACTTCTGCAAGATCGACATGTGGTAGCTTATGCTTCACGCCAGTTGCGGCCACATGAAGAAAACTATCCTACCCATGACCTTGAACTCGCTGCCGTAGTTCATGCCCTAACAACTTGGCGACATTACCTCCTTGGTAATCGTTGTGAGATCTATTCCGACCACCAAAGCCTCAAATACATATTTACCCAGCCAGATCTTAATCTCAGGCAAAGACGCTGGATTGAGTTGATAAAATATTACGACGTAGGAATTTCTTACACCCCAGGCAAAGCCAATGTGATGGCTGATGCACTAAGTCGTAAGTCGTATTGTAACAACCTCATGTCACAACAGTATCAACCACTTCTTCATGAGGAATTTCGAAAGCTTAATCTCGAGATTGTTCCTCGTGGATCTCTTTTCAACTTGGTGGCGAAACCAAACCTTGAGGATCAAATCATAGTTGCCCAAAGGCGTGCACGAGGTGTTCGCCGGATCAAGGAGAACATTGCTAGCGGAGTTGCTAAATGTTTCTCCACAGATAGCAAAGCAACGGTATTTTTTGGAAATCGTTTGGTAGTACCTAAGAATAGAGATCTAAGGCAACACATCCTCAAAGAAGCCCATGACACACCCCTCTCAATTCATCCCGGTAGCACAAAAATGTACCGAGATCTACGCCAGAGATTTTGGTGGACCAGGATGAAGAGAGACATTGCTCGATTTGTTGCTGAATGTGATGTTTGTCGTCGCATTAAGGCAGAACACCAAAAACCTGCTGGTACACTTCAACCTTTGCCTATTCACGAGTGGAAATGGGACAAAGTCGGTATGGACTTCATCACCGGCTTTCCAAAAACCCAGAAAGGAAACAATGCCATCTTCGTTGTCATAGATAGGCTTTCCAAAGTTGCTCACTTCCTTCCTGTTCGCGAGTCTATAACTGATATCCAGTTAGCGGACTTGTACGTCTCTAGAATTGTGTCTCTTCACGGTGTTCCTTTGGAAATCAATTCTGATCGTGGTAGCCTTTTCACCTCTAGATTTTGGGGAAGCTTTCAAAATGCTATGGGAACTCATCTCTCCTTTAGTACAGCATTCCATCCTCAGTCTAGCGGTCAAGTCGAAAGGGTTAACCAAATTCTTGAAGACATGCTCAGAGCTTGTGTTATCTCATTCGGAAAGAATTGGGAGAAGTCTCTGCCATTCGCCGAATTTTCTTATAACAATAGTTTTCAATCTAGTCTGAACATGGCTCCTTTTGAACTCCTATATGGACGACGATGCCGAACACCCCTTAACTGGTCAGAAACCGGTGAAAGACAATTCTTTGGACCGGATATGATCAAGGGAGCAGAAGAGCAAGTTCGCATTGTTCGTGATCGATTGAAAGCCGCACAGTCTCGTCAGAAAAGCTACTATGATCGTCATCATAGACAAGAGAGCTACAATCTTGATGAGAAGGCTTACCTTCGGGTTACTCCTCTGAAGGGAACCCAACGATTCGGTATCAAAGGCAAATTGGCCCCACGTTACATTGGACCTTTCCACATTCTTGCTAAACGTGGAGAAGTTGCCTACCAACTTGAACTACCCCCGCACCTTTTCCGAGTACATCATGTATTCCATGTGTCACAACTCAGGCGTTGCTTCAAGGACCCCATCCACGAAGTCGACCATGAAACGCTTGATCTACAAGATGACCTTTCTTATCGAGAATACCCTGTTCGTGTTGTTGATTCAGCAGAGCGTGTCACTCGCCGACAAAAGATCAAGTTTCTGAAAGTTCAGTGGTCACACCACTCTGAGAAAGAAGCCACGTGGGAAAGAGAAGACCGTCTCAGTGCCGAGTACCCCTCCTTCCTCCCGCAGACTTCTGAATCTCGGGACGAGATTCTTTTGAGTCAGAACCCCAACTTAGGTAAGTGCTAGGGTTTTATTGTGCCTTTGCATCATGCAAAAATTCAAAAGAAAATTCAAAAATGGGGAAAAGAAAAGCCCTGAGAAATTAAATCAAATGGCCAGATAAAAATCTTTTCCCAAAAATCATTTGAGTATTTGGAAAATTCCTATAAATTATGCTGATCATTTTAAAAGTGGTTTGGGTTCTTTACCATGCCCATGGAATATTCAAAAATTCAAAGATGCTTTGGAAATTAAATAAACCCCTATTTGATTTAAAATTCAAATGTTTTGAATTTTAAAAAGTGCCAAATTTTATAAGTGGCTAGCTATAGCTTTAATGAGGCCATATCAAAAATATTGGCATTTAATAAAATGCCTAGCTATTTTAAATAGCTAGGTCAATCAATTTACAGAAAATATAAAAAGAAAAGAGAAAAACAGAGGGAAAAGGGGGTTACCTCTCGCACCAGGCGAGGCCCAAGCCGGTCCAGCCCAGCTGGCCTCGGTGTCGTCTTCCTCCTCTGCCAGAAGGAGGGACGGCCAAGATGTGCACCACGCATGGCTGCCACCTCCCCTGGCCACGGAGCTGCCTGCTTCCCCCTGTCCTCATCTCCACGCCGTGGACGCCCCGTGCTCTCCCCTTCCACTTCCCCCTCCCCTGGATCCTTTCCCCTCTCTCCCCGGCGAGCTCCCCGCGAAGACCCGAGCGTCCCCGAGCCCGTCGACGTGCGCAGGCGTGGACACTGACCCCCGCGAGCTCCGCCAAGTTGTCCAGGACATCCGCCATCGCCGTCTTCGTCACCGTGGCCGCTCAATTGCGCCGAGGAGGCCTCGAGGACACCGCCCCCTTCATCGACTCGCCGCTGGCCGCCGTGGCTACTTCCTCCGAATTCGCCGCCTACCGGACCTCCCCGACCTCGCCGGCGCCTCCTTCAAGCTTAGGGTGAGCTTCTGCTTCCTCCCCGCCCCTCCATTTCTCTCCAGGGTGCCCCTATCGACGAGCTCATCGGAGCCAAAGGTCGGCCGCCGCGGGAGCTCGACCCTGTCGTGGCCTCCGGCTCCCTCCGGTGCACGCGATGCCTCCCCTGGGTGCGCACGTGCAAGGGGCACGCTCTGGTGTCCTTGCCGTGGCCTCTCGTGGCCGGAGCCGCCCTCTCCAGTGGGCACCGCCGCGTCCTGTGGTTGCCGCCGGTTAGCCGCCGGCTGGCTAGTTTAATTAGGGGCTAATCCCCCCTCCTAATCCCTCTCTTTCTCACTGACAAGTGAGCCCTAGACCCCCCTAAACCCCTCTGTTAGTTTAATCTAACAGGGATTAACCCCACTGAGACTTACAGGTGGGCCCCTGTTGTCAGCCCCCTGGTGACATTAGCACTGCGTCAGCTTGATGCAATAAATCATTTCCAGAGATTAAAAGAAATAAAGAAAAGAGAGAAAATTCCAGAAAATGCTTTAAACTTTGAAATTCAATAACTAATTCATATTAACTCCAAATTAGACAAATAATATGTCTAAAATTATCAGAAAAATACAAGAATTATGAATATGCAATTTTTTTCATGTTTGACCAATTTAAAATGGGTGAACAGTAGCAAACATGCATATGGATCCTTTTCAAATTCAAATTTGGAGTGATTTTGCAATTGACTTTGCAACACACTTAATTTGAATAGTTTCACCCCCACATCAGAAACATTATCTCAACTATACCACATCACTTCATGATAAACCTTTTCAAATGAACTTTCATGCATTCAAATGCATTTGAAATTCATCGATAAATCAAATGGAGTTTGAATTTGCATTTCAAATGCAATATACTCCTTTTAAATGGAATGCTCAACACATCAGTACCATGAACATCACCATTACAATCTTATTCATGTGATTGTGCATTGTAAATTATATTGATCCTATGATTGTCATGTTGCTGATAGACGTGCAACCGGAATCGGAGGCCACCCCCTTCGTTGAAGACACCGTTATCGAAACCTCGTCAGCAAGGCAAGAAAACCCCCATTGATCATGTCGATAAAATCCCACTTCCCTCTCATGTCTTTCTTATGCATTGTTTAGGATGATCACCATGATAACGTTTCTACCGCATAGTTGAACCCATATCCTTTGCATGACCTATCATCTTGTCACAGTAGTAAGCAAACCACAATCCTAGCAGATGTAGGAGTTGGTTGATATCATGTGGCCCCTGCAACTGTTACTGCTTATTGCATGCTTAGTGATACAATGAGGTTGCTTTTGATGTGAGTCAGGATGATGGTGAACATGGTGTTGATGAAAGTGAAATGTGTTGGTGAATCTACCCTAATACAAGGTGAACGATGAGAGGCTGTGTAGGAGTACACAGTGGGTTGTCTCGTTGAACACCGCCTTAAGTCTGAGTTCTTGTGTGGTGATCGAAGAAGAAGAGTACAACCACACATTGAGCTCACTGACCCCTCTCATCCTAGTACCTCACCCCGTTCGAACACCAAGAGTCGCAGTAGTTCGGAGTTCTAGTAGGGCTGTGGCACGGTCTGCGAAGTGGATGAACGGCTTTTCAAGACCGGCTTGGGACCCTTCACACATCGTTTGAGGCTGCACTGGAACCTCGGCCGGACTTCCATACGGATCCCCCTCAGATAGGCGACTCTCTGAACTAAAACGGAGTTGTGGGCGAAGTGTTGTGGTGGCATCCTCGCTGTCACCTCTTGAACGGTGACATGCAAAAGGCGGTAAATGATGACACGTGTGTGTAGCGGTACACCCCTGCAGGGTTAACAAAACTATTCGAATAGCCGCATCCGCCGTTAAGGACTGCTTGGAAAGCTTAGCTTGATTATTAGACATCTTGAACTGGATACTTCTAAAATACACCAAGATAAGTGTGAGTGCTATGGCGTGCTTTCTCGTGGGGAAGTCGAGGAAGGCACCATAGTGGTGTAATTGGTTGGAGATGTAGTGGACTCGTGTACGCTTCTTACCTCAAGTCTGGTACTCGTTGTTCAGGACTAGCCAAGTCAAAGCTGGCACTTCTGCAAGTGAAACCCCACCTCCCTTACCTTGATACATGTGCATGAGTAGTATAGTTCCTATGTAAGTCTTGCTGAGTACGATTTTGTACTCACGTTTGCTTATTCTATGTTTTAGATGAACCCATCGACCCCGAAGGTGGAATCTTCCTGGAGCTCAATGACTGATCAAGCTAGTGTAGTCCCAGTCAGACGACTGGTTCCCTCGTGAAGGGCTTGTTTATAGATAAGGCTTCTCTAAGCCATTTGTTAAACTTGTCTGTATTCAGACCTACTTTGCTTCTGTTTTTCTGTTGTAATGTTGGATCACATGCTTGTGATCTCTGTGTGTACTCTGTAAGAGTTATTAATAAAGTTGTATACATTGTAGAGAATTGCAATGATACCTGTTGTTCATAGAAGGCATGTGTGCTGCGTGTATGTTTATAACGTGCATGTCTTTGTATGGGTTTTCGAGACCTTAGTTGTGATCTGGCTGGCGGTCTTTTATACACCAAGTGGCCCTTAGATGTGCGCAGCTTGGGGCATCGCGATGCGATTGTTCGAGACTCTGTCTCGTGCACATTTTGATGTATGATCGAGCCCGCCCTAGACCCCGACTAAGTGATTGGGGTGGAGTAAGTCTATGTAAGAGTTATGAGATAGTCGATAGTATGCTTGAGGTGACTTGTCTGTGAATATGGGAGTTCATCACCCATATCATTTAGACTTGTGTGCGGACGATGAGGACCCATTTCAGTTGATTATCCGGCCTGGATGGGATGCCCCTCACGTACGATGCTTTCCGAGAACGTTCTGTGCTTGGCCTTGTCTGCTTAGACAAGTGGGTACGGTTCTCGGCTCTCCATATGACTATGTCGTAGCGGGACTTGCATACGCTAACCCCGGGTCCCGACAGTGCCAATGGGTAGTTTAGGGGTTGAAGAGGCATAGGTTTGCCATGTTCCACGGATTTCCCATGTCTTCGCTGGTCTTCGGGTTCTTCAGTCTATAGGCCCCATCCTCCTATTACTTCTGAGATTATTTAGGGTCCTTCCCACCGCGGGGCAAGCTTGTGGACCTTCTCGTGTGTTAGCCGTAGTACGAGGTCCCATTCGCTAAAAATTCTTGTTCGGAGTCGTCTGCTTTGGTATGCGCGTAATTTGTCTTGGTATCCTTCTGACCGTGCTAGGGCTATGTCTCTTGCTTCATCCGCGACATCTTTGTCGTCCGCGAGTGCGTCTTCTTCTTCTTCCTCTTCATACCCCGTGATGTGAGGGGCTCCAAATTTGAGATCATGTGGGAGTACTGCCTCTGCTCCGTACACCATGAAGAAGGGCATGTATTGGGTCAGGGCATTGGGTGTGGTGCGCATGCTCCATAAGACGGCGGGTTGCTCTTCTGTCCAGTTTCCTGCGGCCTGCTCGAGTGGTGCGAGGAGCTGTTTTTTTATGCCTCCACATACTAGCCCGTTTTCTTTCTCGACTTGTCCGTGGGACTGTGGGTGCACGACTGTGGGCTGTGAAGTTTGTACCGTTGTCAGGGATGATGTTGTGCGGTACGCCGAACCGGAAGATGATTGACTTGATGAAATTGAATGCCGTGAGGGCTGTCGAGCTAGTGATTGGCACCGCTTTGATCCACTTGGTGAACTTGCCGACTGGTACTAGGAAATGTGTTCAACCGCCTTTTGAAGATTTCTTGAGTGGACCAACCATATCGAGTCCCCATGTTGCAAACGGCCAGGATAGTGGTATGGTTTTGAGTTCTGACGCCTACGCGTGGGGCGTGCTGGCGAATTGTAGGCAGGCGATGCAACATCGCATGATGTCTTCTGTGTTTCGCATCGCAGTTGGCCAGTAAAAGCCTGCTCAGAAACCTTTATCCACTAGAGCGCGGCTGCTCGCGTGGTGTCCACAAACTCCTTCGTGGATCTCGAGTAGTAGCTCCATGTCGTCTTCTTCCTCGATGCACTTTTGGAGTACTTGAGAAATGTTGCGCTTGTAGAGCTGTCCATTGATTATAGTGAATGCCTTGGATCGTCGACTGGTGCGCCGAGCTTCCGTGACGTCTTGCGGCAGGGTGACGTGTATCAGATATCTGAGGAAAGGTCTTGTCCAGGCCGGTCCCTCGGGTACCGTCGGCTCTTTCTTCTCGTTTGCGTTGTTGCCTTCTTCGTCAGCCACTGGGTTCGCTGATGCTACTTGTGCCAGTGCGTTTACATTGCCGGATTCTGCGGCCACTGTTGGCGCTATTGCTTTGGTTTTGATTGATCTCTGGCTGATACTTTCGAGGAAAACGCCCGGGGGGATTGGCCCTCGGGTTGATCCGATGTTTGCAAGTCTGTCCGCTTCTGTGTTATTTTCCCTGGCGACGTAGTTGAGCTCGCGCCCGTCAAACTCTCCCTCTAGAGTGTTGTAGAGCTTCTGATATGTCGACATGTTATCTGCGACTGCTTCGTATTCCCTCATTTCTTGCTGGACGACAAGGTTGGAGTCGCTGTAGATTACAAGGCGAGTGGAACCACAGGCTTTTGCCATGCGTATGCCATGGAGGAGTGCCTCGTATTCCGCTTCGTTGTTTGACGCCTTTTCAAAGATGATCTGGAGAACGTATCTGAGCTTGTCTCCTTTGGGTGAGATTAACACGACGCCTGCTCCATCTCCTTGGTGCATTTTCGATCCATCGAAGAAAATCTTCCATGAATTGGAGAGGTCCGAAGGGCCAGGTATTTGTACCTCCATCCACTCGACCAAGGAATCTGGGAGAAATTGTGCTTTGATCGCCGTTGGGTGCCTTAATTGCAAATCGCGAGGGCTTAGTTCGATGTTCCACTTGGCGGCTCAACCTGTTGCTCCTGGGTTGTTCAGGATGTCCGAGTGTGGTCCGCTGCTCACTGCAGTAATTTGGTGCTCCTCGAAGTAATGTGTTACTTTTCATGACGTCATGACGATGGCGTACACGAGCTTCTGGTAGTGTGGGTCCCTCTGCTGAGATTTTGTGAGAATCTCACTGAGGTAGTAGATTGGTCTTTGGATGCCTTGTATTTTTCCTTCTTCCATGCACTCGACAATGAGTGCGATGTTGACTATGCTGCTCTGCGCCGCTATGTAGAGGTACACGGTTTCTCGTCCCTTGGGCACTGCCAGGATGGGTGGAGTCGAGAGGGTCTTCTTTAAGTCCGCGAATGCGTTCCTGGCTTCTTCGGTCCATTCAAACTTGCCTCCTTTCTTGAGTAGTTGCTAAATTGGCAGTGTCCTTTCTCCTAGTCTGCTGATGAAATGGCTCAAGGCTGTGAGTCTTGTCGTGGGAAAGTCACGGCACATGTTCGAAGAGTCGAACTTGACATGGGACCTTTGCTACGAGACGAAATCGAGGAGAGAGTTGACATGGACAAGAGACTCGGCGATTTACCCAGGTTTCGGCCCCTCTTTGTCTCGAGGTAAAGACCTTCTCCTGCTTCTTATTATTATGGGTATCGACTCCTTGATTAGAAGAGACGACGTATTGATTACAAAAGAGTCGAATCGCAACCTTGGTCTCAGGGAGATCTAGGTTATGTCGTAAGTGTCTAGTCCTGACTTCGATTGAATTGAGTTTCCTCTGGATCCTGCGGACCTCGGGTTATAAAGGCGCCGGGTCCCGGGATTCCGCAAGTCTGACTCCTACACGATGTGGAGTCCTATTCTACTTTACAAATATGCTACGTGCTATACAAGGAAAGTCGAATTCCTTCTACGGCTTCAATCTTCACGCTTGTCACATACGGCTCGTGGCCAGGCCTTCTCTTATGGGCTTTCCTTATGGAGTCAACCCATAAGTCTAATGCTGGGTTATGGTCTTGGTCCATTCCCCAGACATTATCCCCCAGGATTGGTGCGATGCTTCAGTCTTCTCAGGAATCTTCTTGATTCCATCATGGCCGCCGACTCTTCAATTGGTCAAGCTGACTTTTATTCTCGATGTTTATTAGGAGTCGGAGCCGATTCTCTCTAGCTTTGTTTCATCTTCCATCCTTTGAAAATTTTATTTGACTTTTAGTCAAAGATCCATTACTGCATTTATGGTTTCTCTTCCCAAAACGCCACCGTTGAGGGCATTTATTTCATGGTGAGAATCGAAGAGTCTTTATAAATGTCGCCTGAAATGGGTAATCTACCCCTGCTTTTATGGCATTCATTGATCGTCCCCTTATAACTATATAAATAGTTGTCTAGTGATCCAATCTTTTGAGTGCGCACATCTTCTTCTTCCTCTCCTCCCTCTGCAACTTTCTCCATGGCTCCCAAGCTCATCGTCCGTGTTCCTTTAGCCGCCAACGACCCTCGTTCCAGTGTTGTTTCTCCCGGTGGTCGAGGCCGTGGAAGAGGCCACGGCAGGGGTAGAGGAAGAGGTGCACGCGCTGCTCAACAATCCCCGGATCTTGAAACTCCACCTCCTTCTCCTGAAAGAAATGAGTTTCGGGTGAAAGTTCATACAATCCGTCGTTGGGTTAATCTTCCTGAATCTTTCACCAAGATCATGATGGCTTCCAAGAGTCCAGTACTATGGCTCCGCTTTGAAGGGTGCCCTCATGGACCCATCTGGGTGGCCACTAGCTTCTCTTGTCAGGATTCCATGTTTCTGGAGAAGGGTTGGAAAACCTTTCTCCGTTCCAGGAACGTTCAAAAGAGAGACACTATCATCTTTAGATATGATGGTGATGAGACCCTTTGGGCTAGGATTTTTTACTCGGATTGTGATCGAGCCGGCTAATGTATGGAGAGTTCCATCGGTAGTGATGAAGACTTCTACAACAATGAAGAGGAGGCCAGAGTCTCCTCATCTAATGATGTAGCCGACTCTGAGGACAACCACTAAAGTTGTAGTTTTATCTAGTATTATTTGTCGTCTTTTGTCTTGTTGTATTTTGATGTAAGACTCAGCCTCTGATGAATGAAATGTTTAATTTCCCATCTAATATGTAAGTTTGTTTTATACCTGACTTTGGATAAGATATATTTATGTATGGGAGCCGACATGCTAGATGGTATCTGTAGCCCCCTGAGTCGATTTGGACGGACTTGTATCCTTGTCGACTCATAAGATAGATCGACTTGTAGACCCCATGGTTTGGTATGGTCACCTTGTGTGTCGAACCAGATCATAATTTTTTTGATGTGATACTCCCCAAGAGTTGGTACGAACATCTTTGTGTCGTGTCGAATCTTTATAAAAGGTTTTGAGGTGTAGTCCCTAATAGTCGGTATATGCATCTGGGTGCTATGCCGAGTCACATAGGTCTAACTCTCATTTTATCTGAAAGAGATAGACTTATTACGCATGATGGAAAATGAAGTATGATATGATGTTGTATGCAAAAATAAAATTTGAAGGCTCATATAGAAGCTGACTCTAGATTTGAGGATGCCTCATCTTCTCGCGTTGAGAGAGATTATTAGGTTATCCAGGAGTCAAAACCTCTCTGTAAACCGGCAACATACAACTAGTGTTCCCGGTACCTATGACCAAACTTGATAGGCGTTTCTGTAAGCCCCCAATGTTTTAGACTAAGTCGGGTTTGCGTTGGTCGTATAAGATTGAGCTATACAGGCCAAGATTTAATCCATGTTTGGCCAATTCATATATATGCCGAGTTCTCAGATAAGAGTCGATGGATGTCATCGAGCCCCCCGATTCGTCTGAATAAGTCATATATATGTGCAGTTTTACATATATATGCCGAGTTCTCAGATTAGAGTCGATGAATATCATCAAGCTCCCCGATTCCCCTGAATAATTCATATACATGCTTAGTACCAATAGAGGGTTGATCAAGCCCCCAGGTCTCTGAGATATAAAATGAAAAAATATGCAATGTATGATGCAAGATAAAAAACATGGAACAAAAAGTAAAGGGAGTATGACAACTTAGTGTGGCGAGAGCCGGTGCGACGAAGGTCGACTTATATATATTATATGGCGAGAGCCAGTGCGACGAGTGTTGACTTATATAAATGTACAACAATGTTCATGTTCTACTCAAGTGTAATATGGACGGAGTTGTGCGATGTTCCACGGTCTAGGAGTCTCCTCCATAGATGTGTGTGATTCTGCCTGCTCGCGTATATCAACCAGGTAGTAGGATCCATTGTACATGTTCTTGCTGACCAGAAACGGTCCTTCCCATGGAGAGGATAACTTGTGCATTCCATCCTTTTTCTGTATAAGACGGAGAACTAAATCACCTTCCTGGAAGGTTTGACTTTTGATACGGCGACTATGATAACGTCGCAGATCTTGTTGGTAGAGAGCCGACTGAGCTGCTGCTAGTTCTCATTTTTCATCGAGAACATCCAGGGAGTCCTACCTCGCCTTCTCATTGTCGGCTTGCACATATGCGGTGACTCTTGGTGAGTCATGACGGATGTCACTTGGGAGAACGGATTCCGCTCCATAGACCAGGAAGAAGGGCGTGTAGCCTGTCGACCTGTTAGGAGTCGTCCTGATGCTCCATACTACTGAGTGTAACTCTTCCTCGCAGCAACCCGGCGTCCATTCGAAGGGGACATAAAGTCGGGGTTTGATGCCTTGAATCAACTCTTGGTTGGCTCTCTCGGATTTTCCATTGGACTGTGGGTGAGTTACCGACGCAACGTCGAGTCGGATATGCTTGTTCTGGCAGAATCGCTGCATAACCCCTTCTGATAGGTTAGATCCATTATCAGTGATGATGTTGTGGGGGTAGCCGAATCTGTATGTTATCTTTTTCAAGAATTTCAGTGTTGTTGCAGCGTCATATTTACGGACCAGCTCTGCCTCAACCCATTTGGTGAATTTATCCACTGCCACTAATAAGTGGGTATTCTTGTTGGCTGACCTTTTGAAAGGTCCTACCATATCAATCCCCCATACTACAAAGGGCCAAGTGATTGGGATCATCCTGAGTTCTTGAGCCGGCACATGAGGTTGCTTCGCATAGCGCTAGCATCCATCGCACTTCTTGACTATCTCCTTCGCATCTGCATGTGCTGTGAGCCAGTAGAATCCATGTCGATAGGCCTTGGCTACAAGCGAACGAGAGCCGGTCAGGGTGTCCACAATCTCCAGAGTGTATTTCATTGAGGATGGCTCTACCTTCTTCTGGTGAGACACATCTAAACATCTACGGGACTCCGTCGATGTAACTCGCCATTAATGAGCACAAAGGATTTGCTTCTCCTGAAAATCTGCCTTGCCAGTATTTCATCTGGAGGAAGAATTCCCCGGGTCTTGTAATCCAAATAAGGTACAACCCATGAGGGGGTGGCGTGTATTGCAGCCACCAGAGCCGGCTCTGGATCCGGATCTGCTATGTCTTGCTCTGTTGGTGCTTGCACAGACGGCTTTGTTAGGACATCAAAGAATACGTTTGGAGGGACCGGATTTCGTTGAGAGCCAAGCCGTGACAGGGCATCCACTGCTTCATTTAGTTCGCGTTCCAAATAATCCACTTGGTAACCAACAAACAAACCGGATTTTTTCACTTCTGGCCGATAAGCTGCCATGGTGGCGTCTTTAGTTCCATTTTCCCAACACTTGTTGAGAAACGAGGCCAGAGTCATTGTAGCATTGAATCCGTCTTATGTTCATCTCACGAGCCGGCCGCAGCCCATGAAGTAAGGCTTCATAATCCGCTGCGTTGTTGGTGCAAGTGAACTGCAATTGCAAGACATAACAAAAAAAATCTCCTTTAGGTGAGGTAAGAACCACGCCGGCTCCTGATCCCTAGAGCTGCCGACTTCCATCAAAATGCATCATCCAGTATTTGGTGACCGCCTTCTCTGGAGGTTCTTGGATTTCAGTCCAGTCGTTAATGAAGTCGACGAGTGCCTGGGACATGATGGCCATGCGTGGCTCATATTTTGTGGTAAGCCCCCAACTCTATGGCCCACTTTGCAATCCTTCCCGTGGCTTCCCAGTTTTGGATGATATCTGCAAGTGGTGCTGAGCTGACCACAGTTATGGGGTGCTCTTGGAAATAGTGTTTGAGCTTCCGACTCGCCATGAATACACCGAGGAGCAATATCTGCCAGTGAGGGTAGCGTTGCTTCGATGAAGTCAAAACCTCACTAACATAATAAACTGGCCTTTGCAAGGGTGCTCCTTGTCGGCTTCAATCCTCTCAACCACAACTACAGCACTGACTGCTCGATTGTTGGAGGAGATATAGAGTAGCATAGGTTATTTTGGTTTAGGAGCTGCCAGGATTGGAGCCTGGGATAACTGCTTCTTCAGTGACTCAAGAGCCCGATCAGCGTCATCATCCACAACAAAATTTTCCGACTTTCTAAAGAGTCGGTACAGGGGGATTGCCTTTTCTCCAAGTCGGTCGATAAACTAGCTTAGGGCGGCTACGCATCCTGTGAGTCGCTGGACTCCTTTCACTGATGCTAGCCTTCGAAGAGCCATGATAGCGTTGATTTTCTCTGGGTTTGCCTCAATGCCTCTCTCAGATACTATGTATCCGAGGAGCTTTCCTGCTGGGACCCCAAAGGTGCATTTGGCCAGATTTAACTTCATCTAGTATTTATGCGGATTCTTGAAGGTCTCCTATAAGTCACTGATAAGTGAGTCGGCCAGCTGAGATTTGACCACTATATCATCCATGTAAGCATGTACGTTGCGCCTAATTTTCTCTTTGAGGCAGCTCTGTACTGTTCGCTGGTAGGTGGATCCTGCATTCTTCAAGCCGAAAGGCATAGAAGTATAAGAATAAATCCCGAAAGGGGGTGATGAAAGCCGTTTTCTCCTGATCCTCAAGAGCCATCATGATTTGATGATAACCAGAGTAGGCATCAAGGAAACACAAGAGCTCACATCCCGCAGTCGAGTCTATGATCTGGTCAATACGAGGCAGCGCAAAGGGATCTTTTGGGCAGGCCTTGTTTAAGTCGGTGTAGTCAATACACATAAACCAAGTCCCATTCTTTTTCAAAATGAGGACCGGTTTGTGATCCACTCCGGATAAAAAACTTCCATGATGAACTTGGCAGCAAGGAGCCCGGCTATCTCTTCCCCAATGGCGTTTCTTCTTTCATTGTTGAAACGGCGAAGGAATTGCTTGACCGGATTCAGTTTTGGGTCGATATTTAGGTGGTGCTCAGCGAGTTCCCTTGGGACAACTGGCATGTCAGAAGGTTTCCATGCAAAAATGTCCCGATTCTCACGGAGGAACTCGATGAGTGCGCTTTACTATTTATCAGATAACCCTCTCCCAATGATGAACCGATGGGAAGCGTCACCAGGGACAAAGTCCACTTTCTTTGTATCCTAAGCCGGTTAAAATTTTGGGTTGGTGTAGGGATTTGGTTTCTTCAGGATTGTGGAGTCTGTCGGGTCTACCTTCTCCTGGTATGCTGACAGGTCCTCTTTGGCACATGCCGACTCAACAAATTTGACGTGTTGTTCGTCACACTCCGAAGCCCTGGACCGGCTTCCATCTACCGTAATTGGGCCATGAGGACCTGGCATATTGAGCTTTAGGTAGACATAGCATGGTCGAGCCATGAACCTAGCATAAGCCGGTCTGCCCAAGATAGCATGATATGGGCTCTCGAGTTTTACTACCTCAAAGGGTATGATCTCAGAGCGAAAAATTTCAGTGTTTCCAAAGGCAGTCTCCAGGTAGATCTAGCCTATCGGGCGTGCCGACTTGCCTAGGACTATTTCGTGGAAAACGGTGTTGGAGGGTTGCAGTTGTTTTTTAGTCAATCCCATCTTGCGTAAAATCTCGTAGTAAAGGATGTTGATGCTGCTTCCTCCGTCCATGAGAACTTTTTCAAGTGTGTATCCTCCAATTTGTGGAGAAACTACCAGAGCCAGGGTCCCCGGGTTATCTACCACTGGGGGATGGTCGTCCCTTCTCTAGGTGATTGGTTGTTCTGAAAAATTGAGGCACCTGGGACAAGCTGGTTCTGTGGCCACGGCCATGGCGGCTCTCCGCTGCCGCTTCCTGTCCCTTCGGCAACTACTGGTGGTGAAGAAATGATATGTTGAGTGGTCTTGAAGTTGTTTCAGGTTCGCTTGAAATCCAGCAAGCCCTAACTGACTTTACTACCCTCCTCCTCTGGGTCCTTGGGGTTGAGGTGCTACGCCGGCTCCCTGATGCCCAAATTTTTGGTTGTCGTTGTTTTGGACGGCTCCTCCACCTGACCCGGGAGGTCCCTGGCTTCCACGCTGTGCGAACTTTTTCATGAAGTTGCAATCTTCCCAGGTGTGATTGGCTGGACGGCCGGATTTACTATGTGTTGGGAAAGGCCTTTTCATAGCTTCTTCAAAGCTGTTTGGGGGGCGAAAATTTTCTTCCATCTTACAGTAGTTGTTGCCCCCCTGCTTCTTCCTTTGGAAGCCGACTTTTGTGTTGGCTACCAAGTCAGAAGTAGTCTGATCAAGTCGACGCTTGGTCTGTTGATTCTTTCTCTGGGATCCTTTGCCACCATTCTTTTTATTCTGGGCGGTTCTATCCTCTTCCGAGTCAACATCTTTGGTATTGTCAGACTCGGCGTACTTGATAACCGCATCCATGAGTTCTCCAATGTTCTTGATCGTTATCTTGAGTCGGCCAAGTTTGTGTACTAAGGGCTCAAACTTGCATTCCTTTCCAAGACGATCACAGCTGTCTGGCAGTAATAGTGTCCTAGGAGTGGACTATCTCTGCAACTCGTCGTGACCAACTCAGGGTCGTTTCTCCTTCCTTCTAGACACAATGCTCCAAGTCGACAATTGTGGTGGCTCGCTGGCAAGTGACTTGGAAGTTCTTGGTGAACTTTTCTTTCAGATCCACCCAAGAAGTGATGGAGTTCTCTGGGAGGTTCTTGAACCATGTACGAGCCGACCCTTCCAACATCATCGTGAGGTAACAGGCACAAACTCCTTCGCTGTCTTGCAGCATATCCATGACGAGATCATAGCTTTCGATCCCAATCGCCAGGTCCATGTCAGCTGTATTTGGGGTCATTTGTGGTCCCTTGAAATCTGGTGGCAAGCGTGTGTTCCGCAGAGCCGACACCAGACAACGGTTACCCACGGATCTGCTGACAAACTCGGTGTTTTGATCTTGTGGGGGAAATTGGGTCACTAGCTCCACACGGCGCTCCGGGTTGGGATTAGCCGGTAGGTATAGAATTCTCACCGCACCTTGAGGGTCCGGGGTGGTGGCGCTCCACGCTGGCGATGACTGCTCGAGGCTGTAGGACCCGACGATTCTGCGTGTCGGCTCATACTTTGATATGGGGTCCCATGTAAGTATGAGAGTCCTTGTGAATATTGGGATTGCTGTGTATCCGAAGTTATGAGTAAGTCCATAGCTTCTCGAGCGGCGTTATCCCCTGGAGTGTCTCCATGAATTCGTGCGTTGGTGAGTAAACAGGTTGCCGCCATGACATTTGCCATGGGTTATTGTAGTGATGAGGAGGTGTCTGGAACCGATCTCGTCGTGGTGGAGGAGTCGGCAGCCTGGGCGGCATGTATCCTGGAGGAGTGATACGGTGAGGATAGTTATCTCCTCGTTTGTTACACCAAGTGGAAGGTGAGATGTAGCGTAGCAGCAAATTTCCCTCGGTGAAGATACCAAGGTTTGTCTCCAGTAGAACTCGCAGAAATACAAGAAGGTGCCAACAGCACTAGAAATTAGCTTCTGGCTAGGGAGTTGACAGGACTTGCACACAGAAATAAATAACTTTGCTCCCAACGAGTACAGAGGAGTTGTCAATTCCTCTGGCCTTGCTGTTTACAAAGGATCAATGCAAGAGATAATAATAGTGGCAACTGAAAGTAAAGACTTGAAAGTAAACTAAGGTGTAAAGAATAATGTGAAGATGGACCGGGGTCCCGTGATTTTCACTAGTGATGTCTCTCTCCAAAAAGAAGATAAAAGTGCTAGCGAGGTAAACAAATCACATCTGGGAAATTGATAGAATTATGAAAGAACCACAATGCTAACTATGCTGCAAAGAAAGGAAGGGCTCAAAAGCAATGGGCAGTACGCCAAGGTAAGTAGACCGAAATCCAACTGCATCTACTACGAATCATCCACCTTGAGATATCTATCTAGAAAATCTCGCTGGTATTAAGTTGCGAATCCCACCCAAAGTGTAAACTCAAAGCAACAGACAACTGCATTAAAAGACCTTTGCGTAAAGTAAACAATCCTTGCACCCGCGGGTACAAGCACCGTTGTTTTTTCCCTGGTGGCAAAAACACATCCCCTAGTCTCATGTTTCTGTCACTCAAGCTAGACATCAAGGGGATGAACCCACAATCAAGCATAACGCTCCCTCTTGGCCAAAGCAAAATACTGCAACGGAGAACATGCAAGAATTTACTCAAGAACAAAATATAAAAGAGCAGAACCAAATATATTACTCATCACAATCTGAACATAGTCTCATAATCCGTCAGATCCCATCAAACTCAGCATAGCAACGGCAGAAATTACAAAAGTGCCTCGATCATGTGAGGCAGCTCACGAGTTCTCGAAAGTGTAAGCACAAAGAGGAGAGAAGTACATCACATAGCTACTGGTCACGGACCCATGGTCCAAGGGGGACTACTCACGGTACATCCGGGAGGCGTCCATGGCTATGGATGGTCTCCCGGAGGGGGTTCCTCCTCCCGGCAGGGTGCCGGGGCAGCTTCTCTAGGCAGCCCCGATCTTGAAACGGGGATGGCGGAGGTACAGAGGCGAGTTCGCGGAAAAGAGATTGATATTAGGGGTTTCCACCCCGAGGGCTAAATATAGGCGGAGGGGGTGTCGAGGGGATCCACAGGGCAGCCAGGAGGCCCCCTGGCGCGACCTAGGGTGGGGCTGCGCCAGGGACCCTTCTGGAGTCCCTATGGTAGCCCCCCTTCGCTACCTTGGTGATTCAGGAAGCTTCCGGGTCGCTGATTTTTTATCTGATTTTCCGGATTTTTTGGAGCACTTTTAATGGCCGGAAAACCTGAAATACACAAACAGCAACTGGTAGCTGGGTGCACTAGGTTAATTGATTAGTCCAAATATGCTCAAAAGTGTATGAAAGTTCAAGCAAATCATGACAAAGTCACATAAAACATGCATGGAGCAAGCAGAAATTATAGATACGTTTGGGACGTATCAACATCCCAAAGCTTAATTCCAGCTCGTCCTCGAGTAGGTAAATGATAACAAGCATAATCTCTGTGGTGACATGCCACACAACCATATAAGGACTTTTAAGTAAAGCAATCAAAGCATGCAATTCAAGTCAAGTCTTAACAAGCAAGAGTCTATATTAGCATTGACACAAGCAACAAAAGAACAAAAGGTGCAAGAGCTCTCGCTGTCCGTGACTCGAATGTCTCCAGATGGTGTTTGCGTGCAAGCAGGGGACTGGGAAAAAGAGAGAAAAAAGGTTGTTGAGGACAACTATATACTAAAGTTTCACACTTAGTCTCCTTTGGATTCTTATTTTGACTCGTCCCCAGACCACTAGTCAGGTACAAGTCAAACTGATCCACTCCCTTTCGATATTTTGAGCACTCATGCAATGGATGAGTGTGAGCAAGAAAGTTGACACCTAAAAGGTGAAACAGATAGAAGGTGGAGGAGGAAGACAAAAAGGTGTGAAAGGCTCACATCACTAAGGACAATCATAGGCGAGAGTAGGCAATATGATAGATATGATGTGAGGAGTAGGGATTGCCATGCAACGGATGCACATGTGAGCTAAAAGCTCTCCAAGGGAACTAGAGGGGGTGCATCTAACTTGCTTGCTCAAGAAGACCTAGAGCTCGTTTGAGGAGGCTCATCGGTGGAATATACAAGCCAAGTTCTATAGTGTGAAGGTCCCCACATAGCTATATGCATGATGATGATCTCTATGGATTACAAGGGATAGAGGATGAAGTACTAGTGTGGATCTCTCAAAAGGAATAGTAGTGTGCCCCCTTCTCTCTTTTTATTTTTCTTTTTCTCTTTTTTATATATATTTTTAAAAAAAATTGGTGGCCTCAATGGCTCTTTCTATTTAACTCTCATTTTTCCTCTTTGGGATCTTTTGATTTTGTCCTCTTTGGGATATTTTCCTCACTTTAGGGGCAACATTCTATATTTTACAAGAATATAGGAGATCTTTCACACTTTACAAAGGTACTCACATAAAGAAGATATAACTATCATGATGCAAATGTATGCCTCTGCCAGGATAGCAGGATATGCAATGATACTAGCGCGTCATGTAGCAATGATTAGGGCAAAGCCCAACTAGCATGCTGCTCATCGATCAAGAAAGTACCATGTATGACATGAGGATCAAGTCATGGGAAGGTGGATGTTGCATGGCAATGTATCTCGGAAAGGCTATGGAGATGCCTTGTAGGTAGGTATGGTGGCTGTTTTGAGGAAAGATATAAGGAGGCTTATGATGACAGAGTGTATCGTGCCAAGGGTTTGGATGCACCGGCGAAGTATGCGCCAACTCTCGAGATGAGAAAGGGCAATGCACGGTACCGAAGAGGCTAGAAAAAGTATAGGTGGGTGGAAATGTCAACTTTCGAATACTCACATTAGTCCGAAGAACTCATGCACTTATTATCGGTAACTCTCAATCTAATCAGGAGGTTCACAAAGAGACAAGGACCCCGAGAAGGAGTGCATGGGGGTTTGGTTATCCTTGCGCATCCTCGACTCATGGTACTTGAGTGTACTCTAATATTCGAACCCTCCAGAGGTTAGTGATCCATCTAGTAGCTAGAGTTCTCAACAGGGGTTTTTGGTTTCCGAAAAACACACGGATTGCCCAAAATACGACATCTATCACTAATAGGCTCGAGCTCTTGACACCAAAAGTTCAAACATTACTCTAGTCAATACCTCAAAACTATTGCAAGTTACTACTACAAAGAGAATAGCAACTTCAACTACCTACTTCTAGTCAAGACACAAAACTTAGTGCAACAGGAAAACTCTCTAACAAGATAAAACATGCAACCTATAGAAAGTTCAACCTAAAACAAAAGAAAAGCTCTAGAAAAACTAAAGCACTACAACTAAACAGAGCAGCAGCTAAGAAAAGAAAAAGAACAACTCACAGCTAAAAGAATAAGCATGCAAATCCTATGAGGAGTTCTAGTTCAAGCGGACGTGTATCTCTCCCAGACAAAAGAGTAATCTGGGGTCTAACTTGATACTACAGCAAACAAAGCAAAAACAAACCTAGAAAAGTAAAGAGCGAGACGCTCCTAGCATAGCACACAACGCATGAAGTGATAAAAATATAGTGCAACGGGGGACGAACTGATAATTGTTGATGAAAAAGGGGATGCACGGGGGCTTCCCCAAGCTTAGACGCTTGATTCTCCTTGAATATTTATTGGGGGTGCACATGGGCATCCCCAAGCTTGAGCGTTTGACACTCCAAGATCTTCTTTCATCATCTTCCATAGCGCACTTGAAAACTCCCTTCATACATAACTCATTGTAGACTGATTAGAGAGATTAGTGCCCTTAATAAAATAATTTTTCCTCTACTGGAAATGAAGATAACTCTGAAGAGCTACTATTTCTCAAGATTGCAAAAAAGTTTTTGCAAATAAAACGCAAGCTTAAGGTTTGCAAAACGAAGAAAAGGCAAAACAGGACAGAATCTGTGAAAAACAGACCAGCAGGTAAAAACGAATTTTTTAGGGATACTCCTGCAACTCAAATAAAAAAACTCAGAACACACGAAAGTTTCGTAATTTTATAGAGCATGCTGTGTAAAACATTCAGCTCAAAAAGATGAACTGGGATTTTTCTCTGATTTTTCTAGTCACGAGGACAGAATCTGTTTTCTGGACAGCATGTCACAACTTTCACTTCCCGTATCGTATGAGGCTATAAAAGGCACAAAGCTTGAAAAGTAAAGATACAATGATGTTGCTACAGTAGTAACAATCATCAAGAACACTAAGAACATAAGAAAAACAAAAAGAAAAACCTAAATTTGTTGCGGGCTGCCTCCCGAAATCGATTCTTTAGAGCCATTAGCTAGGCTTAAAGCAGAAGATCAAGTCTTTTCAAGAAAATATCTAGCCCGTGTGACGGACTCAAAAGGTAACTTAATCTTTTTGCTAGGGAAATGTTCCATCCCTTTCTTGAGAGGGAATTGTAATTTGATATTCCCC
The DNA here is from genome assembly GCA_950022295.1 of Bromus sterilis. Lineage (NCBI taxonomy): Eukaryota > Viridiplantae > Streptophyta > Magnoliopsida > Poales > Poaceae > Bromus > Bromus sterilis. The sequence goes on along the minus strand of OX465598.1, from coordinate 211,337,315 downwards.
TCTTTCATGTCAATAACAACACCAACTGTGCGAAGAAAAGGACGTCCCAAAATAATTGGACAAGAGGGCTCACACTCAATGTCCATAATAGTGAACTGAACGGGAACATAATTGTCATTGACAATGATAAGAACATCGTCGATCTTCCCCAAAGGCTTCTTTGCGGAAGAATCAACAAGACGAACACCAAAAGAACAGGGATCAAAAGGTTTCAATTCAAGCATATCATACATTCTTCTGGGCATAACAGAGGTACTTGCTCCAACATCACAAAGAGCATAACAAGAGAAGTTATTCAATTTGATTTTTATCATAGGATCCCAACCATCTTCTACCTTCCTAGGTATGTAGGCTTCTAGTCTAAGCTTCTCCTCCCTAACTTTTATTAGAGCAATGGTGATATGCTCTGTGAAGGCAAGAATAAGTGTGCTAGTGTGGGGGTCTCTAGACATCTTGTGTAGGAAACCAATAACTTCAAGTAAAGTGCAGTTGTCAAAGTCTAGGTCACTACTATCTATCAAGGAGGTAGTGATATCAAATAGGCTCACTTGTTTGAAAGCCTCTATGTTCATAGAGGTTTCTTCATCTATGGTTGAGGTGGTAGCATCACCATTGATAGGTCCAGTGGGACAAGAGGTGTGATGGGTGCTAACAGTTTGGACATCCTCAACTACTTGGATAGTAGCTACTTTGTGGTAGGTAGGAAGGCTCTTAATTCTTTCCTCTTCCTCTTTTTCTCTATCCCATCTTTCTTTGAGTTTAGCCATCATCCTAATATTTTCATTGATTTGTAACTGGATAGCATTAATAGGAGTGACCTTACTCTCCTCAAGGGGAGAGGTTCTAATTTTTAACATCTCGACATCTAGGGCTAAGTTGTCTACCTTCAAGCAAAGATTATCTAATTTAGCTAGTTTTTCTTCCACATTCTTGTTGAAGGCTTTTTGGGTAGTGATAAATTCTCTAAGCCTACTCTCTAGTTCAGAGGTGGGGTTCTTGTTGCTAGGGTAGGTGTTTTTGTTCCCATAAGTGGATGGAAACGGTCTAGGATTACTAGCAAAGTTGCCCTATAAGCATTATTATTAAAGTTGTTTCTAGCAATGAAGTTCACATCTACTTGTTCCTGAGCAACCAAAGAATTTAAAGGAACATCCTGAGGATCAATAGGAGCTTGCTTGGTAAGTAGATACATGATAAGGTCAACCTTTTCATTTAGAGAGGAGATCTCCTCGACAGAATTTACCTTCTTACCAGTTGGAGATTGTTCGGTGTGCCACTGAGAGTAATTCAGCATCATCTCATCAAGTAGCTTTGTGGCAGCACCAAGTGTGGTTGACATAAAAGTTCCTCCCACGGCCGAATCTAACAGGTTCCGCGAGGTAAAGTTCAAGCCTTCATAAAAAGTCTGGATAACCATCCAGGTAGTCAGTCCATGTGTGGGGCAGTTCTTGACAAGCGTCTTCATACGTTCCCATGCCTGGGCAACGTGTTCATTATCCAATTTCCTGAAATTCATATTGTTACTCCTCAATTGAATAATTTTAGCAGGGGGTAGTAGTTCCCTATAAAAGCATCTTTGCATTTACTTCATGATTCGATACTGTTCTTGGGTAAGGATTGCAGCCACTCCTTAGCTCTTCCTCCCAAAGAGAAAGGAAAAAGCGTCAGCTTGACGATGTCTCCATCCACTTCCTTGTACTTTTGCATATCATAGAGCTCGATAAAATTGTTTAAGTGCAAGGAAGCGTCCTCTCCAGCACCTGAGCATTGATCTTCCATAACAAGATTAAGCAGAGCAGGTTTAATTTCATAAGAAGGTGCTTAAGTGGCAAGTGGAGCAATAGGAGTGCAGATAAAGTCACTTTTGTTGTGACTAGTGAAGTCACACGACTTGGTGTTTTCATTGGAACCCATAGTAGCAGCAGGTATTTTGGTATTTTTTATAAGGGACACAAAAGTAAAAACTGAAAGGTTAACTAACAAGACTAAAATTAAAAGATAAAAGATAGTGTGCAACTCCCCTATCTTGTAGACTGGAGTCCCCGGCAACGGCGCCAGAAATTGGCTTGATACGGTGAGGATAGTTCTCTCACTCCTCGTTGGTTACCCCAAGTGGAAGGTGAGATGTAGCATAGCAGCAAATTTCCCTCGGTGAAGATACCAAGGTTTGTCTCCAGTAGGACTCGCAGAAATACAAGGTGCCAACAGCGCCAGAAATTAGCTTCTGGCTAGGGAGTTGACAGGACCTGCACACAGAAACAAATAACTTTGCTCCCAACGAGTACAGAGGAGTTATCAATTCCTCTGTCCTTGCTGTTTACAAAGGATCAACGCAAGAGATAATAATAGTGGCAACTGAAAGTAAAGACTTGAAAGTAAACTAAGGTGTAAACAATAATGTGAAGATGGACCGGGGTCCCGTGATTTTCACTAGTGATGTCTCTCTCCCAAAAGACGATAAAAGTTCTAGCGAGGTAAACAAATCACAGCTGGGAAATTGATAGAATTATGAAGGCACCGCAATGCTAACTATGCTGCAAAGAAAGGAAGGGCTCAAAAGCAATGGGCAGTACGCCAAGGTAAGTAGACCGAAATCCATTTGCATCAACTACGAATCATCCACATTGAGATATCTATCCAGAACATCTCGCTGGTATTAAGTTACGAATCCCACCCAAAGTGTAAACTCAAAGCAACAGACAACTGCATTAAAAGAACTTTGCGTAAAGTAAACAATCCTTGCACCCGCGGGTACAAGCACCGTTGTTTTATCCCTGGTGGCAACAACACATCCCCTAGTCTCATGTTTCTGTAACTCAAGCTAGACATCAAGGGGCTGAACCCACAATCAAGCATAACGCTCCCTCTTGGACTTGCAACAAACTACTTGGCCAAAACAAAAATACTGCAACGGAGAACATGCAAGAATTTACTCAAGAACAAAATATAAAGAGAAGAACCAAATATATTACTCATCACAATCTGAACATAGTCTCATAATCCATCAGATCCCATCAAACTCAGCATAGCAACGGCAGAAATTACAAAAGTTCCTCGATCATGTGAGGCAGCTCAAAAGGTCTCGAAACTAGAAGCACAAAGAGGAGAGAAGTACATCACATAGCTACTGGTCACGGACCCATGGTCTAAGGGGGACTACTCACGGTACATCCAGGAGGCGTCCATCGCTATGGATGGTCTCCCAGAGGGGGTTCCTCCTCTCGGCAGGGTGCCGGGGCAGCTTCTCCAGGCAGCCCCGATCTTGAAACGGCGGTGGCGCGGTACAGAGGCGAGTTCACGGAAAAGAGATCGATATTAGGGGTTTCCACCCCGAGGGCTAAATATAGGCGGAGGGGGGTGTCGATGGGACCCACAAGGTAGCCAGGAGGCCCCCTGGCGCGGCCTAGGGTGGGGCCGCTCCAGGGAATCTTCTGGAGTCCCTGTGGTGGCCCCCCTCCGCTACCATGGTGATTCCAGAAACTTCTGGGTCGCTGATTTTTTATCTGATTTTTCTGGATTTTTTGGAGCACGTTTAATGGCCGGAAAACCTGAAATACAAAAACAACAGAAAACAGCAATTGGCAGCTGGGTGCACTAGGTTAATAGATTAGTCCAAATATGCTCAAAAGTGTATGAAAGTTCAAGCAAATCATAACAAAGTCACACAAAACATGCATGGAGCAAGCAGAAATTATAGATACGTTTGGGACGTATCAAGGAGTCGTCTGCGGAGGGCTCTGAAATAGTGCTCATCACTGGAAGTCGAGGAGGATTCGACTCACAGGTCCCTGAGGACGTGTGTGGGGGAGACTTAGTCTCTCGGTCTCTATCAGCTCCGATTCCTGCTGCAGGCGTCTGGCTTTCTGAGAGAGACGGATTTTCTTTTTCGGCGTGGATCTCCCTCTGTATGCTCATCACCCGTGCCTTGAGTCCATTGACCCTAGTCCTCCAAGCCTCCTGATTCTCCGTAGTCATTGGTGTGGACAAAGCTTCGTCGAGACTGTTCAAGGCATCAGTGAGGGCTTCTGTTCCCGTGAGAACTTGTTCTAATGAGCGGGCTGTCGACTTCCTATCTGGATTATGAACTGCGTTGGAAGCTGGCTCTACACCCTGATTTTGGGTTGCGTTCTGGGCCGCATGAATCCCCTGTCCTCCGGTGTCATCCATGAACACCGTGATGCAGTATGGAAGCTCAAAGTGAGGGTAGTCCGGGTTGTATTCTGCCGCACACGTGCCGAGTCTGTTACTCCCAACGGATCGAATGGACCCATCATCTGAGAAGCTTCCTTCACTAGGGCATGAGTCAGCATCAGTTGCTTCTTCGGAGGCGTCGTATATTAGGGACTCGACAGAATGCTTCGGCTCTGGAGATCCATCAATGAACCCAAAGAAAGTATGCTTGGAGTCAGCATGTCGCTGACTCAAGGTTTCCATCGGGACTTCGAGATCCGGCTCTGGCTCGGATCCATCCATCCTACCGATGAAGATGTGAATAGACCCGATCGGGACCAGATATCCAGATTCGACAGAATCCGCTTCAGGGCCCCACGTTGAGTCGTCGATGTAGAGCTTCCCGCGCCGAATTCTAGTGATTCGTCCGGCGATGAATCCTTCCATGCCTTGTAGAGCTCCCTCCAGAATCTCAACACCTACATGCGCAGGCCCCACGGTGGGCGCCAACTGTCGTGGACAATGTCACAACCCTAGTTTTGGTATGTGCTTTTTATTTATAGAATTAACGCATCATGTAAAATTTCCTTCTTTAATAATTGGGGATTTGGAAAAGCCTCAAAAAGAAGTTAAATAAATGGCCACACAAAAATCTTTTTCCAAAAATCTTCTGAAGTTTTTGAAAATCTCTATAAATGGGCATGATCACATTTCATGTGTTGTGGGTCCCACTGCATGCTCCAAGATTTTTTTTAAATTCAAACAGAAGCTTGGAAATTAAATTTAAATCATATTTGAATTGAAATTCAAATGTTTTGAATTTCAAAAATCTCCAAAACTTGTGAGTGGCTAGTACTATGTCACATAAGTCCAAATAAAATATTTGGAGATTTTATAAAAATGTTTGGGTATTTTATCCAATACAAAACAAATAAAAACAAAAGCAAAAAAGAAAAGAAAAGAGAAAGGGCAGAGCCAACCTACCTGGCCCACCTGGCCCAGCAGAGGCAGCCCAGCCCAAAAGGGCAGGGTTGTCTTCCTCCACTGGCCAGGCAGACAGGCAGCTCACCGGCGAGACCGGCATGGCCGCCAGGCAGCTGTCTGGCTGCTCCCCTTGCCCTTATCCCCGTCGTGGAGGCCCTGGGCAGCCCCCTTCTTCCCCCCCCCCCCCCGCCCCCCCGCTGGAACCCTCATCTCTTTTGTCTCCGGCGAGATCCCGCAAGGAACCGAGCGCCCCTGAGTTCACCGCCGTGCGCGAGCGTGGCCATCGGCCACAGCGTGCTCCACCGAGCTGTCCAAGTTGACCACCGGACCCATCTGCATCGTCGTGGCCCTCCAATTTGCGTCGAGGAGCTTCAAGGGAGACGCCAGCTTCAATTTCTTCGCCGCGACCGAAGCTCTCCGGCGAGCTATTCCGTCGCCACCACTGCCCCTCCGGCCCCTCGTACAGTCCGTCTCACTCACGGTGAGATTGCGCAGAATTCCACCTAACCCGTGCCCGTCCCCGTGTCCCCATCATCGATCCTGTCGGGCCCAGCCCGGCCTCCGCGCCCTTGCTCGCCGACATGCACCCCGGCCGCCCCGTGGCATCCCACTTGCCCCACTCGACGCGCGCGTGCGCGAGGGCCCGGTTGGTGCCCTCCCCGTGCCCTCCCGTGGCCAGGAGCCCAACTCCGGCGACCCCTCCGCCGATGCCGTGGCCACCGGCGGCTAAACGCCGACCGACTTGGTTAATTAGGGGGCTCACCCCAGATCATTTGACCCAAGGTCAATGACAGGTGGGCCCTAGCCCACCCTAATCCTCTGTTAAAACTTAATTAAAACAGATTTTAACACAGAGTAACTGACAATGGTGGCCCACATGTCAGCCCCCCCCCCTTGAGTCATGCTGACGTCTTGATGATGCAGGAAATCCTTTTTCAGTTTACAAATAATCCAGAAAATTCCAGAAAATGATTAAATCTTGTAAATTCAATAACTTTTAAACCATAACTCCAAATCAAACAAATAATATATAAAAAATTATCAGAAAAATGCAAGGAATCCAAATATGCAACTTTAAACCATGAAAAGATATTTTACAAAGTTCAAACAGTAGCAAATGCAATTTGGACAAATTTGAATATTCATTTGGAGTTTGAATTTGGAATTATTTTCCAAATATACTTCAATTAAAATGTTGAAACATGAACATAGAGCACATCAGTACCATGCCATGCTACATTATGCATCTTGTTTGAGCATTGCAATGTGATGTTTACATTGTCGTTGTCTCGGTGTTTGCCTCTTCTCGATAGATTCATCGCCGGACGTAGTTTCCGACTGCCCTGAAGAGTGACACCTCGTGTTCGTCAACAAGGCAAGCAAACCCCATTGATCATATCTATATAAACCCATTTCCCTCTTGTTCTCTTATGCATGATTAGGTGATTCACATGTTACCGTTCCACCGCTAGTTGAACCCATCCTTTGCATGACCTATCATTGCTGCGACAGTATTAAGCAAACCTCAATCTAGCAAATCCAGGATTGTTTGTGTTCATCATGTGGCCCTTCATCCATGTTATGCTCTGCTAGAGTTGTATGCAAGGAAGATGATCCATCTGGGTGATGTATCGGGATGGTAGAGAACAATGCAATGTAATGGTAATGTGTTTGTGAAGTCATCCTAACAAAGGTGAACAATGAGAGGCTGTGTAGGAGTACACAGTGGGTTGTATCATTTCCACTGCCCTAGGCCCCGAGTTCCTGTGTTGTGATCCAAGACATAGATTACTACCACATGTTGGGCTCATTGACCCCTCTCGACCTATTAACTCACCCCGACTATGGTCCAGGATTCACATGGGTTATTGTTTCTTCGATTTGATTTCATATTGTAGCACGGTTTTAGGCAAGCGCAACACCATCCGTCGAGGTGGGCTTGTCGGACCGTCCATACATCGTCTGGGTCCTGAACGGAAACCCCTGCCGGATTCCCGATTGGGTTACATACTCAGATAGGCGATCCCCTGGACTAGAGTTGGAGCCGTGAGGTAGGTGTCGTGGTACTATCCTCGCCGACACCGCTTGAAGGTGACGAGTTCTAGGCGGTAAGTGGTAGCTACGTATGTGAAGAAGTACACCCCTGCAGGGTTAATGAACTATTCGAATAGCCGTGTCCGCGGTGATGGACTACTTGGCGATCTTTACTTGATTATTAGAAAACTCAAATGGATACTCTAAAAATTGTCAAGATAAGTGTGAGTGCTTTGGGTTGCTTCCTCGTGGGGAAGTCGAGGAAGGATCCATGGTGGTGTATTGATGTGGTGATCAAGATTGGATGGACTCGAGTGCGCTTCTCATCTCAACCCTATGTAGTCGTAGTACAGGATAGGCAAGTCAAAGCTCTCTGCATTACAACCCCACTTTCCTTTACCTTGATACCTGAGCAGTAAGTAGTATAGTTCTGATGTAAGTCTTGCTGAGTACGACTTTGTACTCACATTTGCTTATTTTATGTTTTAGAGACGAGACTACTGAACCTGATGGTGGCCTCCCCCTCAAGCTCGACGCCGGCGAAGTAATGTAGTCCCAGACAGCATCCTGGTCCCTCTGGAGGGTCGTTGTGTTTTCTTAAAGGCTTCTTAAGCCATTTGTTAACCATGTCTTTACTAAGACATAATTTGCTTCCGTTGTTTCTTGATGTAATGTTGGATCACAGTTATGTGATCTCTTCTTGTAACACTACTATATCTGCTCTGTTTAGCAGATGCAATAAAATTATGAGTTTGTATAGTTCATGTTGTGTTACCTGCTGTTTACACTAGACATGTATGCTGCGTGTATGATTATAATGTGCATGTCTTAGTGTGGGGTTCGATAGCTTAGTTCAGTTCTTGCCGGCGGTCTTTCATACACCAAGTGTCCCTTAGATGTGCGCATCTTGGGGCATCGCGATTCGATTGCTCGTGACTCTGTCACGTGGCACACTTTGTTTTATGATTGAGCCCGCCCGAGATCCCGACTAGGTGATCGGGCTGGAGTCTGTTTATCTAAGTTTTATAATTCAATTGATAATGTGGTTGAGGCGACTTGTCTATGAGTATGGGATTTCACCACCCATAATCATTTAGACTTGTGAGCGGACGATGAGGACCCATCTCAGTTGATCATCCGGCCTGGATGGGATGGCCCTCACGTTCGATGCTTTCCGAGAGTGTTCTGTGCTTGGCCTTGTCTGCTTAGACAAGTGGGTACGGCTCTCGGCTCTCCATATGATTGTGTTGTAACAGGAATTACATATGCAAACCCCGGGTCCCGACAGACTTGGTATCAGAGCAGGACTGCCTGTAGGATTACTAAACCTTGGACGAAGTCGAGTCTAGCATTCTATAGTTATATAGTTACTTGGGTATAAGGGAACAACGTAAGACTTCATTTTTCTCCTTACCCTCATCGATCTGAGTTCTGAGTCACCCTCATCATTTCTACGGGAAGATAGGAATAGGCTCTTATATGTCTATACTAGAACATCTCGTTGCTTTCTTATCAGTAGCTGTAGGAATGTTTTGGTTGTCTAGAGTCACCATTCCATCGAGCCTTTTGAGAAGGTTCTGATCATTCTTGCAGATTGATTAATTTTTTTACCCCGGTACAGCCGTTATGCTGCCCGAATTGTTCTGTGTTTCGAGTGATTCCAATGCTTTTGCATTACAATCTTGTCCGCTCTTAAATTATGTCATATTTTCTTTGATTCCATCATAAATCCTACTCTGATTGTTGATTTTTATCACACATAATGTCAGGTGGGACTAGATGTGTTGGATCTAGTCACGGTAATCAAAGAGGTGATGATGATCCTCCTTCACCGCCTTCTGCAGCGGAAATCATGATGGAGGCTGAGCGAAATCGTCGTGATCAAACACGCCTTTTGGAGATCATTGAGAAGAATACCTCTCTTCAGCGAGATGCGGTAATATCCATCCAGGATTTCATCATATTGAATCCACCGGTATTCCGATGTTCATCTGAGCCCCTTGATGCCAATGATTCGCTCCGTTCCATCGAGCGTAAGCTTGAGACGGCGCATGTTTCTCTAGATGATCGTGTGATGTTCGCGGCATACTTCCTGGAAGGTTCTGCTGGTGAATGGTGGGAGAGTTTTGTTGCAATGCAACCTGATGGTCACGTAGTGACTTGGCAGGAGTTCCGTGATGCCTTCCAAGGGTACCACATTCTGGATGAGCTGATGGAAAGAAAGAGGGAAGAGTTCTGCAACCTATCTCAGGGAAATATGAATGTTCATCAGTATAGGACTGAGTTCAATCGTCTTTCTCGTTATGCCCCTGAGAAGATTTCAACCGATGCCAAGAAGCAGGAAAGGTTCCGCAAAGGACTTAGCCCTATCCTTCGTCATGATCTCAATCTCCTTGAATTTTTCAACTTCGAGGATTTGGTCAATAGATCATTCAGATCTGAGCATGGAAATTAGGTCTTTGAAGAGTCTCGCAAGCGTGATCGTGATCTTGCTTCATCTTCTAGTTCGGGTTCTCAGAAACGTCTAATTTGGATTCCAACTAGTGCCATCCCTTCACACTTGATTTCAAGACCATCTCCACAAAGCAAGAAAACCCAGAAATATAGTAGAGAGCATGCCATACAAACCCCACAACCTAACACCCGAGTGTGCTACAAGTGTGGTAATCTTGGCCACATTGCACGACAGTGTTCATTGTATGAGAATGTTCCTCCTCGTCCAAAATATAAAGCCAAAGCTAAGCCACCAAAGCCTTACAAAGCCAAGTCCACTATGGTTGAATACGGACGTGTGAACCATGCCACCATCAAACCAGCCCAAGAGGATACGAAGGTTGTACTCGGTACACTTCCCGTTAACTCCAAACCTGCTTCTTTTCTATTTGATTCTGGAGCTTCTCGTTCCTTTTTGTCTAAAAGGTTCACACTCTTGCATGACTTTTCATTTGAGGAGTTTCCTATCTCTTTCATGATTAAAACCCCAGGATCCACATGGCGTACCAGTAGGGTAAGTCATGACAATGAGATTGCTGTTGAGGATGTTGTATTCCTTGCTTCTCTCATAGCCCTCAAATCTTCAGATATCGATATCATCTTAGGTATGGATTGGTTGTCAAAACACCGTGCTAAGATTGATTGTGCCACTAAATCAGTCCAACTCACTCATCCTTCCGGCAAGATAGTCCATTTCACATCTCAAGGTTCAGAAACCCAGCTGTATTCGTTGAATGAACATCCCCTTCCTAACCTTGAAGATATTCTGATAGTTTGTGACTTTCCGGATGTCTTTCTAGAAGAACTGCCAGGAATTCCTCCTGACAGATGTGTAGAATTCATTGTAGATCTTATCCCAGGAACCGCCCCAATTTCCAGACGCCCATATAGAATGGCCCCACATGAGTTAGTTGAGCTTAAAATCCAACTTGAAGCTTCGTTGGCAAAAGGCTTCATCCGCCCTAGCTCATCGCCATGGGGTTGCCCCGTTCTGTTCGTAACGAAGAAAGATGGAACAGAAAGGATGTGCGTAGACTATCGCCCGCTAAATCTAGCGACGATAAAGAACAAGTACCCACTTCCCAGGATCAATGATCTTTATGATCAACTTGCTGGATCCTCTGTCTTCTCCAAGATGGATTTGAGATTAGGTTATCATCAAATCAAAATTAGAAACGAGGACATTCCCAAAACGGCTTTCACTACTCGTTATGGTCTTTACGGGTACACCGTCATGTCCTTCGGTTTAACCAATTCCCCCACCACATTCTCGCGCTTGATGAATTCGATCTTCATGGAGTACTTGGATAAATTTGTTGTAGTTTATCTTGATGACATTCTCATCTACTCGAAGAACGAAGAAGAGCACGCAGAACATCTTAGGTTGGTATTGATGAAACTTAGAGAGCATCGCCTTTATGCTAAGTTTTCCAAATGGGAATTCTGGCTTCTAGAAGTGACCTACCTAGGCCACATGATTTCTTCAAAAGGCATTGCTGTCAATCCCGAGAGAGTTCAGGCCGTCCTTGATTGGACTCCACCTGAATCGGTTAAGCAAGTTAGGAGTTTTCCTGGCTTAGCAAGCTATTGTCGCCGCTTCGTTGAGAACTTCTCCAAAGTTGCAAAGCCTCTAACTGAACTCCTCAAGAAAGATAAGAAATTCGAATGGACCCCCAAGTGCGACGAAAGCTTTCAAGAGCTGAAAAGAAGATTGACTTCTGCACCCGTACTTGCGCCTCCAGACACCAAAAGGGATTTCGAAATCTATTGTGATGCTTCACGGCAAGGGTTAGGATGCATACTTATGCAAGATCGACATGTGGTAGCATATGCTTCACGCCAGTTGAGTCCACATGAAGAGAACTATCCTACCCATGATCTTGAACTCGTTGTCGTAGTTCATGCCCTGAAGACTTGGCGACATTACCTCCTTGGTAATCGTTGTGAAATCTATACCTATCACCAAAGCCTCAAATACATATTCACCCAGGCAGATCTTAACCTCGGGCAAAGACGCTGGATTGAGTTGATAAAATATTATGATTTAAGTATCTCTTACACCCCAGGCAAAGCCAATTTCATGGCTGATACACTAAGTCGTAAGTCGTATTGTAACAACCTCATGTTACAACAGTATCAACCACTTCTCTATGAGGAATTTCGAAAGCTCAATCTCGAGATTGTTCCTCATGGATTCCTTTCCACCTTGATTGTGAAACCAACCCTTGAGGATCAAATCAAAGCTATTCAACAACGTGCTCGAGGTATCCGATATATCAAACAAAACATTGCTAGCGGTAAGGCCAAATGTTTTACCCTAGACAATGATGGTACTGTGTACTTCGAGAACAGGATAGTAGTTCCGAAGAATAGGAATCTAAGGCAGCAGATCCTTAAGGAAGCCCATGACACCCCTCTCTCGATTCATCCTGGTAGTACTAAGATGTATCAAGATCTACGCCAGAGATTTTGGTGGACTAGGATGAAGCGAGAAATCGCTCGATATGTTGCTGAGTGCGATGTTTGTCGTCGTGTGAAAGCAGAACATCAAAGACCTGCTGGTACTCGTCAACCTTTAGCCATCCCTAAGTGGAAATGGGATAAAGTCAGTATGGATTTCATCACTGGATTTCCATGGTCTCAAAAGGGGAACAATGCCATCTTCGTGGTCATTGACCGTCTTTCCAAAGTTTCCCATTTTCTTCTTGTTCGCGAGAGTATAACTGCTAGTCAGTTAGCGGATTTATATGTCTCCCGGATCGTCTCTCTCCATGGTGTTCCTTTGGAAATCAATTCAGACCGTGGAAGTCTTTTCACCTCTCAATTTCGGGACAGTTTTCAAAATGCTATGGGAACCCATCTCTCCTTTAGCACCGCCTTTCATCCCCAGTCAAGTGGTCAAGTAGAAAGATTCAATCAAATTCTCGAACACATGCTCAGAGCCTGTGTTATCTCATTCGGAAAGAGTTGGGAGAAATCTCTTCCATTCGCCGAGTTTTCTTATAACAACAGCTTCCAATCTAGCTTGGGCATGGCACCCTTTGAATTTCTCTATGGACGAAAATGTCGAACACCATTGAACTGGTCAGATGCCGGTGAAAGACAATTCTTTGGACCAGATATGATCCAGGAAGCAGAAGAGAAGGTTCACATTGTCCGTGAGGAATTGAAAACAGCCCAGTCTTGTCAGAAAAGCTATTATGATCATCATCATAGGCCAGAAAGCTATGAGCTGACGAGAAGGCTTACCTCCGGGTTACTCCTCTGAAGGGAACCCATCGCTTCGGTATCAAAGGCAAATTGGCCCCACGTTACATTGGTCCCTTTCGCATTCTAGCTAAACGTAGAGAAGTTGCCTAACAACTTGAACTACCCCCGCATCTTTCTCAGGTTCACGATGTCTTCCACGTATCTCAGCTCAGGCGTTGCTTCAAGGACCCCATCCGCGAAGTAGACCACGAAATGCTTGATCTCCAAGGAAACCTGTCTTATCGAGAGTATCCTGTCCGTATCCTCGATGAATCTGAGCGCACCACCCGACGTCAGAAGATCAAGTTCCTCAAAGTGCAGTGCTCCAACCATTCTGAGAAGGAAGCCACCTGGGAACGAGAATATCATCTTCGAGTCGAGTACCCCACCCTCTTCCCGACGACTCTGAATCTCGGGACGAGATTCTTTTGAGTGGGGGCGAGTTGTCACAACCCTAGTTTTGGTATGTGCTTTTTATTTATAGAATTAAGGCATCATGTTAAATTTCCTTCTTTAATAATTGGGGATTTGGAAAAGCCTCAAAAATAATTCAAATAAATGGCTAGACAAAAATCTTTTTCCAAAAATCTTCTGAAGTTTTTGAAAATCTCTATAAATGGGCATGATCACATTTCATGTGTTGTGGGTCCCACTGCATGCTCCAAGATTTTTCAAAAATTCAAACAGAAGCTTGGAAATTAAATTTAAATCATATTTGAATTGAAATTCAAATGTTTTCAATTTGAAAAATCCCCAAAACTTGTGAGTAGCTAGTACTATGTCACATAAGTCCAAATAAAATATTTGGAGATTTTCTAAAAATGTTTGGGTATTTTATCCAATACAAAAGAAATAAAAACAAAAGCAGAAAAAGAAAAGAAAAGAGAGCTGCCTGGCTGCTCCCCTTGCCCTTATCCCCGCCGTGGAGGCCCTGGGCAGCCCCCCTGATTCCCCCCCCCCCCCCGCTGGAACCCTCCTCTCCTTCGTCTCCGGCGAGATCCTGCAAGGAACCAAGCGCCCCAGAGTTCACCGCCGTGCGCGAGCGTGGCCACCGGCCACCGCGTGCTCCACCGATCTGTCCAAGGCGACCACTGGACCCATCTACATCAGTGTGGCTCTCCAATTTGCGCCGAGGATCCTCAAGGGAGACGCCAACTTCAATTTTCTTCGCCACGGCCGAAGCTCTCCGGCGAGCTATTCCGCCGCCGCCGCTGCCCCTCCGGCCTCCTCGTCCACTCCGTCTCACTCATGGTGAGATTGCGCAGCTTTCCCCCCTAACCCGTGCCCGTCCCCGTGTCCCAATCGTCGATCTCGTCGGACTCGAGCCCGGCCGCCGCTCCCTTTCTCGCCGACGTGCACCCCGGCCGCCCCGTGGCATCCCACTTGCCCAACTCGACGCTCGCGTGCGCAAGGGCCCGGTTGGTGCCCTCCCGGTGCCCTCCCATGGCCAAGAGCCCAACCCCTCCGCCGCAGCCGTGGCCACGGGCGGCTAAACGCCAGCCGTCTTGGTTAATTTGGTGGCTAACCCCTGATCATTTGACCCAAGGTCAATGACAGGTGGGCCCTAGCCCCCCTAATCCTCTGTTAAAACTTAATTAAACAGATTTTAACACAAAGTCACTGACAGTGGTGGCCCACATGTCAGCCCCCCCCCTTGCATCATGCTGACGTCTTGATGACGCAGTAAAGCCTTTTTCAATTTACAGATAATCCAGAAAATTCCAAAAAATGATTAAATCTTGTAAATTCAATAACTTTTAAACCATAACTCCAAATCAAACAAATAATATATAAAAATTTATCAGAAAAATGCAAGGAATCCAAATATGCAAGTTTCAACCATGACTAAATACTTTAAAAAGTTCAAACAGTAGCAAATGCAATTTGGACAAATTTGAATATTCATTTGGAGTTTGAATTTGGAATTCTTTTCCAAATATACTTCAATTAACATGTTGAAACATGAACATAGAGCACATCAGTACCATGCCATGCTACATTATGAATCTTGTTTGAGCATTGCAATGTGATGTTTACATTGTTGTTGTCTCGGTGTTTGCCTCTTATCGATAGATTCATCGCCGGACGTAGTTTCCGACTGCCCTGAAGAGTGACACCTCGTGTTCGTCAACAAGGCAAGCAAACCCCATTGATCATATCTATATAAACCCATTTCCATCTTGTTATCTAATGCATGATTAGGTGATTCACATGTTATCGTTCTACTGCTAGTTGAACGCATCCTTTGCATGACCTATCATTGCTGCCATAGTATTAAGCAAACCTCAACCTAGCAGATCCAGGATTTTTTGTGTTCATCATGTTGCCCTTCATCCATGTTATGCTATGCTAGAGTTGTATGCAATGAAGATGATCCATCTGGGTGATGTATCGGGATGGTAGAGAACAATGCAATGTAATGGTAATGTGTTGGTGAATTCATCCTAACAAAGGTGAACAATGAGAGGATGTGTAGGAGGACACAGTGGGTTGTCCCATTTACACTTCCCTAGGCCCCGAGTTCTTGTGTTGTGATCCAAGACACCAATTACTACAACATGTTGGGCTCATTGACCCCTCTCGACCTATTAACTCACCCCGACTATGGTCCAGGATTCGCATGGGTTATTGTTTCTTCGATTAGATTTCATATTGTAGCACGGTTTTAGACAAGCGCAGCACCATCCGTCGAGGTGGGCTTGTCGGACCGTCCATACATCGTTTGGTTCCTGAACGGAAACCCCGGCCGGATTCCCGATTGGGGTACATACTCAGATAGGCGATCCCCGTGACTAGAGTTGGAGTCGTGAGGTAAGTGTCGTGGTACTATCCTCGCCAACACCGCTTGAAGGTGCCGAGTTCTAGGCGGTAAGTGGTAGCGACGTATGTGAAGAAGTACACCCCTTCAGGGTTAATGAACTATTCGAATAGCCGTGTCCGCGGTTATGGACTACATGGAGATATTTACTTGATTATTAGACAACTCAAATGGATACTCTAAAAATCGTCAAGATAAGTGTGAGTGCTTTGGGTTGGTTCCTCGTGCGGAAGTCGAGGAAGGATCCATGGTGGTGTATTGATGTGGTGATCAAGATTAGATGGACTCGAGTGCACTTCTCATCTCAACTCTATGTAGTCGTAGTACAGGATAGCCAAGTCAAAGCTCTCTGCATTACAACCCCACTTGCCTTTACCTTGATACCTGAGCATAAGTAGTATAGTTTTGATGTAAGTCTTGATGAGTATTACTTTGTACTCACATTTTATTATTTTATGTTGTAGAGACGAGACCACTGGACCTGATGGTGGCCTCCCCCTAAAACTCGACGCCGACGAAGTAATGTAGTCCCAGACAGCAGCCTTGTCCCTCTGGAGGGTCGTTGTGTTTTCTTAAAGGATTCTTAAGCCATTTGTTAACCTTGTCTTTACTAAGACATAATTTACTTCCGTTGTTGCTTGATGTAATGTTGGATCACAGTTATGTGATCTCTTCTTGTAACACTACTATATCTGCTCTGTTTAGCAGATGCAATAAAATTATGAGTTTGTATAGTTCATGTTGTGTTACCTGTTGTTTACACTAGACAGGTATGCTGCGTGTATGATTATAACGTGCATGTCTTAGTGTGGGGTTCGATAGCTTAGTTGAGTTCTTGTCGGCGGTCTTTCATACACCAAGTGGCCCTTAGATGTGCGCAGCTTGGGCATCGCGATGCGATTTCTCGTGACTCTGTCACGTGGCACACTTTGTTTTATGATTGAGCCCACCCGAGATCCCGACTAGGTGATCGGGCTGGAGTCTGTTTATCTAAGTTTTATAATTCAATCGATAATGTGGTTGAGGCGACTTGTCTATGAGTATGGGATTTCACCACCCATAATCATTTAGACTTATGAGCGGACGATGAGGATCCATCTCAGATGATCATCCGGCCTAGATGGGATGGCCCTCATGTTCGATGCTTTTCGAGAGTGTTCTGTGCTTGGCCTTGTCTGCTGTAACAGCCCAGTTTTCAAAAAAATTAAAAAAAAAATTCGGTGTGAATTGTTTGATTGTCTGATTTGTTTGCGGTGTTTGCATCCCCGATTTATCGATCGGCGATTATTTTTCCCCCTCTTATCTCGTATCGGACGGAGACCGACCCTTTCCACCCTGACACTCGACCTTTGTGACACCGGGTTTCGCCCGATCACCGTCGCGAAAACCGCACGAGACCAGCCGCAGCCAACGGAACGAAAAACCCCGTTTAATAATTAAATGGGATATTTTTATAGCGCGTCGGAAAATGTTCTCAGAACGGTTCCAGTGCGAGGTGAACGCCTCCGGCTCGACGCGCTGATCGCGCAGTTCGAAGTTTTACCCGAAACGGAGGTCCTGCGGACCCCCGGCGGTCAGAAACGTGAAGACCGCGCGCGCGAGAGAGAAACCGGGGATGTTTTTGCAAACTGCCAGCCACCTGGGCTATATAAAGACCACCACACTCCCACCCCTTTCTAGGGTTTCCCTAGCCAAAATTTGCAGCCACCCCCTACTCATTCTCACATCTGCCCAAAAATAGCTGCAAATTCCAAAATCCTAGCCATCAGGCGATCCAGACCGTTAGATCTGGCGATCTGCGGTCCAGATCGCGCCAAGTGGCACCTCCACGGCCAACCCTAGCAGCCACCGAGCCACCCCTGGCCATGGAGACCGCCGCGCCTCCCGACGGTCGCCGGCCGCCGGCAGCAGCGCCTGCCGCCGCGCCCCTCTCTCCTCTCTCCTCCTTCGTGCCCTCCTTCTCCTCTTTCTTCTCATCTCCCTCACCTCTCCTCCCTGTCTCCTCGCAGGTCGTCGCCATGCACGACGAGGCCCGCGCGCCGCCGCGTCGTAGACCTCGGCCAAGCACGAGCCCGCGCCCCCCTGGACACCGACGCCCTCCCCTTCACCAGATCCGGCCGCTGCCCGCCCCTCTGCGCTCGTCCCGCGGCCTTGCGCCGCCCCTCCACCGTGCGCCTCGCTGGAGGCCGGCCGGAACCGCCGTCGCCGCCCCGATCTGGATCGGGATCGGGCGCGACCGATCGTCGCCACCGTGGGCCGGTCTGGCTCCTACGGCCCAGCCGCCAGCCCACCAGCAGCCAGCCTGCGAGCCCACTGCCGCCTTGGACCTTGGCCAACGAGGTCGTTTTTTTTTCCTTCTAATTTTCTGCTAAGTCCCTGGAACTGCTTGTTGTATTCAATTTTGCGCTTTAGATTGCGATCAAACGGTAGCTCGTATGATGTTGCGCCCAAAAGACAAAGTGTTTAGTTTTGCGTGTACTTCAATCCATATTTTCTGAGATTTTGCATCTGAGGTCATCTTGATTGTGTAATTGTGTGCTAAACATGGCATCAGATCGTTAATTGCAACTGCTGCTGTTAAACTGTCTAAAAACTGTTGCTTGATTGAAACTTCGGGCGACGGTTGCTTCGCAACCGTACGTCGGAATTGAGTGATTCCTTTTGTGTTGCGTTAAGCATTGTTTCTACTTCAGTTTCATGCATTCACATGCCATAATTGCTTGCTGCATCATGATTGTATCTTGCTCCAAAGTAGCTACCCTGCTGTTAGTGTGTTGTTGTTTATATTTTGTTGCAACATCGGTCGACGAGTGTGTCGCGACCGTTTATTAGAATTGAGTGATTCCAATTGCATATTGTTAAGCATCATGTCTACTTTCATTACATGTATTGCATTGTCATGATATGCTTGCTGGTCAATTAGTTATTGAGCTCCAAAGTTGCTATCCCGCTGTTTTTGGTAGCCACCTCTGATTTTCACTAAGTCTGTTACTTTGCGATGCCATCTTGCATGCTTAATATCTTTTGATCTATGATGCCTATTTGCACGATTATTTTTGCCATGCATTCCCTGTCATGTCTACTTTAGTTTCATACCATTTGAGAGCATGTTTGCATTGATTATCCTATTTATGCAATGCTCTAAAGTGTGCTTCCCAATGTTGGCAGATTGTGCCCGTAACTTGTTTTGCTTGTATCTTTTTAACCGTAACCCCGTTTGGAGTGTGCCTTATATGTAACTTGATTAGTTTTTCGTGTACTTTGTGTTTATGCTATTGTTTGCTGTTGTTAACCAACATAAAATATGGTTTAGGACAGAACAGTACCAAATCTTTTAATCATCGTGCGGCACTTAGTGTTATGCCATGTTTATGTTGTGCCTCACTTAAATTGACTAGCATAGATAGTTTACTTTGTGCTTAACCTCTTGACATATTTGTGTGCTATGCCATGCTTGCTTGAGTTGCCATCTTAATAATCGTTGGTTGATCACCTGTAGCTAAGAAACTTGAACCACCGTAAACGTGCGGTATTCGTCGTGTGTGACCGATACCCCACTTAAACTGTTAGTAACCGGTCTCGACGATAGATCTGTATCACGTTGCCGTGTCATGTGATGTCTTATTGATCTTGTGTTGCCCCGTAGTAATGGAGTGCTTGCTCGTTGATTGCTTTCCAGTGTTTATCGTCTTGTGTGCTTCCACGGGTACCTTCGGAGACGATGCGAGCTTGCGATCCACTACACCTTCGGAATCCAACTTATCAACAGGCAAGGACTATACATTACTTATGATCCATTCTATTTCAACCAGCGCTTTGCATGCTAGTCTGGGTTAGGTTCGATGTTTGATCCTACCACATGTTTACAACCTCTTTCAAACCGATACAGCCATGTCCCTTCCCAGCAAACCTTGTACTTCTATGTTACTATTGCTCGTTGCTCAGCCCCTGCTTAGTATGTATGCTTAGGATGCTACGATGGTACCCTGTTACTCCTTGGTTTTGGGATATCACATTATTATATTGTTGTTGATGATATGATTATTATAATGTTGACTATATTCGACGAAGGATGGAAGGTCTAGGCTATCCCACCCCGACGCTTTGTTCCATTCGAGTCACCTAGGATCCGAGTTCCGGGTATTGGTTTTAAGACTGAGCGTGCCTAACCGCGTGTGGGATTTATGGGGTCCCCTTTTCTTACCTACCTAGCTTCAAGCATTTCTAGTGGTGGCCCAAGTTGATTTACCATTTGAAACCGTGTGTGTGCTGGTCAGCTGCCATTAGTTTTTAAACCAACCCGGACCAGTGAGGACATAGTTCCATTGCTGGCCCATCATGATCGGCTGAGGACCCGGTTTCCCATGTGTGATTAACCGGCAATCCAAACCTGGAGTCATATGGTAGAGACCAGATCGAGAGCGTGGCCGGCTCCTGAGCTGGATGTCGACTCACCGGGGGCCACCCGGATTGGTTCGTTGTTAGTTAGTGGGACCTGTCGTTTCGGATCTCTTGGAACTAAATCATAAAATGGTTTCCTGTGATGGGTAGCAACTGAGAGAGATGGGCGTGCGTGCGGAGCCTTGTAATGGGCAGTTGGTACACCCCTACAGGGTTAAATCTTTTCGAGAAGCCGTGTTCACGGTTATGGACAACTTGAGACCTACTCCTTGTTCATAGACAACAACAACTGAGATAATCTTAATATAACTTGATCAACGTGTGTGTGTGTGCCTTGACTGCTTATTCTTCGTCGGGATGCGAAGAGGAGGACAAGGATAGGCTAGGTGTTATGTTTGCGTAAGTAGCTGATAGCAAGACTTGTTGGAGGCGATTCCTCATCGAATGCTTGGCTTCTTATCTTACTCTGTAGATCGTTAGCCACTTCATAAATGCTAGTGCGGCAGCAACTTCACCACTTACCCCTTCCTTGCCGTAAACTACTAGTTGTCCTAGAATGACGAGTGATGAAGTCCTTGCTGGGTCAGATGACCACTACAGTTGGATGCTGAGTACCTCTGTACTCATGATACTACCCCAAACTCTTTTCAGGGTTCTTGATCGACAACAGGTATGGTGATCGACATTTCACGCGGAGACTCGACGACGACTAGTTAGGCGGATCCCGGCGGAGGGCCTGGACCCGTGTGGTTATGGGATTGATGTTTTTCTCTTTGCCAGTAGGCTTTTGATTGTAGTCTGTACTCAGACATGTACCTTCCGATGTTGTATTCTATTGAGGCAGTTGTATGTCGATTGTATGAGATGTTGTATCCTTGTATCTGTAATGTTGTGATATCATGTTGGAAATCCGGGGCATATGACTTCGTCATATGCCGCGGTGGGACCGATATGTGCTTCGTCCTCGGATCTGGATGGAAACATCTAGATATGGAACAGTACCGCATATCGGGCCTTACATCTGCTTAGACAAGTGGGTACGGCTCTCGGCTCTCCATATGATTGTGTTGTAACAGGGATTACATATGCAAACCCCGGGTCCCGACAGACAAGTCACGACAGATATTTGAAGAGTCGAACTTGACATGGGACCTTTGCTGCGAGACGCAATCGAGGAGACAGTTGACATGGACAAGAGACTCGGCAATTTACCCAGGTTTCGACCCCTCTTTGTCTCGAGGTAAAGACCTACTCCTGCTTCTTATTATTGTGGGTATCGACTCCTTGACTAGAAGAGCCGACATATTGTTTACAATAGAGTCGAATCACAACCTTGGTCTCAAGGAGATCTAGGTTATGTCATAAGTGTCAAGTCCTGACTTGGATTGAATTGAGTTGCCTCTGGATCCCGTGGACCTCGTCTTATAAAGGCGTCGGGTCCCGGGGTTCCGCGAGTCTGACTCCTACACAATGTGGAGTCCTATTCTACTTTACAAATATGCTACATGCTATACAAGGTAAGTCGAATTCCTTCTATGACTTCAATCTTCACGCTTGGCACGTCCGGCTCGTGATCGGGTCTTCTCTTATGGCTTTCCTTATAGAGTCGGCTCATAAGTCTAATGTCGGGTTATGGGCTTGGTCCATCCCCCCAACAAGTTTCCCAGTGAGCTGTTGTACGCTTTTTATGTTGACTGGTTCTTGCATCCTCGCGGGTGCTTGGACTTTCTATGGATTGGCCTCGAATCCTCGGGCGGACACCATGTATGTGACGCTCTGCCGGAATACCATTGTACATAGACGGTCGTCGCCCACACACCAGCCCAGGAATCACTTAGGTGTGCGCGCTTACAACATGAATCGAGAACTCATGCACATCTACAAAATGATTCATAAGCCAGGGTGGCTTGAATCCATATATTACATAACCATAAATTGTTCCTTACAGAGATGTGGGCAGCGGAATATACTCTATCTAAGGCAACACAGACTCGGAGCGGTTCCAATCCACAGGGATCTGACTGGGTTACTCTTCTATCTCACAGACGCTCCAACTTCTCCGAGAGGAAGAAGGATCCTTAGGTGAACCCGTAGATCTGGCTACGTGAATAGCCAGGGAAAATCCAGGTGAGTACGTTTGGATGTACTCGCAAGCAAGCAAACCAAGTAACATATACACGAAGAAAAGTAATCCATGCCATTCAAGCATGCATTAGTTATTAAAGAAGTATTAGGTATCATGGCATAAATCTTTTGCAATATTAATGATAAAGTAAATACTGAAGGTAAAGCATATAATCCATATCTTAGATAATCTTATGGTCCAACCAAGTCCAAACCTTACGGTCATCCGACCACCTTAACATAGCCATCTCTTTATCATGCAACATACTTCGGAGTCCTCACAGACTCAACAATCGGGTCATAGGTCATCGCATGACCAACAAACGGTTTACGGGTCATCGCATGACCAACCCACGAGTTACGGGTCATCGCATGACCAACAAACGGGTTACGGGTCATCGCATGACCAACCCACGAGTTACGGGTCATCGCATGACCAACGAACGGGTTACGGGTCATCGTATGACCAACAAACTTGTTCACATGAGTCCTTCCCGACTCAACACGGTCATCATACCAGGTTCATGTCGATCCATAGTGTGACCTAGTACGAACTATGTCCAATACCGAGGACTCGGCTATTCGAATAGATTCATACATTCTGCAGAGGTTGTGCACTTTACCCACACCATGGAGCTCCTTGTCGGTCGGACTAGGACTCCTCCAATGAAACTTGTCTACCGCGTAACCTTTCTACGGTACCACCGACATACCTTTATGTCCTGGGTGTCCTTGTGTCCTCCGGACACCGGCCAACTCCGTAGCAAAACAAAATCGTCCCAAACAGGGACCCTCGAGTATCATATAATCTCTGGATCTCAAGGCTATCACCACCTACCGGGCCAGGGTAGCGTGCGTTCATAACCTTCCCTCTTTGGTGATACCGGTAAAAGGCACAATGATAGACCAAGCTAAGGCCTACCCATACAGGAAAATGTGGCTGCACTCGCAAGTTTGGTTCAGTGGCACTATGACTCAATCCAGCCGATGGAGGAGGTTGTTGCTATTAACTTCCAATTTATTAACATGGCAACAATAATGGTATGATGAAAGTAAATGTAAAGCATAACGATAACCACCTATCTCCATACTACAGCATATGTGAGTCATTAGTGAAACAATATGTAAGTGGCAAGTTCACCTCTTCATAGGTATTAGCTGCAATCAATGACCATCTGAACCCTTGCATGAAACCCGCAAATAAACCCGTAGCCACTAGAACGGTCGTTACAAATCAGATCTAGGACGTTACTAGAATAACTCAACCACTGCTCAAGACGGCTGAAAAGCACCTCAGAGCATGAGACAATGTTGATAAAAGATATGCGGCGGTCCCCCAAGACGGCCGAAGAACAGCTTAGAGCATGGGGTCACCACTGCAAAAAGAAACTCAACACCTACCCGAGATGGCCGAAAAGAAGCTCAGAACACGGGCCGTCTGTTGAATAGATAAATATAAATCAGCATCCACCGCGGACGGTCAAAATCAGCCTAGAGCATAGGAGTGGTGCCGACATCAAAGAAAAGGCAATCAAGGGTCCATCAGAGTCACATACCACCTACTATTATGTGCTCAAATGCAAACATATTCATTAATTAAACACACAAGAATAACACATAGCAATGATTTAGGGAATATATCAGATGGTTGGCTTGCCTAGGGGTCAAAGAATATATCAGAAAGAATTCACGATCTTTCGCGGACAGATTCGACGGAAAGGTTCTCCTCCGGCAAAGGCTATAGATAAAGGAAGGGGAAAAGGTCATTTTCGTAATGCGATAACATCAGGAAAGTGATACCATTGGAACGGTCTCGACGAATAGAGAAAGTTGGCTTTGGAATCACTTCGACCGGAGTTACAGTCGCGAAGATATGTCCGTTCATTCGTTAGACAAAAAATAAATAGAGGTTGTCCATTTCTGCTCTTAGCGGGTTAACATGCACAATTTAGCCATTTCGGCGCCGGGTGAAAACATAAAGCGTATTTACGCTGATATGCTTTCATTATAGGAAAGGCGTACTGCACGCGGAACCAGAGAAGAATACGCTTTCCTCCAACAGAAAGTGGATTAGCGTGGGATAAGCCTCCACTTAACCGGCTGGGCCCAATGGTCAGCCTTGTTGGGCCGCTTACAGGGGGGGCCCACGCGGCTTCTCTCTCTCCTCCTCTGTTCTTCTTCCTCGCGATAGGGAGCCAGGGGACGCCGGTCGGGCTCGAATCAGACGAGGGAGGCCGCGGCCGAGCCGGGCATCGATGGGGATTGAAGGGCCGCTTCATGTCGTGCCCATGGGTGGTGAAGTGAAGGTCGGGGGTGTGCGGTAGGGCTCGGGTGAGGGGAGGTCAGTGGTGGCGGTGCCATGGCTGGAGATTGGGAAGGAGAGCTCGGGGCTCGATTCAGGGGTTGGGGTCGGTTCTAGGAGGGTGCTGGGAAGGAGAGGGGGCTGATGGTCCTCGGGAGAGGCTCGGGTTGGCCTATATATAGGCGGACGACGGAGAGAGGATGAGCACGGCGGCGGGGCAGATTGGTCCATGCACTGGATCTCGGATGCGACCAGACCAGCGGGGCGATGCCTAACTGGGGCCACTTCGGTGATTAGATGGTACGAGCAGGGGAAAGTCCACGGGGAAGAGGACGGGATGTCGTTGTGTGGCGATGGCGATGGTACATGAGCACTGTGTCGGGGAGAGACTACTGTGGTGAGAGGAGGAAGAAAGGGAAGGGGTAAAGCCATGGGGAGGGACACGTGGACGATGGGAGAGCCACTGGACAAGACCGGTCATGCCGCGGTGGCTTGGGCTGGCGAGCTTCGGGGCTGGCCGTGCACAGAGCGCGCTGTTGGCCTTCCCTCTGCGTGTTAACCATGGCCACCACGTGTCCCAACCAATTTATTGTCGTCTAGGCATGACAATGGAGTTGGGTGGAGCACAGGGAACACGTTGATGGAGGATGGGATGGGTCAGGGGCAAGGAGTTGGCTGATTTTGGCTGGGAGGTGATTGGACAGCAAAGTGTTTGTGCTGGACTGGGGGAGGTTCACCTAGTGAAAGTTTCTGATATTTGTAGGAGTGTAACCCTACACTGAGATGAGCACCTTTTTATAATTTCATCTCAAATGGAGTCAGATAGCTAGCACTTCCTTTACAAGGGTCCATTTGGACCAGAAATGCAAAGTTGATGTTGGCCTCACATTGGCTTGATGTATTTGTCTCAAATCTAGTTTAGAGGGGTTACTTGGATGGGAGAACATGTGTACAAAGTTTCAGAGCATTTGGGAACTCCTAGCTTGCACTTCCTTCACAAAGATTTTTGCTGGACCTAAACTTTGTGAATTTGGTGAGTAATATTGGATAATCCACTGGGGCTGAAACTTAGCATAGAATAATGATATGATGGATGTAGGTTGCAAAAAAGTTTGAGGATCAGAGAGCATATAGAAATAACACTTCCTTCACAAAGTGACATTCTTCCCTAAAAGATAAATGAATTTCTCTAGATGAAAAATTCACTTGGGCCATGAGATATTTTTGGATATTGTGGAAAGATAGGATGTCAAGGACTTGTGGTATTTATGTGGGGATTTATGGATCAATATAAATATTTTTTGCTTCACAATCCTCAAAGGAAATGAATATTCCTTTTAACGAAAAAGGAATATATGGGATAAAGGGAATATGACTTGGGACACATGGGTTGAAGCAAGATGGAATTGATAAGAATCTGGTTTGAGGGGAAAGGCAGAGCCATATAACCAATTTCATACGCCTAAGATCCAAAGAAAATCCAATAACACCGAAAGAAAAAGACGGGAGTCCAATATAGCGAAGGAAAAATCGCGGAGCGAAAATCAGGGTGTCACAATGTACCCGAGCAGTTTTCCGGATGGGACGCCGAACACACATTTTTTCCGATTAAGCTTGATCATGTATCTGTTGAGTGCTGCGAAGGTCTCCCGGAGGTCGTCGAGTAGTGTGTCTGCATTATATGTTTTAATGACGATGTCGTATATGTAGACTTGGACGTTTCTACCAATTTGGTCCCTTAGGAATGCTTGCATCATCCGCTGGTATGTGGCTCCAGTGTTTTTCAGCCCGAAGGTCATTGTCCTGTAGCAGGATACGCCATAAGGGGTGATGAACGAGGTATGCTCCTCGTCTTCCTCCTTCATCCTGATCTGGTTATATCCTGAGTAGGCGTCGAGGAAGGACAGGAGGTCACATCCTGCGATGGAGTCGATTATTTGGTCGATCCTTGGGAGAGGAAAGTGGTCCTTTGGGTAGTGCTTGTTGATGGTTCCGTAGTCGATGCACATGCACAGTATGTTGGTGTCTTTCTTGGGCACTAGGACTGGGTTTGCGACCCAAGTGGACTTCTTTGTTTCCCAGATGAATTGCGTGTCGAGTAGTCGATTGACTTATTCTACGATGGCTCTGCGTTTTGGCTCGGAGAATCTGCGCAGTGCTTGCTTTACTGGTTTGGTGCTTGGATAGATCTGCAGTGTGTGCTCTGCAAATTCTCGCGGTATTCCGGGGCATGTCGGCCGGGCACCAGGCAAAAAAATTCCACTCCTCGCGAAGGAAAACCAAGAGAGTTGTTGCTTGTTCTTCTAGTTCTTCTAGTAGATGAGCGTAGATTCGAACCGTCTTGTCTAGGTCCATTGGGTGTACTTGGTGGGTGACGGTGTCACTATCGACGTTGAAGTCGCGAGTGATTTCCTTTATTTCACTTCTGCTGGCTAGTAGAAAGATGATCCTGTCTACCATCATTGCTATTTGTTCGAGTTGTCGTTGTGCTCCATATGTGTCAGAGATTTGATGATAATCTCTGTTGCATTGATCTGACTTGATGAAGCTTCCGCTGACCGTGATAACCCCGGCGATTCCTGGCATTTTGAGCTTTAAGTACTGATAACCCACAAGTGTAGTGGATCGCAACAGTCTTCGCGGGTAGGTATAACTCAATTTATTGATTCGACACAAGGGTAGCCAAAGAACACTTATAAGCCTTAGCAGTTGAGTTGTCAATTCAACCACACCTGAAAAGCACTAGACAAGATATTTAGTAGCAACGGTATGTTGAAGGGTGTAGCCTATAAGACTTCCCCAATCACCAACACCACAAAGTAGCAACAAGGTAGTAGAAGCAGTAAAGAGAGAAATAGTAACAACGAAGACAATAAAGATGAAACATGGACCGGGGTTCAAGGTTTCACTAGTGGTAACTCTCGAAGCAAAAAGACAAGTGTTGTGTGCACAAATTATAGTTGGGAAATTGACAAAATTGCACTAACTCTAGCCAAAGATCCAACTAGAGCATCCTAGTTTAAGAACCAAATGTAGGCATGTATTTCGTATGTAGTTGTACGTTCTTGCAATAAGAACTTGCACAACCTCTTTTGTCCTACCATCCCGCTACCAACGGGGCCAAAAGAAACTTATGGAGATTAAGGTGCTCCTGTCAAAGAGCACCGGAACAAAGCACTAACACTCTATGAACACATGTAATCCTCAAATTATAGCCCATCCCCTTTGGTGTCCCAAGCTATCACCATTGATATCGCCGATTCCGGACTATAACAGGTGCATACAACCGTAGATAAGATCTAGAACAACAATTATAATCATACAACCATAAATTGCTCAGATCTGAAATCATGCTACTCGTGCACTAGTAACAAGCATTAAGAACAACAAATTGCAGAAACAATAATTCATAAACTTCTTAGGACTAAATAACAATGTAACAATTCATCGGGTCCTAACAAACACAGCATCAATTACATCATATGGATCTCAATCATGTAGGGCAACTCATGAGAACATTGTATTGAAGATCTAGGGGAGAAGATACCACATAGCTACTGCCAATAACCCGTAGTCCAAGGGGAAACTACTCAAGAAGCATCATCGAGAGAAGAGGGGTTGATGGAGATGACCGCGGGGGCCTAGGCCCTCTCCGGCAGGGTGCCAGAGCCGGGTCCTGATGACCCCCGAAGCTAGGTTCCGATGGCGGCGGAGATCGGGATCACTTATGGAAAAGACTTTTTGATATCTCGGGTTTTGGCGTCGGGGGAAATAAATAGGGCCAAAGGGGAGACCGAGGGGGGTCCCAGGTCACCCAGGCGGCCTCCTGGCGCTTGTACCCCCTGGCCGCGCCCAGAGGGCACCTGGGGGTTATCGATCCCCCCTAGAGCTCCTCCTCCAGCTGGAGGACTCTTTTGATGAATAAGAATTTTTTTTTTGGGAATTTTTTGAGCAACTTCATTTTTGGACTTTTTATGCATTGCAAAGACAAAACAGGCAGAAACTGGCACTGGGCCCTATATTAATAGGTTAGTCGAATAAGTGATTCAAAAGAATGGAAAAAAAGATATAGCAATGACACAAAAAAGAGCATGGAACAAGCAAAAAGTATAGATACGTTTGAGACGTATCAGCATCCCCAAGCTTAATTCCTGCTCGTCCTTGAGTAGATAAATGATAAAAAGGTAATTTTTGTTGTGACATTCTACTTAGGAGTAAAGGCAATCAATCTAATGTAATGAAGATACATAAGTCAAAGACAAAGTGGCATAAAGCAATAGTCTATAGTTGATATTAAAGCAAGCAATGAAAGAATATATAGACAATTGAGCTCTTGCTGTCTGTGAATCGAATGTCTCCAGTCGGAGTTCCCGTGCCAAGAGTGGGGAAGTTTTAGAGCATAAAAATAATGAATAGTTGTTGAGAACTCAATCTACTAATTTTCTTATTGTGACTCATCCCCAGACCACTAGTCAGGTACTAGTCAAACTGATCCTCTCCCTTTCGGCTTTGAGCACTCATGCAATGGATGAGCGCGAGCAAGATACGTTGGCACTTAGGATGGCAAAATAGAATAATGAGGGGGTCGGAAATAAAAAATTGAGAAAAGCTCACATCAATGAGGACAATCATAGGCGAGAGAAAGCCAAATGATAAATATGATGTGAGGAGTAGGGATTGCCATGCAACATGCGGATGCACAAAGGGCTATAAGTGTATGAAAGCCCTCCAATGGAATTAGTGGGGGTGCATCCAACTTGCTTGCTCATGAAGACCTAGAGCTCTTTTGAGGAGGCTCATCCTTGGAATATGCAAGCCAAGTTCTAGAGTGTAAGGATCCCCACCTAGTTTTGCATGAGCAACATGAAGACTCTCTACAAACTGAAGTACATGTGCTACTTTGAAGAACAAGTGTGGAATAAAGGATAGTAGTGCAGCCTCCTCTCACTTTTTATTATTTTTTCTTTTTCACCTTTTAGTATTTTTTTGATTTTTGGGTGGCCTCCATGGCTCTTTATTCTTTCTCTCTTTTTTTCTTTTGTCCTCTTTGGGATCTTTTGTTTTATATTTCGTCCACTTTGGGATCTTTTATTCCTTTCGTCACTGTATGGGCAAACATCAACACACTTTTATTTACTTACAACTCTGAATCAAAAATTAATGACTCTATATGAATGCCTCTGCCAGTGTAGCAGTATGTGCAATGATCAAGCGCAACATGCAGCAAAAATATGAAGTGGGAAAATACCAACTACATGCAGGCTATGAGATCATGCAAGGAAATATGAAAATGAAGGATAAGTCATATGAACATGAAGAACGATGGATGTTGCATGGCAATATATCTCGGAATGGCTATGGAAATGCCATGATAGATAGGTATGGTGGCTGTTTTGAGGAAGATATAATGAGGTTTATGATGACAGAGCATATCGTGCTAAGGGTTTGGATGCACCGGCGAAGTTTGCACCGACTCTCGAGACGAGAAAGGGCAATGCATGGTACCGAAGAGGCTAGCAAAATATGGATGGTGGAAGTGCCAACAATCGAATACTCGCATTAGTCCGAAGAACTCATGCACATATTATCGGTAACTCTCTATCTAGTCAGGAGATTCACAAAGAGACAAGTACCCCAAGGAGGAGTGTATGGGGGCTTGGTTATCCTTGCGCATCCTAGACCCATGGTACGTGCGGGTACTCTATATATTACAACCCCGCAAAGATTAGTGATCCTTTTAGTAGCTAGATTTCTCAACTATTTTTTTAGTTTTCGAAAATAAGGCACGGTTAGCCAATACATGACACATATCACTAATGTGCGCAATCTCAATTGCATAAACATTCATCATTACTCAATCAATACCTCAACACTATTGCAAGATATCCAAAGCTAGACCTAGTGATCTAGATTACCTATACACCACATATAAATAAAACCATGAGATAGAAACAACTCTCTAAATAAATATAAGTGAAGCACGCACTACTAGGAAAATGCCTTATGGTGGCGTCCTTTTTTTGCCTTTAGTGGCGCATTTCAAATGTGCCACTAAGGACAAGCCACTAATAAGGCCTTAATAGTGGCGCATTTCAAATGCGCCACTAAGGACAAGCCACTAATAAGGCCTTAATAGTGGCGCATTTCAAATGCGCCACCCCTAAGTCTCTTATACGTGGCGCATTTCGAAATGCGACACCCATAAGCCCTTGTGGGTGGCGCATTCTGAAAATGCGCCACTATTAAATTTTGAATCTGGATCTGGATTTTTTGTATTTTATTTATTTATTTTTCTTAATCTCAGGTTAGTATGCTTAATGCCCGGTCACTATGCTTAATCTCAGGTCAACCTGACCTCCGTGGTCAAACTTCCCAGAGGGTCACCCATCCTAGCACTACTCTAGCCCCAGCACGCTTAACTTCTCAGTTCTATTCAATTCTCACTCCAGCTCACTTAGCAGGCACTTGTTGATATATCTATCATATAAATCTTATTAACCCATGTTGATGTCTAGGACCTTGTTGATGTTCAAGGGTGTGCTAAAATTTTCAAATTTTTTTTGAAACTTTCTCGATGGGTCCTCTAGCATATTTTGAACTTTTTTAAAAATAATTTTTAAAATTTTAAATTTTTATTTTTTTTTATTTTTTAATGTTACTAAAATTTTCAACAATTTTTTTGAAACTTTCCGATCGGTCCTCTAGCCTATTTTGATTTATTTTTTTTAAATAAAAATATATTTTTTAAAACCATTTTTTTCTTTTACTAGTGGCGCATTTCATACAAAATGCGCCACTACTAAGTCCAAAAAAAATTCATTTTTTTGTCTCCAGATCTTCAAATACCCGTAACTTTTTCTGTTAGTGTTTTGAGGATTCTAAAAATGTTCAATGGGGTCCCCCCTGTTGAATTTGGATATAACTTTTCGAGTAGATGATTTTTCATATAAAAACCTTTTTCATCGGAGGTCGCATGAAAAAGTTATGCCCATTTTACAAAATTCTCGAGAGATTTTGCAAAAAAAAGTCGAAATTCATATTTGTAAATTTTCCTAACAACTAGACCACATATCATATGGGAAACTTATTTTCTTTAATTGTTTTGATATTTCTATCATTTTCTTTTAATTTTTTCAAATTGAAAAAGCGGTCCACGGGGAGGTGTATTTGGGAATTTTCCCTCACAGTTTTTGCTTAGTAGTGGCGCATATGCAAGATGCGCCACCCCTAAGAGCTTATGGGTGGCGCATTCTGAATGCGGCACTAATAATTCCTTAGGGGTGGCGCATTTCCAGAATGCGCCACCCATAAGCTCTTAGGGGTGGCGCATTTCCAAAATGCGCCAGCTATAATGTTCTTATGGGTGGCACATTTCTCCAAATGCGCCAGCTATAATGCTCTTACAGGTGGCGCATTTTTTACCAGTGCGCCACCCCTTACAACATAGTGGCACATTACATTTAAAATGCACCACTAATAAGGTTTCCATGTATAGCTATTTCTATAGTAGTGACGAGAGTTATAAACTTTCTACAAAAGAAATTAAATTCTCTCAAACAAGATTTAAGTGAAGAACAAGAGCTAACAAAACAGGCAGTAGATGGATTTAACACTCAACAGATATAAGTGAAGCTCTAGAGTGTTCTATGATAAAGTGGAGCATGTATCTCTCCCAATCAAGCATGCTAGGGTCCGACATTGTTATGACCAGCAAAAAAAACCTAAAAGAAAATATACAGACGCTCCAAGAACATCACATATCATGCGAAGTAATAAAAGTATAGTATTGAGAGAGATGACCTGATAATTGTTTGATGAAGAAGGGGATGCACGGGGGCATCCCCAAGCTTAGATGCTTGAGTCTTCTAGAATACTTGTTGGGGGTGCTAGGGCTTCCCCAAGCTTGAGCTTTTGCCTCTGGTTTTCCTTCACACAAAACTTCTCATAAACTTATTAGAGCGGTTAGTACACTAATAGATAATCTGCCAAAAAAAGGCAGATTGTAAAGATTGATTTTTCAGGTGTACTTCTGTAGCTCAAATAAGAAAACTCAAAACATATGGAAGGTTAACAATTGTATAGATCATGTTGTGTAAAATATTCAGCTCAAAAAGATGAACTGGTGATTTTTATTGATTTTTGTAATGAAGGGAACGGAATCTGTTTTCTGGACAGCATGTCACAACTTTTGCTTCCCTTATCATAAGAGGGTAAACCTTGGCACAAAACTTGAAAACAAAGATGCAATGGTGTTGCTACAGTAGTAACAACATCCAAGACACAACAAAAGAAAAATAAACCTAATCCGTTTTGGTTGCCTCCCATAAGCGCTTCTGTAATGCCATTAGCTAGGCATGGGTGTAACGATGCTCGCAAAAGAATAAAAGTTGAAGCACAAAACAGAGCATCAAAGGAGAAAATATAAACCACATTTAAGTCTAACATGATTTCTATGCATAGGCATCTTGAAAATAAATAAATAAATGAAGCACAAAGTATCAAGCATAGGAAGGTAAAACAAGAGCACCTTCAAGATTTTCAGCATGGAGAGAGTTGTTTGCCTATCATGAAAATTTCTACAACCATATTTCCCTCTCTCATAATAATTTTAAGTAGCATCAACCTCAACAATATAACCATCACATAAAGCATGCTTTTCATGATCTACTATCACATAATCATATAAACTTTCTAAGCAAACTTTCCTCATCATTAAGAACATCCATAGTAGGCAAAAATAGAGGGTTATCATAAGACTTATCAAAATAGCAAGGGTTATCATAAATAACAGTAGCAAAATCATCCTTGCAAGTCTCATTCATAGGGGCATCATGGCCACAAGCATCAATTTCATCAAAAAGGGATATTTCAAATGAATCCATAGGATCATAGCAATCAACATAGCATTCATCCTCCTTCGGTAAGCATGGAGGGCAATCATATAGAGTAAGAGTCAAAGAGTTACTCTCATTAGTAGGTAGAGATGGGTAGCTACTCCATTCTTCCTCCCTTTGTTCTTCACCCTCCTTTTTTTCATCCAAGAAGCATTCAGTTTCAGCAATTTCTTTTTCCATAGAGTCCTGCAAAGCATTAGTCTCTTCCTCTTATGGAGAGAACCTTTTGAGATAGTCAGTAATATAAGCATTATCAGTAAAATTCTCAAAGCAATATTTAAGTATGGCAAGACTCTCAGATTTGTAAGGGGCATATTTAATATCCTCAACAAAGGAAGCAATTTCATAGGCACCCTTAAAGAAAACAAAGTCTTTTATTTGTGCTACATCAAAGAAATCATAATGTCCCTTAGTATAATATACCAAGGTTTCATTATCATTACACCAACATTGGAAAGGAAGGTGTTTAAACATCAAGCAACAACAAGATTCATCATAGAAAAAAGATTTAGCATAATCATAGCATAAGTATCAAGTTGATTCATTATTTTCCATATAAATATCCCTTTTTCAGACAGGCGGTATTCCTTATAATATTTTTGTTGATCCTCAGTGAATCCACCTTGCCAATAATATCTAGTTTCAAAGAATTTAACCATTGTAAGGAAACAGAGTAATAAGAAAAAGTGTAATTATCAAGTGAACTTATAAGTAAACCTATGGTCCCCAGTGACGAGGGGGTGACCCTACAACTCCTGCGTGTGAGGATACTTGGTGCGTATGAAGACAGAAGGCCCTCTGGAAGCCTCGACAGGCCCACGACTGGCCCACTCAAGGCACCGACGTAGGAGTCCGCGACCAACATGGAAGTCAAGACTTGGCGTCCAAGGCAAAGCTAGATTAGGCAATCGTCTCTGTAACCTGAGACGGACTCCCCAAGACCCAGCCTAGTATATAAAGGCTGGGAGGGGTGACGGCTCAAGACATCTGATCTCCAATTAAAACCTCCGGTCTTGAGAGAACTCGCCTTGACCACCACTGTAATCGCCTCCAGCATAATACAATTGAGTAGGAAGTACTATCTCCTGTTAGCCGACGAGTATCGCCAACCTGATCATCCTCCCTACGATCTAACCCAGGGTCCCTGACCATGGGATTTGCCGAGGTCAATCATCGTCAATTGGCGCCGACCGTGGGGACTACGCATGTTGGAATCACGATCTTGGCAGTCCCGTCATCAGCAAATCACAACTCAAGGACTTAAGCAAGATCCAATCCACTCGAAGAACTCAAGTTCATCGCAAACCTCTCCGTCGCACCACCAAGATCGCTCGGCCCGCAACTAGGCCAAGTTCGATCTTTTGGCAACTACCAAAGTCGTGATCGGCGAAAAAGAACTCGACGATCCAGAAGGAAAGCGCAAGCCGCGACCATGAAGCCAGCCAGGATGTCGGAGCAAGTACAAGAAGTCTGCATAGAAATCTCCCTCGAGGATCCGCAACATGCCGCAACAGCTTTATCCACCACTCGAACACCCACCACCACCCAAGCACCTGCCGCGCAACATGACGGCGACTCCGAAACTCTGTCCGTCGAGTACTACGACCCAGATCGAAGACCAGATGAGTTCGCCAAGATGATTCGGAACCACTCGATCAACGACGGAATAGAGCTCGACCCAAGGTTCCACTCTCGTTCGGAAGACCACTCGCAGTCGTTCCTCATCGCAAGAAGAAGAAGGCACGCCAGCTCCAGCAAGCTCACAGCCAAAGAACTACTGGATGGAACCTCCACAATCCACTGTTTCGAAGACGACTGGGGGCACCTTAGAGCAGGCCACACCCTGAGAAGCTGTCGTTTGTTCATCGAACTCTCCAACACCCTCAAGGAAGAAAAGCAACACGAAGCCAAACGGGCTCTTGGAACCGCGCAGCCGCCAGCACCCAATGCAGAAGAGAAACACCCTCCGTATCATGGACGGGTCTGCATGATCCAAGAAGGACGTCCCTCAAAAGAAAAACAGGACGTCCAAACCCTGCAAACCCGAGCAGTGGAGGACCTAAAAACAACAAAAACCTACCATTTGGACAGCGCGGAGAGCAACATTACTTTCTCACAAAGCGATCACCCACCCGCAATTCCAAGGCAAGGGCATGCACCATTCGTCCTCGGAGCCCAAATCGGCGGTTATGACATGGACAGAGTCTTCATGGACGGGGGCAACAGTTTAAACATAATCTTCACCAACACTTTGCGCAAGATGCTCATTCCACGATCAGTCTGGAAGAAGTCAGACGTTACACTCTACTGCGTAATTCCAGGTTAAGAAGCCTCCACCCTCGGAACAATCGAGATGGATGTCGTCTTCGGCGGCAAGGGCAACTTCGCAAGAAAAATCCTCGAGTTTGAAGTACTCGACTGGCAGTCCGAATACCACGCCATACTCGGGCGGCCCGCATTCGCTCAATTTATGGTGGTCCCGCACTACGCGTACCTCAAGCTCAAGATGCCAGGACCCTTAGGGGTCATCACGGTCAATGGTAGTTTTATCAAATCAGAACAATGCTACCGAGACTTTCATGAAGTTTCCGGCATGTTCGGAGCTCAGCAGCAGCTCGAAGAGATAGCCATGGTGACAGACAACAGCATTTTCCCACTGGCAAGCAGAAGCGAATCAAAAAAATTCACTCGCGACTTCAGCGTTGACAGCGACACAGTCACCCATCAGGTGCACCCAACGGACCCGGACAAGACGGTCTAAATCTACGCTCATCTCCCAGAAGAACAAGCAACTACCCTTATGATTTTCCTCCGCGAGGAGTGGAAAATTTTCGCCTGGTGCCCGGCCGACATGCCTGGAATACCACGAGAGTTCGCAGAGCACGCACTACATATACATCCAAACACCAAACCAGTGAAGCAGGTGCTGCGTAGATTTTTCGAACCCAAGCGCAGAGCCATTGGAGAAGAAGTCAATCGACTACTCGACGCGCAATTCATCCGAGAGACGAAGAAGGCCACCTGGGTCGCCAACCCAGTCTTAGTACCTAAAAAGTACACCGACGTACTATGCATGTGCGTTGATTATGGGGCCGTCAACAAACACTACCCAAAGGATCACTTCCCTCTGCCAAGGATAGACCAGATAATCGACTCTACCACAGGGTGCGACCTCTTGTTTTTCCATGATGCCTACTCGGCATACAACCAAATCAGGATGAAGGAATAAGACGAAGAGCACACCTCATGCATCACACTCTACGGCGTATTCTGCTACAGGACAATGCCTTTCGGACTGAAAAACGCTGGAGCCACGTACCAGCGGATGATGCAAGCATGCTTAAGGGACCAAATCGGCAGAAACATCCTAGTCTACGTCGACGACATCGTCATCAAAACTTATAGTGCGAACATGCTACTCGACGACCCCCGTGAAACATTTGCAGCACTTAACGGATACAGAATCAAACTCAACCCAAAAAAGTGTGTGTTCGGCATCCCAGTCGGAAAACTTCTCGGATACATTGTCTCTGCCCGAGGAGTCGCAGCCAACCCGGAAAAATTCCAAGCACTCGCCAGGATGCAAGAACCGGTGAACATCAAAGGCGTACAAGAACTCATAGGAAGAATCGCAGCACTGAGCCGCTTGATCAGCAGGCTGGGAGAAAAGACTCTACCATTCTACCAGTTGCTCAGAAAAGGGGAGAAATTCGACTGGACCGAAGAAGCTCGGAACGCATTCGCGGACCTAAAAAAGACCCTCTCGACCCCGCCAATACTAGCGGTGCCCAAGGAGCAAGAACCTCTCTACCTATACATAGCGGCACGCAGCGGCGTAGTCAGCACAGCGCTCGTCGTCGAGCGCGCGGAAGAAGGCAAAGCCCAGAGCATACAAAGGACAGTCTACTACCTCAGCGAGGTCCTCACAAAATCTCAGCAGCAGTACCCGCACTACCAGATGCTCGTATATGCTATCGTCATGACCTCAAGGAAAGTAACACATTACTTCAATGAGCACCTCATCACGGTTGTGAGCAGTGCACCAATCGCCGACAACCTTAACAACCCTGCAGCAACAGGTCGAGTCGCCAAGTGGAACATCGAGCTCAGCCCCCGCGACCTGCAGTTCAAGCATCCAACGGCAATCAAAGCCCAAGTACTCCCAAACTTTCTGGTCGAGTGGATGGAGGTGCAAATACCTGGCCCTCCAAACCTCTCCAACTCATGGACGATGTTCTTTGATGGATCAAAAAGACATCAAGGAGCTGGAGCGGGCGTCGTATTAATCTCGCCCAAAGGAAATAAACTCAAATATGTGCTCCAGATCAACTTCAGCAAGACATCAAACAACGAAGCAGAATATGAGGCACTACTACATGGCATGCGCATGTGATACGTCCAAAACGTATCTATAATTTCTGCTTGCTCCATGCATGTTTTGTGTGATATTTCTATGATCTAGATACACTTTCATATAATTTTGATCATATTTGGACTAACCTATTAACTCAGTGCACCCAGTGTCAGTTCCTGTTTTCTGCTGTTTTTCTATTTCAGTTTTCCCCCATATAAAAAGTGCCAGAAAAATTCGGGAAAATTCAAATAAAAAATCAGCATGAAGGAAGCTTCGCGAAGAGCCCTGAAGGGGCCAGAGGGGAGCCAGGGGGGCCCAGGCGTCCACCCGGCGCGGCCCCACCCCTGGCCGCGCCAGGGGGGCGCCTGGGGCCCTTGGTCCACCTCTGGCTGCCCCCCTTCGCCTATTTATTCTCCGTCACGGGGAAACTCCGAAGACAGAACCCTATTTCACAAACTCGCCTCTGTTCCGCCGCCGTCGCGCTTCCGAGATCGGGAGCACCAGAAGACCTCTTCCTGGCACCCTGCTGGAGGGAGGATTGACCTCCGGGAGTCTCCTCTCCACCATGGATGCTCCCCGGATGTCTTGTGAGTAGTTTTCCTTGGACCATGGGTCCGTTATCAGTAGCTATGTGATGTTCTCCTACCCTCTTTGATCTTCATTGTTTAGACCTCGCGAGCTGCCCTACATGATCGAGGCACCTTTGTAATATTTCTGCTGTTGCTATGCTGAGTTTGATGGGATCTGATGGATTATGAGATTATGTTCAGATTGTGATAGAGTAATATATTTGGTTTTTATCTCTTATATTTTTGTTCCTAAGTAATTCTTGCATGTTCTCCATTACTGTTTATTGCTTTGGCCAAGTAGTAGGTAGTGACTCCAAGAGGGAACGGTGTGCTCGATTGTGGGTTCATGCCCCCCGATGACACGCTTGAGTGACAGAAACATGAGTCTAGGGGATGTGCTGTTGCCACAAGGGGGAAAACAATGGTGCTTGTAACCGCAGGTTACAAGGATTGTTTACTTTACGCAAAGTGCTTTTTAATGCAGTTGTCTGTTGCGTTGGGTTTACACTTTGGGTGGGGCTTGCAACTTAATACCAGCGAGATGTTCTGGATAGATATCTCAAGGTGGATGATTAGTAGTAGATGCAGTTGGATTTCGGTCTACTTATTTTGGCGTACTGCCTGTGCTTTTGAACCTCTTCCTTTCTTTTGTAGCATAGTTAGCATTGCGGTGCGTTCATAATCCTGTCAATTGCCCTTCTGTAATTTGTTTACCTCACATAGCAGTTTTATCGTCTTTTGGGAGAGAGACATCACGAGTGAACATCACGTATCCCGGTCCATATCCTTGTTACTGTTTCCACGCTATCTTTACTTTATTGCTTTTACTTGCTATCATTATCCCTTGTGTTTTACCCTTTGTAAACAACAAGACCAGAGAGATTGACAACCTCTCTGAACTTCGTTGGGAACAAAGTTATCTGTGTCTGTGTGCAGGTCCACGTCAGTCGCGCCGCTGACACCTACTTATCATCTCTGGAGTCCTACTGGAGACAAACCTTGGTATCTTCACCGAGGGAAACTTGCTGCTGCGCTACATCTCCACCTTCCACTTGGGGTAACCAACAAAGGGCAAGAAGCCATCAAGCGAATTTCTGGCGCCGTTGCCG
Organism: Bromus sterilis; assembly: GCA_950022295.1. NCBI lineage: Eukaryota > Viridiplantae > Streptophyta > Magnoliopsida > Poales > Poaceae > Bromus > Bromus sterilis. The sequence goes on along the minus strand of OX465598.1, from coordinate 211,297,814 downwards.
GGGACTCCGAGTGCTAAGATAGGGGAGTTGCACACTACCCTTTACCTTTGCTTTTTAGTCTTGTTAGTTTATCTTTCAGTTTTTATCTTTGTGTCTTTTATCAAAAATTACAAAAAAATTATTTATCTTGCTGTTAGTAGTCCTCCTTGTTTAGATGAACATGTTAGGGCTAGGTGCTTTGCGGGAATCGGAAGTTCTCGATTTCCGTCAAAGAGATGGAGAAAAAATGAAGAAGGCATGGGACAGAATCTCTGAAGAACATAAAAGAATTATGCCTTGGATACCTATAAAAATTGTTCTTAGAAATTTTTACCATGGTATTTTTAAGTGGTGTAAACACTCTCTTGAAATTATAGCTTAAGGAGATTTTCTAGAGTGTGATGAAGTTAGGGCTCTTGATATTTTGCATAGTCTATCTAGTTATTTCGTTTATGATCGTACTATTGATACTGTCATAGATAGACTTGCCACTATTGAAAAAAGATTGGATGCTCTAGACTTGAGTAAAGTAGAGGAACTTAAGTCCAACAAGAAAGAAATGTTGGAGATAGATGATGATTGGGAGTCCTTTGTTAGGATTAGCATCTCTAACCAAGGCTTCCTTGCTCTTTGTGATATTGGATCCATAGTTTCTACTATGCCAAAAATAGTTTATGATTCTTTGAAGCTAGATATGGATAAATTATCATCTTATCATGAACATTCTAATGGAGATATTTCATAGATTAAAGGAAAGGTAAAAGAAGTCCAAGTTGCATTCCTCCATAGGACTGCACCAATGGATTTCTTCATCATGGAGCCAAACCAAAGTAACATTGTGCTCGGAAGAGACTTCCTCCGTGCTATGAAAGGCTTCATTGATATTGGTAACAGGCACATACGCTTACGCGGTATGGCGAAAGGTAAGTATCTCTTTCCTAGTAAGAAGAAGAATGAGCTTATTGAAAATCAATTTGAAGATTTTTATGATTCTGATCTTGGGTACCCTTGATTCTTCTTTTTGTATCATGCCTAGCTTAAAGGCATAAAAGAAAGCGCTTTCGGGAGGCAGCCCGCAACGAATTTAGGTTTTTATTTTTGCTTTTGTTGTGTCTTGATGATTGTTACTACTGTAGCAACATCATTGTATCTTTATTTTTCAACTTTGTGCCAAGTTATAGCCTCTTACGGCAAGGGAATAAAAGTTGTGACATGCTGTCCAGAAAACAGATTCTGTCCTCGTGACCAGAAAAATTCCAGAAAAATCCCAGTTCATCTTTTTGAGCTGACATTTTTACACAGTATGCTCTATACAATTACGAAACTTCCGTATGTTCTGAGTTTTTTTATTTGAGTTTTAGAAGTGCCCCTAAAAAATTCTTTACTACCTGCTGTTCTGTTTTTCACAGATTCTGCCATGTTTTGTCTCTCCTTACTTTTGCAAATCTAAAGCTTGCTTTTTCATTGCAAAAACTTTTTGGAACTCTTGAGAAACAGTAGCTCTTCAATATTATCTTTATATCCAGTGGATTTTTTTTATTTATTAAGGGTACTAACCTCTCTAATCAGCTTATGATGAGTTATTTATGAAGGGAGTTTTCAAGTGTGCGATGGAAGATGATGAAAGAAGATCCAGGAGTGTCAAGCGCTCAAGCTTGGGGATGCCCCCATGCATCCCCAAAAAATATTCAAGGAGACTCAAGCATCTAAGCTTGGGGATGCCCCCGTGCATCCCCTTCTCCATCAACAATCATCAGTTCGTCCTTCGTCTCACTATATTTTTATCACTTCATGCGTTATGTGCTATGCTTGGAGCGTCTCGCTCTTAGGTTTTGTTTTTAGTTTTCTTTAGCTTTGCTTGCTGTTCATAAAAATTTAGATCCCTTCTTACTTTGTGTGGGAGAGAAACATGCTCCACTTTCAAAATTTAGAACACATCATAGGATTTTTCCTTCTTATCTTTCTGCTGTTGTGTGTTCTTTATCTTTTCATAGCTACTGCCTTGTTTAGTTTTAGTCTTAGTTTGTCTTTAGCAAGAGCCTTGGCTTTTGTTTAGTTTTTTGCTGGAACCCTTTTTAGTTTTCATGTTTATCTTGTTAAAGAGAGTTGGTTGTTGCACTGAGTTGTGTCTTGTCTTGAAAGTAGGTAATTGAGGTTGGTATTTAATTTTAGTAGTAACTTGCAATGGTTTTGAGGTATTGTTGTGAGTAATGTTTGAACCTTTGGTGTCAAGAGCTCTAGCCTATTAGTGATAGGTGTCGTATTTTGGGCAATCCGTATTTATTTTCAAAACCTACAAAACTAGTTGAGAACTCTAGCTACTAGATGGATCACTACTCTTCTGAGGAGTCGAATATTAGAGAACAATCACGTACCATGAGTCGAGGATGCGCAAGGATAACCAAACCCCCATACACTCCTCCTCGGGGTACTTGTCTCTTTGTGAACCTCCTTATTAGATTGAGAGTTACCGATAATAAGTGCATGAGTTCTTCGGACTAATGTAAGTATTGAAAGTTGACACTTCCACCTTCCCATATTTTGCTAGCCTCTTCCGTGCCGTGCATTGCCTTCTTCTCACTCCGAGAGTTGGTGTCCACCTTCGCCGGTACTTCCAAACCCTTGGAATGATACGCTCTGTCGTCATAAGCCTCCTTATATCTTTCCTCAAAACAGCCACCATACCTACCTATCAAGGCATTTCCGTAGCCTTTCCGAGTTACATTGCCATGCAACTTCCACCTCTTCATGACTTGATCTTCATGTCATACATGTTCCTGCTACACTGGCAGCGACATACATTGCATACATCATGTTAGTTACATCTTCTTTATGATTTTGAGTACCTTGTAAAGTGTGAAAGATCTCCTTTACCTTCTTGTAAATTAGAGTGTTGCCCTTGAGTGAGGAAAAGATCCCAAAGTGGACACATTAAAAGATCCCAAAGAGGACAAATGAGAGTTAAATAGAAAGAGCCATTGAGGCCACCAGAAAAATACAAAAAATAGAAAAAAGAGAAAAAGAAATAAAAAGAGAGAAAGGGGCAACACTACTATCCTTTTGAGAGATCCACACTAGTACTCCCTTTATATCCTTGTACTCCATAGAGATGATCATTATGCATATAGCTATGTGGGGACCTTCACACTATAGAACTTGGCTTGCATATTCCAAGGATGAGCCTCCTCAAACGAGCTCTAGGTCTTCATGACCGAGCAAGTTAGATGCACCTCCACTAGTTCCTTTGGAGAGCTTCTTAGCTCGTATGTGCATCCGTTGCATGGCAATCCCTACTCCTCACATCATATCTATCATTTGGCATATCTTGCCTATGATTGTCCTCATTGATGTGAGCCTTTCTCACCCTTTTTGTCTTCCTCCTCCGTATTTCTCTCTTTTCCATCCTAAGTGTCAACTCTCGTACTTACGCTCATCCATTGCATGAGTGCTCAAAATATTAAAAAAAGGAGTGGATCAAATTGACTTGTACCTGGCTAGTGGTCTGGGGACGAGTCAAGATAAAGATTCCAAAGAAGACCAAGTGTGAAACTTTAGTAGATTGAGTTCTCAACACAAAAATACTTTTTTCTCGTATTCCCTATCCCCCTTCTTGCACGCAAACACCATTTGGAGACACTCGGTTCACGGACAGCGAGAGCTCTTGCACCTAATGTTCTTTTGTTACTTGTTTCAATGCTAATATAGACTCTTGCATGTTATGACATGAATTGAATCTCTAACCTTGATTGCTTTACTTTTCAAAGTTCTTTTATGGTTGCTAGCATGTCACCACAGAAATTATGCTGTAATCATTTACCTACTCGAGGACGAGCAGGAATTAAGCTTGGGGATGTTGATACGTCCAAAACGTATCTATAATTTCTGCTTGCTCCATGCATGTTTTGTGTGATATTGCTATGATCTAGATACACTTTCATATAATTTTGATCTTATTTGGACTAACCTATTAACTCAGTGCACCCAGTGCCAGTTCCTGTTTTCTGCTGTTTTTCTATTTCGGTTTTCCCCCATATAAAAATTGCCAGAAAAATTCGGGAAAATTCAGATAAAAAATCAGCGTGAAGGAACCTTCGCGAAGAGCCCTGGAGGGGCCAGAGGGGAGCCAAGGGGGCCTAGGCGGCCACCCGGCACGGCCCCACCCCTGGCCGCGCCAGGGGGGCGCCTGGGGCCCCTGGTCCACCTCTGGCTGCCCCCCTTCGCCTATTTATTCTCCGTCACGGGGAAACTCCGAAGACAGAACCCTATTTCGCAAACTCGCCTATGTTCCGCTGCCGTCGCGCTTCCGAGATCGGGAGCACCAGAAGACCTCTTCCCGGCACCCTGCGGGAGGGAGGATTGACCTCCGGGAGTCTCCTCTCCACCATGGGTGCTCCCCGGATGTCTCGTGAGTAGTTTTACTTGGACCATGGGTCCGTGATCAGTAGCTATGTGATGTTCTCCTCCCCTCTTTGATCTTCATTGTTTAGACCTCGTGAGCTGCCCTACATGATCGAGGCACCTTTGTAATATTTGTGATGTTGCTATGCTGAGTTTGATGGGATCTGATGGATTATGAGATTATGTTTAGATTGTGATAGAGTAATATATTTGGTTTTTATCTCTTATATTTTTGTTCCTAAGTAATTCTTGCATGTTCTCCGTTACTGTTTATTGCTTTGGCCAAGTAGTAGGTAGTGAATCCAAGAGGGAACGTTGTGCTCGATTGTGGGTTCATGCCCCCCGATGACACGCTTGAGTGACAGAAACATGAGTCTAGGGGATGTGTTGTTGCCACAAGGGGGAAAACAACGGTGCTTGTAACCTCGGTTACAAGGATTGTTTACTTTACACAAAGTGCTTTTTAATGCAGTTGTCTGTTGCTTTGGGTTTACACTTTGGGTGGGGCTCGCAACTTAATACGCATCGAGATGTTCTGGATAGATATCTCAAGGTGGATGATTAGTAGTAGATGCAGTTGGATTTCGGTCTACTTATTTTGGCGTACTGCCTGTGCTTTTGAACCTCTTCCTTTCTTTTGTAGCATAGTTAGCATTGCGGTGCGTTCATAATCCTGTCAATTGCCCTTCTGTAATTTTTTTACCTCGCATAGCAGTTTTATCGTCTTTTGGGAGAGAGACATCACTAGTGAACATCACGTATCCCGGTCCATATCCTTATTACTGTTTCCACGCTATCTTTACTTTATTGCTTTTACTTGCTATCATTATCCCTTGTGTTTTACCCTTTGTAAACAACAAGACCGGAGAGATTGACAACCTCTCTGAACTTCATTGGGAACAAAGTTATCTGTGTCTGTGTGCAGGTCCACGTCAGTCGCGCCGCTGACACCTACTTATCATCTCTGGAGTCCTACTGGAGACAAACCTTGGTATCTTCACCGAGGGAAACTTGCTGCTCCGCTACATCTCCACCTTCCACTTGGGGTAACCAACGAAGGGCGAGAAGCCATCAGCATGGCAAAAGCTTGCGGCCCCACCCGTCTCGTAATCTACGGCGACTCCAACCTCGTCGTCCAGCAAGAAATGAGGGATTGTGAAGCAGTCACAGACAACATGGTAGCATACCAGAAGCTCTACAACACTCTAGAAGGAGGATTCGACGGCTGCGAGCTAAACTACATCACCAGAGCAAATAACACAGAAGCAGACGAGCTCGCAAACATCGGATCAACTCGAGGGCCAGTTCCCACAGGAGTTTTCCTTGAGAGTATCATCCAGAGATCAATCAAAACCAAGGCACTCGCTCCAGAAGCAGACGTACAGGATGACAACACAAGTGAACCAGCACAAGTGGCGGCAGCAAACTCAACCGCTGCTGAAGAAGGCAACCACACGGTCGAGGAGGCAGAGCCAGCTGAACCCAATGGCCCAGCTTGGACAAAACCGTTCCTCAGATTCCTAATACAAGGCACTCTTCCACAAGACACTACGAAAGCCCGACGCATCGGTCGGCGATCTAAAGCGTTCACAGTAATCAACGGACAACTCTACAAGCGCAGCATTTCTCAGGTACTCCAAAAGTGCATTGAGGAAGAAGAGGGCAAGGCCTTGTTTCTCGAGATCCACGAAGGCACTTGTGGACACCACGCGAGCAGTCGCCTACTCGTGGCCAAAGATTTTCGAGCAGGGTTCTACTGGCCAACCGCAATGCGAAACGCAGAAGACATCGTGCGATGCTGCATCGCCTGTCAAAAATTCGCCAACAGGCCACACGCTCCAGCATCAGAGCTCAAAACCATACCACTATCATGTCCCTTCGCCACATGGGGACTCGACATGGTGGGTCCACTCAAGAAATCCTCAAAAGGAGGTCGAACACATCTCCTAGTAGTAGTGGACAAGTCCACCAAGTGGATTGAGGCAGTTTCAATCACCATCTCAACAGCCCTCACGGCAGTTAACTTCCTCAAGCCCATCATCTTCCAATTCGGCGTACCACGTAACATCATCACAGATAACGGTACAAACTTCAAAGCAGCAGAATTTCAGACCTTCTGCCAAGAATTGGGCATCAAGATTAACTACACATTAGTCGCGCACCCACAGTCCAATGGCTAGGTGGAAAAAACAAACGGCTTAATGTGTGGAGGAATAAAAAAGTGGCTCCTCGCACCACTCGATCAGGCAGCAGGCAACTGGCTAGAAGAACTCCCCGGAGTCCTATGGAGCTTGCGCACAACCCCCCAACGCCTCAACATAGTACACACCCTTTTTCATGGTATACGTGGAGGAAGCTGTGCTGCCACACGACCTAAGGTTTGAAGCTCCCTGAATCTCGGGATACGAAGAGGAAGAGGCAGAAGAAGCACTCCAGGATGATAAATACATCGCAGACGAAGCAAGGGGCACAACTGTAGCCAGGTCAGAAGGATACCAAGACAAACTACGCACGTACCAAAGCAGAAGCTTGAAGACAAGAAATTTCCGCAAAGGAGATCTTGTCCTGCGTCTAATACAAGAAAAGTCCACAAGCTTGCCCCGAAGTGGGAAGGACCGTTCATAGTCTCGGAGATCATAGGAGGAGGAGCATACAGGCTGAAGAACCTAAAGACCGACGAAGACGTGGGAAATCCCTGGAACGTGGCAAACATGCGCCTGTTCTACCCATAGACCACCCATAGGCACTTTGAAAGCAGTATCGGCAGCCGCACTGATCGACAACTCGTGTAAACTCGAAGCATCAAATGAGATGTTGCCCAAATAATGCTACTTAAAGCACTCGGGGGCTCGAGCGCAGACTCCCCCTGAGATACGATATTTTCACCTACGTGACTCTACTAAATGCACTCGGGGGATCGAGCGCAGACTCCCCCCGAGAGACGCTATTTTAGCTTACGCGACTCTACTTAAAGCACTCGGGGGCTCGAGCGCAGACTCCCCCCGAGAGACGCTATTTTCACTTACGCAACGACACTTAAAGAACTCGAGGGATCTAGCGCAGACTCCCCCCCCCCATGAGACGCTATTTTCGCTTACGCGATGACACTTAAAGCACTCGGGGGCTCAAGCAAATACTCCCTTCGAGAGACGCTATTTCGTTTACACGACGATACCTAAAGCACTCGGGGGCTCGAGAAAAGACTTCACCGGAGAGACATTACTTCGCCTGCATCGTTTTAAGAAGAAGCCCCACTCAAAGTTTTCACATCAGCACAATCTATTTCCCAAAGATAAGGATAAAGAAGAAATCGGACAGACCAATTTTTTTTAAAAAAAATCACCCGATCACAAGTGATCGCATAAAGACTCGGGGGCTACTCCCATCGGGAGCGCTGCCGCGCACCCAATGAAAATTTGGAACAACAGTACAACCGCAAGAAGGGCCAGCACGGACGAATAAAGCTCAAAGTCTATGTCCGACTCTACAAGTTGAACGTCACCTCGGGGGCTACTCCCATCGGGAGCGCTACCACGCACCTGATAGTCATTACAAGGCACTCGAAGGCAGTTCCCATTACAAGGCACTCGAAGGCAGTTCCCATTACAAGGCACTCGGAGGCAGTTTCCATTACAAAGGACTCGAAGACAATTTCCATTACAAAGGACTCGAAGACAATTTCTATTACAAAGGACTAGAAGGCAGCACAAATCACATGTCAGAGTGTTACAAGGCTCAGTACCAATAGAAAAGAGCTCTACTACACATCAGAGGACCACAATACCAGACACCACCAAGAATTATGACTTCCACATGTGTGCTCATGCTGAGATAATTGGCACTTGGGTCCACATCTTGACGAGCATCATCACAGAAAGCAACTACGCCACCACTACGCTTGGGCGCCATATCATGTAGAAGGCAAAGGAAGAGATGGGAGAAGAACAGATACCGAACTCAGGCGAATAACAACAGGTATTTATAGCACAGACCAGGGGCAAGAAAGGAAAAAACGTAGAAACCCAGACGGCGCTATCATTAATTCAAGACCAACGCGCTTGGCGCTACGAATTCCAAGACAAGATGTCGTTTTCACATCCAGCACTATTCAATAAAGGACGCATCAAATCTCGCATGTTTCCCATGCACGCCTCGAAAACCCAACGGGCAGCGGCAGCGCAGGACGGCAGCGCAGCGTTCAAGATGTCATTATGGCTGGTCAGGAGATGTGACGATTCGAAAACCAAGCGGTCACCAAATGCATTAATACGATGCTTATCCTCACGACAAATCCAAGAAGGCTGATTCAAGATAAAAACAACTGGTAAAATCAATCCCGGTAAAGATTCCCTGTCTCTTTGTGCCAAAATTTTGATTTTGTTCCAAAAAATTTACTCCCATCCGGAGCGCCTTGCTTTTGCTAAAAACAGAGTGAGATCCAAACTTCGAGGATGCGGGTGGTTTTCCCCTTATCAAGAACAAATACATTTACAGAGTTTGGGTGCTCCCTCACCCAGAAGGCAAAGATGTGCTCGAATGATCACTCGCACCAACGAAAAATGATACATCTACAGAGTTTGGGTGCTCCCTCACCCAGAAGATAACGAAGCATTCGAGTGGCTACTCGCAAGACTCGACTACTACCCTGGTGGACATTCTGCTCATGCACTCGACGACTATCCGAGTGGGTGTGTCTCTTATCGACTCCTCGCCTGAGCTTGCAAAAGCTCCGCGGGTGAATACTAATAGTCCACTTGATCTATTTATTACAAGTGGGTGCATCTCTAATTATGCCCCGCGCCTTTGTAAAAATGATACCTGGGCGGCGATACACTGTACCCCAGATGCCGCGCAAGCTTAGCGCGTAGGTAAGACCCTGCTGCGCAGTCGGCCGGGCCGGGACTTGCCACAACGCGACTTCACTCCCGATGTTTTCCATGCGCTTGCATGAAGAAAGAAGAGCCGATAACGGACGCGTTAAGGCTGTTTGGTGAGACCGCCGGCATTGATCTTGTAAGACTTGCAGCGCCATGGACTTTGCTAGACACCGGTCATTTCCAAGTTCGTGTCGAGGGACACGGGCTTGATTGGGCTACTGAGGTATTTTCCACTAGCGCAATTTACCAAGGCTCGACCAGTCGACTACCTTGGGCCCTTTCAGCTTATCATCCCTCGGATAAAACATTTTTATGACTAACAGCCAACGACTCGCAGCCGCATTGCACATGTAAAGAAAAGCGATGACGGATTTGAGTCACTGCGCGACTCTTCGAGTCCCCCAGGCACTCGGGGGCTACTGACGAGGGGGTGACCCTATGACTCCTGCGTGTGAGGATACCTGGTGCGTATGAAGACAGAAGGCCTGTTGGAAGCCTCGACAGACCCACGACTGGCCCACTCAAGGCACCGACGTAGGAGTCCGCGACCAACGTGGAAGTCAAGACTTGGCGTCCAAGGCAAAGCTAGATTAGGCAATCGTCTCTGTAACCTGAGACGGACTCCCCGAGACCCATCCTAGTATATAAAGGCTGGGAGGGGTGACGGATCAGGACATCCAATCTCCAATCAACACCTCCGGTCTTGAGAGAACTCGCCTTGACCACCACTGTAATCTCCTCCAGCATAATACAATTGAGTAGGAAGTACTATCTCCTGTTAGCCGACGAGTATCACCAACCTTCTCATCCTCTCTACGATCTAACCCAGGGTCCCTGACCATGGTATTTGCCGAGGTCAATCTTCGTCACTCGTCAATGACGCTAGAAAATAGTCTTGATAACCCACAAGTGTAGGGGATCGCAATAGTCTTTGCGGGTAGGTATTACCCAATTTATTTATTTGACACAAGGGGAGCCAAAGAATACGTATAAGCCTTAGCAGTTGAGTTGTCAATTAGACCACACCTGAAAAGCACTAGACAAGATATTTAGTAGCAACGGTGTGTTGACTGGTGTAGCTGATACGTCCCAAACGAATCTCTATAATTTCTTCTTGCTCCATGCATGTTTTGGGTGATACTACTATGCTTTTCATAGACATTCATACACTTTTGATCATATTTGGACTAACCTATTAACTCAGTGCACCCCAGTGCCAGTTTCTGTTTTCTACTGTCTTTTTATTTCAGGTTTTCCCATTACATAAAATGCCAAAAAAATCTGGGGAAATATATAAAAAATAAGCATACCGGAAGCTTCCAGATGCCCGAAGGGGGGCCAGAGGGGCCCCACCTAGTGCCCAGGCGGCCACGGGGCGCGGCCTAGGGTGGGGCCGTGCCGGGAGGCCGCCCAGACCCCTGGTGGACCCCCTAGCTGCCCCCTTCGCCTATATATCTCTCTCGTCCCGAAACCCATGAGGACAAAACCTTTTTTCGCGATCTCGCCTTTGTTCTGCCTCCGCTGCGCTTCCAAGATCGGGAGCACCAGAAGACCTCTTCCAGGCACCCTGCCGGAGGGAGGATTGACCTCCGGGAGCTTCTCCACCACCATGAACGCTTCCCCGATGAGCCGTGAGTCGTCCACCTCGTACCATGGGTCCATGATCAGTAGCTATTGGATGTCTCTCCCCCTCTTTGTTCTTCATGGATTATACCTTGTGAGCTGCCCTACATGATCAAGGAACATATGTAATTCTTTCTGTTGTTGGTATGTTGAGTTTGCTGGGATCTGATGGATTATGAGACTATGTTTAGATTGGGATGAGTAATATATTTGGTTATTCTCTTTTATATTTTCGTTCTTGAGTAATTTTTGCATGTTCTCCATTGTTGTTTATTGCTTTGGCCAAGTAGTAGGTAGTAACTCCAAGAGGGAGCGTTATGCATGATTGTGGGTTCATGCCTCCTGATGACTAGCTTGAGTGACAGAAACATGAGTCTAGGGGATGTGTTGTTGCCACAAGGGGGAAAACAACAATGCTTGTAACCACAGTTCCAAGGATTATTTACTTTATGCAGAGTTCTTTTAATGCAGTTGTTTGTTGCTTTGGGTTAGACTTTGGGTGGGGCTCGCAACTTAATACTAGCGAGATGTTCTGGATAGATATCTCAAGGTGGATGATCAGTAGTAGATGCAGATGGATTTCAGTCTACTTATCTTGGCGTATTGCCCATGATTTTGAGCCTCTTCCTTTCTTTTGTAGCATAGTTAGCATTGGTTTGCGTACGTAATCCTGTCAATTGCCCAGCTGTAATTTGTTCACCTTGCATAGCTGTTTATCGTCTTTTTGGAGAGAGACATCACTAGTGAACTTCATGGAACCCCGGTCCATATTTCCACCACTGTTTACACCCACAATTTACTTCCAGTTTTACTTTATAGTTGCAGTTATCACTATCTATTATCTGGTGTGTTTGATCCTTTGTAAACGGCAAGGCCGGAGAGATTGAAACCCTCTCTGTACTCGTTGGGAGAAAAGTTATTTGTATATGTGTGCAGGTCCAGGCGAAGCAAGTGATTATCATAAACAGCGCGTCACTTGCCGAACCACCTACTTGTCGCTGTTGGATTCCTACAGGTTCGATCTCAACCTTGGTATCTTTTCCAAGGGAAATTTGTTGTTGTCCTACATCTCCACCTTCCACTTCGGGTAGCCAACAAGGAGCACTACTACAGTGCCATCAGTAGCCTATAAGACTTCCCCAATCACCAACACCACAAAGTAGCAACAAGGTAGTAGCAGCAGTAAAGAGAGTAATAGTAACAATGAAGGCAATAAAGATGAAAGATGGACCGGGGTTCAAGGTTTCACTAGTGGTAACTCTCCAAGCAAAAAGACAAGTATTGGGTGCACAAATTACAGTTGGGCAGTTGACAAAATTGCACTAACTCTAGCCAAAGAACAAACTAGAGCACCCTAGTTTAAGAACCAAACGTAGGCATGTGTTCCGTATGTAGTTGTACGTGCTTGCAATAAGAACTTGCACAACATCTTTTGTGCTACCATCCCGCTAAAAACGGGGCCAAAAGGAACTTATGGAGATTAAGGTTCTCCTGTCAAAGAGCACCGGAACAAAGCATTAACACTCTATGAACACATGTTGTCAGAACCCCAACTAGGGTAAGTGCTAGGGCTTGTTTGACCCTTTGCATCATGTGAAAATCTCAAATGAAATTGAAAATTGGGGAAAAGAAAAGCCCTAAAGAATTAATTCAATTGGCCATCCTAAAAATTTCTTCCAAATTCCCCAGAACTTTTTGAATAGTCTTATAATTAAGCATGATCACATATAAAGTGAACCGGGTCCCACTGCATGCTCCAAGAATTTTCAAAAATTCAAAAAGGGGCTTTGGAATTAAATTTAAATGTTATTTGAGTTGAAATTCAAATGAATTGAATTTCAAAAATTCCAAATTAGTGGGAGTGGCTAGGTATTTGTTACCTAAGTCCAGAAAAACCCCTTTGGAATTTTATAAAGGTGTTTTGCTATTTTTGCAAAACAGAACAAAGAAAAACAAGTAAAAAGAAAAAGAATAAAGGGCTAGGCCCAACTTACCTGGCCCAAGTGGGCAGAAGAGGACCAGCCCAGGGGGGCAGGACCGTCTTCCTCCTCTGCCAGGAGGAGGGACGGTCAAGCCGTGCACCTCGCATGGACGCCACCTCCCTCCTAGCCACGGAGTAGCTTAGCCTGGGCCTTATCCCCTCCGCACAGATGCCTGGGACGCCGCCCTTCCTTTTCCCCCTTCCCGGGTTCTTCTCCCCTTCGTCCCCGATGGTTTCCGCGGGAGCTCGAGCGCGGCCGGAGTGCACCGTCGAGCGCCACCGTGGCCAGAGGCCACCCCGCGCCGCTCCATCTAGTCCTTCCGCCTCGCAGGGTTCAACTCCATCACCGTGCGCCATCAATTCGACCCAAGGAGCCCCGTGAACGACGCCAGCATCGAGTTTCCCCGCCATGAGCATTCCCCTCCTGCGAGAAATTGCGCCTCCCCGAAGCTCCTCCGGTCTCCTCGCCCCTTCCGGCTTGCTCAAGGTGAGCCAGTCTCCCCTCCCCGCCTTCCCATGCTCCTCCGGAAGCTCCCCGTCACTGTGTTCTTCAAAGAAGTGGCCGACCGCCCGCCTTGTGCTCGCCGTCGCGCTCTCCGCGCCCCGCTGCTCGCCCTGATGCCACCCCTGGATGCACGCGTGCGAGAGGGCCCGAGTGGTGCTCTCCCCGTGCCATCCCATGGCCGGGAAGCCAACTCCGGCGGCCCTCCGCCGTGTCCAGTGGCTGCCGTCGGCCGGCTAGTTAATTAGGGGGCTAACCCCCTAGTCATTTGACCTAGAGTCAATGACAGCTGGGCCCTGGCCCCCACTAAATCAAATTAAACTTAATTAACAGAGGGATTAAACCCCTCTCCCAATTACAGGAGGGCCCCACTGGCAGAAGCCCCCCACGTCATGCTGATGTCAGCATGACGCAGTAAAGGGTTTTTCTAATTAAAATAATTCATAAAAATCCCAAAAAAGATATAAACTTCAATAAATCATAGAAAATTCATATGAACTCCAAATTAAACATATAATATATGAAAAATTATCAGAAAAATGCAAGGATTCTGAATATGTACTTTTTTCATGTTTGACCAATTTAAATTGGGTGAACAGAGACAAATGTGCATATGGCATTCTTTTGAATTCAAAATTGGAGTGAATTTGCAAATGACTTTGCAATGCACTTCTTTTAAATGTAATTGACAACACAATGCAACCATGAACATCACCTTGCAACATTGATCATGTGTATGTGCATTGTACTTTATATTGATCCCTTGTTTGCCATGTTTGTCGAATAGAAGTGGAGCCGGAACCGGAGGCCACCCCCTTCGTTGAAGATACCGTAAACAAACCTCGTCAGCAAGGCAAGCAAACCCCATTGATCATGTCTATAAAATCCCACTTCCCTCTCAGTCTCTCTTATGCATGTTTAGGAGATCACCGAGATACGTTCTTCCACAAAGTTGAACCCATTCCGATGCATGACCTATCATTTTGCCACCGTATTAAGCAAACCAAAATCCTAGCAGATATAGGAGTTGAATGATGAGCATGTGGCCCCTACAACTGTTACTGCTTATTGCTGCTTAGTTGTTCAATGAGGTTACTTTGATTGTGAGTCGGGATGGAAGTTCATAGTGTTGCTGATGTTAACGTGTTGGTGAATCCACCCTAAACAAAGGTGAACGATGAGAGGTTGTGTAGGAGTACATAGTGCGTTGTCTCGTTGAACATTGCCCTAGGCCCCGAGTTCCTGTTTTGTGATCCAAGACAAAGAGTATGAGCACATGTATGGTTTATGGGAGCCCCGTTTGGCCTCTTTACTTACCCGATCCAGTCCAGGAGTCACACTAGATTCGGGCTTTCCATTTGGCATATGCATATAAAAAGAATGAAGAAAAGGTTGCATCATATAGAGGTGCCATCTCGGTCCCTTGCATTATCTGAGTCTGTTTCGTTGAACCGGACGGACTCTCGAGCGGTGCCAAACTCAGCTAGTCGACTCCTGGATTAGAGAAGGTGATGTGAGGGTAGTGCCTTGGTTTCATCCACGTCCGACACCCGCTTGAAGGGTGACAAGAACGAGGCGATAAGTGATGACATGCGTGTGAAGATGTACACCCCTGCAGGGTAATGAACTATTCGAATAGCCGTGTCGGCGGTTATGGACTACTTGGAGACCTCTACTTGATCATTAGACAACTTGAATGGATACTTATAAAACTCGAAAGATAAGCGTGAGCGCTATGGTGTGCTTCCTCGTGGGGAAGTCGAGGAAGTATCCATAGTGGTGTATTGGTTGGAGACTTGGTAGTGGACTCGTGTACACTTCTTAGCTCAAGTCTGGTACTCGTAGTACAGGACTAGCCAAGTCAAAGCTGGCACTTCTGCATATTGAAACCCCACCTCCTTTACCTTGAAACTTGAGCATCAGTAGTGTAGTTCTGATGTAAGTCTTGCTAAGTACGACTTTGTACTCACGTTTGCTTATTTATGTTTTAGATGAGAACCCGGACCCCGATGGAGTCACCTTCGTGAAGCTCGACATTGACCTTTGTAGTATAGTTCCAGACAACGATCTAGTCCCTCGTGGAAGGGCATGTTTGTTGAACAAGGCTTCTCTAAGCCATTTGTTAATCTTGTGTTTACTCAGACCTAATTTACTTCCGTTGTATGATGTAATGTTGATCACAGACGTGTGATCTTTGTATGCTCTATGTGTAAGTCAATAAAGAAGTACTTTGTAGAGTTATGTATGATTATAACATGCATGTCTTAGTATGGTTTTTCGAGACCTTAGTTGTGATCTGGTTGGCGGTCTTTTATACACCAAGTGGCCCTTAGATGTGTCTAGCTTGGGGCATCGCGATGCGATTGCTCGTGAATCTGTCACGTGCACACTTTGTTGTATGATTGAGCCCGCCCTAGACCCCGACTAAGTGATCGGGCTGGAGTCTATTTATGTAAGGGTTATGATTCAATCGATAACATGGTTAGGCGACTTGTCTATGAGTATGGGACTTCACCACCCATCAACATTAGACTTGTGAGCGAATGATGAGGACCCATCTCAGTTGATCATCCGGTCTGGATGGGATGCCCCTCACGTTCGATGCTTTCCGAGAGTGATCTGTGCTTGGCCTTGTCTGCGTAGACAAGTGGGTACGTCTCTCGGCTCTCCATGTGATTGCGTTGTGACCGGAATTACATACGCTAACCCCGGGTCCCGACAGACTTGGTATCAGAGCAGGACTGTCTGTAGGATTATCAAACCCTTGCTCAAAGTCGAGTCTAGCATTCTATAGTTATATAGTTACTTGGGTATAAAGGGAACAATGTAAGCCTTATTTTTCACCTTACCCTCATCGATCTGAGTTCTGAGTCACCCTCATCTTTTACGCGGGAAGATAGCACTAGGCTCATCTATGTCTTTACTAGAACATCTCGTTGATTGCTTCTTTGTAGCCGTAGGACTGTATTGGTCGTCTAGAGCCATCGTGTTGTTGAGTTCCTTGAAGAAGTTCTATCCAATCTTTCAATGTTGTCTCATATTCCATCCTGGTGTAGCCGTTATGCTGCCCGATTTATTCCATGTTTCTAGGAATCATTGCCTCTTGCATTATAATCTTTCCCGCCTAAATCATGTCCTCTTCTCTTTGTTTCCACCATAAAACCTGTTCTGATTGTTGATTTTTATCACATAGGATGTCAGGTGGAACTCGTAGTGTTGTTCGTCGCAATCAAGACCATGATCGGAATCGAAGTAATGATGAAACTTCTCCACCGCCTGTTACGTCGGAAATCATGATGGAAGCTGAGCGGAATCGACGTGATCAAACACGCCTTCTGGAGCTCATCGAGCAGAATACCGCTCTTCAGCGCAATGTGGT
The DNA here is from genome assembly GCA_950022295.1 of Bromus sterilis. Taxonomy (NCBI): domain Eukaryota; kingdom Viridiplantae; phylum Streptophyta; class Magnoliopsida; order Poales; family Poaceae; genus Bromus; species Bromus sterilis. Next base: position 211,281,075 of record OX465598.1, on the reverse strand, counting down.
TGTCAGCATTCAGGACTTCATCCTTCTCAAACCACCGGTATTCCGATGTCCTTCTGAGCCCCTTGAAGTCGATGATTGGCTCTGTTCCATCGAGCGTAAGCTTGATACGGCACATGTTGCTCCCCATGACCGAGTTATTTTCGCGGTATACTTCCTGGAAGGTGCTGCTCCTCAATTGTGGGAGAACTATGTTGCAATGCAGCCAGATAGTCACGTGGGGACTTGGCAGGAGTTCCGTGTTGCCTTTCGAGGGTACCACATTCTGGATGAGATGATGGAAATAAAGAAGGAAGAGTTCTGCAACCTGACTCAAGGAGAGATGTCCATTCGTGAGTATGTGACGGAGTTCAACCGTCTTGCTCGTTATGCCCAAGATGAGATCACCAACGATGCCAGAAAGCAGGCAAGGTTCCGCAAGGGACTTAGCCCCATCCTTCGTCATGATCTCAACCTCCTTGAATTTGCCACCTTTGAGGATTTAGTCAACAGATCCTTCAGAGCTAAGCATGGCAATGAAGTGTTTGAAGAGTCTCGCAAGCATGCTCTTGAGCTTGCTCCTTCTTCAAGTTCATCCCCTCAGAAAAGCCGAATATGGATCCCAACTAGTGCCATAACTCAAAAATTTCTTCAGAGGCCACCATCCAATATATGCCATCCACATCAACACATTGTTCCTCCCAGTAATGATGGTCTGCAATCAAGTAATCCTGCTCCCAGCAATTCAGGCAGGGCATGTTTCAAGTGTGGTTTGTCAGGCCATTACTTTCGTCAATGCCCTCAGGTATTGTTGACACCACGTCATTCTCGACATAAGCCTCCAAAGAAATCAACCACCAAAACATTTCTAGCAAAGCTTTCAGTCACAGGTAGTGGATATGTGAACCAAATCTCAGTTTAGGGAACCACTGCTACTTCTGACGTCATCCTTGGTACACTCCCAGTCAATCATGTTCCCGCCTCCGTTTTTTCGATCCAAGAGCTTCTCATTCATTCATGTCGGAGAGTTATGCACTTCGGCATGAATTCCCTTTTGAAGAAATGTTTTCTCCAATGATAATTCAAACTCCTGGTTCAAAGTGGCAAACTAATAGAGTAAGCCGTGGCAATCAAATTGCAATTGAGGGTTTAGTATTCCTTGCTTATCTTATAGCCCTCAAGTCTTCAGACATTGATGTCATCCTAGGCATGGATTGGTTATCAAGACAGAATGTTGTCCTTGATTGTAAAGCCAAGTCAGTTAAACTCACCCATCCTTCAGGCCAGACAATTGACTACACATCACCCAGCTCTAGAATCTAGATGCATACTTTGAATGTGCCTCCCCTTCCTGACCTTGAAGATATTCCAGTGGTTCGTGACTTCCCGGATGTCTTTCCTGAAGAGTTGCCGGGCATGCCACCCGACAGATGTGTAGAATTCATAGTGGATCTTATACCAGGCACAACCCCAATTTCCTGACGCCCATATAGAATGGCCCCACATGAGTTAGCTGAGCTAAAAACCCAACTTGATGCTTCATTGGCAAAAGGCTTCATCCTCCTTAGCTCATCGCCATGGGGTTGCCCCGTTCTGTTCGTAACAAAGAAAGATGGAACAGAAAGGACGTGTGTAGACTATCGCCCGCTAAATCTAGCGACGATAAAGAACAAGTACCCACTTCCTAGGATCAATGATCTTTATGATCAACTTGCTGGATCCTCTATCTTCTCCAAGATGGATTTGAGATTAGGCTATCATCAAATCAAAATCCGAAACGAGGACATTCCCAAGAAGGCTTTCACTACTCGATATGGTCTTTCCGAGTACACCATCATGTCCTTTGGTTTAACCAATGCCCCCGCCACATTCTCGCGCTTGATGAATTCAATCTTCATGGAGTACCTAGATAAATTTGTTGTAGTTTATCTTGATGACATTCTCAACTACTCGAAGAACAAAGAAGAGCACGCAGAACATCTTAGGTTGGTATTGATAAGACTTAGAGAGCATCGCCTTTATGCCAACTTCTCTAAGTGTGAATTTTGGCTACCAGAAGTGACCTGCTTAGGCCACGTGATTTCTGCCAAGGGCATTGCTGTCAATCCCGAGAGAGTTCAGGCCGTCCTTGATTGGACTCCACCTGAATCGGTTAAGCAAGTAGGAGTTTTCTTGGCTTAGCAAGCTATTGTCGCCGCTTCGTTGAGAACTTCTCCAAAGTTGCAAAGCCTCTAACTGAACTCCTCAAGAAAGATAAGAAATTCCAATGGACCCCCAAGTGCGAGGAAAACTTTCAAGAGCTAAAGAGAAGATTGACTTCTGCACCCGTACTAGCACCTCCAGACACCAAAAGGGATTTCGATATCTATTGTGATGCTTCATGGCATGGGTTAGGATGCATACTTATGCAAGATCGACATGTGGTAGCATATGCTTCACGCCAGTTGCATCCACATGAAGAGAACTATCCTACCCATGATCTTGATCTCGCTGCCGTAGTTCATGCCCTAAAGACATGAGGACATTACCTCCTCGGTAATCACTGCTAGATCTATTCTGATCACCAAAGCCTCAGATACATATTCACCCAGCCAGATCTTAATCTCAGGTAAAGACGCTGGATACAGTTGATAAAATATTACGGCGTAGGAATCTCATATACCCCAGGCAAAGCCAATGTCATGGCTGATGCACTAAGTCGTAAGTCGTATTGTAACAACCTCATGTTACAACAGTATCAACCACTTCTTCATGAGGAATTTCGCAAGCTAAATCTTGAGATAGTTCCTGATGGATTTCTTTCTACCCTGGTGGAGAAACCAACCCTTGAGGATCAAATCATAGCCACCCAGAAACATGATAGTGGTATTCAAGAGATCAAGAAGAACATTGCTAGCGGAGATGCTAAATGTTTCTCTATAGATGATCAAGGAACGATATTCTTTGAGAACCATTTAGTAGTCCCTGAGAATCAAGACCTAAGGCAGCTGATCCTTAAGGAAGCTCATGACACTCCCCTCTCAATTCATCTTGGTAGAACAAAGATGTACCGAGATCTACACGAGAGATTTTGGTGGACTAGGATCAAGAGAGACATTGCTCAATTTGTTGCCGAATGTGATGTGTGCCATCGCATTAAGGCAGAACATCAAAGACCTGCTGGTACTCTTCAACCATTGTCTATTCCCTATTGGAAATGGGAAAAAGTCGGTATGGAATTCATCACCGGCTTCCAAAAACCCAAAAAGGAAATCATGCCATCTTCGTTGTCATTGAACGACTTTCCAAAGTTGCTCACTTCCTTCCTGTTCGCGAGTCTATTACTGCCAGTCAGTTAGCGGACTTGTATGTCTCTAGAATCGTGTCTCTTCACGGTGTTCCTTTGGGAATCAACTCTGATCGTGGTAGCCTTTTCACCTCTAGATTTTGGGAAAGTTTTCAAAATGCTATGGGAACTCATGTCTCCTTTAGTACGGCTTTCCATCCTCAGTCTAGCGGTCAAGTTGAAGGGGTAACCAAATTCTCGAAGACATGCTCAGAGCTTGTGTTATCTCTTTCCGAAAGAATTGGGAGAAATCTCTTCCATTCGCCGAATTTGCTTATAACAACAGTTTCCAATCTAGTCTGAACATGGCTCCTTTTGAACTCCTCTATGGCCGACTGTCACAACCCCAAGATAGGTATGTTCTAGGATCAAGAGCTACTTTGCAACATGTTAAAAATTTCAAAAATAAATTGAAATGGGAGAAGAAAACCCCCCAGATGAATTTAATTCAAATGGCCAGATAAAAAGTTGCCCCAAAAATTCCTTTTGTATTTTTGAAAACTCCCATAAATGAGTGTGATCACATATCAAGTGATATGGGACCAACCCCATGCTCATGGATTTTTCAAATATTCAAACAGAACCTTGGAATTAAATAAAAACCCCTATTTGAATTAAACTTCAAATTATTTGAATTTTAAAAAGTGCCCAAATTTTATAAGTGGCTAGCCATATATATTATTAGGCCATATAAAAAGTTCTAGCATTTTAGAAAATGGTTTGCTATTTAATTAGCAGTGCCAAAACATAATGCAGAAAAGTAAAACAGAGAGAAAAGGAAAAATGAGCTTACCTGGCAAAGCATCCCAACCCACACAGGCCGGCCCAGCCCAGCAGCCTTTTTCCCCTGTCGTCTTCCTCCCCTCGCCCCCAAGGTGCTCGGTGGAAGGACACCGATGCCACCGCGACGCCCCACAGCCCTCCAGGTGCCCCCCAAGCCTCCAATACACGCCACGACAACACCTGGAGACATCTCTTCCATTCCTTCCCCCTGGACAGCCTCATCCTCCCCTCCTGCGTCGATTTCGCGCGAGCCCGAGCGCCACCGCAGAGCACGCCGCCGAGATCACGCGGCCACCGCCGACTAGAAGCCGAGCCAACCTGTCCATCCTCTTCGGAGACGTCGACTATGCCACCCAGCTAGAGGAATTGAAGCCGGAGCCACTGGAGCCTAGGAATTGCGTCGTCGTCTTCATCCACGGCAGCCGCGCGCCATCAACGATTCTGTCGCCTACGGAGCACCCCCGACAGCGTCGTCTCCTCCATTGAGCTCAGGGTGAGCTCCCCTATGATTCCTCTAACGTAGCACCACCCCTCTTGCTCTCTGTGCGGCTCCACCATGCGAGCAGAAGCTCGCCGCCGCCATGGCTGGTGAAGCTCTAGCCCCCGTGTGCTAGCGTCTCGCCCGACTTGCCCCTCACCCTCCTGGTGCTCCCAGCAACCTGTTGCACAAGGCCACGGTCAAAACGGCGCTCGAAAGCGCAAGTTCGATGAAGCCCTAGCCACTGCCTCCGCCGTCTTCATCGCCGGCGACGCTCCAGTGACCCCCGTGACCCCCTGATGCCACCATTCGACGCGGACGACCTCCAGGAGCACGCCCGTACCCTCCTTTCCCCTCCCCGTGCCCGGAATCTCCATTACGGCGAGTCTCCGGCGACAATAGTGACGCCGGCGACGACCCCGCCATTAGCCCTAACCCCCCCCCCCGAGCTTAATTAACCACTAAACTAACCCTAACTTCTATGATAGGTGGGGCCCCAGCCCCCTAACCCTCTCTGTTTATTTTAAACAGAGGGATTAACCCCTATGAGACTTACAGGGTGGACCCACAGGTCAGACCCCCCCCCCTGACGTCATCCTTGCACAAGCATGACGCAGTAATTAGAATTTGTTTTAAAAGAAATCAGGAAATTGCAGAAAATACTTTAAACTTCAATAAATCATAGAAAATTCATATTAACTCCAAATTGGACAAATAATATGTCTAAAATTATCAGAAAAATACAAGGATTCTGAATATGCAACTTGTTTCTATGTTTGACCATTTTAAAATGGGTGAACAGTAGCAAACATGCATATGGCATTCTTTTGAATTCAAATTTGGAGTAATTTTGCAAATGACTTTGCAACACACTTCTTTTAAATGGTTTCATCCACACAGCAGAGACTTTACCTCACCTTTACAACATCACTTCATAATCAACCTTTTCAAATGAACATTCATGGATTCAAATGCATTTGAAATTCATCGATAAATCAAATGGAGTTTGAATTTTCATTTAAAATGCAATATACTCCTTTTAAATGGAATGCTCAACACATCAGTACCATGAACATCACCTTATACAATTGATCATGTGCTTGTGCATTGTACCTTATGTTTATCACTTAGTTTGTATTGTTTGCTCGGATATAAGTGGAGCCGGAAACCGAGATCACCCACTTCGTTGAAGACCCCGTGACTGAACCTTGTCAGCAAGGCAAGCAAACCCCCATTGATCATGTCGATAAAATCCCACTTCCCTCTCAATCTCGCTTATGCATTATTTAGGATGATTACCTTGCTACGTTTCTACCGTATAGATGAACCCATTCCTTTGCATGACCTATCCTTTGTCACAGTAGTAAGCAAACCACAATCCTAGCAAATGTAGGAGTCTATTGATATCATGTGGCCCCTGCAACTGTTACTGCTTATTTCCTGCTTAGAGTCATACAATGTTGGTACTGTGATGTGAGTCGGGATGGTAGTAATCATGTTGATGATGGTGGAAATGTGTTGGTGAATCTACCCTAATACAAGGTGAACGTTGAGAGGATGTGTAGGAGTACACAGAGGGTTGTCTTGACGAACACCGCCTTAAGTCCGAGTTCTTGTGTGGTGATCCAAGAAGAAGAGTGCAACCACACATTGGGCTCACTGACCCCTCTCAACCTAGTACCTCACCCCGTTCGAACCCCAGAAGTCGCAGTAGTTCGAAGTTCTGGTAGGGTTTTGGCACGGTCTTCGAAGTGGATGAACGGCTTTTCAAGACCGGCTTGGGACCCTGCACACATCGTTTGAGGCTGTACTGGAACCTCGGCCAGACTTCCATATGGATCCCCCTCAGATAGGCGACTCTCTGGACTAGAACGGAGCTGTGGGCGAAGTGTTGTGGTGAACATCCTCGCCGACACCCCTTGAATGGTGTCGAGGCCAAAGGCGGTAATTGATGGTCATGTGTGTGTAGTGGTACACCCCTGCAGGGTTAACAAAACTATTCGAATAGCCGCGTCCGCGGTTAAGGACTGCTTGGAAAGCTTAGCTTGATCATTAGACAACTTGAACTGGATACTTATAAAACTTGCCAAGCTAAGCGTGAGTGCTATGGCGTGATTTCTCGTGGGGAAGTCGAGGAAGGCACCATAGTGGTGTAATTGGTTGGAGACATGTAGTGGAATCGTGTACGCCTCTTACCTCATGTCTGGTACTCGTAGTTCAGGACTAGCCAAGTCAAAGCTGGCACTTCTGCTTATGAACCCCACCTCCCCTTTACCGTGATACATGTGCATGAGTAGTATAGTTCCTACGTAAGTATTGCTGAGTACGACTTTGTACTCACGTTTGCTTATTCTATGTTTTAGATGAACCCACTGACCCCGAAGGTGGATTCTTCCTCGAGATCGACGATTGAAGACCAAGCTAGTGTAGTCCCAGTCAACAGACTGGTTCCCTCGTGGAGGGATTTGTGTTTCAATAAGGATTCTTAAGCCACTTGTTAAACTTGTCTGTACCCAGACATAATTTGCTTCCGCATGTTTGATGTAATGTTGGATCACAGCCTTGTGATCTCTGTGTGCACTCTGTAAGAGTTATCAATAAAGTTGTATACTTTGTAGAGAATTGCAATGATACCTGCTGTTCATACTAGACATGTGTGCTGCGTGTATGTTTATAACATGCATGTCTTAGTATGGGTTTTCGAGACCTTAGTTGTGATCTGGCTGGCGGTCTTTTATACACCAAGTGGCCCTTAGATGTGAGCAGCTTGGGGCATCGCGATGCGATTGTTCGTGACTGTGACACGTGCACACTTTGATGTATGATCGAGCCCGCCCTAGACCCCGACTAAGTGATCGGGCTGGAGTAAGTCTATGTAAGGGTTATAATACAATCGAGAGTATGGTTGAGGCGACTTGTCTATGAATATGGGAGTCCACTACCCATATCATTTAGACTTGTGTGCGGACGATGAGGACCCATTTCAGTTGATCATCCGGCCTGGATGGGATGTCCCTCACGTTCGATGCTTTCCGAGAGCGTTCTGTGCTTGTCCTTGTCTCCTTAGACAAGTGGGTACGGCTCTAGGCTCTCCATATGATTGTGTCGTAACGGGACTTGCATACGCTAACCCCAGGTCCTGACAGACTTGGTATCAGAGCAGGACTGACTGTAGGATTATCAGCCTTGGCCGAAGTCGAGTCTAGCCTTCTATAGTTATATAGTTACTCTGGGTATATAAGGGAACAACGTAAGGCTTCTTTTTTCTCCTTACCTTCATCGTTCTGAGTTCCGAGTCACCTCATCTTTTTCTACGGGAAGATAGGAGTAGGCTCATCTATGTCTTACTAGAACATCTCGTTGTTTGCTTCCTTGTAGCCGTAGGAAAGTTGTGTTCGATTTGCTAGAGATGTTGTGCTTCCTGATTTCTTACATCGTATGTAAATGTTGTTTCTTTGTTGTAAGAAAAATTGTTTTCTCTTGCAATTACAGTCGTTATGCTGTCGGAGTCATTCTAGTTATCTTCATAATCTGATGCATTGGCAAACTCATTCAACTCTGTTTGACATTGATCTTATCCTTCAATATGTCTCAAGGAACCCATGGCCAGCTTGGTCGTGCCCAAGCTCATGGGGATGATCCGGAGGAAGGCAATCTTCCACCCTCACCCACGATGGCTCAAGTTCTCATGGAGGTCGAAAGAAACCGAAGGGACTCTCACTAGTTGTTGGGGGTCATTGCTCGGAACACTGCCCAGCAGCGGAATGAGCTTGTGTTGTTGAATGACTTCATCCAGCTTCATCCCCCAGTTTTCAGCTAATCCACTGAGCCCCTTGACGCCGATGACTGGCTTCGCAGCATCGAGAGAAATCTCCATTCTGGACATGTTGCAGATGGTGACAAAGTCAACTATGCCACCTACCACCTCGAAGGTGCAGCTAGCTCTTGGTGGGAGAACTTTCTGAACATGCGTCCAGCTGGACAGTTGACTTCGTGGAATGAGTTCTGTGACGCTTTTCGCGAGCATCACATTGCTAAGGGACTCATGGACCGCAAGAGAGAGGAGTTTTGCAATCTCACCCAAGGAATAAGGTCCGTTGACGAGTTTAGTCGGGAGTTCAATCGTCTTTCCCTCTATGCTCCCGACCAGGTCTCCACCGACTCCAAGAAGCAAGAGAGGTTCCGCAAGGGACTCAATTCTGGACTTCATCGTGAGTTCAATCTTCATGACTTCGCCACATTCCATATCCTTGTCAACAAGGCCATCAAGGCGGAGGATATGATCACTCCCAAAGATTCCCGCAAGCACCCTAGAGACGATGGTTCATCCAGTTCAGGCCCTCAGAAGTGCAAGATCTGGATCCCCAATAGCATGTTCCGCCAGAACAACCCACCGAGGCCATCCTTTGTGGCGCCTCATCCATCAGCTGCACCAAACAACCCGGCTCCCCGCACTATCTTTGGAGCCTGTTTCAGATGTGGCCAGCCTGGTCACTACTCTCGTGAGGGCCCCGTCAATCAGAATGCTCCACCCCATGCCAAAGGGAACCCCAATGTTCGTGCCAAGCCACCCCCGAAGGTTTCCACTGCCAAGCCATCCACCTCAGAAAATCTTGGACGTGTGAACCAAATGTCAGCTGAGGAAACTGATGGTACTTCTGACGTCATTCTTGGTACGCTCCTAGTCAATTATGTTCCCACTTCTGTCCTTTTCGATCCAGGAGCATCTCACTCATTCATGTCGGAGAGTTATGCACTTCGGCATGAGATATCCTTTGATGAAATGTTCACCCCAATGATTATTCAAACTCCTGGTTCCAAATGGCAAACTAATAGAGTAAGCCATGGTAATCAAATTGCAATTGAGGGTTTAGTATTCCTTGCTTCGCTCATAGCCCTGAAGTCTTCAGACATTGATGTCATCCTTGCTATGGATTGGTTATCAAGACAAAATGCTTTTCTTGATTGTAAAGCCAAGTCAGTTAGACTTACACATCCTTCAGGCCAGACAATAGATTATTCCTCACCAAGGACAAGAACCCAGATGCATTCTTTGAATGTGCTTCCCCTTCCCGACCTTGAAGATGTTCCGGTGGTTCGTGACTTCCCGGATGTCTTTCCTGAAGAGCTGCCGGGAATGCCACCCGACAGATGTGTAGATTTCATAGTAGATCTTATGCCAGGAACCGCACCAATTTCCAGACGCCCATACAAAATGACCCCACGTGAGTTAGCTGAGCTTAAAACCCAACTTGAAGCTTTGTTGGAAAAAGGCTTCATCCGCCCTAGCTCATCGCCATGGGGTTGCCCCGTTCTGTTCGTAACGAAGAAAGATGGAACAGAAAGGATGTGCGTAGACTATCGCCCGCTAAATCTAGCGATGATAAAGAACAAGTACCCACTGCCCAGGATCAATGATCTTTATGATCAACTTGCTGGATCCTCTGTCTTCTCCAAGATGGATTTGAGATTAGGATATCATCAAGTCGAAGTCCGAAACGAGGACATTCCCAAAACGGCTTTCACTACTCGTTATGGTCTTTACGAGTACACCGTCATGTCCTTTGGTTTGACCAATGCCCCCGCCACTTTCTCGCGCATGATGAATTCGATCTTCATGGAGTACCTAGATAAAAAAATTTGTAGTTTATCTTGATGACATTCTCATCTACTCGAAGAACGAAGAAGAACATGCCGAATATCTCAGGCTGGTATTGATGAAACTTAGAGAGCATCGCATGTATGCTAAATTCTCCAAGTGTGAATTTTGGCTACCAGAAGTGACCTACTTAGGCCACGTGATTTCTGCAAAAGGCATTGCTGTGAATCCCGAGAGAGTTCAGGCCGTCCTTGACTGGACTCCACCTGAATCGGTTAAGCAAGTTAGGATTTTTCTTGGCTTAACAAGCTACTGCCGCCGCTTCGTCGAGAACTTTTATAAAGTTGCAAAGCCTCTAATTGAGCTCCTCAAGAAAGATAAGAAATTCCAATGGACTCCCAAGTGTGAGGAAAGCTTTAAAGAGCTAAAAAGAAGATTGACTTCTGCACCCGTACTTGCGCCTCCAGACACCAAAAAGGATTTCGAGAACTTTTGTGATGCCTCACGGAAAGGGTTAGGATGCATACTTATGCAAGATAGACATGTGGTAGCTTATGCTTCACGCCAGTTGCGTCCACATGAAGAGAACTATCCTACCCATGATCTTGAACTCGTTGCCGTAGTTCATGCCCTAACAACTTGGCGACATTACCTCCTTGGTAATCGTTGTGAGATCTATTCCGACCACCAAAGCCTCAAATATATTTTCACCCAGCCAGATCTTAATCTCAGGCAAAGACGCTGGATTGAGTTGATAAAAGATTATGACTTAGGAATTTCTTACATCCCAGGGAAAGCCAATGTCATGGCTGATGCACTAAGTCGTAAGTCGTATTGTAACAACCTCATGTTACAACAGTATCAACCACTTCTTCATGAGGAATTTCGGAAGCTCAATCTCGAGATTGTTCCTCGTGGATCTCTTTTCAACTTGATGGCGAAACCAACCCTTGAGGATCAAATCATAGTTGCCCAAAGGCGTGCACGAGGTGTTCGCCGGATCAAGGAGAACATTGCTAGCGGAGTTGCTAAATGTTTCTCCACAAATAACAAAGGAACGGTATTATTTGGAAATTGTTTGGTAGTACCTAAGAATAGGGAACTAAGGCAACTCATCCTCAAGGAAGCCCATGACACACCCCTCTCGATTCATCCCGGTAGCACAAAAATGTACCGAGATCTACGCCAGAGATTTTGGTGGACTAGGATGAAGAGAGACATTGCTCGTTTTGTTGCTGAATGTGATGTTTGTCGTCGCATTAAGGCAGAACATCAAAGACCTGCTGGTACACTTCAACCTTTTCCTATTCCAGAGTGGAAATGGGACAAAGTCAGTATGGATTTCATCACTGGCTTTCCAAAAACCCAGAAACGAAATGATGCCATCTTCGTTGTGGTTGATAGACTGTCCAAAGTTGCAAACTTCCTTCCAGTTCGCGAGTCTATAACTGCTAGCCAGTTAGCAGACTTGTATGTCTCTAGAATTGTGTCTCTTCATGGTGTTCCTTTGGAAACCAATTCTGATCGTGGTAGCCTTTTCACCTCTAGATTTTGGGGAAGTTTTCAGAATGCTATGGGAACTCATCTCTCATTTAGTACAGCTTTCCATCCTCAGTCTAGCGGTCAAGTCGAAAGGGCTAACCAAATTCTCAAAGACATGCTCAGAGCTTGTGTTATCTCATTCAGAAAGAATTGGGAGAAGTCTCTTCCATTCGCCGAATTTGCTTATAACAATAGTTTCTAATCTAGTCTGAACATGGCTCCTTTTGAACTCCTCTATGGACGAAGATGTCGAACACCCCTTAACTGGTCAGAGACCGGTGAAAGACAATTCTTTGGACCGGATATGATCAAGGAAGCAGAAGAGCAAGTTCGCATTGTTCGTGATCAATTGAAAGCAGCCCAGTCTCGTCAGAAAAGCTACTATGATCGTCATAATAGGCAATCAAGCTACAATCTGGACGAGAAGGCTTACCTTCGGGTTACTCCTCTGAAGGGAACCCAACGATTCGGTATCAAAGGCAAGTTGGCCCCACGTTACATCGAACCTTTCCGCTTTCTTGCTAAACGTGGAGAAGTTTCCTACCAACTTGAACTACCCCCGCACCTTTCCCGAGTACATGATGTATTCCATGTGTCACAACTCAGGCGTTGCTTCAAGGAACCCATCCGCGAAGTCGACTATGAAACGCTTGATCTCCAAGATGACCTTTCTTATCGAGAGTACCCCGTTCGTATTCTTGATTCAGCGAGCGTGTCACTCGCCGTCAGAAGATCAAGTTCCTCAAAGTGCAATGGTCACACCACTCTGAGAAAGAAGCTACATGGGAAAGAGAAGATCGTCTCAGTGCCGAGTACCCTCCTTCCTTCCGCAGACTTCTGAATATCGGGACGAGATTCTTTTGAGTGGCGGCGAGTTGTCACAACCCCAACTTAGGTATGTGCTAGGATCAAGAGCTACTTTGCATCATGTTCAAAATTTCAAAAAGAAATTGAAATGGGACAAGAAACCCCCCCCCCCACATGAATTTAATGCAAATGGCCAGATAAAAAGTTGCTCCAAAAAATCATTTTGTATTTTTGAAAACTCCCATAAATGAGTCTGATCACATATGAAGTGATGTGGGACCAACCCCATACTCATGGATTTTTCAAATATTCAAACATAACCTTGGAATTAAATAAAAAACCCTATTTGAATTAAAGTTCAAATTATTTGAATTTTAAAAGTTCCCCAACTTTATAAGTGGCTAGCTATATATATTATTAGGCCTTATAAAAAGTTCTAGCATTTTAGAAAATGGTTTGCTATTTAATTAGCAGTGCAAAAACATAATGCAGAAAAATAAAACAGAGAGAAAAGGAAAAGTGAGCTTACCTGGCAAAGCAGCCCAACCCACACAGGCCGGCCCAGCCCAGCAGCCTTTTTCCCCTGTCGTCTTCCTCCCCGCACCCCCAAGGTGCTCGGTGGAAAGCCACCGACGCCACCGCGATGCCCCACAGCCCTCCAGGTGCCCCCCCCGAGCCTTCAATACGCGCCACGACGACGCCTGGAGACACCTCTTCCATTCCTTCCCCCTGGAAAGCCTCATCCTCCTCTCCTGCGTCGATTTCGTGCGAGCCCGAGCGCCACCGCAGAGCACGTCGCTGAGATCACGCGGCCACCGCCGACTAGAAGCCGAGCCAACCTGTCCATCCTCTTCGGAGACGTCGACTACGCCACCTAGCTAGAGGAATTGAAGCCGGAGCCACTGGAGCCTAGGAATCGCGTCGTCGTCTTCATCCACGGCAGCCGCGCGCCATCAACGATTCCGTCGCCTACGGGGCACCCCCGACAGCATCGTCTCCTCCATTGAGCTCAGGGTGAGCTCCCCTACGATTCCCCTAACCCAGCACCACCCCTCTTGCTCTCTGTGCTGCTCCACCATGCGAGCAGAAGCTCGCCGCCTCCATGGCTGGTGAAGCTCTAGCCCCCGTGCGCTAGCGTCTCGCCCGACTTGCCCCTCACCCTCCTGGTGCTCCCAGCAACCTGTTGCACAAGGCCACGGTCAAAACGGTGCTCCAGAGCGCAAGTTCGACGAAGCCCGAGCCACTGCTTCCGCCATCTTCGTCGCCGGCGACGCTCCGGTGATCCCCGTGACCCCATGATGCCACCATTCAATGTGGACGACCTCCAGGAGCACGCCTGTACCCTCCTTTCTCCTCCCCGTGCCCGGGATCTCCATTCCGGCGAGTCTCCGACGACAACAGTGACGCCGGCGACGACCCCGCCATTAGTTCTAAACCCCCCAGCTTAATTAACCACTAAGCTAACCCTAACCCCTATGACAGGTGGGGCCCCAGCCCCCTAACCCCTCTCTGTTTATTTTAAACAGAGGGATTAACCCCTGTGAGACTTACAGGGTGGACCCATAGGTCAGACCCCCCCCTGACGTCTTCCTTGCACAAGCATGACGCAGTAATTAGAATTTGTTTTAAAAGAAATCAGGAAATTGCAGAAAATACTTTAAACTTCAATAAATCATAGAAAATTCATATTAACTCCAAATTGGTCAAATAATATGTCTAAAATTATCAGAAAAATACAACGATTCTGAATATGCAACTTGTTTCTATGTTTGACCATTTTAAAATTGGTGAACAGTAGCAAACATGCATATGGCATTCTTTTGAATTCAAATTTGGAGTAATTTTGCAAATGACTTTGCAACACACTTCTTTTAAATGGTTTCATCCACACAGCAGAGACTTTACCTCACCTTTACAACATCACTTCATAATCAACCTTTTCAAATGAACATTCATGGATTCAAATGCATTTGAAATTCATTGATAAATAAAATGGAGTTTGAATTTGCATTTCAAATGCAATATACTCCTTTTAAATGGAATGCTCAACACATCAGTACCATGAACATCACCTTATACAATTGATCATGTGCTTGTGCATTGTACCTTATGTTGATCACTTTGTTTGTATTGTTTGCTCGGATAGAAGTGGAGCCGGAAACCGAGATCACCCCCTTCGTTGAAGACCCCGTGACTGAACCTCGTCAGCAAGGCAAACAAACCCCCATTGATCATGTCGATAAAATCCCACTTCCCTCTCAATCTCGCTTATGCATTGTTTAAGATGATTACCATGCTACGTTTCTACCGCATAGATGAACCCATTCCTTTGGATGACCTATCTTTTGTCACAGTAGTAAGCAAACCACAATCCTAGCAAATGTAGGAGTTGATTGATATCGTGTGGCCCCTGCAACTGTTACTGCTTATTGCCTGCTTAGAGTGATACAATGTTGGTACTGTGATGTGAGTCGGGATGGTAGTAATCATGTTGATGATGGTGGAAATGTGTTGGTGAATCTACCCTAATACAAGGTGAACGTTGAGAGGATGTGTAGGAGTACACAGTGGGTTGTCTCGATGAACACCGCCTTAAGTCCGAGTTCTTGTGTGGTGATCCAAGAAGAAGAGTGCAACCACACATTGGGCTCACTGACCCCTCTCAACCAAGTACCTCACCCCGTTCGAACCCCAGAAGTCGCAGTAGTTCGGAGTTCTGGTAGGGTTGTGGCACGGTCTTCGAAGTGGATGAACGGCTTTTCAAGACCGTCTTGGGACCCTGCAGACATCATTTGAGGCTGTACTGGAACCTCGGCCGGACTTCCATACGGATCCCCCTCAGATAGGCGACTCTCTGGACTAGAACGGACCTGTGGGCAAAGTGTTGTGGTGAACATCCTCGCCGACACCCCTTGAATGGTGTCGAGGCCAAAGGCGGTAACTGATGGTCATGTGTGTGTAGCGGTACACCCCTGCAGGGTTAACAAAACTATTCGAATAGCCGCGTCCGCGGTTAAGGACTGCTTGGAAAGCTTAGCTTGATCATTAGACAACTTGAACTGGATACTTATAAAACTTGCCAAGATAAGCGTGAGTGATATGGCGTGCTTTCTCGTGGGGAAGTCGAGGAAGACACCATAGTGGTGTAATTGGTTGGAGACATGTAGTGGACTCGTGTACGCCTCTTACGTCAAGTCTGGTACTCGTAGTTCAGCACTAGCCAAGTCAAAGCTGGAACTTCTGCTTATGAACCCCACCTCCCCTTTACCTTGATACATGTGCATGAGTAGAATAGTTCCTACGTAAGTCTTGCTGAGTACGACTTTGTACTCACGTTTGCTTATTATATGTTTTAGATGAACACACTGACCCCGAAGGTGGATTCTTCCTCGAGCTCGACGATTGAAGACCAAGCTAGTGTAGTCCCAGTCAGCAAACTGGTTCCCTCGTGGAGGGATTTGTGTTTCAATAAGACTTTATAAGCCACTTGTTAAACTTGTCTGTACGCAGACATAATTTTCTTCCGCATGTTTGATGTAATGTTGGATCACAGACTTGTGATCTCTGTGTGCACTCTGTAAGAGTTATCAATAAAGTTGTATACTTTGTAGAGAATTGCAATGATACCTGCTGTTCATACTAGACATGTGTGTTGCGTGTATGTTTATAACATGCATGTCTTAGTATGGGTTTTCGAGACCTTAGTTGTGATCTGGCTGGCGGTCTTTTATACACCAAGTGGCCCTTAGATGTGCGCAGCTTGGGGCATCGCGATGCGATTGTTCGTTACTGTGTCACGTGCACACTTTGATGTATGATCGAGCCCTCCCTAGACCCCGACTAAGTGATCGGGCTGGAGTAAATCTATGTAAGGGTTATAATACAATCAAGAGTATGGTTGAGGCGAATTGTCTATGAATATGGGAGTCCACTACCCATATCATTTAGACTTGTGTGCGGACGATGAGGACCCATTTCAGTTGATCATCCAGCCTGGATGGGATGCCCCTCATGTTCGATGCTTTCCGAGAGCGTTCTGTGCTTGGCCTTCTATGCTTAGACAAGTGGGTACGGCTCTAGGCTCTCCATATCATTGTGTCGTAACGGGACTTGCATACGCTAACCCCAGGTCCCGACACCTGATACGTCCAAAACGTATCTATAATTTCTGCTTGCCCCTTGCATGTTTTGTGTGATATTGCTATGATCTAGATACACTTTCATATACTTTTGATCATATTTGGACTTAGCTATTAACTCAGTGCACCCCAGTGCCAGTTCCTGTTTTCTGCTGTTTTTCTATTTCAGTTTTTCCCCATATAGAAAGTGCAAGAAAAATTCGGGAAAATTTAGATAAAAAATCAGCGTGAAGGAAGCTTCGCAAAGAGCCCTGGAGGGGCCAGAGGGGATCCAGGGGGGCCCAGGCGGCCACCCGGCGCGGCCCCACCCCTGGCCGCGCCAGGTGGGCGCCTGGGGCCCCTGGTCCACCTCTGGTTGCCCCCCTTTGCCTATTTATTCTCTGTCACGGGGAAACTCCGAAGATAGTACCCTATTTCGCAAACTCGCCTCTGTTCCGCCGCCGCCGCGCTTCCAAGATCGGGAGCACGAGAAGACCTCTTCCCGGCACCCTGCCGGAGGGAGGATTGACCTCCGGGAGTCTCCTCTCCACCATGGATGCTCCCCGGATGTCTCGTGAGTAGTTTTCCTTGGACCATGGGTCCGTGATCAGTAGCTATGTGATGTTCTCCTCCCCTCTTTGATCTTCATTGTTTAGACCTCGTGAGCTGCCCTACATGATCGAGGCACCTTTGTAATATTTCTTTTGTTGCTATGTTGAGTTTGATGGGATCTGATGGATTATGAGATTATGTTCAGATTGTGATAGAGTAATATATTTGGTTTTTATCTCTTATATTTTTGTTCCTAAGTAATTCTTGCATGTTCTCCGTTACTGTTTATTGCTTTGGCCAAGTAGTAGGTAGTGACTCCAAGAGGGAACATTGTGCTCGATTGTGGGTTCATGCCCCCCGATGACACACTTGAGTGACAGAAACATGAGTCTAGGGGATGTGCTGTTGCCACAAGGGGGAAAACAACGGTGCTTGTAACCGCGGTTACAAGGATTGTTTACTTTACGCAAAGTGCTTTTTTAATGCAGTTGTCTGTTGCTTTGGGTTTACACTTTGGGTGGGCCTCGCAACTTAATACCAACGAGATGTTCTGCATAGATATCTCAAGGTGGATGATTAGTAGTAGATGCAGTTGGATTTCGGTCTACTTATTATGGCGTACTGCCTGTGCTTTTGAACCTCTTCCTTTCTTTTGTAGCATAATTAGCATTGCGGTTCGTTCATAATCCGGTCAATTGCCCTTCTGTAATTTGTTTACCTCGCCTAGTAGTTTTATCGTCTTTTGGGAGAGAGACATCACTAGTGAACATCACGTATCCCGGTCCATATCCTTATTACTGTTTCCACGCTATCTTTACTTTATTGCTTTTACTTTCTATCATTATCCCTTGTGTTTTACCCTTTGTAAACAACCAGACCGGAGAGATAGACAACCTCTCTGAACTTCGTTGGGAACAAAGTTATCTGTGTCTGTGTGCAGGTCCACGTCAGTCGCGCCGCTGACACCTACTTATCATCTCTGGAGTCCTACTTATCATACTCCAAGAATTTTCAAAAAAGTTAAAAAGGGGCTTCGAAATTAAATTAAATGCTATTTGAGTTGAAATTCAAATGAATTGAATTTCAAAAATTCCAAATTAGTGGGAGTGGCTAGGTATTTGTTACCTAAGTCCAAAAAAACCCCTTTGGAATTTTCTAAAAGTGTTTTACTGTTTTTGCAAAACAGAACAAAGAAAAAAAGAAAACAAATAAAAAGAAAAAAGAATAAAGGTCTAGGCCCAACTTACATGGGCCAAGTGGGCAGAAGAGGCCCAGCCCAGGGGGCAGGACCGTCTTCCTCCTCTGCCAGCAGGAGGAACGGCCAAGCCGTGCACCTCGCATGGCCGCCACCTTCCCCCCTGGCCACGGAGCAGCTTGGCATGGGGCTTATCCCCTCCGCACAGACGCCTGGGATGCCGTCCTTCCTTTTCCCCCTTCCCAGGTTGTTCTCCCCTTCGTCCCTGGTGGTTTCTGCAGGAGCTCGAGCGCGGCTGGAGTGCACCGTCGAGCGCCACCTTGGCCAGAGGCGACCCCACGCCCCTCCATCTTGTCCTTCCGCCTCGCAAGGGTCGTCTCCATCGCCGTGCACCATCAATTCGACCCAAGGAGCCCCGTGAACGACGCCGGCATCGAGTTTCACCGCCACGGCCGTTCCCCTCCGGCGAGAAATTGCGCCTCCCCGAAGCTCCTCTGGTCTCCTCGCCCCTTCCGGCTTGCTCACGGTGAGCCACACTCCCCTCCCCGCCTTCCCGTGCTCCTCTCGAAGCTCCCCGTCGTCGTGTTCTTGAAAGCAGTGGCCGGCCGGCCGCCTTGTGCTCACCTTCGCGCTCTCGGCGCCCCTCTGTTCGCCCTGATGCCACACCTAGATGCACGCGTGCGAGACGGCCCGAGTGGTGTTCTCCCCGTGCCATCCCGTGGCCGGGAAGCCAACTCCGGCGGCACTCCGCCGTGTCCAGTGGCCGCCGCCGGCCGGCTGGTTAATTAGGGGGCTAACCCCCTAGTCATTTGACCTAGAGTCAATGACAGGTGGGCCCTAGCCCCCCTAAATCAAATTAAACTTAATTAACAGAGGGATTAAACCCCTCTCCCAATGAAAGGAGGGCCCCACTGGCCAGAAGCCCCCCACGTCATGCTTATGTCAACATGATGCAGTAAAGGGTTTTTCTAATTAAAAGAATTTTGAAAAATCCATAAAAATATATAAACTTAGATAAATCATAGAAAATTCATATGAAATCCAAATTAAACATATAATATATGAAAAATTATCAGAAAATGCAAGGATTCTAAATATGTACTTTCTTTTCATGTTTGACCAATTTAAATTGGGTGAACAGAGAAAAATGTGCATATGGCATTCTTTTGAATTCAAAATTGGAGTGAATTTGCAAATGACTTTGCAATGCACTTCTTTTAAATGTAATTGACAACACAATGCAACCATGAACATCACCTTGCAACATTGATCATGTGTATGTGCATTGTACTTTATGTTGATCCCTTGTTTTCCATGTTTGTCGAATAGAAGTGGAGCCGGAACCGGAGGCCACCCCTTCGTTGAAGATACCGTAAACAAACCTCGTCAGCAAGGCAGGCAAACCCCATTGATCATGTCTATAAAATCACACTTCCCTCTCAGTCTCTCTTATGCATGTTTAGGAGATCACCGAGATACGTTCTTCCACAAAGTTGAACCCATTCCGATGCATGACCTATCATTTTGCCACCGTATTAAGCAAACCAAAATCCTAGCAGATATAGGAGTTGAATGATGAGCATGTGGCCCCTACAACTGTTACTTCTTATTTCTGCTTAGTGGTTCAATGAGGTTACTTTGATTGTGAGTCGGGTTGGAAGTTCATATTTTTGCTGATGTTAACGTGTTGGTGAATCCACCCTAAACAAGGTGAACGATGAGAGGCTGTGTAGGAGTACACAGTGGGTTGTCTCGTTGAGCACTGCCCTAGGCCCCGAGTTCCTGTTTTGTGATCCAAGACAAAGAGTATGACCACATGTAGGGTTTATGGGAGCCCCGTTTGGCCTCTTTACTTACCCGATCCAGTCCAGGAGTCATACTAGATTCGGGCTTTCCATTTGGCATGTGCATAGAAAAAGAATGAAGAAAAGGTTGCATCATATAGATATGTGGGTGGACCTGTGAGGCAGTTAAACCATCTGGCAGAGGTGGCGTCTCGGTCCCTTGCATTATCTGAGTCCGTTTCGGTTAACCGGCCGGACTCTCGAGCGGTGCCAAACTCAAGTAGTCGACTCCTGGATTAGAGAAGGTGATGTGAGGGTAGTGCCTTGGTTTCATCCACATCTGACACCCGCTTGAAGGGTGACAAGAACGAGGAGATAAGTGATGACACGCGTGTGAAGATGTACACCCCTGCAGGGTAATGAACTATTCGAATAGTCGTGTCCGTTGTTATGGACTACATGGATACCTCTACTTGATCATTAAACAACTTGAATGGATACTTATAAAACTCGCAAGATAAGCGTGAGTGCTATGGCGTGCTTCCTCGTGGGGAAGTCGAGGAAGTATCCATAGTGGTATATTAGTTGGAGACTTGGTAGTGGACTCGTGTAGTCTTCTTACCTCAAGTCTGGTACTCGTAGTACAGGACTAGCCAAGTCAAAGCTGGGACTTCTGCATATTGAAACCCCACCTCCTTTACCTTGAAACTTGAGCATGAGTAGTGTAGTTCTGATGTAAGTCTTGCTGAGTACGACTTTGTACTCACGTTTGCTTATTTATGTTTTAGATGAGAACCCGGACCCCGATGGAGTCACCTTCGTGAAGCTCGACGTTGACCATTGTAGTATAGTTCCAGAAAGCAGTATGTTCCCTCGTGGAAGGGCATGTTTGTTGAACAAGGCTTCTCTAAGCCATTTGTTAATCTTGTTTGTACTCAGACCTAATTTGCTTCCGTTGTATGATGTAATGTTGATCACAGACATGTGATCTTTGTATGCTCTATGTGTAAGTCAATAAAGAAGTCCTTTGGAGAGTTGTGTGATGATAACTGTTGTTCATACTAGACATTTGAGCTACGTGTATGATTATAACATGCATGTCTTAGTATGGGTTCTCGAGACCTTAGTTGTGATCTGGCTGGCGGTCTTTTATACACTAAGTGGCCCTTAGATGTGCGCAGCTTGGGGTATCGCGATGCGATTGCTCGTGACTCTGTCACGTGCACACTTTGTTGTATGATCGAGCCCTCCCTAGACCCCGACTAAGTGATCGGGCTGGAGTCTGTTTATGTAAGGGTTATGATTCAATCGATAACATGGTTGAGGCGACTTGTCTATGACTATGGGACTTCACCACCCATAAGCATTAGACTTGTGAGCGGACGATGAGGACCCATCTCAGTTGATCATCCGGTCTGGATGGGATGCCCCTCACGTTCGATGCTTTCCGAGAGTGGTCTGTTCTTGGCCTTGTCTGCTTAGACGAGTGGGTACGGCTCTCGGCTCTCCATGTGATTGCGTTGTGATCGGAATTACATACGCTAACCCCAGGTCCCGACAGACTTGGTATCAGAGTAGGACTGTCTGTAGGATTACCAAACCCTTGGTTGAAGTCGAGTTTAGCATTTTATAGTTATATAGTTACTTGGGTATAAAGGGAACAACTAAAGGCTTCTTTTTCTCCTTACCCTCATCGATCTGAGTTCTGAGTCCTTGACCAGTAATGTTTTATAGCTTTTTGGGTTGCTTATAACTAGTGAACCATGATGCCTATTTGCATGATTCCTTTTGCCATGCCTTCCCTGCCATGTCTAATTTAGTTGCATATCATTTGTGAGCATGTTTGCATTCATTATCCTGTTTATGCATTGCTCTAAAGTATGCTACCAAATGTTGGCAGATTGTGTGCATAACTTGTTTTGCTTATATCTTTTTAACCGTAACTCCATTTGGAGTGTTATTTACATGTAACTTGATTAGAATTTCATGTACTTTGTGTTTATGCTATTTTTTTCTGTTGTTAACCAACCTAAAATATGGTTTAGGGCAGAACAGTACCAATTACTTAAATTGTCGTGAGGCACTTAGTGTATGCCATGTCTAGGTTGTGCCTCACTTAAATTGACTAGCATAGATAGTTTATCTTATGCTTCACCTTTTTACATGTTTGTGTGCTATGCTATGCTTGAGTGATATGCCATGTTAATAACCTTTGCTCACCTTGTGTAGCTAAACAACTTGAACCATTCTAAATGTGCGGTATCGTCGAGTGTGACGAGTACTCCACTTAACCTGTTAGTAACTGCTCTCGACGATAGATGCAATACCGTCGTACGTTGTCTCGTGTTGCCTTCTTGTTGATGCTTGCTTGTGATTGCTTCGTAGTAATAGATGTTTGCTCGTCGATTGCCTTTTCCAGTGTTTCCTTCTTGTGTGCTTCCGCGGGTACCTCTCGGAGATGATGCGAGCTTGCGATCGACTTCACCTTCGGATCGTCTTCTCATCAGGTAAGGGGGGCATATATCATGCTTATAACTTTCAGCTCACTCGTGCCTAGGTGTAGGAAGAAAGATTACTTGATCCTACCACTTTATGTTCATGCCTCTCAAATAAACCCAAACAGCCATGTCCTCCACATCCCAGCAAACCTTGTTTGGCTATGTTACTATTGCTCGCTCCTCAACCACTGCTTAGTATGCATGCTAGGATGTTCTCAACTGTTATCCTGATACTCCTTGGTTATGGGCTATCACATTTATTATATTGTTGTGTATGACATGATTATTATAATGTTGACTATATTCGACGAAGGATGGAAGGTCTAGGCTATCCCGCCCCGACGATTTGTTCCATTCGAGTCACCTAGGATCCGAGTTCCGGGTATTGGTTCTAAGACTGAGCGTGCCTAACCGCGTGTGGGATGCTATGGGGTCCCCTTTTCTTACCTACCTAGCTTCAAACATTTCTAGTGATGGCCCTAGCTGATTTACCATTTGAAAACTGTGTGTGTGTCTATCGGGTCGCTCCTAGCAGATGTTCTTTAAAACAAACCGGGCCAGTGGGAACATGGTTTTCCTATTGGTCCACATTATCAGCTAGGTCCCGGCCTCATGTGAGAATTCACCAATAATCCGACCTGCGTCATACGGAAGAGTCCGATCCGAGAGCGTGGCCGGGTTTTGGATTGGGTGTAGACTCCCCGGGGGCCACCCGGATTTGTTAACATGGGTAGAAACTGAGAGAGGTGGGCGTGCGTGCGGACCCTTGTAATGGGCATTGGTACACCCCTGCAGGGTTAAATATTTTCGAGAAGCTGTGTCCACGGTTATGGACGACTTGGAACCTACGTCTTGTTCATAGACAACAACAACTGAGATAATCTTAATATAACTTGATCAACGTGTGTGTGCCTTGACTGCTTCTTTTTCGTCGGGATGCGAAGAGGAGGACAAGGATAGGATAGGTGTTATGCTTGCGTAAGTTGATGATAGCAAGACTTGTTGGAGGCGATTCCTCATCGAATGCTTGGTTCTCATCTTACTCTGAAATAGACCGTTAGCCACTCATCTATTGCTAGTGCGTCTGCAACCTCACCACTACCCCCATCTTACCCGTGAGAAGTTAGTTACAAGACTTTTGATATATTCTCACCCCTTTCTTTTCTTTTCCCTCTTATGTTTTGCCTGATCGTCCGCTGCAGTTGATTACTACCTCGACTCTTCTTCTGGACGCCTTCGCGGAGACTCGACGACGACTAGTTAGGAGGATCCCAGCGGAGATCCTGGACCCGTGTGGTTACGGGAATGGTGTGTTTTACCTTTGCCACTAGGCATTTGAATGTAGTCTGTACTCAGACATGTATCTTCCGCTGCTGTATTGTATTAAGGCAGTTGTATGCCAATTGTATGAGATGTTGTATCCTTGTAGCTGTAATGTTGTGATATCATGTTGGAAATCCGGGGCATATGGCATTGTCATATGTCGCGGTGGGACCGATATGTGCTTCGTCCCCGGGTCTGAATGGAAACATCTAGATCTAGAACAGTACCGCATATCGGGCCTTACAACTTGGTATCAGAGCCTTACCGACTGTAGGATCCCTTTTCTGGCCGAAGTCGAGTCTAGACAAAAACTATTTTGTAGTTACTAAGTTAGCTATCGGAGAGTAGGAATCTTTTTCCTCCTTACCCATGCTCTGGTCAGGACAAGTGTCGTAAGTGTTTTAATTCTCGCCTTATCCCCCCCAAACTCTAGGATCTCGAGTAAGTGGAGTTTCGGAATCGTTACAATGCCTTGCTTGCAGCGTATTGTCTCGACTCCGATCTCAGGTTTGGAAATCCTGTAGTACCTTTAGACTGTCCGACTCTGGGTTACATCGTGGTCATCTGTTGACTTCAGTCCTCTTGCCCAGTATCCTCACGATTTCGGTGAGAATGCTTCCTTTGATCGTCACTTTGGACCATTGTTCTTCCTCTTGATCTCCCGATGGTACCGTTTTCCGACGTTGTCGTCTCTCTGCGAAAATTTATCTCGATAGAAGTTCGACGTCGACATGGAGCAGAGTCCCTTGTTGGTGGTGTTGAAGATTGTCGACTCTCTTTTCTCTCTCCTCCTCTCCCCCGGATCGTCCTGGATCTCGGGACGATATCCCTTGTTGGTGGTGTTGTATTGGAGCCCATATTTCACAAAAATTAAAATTTTTGTTTTCGTTGTAAATTGTCTGATTTGTTTGCGGTGTTTGCATCCCCGATTTATCGATCGGCGATTATTTTCCCCCTCTTATCTCGTACCGGACGGAGGCCGACCCCTGCCACCCTGACACTCGACTTATGCGACACCGGGTTTCACCCGATCACCGCCGCGAAAACCCGCACCAGACCAGCCGTAGCAACCGGAACAAAAACCCCGTTTAATAAGTAAACGGGATATTTTTATAGCGCGCCGGAAAGTGTTTTCGTGACGGTTCCAACACGAGGTGAACGTCGCCGGCTCGACGCGCTGATTGCGCAGTTTGAAGTTTTACCCGAATCGGATGTCGGGACCCAGGGTTAGCGTATGTAATTCCAGTCACGATACAATCACATGGAGAGCCGAGAACCGTACCCACTTGTCTAAGCAGACAAGGCCAAGCACAGAACATTCTCGGTAAGCATCGAACGTGAGGGGCATCCCATCCAGGCCGGATGATCATCTGAGATGGGTCCTCATCGTCCGCTCACAAGTCTAGATGCTTATGGGTGGTGAATCCCATACTCATAGACAAGTCGCCTCAACCATGTTATCGATTGAATCCTAACCCTTACATAGACTTACTCCAGCCCGATCACTTAGTCGGGGTCTAGGGCGGGCTCGATCATACAACAAAGTGTGCACGTGATAGAGTCACGAACAATCGCATCGCGATGCCCCAAGCTGCGCACATCTAAGGGCCACTTGGTGTATAAAATACCGCCAGCCAGATCACAACTAAGGTCTCGAAAACCCATACTAAGACATGCATGTTATAATCATACACGCATCACACATGTCTAGTATGAACAGCAGGTATCATCACATAACTCTACAAGTACTCTTTATTGATATACACATAGAGCATACAAAGATCACATGTCTGTGATCAACATTACATCATACAATGGAAGCAAATTAGGTCTGAGTACAGACAAGTTTAACAAATGGCTTAGAAAAGCCTTGTAAACATACATGCCCTTCCACGAGGGACCAGACTGCTGTCTGGAACTATACTACCAAGGTCAGGTCGAGCTTCAGTCGGTGACTCCATCGGGGTCCGGGTTCTCATCTAAAACATAGAATAAGCAAACGTGAGTACAAAGTCGGACTCAGCAAGACTTACATCAGAACTAAACTACTCATGCTCAAGTATCAAGGTAAAGGGAGGTGGGGTTTCATCATGCAGAACTGCCAGCTTGGACTTGGCTAGTCCTGTGCTACGAGTACCAGACTTGAGGTAAGAAGCGTACACGAGTCCACTACAAGTCTCCAAACAATACACCACTATGGTTACTTCCTCGACTTCCCCACGAGGAAGCCCACCATAGCACTCACGCTTATCTTGCGGATTTTATAAGTATCCATTCAAGTTGTCTATGATCAAGTAGAGGTCTCCAAGTAGTCCATAACCGCGGACACGGCTATTCGAATAGTTCATTAACCCTGCAGGGGAGTACATCTTCACACGCGTGTCATCACTTATTGCCTCGTTCTCGTCACCCTTCAAGTGGGTGTCGGACGTGGATGAAACCAAGGCACTAAATTCACATCACCTTCTCTAATCCAGGAGTCGACTACCTGAGTTTGGCACCGCTCGAGAGTCCGGCCGGTTCCACGAAACGGACTCAGATAATGTAAGGGACCGAGACGCCACCTCTGCCAGATGGTTTCACTGCCTCACAAGTCCACCCACATATCTATATGATGCAACCTTTTCTTCATTCTTTTTCTATGCACATGCCAAATGGAAAGCCCGAATCTATTGTGACTCCTGGACCGGATCGGGTACGTAAAGAGGCCAAACGGGGCTCCCATAAAACCCTACATGTGGTCATACTCTTTGTCTTGGATCACAAAACAGGAACTCGGGGCCTAGGGCAGTGTTCAACGAGACAACCCACTGTGTACTCTTACACAGCCTCTCATCGTTCACCTTTGTTTAGGGTGGATTCACCAACACGTTATCACCAGCATCACTGTGTTCATTCCATCCCGACTCACAATCATAATATCCTCATTGTATCACTAAGCAGCAATAAGCAGTAACAGTTGCAAGGGCCACATGCTCATCATTCAACTCCTAAATCTGCTAGGATTGTGGTTTGCTTAATACGGTGACAAAATGATAGGTCATGCATCGGAATGGGTTCAACTATGCGAAAAAACGCATCTCGGTGATCTCCTAAACATGCATAAGCGAGACTGAGAGGGAATTAGGATTTTATAGACATGATCAATGGGGTTTGCTTGCCTTGCTGACGATACACTGGGTTTACCGATCTTCTTCTTCTTCGGGGATGATCACCGTCTCGGAGGCACTGTTATCGGCACAATCATCAACAAAAGGGGGGGCAACATTGAATGTAAATGCACAAACACATGATGTGGTTGTTCCATGATGAGAATGTTATTGATTTGTGGTACATTTAATTTAAATGAAATGTATTGCATTTGAAATGCAAATTCAAACTCCACATATGAATTTCAATTTAGCCAAAATGCATTTGCTATTGTTGGATCATTGTAAAGCATGTGTTCAAGTGTTTGATATGCCTCTGATTTTCAAGTGAGATGTGGTGTATTGCAAAGGTTCTAATTACAAAAGCATTTGAAATTAATTTGAATTAATTCCAATTAAGCCAAATAGAAAAAGCTACTGGTCACATTTTAAAATCAACTCAAACATGGTTGAAAGTTGCATATTTGGATAGAGAATTTTATGTTGATCATTTTTCATATATTATTTGTCCAATTTGGAGTTCATATGAATTTTCTATGATTTATTGAAGTTTTGGCTATTTTCTGGATTTTTCTGATTTCTTTTAATTCTTTTTAATTCCATTTCTTTTTATTGCGTCAGGGTGGCGTCATCATGACGTCAGGGAGGCTCTGACCTGTGGGTCCACCCTGTAAGCCTCACAGGGGTTAATCCCCTCTCTGTTAATTAAAACAGAGGGGTTAGGGGGGGTTTGGGCCCACTTGCGAGCCCATGTGGGGGGGGATTAAGAGGTGATTAGGGGGGGTTGCTTAGCCTTAACGACGGGGTCGCCGGAGCTGCCACTTTAGACGGCCGGAGAGCTCGCCGGACTTGCAAAATGGGCATGGGGTGGGCATGGGTGGCACTGGGGCGTAGCCCGTGCCCGTACGCATCTACTTGACAAGGCGGTTGCCACCAGCGTGGCCTAGGGCGACGGCGGGGTCAAAAGGTGTGGCGGCCATCGTCGGCTTCCGTGGCGCACAGAGGAGGAGGAAGGGGGAAGGCACGAGAGAAGAGGGGAAAAGCTCACCCCAACTCGAGGAACACAGCAGTGCAGACGAGGAGACCGGGGAGAGCTCTACGGCGTCCAATCCCTCGCCGGAATCCATGGCGACCGGCGGCGTCCCGATGACGATGGCGTCGGCTGCTGGGGGTTAGAGATCGAATTGGCGGTGCGGTACGACGAAGTCGGCGACGGCGGATCACTTGGACACCATGGCGAGGAAGAAGGAGTCCGGTGGCCGCGTGGTTAGCTCGGGGGCGCCACGGCGTGCTCTCTGCGGGGGCCAAAAACTTGACGACGGCGGCTCTGGAGGAAACAGAGAAGGGAGGGGAGTACGCGGGGGTCCTTTGTCCGTTGCGTGGCGCAAGGAGAAGGCTCGAGGGGGCCTGTAGACGCCTTTGGACGTCGAGGTGGCGACGGCGCGCTCCCAGGCCGCCACCGAGCTGCTTGCCCGTCGGTGAGGAAGGAGAGAAGCGGGTGGAGGTGGGCTGGGCCACCTGGTGGGCTGGGGGGGATTAGTTGGGCCGAAGTCAGGGGAGGGTTCCTCTTTTCTATTCTTCTTCTTTTATTTTTCTATAATTTTGTTTTGCCTTAGTATTAAAGACCTAGGCAATTTGATAAAATGCCCAAATAATTTTATAAACCCTAGGTGACCAGAAGCAAGCCACCCCTAGGTTTTGAGCATTTTTTAAATTCAAACAATTTGAATTTCAATTCAAATTGGGGTACTATTTAATTTCCAGGGTACCTTTTGAATTTTTGAAGATTCCATGGCCATGGGAATGAACCCAAACCACTTTTGAAATGATCACCATCATTTATAGGAATTTTCCAAATATTCAAAGGAATTTTGGAAAAATATTTTTATCTGGCCATTTGATTTAACTTCTCAGGGCTTTCTTTTCCCCATTTTTGATTTTCTTTTTGAATTTTTCACATGATGCAAAGGGAAATCAAACCCTAGCACTTGCCTAAATTGGGGTTGTGACAACTCACCCCCACTCAAAAGAATCTCGTCCCGAGATTCAGAAGTTGTCGGGAGGAAGGTGGGGTACTCGGCACGGAGGCAGTCTTCTCTTTCCCATGTTGCTTCTTTCTCGGAGTGATGTGACCATTGCACTTTGAGGAACTTGATCTTCTGACGACGAGTGACACGCTCTGCGGAATCAAGCATACGAACAGGGTACTCTCGATAAGAAAGGTCATCTTGGAGATCAAGCGTTTAATGGTCGACTTCGCGGATGGGGTCCTTGAAGCAACGCCTGAGTTGTGACACATGGAATACGTCATGTACTCGGGAAAGGTGAGGGGGTAGTTCAAGTTGGTAGGCAACTTCTCCACGTTTAGAGAGAATGCGGAAAGGTCCGATGTAACGTGGGTCCAACTTGCCTTTGATACCGAATCTTTGGGTTCCCTTCAGAGGAGTAACCCGAAGGTAAGCCTTCTCATCCAAATTGTAGCGTTCTTGCCTATGATGACGATCATAGTAGCTTTTCTGACAAGACTGTGCGGCTTTCAAACGATCACGAACAATGCGAACTTGCTCTTCTGCTGCCTTGATCATATCCAGTCCAAAGAATTGTCTTTTACCGGTTTCTGACCAGTTAAGGGGTGTTCGACATCGTCGTCCATAGAGGAATTCAAAGGGAGCCATGTCCAGACTAGATTGAAAACTATTGTTATAAGCAAATTCGGCAAATGGAAGAGCTTTCTCCCAATTCTTTCCGAATGAGATAACACAAGCTCTGAGCATGTCTTCCAAGATTTGATTAACCCTTTCAACTTGACCGCTAGACAGAGGATGGAAAGCTGTACTAAAGGAGAGATGAGTTCCCATAGCATTTTGAAAGCTTCCCCAGAATCTATAGGTGAAAGGGCTACCACGATCAGAATTGATTTCCAAAGGAACACTGTGAAGAGACACAATTCTAGAGACATACAAGTCCGCTAACTGGCTAGCAGTTATAGACTCGCGAACTGGAAGGAAGTGAGCAACTTTGGAAAGTCTATCTATGACAACGAAGATGGCATCGTTTCCTTTCTGGGTTTTTGGAAAGACGGTGATGAAGTCCATACCGACTTTGTCCCATTTCCACTCAGTAATAGGCAAAGGTTGAAGTGTACCAGCAGGTCTTTGGTGTTCGGCCTTAATGCGACGACAAACATCACATTCAGCAACAAATCGAGCAATGTCTCTCTTCATCCTATTCCACCAAAATCTCTGGCGTAGATCTTGGTACATTTTTGTGCTACCGGGATGAATCGAGAGGGCTGTGTCATGGGCTTCTTTGAGGATTAGTTGCCTTAGATCCTTATTATTAGGTACTACCAAACGATTTTCAAAGAACACCGTTCCTTTACTATCTGTGGAGAAACATTTAGCAACTCCGCTAGCAATGTTCCCCTTGATCCGGCGAACACCTCGTGCATGCTTTTGGGAAACTATGATTTGATCCTCAAGGGTTGGTTTCGCCACCAAGTTGAAAAGAGATCCACGAGGAACAATCTCGAGGTTGAGCTTTCGAAATTCCTCATGAAGAAGTGGTTGATACTGCTGTAAAATGAGGTTGTTACAGTACGACTTACGACTTAGTGCATCGGCCATGACATTGGCCTTTCCTGGGTCAAAGAAATCCATAAGTCATAATCTTTTATCAACCCTATCCAGCGTCTTTGCCTGAGATTAAGATCTGGCTGGGTGAAATATGTATTTGAGGCTTTGGTGATCAGAATAGATCTCACAACGATTACCAAGGAGGTAATGTCGCCAAGTCTTCAGGGCATGAACTACGGCAGCGAGTTCAAGATCATGGGTAGGATAGTTCTCTTCATGTGGATGCAACTGGCGTGAAGCATAAGCTACCACATGTCGATCTTGCATAAGTATGCATCCTAACCCTTGCCGTGAAGCATCACAATAGATCTCGAAATCCCTTTTTGGTGACTGGAGGTGCAAGTACGGGTGCAGAAGTCAATCTTATTTTTAGCTCTTGAAAGCTTTCCTCGCACTTGGGAGTCCATAGGAATTTCTTATCTTTCTTGACGAGTTCAGTTAGAGGCTTTTCAACTTTGGAGAAGTTCTCAACAAAGCGGCGGCAATAGCTGGCTAGGCCTAGAAAACTCCTAACTTGCTTAACCGATTTAGGTGGAGTCCAGTCAAGGACGGCCTGAACTCTCTCGGCATTCACAACATTGCCTTTTGCAGAAATCACGTGGCCTAAGTAGGTCACTTCTGGTAGCCAAAATTCACACTTGGAGAATTTAGCATACAGGCGGTGCTCTCTAAGTTTCATCAATACCAGCCTTAGGTGTTCGGCATGTTCTTCTTCGTTCTTCGAGTAGATGAGAATGTCATCGAGATAAACTACAACAAATTTATCTAAGTACTCCATGAAGATCGAATTCATCATGCGTGAGAAAGTGGCGGGGGCATTGGGTAAACCAAAGGACATGACGGTGTACTCGTAAAGACCATAACGAGTAGTAAAAGACGTTTTGGGAATGTCCTCGTTTCGGATTTTGATTTGATGATAACCCAATCTCAAATCCATCTTGGAGAAGACAGAGGATCCAGCAAGTTGATCATAAAGATCATTGATCCTGGGCAGTGGGTACTTGTTCTTTATCGTCGCTAGATTTAGCGGGCGATAGTCTACGCACATCCTTTCTGTTCCATCTTTCTTCGTTACGAACAGAACGGGGCAACCCCATGGCGATGAGCTAGGGCGGATGAAGCCTTTTTCCAACAAAGCTTCCAGTTGGGTTTTAAGCTTAGCTAACTCACGTGGGGCCATTTTGTATGGGCATCTGGAAATTGGTGCGGTTCCTGGGGCAAGATCCACTATGAACTCTACAAATCTGTCAGGTGGCTAGGTTTAAGGGGTTGGATCTTTGGATAGATTCCTAGAGGATGACCAAGGTTTACTAGTGGCTACAACAGATATGTCAGAGTAGAAAAGTACCCCAACACGATGGTTAGTGTGGTTATTCTGGCTAGAAGACATCTAAAATGGGAGGAAGAGTTGCAAATGGATCGCTATAGGTTTCTAGAACAAAACCTACAACAAACTCTAGAGAACTGTCGGGCATGCCACCTAGAAGTTCTTCTAAAAGGACAACCGAAAAGGATAGAAGGATTTTGCAAACGCATCAGATTATGAAGAAACCTGGAATGACTCGGACAGCATAACGGCTGTAATTGCAAGAGAAATGGAAATCCTCACAACATAACAACAACACTTATATAGGATGTCTCAAAATAGGAAGCACAACGACTCTAGACAACCGAACACAACTTTCCTACGGCTACAAGGAAGCAAACAACGAGATGTTCTAGTAAGACATAGATGAGCCTAGTCCTATCATCCCGTAGAAAAGATAAGGGTGACTCAGAACCCAGATCGATGAGGAGAAGGAGAAAAAGAAGCCTTACGTTGTTCCCTTATACCCAGAGTAACTATATAACTATAGAATGCTAGACTCGACTTCGACCAAGGGTTTGATAATCCTACAGACAGTCCTGCTCTGATACCAAGTCCGTCGGGACCCGGGGTTAGCGTATGTAATTCCAGTCATGATACAATCACATGGAGAGCCGAGAACCGTACCCACTTGTCTAAGCAGACAAGGCCAAGCACAGAACGTTCTCGGTAAGCATCGAACATGAGGGGCATCCCATCCAGGCCGGATGATCATCTGAGATGGGTCCTCATCGTCCGCTCACAAGTCTAGATGCTTATGGGTGGTGAATCCCATACTCATAGACAAGTCGCCTCAACCATGTTATCGATTGAATCCTAACCCTTACATAGACTTACTCCAGCCCGATCACTTAGTCGGGGTCTAGGGCGGGCTCGATCATACAACAAAGTGTGCACGTGACAGATTCACGAGCAATCGCATCGCGATGCCCCAAGCTGCGCACATCTAAGGGCCGCTTGGTGTATAAAAGACCGCCAGCCAGATCACAACTAAGGTCTCGAAAACCCATACTAAGACATGCATGTTATAATCATACACGCATCACACATGTCTAGTATGAACAGCAGGTATCATCACATAACTCTACAAGTACTCTTTATTGATATACACATAGAGCATACAAAGATCACATGTCTGTGATCAACATTACATCATACAACGGAAGCAAATTAGGTCTGAGTACAGACAAGTTTAACAAATGGCTTAGAGAAGCCTTGTAAACATACATGCCCTTCCACGAGGGACCAGACTGCTGTCTGGAACTATACTACCAAGGTCAGGTCGAGCTTCAGTCGGTGACTCCATCGGGGTCCGGGTTCTCATCTAAAACATAGAATAAGCAAACGTGAGTACAAAGTCGTACTCAGCAAGACTTAAATCAGAACTAAACTACTCATGCTCAAGTATCAAGGTAAAGGGAGGTGGGGTTTCATCATGCAGAAGTGCCAGCTTTGACTTGGCTAGTCCTGTGCTACGAGTACTAGACTTGAGGTAAGAAGCGTACACGAGTCCACTACAAGTCTCCAAACAATACACCACTATGGTTACTTCCTCGACTTCCCCACGAGGAAGCCCACCATAGCACTCACGCTTATCTTGCGGATTTTATAAGTATCCATTCAAGTTGTCTATGATCAAGTAGAGGTCTCCAAGTAGTCCATAACCGCGGACACGGCTATTCGAATAGTTCATTAACCCTTCAGGGGTATACATCTTCACACGCGTGTCATCACTTATCGCCTCGTTCTCGTCACCCTTCAAGCGGGTGTCGGACGTGGATGAAACCAAGGCACTAACCTCACATCACCTTCTCTAATCCAGGAGTCGACTACCTGAGTTTGGCACCGCTCGAGAGTCCGGCCGGTTCCACAAAACGGACTCAGATAATGTAAGGGACCGAGACGCCACCTCTGCCAGATGGTTTCACTGCCTCACAAGTCCACCCACATATCTATATGATGCAACCTTTTCTTCATTCTCTTTCTATGCACATGCCAAATGGAAAGCCCGAATCTATTGTGACTCCTGGACCGGATCGAGTACGTAAAGAGGCCAAACGGGGCTCCCATAAAACCCTACATGTGGTCATACTCTTTGTCTTGGATCACAAAACAGGAACTCGGGGCCTAGGGCAGTGTTCAACGAGACAACCCACTGTGTACTCCTACATAGCCTCTCATCGTTCACCTTTGTTTAGGGTGGATTCACCAACACGTTATCACCAGCATCACTGTGTTCATTCCATCCCGACTCACAATCATAATATCCTCATTGTATTACTAAGCAGCAATAAGAAGTAACAGTTGCAGGGGCCACATGCTCATCATCCAACTCCTAAATCTGCTAGGATTGTGGTTTGCTTAATACAGTGACAAAATGATAGGTCATGCATCGGAATGGGTTCAACTATGCGAAAGAACGCGTCTCGGTGATCTCCTAAACATGCATAAGCGAGACTGAGAGGGAATTAGGATTTTATAGACATGATCAGTGGGGTTTGCTTGCCTTGCTGACGATACACGGGGTTTACCGATCTTCTTCTTCTTCGGGGGTGATCATCAGAGGCACTGTTATCGGCACAATCATCAACAAAAGGGGGGCAACATTGAATGTAAATTCACAAACACATGATGTGGTTGTTCCATGATGTCAAGGTTATTGATTTGTGGCACATTTAATTTAAATGAAGTGTATTGCATTTGAAATGCAAATTCAAACTCCACATATGAATTTCAATTTAGCCAAAATGCATTTGCTATTGTTGTATCATTGTAAAGCATGTGTTCAAGTGTTTTATATGCCTCTGATGTTCAAGTGAGATGTGGTGTATTGCAAAGGTTCAAATTACAAAAGCATTTGAAATTAATTTGAATTAATTCCAATTAAGCCAAATAGAAAAAGCTACTAGTCCCATTTTAAAATCAACTCAAACATGGTTGAAAGTTGCATATTTGGATAGAGAATTTTATGCTGATCATTTTTCATATATTATTTGTCCAATTTGGAGTTCATATGAATTTTCTATGATTTATTGAAGTTTTGGCTATTTTCTGGATTTTTCTGATTTCTTTTAATTCTTTTCATTTCCTTTTCTTTTTATTGCGTCAGGGTGGCGTCATCATGACGTCAGGGAGGCTCTGACCTGTGGGTCCACCCTGTAAGCCTCACAGAAGTTAATCCCCTCTTTGTTAATTTAAAAAGAGGGGTTAGGGGGGGGGGGGGTTTGGGCCCACTTGCCAGCCACTGTGGGGGGGATTAAGAGGTGATTAGGGGGGGTTGGTTAGCTTTAACGACGGGGTAGCTGGAGCTGCCACTGTAGACGGCCGGAGAGCTCGCCGGACTTGCAAAATGGGCATGGGGTGGGGCATGGGTGGCACTGGGCGTAGCCCGTGCCCGTGCACATCTACTTGACAAGGCGGTTGCCACCAGCGTGGCCGAGGGCGACGGCGGGGTCAAAAGGTGCGGCGGCCATCATCGGCTTCCATGGCGCACAGAGGAGGAGGAAGGGGGAAGGCACGGGAGAAGAGGGGAAAAGCTCACCCCAACTCGAGGAACACAGCAGTGCAGATGAGGAGACCGGGGAGAGCTCTACGGCGTCCAATCCCTCGCCGGAATCCATGGCGACCGGCGGCGTCCCGATGACGATGGCGTCGGCTCCTGGCGGTTAGAGGTCGAATTGGCAGTGCGGTACGACGAAGCCGGCGACGGCGGATCACTTGGACACCATGGCGAGGAAGAAGGAGTCCGGTGGCCGCGTGGTTAGCTCGGGGGCGCCACGGCGTGCTCTCTGCGGCGGCCAAAAACTTGACGACGGCGGCGCTGGAGGAAACAGAGAAGGGAGGGGAGTACGCGGGGGGCCTCTGGCCGTTGCGTGGCGCAAGGAGAAGGCTCGAGGGGGCCTCTAGACGCCTCTGGACGTCGAGGTGGCGACGGCGCGCTCCCAGGCCGCCACCGAGCTGCTTGCCCGTCGGTGAGGAAGGAGACAAGCGGGTGGAGGTGGGCTGGGCCGCCTGGTGGGCTGGGGGGGATTAGTTGGGCCGAAGTCAGGGGAGGGTTCCTCTTTTCTTTTCTTCTTCTTTTATTTTTCTGTAATTTTGTTTTGCCTTAGTATTAAATAACTAGGCAATTTAATAAAATGCCCAAATAATTTTATAAACCCTAGGTGACCAGAAGCAAGCCACCCCTAGGTTTTGAGCATTTTTAAAATGCAAACAATTTGAATTTCAATTCAAATTGGGGTATTATTTAGTTTCCAGGGTACCTTTTGAATTTTTGAAGATTCCACGGCCTTGGGAATGAACCCAAACCACTTTTAAAATGATCACCATCATTTATAGGAATTTTCCAAATACTCAAAGGAATTTTGGAAAAATATTTTTATCTGGCCATTTGATTTAACTTCTCAGGGCTTTCTTTTCCCAATTTTTGATTTTCTTTTTGAATTTTTCACATGATGCAAAGAGAACTCAAACCCTAGCACTTGCCTAAATTGGGGTTGTAACATCGGAGGTCCTGCGGACCCCCGGCGGTCAGAAACGTAAACACCGCGCGCGAGAGAGAAAAACCGGGGATGTTTTTGCAAGCTGCCAGCCACCTGGGCTATATAAAGACCACCACTCTCCCACCCCTTTCTAGGGTTTCCCTAGCCTAAAATTGCAGCCACCCCCCTGTTTTTTCCCCAAATCTGCCCAATACCATAAAAATCCCAAAACCCTAGATCAGGGGGCGTTCCCAGCCCTCGGATCTGTGATCGGAGGCCCAGGATTGCGCCATGTCGCCCCTAGACATCTCCTCTCTGTCTCTCCTCCAAGCCACCGCTCCAACCGAGGCCGCCGTCGCCTCCCTCCAGCCAGCCGCTGGCAGCCCGCCGGCTTCCAGCGCCCCCGTGGGCCGGCCTGGCCCGCGCGCCCCACCGCGGCCCAACGCCCCTGGCCTGCTTGGCCTCGATGTAAGGCCCCCGATGCAGTGCTAACTCAAGTTAGTCTCTTTCGCGTCCCGCTCGAGTTAGTAGAGCATAAAGGGCCACCGACTCACGACACTCGCACTCGTGTCGCTGCCGGATTCTCGACAACAGATATAAGAACAATGAACTTTATACTAAGACAAATATATATAGAGTCCAGGGCATACAACGCCGCTGGTATTTATTAAATCATCTCAGAGGTCCATAGACCCAACAGTACAACATGCAACAAGCGGAAGACAATCACGACCGAGTACGATCAAAATCCAAATGGCCCTAGAGAGGGCTGCACATAAATAGTCCACCCACGGATCGTCGGAGCCCAACTATAGGATCTACTGAACGAAGTCATCCTCATCGTCGTCCTCCGGGGGCACCTCCACGAAGTATCGTCCGGTGCTCGGGTCGAGGTAGTACTCAACTGCAGCGGCCGATCAGGAAAAATAGTAAAAGCATAAAAGGAAACCAGGGGTGAGATTATATCATTACAGGATAACTAACTCCCTACGGTAAGACAAGGTAAAAGTAAAGGTTGCAGCCGCACTAGAATATATGGTGGCTATTGTTCTATTAGAATAGGGGTAAGATCCAAGAATGCACGTGACATCGTGCCATTAGTCTGCTATTCACCTGCTTGCGTCAAACATAACACAACCTGGATCTTCTCACGGTCCCCCCTGGACGAAGAAAATCAACCAAGGCACTCACACGGTAGGCAAATTTTAATTATGAACCAATCTTTGATGTTATTCTATGAACAAGGAGTAGGTCTCAAGTCGTCCATAACCGCGGACACGGCTTTCCGAAAAGATTTAACCCTGCAGGGGTGTACCAACTGCCCATCACAGGCTTCGCATGTACGCCCAGTTTCCACTTGACTGGGTAAACGCCTGAAACTCCGGAACGTCAGAGTCCCTCTAACTAACAACGCACAATTCCGGGTGGCCCCCGGTGAGTCGACATCCAACTCAAAAGCCGACCGCGCTCTCGAATCGGCCTCTAACGTATGGCCAAGGTCGGGTTTAGTCTCACCTATATAATAGGGGACTTCCCTAGCTCACCAGTGTGGACCAACCAGAGGAACTATGTCTCCGTTGGTCCGGGTTGTTTCGAAAACTGCTGGGGTACCAACCAAGCACACACACGTTTGCAAATAGTAAATCAGCTCGGGCCACCACTAGAACTGTACGAAGCTAGGTAGGTAAGACAAGGGGACCCCATAGAATCCCAAACACGATTAGGCACGCTCGTCAAGAAACATAATACCCGGAACTCGGGACCTAGGTAACTCAAATGGAACAAAACACCTGGCGGGAACAGCCTGGTCTCCCATCTTTCGTCAAGTATAAATTAACATCGTAATAATAATAAATATCAACCAACTTCTTTAATAACATGATATCCCAACCATAGCATAGGGTAAGCAGCAAGTTTTCCTACTCATACTAAGCAATGGCTGAGCAGCGGTAACTAAGCAATACAAAGTTTTGCTGGGATGTGGGGATCATGGCTGTTTGGTTTTTGAATGTGGCATAAGAAAAGTGGATAGGTTCAAACAATCATTCTAGACTACAGCTAGGCAGGTAGGCAGAAAGGTATCAAGTAATGGTATAAATCTTCCCCTTGCCAGGGTAATCGGTCGACGGAGCAGAATTAGCAGGGCCCTCGGGCTCGGTGTCGGAAACCTCCACGTAAGTCTCCTCGGCAGTCTCAGGTGCTAACGTAAGGTACCGGCAAGGAAAAGGCACACAAGTAAGAAAGGGGTGCAATGCACAGGAAAAGATGGTATGGTCAAGTTTAATAGACATGATGTGACCCTATCTAGACAGATTTAAATGAAGGTGGTGACGACACGTCAACAACTTCATATGCAATTTATTTACGTTGAATGGCTTTGGTCTGAGCCTTAATTTGTGGAGTAGGTAACATGGCAACATGGCATGATCAACAAAGCAATTACCATAAATAAATACAACGTGAAAGTAAAACATCGATTCCGGAGACGGAGAGATTTCGATGAACTTGACATCGGAAAGGTGCAACAAAAGAAAGGAACCTAGCCTCATTGCATATGACAATATGCTAGGGGCTGGTTTGATTATGCAAATATTTGAAGACGACACGAACAGGAACATGGGACCTGAGTGCAAAGTTACACTACTAGCATTTTGGAAAAAGGTCAACTGGCAAAACCAATGTCACCATGTTGATCCTCGGGAAAAACTACCCAAAATTCATATATGGGTTGCCATATTTGAATTTTTGGGGTGCAGTTGCAAAAGAACTCAAAAGAAAAGAGGGGCCTTTGCATATTTACCAGCACTCCAATTTTGGAAGGGGAAAAATGCAAAATAACCCTCACCATGATGATCAGTGGCTCAAGCTACCCCAAAAACATATATGGGATGGCCCAAATTGAGACTCAAGTTTAAAATCCAATTTGAATTAAATTCAAATTCAAATTTGAATTTAAACAGAAGAAGGAATAAAAAAAGAGACACAGGCCAACTGGGCTGGTCTCGGGCAAAGTCCCAATTCATCTGCCCCTGGCCCAGGCGCACAGGCCCAAGCAGGCAGAGACAAATAAATTCAAAAAAGAAAAAAAGAGGGGTCAAGCCCACTACTGGACCAGGCCCATGGCCTTTCTTCCTTCTCCTCGACCCAGGGCAACAAGCGTTTCTCTGAAGAAATCGACACTTTCAAGACTGAAGAAAAAGGGGGGCCTTTCTGAACCCCGACACGAGCTGCCCTTCCGGCGAAGCTACGCTCGTGCTCCGGCCATCTCCCGGCGTAACAGCCCAGATTTCACAAAAATTAAAAATTTTGTTTTCTGTGTGAATTGTTTGATTGTCTGATTTGCTTGCGGTGTTTGCATCCCCGATTTATCAATCGGCGATTGTTTTTTCCCCCTCTTATCTCGTATCGGACGTAGACCGACCCTTGCCACCCTGACACTCGACCTTTGCGACACCGGGTTACACCCGATCACCGTCGCGAAAACCGCACGAGACCAGCCGCAGCCAACGGAACAAAAAACCCCGTTTAATAATTAAACGGGTTATTTTTATAGCGCACCGGATAGTGTTCTCGGAACGGTTCCAGTGCGAGGTGAACGCCGCCGGCTCGACGCGCTGATCGCGCAGTTCGAAGTTTTACCCGAATCGGAGGTACTGCGGACCCCCGGCGGTCAGAAACGTAAGCACCGCGCGCGCGAGAGAAAAACTGGGGGTGTTTTTGCAAACTGCCGGCCACCTGGGCTATATAAAGACCACCACACTCCCACCCCTTTCTAGGGTTTTCACTAGCCAAAAATTACAGCCACCCCCCTCCACTTTGCCAGATCTTCCCATTTTGACCCCAAATTCAAAAACCCTAGATCCAGACCTCTCTCAGCCCTCCGATATGGGCAGCCGGTGGCCAGGATTGCGCCACGTCATCCCCTGGAGCTTCCCGAAGCCCCACGCCCGTGCTCCTCCACCGCCCGACCCCGTACCAGCCGCCGAGCGCCGCCGCGCTCCACTGCCCCGGTGAGGCCGCACCAAGCCGCACCCCCTTCCCTCTCACCTTCGCCTCACCCCTCTTCCTCCTCCCCTCCAGGAACCGCGCTGCGCGCCGCCGGTCACCTGCAAGCGCCGCCGCCATGGCCGCCCGATGGAGCAGCCGTCGTGCCCCGTCGGCCTCCTCGCCCCTGCCCCCTGCAACCGCCAGATCCGGCTCCTCCGCGGCTGGCGCGCCCCCTCCCGGCGTCCCCCGCCGTCCTCTCGCCGGCGTGTGCCAGGCCGCCGCCGTGGCGAACGGTGGCCGCCGCCTCGCTCGTCCTGGACGAGGACGCAGCCGAGCCACACGCTCTTGTGGCCTCCCGCCGGGTGGGCTGGCCTCGCGCCCCACCGCGGCCCACCAGGTCCAGCAGCCCCTCGGCCCATGGTGAGCGCCCCCCCCCCCTCTTTTTTATTATTTTTCCTGCTGTGCACTGTTGGGCCGGCCCAGTAGCTTTCGGCCCAGAGACGTTAGTTCATTTTTTTTCTTTTTTTTCTTTTTATTTTGGCAGATTGTGTTATTTATTCGTGTTGCCCGTATCTTTTCATCGGTAGCTCCGATGGAGACGCTTTCTACATGAAAGTTTCTCCATTTTGCGTGTAGATTAATAAAAAGTGCTCTTTTGCCATGTTTGACTTTGTTTGCATGCTGTTTGACTGCTAATTACAACCCTTGCCACTATAAACTGTTTCTTTAATAACTTTTTAACTGTTGCTCCGTTTAAAATATTTCTTATATGTAACTTGACTAGAATTGCATGTAGATTGTGTTTATGCTACTCTTGCTTGATAATAAAAATAATAAAATATGGTTTAGGTCAGAACAGTACCAAATGCAATAAATATCGTGGGGTCCGCAATAGTTTGCCATGTATAGGTTTTACCCCCATTTAAAGTGCTAGATTAGATAGTTTATTTATGCTTCACCTCTTGCCATGTTTGTGGGTTATGCTTGCTTGAGTTTCCATGTTAACAACCTTTGTTGATCACCTGTAGCTAAACAACTTGAACCTTTCTAAATGTGCGGTATCGTCGTGTGTGACGAGTACTCCACTTAACCTGTTAGTAACCACTCTCGACGGTAGGTGCGATGTCTCGTGTTGCTTTCTTGTTGATGCTTTCTCGTGTTTGCTTCGTAGTAATAGTTGCTTGCTCGTTGATTGCTTCCAGTGTTTACCGTCTTGTGTGCTTCCGCGGGTACCT
Source organism: Bromus sterilis (assembly GCA_950022295.1). NCBI lineage: Eukaryota > Viridiplantae > Streptophyta > Magnoliopsida > Poales > Poaceae > Bromus > Bromus sterilis. The sequence goes on along the minus strand of OX465598.1, from coordinate 211,239,242 downwards.
CTCGGAGACGATGCGAGCTTGCAATCAACTACACCTTCGGAACCCAAATTATCAACCGGCAAGGACTATACATTACTTATGATCCATTCTATTTCAACCAGTGGTTTGCATGATAGTCTAGGTTAGGTTCGATTTTTTATCCTACCACATGTTTACAGCCTCTTTCAAACTGATACAGCCATGTCCCTTCCCAGCAAACCTTGTACTGCTATGTTACTATTGCTCGTTGCTCAGCCCCTTCTTAGTATGCATGCTTAGGATGGTACGATGTTACCCTGTTACTCCTTGGTTATGGCTATCACATTATTATTATTGTTGATGATGATATGATTATTATAAATGTTGACTATACTCGACGAAGGATGGAAGGTCTAGGCTATCCCTCCCCGATGCTTTGTTCCATTCGAGTCACCTAGGATCTGAGTTACGGGTATTGGTTTTAAGACTGAGCGTGCCTAACCGCGTGTGGGATGCTATGAGGTCCCCTCTTCTTACCTACCTAGCTTCAAACATTTCTAGTGGTGGCCCAAACTGATTTTACCATTTGAGAAACCGTGTGCGTAACTGGTCTGCAGCCAGTGGATTTAAAATAAACCGGGCCAGTGGGATGGTATATCTTGTTGGTCCACACCTGGAAGCTAGGGAGCCTGCCCGGGCGAGGGTAGGTTATCCCGACCTCGTCCAGACGGTAGAGACCGATTCGAGAGCGTGGTCGGCTTTTGAGTTGGGTGTCGACTCACCGGGGGCCACCCGGATTTGTGCGTTGTTAGTTAGAAGGACCTGTCGTTCCGGATCTCTTGGGACTAAATCATAAAATGGTTGCCTATCATGCGTAGCAACTGAGAGAGATGGGCGTGCGTGCGGAGCCTTGTAATGGGCAGTTGGTACACCCCTGCAGGGTTAAATCTTTTCGAGAAGCCGTGTCCACGGTTATGGACGACTTGAGACCTACTCCTTGTTCATAGACAACAACAACTGAGATAATCTTAATATAACTTGATCAACGTGTGTGTGCCTTGACTTCTTATTCTTCGTTGGGATGCGAAGAGGAGGACAAGGATAGGATAGGTGTTATGTTTGCGTAAGTAGTTGATAGCAAGACTTGTTGGAGGCGATTCCTCATCGAATGCTTGGCTTCTTATCTTACTCTCTAGATCGTTAGCCACTTCATAAATGCTAGTGCGGCAGCAACCTCACCACTTACCCCTTCCTTACCGTAAACTACTAGTTGTCCTAGAATGAAGAGTGATGAAGTCCTTGCTGGGTCAGATGACCACTACAGTTGGATGTTGAGTACGTCTATACTCATGATACTACCCCCAAACTCTTTTCAGGGTTCTTGATCGACAACAGGTACGGTGATCAACGTTTCACGTGGAGACTCGACGACAACTAGATAGGCGGATCCCGGCGGAGGGCCTGGACCCGTGTGGTTATGGGGATTGATGATTTTCTCTTTGCCACAAGGCATTTGCTTGTAGTCTGTACCCAGACATGTACCTTCCGCGGATGTACTGTATTTAAGGCAGTTGTATGCCGATTGTATGAGATGTTGTATCCTTGTATCTGTAATGTTGTGATATCGTGTTGGAAATCCGGGGCATATGACTTCATCATATGTCGCGGTGGGACCGATATGTGCTTCGTCCCGGATCTGGATGGAAACATCTAGATCTGGAACAATACCGCATATCGCGCCTTACACCGGCGAACCCCGACACGGGAATCCAAGAGGGCACCTTCTTCTACACCTGGATGCACCGCACGGCCTCCAACTTCCTCCCTGCTCGCCGGAATCCTCAAAGATTTAGAGGGGCGTCAGCCTGTTCTGAAGATTCAGAACTCGCGCTACTCCGGCGACCTCCCGGTGAGGCTAGCGGCGTGCACAGATCGATTCTGGCCACGCCAAGATGTGCTAAACCGAGATGGGACATCCCTCTTCTGATCTAAACGTTGGATCTGGATCCTAGCTCAACGGCGGCGAGGAAAATCTCACCTGAATATCACGGCGGCACTGCGGCCGTTGCACCAAACTTCAGACGCGGGCGACAACGCTACTGAAACGCGCAAAAGGAGAGTCCTTGGCGGCCATAAGCATGCCCTGTGCAGCTCTGGAGCGTGCGCAAGGATGCCCTCGACATGTCCCGGGCACGGGTGCTCGAAAAGGCCACCGGCGACGAGCTCGCGCGGCGGATCTCTACTGCTACCGGTGATCAGACGATGCACAGGGCTACGGGCAAAGGCGGGGGCATTGGCTCACCTTGTGGGTCGCGTCGCGCGTCCCAACCTAGCCGTAGGGGAAGCGGATGGTCGTCGTCGACGTTGGGGAAGAAGAAGCTCTGCGGCGGCTGGCTCCGTTGCGGGGGCGAACTGCTCCACGCGGCTCCGAGTTGAAGAGAGGAACGGAACAGAACAAGCACATAGGTCAAGCAGACGAGCACGGGGATTTAAGGATGGCGGAACGGCGGTGAATTTCTCGGGACCTCACCGGAACGGAGCGGAATAGGACAGGGGAGGGAACCTCTCCCGGCGGCGGCGAGGGGGAAGCGATGGGAGGAACGGAACCCTAGGGGGCTCCTGCGGCTCCCGTCGACGTCGTCACTCCTCTCCGGCGTGAGAGGGAGCTTGACGACGACGTGTAAAGGCGAGCGACGAGGACCCTCGGATCAAGATCAACGGCGCACACTCGAGCCCCGTACCGCTTCGCTGGCAGAGGCCCAGGTGGGCTGCGGGAAAGGGGAAGCCCAGATGGGCTAGGCCTTCTGCTGGGAAGAAAAAAGGGGCAAAGCCCTTCTGCTTATTTAAGAAAAACAGCAGGCAAAGGATAAAATAAAAGGAGCAGAGATAAAAGGAGAAAAATATATCACAATTTATTTTAAATACTCCTTGCAACATGCTTGAACATCCAAAATTGGTTTGGGCAATTTTGGATGCAGAGAAAAATTCCCAAGTTGAAAACAGTACCCATTTTCTATTCAAAAATAAATAGAAAAGGTGCATTGGGAATTCTTGAGAAGAAAACACAAGGAGAAAAAATCCATCAGCTCAATAATCTTAACCCTTGCATTTCTCTGGATTTTTCAAAAATGGTTTGAATAATTTTGGCAACAACAAAAATGTGAGCTCTTTTTGAACTATTTGTTCCAAGAATGGCTTGATGTGTTCGTGATCCTCTACCTCGGCGACATTTTTGTCTATTCCAATTCAAAGGCTGAACATGAGGAACATCTGCGCCTGGTGCTGCAGAAGCTGAGAGAGCACCGGTACTATGCCAAGTTCTCCAAGTGTGAGTTTTGACTTGACAAGGTCAATTTTCTTGGCCATGTCAAATCCGCTGAGGGTATTGCGGTTGATCCAGAGCGAGTCCGCACTATTCAAGAGTGGGCTCCGCTGAAGAATGTGAAGCAGCTAAGGAGTTTTCTCGGCCTCGCTAGTTATTGCAGGAGGTTTGTGCAGAATTTCTCCAAAATAGCAAAGCCAATGACTGAATTGTTGTGCAAAGGCAAACAGTACTCTTGGTCACCATCTTGCCAGTCAGCCTTCGAGGAGTTGAAAGAGAAGCTGACCACAGCTCCAATTCTCACACCGCCAGATGAGTCACAGCCTTTTCAGGTGTTTTTTATGCCTCCTTGCAAGGTCTAGGCGGAGTTTTGATGCAAGGAGGAATATTGTGGCGTATACCTCACGGCAGTTGAAGACGAGTGAGAGGAATTATCCCACGCACGACTTGGATCTTGCAGCAGTTGTGCATGCGTTGATCACTTGGCGACACCTCCTCTTAGGGAGGAAGGTGGATGTGTTCACCGACCACAAGAGTCTGAAGTACTTGTTCACTCAGCCAAATCTGAACTTGAGGCAAAGAAGATGGCTTGATACCATTACTGAGTACACAGTTGATATTCAGTACACGCCTGGGAAGGCGAATGTCATAGCTGATGCGCTGAGCCGCAAGGGCGATTCCAATAATATCCAGGTGCAGAAGATCCACCCTGATTTGTGCGAGTCCTTTCGAAGGCTCAATCTCGAGCTAGTTCCAGCAGGCTACCTTGCCAACCTTGTGGTAGAGCCCACTATACATGAGAAGATCCGTCAAGCTCAGTCTGGAAGCTCAATGATACAAAAAATCAAACAGGGTATTGCCGCCTCAGTTCCAAAATATGGTTGCTTTTTAGTGCATAATGACGACACCGTGTTGTTCGAAGAGAGAGTTGTTGTTCCCAAGGAGGGAGATCTCAGAGAGGTCATCATGAAGGAAGCCCATGATTCCAAGCTATCGATTCACCCTGGCGGTACAAAGATGTATCAAGATCTCAAGCAAAAAATTTGGTGGACTCGTATGAAGCGGGACTTTGCCCGTTACGTGTCTCAGTGTGATGTGTGCAGGAGAGTGAAGGCACAGCACCAGAAGCCTGCAGGGTTGCTTAAGCCACTTGAGATTCCAGAGTGGAAGTGGGATCACATAGAGATGGATTTCATCACAGGTTTCCCCTTGTCGCAGAAGAAGAACAATGCCATCTTTGTTGTCATTGACAATCTTTCAAAAGTTGCCCACTTCTTTCCAGTGAAGGACTCCATTTCAGCAGCTCAGTTGGCGGATTTGTACACCGCAAGAGTTGTATCTTTGCATGGCATGGCATTCCCGCTTATCACCCTCAGACAAGTGGGCAAGTCGAGCGCGTGAACCAAATCCTCGAGGACATGCTTAGAGCATGTGTCATATCCTTTGGCATGAAGTGGGAAGAGTGCTTGCCGTATGCTGAGTTCTCTTACAACAATAGCTATCAGGCAAGTCTGCAGGCAGCACCGTTTGAAGTCTTGTATGTCCGCAAGTACAGGACACCTTTGAACTGGTCTGAGACAGGTGAGAGGCAGTTGTTCGGTCCAGATGTGATCCAGGAGGCAGAGGACAGAGTGAAGATTGTCCGCGAGCACCTAAAGGCAGCATAGTCTAGGCAGAAGGCCTACTATGACAAAAGACACCGTGGTGTAGCTTTCCAAGTTGGTGAATGGGCATACCTCAAAGTGTCTCCATTGAGGGGTACTCGCCTCTTTGGTATCAAGGGAAAGCTCGCTCCAAGATTTTTCGGACCTTTCCGCATCCTTGAGACTAGAGGACCTCATGCCTTTCGGCTCGAGCTTCCAGAGAGTCTGTCCATGGTGCATGACGTGTTCCATGTGTCCCAGCTAAAGCAGTGCTTCAAGCAGCCAGAGCAGGCCGTTGACTTGGGCGATATACAGCTGAGTGCGGACCTTTCTTACTTTGAGCGTCCAGTCTGTGTTCTTGAGACTTCCGAGCGCAAGACTCGAAACAAGACCTTCAAGTTCATGAAGGTCCAGTGGTCGCATCATTCGGAGAAGGAAGCAACGTGGGAGCGTGAAGATCATCTCCGTTCCGAGTATCCCGAACTATTTAATGCTTAGATCTCGGGGCGAGATTCAGTGTTGGTGGGGGAGAGCTGTAACAGCCCATTTGCAATAATTGTAATCCATAGTGGAATTTCACTTTGTCTAATGACTTTGTAACTTGGCATGATGCGAGTTGATGTAATTCCATGTGATGATTCCAAATGGCATTGAGTTTTGAGCTCATTTGTTTTGCTTTTGATTTCAAAAAAAGTGGTTAGAGAAGGATGTTGGGTGAATTGTTCAATTTGTTTGTGATCTCCCCTAAACCTCAAACTTGGCCTAGCCATTCCTTTTGCTTGAGCAAGGGTTTTAAAATCCTTGAATCATTTTTTCCATCAAGAAAAATAGGGGCTCTAGTTCAAAGTGGTTTTACAGCCCATAACGTTTGCTGAACGGGGTCTTGGGAATGTCCTCTTCACGAACACGGATTTGATGATACCCCGTCCTCAAGTCAAGCTTGGAAAACACCTTTGCCCCATTCAACTGTTCAAACAGATCATTGATGCGGGGTAAAGGGTATTTGTTCTTCATGGTCTTCTTGTTGATACCGCGATAGTCCTAGACCAAGTGGCTAGTCCCATCCTTCTTCTGGACAAACAAAGCTGGTGCACCCCAAGGGGAAGTGCTCGCGCGGATAAAACCGCCTGCCTCCAACTCTGTCAATTGTTTCTTGAGCTCAATCAACTCCTTCGAACACATCGTGTACGGATGTCGAGAAATCGGCTGAGTACCAGGCTCTAGCTCAATAACGAACTCAATAGCTCGAACTGGGGGAATTCCTGGAAACTCCTCTAGAAAGACATCTGGGAACTCACAGACAACTTTGACTTCTTCGAGCAAAGGTGTGACTCCTGCGTTCAAGGCGTACAACTGTGTTGCTCCTGCCATTCAGCCACAAGTGTACAAGACTTCTGCGCCTGAATCATGTGTCAACTTCAAGGATCTGGTCGGACAATCAATATTGGCCTTATGTTGCACAAGCCAATCCATGCCCAAGATGACATCAATGTCGGAACGTGGAAGCAAAATCAAGGAAACAGAGAAAAGGAGACCCTAAATCTGGATCTGTACATCAGGAACTTTCATAGCTGAACTCAACTTAGAGCCCGGGGTAGAGATAGCCATAGGCGACGACATCATCTCTGACTGAAAATCATGTGCACGTGCAAAAGACTTGGAAACGAAGGAGTGAGAAGCTCCGGAATCGAACAACACTGCCACTGGAACTGAACACACAAGTAACCTACCAAGAACGATCTCTGAAGACTGTTGAGCATCTGTGAGCATCACGTTGTTCACCCGAACTGCACGTGGTTGTGCCTTCACCATCGTAGTGCTCGGAGTAGAGCGAGGTGGAGGCGGTGGGAGTCGAGCAAAGCGCGGATCGGTGCAGTTGGGAGAAGTGTGCCCCGGCTCTCTGCACTTGTAGCAGATCACGCCTGTCCTGGGCTGCTGCTGCGGCCTGGGTGGCCTCGTTTGTGGTGGTGTAGAGGGAGGCCCCTGCTGAACTGGGACAGGAGGGCGGGCAAAAGTGCGGACAACTTCCCCCTCTGCTGGAACTGCTGCCTCTGCGGTGGTGCCTCTGTGACCCAAGTCTTTGCCTTCTTGTGGACCATCACTGCGGAACTGTGCTCTCTCTGGCGCTTCCTGTCTGCATCCCACTCTGCTCTGGCTGACTCCTGGCGGATAGCCTGATCCACGAACTGCGAGAATAGCGTGGGGCTGCACTGGGTGAGTGCGTACTTGATCTCTGTGCTAAGACCCCCACGGAACCTGGCAATCCTCTTGGCCTCTGTGTTGACCTCCTCCGGAGAGTACCTGGTGAGCCTGACGAAGGCCAGGTTGTACTCCTGAACTGACCTGTCACCCTGTCTCAGAGCCAAGAACTCCTCTCGTTTCCTGTCCATCAAGCCACTCGGAATATGTGCTGCTCTGAAGTCTGTGACGAAGTCTGCCCACGTGATGATAGCATCGCCCTTGTTGGCCTTGTATGTATCGTACCAGCTGTCTGTTGCACCCTGAAGCTGGAAGGAGGCGAAGGTGACGTAGTCGACTGGTCTGACGGTGTTTGCATTGAAGTGCTTCTTGATCTCTGCTATCCAATCATCCGCTTCCAGCGGGTCTCGAGCCTCGGAGAACCTGGGGGGGTTGATAGCAAGGAACTGCTGAAGAGTGGTGTACTGTGGTCAATCACTCCTCTCGACAGTCTGGTTCTGTAGCATCTGTAAGATCGCAGCTGTGCCCTGAGCCACTGCGGTCACAGCCTCTCCAAGGAGAGGGTTCTCAGGCGGCGGCATGTTCGCTCTTGGCATCCTGTATACAGGAACACTTATGAGAACATGGTTGAAACATTGACGAAACCAGAAGATAAAGCAATATTGACTACAAAACTTCCTCACGAGGTATGAGAAATCTGAAGGCTGAAATTCCACCAAGGTTAACCCGGAAAGTCGAAAGCTAGGTGCTACTGGAATTCCCAAACCGAGATCATCTGAATCCAAGATAATAATCTGCTAGCGAGCACACAACAATATATACGAGTGGTTGAATACCTGAACGTTGAGACATCTTCCCTGAGCGGCCCGCCAAAGCGGTCTCCTATAGGGGGAAGGAACCACATCCGGAGGATGCAAACCATCCTTGTATAGGAGTTTCACCTGAGGTACGCCGTAAGCGAGGTGGAGCTTTCAACCCCAAGTGGAGGTTCAGTGTTCTCAACGTACGCCAACCCTTCTCGTCGCTAGAAAAAAATTATAGAGGAATCAGAGCCTCATGTAAACGAGAACCTAGATTTGTTTTGAAAGGGGATAAGTTGCAGAGAGAAAACAACGTTTCACTTCCTCACGGAAAAAGGGGTGGGAGGATGGGGTAAGAATCAAAAGAAAGAGTTCCTACTCTCAGATTTTTCCTTAATAACTACAAAATAGTTTCTAGACTCAACTTCGGCCAGTAAGGGGTCCTACAGTCAGTCCTACTCTGATACCAAGTTGTAAGGCCCCCGATGCGGTGGTAACTCAAGTTAGTCTCTTTCGCGTCCCGCTCGAGTTAGTAGCGCATAAAAGGCCACCGAATCACGACACTCGCACTCGTGTCGTGCCGGATTCTCGACAACAGATATAAGAACAATGAACTTTATACTAAGACAAATATATATAGAGTCCAGGGCATACAACGCCCCTGGTATTTATTAAATCATCTCAGAGGTCCATAGACCCAACAGTACAACATGCAACAAGCGGAAGACAATCACGACCGAGTACGGTCAAAATCCAAATGGCCCTAGAGAGGGCTGCACATAAATAGTCCACCCACGGATCGTCGGAGCCTAACTATAGGATCTACTGAATGAAGTCATCCTCATCGTCGTCCTCCGGGGGCACCTCCACGAAGTATCGTTCGGTGCTCGGGTCGAGGTAGTAGTCAACTGCAGCGGCCGATCAGGCAAAACAGTAAAAGCACAAAAGGAAACCACGGGTGAGATTATATCATTACAGGATAACTAACTCCCTACGGTAAGACAAGGTAAAAGTAAAGGTTGCAGCCGCACTAGCATATATGGTGGCTATCGTTCTATTAGAATAGGGGTAAGATCCAAGAATGCATGTGACATCGTGTCATAAGTCTGCTATTCACCTGCTTACGTCAAACATAACACAGCCTGGATCTTCTCTCGGTCCCCCTGGACAAAGAAAAGCAACCAAGGCACTCACACGGTAGGAAAATTTTAATTATGAACTAATCTTTGATGTTATTCTATGAACAAGGAGTAGGTCTCAAGGCATCCATAACCGTGGACACGGCTTTCCGAAAAGATTTAACCCTGCAGGAGTGTACCAACTGCCCATTATAGGCTTCGCATGTGCGTCCGGTTTCTACTTGACTGGGTAAATGCCTGAAACTCCGGAACGTCAGAGTCGCTCTAACTAACAACGCACAATTCCGGGTGGCCCCCGGTGAGTCGACATCCAACTCAAAAGTCGGCCGCGCTCTCGAATCGGCCTCTACCGTATGGCCAAGGTCGGGTTTAGTCTCACCTATATAACAGGAGACTTCCCTAGCTCACCAGTGTGGGCCAACCAGAGGGACTATGTCCCCGTTGGTCCGGGTTGTTTCGAAAACTGCTGGGGTACCAACCAAGCACACACACATTTGCAAATAGTAAATCAGCTCGGGCCACCACTAGAACTGTACGAAGCTAGGTAGGTAAGACAAGGGGACCCCATAGAATCCCACACACGATTAGGCACGCTCGTCAAGAAACACAATACCCAGAACTCGGGACCTAGGGGACTCAAATGGAACAAAATACCTGGCGGGAACAGCCTGGTCTCCCATCTTTCGTCAAGTATAAATTAACATCGTAATAATAATAAATATCAACCAACTTCTTTAATAACATGATATCCCAACCATAGCATAGGGTAAGCAGCAAGTTTTCCTACTCATACTAAGCAATGGCTGAGCAGTGGTAACTTAGCAATACAAAGTTTTGCTGGGATGTGGGGATCATGGCTGTTTGGTTTTTGAATGTGGTATTAGCAAATTGGATAGGTTCAAACAATCGTTCTAGACTACAGCTAGGCAGGTAGGCAGAAAGGTATCAAGTAATGGTATTAATCTTCCCCTTGCTTGGGTAATCGGTCGACGGAGCAGACGTGGCAGGGTCCTTGGGCTCGGTGTCGGAAACCTCCACGTAAGTCTCCTCGGCAGTCTCAGGTGCTAACGTAAGGTACCGGCAAGGAAAAGGAACACAAGTAAGAAAGGGGTGCAATGCACAGGCAAAGATGGTATGATCAAGTTTAATAGACATGATGTGACCCTATCTAGACAGATTTAAATGAAGGTGGTGACGACACGTCAACAACTTCATATGCCATTTATTTACGTTGAATGGCTTTCGTCTTAGCCTTAATTGTGGTGTAGGTAACATGGCAACATGGCATGACCAACAAAGCAATTACCAAAAATAAATACAACGTGAAAGTAAAACATCGATTCCGGAGACGGAGAGATGTCGATGAACTTGACATCGGAAAGGTGCAACAAAAGAAAGGAACCTAGCCTCATTGCATATGACAATATGCTAGGGGTTGGTTTGATTATGCAAAGATTTGAAGACGACACGAACAGGAACTTGGGACCTGAGTGCAAAGTTACACTACTAGCATTTTGGAAAAAGGTTAACTGGCAAAACCAATGTCACCATGTTGATCCTCGGGAAAAACTACCCAAAAGTCATATATGGGTTGCAATATTTGAATTTTTGGGGTGCAGTTGCAAAAGAACTCAACAGAAAAGAGGGGCCTTTTGCATACTTACCAGCACTCCAATTTTGGAAGGGGCAAAATGCAAAATAACCATCACCATGATGATCAGTGTCTCAAGCTACCCCAAAAACATATATGGGATGCCCCAAATTGAGACTCAAGTTTAAAATCCAATTTGAATTTGAATTCAAATTCAAATTTGAATTTAAACAGAAGAAGGAATAAAAAAGAGATACATGCCAACTGGGCTGGTCTCGGGAAAAGGCCCAATTCATCTGCCCCTGGCCCAGGCGCATAGGCCCAAGCTGGCAGAGACAAATAAATTCAAAAAATAAAAAAAGAAGGGCCAAGCCCACTGCTGGACCAGGCCCATGGCCTTTCTTCCTTCTACTCGGCCCAGGGCGACAAGCGTTTCTCTCAAGAAATTGACACTGTCGAGACTGAAGAAAAAGGGGGGCCTTTCTGAACCCCGACACGAGCTGCCCTTCCGGCGAAGCTACGCTCGTGCTTCGGCCATCTCCCGGCGAACCCCGCCACGGGAATCCGAGAGGGCACCTTCTTCTACACCTGGATGCACCGCACAGCCTCCAACTTCCTCCATGCTTGCGGAATCCTGAAAGATTCAGAGGTGCGTCGTCCTATTCTGAAGATTCGGAACTCGCGCTACGCCGGCGATCTCCCGGTGAGGCTAGCGGCGTGGACAGATCGATTCTGGCCGCGCCAAGATGTGCTAAACCGAGCTGGGACATCCCTCTTCTGATCTAAACGCTGGATCTGGATCCTAGCTCAACGGTGGCGAGGCAAATCTCACCTGATAATCACGGCAGCACTGCGGCCGTTGCACCAAACTTCAGACGCGGGCGACAACGCTACTGAAACGCGCAAAAGGAGAGTCCTTGGCCGCCATACGCATGCTCTGTGCAGCTCTAGAGCGCGCGCAAGGACGCCCTCGACATGGCCTAGGCACGGGGTGCTCGAAAATGCCACCGGCGACGAGCTCGCGCGGCGGATCTCTACTGCTACCGGTGATCAGACGATGCACAGGGCTACGGGTAAGGCGGGGGCATTGGCTCACCTTGTGGGTCGCGTCGCGCATCCCAGCCTAGCCGTAGGGGATGCAGATGGTCATCGCCGACGGTTGGGAAGAAGAAGCTCCGCGGCGGCTGGCTCCGTTGCGGGGGCGAACTGCTCCACGCGGCTCCGAGCTGAAGAGAGGAACGGAACAGAACAAGCACAGAGATCAAGCAGACGAGCGCGGGGATTTAAGGATGGCGGAACGGCGGCGAATTTCTCGGGACCTCACCGGAACGGAGCGGAACAGGACAGGGGAGGGAACCTCTCCCTGCGGCGGCGAGTGGGAAGCGATGGGAGGAACGGAACCCTAGGGGCCTCCTGCGGATCTGGGGGGCGGCTTATATGGAGGGGACGCCTCCTGCCACGTCGGCTCCCGTCGACGTCGACGCTCCTCTCCGGCGTGAGAGGGAGATTGACAGCGACGTGTAAAGGCGAGCGACGAGGACCCTCGGATCAAGATCAACGGCGCACACTCGAGCCCCGTACCGCTTCGCTGGCAGAGGCCCAGGTGGGCTGCGGGAAAGGGGAGACCCAGATGGGCCAGGCCTTCTGCTTATTTAAAAAAAACAACAGGCAAAGGATAAAAGAAAAGGAGCAGAGATAAAAGGAGAAAAATATATCACAATATATTTTAAATACTCCTTGCAACATGCTTGAACATCTAAAATTGGTTTTGGCAATTTTGGATGCAGAGAAAAATTCCCAAGTTGAAAACAGTACCCATTTTCTATTTAAAAATAAATAGAAAAGGTGCATTGGGAATTCTTGAGAAGAAAACACAAGGAGAAAAAATCCACGAGCTCAATAATCTTAACCCTTGCGTTCTCTGGATTTTTCAAAAATGGTTCGACCAATTTTGGCAACAACAAAAATGTGAGCTCTTTTTGAAATTCAAAACCACTTTGAACTAGAGCCCCTATTTTTGGTGATGGCAAAAATGATTCAAGAATTTTAAAACCCTTGCTCAAGCAAAAGGAATGGCTAGGCCAAGTTTGAGGTTTAGGGTAGATCACAAACAAATGGAACAATTCACCCAACATCCTTCTTTAACCACTTTGTTTGAAATCAAAAGCAAAACAAATGAGCTCAAAACTCAATGCCATTTGGAATCATCACATGGAATTACATCAACTAGCATCATGCCAAGTTACAAAGTCATCAGACAAAGTGAAATTCCACTATGGATTACAATTATTGCAAATGGGCTGTTACACTCGGCCCGTCCGCATCCAGCGCCAGCCATCCCAGCCACCTCCTCTGCCTCATGGGCCGAGGCCCACCTAGGGTGAGAGGCCCGTGCCCCTCTTTTCCTTTACCACTGCTGTTATTTTTTCTAAGTCCGTGGAATATCTGATGTTGTATCTGTTTTGCAACGTAGTTTGCGAGTAAATCGTAGCTCGGATGACGTTGCGCCCAAAAGGAAAATTGTTTAGAAATGTGTGCACTTCAGTTCATCTTTTTTGAGCATTTTGATTTGAGGCCATCTTGATGTTGTTAATCACTGTTGAAGTGGGCATCAGGCTGTTAACTGCTATTAATTTTCTGTTAGTGTGCTACTGTTGTTATTTTATTGCAAGTTTGATTGATGATTGTGACACATCCATGAGGCCTATTGCATTGATTCTTGTTGCATATTGTTAAGCATCATGTCTACTTAAATCCTATGCAATTACTAGCCATGTTTTCATGTTGTATCTATATTATTTATTGCTCCAAAGTGGTGACCCTGATAATATGTGCTGCTTTTTATATAAAGTTGCTACTTTGCTGCCCTATATCTTTTTAACCGTGCATCCTATTGAGCATTGCAATATGTCATTTTGATCTATGCCATGTCTACTTCCATTATATATTGCTTTGTCATGTTTACATTTCTGGTCATAGATATGTTTAGCTCCAAAGTTGCTATGCCACTGTTTTTGACAGCCACCTTTGTTTTTCTCTAAGTCTGTGACTTTCCGATGCCATGTTGCACGCTTAATATCTTTTGATTTGTGATGTTATGACCATGATTCTTGTTTGTACCTGATCATCATCATGCCTAATCCATTCTCATATATTGCTATGTCATGTTGCTGCAATTTTTCATATAGTTTTACCCATGTTTGTACAGCATGAAAATAACAGTTTCTGCCATGTTTTTCTGATTTTCACTAAGTCCTTGACCAGTAATGTTTTATAGCTTTTTGTGTTGCTTATAACTAGTGAACCATGATGCCTATTTGCATGATTCCTTTTTCCATGCCTTCCCTGCCATGTCTACTTTAGTTTCATATCATTTGTGAGCATGTTTGCATTCATTATCCTGTTTATGCATTGCTCTAAAGTGTGCTACCTGATGTTGGCAGATTGTGTGCATAACTTGTTTTGCTTATATCTTTTTAACCGTAACTCCATTTGGAGTGTTCTTTACATGTAACTTGATTAGAATTTGGTGTAATTTGTGTTTATGCTATTGTTTTCTGTTGTTAACCAACCTAAAATATGGTTCAGGGCAGAACAGTACCAATTACTTAAATTGTCGTGAGGCACTTAGTGTTATGCCATGTCTAGGTTGTGCCTCAATTAAATTGACTAGCATAGATAGTTTATCTTATGCTTCACCTTTTGCCATGTTTGTGTGCTATGCCATGCTTGAGTGATATGCCATGTTAATAACCTTTGCTCACCTTGTGTAGCTAAACAACTTGAACCATTCTAAATGTGCGGTATCATCGTGTGTGACGAGTACTCCACTTAACCTGTTAGTAACCGCTCTCGACGATAGATGCGATACCGTCGTACATTGTCTCGTGTTGCCTTCTTGTTGATGCTTGCTCATGATTTCTTTGTAGTAATAGATTTTTGCTCGTCGATTGCCTTTTCCAGTGTTTCCTTCTTGTGTGCTTCACCTTCGGATCGTCTTCTCATCCGGTAAGGGGGGGCAGATATCATGCTTATAAATTTTAGCTCACTCGCGCCTAGGTGTAGGATAGAATGATTGCTTGATCCTACCACTTTATGTTCATGCCTCTCAAATAAACCCAAACAGCCATGTCCTCCACATCCCAGCAAACCTTGTTCGTCTATGTTACTATTGCTCGCTACTCAGCCACTGCTTAGTATGCATGCTAGGATGTTATCAACTGTTATCCAGTTACTCCTTGGTTATGGGCTATCACATTTATTATATTGTTGTGGATGATATGATTATTATAATGTTGACTATATTCGACGAAGGATGGAAGGTCTAGGCTATCCCGCCCCGACGATTTGTTCCATTCGAGTCACCTAGGATCCGAGTTCCGGGTATTGGTTCTAAGACTGAGTGTGCCTAACCACGTGTGGGATGCTACGGGGTCCCCTTTTCTTATCTACCTAGCTTCAAACATTTCTAGTGGTGGCCCAAGATGATTTACCGTTTGAAAACGTGTGTCTGTCTGTCGGGTCGCTCCTAGCAGATGTTCTTTAAAACAAACCGGGCCATTGGGGACATGGTTTTCCTATTGGCCCACTTGATCAGCTAGGACCCGGCCTCATGTGAGAATTCACCGGTAATCCGACCTGCGTCATACGGAAGAGTCCGATCCGAGAGCGTGGCCGGATTTTGGATTGGGTGTCGACTCCCCGGGGGCCACCCGGATTTATTCGTTGCTAGCTAGAGGGACCTGTCGTTTCGGATCTCTCGGGACTAAATCATAAAATGGCTGTCTTTGATGGGTAGAAACTGAGAGAGATGGGCGTGCGTGCGTAGCCTTGTAATGGGCAGTTGGTACACCCCTGCAGGGTTAAATATTTTCGAGAAGCCGTGTCCGCGATTATGGACGACTTGGAACCTACGTCTTGTTCATAGACAACAACAACTGAGATAATCTTAATATAACTTGATCAACGTGTGTGTGCCTTGACTGCTTCTTTTTCGTCGGGCTGCAAAGAGGAGGACAAGGATAGGATAGGTGTTATGCTTGCGTAAGTAGTCGATAGCAAGACTTGTTGGAGGCGATTCGTCATCGAATGCTTGGTTCTCATCTTACTCTAAAATAGACCGTTAGCCACTCATATATTGCTAGTGCGTCTGCAACCTCACCACTACCCCCATCTTACCCGTGAGAAGTTAGTTACAAGAATTTTGATATATTCTCACCCCTTTATTTTCTTTTCCCTTTTATGTTTTGCCTGATCGGACGCTGCAGTTGATTACTACATCGACACTTCTTCTGGACGCCTTCGCGGAGACTCGACGACGGCTAGTTAGGACGATCCCGGCGGAGAGCCTGGACCCGTGTGGTTACGGGAATGGTGTGTTTTACCTTTTCCACTAGGCATTTGAATGTAGTCTGTACTCATACATGTATCTTCTGTTGATGTATTGTATTAAGACAATTGTATGCCAATTGTATGAGATGTTGTATCCTTGTAGCTGTAATGTTGTGATATCATGTTGGAAATCCGGGGCATATGGCATTGTCATATGTCGCGGTGGGACCGATATGTGCTTCGTCCCCGGGTCTGGATGGAAACATCTAGATCTGGAATAGTACCGCATATCGGGCCTTACAATTAAGAATAACAAATTTCAGCAACAATAATTCATAAACTTCTTAAGAATGGATAACAATGTAACAATTCATCGGGTCCCAACAAACACAACACCAATTACATCATATGGATCTCAATCATATAGTGCATCTCATGAGAACATTGTATCGAAGATCTAGGGGGAGAAGATACCACATAGCTAATGCCAAGAACCCATAGTCCAAGGGGGAACTACTCAAGAAGCATCATGGAGCGAAGAGGGGTTGATGGAGATGACCCCGGGGGCCAAGGCCCTCTCTGGCAGGGTGCCGGAGCAGGATCCTGGTGACCCCCGAAGATAGTTTTCGATGGCGGCGGAGGTCAGGATCGGGGGAAATAAATAGGGCCAAAGGGGAGACCGTGGGGGTCCCAGGTCACCCAGGCGGCCTCCTGGTGCGGTTTCCCCCCTGGCCTCGTCCACAGAGCCCCTCGGGGCTGTGGACCTCCCTCAGAGCTCCTCCTCCAGCTGGAGGACTCTTTTGATGAATAAGAATTTTGGTATATTTTTGGGAATTTTCTGAGCAACTTCATTTTTAGACTTTTTCTACATTGCAAAGACAAAACAGACAGAAAATGACACTTTGCTCTATATCAGTAGGTCAGTCCAATAAATGATTCAAAAGCATGGCAAAAATATGTAGCAATGACACAAAAAAACAGCATGGAACAAGCAAAAATTATAGATACGTTTGAGATGTATCAGGTACGCGTAGTGCGGGACTACCATGAATTGCGCAAATGCCGGTCGATCGAGTATGGCGTGGTATTGGGACTGCCAATAGAGAACTTCAAATTCTAGGGTTTCTCTTGTGAAGTTTCCCTTGCTCCCAAAGACTACGTCGAGCTTGATTGTTCCCAGTGAGGAAGCTGCTTCTCCTCTTACTATGCCGTAGAGTGTAACGCATGAGTTCTTCTAGACCGATCGTGGGATCAACATATTGCGCAAGGTGTCGACGAAGATTATGTCCAGGCTGCTCCCCGTGTCCATGAATAATCGGGTCATATCGTATCCACCAATTTGTGCTTCAAGAAACAAGGGCGCGTGCCCTAGCCTTCGAACTGCGGGTGGATGATCGTCTTGCGAGAAAGTGATGCTGACTTCCGAATCGCATAAGTAATAGGGTTCTTCTGCCCTCAAGTTTTCGGCTGCTCGGGCTTGTAGAGTGGTCACCTCCTGCTTCTTCTTTGAGGGTCGTCCTTCTTGGATCATGGACACCCGTCTGTGAGACGATGGATATTGTTCTTCTGTGTTAGGCCCTGGTGGCTGCGCCATTTCTCGGGCTCGTTTTGCTTTGCGCTGCTTCTCCTCTTTTAGTCTATCGGAGAGTTCGATAAGCAGGCGGCGGCTCCACAGGTTGTGGCAGGCCCTGAGGCATCCCGATTCGTCTTCGAAACAGTGGATTGTGCAGGGCCTTTCCAGCTGCTCTTTGGGTGTGAGACTGATCGAGCCGGCATGTCTTCTTCTCCTTGCGATCCGATATGTCCGCGAGTGGTCTTCAGAGCAGGAGTGAAATCTTGGATCGAGCTCGATTCCGTCGTTGATCGAGTACTTCCGGATCATCTTGGAAAACTCGTCCGATCTTTTGTCGGCGTCGTAGTATTCACCGGGGCGGGTGGATGAGTCCTTATCGCGAGTCATGGCGGGTGCTCGGCTGGTGGCGAGGGTTGTCGTGGAGTTTGGTGGTTGTTCGAGCGAAACTTCAATGCGAAATTTATGCATCTGATCTGGCGCCATTGTTGGTTCCGCGACTATGACTTGGGTTTGTCTTCTGGGTCATCGGGTCCTTCGTCGTCGTGTGCGACTTTGTTAGTCGCCAAAAAACTGATCTTGACCTAGTGATGGCGGTGAAGTTAATAGGTTTAGTGGGATTGCCTCCCCTTTTAACCGCGCCAACAAATGATTCATGATAACCCACAAGTCTAGGGGATCAACTGTAGCTTTTCGATAAATAAGAGTGTCGAACCCAACGAGGAGCAGAAGGTGCTGATAAGTGACACTGGATAATGAAAGGATGCACACACTCAAAGGTAAATATTTAGGGGTTTGGTTTAAGAAACAGAAAAGTAAAAGACAAGCAAAGTAAACAGGGTAACTAGGCAGTAGCAAGTGGCCCAATCCTTTCACAAGGATAAGCCTAGGAACTAAACTTATAAAAGCTAAAGCGTTCTCGAGAACACATGGGAGAGATAGCCAAGTTACTTTCACCATACTCCACCAAGTAATATGTATTGAGTTGATAAGTGTTGGTGGGTGGATCAATGCTAGTACACCTTCTAGACTAAGATAAGTGTAATCTTATGATTACACACCTTGCAAGCATCCGCAAATACAAGGTAGTAATTAAGGCATAAGCCTAACCACAGCATTACGATCAAGGATCCATAACTCCCTTGTGCAAAAGTGTGTGAACTGAGGTTCAGGTTTCTGACACTCCGGCAACCCACCATAAGCATCCTTTGTGCACAATGTATTCCTCTAGGCCCATTGTGGCACCCCGGCTGAGAGGACCGGAACGCCCCGTGCACCAGCCCAGAGATCAAGTCTTCTGGAGCACGGCACTGATTGATATAGAACTGAACATCTTTCTATTACCGAAGATAGGGGTACACGAGGTCTATTACAACGCTAGCGGAGACACAGCTTGCTCCTCAGGCTAGCCTCAGTTCTACACCAAGCAGTAGCATAACTCTAGAAGCGGAATAACGACGGTAGCGGAATAATAACGACGATGACGAACTCCAATCCACAGGGACACTGGCTGGGACACCTCCTAGCTCACAAACACCGGGAACGTCGTCCTACGCATCCAAAGCACGGCCTACAAATCTGGCATAACACGCCAGGTCAGTACATTGAATGTACTTGCAAGCTCACAACAACCATGCAACAAGGCAAAACAATAACATGGCAGAAGGTTTAAGTATATTAATGGATTAGACAGGTGAGCAGCAATATCAAGCAAGCAGATAATCATCAAGCATATTAACAACATTAAGACTAATGCACACACAATATACCCCACATGATCGTCGCACGATCACGTGGCTTACCTCGGAGTCCTTACAGACTCAAGCACCGGGTCACCTCATGACCAATCACTTCCACGGGTCATCGCATGACCAAACGGGTCATCACACGACCATTCAACGGGTTAGGTGTCCTCCGTTACCACCCAACCAATCCACTCATCGCATGACCATCCACTTACCACGAACTTTCCATCGTACTCAAGTTGATCATATGGTGTGACCTAGTACGAACTGTGTCCCATGACCGAGGACGCGGCTATTCGAATAGATTTTTACTCTGCAGAGTTTGTGCACGTTACCCACACTATGGAGTTCCTCCTCCATCCAGCACCCCGGTACTTGTCCCACATGATCCTTGGAACTCGCACCGTAGGAGTGGACTAGGACATCTCCAAGGAGACCGATACTACCGAGTGTCCCTCTTACCGCATCACCGACATTCTGTCTTGGGTAGCCCTGTGGTTCGGTGTCCACGTTACCACCAGAACCACTCGGCCACCTTGTGGCAAAAATTGTCCCAACGGGGACTGACCTCATAACAACACTGGCTGTCAAGGTTATCACCACCTACCGGGCCAGGGTAGCGTGCGTGCATAACCTCCCCTAGATGACGATACGAATAAGAGAACCCACCGGCAGACCGAATCAAGGCCCGCCCATACAAGCAAATGTGGCTGCACGGATAAGTCTGGTTCGGTGGCACCTGATCAACTTGTCACGAAGCATTTCTCCAACAATGAACACAAGCATCAGGTGCAACAAGAGTATCAGAACATAACAATGCATAGCATATTAGCATGAAAGTTTCAGATATGATCAAACCCATTTTTAGTTGGTGAACTTATCCGTGTTACAAGGATTAAGCTATTTAACATGGCAACTTTATGAATGCAGTTAAGCATAACTCAGGCATAGCATGAACTAGCATAGATATAACATGATCAACTTAGCATGGTGTTGTTGTGGTTAGATGGTGCAGAGTATAACATGGCAATGACATGATTAAAACATAGCATGGATGTAACATGGCAAAACATAGCATAGCAATAGCATATTCAAAGATAGCATGGCAGTATAACATCAAACATGGCATGGCAACATGATCACGGTGAACGATATAAGCACATCATGGTAAAGCAATTTTTAAAGACACATCAAAGCTTTGCAAAGGTGCAAAGGGTATTGTGGCTTGCCTTTCACCAGAGGAGTGTGAAATACTCCCGGATCTTCGACACAAGCAAAACCCTGCAAAACATTTTGTAAAAAGCAAAGGGAAAAAGGTCAAACGCCATCTTTTGTTTGACCAGCTAATAACAGCATAAAAACATGGCATGAAACCTACTCCAAACTGAAGAGGAGCTCGATACGAAACCAATGCAAAAAGAATCAACCCGTTTGGACTTACGGTTGCGAAGATACGGACGAAACGGTATCGGGGGCTGATTTAGGTGGAAATACGCTTTCAGAACAGTGAAAGCGCACTTTGGGCTGAAGCAGATGGAAAATACGCTTTCTGCTGAGGAAAGCGTACTTCGGGCTACTGGAGGGGAAAATACGCGTCCCCGAGGGGAAAACGTATTCCGGCTGAGGAAGAAGCGAATGCGCCTTCCGAAGTGGAAAGCGGGCTCGGGGCTGCTGACGAACGGGGCCCGCACGTCAGTCTCCTCCTCCTATGTTCTCCCTCTTCTTCCCCTCACGCCGAACCGGAAACAGGGGAGGGCCACGGCCTGGGCGGCGCCGGCGACGGAAGGGGGCCGGGGCGAGTCCGCCGGCGGCAGTTTGGTCAGGCGGGGCGGCTGAGGAGCCTCCGCCGATAGCTGCAGGCCGGCAGCGCAGCGGGCCCCGGTTGGGCGAGGCCGCTGCAGCGGCAGCGTGGCTCGGGTCAGCGAGGCCGCGGGGAGAGGGCTCCGGCGAGGTGCGGCTAGGAGGAGGGGGTCTCGAGGTCCAGTGGAGGGAGGCTAGGAGGAGAGGGGGACTCTGGCTTCCCGAATTGAAGACAAGGCCAGCGGCGGCCACGGCGGCCGTGGCAGGCAATACGGCCTCCGGCGACCAAATTGGCAGGGGGAGAGGTGGTAGGAGAGAGTGGGGAGGCTACTGGATGCCATGGGGGGCTCGGGGGCAAGCCCTTATATAGGGGAAGAGAAGATGCGAGCTCTGGGCCGCGACAATGGCTAGCGGCCGGGGCGTGGGCTAGTTGGCGAGCTCGAGAGGATTCCAGAGGGGGGGCGTGGCGCACGCGAGCTGAGCAAAGCCGTGTTGCGCGGCTAGACACGAAGAAAACGACGGACGCGCTCTGTAGCACGAGGTGGACATGACGGGCACGCGCGGAGCGCGGCCAGAGCACGCCATGTGCGTCCAGGGGCGTGGCCACCAAAATATGGATAAGTTTCTTCGTGGCCAAGTATGTCTATCATGGAGTCCTTCGCACGCTGATCATTGTGGTACAGCTGGATTGGCAATAGATTCACTTTGGTGATCTCTATCTCATCCTGAAGTTGGATGCAGCAAACTTTGAGCAGAAGCAAAGCTCACATGGTGGGGTTTGTGGTGGAGCCAGGCTGTCTTTTGGCTTTAGGATAGGAAGGACTATACTTCTGGAAAGTTTGGGCTCAAATGGATCAATGTACATGGCACATCCTTTGTAAATGGCACAATGCTGCAGAAGGTGTTTGTACTGGGTTGTGGCTTGTACATAGCTCCCCTAGGCATGATATCTTGCATAGCTCAATCATACACTAGGATGAGTATGTATGCCAAGTTTCACATCATTTGGAGCAATATTTTTGGTACTTCCTTTGTAAAGCACCAAATGGGTCAGAATGCATTGTTGAGGCTAGCATCTCACTGGATTTTTTTAATTGGCTGAAAATTGTTGTAGCTTGGTTATTTGGCATGGTTCACAGGTGTATAAAATTTCATAGTCATTGGACCCACATAGATAGCACTTGCTTCACAATCTGGCCCACTGATCAGAAACTTAAACATGATGGTGCACACACATGGGTGATTGGATTTGGTTCAAATCTGGTTTGGTGGAGTTATTTGGTGGTAGGATCATACTCAAAAAGTTTCCAGGCAAATGGGAGCCCCTACCATGCAATTTCTTCACAATGCCCCTTTCCTGCACCCAAACTTTGGGAATTTATTGTGGGAGTTTGGCTAAGAAAATGGTGGTGGAATTTTGTGGAGACCAATCAAATGATCATATGAAATTGCAAAAAAACTTTCACAAGAAATGGATCAAGGAAAATGGCACTCCCTTCACAAAGCTCTATTCTGCCCCCATAGACAAATGAATTTTTCTAGAGGAAAAATCCACTTGGGCTATGAAATGCTTTTGGAGAATTTGGCAATATATGATGTCTATTACATGTGGGAATTATTTGGGGATTTATGGAGCAATATAAATAGGGGTTGCTTCACAAACCTCAAATAATAGGAATATCCCTTTTATTGGAAAAAGGAATATACGGCTTGAATAAAATGGTGGCTTGGATGAGATGGGTCCATGGAATGACAAGGGAGAGGCTTGGATTCAAGGGTCACTTGAGCATGGAAAGAAAATATGCTCAAGTTTCAAGTCCAACGAGGTGATCAAAATCAAATCCAATCGCAAATCCAAAAATAAATTAGCAAAGTTTTTGGAAAAAGAAAGTTCCAAAATCCAGGGTGTCACAAACCGACCCCCCTTAGAAAAATCTCGTCCTCGAGATTTTGTTGCTCAGGGAACCATCGCAAACTTACCGTCCTTTGGAAACTTGCTGCCTCTCAGATTTCCTTTTTACCGCATATTGTTCCCATGGTACCATCCAATATATCTCTGCTGAGGGGGTTTACTTCACCCGATCTGTAGCTCTGACAGAATGTTCTTCCTTGATACCCCACATCCTTTCCTACTGATTTCCATCCTCATATCTTCTAGCTTGTATGATAACGAGATGTCTTGTCATCGGCTGAAAGCTGACGATACCCATGTTGTGTTTAGGGTACCTCGTGCTTTATTTGTGGTACGGTCCTGAATCATTGTATTGGCCTCTTTGAGAAAAAGAGCTTGGCCTTCATCAGTAGTTGGTACCTCAGAATGTTTACTATTGGGACCTTGACTGACGGCACGTGGGATTGCCTCACATTTCTTTTGGCTTGTCCACCGTGCTCAAGGATTCGGAACGGGGCACAAAAATTCTGGACATGTACTCATGCTGAGGTTTACCTGACTTGACTGCTCATTCCGGGTGGCGATAGGTCCTGATATGATTCAATCCGGTTCTTGTATTTAAAATGCTGAGCTGAGAGGGTGACCTTTAATGAATCAGATTGGGTTATCTCGGCAAGACGGACAATGCCGAACTTGAGTAATTGCTCGGGCTAACTGGATCGGTACACGGTCCTTAGCCCGTAGTGAATGAGCTTTCTTTGTGGTAGATATCCACGGTGGTCCACATGACTTCACTGATCGCGGAAAATTTGACTTGAGGTCCATGCGATTCATTCTGCCTAACCCGTCGGCTCGAGAGTTGCATACCTCGGACAACTAGCGAGGTGCCACGCTTGCTCAGATTGCAGCAAGGTTTGACATCTGCCATGTGTGTTTGTCTTGCCTCTTTTGTCTCTTATTTCATCCGGATAACCTTGGTTGCAATGAACGAGGTCTCTAGATTATTCTGCTTCGGGGCCTTGTCGGTCGTGAGGAGCTGACCTTTATGAAGGGAGCTGGGTCCAATGCCCCTTGCTTCTTTTCTTCAGGGTGACTTTGTCAGTCTTTCTTCCAAGCTGAGATGTGTATCCGCCTCTTCTGCTGGCTTGTTTCCCGAGAGTTGCGGTTCTTCACCGTCGTTCATGTGGATAATTCTTCCTTGATTACGCGCATGGTGGTATCCGCACCGGGGTAGCTTTCATACTTGATAAGAATGCCCGTAACCATATGCGGGTCCTGACGATGTTGAAGTCTTCACTGTCCTGCATGGCTGGATTTCTGACAATACTGTTGCAGGTATGATGATGCGTCGAGGAATACTGGTATCTTGTTCGCGAAGCTTGGGGTAGCTTGCTGGGGAAGGTTGGGTACCGTACCCCCGAAGCTTGCTCCGGTGGCATATCGAGGAATGTGGGGTGTCATACACGGGAAGCTGCCTCGATAGCTTGCTGAAGAAGGTTGGGTGCCTTGCCTTGGAAGATTTCTTAACCACTTACTGACGTAGATGGTTGCCTTGTCTTGGAAGTTTGCCTCTTGCACTGTGGACATACCGGTCCCTTCTGCTGGAAGTTTCTGTGGCAGATCACTGTAGACGACCGAGCGGCTTGTGCTGGAGTCCATCCCTGTGGCGTACCGAGCACGATCGAGTATCTTGCACTGTAAGCTTCTGTCGGTGGCTTGTGGAGGAAGGCTGACTGTCTTGGCTGAGAAGATATCCCGGTAGCGTATTGAGGAAGGATGATACATTGTACAAGTCGGCTGTGTAGGGTACCTTGTCACGGAAGACTGAGGTTCCTTCTGCTGGAAGCTTTCCCTCACTGATGTGGGAACAAAACTGACCATGGTGTCTGACAGGCTTCTGATTGCTGGCTTATGAGGGGGAAACAATCTTCCGATCATCTGGGCTTCATGATATGTCTTGGCCACCTTCCGAAATACACTGAAATACTTTGTATTGCATCAGACTGTAGCGGGTGTTTGTCCTGCCTTGGGTGCATATGTTCGTGGGTCATAGTCTTTGCTTATCTTTTCATGAATATCTGCGGCTGTCATGGTTGATGCGAACTTGATTCAAGTGATGGCTTGGGTAGCATCCAATTGTGAGCCATAAGCTTCCAACGCAACTGGGTAAAAAGTCCTGTTTGACTTGCTGATTTCCCGCATCATTGCGGCCTTTAACTGTCTGAGTCTTCAGGTTGTTCTGGTTACAGATGAAATGCAGGCCTGATGGTTGCCGCATGGTTCACACTTGAGCAAAAGCGTGAGATGCGACTGGGTATGCGTCATTCATGTCTGGTTGATTTCATTATTTCTTTGCGGTCTTCCACTGATAGAATCTTCATGACTGTAACATCCACCGGAAAAATGCTGACTTGGTTCATTCAGGCAGAACTCATATGGGGTTGAACACTCATGCCGCAAGCTGGTGTGGGTCCTTGACTTGGTGTCTTCATGCTGCTCTGCGGTGTTGCACTGGTTCTTCGAGGTATGCGGGGTTATGAGCAACTTTTCATCGGGGCGGAGAAAGTGACACCAAAGAACCAAACAAAGAACCAACGAAGAAAACCACGGAACAAAAGCAAATGAGAAGCGGCTTGTTACTTCATCAGCTTTAGGGGTGGTCGATGATTATCCGGACTCCTTGCAAAGAAAACAGCGAATAACCTAGTAACCACCAGAACGGTCTTTACAACTCAGATCTGGGACTTGTACTGGAAAAGCTCAAGCATTGCTCAAGACGGCTGAACGAAATCAGCTCAGAGCATGAGGCAATGTTGATAAAAAGAATGCAGAGGTCCCCTAAGAAGGCCGAGAAAACAGCTCAGAGCATAGGGTCTCCACTGCGAAAAGAAACTCAACACTGCCCGAGACGGCCGAAAAGCAGCTCAGAACACGGGTCGGTTGTTGAAAAGAGAAATGTAAAACAGGCATCCACTCCGGACGGCCGACGATGCATCAGCTCAGAACCAGACGTGGTGCCACTGCAGAACAACAAGCAAGGGTCCGTCCAAGTCATCTAACACCTGCCAAAACAGAGTTAGTAACTGTCGAGGAACAATGAACCAACAACGATAATTAAGCAAGAACAGCAACACTGAACAAGCACTGAGATCACACGCAATATCTCAACTTATTGCTACACACATCAACATGCAACAGGCAACATGCAATACTACTACTCATGCATCACGGACTACGCGAAACTCAGGCGTTCTGATCTGACGGCGGGTTGCCGGGGGTTGCAGGAGTGGGCGAAGAAGTCGACAATGATAGGGCTGCGACAAGAGCTCTCCTTGCATCCCTTGCATCCCTTGCATCACGAACTAGCTCGACGATGAGGGCGTACTGGGAGATCATGTAGCGGGACATGGTGATCACCGTCGCATCGGCTTCCGCCAAAGGGCGAGGAAACCTTACTTGCTGCGGAGTCGCTCCCAAGGTGGGGTAGAAATGGAAGGCGCGATTCTGATGCATCGCACTCTCCTGGTAGCGTAGGCCTAACAGGCCCGCTATCACGGCAAGCTGAATGGCACGATCCGGGGTAGAAGCGGGTCCACCCTGGAAGTTGTAGGAGCGCACACCGATGGGGATAGTGGTGGACACGTAGACGCTGGCACGGTACTCAAGCAGCTGCCCTCCGATCGGCGTCTGGGAAACTTGGTACCTTGGAAGCTCTCCACTGGGGTAGAGAGTCCACCATACGTCTGCAAGGAGATAGTCAAAGTTGGTCGCGGACGAGGATCCTGTGAAGCCCACCGGATATTCCGCCATCTACACTCGTCAGATCAGATCGTTAGCGAAAACATAACGTCTATATGCAGCAAACAAATGCAACAGGCAATAGCATCTCACAAGCAAGCTATACACTAGCTCTAACGTCAATCTAACGTCCTTCTAACGTTCGCGCAGGCTAGCGGGTCCTACAGCCAGTCCTGCTCTGATACCAACCATTGTGGCACCCCGGCTCAGAGGACCGGAACACCCCGTGCACCAGCCCAGAGATCAAGTCTTCTAGAGAACGGCACTGATTGATATTGAACTGAACAGCTTTCTCTTACCGAAGATAGGGGTACACGAGGTCTATTACAACGCTAGCGGAGACACAGCTTGCTCCTCAGGCTAGCCTCAGTTCTACACCGAGCAGCAGCATAACTCTAGCAGCGGAATAACGACGGTAGCGAATAATAACGACGATGACGAACTCCAATCCACAGGGACACTGGCTGGGAAACCTCCTAGCTCGCAAACACCGGGAACGTCGTCCTACGCATCCAAAGCACGGCCTGCAAATCTGGCATAACACGCCAGGTCAGTACATTGAATGTACTTGCAAGCTCACAACAACCATGCAACAAGGCAAAACAATAACATGGCAGCGCGTTTAAGCATATTAATGGATTAGACAGGTGAGCAGCAATATCAAGCAAGCAGATAATCATCAAGCATATTAACAGCATTAAGACTAATGCACACACAATGGACCCCACATGATCGTCGCACGATCACGTGGCTTACCTCGGAGTCCTTACATACTCAAGCACCGGGTCACAACGTGACCAATCACTTCCACGGGTCGTCGCATGACCAAACGGGTCATCACACGACCATTCAACGGGTTAGGTGTCCTCCGTTACCACCCAACCAATCCACTCATCGCATGACCATCCACTTACCACGAACTTTCCATCGTACTCAAGTTGATCATATGGTGTGACCTAGTACGAACTGTGTCCCATGACCGAGGACGCGGCTATTCGAATAGATTTTGACTCTGCAGAGTTTGTGCACGTTACCCACACTATGGAGTTCCTCCTCCATCCAGCACCCTGGTACTTGTCCCACAGGATCCTTGGAACTCGCACCGTAGGAGTGGACTAGGACATCTCCAACGAGACCGATACTACCGAGTGTCCCTCTTCCCGCATCACCGACATTCCGTCTTGGGTAGCCCTGTGGTTCGGTGTCCACGTTACCACCAGAACCACTCGGCCACCTTGTGGCAAAAAATTTCCCAACGGGGACTGAGCTCATAACAACATTGCTGTCAAGGTTATCACCACCTACCGGGCCAGGGTAGCGTGCGTGCATAACCTCCCCTAGATGGCGATATGAATAAGAGAACCCACCGGCAGACCGAATCAAGGCCCGCCCATACAAGAAAATGTGGCTGCACGGATAAGTCCGGTTCGGTGGCACCTGATCAACTTGTCACGAAGCATTTCTCCAACAGTGAACACAAGCATCAGGTGCAACATGAGTATCAGGCCATAAAAATGCATAGCATATTAGCATGACAGTTTCAGATATGATCAAACCCATTTTTAGTTGGTGAACTTATCCGTGTTACAAGGATTAAGCTATTTAACATGGCAACTTTATGAATGTTTTTAAGCATAACTCAAGCATAGCATGAACTAGCATAGATATAACATGATCAACTTAGCATGGTGTTGTTGTGGTTAGATGGTGCAGAGTATAACATGGCAATGACATGATTAAAACATAGCATGGATGTAACATGGCAAAACATAGCATAGCAATAGCATATTCAAAGATAGCATGGCAGTCTAACATCAATCATGGCATGGCAACATGATCACGGTGAACGATATAAGCACATCATGGTAAAGCAATTTTTAAAGACACGTCAAAGCTTTTCAAAGGTGCAAAGGGTATTGTGGCTTGCCTTTCACCAGAGGAGTGTGAAATACTCCCGGATCTTCGACACAAGAAAAACCCTGCAAAACATTTTGTAAAAAGCAACGGGCAAAAGGTCAAACGCCATCTTTTGTTTGACCAGCTAATAACAGCATAAAAACATGGCATGAAACCTATGCCAAACTGAAGAGGAGCTCAATACGAAACCAACGCAAAAAGAATCAACCCGTTTGGACTTACGGTTGCGAAGATACGGACGAAACGGTATCGGGGGGCTGATTTAGGTGGAAATACGCTTTCAGAACAGTGAAAGCGCACTTTGGGCTGAAGCAGACGGAAAATACGCTTTCTGCTTAGGAAAGCGTACTTCGGGCTACTAGAGGGGCAAATACGCTTCCCCGGGGGAAAACGTATTCCGGCTGAGGAAGAAGCGAATGCGCCTTCCGAAGTGGAAAGCGGGCTCGGGGCTGCTGATGAACGGGGCCTGCACGTCAGTCTCCTCCTCCTCTGTTCTCCCTCTTCTTCCCCTCGCGCCGAACCGGAAACAGGGGAGGGCCACGGCCTGGGCGGCGCCGGTGAGGGAAGGGGGCCGGGGCGAGTCCTTCGGCGGAAGTGTGGTCAGGCGGGGCGGCTGAGGCGCCTCCGCCGATAGCTGCAGGCCGGCAGCGCAGTGGGCCCCGGCTTGGCGAGGCGGCTGCGGCGGCAGCACGGCTCGGGCTGGAGAGGCCGCGGGGAGAGGGCTCCGGCGAGGTGCGACTAGGAGGAGGGGGGTCTCGGGGTCCAGTGGAGGGAGGCTAGGAGGAGAGGGGGACTCTGGCTGCCCGAATTGAAGACAAGGCCAGCGGCGGCCACGGCGGCCGTGGCGGGCAATGCGGCCTCCGGCGACCAAATTGGCAGGGGGAGAGGTGCTAGGAGAGAGTGGGGAGGCTACTAGATGCCATGGGGGGCTCGGGGGCAAGCCCTTATATAGGGGAAGAGGAGATGCGAGCTCCGGGCCGCGAAAATGGCTAGCGGATGGGGCGTGGGCTAGCTGGCGAGCTCGAGAGGGTTCCAGAGGGGGGGCGTGGCGCACGCGAGCTAAGCAAAGCCATGCGGCGCGGCTAGACACGAAGAAAACGATGGACGCGCTCTGTAGCACGAGGTGGATATGACGGGCACGCGCGGAGCGCGGCCAGAGCACGCCATGTGCGTCCAGGAGCGTGGCCACCAAAATATGGATAAGTTTCTTCGTGGCCAAGTATGTCTATCATGGAGTCCTTCGCACGCTGATCACTGTGGTACAGCTGGATTGGCAATAGATTCACTATGGTGATCTCTATCTCATCCTGAAGTTGGATGCAGCAAACTTTGAGCAGAAGCAAAGCTCACATGGTGGGGTTTGTGGTGGAGCCAGGCTGTCTTTTGGCTTTAGGATAGGAAGGAATATACTTCTGGAAAGTTTGGGCTCAAATGGATCAATGTACATGGCACATCCTTTCTAAATGGCACAATGCTGCAGAAGGTGTTTGTACTGGGTTGTGGCTTGTACATGGCTCCCCTAGGCATGATATCTTGCATAGCTCAATCATACACTAGGATGAGTATGTATGCCAAGTTTCACATCATTTGGAGCAATATTTTCGGTACTTCCTTTGTAAAGCACCAAATGGGTCAGAATGCATTGTTGAGGCTAGCATCTCACTGGATTGTTTTAATTGGCTGAAAATTGTTGTAGCTTGGTTATTTGGCATGGTTCACAGGTGTATAAAATTTCATAGTCATTGGACCCACATAGATAGCACTTGCTTCACAATGTGGCCCATTGATCAGAAACTTATACATGATGGTGCACACACATGGGTGATTGGATTTGGCTAAAATCTGGTTTGGTGGAGTTATTTGGTGATAGGATCATTCTCAAAAAGTTTCCAGGCAAATGGGATCCCCTACCATGCACTTGCTTCACAACGCCCCTTTGCTGCACCCAAACTTTGGGAATTTATTGTGGGAGTTTGGCTAAGCAAATGGTGGTGGAATTTGGTGGAGACCAATCAAATGATCATATGAAATTGCACAAAAAGTTTCACAAGCAATGGATCAAGGAAAATGGCACTCCCTTCACAAAGCTCTATTCTTCCCCCACAGACAAATGAATTTTTCTAGAGGAAAAATCCACTTGGGCTATGAAATGCTTTTGGAGAATTTTTCAATATATGATGTCTATGACATGTGGGAATTATTTGGGGATTTATGGAGCAATATAAATAGGGGTTGCTTCACAAACCTCAAATAATAGGAATATCCCTTTTATTGGAAAAAGGAATATATGGCTTGAATAAAATGGTGGCTTGGATGAGATGGGTCCATGGAATGACAAGGGAGAGGCTTGGATTCAAGGTTCACTTGAGCATGGAAAGAAAATATGCTCAAGTTTCAAGTCCAACGAGGTGATCAAAATCAAATCCAATCGCAAATCCAAAAATAAATCAGCAAAGTTTTTGGAAAAAGAAAGTTCCAAAATCCAGGGTGTCACACCCATGAAAGGTGAAGTGTTAAGTGTTCGACTCACATAACACCACTAGAGAAATAACAACACAACTTAAGTATCAAACAACACATAACACTTCAACATCATATGACTACTAACAACTAGACTTCTCCCATGTTCTCAAGAACTAAGTAACTACTCACAAGACATAAAAGAGATCATGATCAGAGGTGATAGATGGGTGGCAAAAAATCTGGACACAATGATATTTCTCCAACAAAACTCAATAGCATTCACCACAAAGTAGTAATCAACACCAACAGAGTAGAGAGGATAGATAGTACGGATTACAACACAAGTTGCAATTGTGAGATGAGATGGGATGGAGATGGAGATGGTGCTGATGTTGGGGATGATGTTGATGATTATCTCGATGATACCCGTGATGATGATGATGATGATGATGATGATGATGATGATGATGGCGACGATCTCCCCTTCCGGGAGGTGATCTCCCCGGCGGAATCTGCCCGCCGGAGATGGCTTTTCTCCTCTGTAGGTTTCCGCCCCAGGTGGGTCTTACAGGCGAGAGGGGGCACCGAGGGGGCCACCAGGCATCCAGGAGGGTGCTTGGCGCGGCCAGGAGGGGGCCGCGCCAGGCACCCTTCTGGCTGCCTGGTGGGTCCCCTCACCTCCATCCTCGGCGATCCCCAGTCAATCTTCATAAAAACACTCCCCATAAATTTTCATCGCATTTGGACTTGATCTGATTAAGCAACTTGGTGTCCACTTTTCACCGCTGAATTCTGGTTCTTCTGCTTCAGCACCAGAAAGTTGTAAAATGTGTAAAACAAGCCAAAACAACATAAGAACAATACTTTAAAGTGGAATATATCAATGAATAGGATGAAATTACAATATAAAATTGTGATGCATTTTGGACGTATCAACTCCCCCAAGCTTAGTGACGGGGATGTACCCCGGCAAATCCCATGGTCAGGGACCCTGGGTTAGTTATGAGAGGCACAGGTTGGACGATAGCTCGTCGGCTAACAGGAGGATACGTTCCTGCTCGATGTTATTGATTGGAGATGGCGATTATAGGGGAGCCAAGGCTAGTGCGCACAAGGCTAGGGTTACAGATTGTGTATTGGTTGATCTCGACGCCTCCCCTCCTAGCCCTTATATACTAGGCTAGGTCTCGGGGAGTCCGTCTGGGATTATAGATGAGGTTTCCTAACCCTGATCTTGTACCGTATGGCAAGTTTGCACCTTCCTTATGAGTCGCGGACTCCTACGTCGGTGCCAATAGTGGGCCAAGGCTGGGCACAGGCGGCATCTCTGTGGGCCTTCTGTCTTCGGGTACACCGGGTAGGCTCATCCATAGGAGTCGTGGGGTCACGTCCTCGTCAGTAGCCCCCGAGTGCCTGGGGGACTCGAAGAGTCGCGCAGGGACTCGAGTCCATTCTTGCGTCATTTCGATGTATGCACAGTTCAACCACGGGTCGCTGGCAGTCTGGGGCCATGACAAAACCTGTTTCGAGGGATTGCTAAGCTGAAAGGGCCCAAGGAGTCAACTGGTCGAGCCTTGGTGAATTGCACTAGTGGAAAAAACCGCAGTAGCCCAATCAAACCCACGTCCCTCGACATGAGCTTGGAACACTGGTGTCGAGCAAAAGTCATGCCGCTGCAGGTCTTACAGTGATCAATTGCCACCAATAAAGTTCGTAGCCTAGGCGTGTCCGCCCGGCTTTTTCTATCATGCAAGCGCGTGGAAAAGGTTGCGAGTGAAATCTCTCTGCGGCAAGTCCCAACCCGGCCGATATGCGCAGCGGGGTCTTACCTACACGCTAAGCTTGCGTGGCATCTGGGCATAGTGTATCGTGTTCCAGGAATATGTGTTTTTATTGAGGCGCGGAGCCTAGTTGATAATGCACCCACTTGGAATAAACAATCAAGTGAGCTGTTTGATCAGTCCCTCGTGGAGCTTGGTCGAGCGCTCGGGCGAGGAGTAATGTAGAGGAGTACTTGCTCGGGAGGTCTTCGAGTGTTCGGGTACTTAGAGTTTTGTGAGAGTATCGCCTTCGCTCTCGGGGTGAGGGAGCACCCGATACTCTGGGACCGCTCGATCTGTCGTCTTATCTTCTGTCGTGGTGAGGGAGCACCCGAAACTCTCATGGGTGTGAGTAATCACTTAGGAACATTTTTACTTCTAGGTGAGGGAGCACCCGAAACTCTCATGGGTGCGAGTAATCACTCGAGCACGTTTTTACTTCTAGGTGAGGGAGCACCCGAAACTCTCATGGGTGCGAGTAATCACTCGAGCACGTTTTTACTTCTGGGTGAGGGAGCACCCGAAACTCTCATGGGTGGATACGCTCCCGATGGGAGTTAAATATATTTGAAGAATGTATTTAAACCATGTAAAAGTGGTGCTTGCAGGCTGCATTTTCTGTTCGCTGCCCCTTTGATTTACCTCTTGTTGGTGAGGATAACTATCTCCTTGCTGGAGGACCGTCAAAGATGCTTTGTCTGCTAACCGTCATGTCTTCATGACCGGTCATAATGATGGCTTTTGGTGGCGTGCTGCGGCCGCCTGTTGAGTTATCGATGCGCACATTGAAAACGCGCGAGATTTGACGCGTCCAGCGCACAGTGCTGCCCGTGTGAAGGCATCTTTGTCTCGGAATTCGAATCGCCCGGCATGCTTGGTCTTTGAATTAAATGCTCCCGTCGTCTGGTCTTCTGCGTGCTCTTGGGTTTGTGCTATAAATAGCCCCCTTTTTGTTCACTTGGCAGTAATGTTCGTCCTCTGCCCATCTTGCTCCTCTTCTTCATCTTCTCATGGGGCCAAAGCGAGTTGCAGGTGCGACTAGCCGCGGCCGGGTTCGCCGTGTCACGATGGTCGTACTCCGCGCTCTTCTCGCGGTGGTCGTCGTGGTGCACCGTCGACGCCTTCCTCCTCTCCCTCTGAGGAGGGTTTCTGGCGCTATGATTTCCTCCTGCGCGTCCGTGGCCGGAACGCCGCTCGCATTCTGCTTCCTTCTGCATTTTCTGCCCTTGTTTCTGAGAACAGTCTTGATGGCTTGCTGCTTCGTCTTCAGGGGTGCGCTCGATCTCCTTCTTATGTTAAGTTGGAGATCGATAGTTCCCGCTTGATTTTTCTTGGCTTTGGCTGGAAATCATTTGCTCGATGCTTGAACTTGCGTGATGGTGACACTCTTTGTTCCCGTTTTGATGGCGAAGACACTCTTATCATCCGCGCCTTTGACCCGAGCGGCAACCGCATGGATCCGTACTTGCCGGAGACAAGCAGCGATAGTTCTGACAGGTCGAGGAGTCCTTCGCCTGCATCTTCAACTGCTTCCTCCTCCGGCAACTCTTCGGGTGCTGATGCTGGGCCGTCTTCAATTGCTTCTTCCTCCGTCTCTGAAGAGGACCCCGACGTCAAGCCACCGATCAAGCGGACGCGCCAGGCGGCCTTGTAGAATTGGAGGCAGCGGCGTCGTCTTCGCCGGCAACTCGGGTGGAGCTGGAGAAGAGGCTGGTGGAGCAGGAGAAGAAGCTGGTGGAGCATCGTCTTCGGTGCTCCGCAAATAAGTCGAGCTTCACCTTTTGTTATGTCGTTGACATCATGAGCTGGTTGCTTCGACTCCTCCTTTGTCTGTGATGATGCCCGTTGTCTTGGTGCCAATCATCCCAGCATAATTCCTTGGGTGATTGGGTTGTAGGCTTATCGGCTGCTTGCGTCTTCTGTAACTAGGTTATTTCTCCATGTAATGAGGATTGCGTTCGAGTAATCAGATTTTCCTTCTATCCAATGTACTTCTAATCTTTTTGTACTGAGAATGATCTTCGAGTCCTTGTAATGCGAACTGTGCTTGAGTCTTTGTGATGGAATCTGTCTTTGAGTCCTTTGCGACCGAGAGCTGTGTTCGAGTCCTTTGCAAACGAGAGTTGTCTTCGAGTCCATCAAATCTTTGCACTGTGGGTTCTATCGGGTGCGTGACAGCGCTCCCTATGGGAGTAGCCCCTGAGGCTACGTTTGAGTCGAAGAGTCGAATGTAGGCTGAGATTTGTTTCCTTTGTCGTTCTTCTGTTAATTTATGTCTGTTATCGGGTGCGTGACAGTGCTCCCGATGGGAGTAGCCCCCCGAGTCTTTAGGTGATCATTGGCGATCAGGTAAAGACTAAAGGATTGTTTGCGTCTTGCGCTCCATCCATATTTCTCCAGAGTGCTTGGTGTTCTGTCAGTTTGTAGCCGTGTCTTCCCTTTGATTCCGAACGATTTTCAGCGGTTGGCGTCTGTCAGCTGTTTTTACTTGGACCTTTATTTGTAAGTTACGAGCCGCGCGGGAGATGGTAGTGTTTCTCTGAGGGGGATGTGCTCGAGTCCCCAGGTTTTTTGAGGTAAAGATCGCGTGAGCGGCGATAGCGTCTCTCGGGGGAGTTTTGTACTCGAGCCCCCGAGTACTTTGGTGAAAGATCGTGTGAGG
The DNA here is from genome assembly GCA_950022295.1 of Bromus sterilis. Classification (NCBI taxonomy): domain Eukaryota; kingdom Viridiplantae; phylum Streptophyta; class Magnoliopsida; order Poales; family Poaceae; genus Bromus; species Bromus sterilis. Next base: position 211,203,593 of record OX465598.1, on the reverse strand, counting down.
GACGATAGCGTCTCTCGGGGGGAGTTTTGTACTCGACCCCCCGAGTGCTTTGGGTATAGATCGCGTGAGCGACGATAGCGTCTCTCGGGGGGAGTTTTGTACTCGAGCCCCCGAGTGCTTTGGGTATAGATCGCGTGAGCGACGACAGCGTCTCTCGGGGGAGTTTTGTACTCGAGCCCCCGAGTGCTTTGGGTATAGATCGCGTGAGCGACGATAGCATCTCTCGGGGGGAGTTTTGTACTCGAGCCCCCGAGTGCTTTGGGTATAGATGGCGTGAGCGACGATAGCGTCTCCCGGAGGGAGTTTTGTACTCGAGCCCCCGAGTGCTTTGGGTATAGATCGCGTGAGCGACGATAGCGTCTCTCGGGGGGGTTTGTACTCGAGCCCCCGAGTGCTTTGGGTATAGATCGCGTGAGCGACGATAGCGTCTCTTGGGAGAGTTTTGTACTCAAGCCCCTGAGTGCTTTGGGTATAGATCGTGTGAGCGACGATAGCGTCTCTCGGGGGGAGTTTTGTACTCGAGCCTCCGAGTGCTTTGGGTATAGATCGTGTGAGCGACGATAGCGTCTCTCGGGGGGAGTTTTGTACTCGAGCCCTCGAGTGATTTGAGGTTGTAGTATTTGGGCAACATCATTTTATTGCGTCGAAGGGTTACATGAGCTGCCAGTTGAGCATGATTGGTGGATACTATGGGTAGAACAGGCGTAGGTTCGCCACGTTCCATGGATTTCCCACGTCCTCGTCAGTCTTCGGGTTCTTCAGTCTATAGGCGCCTCCTCCTATGACTTCTGAGATTTATGAACGGTCCTTCCCATTGGGGGGCAAGCTTGTGGACTTTCTCTTGTATGAGCCGTAGGACAAGGTCGCCTTTGTTGAAGGTTCTGGTGTGCAGGCCGCTGCTTTGGTAAGTGTGCAGCTTGTCCGGGTACCCCTCTGACCTTGCTAGGGTTGTGTCTCTCACATCATCTGTTGTATCTTTGCCATCTTGCAGTGCTTCTTCTGCTTCCTATTACTCGTACCCCGAGATCCGGGGCGCCCCGACTTTGAGGTCATGTGGTAGCACTGCTTCCGACCCGTACACCATGAAGAAAGGTGTGTACTGGGTTGCGGTATTTGGGGTGGTACGCAGGCTCCAAAGTACTGCAGGGAGTTCTTCTATCCAGTTGCCCGCGGCCTGATCGAGTGGTGCAAGGGGCCGTTTTTTTATTCCTCCGCATACTAGGCCATTTGCTTTTTCCACTTGGTCGTTGGACTGCGGGTGCGCGACTGATGCGTAGTTGATTTTGATGCCCAGTTCTTCGCAGAAGCTCTGGAATTCTGCCACTGTGAAGTTCGTACCGTTGTCCGTGATGATGTTGTGTGGTACTCCGAACCTGAAGATTATTGCTTTGATGAAATTTACTGCCATGAGGGTTGTGGAGCTGGTGATGGGTACTGCTTCGATCCATTTGGTGAACTTGACGACTGCTGCTAGCAGGTGCGTTCTTCTTCCTTTTGATGATTTCTTGAGCGGGCCCACCATGTTGAGTCCCCAGGTGCTGAATGGCCATGATAGTGGTATGGTATTGAGTTTTGAGGCTAGAGCTTGTGGTCTGCTGGAGAGGTTTTGACAGGCGATGCAGCGTCGCATGATGTTCTACGTTTCTCATAGCTGTTGGCCAGTAGAGTCCTGCTCGAAAGGCTTTTGCCACGAGTGCTCGGCTGCTGGCATGGTGCCCGCAGGTGCCTTCGTGGATCTCCAGTAGTAGGGTTTTGCTGTCGGGACCCGGGGTTAGCGTATGTAATTCCGGTCACAATACAATCACATGGAGAGCCGAGAGCCGTACCCACTTGTCTAAGCACACAAGGCCAAGCACAGATCACTCTCGGTAGGCATCGAACGTGAGGGGCATCCCATTCAGGCCGGATGATCAACTGAGATGGGTCCTCATCGTCCGCACACAAGTCTAATGATATGGGTGGTGAATCCCATATTCACAAACAAGTCGTCTCAACCATGTTATCGATTGAATCATAACCCTTACATAGACTTACTCCAGCCCGATCACTTAGTCGGGATCTCGGGCGGGCTCGATCATACAACAAAGTGTGCCACGTGACAGAGTCACGAGCAATCGCATCGCGATGCCCCAAGCTGCACACATCTAAGGGCCACTTGGTGTATAAAAGACCGCCGGCAAGAACACAACTAAGCTATCGAACCCCACACTAAGACATGCATGTTATAATCATACACGCAGCATACATGTCCAGTGTAAACAGCAGGTAATCACAACATGAACTCTACAAACTCAGTCTTTATAACTTCTGCTAAACAGAGCAGACATAGTAGTTGTATTACAAGCAGAGATCACATGACTGTGATCCAAAATTACATCAAGCATCAACGGAAGCAAATTATGTCTTAGTAAAGACAAGGTTAACAAATGGCTTAAGAAGCCTGAAAGAAAAGTACAACGACCCTCCAAAGGGCACAGGCTGCCTGGAACTATACGACATTGGTCCACGTCGAGCTCGAGGTAGAGGCCACCATCAGGGTCAGTGGTCTCGTCTCTAAAACATAGAATAAGCAAACGTGAGTACAAAGTCGTACTCAGCAAGACTTACATAGGAACTATACTACTCATGCACATGTATCAAGGCAAAGGGAGGTGGGGTTTCACTTGCAGAAGTGCCAGCTTTGACTTGGCTAATCCTGAACTAATAGTACCAGAGAGAGGTAAGAACGTACACGAGTCCAAGTAACAGTCTCCAACCAATACTCCACTATGGTGCCTTCCTCGACTTCCCCACGAGGAAGCACGCCATAGCACTCACACTTATCTTGGTGTGTTTTAGATGTATCCAGTTCAACTTATCTATGATCAAGTAAAGGTCTCCAAGTAGTCCATAACCGCGGACAGGGCTATTCGAATAGTTCATTAACCCTGCAGGGGTGTACTTCTACACACACGCCTCATCAGTTACCGCCTGGGGATGGACCCTTCAAGTGAGGACCGGCGAGGATGCTGCCACGACACTTCACCCACGGCACCATCTCTAGTCCTAGGGAGTCGCCTATTTGAGTTGGGACCACGATCGGAATCCGGCCGATTTTTCCGATGCGGACTCAAACGTTGTGTGACCGCCATCAAGCTCAACTCGATCATGATCACTTGATTCAACGTGCCCACAAACTACGCCAACCACTTACCTTGGTTCCACCTGCTTGAGATCGTTAAAGGGCGAACTACTTGCGACTCCTGTACTGGTCCGGGGTGAGGTACTAGGCCGAGAGGGGTCAGTGAGCCCAATGTGTGGTCGTAATCTTAGTCTTGGATAACAACACAAGAACTCGGGCCTAAGGCAGTGTTCAACGAGACAACCCACTGTGTACTCCTACACAGCCTCTCATCGTTCACCTTTGTTTAGGGTAGATTCACCAACACGTTACCACCATCATTCACATGATCACTACCATCCCGACTCACATCAAAGTAGCCTCAGGTAACAACTCTAAGCATGCAATAAGCTGTAACAGTTGCAGGGGCCACATGATAACAACCAACTCCTACATCTGCTAGGATTGTGGTTTGCTTACTACTGTGACAAAATGATAGGTCATGCAAAGGAATGGGTTCAACTAGCGGTAGAACGTATCATGGTGATATCCTAAACATGCATTTGCGAGAATGAGAGGGAACTGGGATTTTATAGACATGATCAAAGAGGGGGCTGCTTGCCTTGCTGACGATCACCAGGTAACACTCTTCTGACGTGAGGTTGAACTCGTCTCCGAGATCAACTCTACCGAGAAGAAGCAATCACCGAAGCACTGAAAGTAATGCACATTCAACATAGTACAATGCACAATCAATACGTAAAACAAAGTATGGCAAGGTGCTGATGTGACCTATGTTTGAATTGCAACATGTTAATTGAAGTTGATTTGAAAAACAAATTCAAATTCAAACTCCAAATGTTATTCAATTTAGTTTAACTTGCATTTGCTAAAGTTGGTACTTTGTAATCCAAGTGATCATATGTGTGAAATGCTTCTGAAGTACAAGTGATGTGTGGTGCATTTCAAAGGTTGAAGTTGGAATAGTTTTTGAATTGAATTTGAAATAATTCCAATTAAATCAAATAGAAAAAGCTACTGATCCCTTTTTAAGATCAACTCCAACATAGCTGAAAGTTGGAAATTTGGATAGAGGATTTTCTCCTGATCATTTTTCATATATTATATGTTAAATTTGGAGTTAAAATGAATTTTCTATGATTTTTCAAAGTTTCAGCTATTTTCTGGAATTTACTGAATTTCTTTATTTCTTTTTAAAAGGTGTTTCTATTTATTGCGTCATTAAGACGTCAGCATGACGCAAGGGGGGGGCTGACCAGTGGGTCCTGGCTGTCAGTGAGAGAGGGGGTTATTATCCCTCTGTTTAACTTTAACCCGGTTTAAATAAGGGGCTGGGCCCACTGTCAGTGAGAGGAGAGAGGGGATTAGAGGGGGCATTAGGCCTAACAGGCCGGCGGCTAAACGCCGGTGGCTTGGGCCACGGCGGCGCTCTCGCCGGAGTCAGATAGGGGGCACGGGGAGGGGAACGGAAGGCACAGGCGTGATGCCCGCGACGTCGCGCGTCGGCTGCGGCTACTGGGGGTTCAAGGGGGCGCTCGGGGCCACGTCTACGACGACGGGAAGCGGCGGCCGGAGCCCCTGACCATGGCGGACTGGCACAGAGAGCACGGGGAGACGCACGGATGGGGGGGAAAAGAAGCTCGTGCTCACCTGAACTCGAAGGAGAGCTCGGGACGGCCGGGGAGAAGCTGGACGCGGTGAATTCGAGCTCGGGGTCGTCGGCGGCCGGCGGCGAAGTCGCAAGGTGAACGTCGCGTCTGCTGCGTCTCGTCCCAAATTGAAGCGGCGGCTCGAACTAGTGGTCGTCGGGGATCCTCGTAGACACCTTGGCTCGCCGGAAGGAGCTCGGTGGCCGCGCTGTTCGTCGTCAGCGCTCCGGCTGGGGCTCGGGATCCCGCGAAATGGCGACGAGGAGGAAGGGGAAGACAGAGAGAGGGGGGGAGGAAGGAGGCTTCGAGGCGCTTCTCCTCGTCACGCAGAAGAGGAGAGGGGAAGCAGGAGGTGGCGAGGCGGCCGGCGCATGCTCGCCACCGAGCAGCATCGGGGCCAGGGGAGGAAGACGACAGGGGAGGCCCCCCTGGTGGGCTGGGCCGGCTAGGCTGGAAGGGCCAGGTAAGGTGGGCTCTGCCCCTTTTTCTTTTGTTTTCTTTTTTATTTCTATTATTTGTTTTGCCCTTTAAAATAAATAGCTAGGGCATTTGTAAAAACTCCCAATTATTTTTATAAACCCTATGTGACTCTATAGAAGTCAACCCCAAGTTTTGGGAATTTTTGAAATTCAATTTATTTGAATTTCAATTCAAATAGACAAATGATTTAATTTCCAAGCCACTATTTGGATTATGGAAAAATCTATGAGCATGGGATTAATCCCAAATCACTTTTAAAATGATCACACTCATTTTTAGGATTTTTCAACACATCCAAAAGAATTTTGGAAAAAGATTTATTTCTGGCCTTTTTATTTAATTCATTTAGGGCTTTTCTTTTCCCCAATTCCTTTATCTTTTGCAAAAAAATTCAAGATGCAAAAATGCAAGCTTGGAAAAGCACAAACCTAAATTTGGGGTTCTGACATTTGCCGTCTTCCTCGTCCGTGCATTTTTGTAGGACCTGGGAAATGCTTCGCTTGTAGAGTTGCCCATTGATTACTGTGAAAGCTTTGGATCGTCGACTGACGCGTCTGGCTTCTGCGGCGTCCTGCGGTAGGGTGTCGTCGATTAAGAATCTGAGGAGCGTCTCTCTCCAAGATGGGTCTTCGGGTGCGGCTGGCTCTGGCTCCTCGACTGCATCTTCATTAACGATTGGGTTTGCGGCTGCCACTTGCACTGGTTCACCTGTGTTGTCGTCCTCTGTATCTGCTTTTGGTCTGAGTTCTTTGATTGTGGTGATGATCTCGTCTATGTAGGCCTGGATGTTTCCACCAATATGGTTTCTCATGAAAGCTTGCATCATTCGCTGGTATGTTGTTCCTGCGTTGCTTAGACCGAAGGGGATTTGTGGGCGGCAGGGTGTGCCGCGAGGGGTGGTGTCCAGGGCGTGCTCTTCGTCTTTTTTCTCCATTCTGGCCTGGTTAAGTCCTGAGTAGGCGTCGGAGAACGATAATAGGTCGCATCCTGCTGTCGAGTCGATTATTTGATTGATTCTTGACAGGGTAAAGTGATCCTTGGGGCAGTATTTGTTGACTGGCCCATAGTCGACGTGCATCCGCGGCACGTCTGTGTTTTTCTTGGGGACCAGCACAGGGTTGGCGATCCAAGTGGCTTTCTTCGTCTCTCGGATGAATTTGGCGTCGAGTACTCGGTTGACCTCCTCTCCGATTGCTCTGCGCTTGGGTTCTTAGAATCTTCGTAGCGCCTGCTTCACTGGCTTGATGTTTGGCTTGATGCGCAGTGCGTGTTCCGCGAACTCGCGCGGTACTCCTGGCATGTCGGCTGGGAACTAGGCAAAGATTTCCCATTCTTCGCGGAGGGAAGCAATGAGGGCAGTCGCTTGCTCTTCCGGGAGGTGGACGTACACGCGGACTGTTTTTTCTGGGTCCGTCGGGCGCACCTGGTGGGTGATCGTGTCGCTGTCGATCCTAAAGTCTCGTCCATACTCTTTTGTCTTGCTTCGGCTTGCTAGCGGAAAGATACTTTTGTCTGTCGCCATGGATATTTCTGTGAGTTCTTGCTTGGCTCCGAAGGTGTCGGAGACTTTATGGAAATCGCGACCGCACTGGTCTGATTTGGTGAAGCTCCCATTGACTGTAATGACGCCCGCGGATCCTGGCATCTTGAGTTTGAGGTAGGCGTAGTGCGGAATCGCCATGAATTGCGCGAACGCTGGACGTCCCAATATGGCGTGATACTGCGACTTCCAATCGAGTACTTCGAACTCGAGGGTGTGTCTTGCGAAATTGCGTCTGCTGCCAAAGACGACTTCGAGCTCGATTAATCTAAGGGAAGTAGCTGCTTCTCTTGGGACTACTCCGTATAACACAATGCTTGATTTCTTCCATACGGATCGCGGGATCAGCATCTTGCGTAGGGTGCTGACGAATATTATGTTCATGCTGCTGCCTCCGTACATGAAGATTCTGTCCATGTAGTACCCTCCAATTTGAGCGTCGAGTACCAGGGGAGCGTGCCCCGGCCTTGGGACTGCAGGCGGGTGATCGCTCTGGGAGAACGTAATTTTGGTTTCCACGTTGTGTAGCTGGTAGACTTCGACTGTGCTTAGATTCTCGGCTGCTCTGTCCTGCAGGGTGTAGGCGTCCTGTTGGGCTTGCGATACCCTGCCTTCTTGGATTGTGTACACCTGTCCTTGATTCGGCGACTGCTCGGTTCGTCGGGTGCGCTTGGATTCTTGTTGTTTTTCCTCCTTGAGGCTGTCGGCGAGTTCGTTGAACAGGCGGCAGTCTCCCAGGGTGTGGCTCGATCGAATGTGTCCCCGGTTGTCTTCGAAGAAGTGGATCGTGTAGGCTCCTTCTAGCTGTTCCCTGACCGTGAGTTTACTGGATCCGGCGTGTCGTTTCCTCCTTGAGATTCGGAAGAACAACGCGTGATCCGCTGGGTGCTCGTGAACTCACGGGTCAATTTCGATCCCCTCGCTTAGATTCTGGCTTCTTATGAGATTGGCGAATTCGTCTGGTCTTCGATATGGGTCGTAGTATTCGCCAGTCCGAGTCTCAGAGTCGCTGTCCTGGCGGGTGACAGTTGTCTGCACGGCGGCGGGTCGTCGAGTGGTCGGCGAGCGCGTGGCTGAATAGTTCGACTCGTCGAGTGGGGTCCCTTCGTAGAATCCTCGCGCCTATCTTCTGGGTCGTCGGTTTCTTCCTCGTCGGCGATGATCTTGGCGATCGCTGATCTCGAGCTCGTAGTCGGTATCTTGTTGCGCGGCGGGTGCCTGGGTGGCGGTGGGTCGTCGAGTGGTCGGCAAGCCCTCTGCTTTGTGTTGTAGCTCGTCGATCGGGATCTCCATGTGGAACCCTCGCGCCTTTCTTTTGGGTCGTCGAGTTCTCTTTCGCTGGCAGTGGACTTGATTGCCGCCGTAGTATTGGTCTTGGCACGGCTGCAGGCTGAGCGATCTCACTGGGGCGGCAGAGATGTTTGTCGTGATCTTGAATTCTTCGGGTGGATTGCATCTGGTTCTTGCTCTTGAGTTGTGGCTTGCTGAGGACGGAACTGTCGAGATCGTAATTCCAACCTGTGTAGTTCCCACAGAGGGCGCCAATTGACGGGGATGTACCCCGGAAAATCCCATGGTCAGGGACCCTGGGTTAGTTATGAGAGGCACAGGTTGGACGATAGCTCATCGGCTAACAGGAGGATACGTTACTGTTCGATGTTATTGATTGGAAATGTCGATTACAGGGGAGCCAAGGCTAGTGCGCACAAGGCTAGGGTTACAGATTGTGTATTGCTTGATCTCGACGCCTCCCCTCCTAGCCCTTATATACTAGGCTAGGTCTCGGGGAGTCCGTCTGGGATTACAGATGAGGTTTCCTAACCCTAATCTTGTACCGTATGGCAAGTTTGCACCTTCCTTATGAGTCGCGGACTCCTACGTCGGTGCCAATAGTGGGCCAAGGCTGGGCCCATGCGGCATCTCTGTGGACCTTCTGTCTTCGGGTACATCGGGTAGGCTCATCCATAGGAGTCGTGGGGTCACCCCCTCGTCACTTAGACCTCGCTTGTCCCCAAGCGATTGCTGAGCTCGGTAAACCTGTCCACAAGTTCAGAGAGTGAAGCGTCGATAAAAGAATACATACAAGAAGCATCAAGATTTCTCACCAAACTGAAGCATCCTCAACAGCAACCTCAATTCATAAGGTCCTTATGAGAAAGTAGTAACAATTATAACAAAGTAGGACCTGGAAAACTCATCAAATCATGGCAAACATAGCCTTGGTCAAGGAACAACTAATAACTTTTACTTTTGCTCTTTCACTTATAATGTAACCATTTGAAACTTTGGAAAGAACATGTTATAAGTCAAGAAGTGCACATGTTAACACAAAGGAAGATGTTTACTAAGCATAAGCTTTTGCAAACAACTCACTTATCAAAAGATAATGTCAACAAAGATGTAACATGCTACCTTTCAATGCAGCTTTGTATGCAAGAATCTTTATTAACATCAAGTGTTTGTTCTCTCTCAAGAAGGAAGGAAGTAGGAAGGACTGACTCAGCACAAAATAAAGGATAAACCCCGTGCAAAAGGGTAAGCAGGGAAAACTCATGTGCCATCTCTAGATCAAACAGAATAAAAACAGGCCTTTGGGAGGTGCATGATCCGTCAACGACTGCTGATAGATAACTCACTCACTTCATGATTTGGACAAGTTTCGAGGAACGGCTCCCATGTGGGGGCGATCACATCCCCTTAAATTCCTTTGTTTATCACTCATAAATGAGCGAAGGAACTTGTGCGTTAGTATTTATCTTTTACGAGCTGGGCACTCATGCCAGTCCCTTCTCGTATTAGGGGTTTGCAGATTAGGCATGCAATCCCAAGATAAAACTTGTCCAAATTAAGAAGATCATGGGTTACCCACCACTTCCTCATGAGCTGAATCAGTGGCACAAAACAGAAGATTTTGAACATCTGGAGATAGCACATAAATTATATACTTTAGGAGTGGTAGTGGAATACCACAAATAGGAAGGTATGGTGGACTCAAGTGGAAGATGTTGGTTTCAGGGTATGGAAGTACAAGCAGAATTCTGCTTAGTACAGAGTTTTTTCTAGCAAGGCTTTGAGAGACCAGACAATTGATGACAACTTAGATGCAAGCAATACAAAGCATAAACATTAAAACTAGCATGAAACATCAAGTTGTCTTCCTTGTCAACATAACACTTCAGGCATAATAACACAAAGGTTTTGGCTATGTCGCTACTTTGAGAAAAACATGCTTGTTGTTATGACCAAAGCTATACTTGCCAAGATTTAAATAAAGTTTTCGAAGCCATACCTGATATAAGGTCAATACTCTCCATCAGAATCAGCTCATAATGTCGATTGCGTGAAGAGAATACCGAGTGCAGCGAAGAAACCAATAGACTTCTCATTAATATTCCTAAATAGATGACCCCACACTCACGGATACAAAGCTCTCCACAAAAGGAGTGATAGACCTCAAAGCAACACCTATTTCATAAAGTAACTTCCCTAGACATGATACGACTCTACTCGACTCTTAAAGACAAAGATAAAGATAAAGATACCCGGCACTCCCCCAAGCTTGGAACAAGCTAAGGGGATGCCATTACCCGAGGAGTTTTACTCCCACTGTGCTTGATCTTTATGAACGTTGATCCAGTAGTTCTTGATGAAGTCCTTCCAAGGCAGAGGTCCACCAGTCTTCACAGATGCTTCAGTATCAAGGGCCCTGCTTCCAGCAGATGCACTCAAGCGTTCAAACCTAAGTTCATACTCACAGTTCTGATTAGACAGATCATAGATCTATCCTTGGAGTTCGATTGCTTTCTCTTCAAGTTCGGTCACGCTTGACCACGTCTCCTTTAGCTCTTCCAAGTAGAGAGTCTTCAGTTCGCTGACGATGTTGAAGTTGGCTCCAATGCCACACTCCACCATCTTCTTGAACTTGAAGACTTCTTGTTCCATCTCCTTCAGCCTCTCTTCGGTGCTCCCTTCTTCGAGTTGTCCCTCCAGATCTTCCTTGTGGAGAACACCGTCCTCCACATGAAGGACCTAGGGGTGCTTCCTCACCTCTGCGAGGTAAGGGTTGATGAAGTTGACGACGAACTTGTCCTTGGGGGAACTTGGGGAAGCCATGGCACCTAGATCTGCTGAAAGTTTTCCTGGCAGAAACAGGCCGAGAAAGAAAACACACGAAATCGTGAGATACGGTGTCGGGACTATCCGGGAAAATATATAGCAAAAATTTCTGCAACAAAAGGAAGGTTTCTAGCCTAGGTGGAGTCGGAGTCGGAGTCCAGGGCACCCAGGAGGGTGCCTGGCGCGGCCAGGAGGGGGGCCGCGCCAGGAGGCCTCCTGGGCCCCCTGGAGCTCCTCTCCGGCTCCACTCGGGCTTGGAATTTTCCTAATTTTGCAAAAACTTTGAAAAGTAAACTTTTATTGACGTTCGCGGTGTTTTCTTACCATAATTCATACCTTTTCTTATTCTTCTCCTGTCGGAGTCTGAAACTGGCTGCAACATGTTCTTCATGAGTCTTTGTATATATCATGTTTGCATCCACATTGATTGGATCACCTGCCATATAATGTTTGAGTCTTTGTCCATTCACAACTTGAGGTTTGGTGCCTTCAAAATTATTGATCTTGATTGCACCAGACCGATATACTTCTTCGATGTGAAAAGGTCCTTCCCATCTGGAAAGTAGTTTACCTGGAGAAAACCTGAAACGAGATCTAAACAACAAAACTTTATCACCAACATTAAATTCACGTTTCAGAATTCTTTTATCGTGCCACTTCTTTACCTTTTCCTTGAACATTTTAGCGCTCTCGTAAGCTTCACTCCTCCAGTCATCTAGAGAATTCAAGTTCATGAGACGCTTTTCACCATCTAACTTTGGGTCAGCTTTTAGCTCTCTGACAGCCCAGAAAGCCCTGTGCTCTAACTCTAATGGTAAATGGCATGCCTTGCCATAGACCATTTTATATGGAGACATGCCCATGGGGTTTTTGTAAGTAGTTCTATACGCCCACAAAGCATCTCCTAACTTCTTTGACCAGTCCTTTCTAGAACTGTTTACTATCTTCTGTAAGATCAACTTGATCTCCCTATTGGTGAGCTCAACTTGCCCACTAGTTTGAGGGTGGTACGGTGATGCAATCCTATGATTGACATCGTACTTGGCTAGAGCTTTCCTAAAAGCTCCATGCGTGAAGTGTGACCCTGCATCTGTCATGAGGTACCTTGGTACTCCAAACCTAGGAAAAATTACATCCTTGAGCATTTTCAAAGATGTCTTGTGATCAGAACTCTTAGTGGGGATTGCTTCAACCCACTTGGTTACATAATCAACAGCAACTAAGATGTGTGTGTACTTGTGTGAAGGAGGAAAAGGACCCATGAAATCAAAACCCCAGCAATCGAAAGGTTCGATCACTAGTGAGTAATTCATAGGCATCTCATTTCTCCTGCTAATGTTACCAACTCTCTGACACTTATCACAAGATAGAACGTACCTTCGTGCGTCCTTAAAAATAGTAGGCCAATAAAAACCTGATTGTAAAACTTTATGTGCGGTCCTTTCACCGGCATGATGTCCTCCATAGGGACTATCGTGACATTGTCGAAGAATGTCCTGCTGCTCGTGCTCCAATATACACCTTCTTACAATCTCGTCCGCACCTTCTTTGTAAAGATGTGGATCATCCCAAAATTAGTGCCTCAAATCAGTGAAGAATTTCTTCCTCTGCTGAAATGTAAAACCTGGAGGCAAAAACTTTGCAACGATAAAATTAGCATAATCTGCAAACCAAGGGTCGGAATGAGATTGTACTTTTACAACAGCAAGTTGTTCATCTAGGAAATTGTCGTTGACTGGAATAGGATCGTGCGGGATATCTTCCATCCTTGAAAGATTATCCGCCACCGGATTGTCTTCTCCTTTTCTATCACCAATCTGCAAATCAAATTCTTGAAGAAGGAGTACCCATCTAATGAGTCTTGGTTTGGCGTCCTTTTTCTGCATAAGATACTTAATGGAAGCATGGTCAGTATGAATAATAACTTTAGAATCAACAATATACTGCCTAAACTTATCACAAGCAAACACCACTGTCAAGAATTCCTTCTCGGTAGTAGCATAATTCTTTTGAGCACTATCAAGTGTCTTGCTGGCATAGTGGATGAAATTCAACTTCTTGTCAACCCTTTGTCCTAAAACAACTCCAATAGAAAAATCACTAGCATCACACATAATTTCCAGGGCAAATTCCAGTCAGGTGGTTGTACTATAGGAGCGGTTATCAAGGCTTTCTTAAGAACTTCAAAAGCTTCCTTACAATCTTCATCAAATACAAAAGGAGAATCCTTCTGGAGAAGATTGGTAAGGGGTCTCGAGGTCTTAGAAAAGTCCTTGATAAATCTTCTATAGAAACCAGCATGACCTAGAAAACTACGAATACCTTTGATGTCCCTTGGATAGGGCATCCTTTCAACAGTTTTAATTTTTGCCTTGTCCACTTCAATTCCCCTTTCGGAAATCTTGTGTCCAAGAACTATCCCTTCGTTAACCATGAAATGGCACTTCTCCCAATTGAGAACCAAATTCCTTTCTTCACATCTCTGCAAAACTTTATTAAGATTGTGGAGACAGTGGTCAAAGGAGTTTCCATAGACGGAAAAGTCATCCATGAAAACTTCTACAATCTCCTCACAGAAACCATGAAATATTGCAGACATACACCTCTGAAAAGTAGCAGGTGCATTACACAAACCAAAAGGCATACGCCTATAAGCATAAGTACCATAAGGACACGTAAAGGTGGTCTTCTCTTGATCCACGGTGTTAACGTGAATCTGGGAGACGCCAGAATACCCATCAAGATAGCAGAAGTGGGTGTTTTTAGACAGCCTCTCGAGCATCTGATCAATAAAGGGCAGAGGATAGTGGTCCTTCCTGGTGGCCTTGTTCAACTTCCTGAAATCAATACGCATTCTATATCCAATAATAGTCCTCTGAGGTATTAGTTCATTTTTATCATTAGGAACAACAGTCATACCTCCTTTCTTAGGAACACAATGAACGGGACTTTCCCACTTACTATCAGCTATAGGATAGATGATACCTGCGGGTAGAAGTTTGATAACCTCCGTCCTAACCACGTCCTTCATCCTTGGGTTCAACCGTCGTTGATGATCAACAACTGGTTTAGCATCGGGCTCGAGATTGATAGTATGTTGGCAAATGGATGGACTAATACCCTTGAGATCATCAAGAGTATAGCCAATAGCACCTCGGTGTCTGTGGAGTGTCTCCAATAATCGCTCTTCTTCATACCCTGAAAGGTTAGAATTGATAATAACAGGATATACTTTATTTTCGTCTAAATAAGCATACTTGAGCGTATCGGGTAGTGGTTTTAGATCAAACACCGGGTCTTCTTTTGGTTGCGATAGGATTCCTAAAGGTTCAACCGGGAGGTTGTGCTTCAGGATAGGAGTTTGTCTTAAAAATATATCTTCTAGTTCATCCCTCTCCTGCATATGTATGTCATTCTCGTGGTCTTCCATAAATTGCTGCAAAGTATCATCAGGAGGAATAGCAATAGAAGCAATTTCTTCAATAATTTTGTCATTACTTGACAAGTCGGTACCACGAGGCTGCTTAGAAAACTTAGAAAAATTAAATTCATACGGCTCACCGTTGAATTCAACAGAAACTTTACCTTTCTTGCAATCTATTATAGCTCCACAAGTGCTGAGGAAGGGCCTACCAAAGATAATAGGGCAAAAACTATCTGGCACTGAACCAAGTACAAGAAAGTCAGTAGGATATTTTACCTTCCCGTGGAGTACTTCAACATCTCTCACAATCCCAACTGGAGAGATTGTTTTATTATTTGCAAGATGAATCGTGACATCAATGTCCTCGATCTCACACGGTTGAATCTCGCGCATGATCTCTTGATAAAGTGTGAAGGGAATAGCGCGCACGCTAGATCCCAAATCACATAGCCCATAGTAATTATGATCTCCTATTTTGACAGATACAACTGGTGTACCTAAAATTGGGCCTTTGTTCTTGGCTGTGACAATGTTAGTGGAAACAGCACAAAAACTAATAGTGGATTCTTCAATATCACTGGTTACCAGATCCTTGACCATTGCAACTTGAGGCTTGACCTTGATCATGTCCTCAGGTTCGTCAGTGGTCCTTCCGTTTTTGTTTAGAATACTTGTAACAAAAGAGTGCTCCTTTATCCTTGAGGGATAAGGAGGCTGTTCATACACAACTGCAGGTAAAACAGGATCAGTAACATTAATCTCAATATTGGACTCCTTGAAAGGTTTATGATGTTGACTCTCCTTCTTAGAAGAATCGATATGAGAAGCAAAGTCCTTCCAAAAGTCAACCATTAGCTGGGAATCAAGACCAATTTTAGAGCAAAAGGTATTAAAGTAATCAGTTTTCACATAACTCTCAATGTAGTCATGCTCATAGTTTATAGCGGGTTCAATACCTTTTTCAATTTCCCAGTCTTCAGTGTTCTTCTGGATCCTTTCTATAAGATCCCATTTTTCTTCCATACTTCTGGTCTGTAATACCCCGCTAGAGGAGGCATCCAACATCTCCTGTCCTGACGAGAAAGCCTGGAATAAAAATTTGTAACTATAATTTCCTTAGGGAGCTCATGGTTTGGGCATTTGAGCATCAGGGACTTCAGTCTCCCCCAAGCTTGAGCGATGCTCTCTCCGTCGCGAGACCAAAAGTTGTATATGTAGTTCCTGTCTTGGTGAATTTCACGAAGAGGATAAAACTTTGCATAAAAGAGAGACATAAGCTCTGGCCATTCAAGCAGATCAGAGTTATCGAGTAGCTTATACCAATCTGAAGCTTTATCTTTGAGTGATACGGAGAATAGTTTCTTCATGACGAACTCCATTGTTACACCTGCAAGCTTAAATAAAGAACATAATTGTGATAAATATAGCAGGTGTTCTCCCGGATGTCCTTCTCCCGTATAACGATTAGCCAAGACATAATCAATAATACCAGATGTTATTTTATAGGGCACAATTTCAGTAGGGGTAGGAGTGAACACCACAGTCGTGGGGCGGCTCCTTACCAGCAACGAACCAACAGTAGAAGAGTCCATAAGGACTGAAGATAACAACAGAAAATAAAGGTTTCCTTACCGGCTTCACTTACCAATAGCTCTACACTCCCCGGCAACGGCGCCAGAAAAGCTCGTTGATGGCGGTGAAGTTAATAGGTTTAGTGGGATTGCCTCCCCTGTTAACCTCGCCAATAAACGATTCTTGATAACCCACAAGTCTAGGGGATCAATTGTAGCTTTTCGATAAACAAGAGTGTCGAACCCAACGAGGAGAAGAAGGTGTTGATAAGTGACATTGGATAAGGAAAGGCTGCACACACTCAAAGGTAAATATTTAGGGGTTTTTGGTTTAAGCAACAGTAAAGTAAAAGACAAGCAAAGTAAACAGGGTAACTGAGGAGTAGCAAGTGTCCCAATCCTTTCACAAGGATAAGCCTAGGAAATAAACTTATAAAAGCTAAAGCGTTCTCGAGAACACATGGGAGAGATAGCCAAGTTACTTTCACCATACTCCGCCAAGTAATATGTATTGTGTTGATAAGTGTTGGTGGGTGGATCAATGCTAGTACACCTTCTAGGCTAAGATAAGTGTACTCTTATGATTACACACCTTGCAAGAATCCGCAAATACAAGGTAGTAATTAAGGCATACGCCTAACCACAGCATTACGATCAAGGATCCATAACTCCCTTGTGCAAAAGTGTGCGAACTGGGGTTCAGGTTTCTGTCACTCCGGCAACTGTGACGCCCCCAAAATCAGACCGTGTACAGTAATCATACACGCAAGGTACACGATTGAAATTAGGGACTCACAGTGAGATATCACAACACAACTCTACAAATAAAATAATACAAGCTGTTAAATACAAGCCAGGGGCCACGAGGGCTCGAATACAACAGCTCGAGAGCACAAAGTCAGCGGAAGCAATAGTATCTGAGTACAGACACAATGATACAAGGTTGCCTTAAGAAGGCTAGCACAAAAACAACAGATCGAAAAGGCGAGGCCTCCTGCCTGGGAACCTCCAAACTACTCCTGGTCAAAGGGGAACTCGGCGTCGTAGAAGGCATCGGGGGATCTTCATGTTGTGGTGGTCGGCATCGAGGATCTCCTGCTCCTAGACTCCAAGGCTCCAATGTCGACTGCAGCAGCCGATCAGGCAAAACAATAAAAGGGGAAATAAAGCAGGTGAGTATCTAGTATACCCGCGAGACTTACGTCCGCTACTAAGCATTATGCATTGTATCAACGGAAAGAAGAGGCTGTATACAGTGGACTGCAAGATAGAAATCAGAATAAGGGTAAGAAGCTAGGCCTATCGAAGACTAGCATCTTCCAACGAGTCTTGCAGCATGAGGTAAGAATCAGCCAACAGTTAATATAACAGTAATGAAAGTAACAATGCAGCAGAAGTTGTTGCAGCATTGTATAATAATAAGTTGTAATCATAATTAACAATGCCTCCGAGTTCACCTCCTCGACATCCCCGCGAGAAAGAAAACTCGGAACCATACAGTTTAATAATAATAGTTTGTAGTGGTAAGATCCAGCTTCAGCATAAAGCGTCCTGTTACCGTCGACACGGCTATTCGAATAGATTAATCTTCCCTGCAGGGGTGCACTTGTGTTACGCTACACGCACGGATATCCAGGGTGGCGGGAACCTTGTTAGGGAACGCTCCACCGAGGCTATCCGACACTTCATAGCCCATCTTTCAAACTCAACAGAGAGGTCATCCGCCGGACTATATCCTATGTACGCGGGGCTTTGGACCCTAACCCCGACGTACTCCTGCACGGTGCAAGGCTGGCCGGTGAAGTTAAAGAAAATCCAAATAAGACACCACCGCGCGAGCAAATAAGACAACAACACTTCCCGGCGCAGGCCGCGGTACTGCTGACGTCTGAAGAGTCCTCGGACGACACTACGAAGCAGAGGAGCCCATAACTCGTAATTCCCACGGGTAGGTAGTGCGTACATGGCATATAGCCAACTCAAGACATTCACTGAACCATTTAGCATTTTATTAACCTGCGTGACAACCGTTATCGTTGCCTCGACTTAACTGACCCGCGGACAACGACAGCAGCTAGGACCACCAGTACATCGGTGCCTGCCCCGTCGTCCCACCAAGTCACTGCGGTTACCAACAAGGTGAACCGTCTCCTTACCTTGTCTCGCGTGTGCTCCTGGAGGAGCTCGACTTTCGTGGTTTGGTAACTCTCGCGGCCAACGATCAGGGGCCAAGCACACTGGTACACTGGTCGTACCCTCCCTGCCGTCCCGTCGCAATACCACTCGCGGGCACCGTTAGGTCGCCGGACTTCTTACCTTTAAGGACACCAGTTGGTTCGAGTTCCTACCATTAAGTGAAACCAGGAGGTATCACCCTCGATGGCACACTTAAAGAGGTTTGATAGAGATATCAGCGGAATGAACTAAAGAGGTAAACCTCATATCATCCCGGTGATGCTACGCTACTGAGCCGACGAGAGTGAAATACGAGTCCATTCCATTTGTAAGCCAAACTCGAAGCGACTCGGCAGAGTCTCGCCGTTGTAGGTTCCCTAGGGAGTCTGCATTGATCCGTACCTATTGCAGTTGTATATATTTTGTATCCGCGTCACTCCCCTGAGTGGCCACGACCCGCTATCTAATCCTAGCTAACAATGTGCAGGGCTCACTGCTGAATATAATATATAGATATAGCAGGCAGCATAGGATAAGGAAGGTACAACAAGGGGAGACAAAATCAGGCTATGCAATTGAATAGGATTGTAACGTAGCAGCAGCAGTAACAATGCATAGCGCAAGAAAGTACGGAAAGTAGGCGATATCTGGGGAAGAGAATGGCTCTGCTTGCCTGCAAGCTCGACGGTAGGGGTAGGGTCGTCGACGAAGTAGTCGTACTCAGCAGCGGTGTAGTCGACGGCAGCAGCGGGGTCTACCGAAGATTAAGGGGGGGAAAGAAACAGTAAATACACAGCAAGCATATACAAACAGATGCATGACATGAAAGATGAAATGTTAACGGTGTTCTAACGCAGTGCAATGCACGTTGCTCGGAACGGAAATTCATCTGAGGATGAACTACCGGCTCCGGGTGATTACCGGACAGGGTGTCCGTAGGGGGGGAAGGATCAAGCCGGAGGTGTCGTGGGTACCGGACAAACATAAGTGTGGTGTATCCGTACTAGTTGATCTATTCTGAGAAACATTCGTGTTCGAAATAAATTCATCCGGGTACTTTAGCAGTACCGGAAAATTTATCGGACAGTCGGTCCGAAGGGGGACGGTTCGATGTTCGTTGTGTTAGAGGGGTGTGATAGACATACGGATAGCGTATTCCTATTCGTTATATTTTTATGATCAATTTTCATGTATAAAGTTTTTGAATTTGAGTTACGGTTTAAAAGTTATTCAAATTCAAAGTTTAAATCATTTAAAAAGAACTTCTGTAATTTCTGTAATTGTTTATTCAAACATTATCCAGAACAGTAAAGTTGACCAGTCAAACCTGACCACTGGGTCCCACTGGTCAGCCTCACATTTGATAAATAGTTTTATTAAATTTAATTAACAGTGGGGGTCCCACATGTCATAGGGACATTATATTTTCTAACTTAATTAAACTAATTAACTTGTAGAGGGCCCACCTGTCATAGTCAGTATATTTTCTAAATCATTTTATTTAATTGAAGAACAGTGGGACCCAGCTGTAAGTGACTCAGAGGTTGATTTAACTTAACAGACTTAATTAATCATTAAGTTAATCGCCTAGGGCCCACCTGTCATACACATAGGGGGTTATCTGCTTTTCTAATTCCTTTATTCCTTTTTTTTAAATGGGCTAGCCCCCACTGGACAGTGGCTTAGCCACAGCACGGGCACGACGTGCACGCCGGCGACGAGGCCCATGGCCGTGAGGCCGTTCCGGCGAGGGGAAGCGAGGGTGTGTGGCAAGGGAGGCACGTGGGGCGCAGGCAGTGGAGCTCGGGCGTGGCCGAACGCGAGGCAGAGGGCGGCCAAGGCGCACTCGTGGCCATGGCGGGCGGCAGCGGCTGCCGGAGCGCGGTCCGATGGGGAGGGCGGCACAGCACACAACAGCGGGCGTGGCGAGAGCGGAACCGAGGAGAGGCTCACCGCAAGCAGTAGGGTGTGGCAATGGGCTCGAGGAGGCTCTGGTGGCGACGCAATCGGCGGGGAAGACAACGGCGACCGGCGGGAGTTGCAGGCGCGATTCGCAGCGTCTGAGGCGGCTCGGCGTCGGAAGATCGCTTGGGTTGACGAGGACGAAGGCTCGGCAGCTCCAGGACATCACGGCTGGGCCGGAGATGGCCGTTGGCCGCGCAGGCATGGCGACGCGCGCCGACAGCGGAGCTCGGGCAGGGCGGGGAAGAAGAGGGAGGGCACGAGGGGGGGAATGGAGGATGGGCGAGGAGGTAGGGGCCTCGGGCGCCCTTATCTCTACTGGGGGGAGCAGGTAGAGGATTGGGCAGGGGGCAGGTGGGGGTGAGGGGCCGACGGCGTGCTCTCTGCCCCCCCCCCCCGTCCATGGCAACAGTGGCGGGGTGGGGGCAGGGGAGTTCGTGGGAGGGAGAAAGAGGGGAGAGGGGGTGGGCCTGGATTGTGGGCTTGTGCCCAGGCGCGTTTTAGATTTTTTTTATTTTCTTAGTTTTTGTTTTCTTTCTATCTTGTTTACACCTTATTTGCCTACTAATACAATTTTGTAAAATATGCAAACTACACCAAAAATATTGTTTTAATTTAGCCTACTGCTAGAAAAATATTTGAACAATAATAAAATCATTTAGATTTTATCCAATGCACAAAATATTATATGGAGCTATTTTTGCTACTGTTTATATTTATATGCATTATTTAAATACTTAATAAAATATCATTTGTCTTTTTACATGACCTACTGATTATTAGGTATTTAATAAAAATGGTTTCACAATTTTTAGTGCATATAAAATTCCACTTGTTTATTATAATTACCATGGCAATTCAATAATTCCCAAGCATCTATTTTTATTTCATATTACTTTCTAAACACTTTAATATAATACCCATTGCTATTTTAACATGGTCCAAGATTGCTAGGCAATACTATTAATACCTTTTTCAGTGTTGGTTTAACTATGATTTCCATTCCCAATTTAATTCACTTGGCAATACAACAATCCGGCATCCTTGGTTTCATAATCATCACTGACTTGTGATTCTTGTTGATGACTGAGGTGGATTTGTTTTAACCATGATCAAGTTGATTGACATTCATCCACAATCCTTGGAGCAAGATTTATAATCCACCTAATTTGAAAATTTTATAAGGGTTGGAATTTGAGAGAGCTATGATCAGAGGTGATCATGGCTTGATCATCAACAGTAATGATCACTAACAGTGGAATCACTGTAGTGATTACTGTTACTGATTCTGAGGGTGTTACAGCAACCCACCATAAGCATCCTTTGTGCACAATGTATTCCTCTAGGCCCATGAAAGGTGAAGTGTTAAGTGTTCGACTCACATAACACCACTAGAGAAATAACAACACAACTTAAGTATCAAACAACACATAACACTTCAACATCATATGATTACTAACAACTAGACTTCTCCCATGTTCTCAAGAACTAAAGTAACTACTCACAAGACATAAAAGAGATCATGATCAGAGGTGATAGATGGGTGGAAAACAATCTGGACACAATGATATTTCTCCAACAAAACTCAATAGCATTCACCACAAAGTAGTAATCAACACCAACAGAGTAGAGAGGATAGATAGTACGGATTACAACACAAGTTGCAATTGTGAGATGAGATGGGATGGAGATGGAGATGGTGCTGATGTTGGGGATGATGTTGATGATGATCTCGATGATGATGATGATGATGGCGACGATCTCCCCTTCCGGGAGGTGATCTCCCCGGCAGAATCTGCCCGCCGGAGATGGCTTTTCTCCTCTATAGGTTTCCGCCCCGTGGCGGCGGCAAAACACGGAAACTCTTCTGTCTTTAGGGTTTCTACCCCAGGGGGGTCTTATAGGCGAGAGGGGGCACCGAGGGGGGCCACCAGGCATCCAGGAGGGTGCCTGGCGCGGCCAGGAGGGGTCCGCGCCAGGCACCCTTCTGGCTGCCAGGTGGGTCCCCTCACCTCCATCCCCGATGATCCCTAGTCAATCTTCATAAAAATACTTCCCGTAAATTTTCATCGCATTTGGACTTGATTTGATTCAGCAACTTGGTGTCCACTTTTCACCGTTGAATTATGGTTCTGCTGCTTCGGCACCGGAAAGTTGTAAATTGTGTAAAACAAGCCAAAACAACATAAGAACAATAATTTAAAGTGGAATATATCAATGAATAGGATGAAATTACAATATAAAATAGTGATTAATTTTGGACGTATCACCTAGCCATTGGCCGAGCAAGCTTGGTGGCGTGATGGAGAGGCTTGCGATGAACTTGAGCTCTTCGAGTGGGTTGGATCTTTCTCAAACTGTTGAATTGCTGGTTGTTGATGACGGAACCGCCGAGATCGTGATTCCAACCTGCATCTTCCCCACGGTCGGCGCCAATTGACGAGGATCGGCCTCGGCAAATCCCATGGTAAGGTACCCTGGGTTTAGATCGTAGAGAGGAGGTGCAGGTTGGCGATACTTGTCGTCTAACAAGAGACAGGGATTTACCTAGGTTCAGGGCCCTCGATCGGTGAAACCCCTACTTCCTGCTCTTTTGTATTATGATGGAGGCGATTATAGTGGCGGTCGAGGCGAGATTGCTCGGGACCGGAGGTGTTTCTATGAGATTGGATGCCCTAGAAATCCCCTCTCCCAGCCTTTATATACTAGGCTGGGTCTTAAGGAGTCCATCTAGGTTTACAGAAGCAATTGCCTAACCTAGCTTTAGTCTTGGACGCCAATTCGCAGTTTCCCTGACGCTAAGGACTCCTACGTCGGTTCTTTGTGTGGGCCAGTCGTGGGCTGGTCGAAGCTTCTAGTGGGCCTTCTATCTTGACACGCACCAGGTACCCCCATCCGCATGAGTCGTGGGGACACCCCCTCGTCTTCTGGTATACCAGTCAACATGCCACGAGCCATGCAAGGAAATTTGTATACGTTGCATACACTTGCAGAACAATAGCTCGAGACGAGAGGTAAAAGGATGCAAGTTGTTGGCAGGAAGGAATGAAAGAGAGGCTATTTAATCTTGGTTGGCTATTGAACGGATCCACGAGACATGCACAATTTAAAGAGGGGATAATATAAAAAACGAATTCACATGTATGCTACAATTTAAGGAGGAATAACGGTGTGATTCGTCCGTCTATCGGTTGACGCTTGCGACAGAATATAGGGAGTCTTAGGGATCAAACATCCAGCGTCCCAAATATTGCCCCTGTCTTGGCTTCATAGCGGCGGCTTTCATAGCGTGGGGCATATCACATCGTTGAGGCTACGGGCTTATTCTCACGGTGGTGGAAAAGTAATTCCGTGGATGCGTGGCAGCGCCGGCTTGCGGAGTCAACGCAACGGTTATCACCTTCGTGGAGGTTCTCGACCTCAGTCTTCACCCCCATGACGCTCACCACCAGCGGCGACACTGGAACAAGGAACTGGGTGATATCTAATTTGATAGGCCCAGCCGGGGAGAGCAGGAGGAGCATCATCGATAATAGTCCTATCGTCCCGTAGTCGAAGACGTCTGCGCACACACCAGGAGGCATAACTTGCAGCACAAGCGGGCACATTCCCAGCCGTTATCAGCTGATACAAGTCAAGGATGGAGGCCTCGCTGGTAGACCATGCATCTAGAATAAGGCAAATTGTAACACACCATGCAAAGAATCAATTGCGATGGAAAACCCTGCATGTATTGCAATAGAAGAAGTTAATACATCTATACCACAATGATACGAGCGGTTAACATACAACAAAAGAATTTATGCATGCATTCCGACAAAGTATACAATATTTTTATTATCTTATTTGTAATCAGTCTTATGTGTGTCTTTTCACCTTTTTACTTCTTTTTTTATACCTTTCATGTCTAGAAGAAAAATATATTGCTTTGTTTGGTTGTGTATTATTGATGTAGGTGTGTATTATGTATTTATTAAGCTAAGTGTGTATGCTATATTTTTTACCCATTGCAACGCACGGGCATGTTTACTAGTCATTGTCCTAATGACATGACTTCATTGTCAATGGACGTATGTGTCTCCATGATCAGGAAACATTGATCATCAATTGCCCAATGAACTAGTATGCCTGAGTTAACTACGGACCTGGTTGTTTATATACTACACGTGTGTTAATGTTTCCGCTTAATACAGTTTTAGCATTGTATAAAATTTATTATGAACAAATAGATATGTGACAACTATCTTTATTAATTTGCCTCTAGGGCACATATCCAACACAGACACCATCACTCTTCCATCTTCACGGAATGTTAATTTTGATGCTAAACAATGTGTTGAATTGATTTTTTAAATGCGAGTTAATTAAAGAAAAAAAGAGCATATGAATGTTAAATACAAGCTTGTTGGTGATAGGGGTGGAAAGCATGTTATGTTTGGACCAGGAGCTCTTGTTTGGTTGCATTTACGTAAAGATAGGTTTCCTGATTTACACAAGTCTAAGTTAATACCACGAGATGGTGGTCTCTTTAAGGTTTTGGAGAGAATAAGTGATAATGCATATATACTTGAGCTTCCTGCATATTATGGGGTTAGTCCCACGTTTAACATTGCAGGTTTGAAACCTTATTTGGAAGAGGTCGATGAGCTAATGTCGAGGACGACTTCAATTCAAGAAGGGGAGGATGATGAGGACATCACTACTATTGTACACTCACATCCCCTCGTACCACATATCTTGAACCAATTACGAGAGCTCGCACACGTGAACTAAATTATCATGTACTTTCATTTCTTCGAACAACTCGTACTGTTAGTGAACATATGATGCTATCTCAATTAGATACTTTTGGTGTGCTTAGGAATGAATGTCTTAGAATAGAGAAGAAGAAGGATGAACATTGGAGGAGGAACAAGCATGGAGATGAAGGTGCATACGCAGGAGACAACAATGGTGCTTCAAGCGATGATTATAGGACTTTGAAGTCACCATAATGACACTTGAGGACTTGGATGAATAATACAAGATGCTACTTAATATTTCTGTCCCAAGCCTTTTATAGGTGTTGTGTCACCTTATTTTTGGGCCAGGCCCTGTAATTTTAAGATCCAAACTATAGGCTTTTTTTAGATTCTGTATGTCTGGGGAAACCAAATTAGGGTGGGTTTCAATCCCTCCTCCAAGGGGTCATGAGATTACCCTCTATGACCCCATATATTCATCATATAGGGCATCGTTTAGACCTATGTTTTGATTTATTTTTAATTAGCCATAGCCGCAACTTCGTATACTTTGTTTGTGTCCTACGACCAGGCCAAGACCGTTTTGAAACCCGAATCTTTCATCATATATTTGCAATATCCATATTGCAAAGATCTCGCTTGTTCTTCTATTTCTTGCAGGGATTAGACCTTCGTGGCCAGGTTGGTCATGCTCCGGCATGGTCAATAACCTCTTAGAGTTGTTTTAGTGATCTCTAAGCGCAACGTCTTCACATGTTTGTAGTTAGATTATGAAAGTCGTCTCCACCAAAATCAATAGTTATCATATCATCAAAACATCGGGACACCCCTCGCCTCTATCACTCGAGCCCTGGCAGCCCCCCCCCCCATTTTTGATTCAGTTGCAGGTTGATTTTGACCGATTTTGATGAACCATTAGCCCTCCACTTCATGTATGGCCGCCGCTGCTCGACCGGCGGAGCACCACAACTTGCTGACTGACCAATGCAGTTGACTTCAAAAAAAAATTGGGCGTCGACAACGACTTGAAGTCGTCGATCTTTGGGTTACAAGAATCACCGGAGGACCTTCCTAGCATCGTTGGAGGCTGTTGAGATCGAATTGGCTATCACCTAGCAACTGAATAGCCGCCAATCGGTTATCTCCTCCTCGCACACAAGGTATTCAACGGAATACTAACGAGGTAAAAAATATTGTTTGCATTTTTTGGATGAGCACTATAAGACTTTTGTAGCTTGATAGATAATTATGTATTGTAGATGAGTTCATGTGACTCCAATTTGTGCGATGATATGTCCTTGGATGATAAATATGACATGACAAAGGAGGAGGCTATTGTTTTGATGTTGATGACACACAAGAACAAAAAGCCAAATCATGTCCGTCCAGTTTTCGAGCGTGAGTTTTTACGTCGAGAACGACAAGAGGCGCATGCTCCTTTTTTACAAATCTGGTGTATACATAAGGTACTTTCGACGCTGGTTCAGGATTATTTCTTCGCAATTGAAATATTATGACGCAACATGATCGGTTCTTCGAGTAGAGAAGGAATTGCATCAGATTGCTTGGACAAGCACTGAGAAAAAGGTCAATGTTGCATTGTGCATGATGTCGTATGGTGTACCGACATCTTTCATTGATGACAACTTGGCAATGAGAGATATCACTTCAATCTTCTTTCAAACAATTTGCAAAGGTGGTGGTAGAAGTGTTTAGACTAGAGTATTTGAGATCACCCCATGATCTGGACACGATGAGGTTTTTAAGATGAACAAAGCTCGTGGGTTTCCAGGTATGCTTGGATCTATTCATTGCATGCATTGGAGTTGGAAGAATTGTCCTACATCAGAAAATGGACGGCTGAAAGAACACAAGAAAGATGCCACCATCATTTTTGAGACCGGAGACATGGATTTGAAATTCAAATTTTGAGATGTATGTGCTATGATGCAACTTATCTCTATTACATAGCCCATGGGGTATATATAGCACACGATACTTGGGGTACGAGGGACATAGACCTAGTCTAATACAGACTCATAGACCTATACTAGTACTCCTTAACAGTATGTATCTTGCAATGACATCAGTCTGCTCTACCGATCATCTCCTTTTGCAAAGTTAGCCAATGCAAAAGCATCACCGGTCAACTTACAGGAAAATGAGCATGCTGGGATGTATCTGAAGTGGGCTACTTTCGTGAAGCCAGCTGCAAGCCCCTAAGATAAGAAATAACTCTATTTTCATAGTCCTCAAGCTGGAAAATATGTGAAGAGCGCTTTTGGGATTTTACAGTCCCAACTTACTATTATGCGAGGACCGATTAGATTTTGTAATTAAGAGATCCTTTGGTATATCACGACAACATGCGTGATACTGCATAATATGATCAGAACGAGTGTCGTTAAGATTTGAATTGCAGCTCGTATGACCTTATGGAACTTCGGGTTTGGTCTAGTAGAAGACAAGCCCGAATACAACGCTTTATTTAGGTGCACCATAACATCAGAGGGTTCACATATGGACGATGATTTTTTTAAAGATCACATGGATGAGTGGTGTGCATGGCATATACAACAACGAGCCTAGTTTATCGTATTTATGTGATGGACTTTATTATATTGTGTGCTGAACTTTATTGTAAAAATATGATAAGTACCGAACGTTGGTACAAGGCCGCCCGCCCGAACGTCCGCGCACCAATTTTGATGCACAAGGCATCTCTAACCAGCTTTTGTGTTTTTTGAATTTAAAAATGTTTTATCTCTTAAATAAATTTTTTGATAAAATTCTGTTTTCATCATTAAATCCGTCGCGACAAGATCTTCAAAACTAGATCTCATATTGATATGTTTCGAGAACTTTTTTTTCGAGCCAAAAATTGCCATGTTGTTTACACTGAAGTTGTCATGCTGTTTACACTAAAGTTGCCATGATTTTCTTCATCTATTTTTTCTAGATTTAAAGCTACCATTGTATTGTAACTTCTTTTGACTCATCGGCGAGGACCCCGGAGAGTTGCGGTGATGCTCAACGTACCCCAAACAAATATCTGGCACGGGGGGGGGGGGGGGGGTGCGCGGCATGGCGGTCTCCTGGGTTACGAATGCGTCGAGGAGATTCTTCGGCGCATCTCAACGCATGACGGTGGAAGAGGGGACATGGATCAGAGGGAGCGATTTTTCGACGATGTGGTGCTCTGGCGGCGACTCTTTTTTGTGCCCATGGAAAGTCTATTGTAGAAACCACGATAATTTTCTTCTATCTACATATGGAAAACTCTTTCCTTTTCCAAATGATAATGACCTGGCATCAAGGCCGAGACACCTCACCCTTACATTTTTTGGATGACAACTTTAAGAATGCGAGAATGACAATTTTCAGAAAAACAAATAACTTTATTTATAATAAAAACGGTCTGAAAGGTGAAAGTTGTCATGCTTAGCGACTAAATTTGCGACCCGCGCATGATAAAATTGTCATAAAAACGTGTCATACGTGTGGGCGGAAAAAGACAAGCACACACACTTTGATGGCAACTTTAGCACATGTAAGATGACAACTTCTGCTAATAAATGGCAACTTCGCTAAATACATAGCAATTTTGGCTAACAATTGTCATCTATATACACCTAAATTTGCCATCTAAACAACGTGTGGGCGAAAATGCCTCATATATATGACAATTTTTATTCATAAAACAT
Organism: Bromus sterilis; assembly: GCA_950022295.1. Classification (NCBI taxonomy): domain Eukaryota; kingdom Viridiplantae; phylum Streptophyta; class Magnoliopsida; order Poales; family Poaceae; genus Bromus; species Bromus sterilis. The sequence continues at coordinate 211,175,109 of OX465598.1, read as the reverse complement.
GACAATTTTTATTCATAGGACATGAAAATTCCTATTTATAGGAAATGAAAATTTTCATTTTGTAAGACATGATAATGTGTGGAACATGGCAAAAAAAATCAATATGTCAGACTCGGCTATTTTTAATAGAAATGACAAATTTACCATGGTTATAATAGCGCAATAGTTTATGACCCGATGACAAATTTTCCATGTTTTATTTGTAGCGTTTACAATTGCCATCTATAAAATTGCAATTAAAAAACAAATTAAAAAGAAAAAAAAATAGACACCTGAAGCAAAAGTTACTAGCGTCTACAACTTCAAGTTGACACCCTCACATAACAAAAATTGCCATAAAAAACATCAGAGATTGCCATGTACTCGTGCCACACATATTGTAGTTATCGACGTCCTAAGATTTTCTATCTATCAATTGAAAACTATTTTCTTTTTTGTGTCCATGATAAATTTAACATATCTTTCGCCATGGCAATTTAAGATGTGTTTTTTCCATGGCAAATAAACCAAGTTTTTAAAGTTTTATTTTATGAATTACGACAAATTTACTTAGAAAGTTGAAGAAAACGTGCAAAAAACATAGTTGAAGTAAATGACGGTAATTTTAGTGTAAACAACATAACAATTTACGTGCAATAGACAAGGCAATTTTTAACCCGATTTTTTTTTCGAAACATACCGATATGGGATTAGTTTCGAAGATCTCATCGCGACGGATTTAATAGTGAAAACGGTTTTTTAATTGAATTATTTATTTAAAAGATAAAACATTTTAAAAATGAAAACGTGTGATACTTATCAGCCTCCTTATTGTATTAAGTACCACATTTTGCTGTTTGTTGAATAATTTATGTTTTATTTGATATTGTGGATTTAATAAGCTATGTAATCATTTAGTTTTATGTAATAATTCAATTTAACAAACTATATTTATTTTGGACTCATTTGAGATTCATTTGATAGCAATGTGCATGCAATTTATAACATAAAAAAATAGATGTGTGGTGCGGCTAGCGCAGTATATAGGACACTTATTGGAAACGGCCATTTTGTATGCTTAAAAATATTTTCCAATGAATTGAATTTTACTTCAAAAAACTTTTTTAGCATATCTTCAAAAATCTTTTATAAAGCCTGAAATAGGATAAATAGATATGAAGATGCTCTAAAAAGCCCACCAATGGACCGGGCGGGGAAGCACGACGACGAAGCTGCTGCTCTTTCGTCCCCCCTCTAGGCTTCCACCTAGGGTTTGTCCGCTCAAATCGCGTAACAATAACCCAGTTGAAGATTCGCGAAACCCTCGGCGATGGCCACCACCATCCAGCCTCACTCCCCGGACCCAACAGCAATCACCACCACCCCTCCCCCTCCCCCTCCTTCTCCACCTCGCCAGGAGGAGATCGCAGCGCTCGATGAGCAGCCCGCCGCCGTCGCGGAGGAGACGAAGACGGCCGCCGGCGGCGGCGGGGGGGGAAAGCTGTTGGCGGAGGCCATGCGCAAGTGCGCGGCACCCCGGTCGTCGCGCTACCACGGCGTTACGAGGTGGGCTGGCAAGCTAGGCAGGACGTTGTTACTGTTATTGATAGATAGGGCTGCCTGTCCTTGTGTTGACTCGTGTTTGGGGACAGGCTCAAATGGAGCGGCAAGTACGAGGCGCACCTCTGGGACAACACCAGCCAGGTCGAGGGGCGCAAGCGCAAGGGCAAGCATGGTGCGTAATTTTGGTCTCCACACACTAGCCTTCCTGCCTATTCACTCTGGTTTTCACACACTAGGCTCCTGATCAGCTTTCAGAACCCAACACAAGTGCCCATGGTTTAACTTGAATCTTGATAGAGAGTATCATCAGTTGCTCTCGAATAGAAACAGTGGGGTGGTCGCGGTGCACTTACTGTGTCTTTTAAGTTACAAATCATAGTTTACTCTGCTGCTTTTTGATACAAAATGGAACATTTAATTGTGCACTTATCTTCACACTCTCCCTGACTGATTTTTTTTGGATGTTCTGCATGGGATCGGTTCCTACCTTGGCTGCCATTGTGGGTTTCAGTGTACTTGGGTAACTTATACTGCCTGCTATCATAGAGTGAGTTCGGATGCAACATAAAAGCAGCTCAATTTAATCTTCATTTTGGCATTACAGGGAGCTATGTTACTGAAGAGAATGCTGCAAGGGCACATGACCTTGCGGCCCTTAAGTATTGGGGCATAAGTCAACACACCAAGCTAAACTTCAATGTATGGAGTGTTTGTTATTTTGTGTATTTTGAGGAACTGGCATCATCTTATACAGGAAAATGGAATTAACTTGTAATTGTTCTCCAGATTTCTGATTATGCAAAGGAAATTGACATCATGAAGAACATGAATCAAGATGAATTTGTGGCCTACATAAGGAGGTCTGTTATATAGTTGAATATTGCAGGTGTAAAATGTATCTGCTAGTTTCTCCAACTGTTCTTATGATTATTTCAGGCAGAGTAGTTGTTTCTCAAGAGGAACTTCATCATACAGGGGTGTAACAAGGTGCTATTCCATACTTAGTGAAAATACATAAAGAATTATTTAGTCGGGTGAAATCACCTAATAGGATTTTGATCCGTCTTGTTTCCTTTTGCAACTGAAGATTTTCTGTTTTGTTAAAACTTAAGAACTCCGCATGTTCTACTGTGAAGTTTAACTTTTATCTATTCTCTTGGACTAAACAGACGAAAGGATGGTAAATGGCAATCACGTATTGGTAGGATTGGTGAGAGTAGAGACACTAAGGACATCTATCTTGGAACCTTTGGTGAGGACAAATTTTAGTAACTGATGAAATTAACCTTGCGTTGAAAACTATTTTGATTTATAGAATCACAGTGAGTTAAAACTTGTTGCAAATGTATAAGGAATTGAGCTTGGTTTGCAGAAACTGAAGTGGAGGCAGCTGAGGCATATGACCTAGCAGCAATTGAGCTCCGTGGTGTTCATGCTGTGACCAACTTTGATATTAGCAATTACGGTGAAGATGGTTTGAAGAAACTAGAAGGCTCATCCGAGGTAGCGAACCTGGAGTGCCAATCAGAAGTCACTAAGTTAGCTGTTACCAACTTTGATATTAGCAACCTCTGTGAAGATGGTTTGAAGAAACTAGAAGGCTCATCTGAGGTAGTGATCCTGGAGGACCAATCAGAAGTCACTAAGTTAGCTGGGCAATAGATACTTGAATAGCCACATGTAAATTATTTATTTCTTATCTTTTCTCTGATCTTCAATCATTCGGTTTTTCCCCTGAGTTACTTTTCTTCGTCCACTTCTCCTGCATCTTGTTGCATACTCTGGTATTTACCAGCTCCAGATTGATGTTGTACTCTGTATTTTCATGTAGACTGATTTCAAACCATTAATACAGTAGTATTTGTGGACATTACAAATCAATTGAAGTTCTGTCTTTCCTTGTATCTGTTTTCATCCTTTAACTCCAGTTGAGAAAGTTAGTTTGTTCCATTGCCATCATGAACGGAATTTTCATAATAGTAAAAGTTCCCAAACACTAATAAACTTGGGTTGTTCCATTGCCATCATGAACAGAATCTTCATAATATTTAAAATTCCCAAACACTAATAAACTGGTATCATCTCGCATGAACGCTCTTTTTTGTCGTCCAAGGCATGCACTAATCTTCCGGAAAGTCCCTTATTAGCTTGAGCTCATATGAGCTCTGTATGAACAGTAAATCAATTTTTTTAAACACAATTAAAAAATACTGAATTTTGTGTGTGTTAAACATTGACAAATGTTAAAAATGCTTGTAAAATTCATCACGAAATGACATCCGTGGAAGTCACATAAAAAAAACAAAACCAAGACTTCAAAATGCTTCAAAAAAATAACATTTTGGATCATCGATATTGTTTTTATTGATGCGGTTTCTACAAATGTCATTTCGTGATGAAATTTTATAGCGATTTAAAACATTTGTCAATGTTTGACATAAAAAAATCAGACTTTTTTTCAATTTTACTGTTCACCGAGATCATATGAGCTCGGTCTCAGTTACACCACGTCCCTAATCTTGGCGGAGCGATAGCCGCCGCGTTAGATTTGCTATCATCTCTAGTGAACACTTTCTATGCCATCTAATGACGTGCATTAATCTTGGCGCTGTGTAGGCCGCTCTTTCTATCGTCTAATGGCATGCATTAATCTTAGTGCAATGACGGTTGTAGAAACTAACCCCTCTCTCTTTCTCCGGTCGCCCACTTTCCTCACACACACCCATTTTCCCACAACTCCTTTTCTATTGTTCCTTCATCTCCTGTGAATTTTGTTCAGTGATTTCTCTTTGTTGGCAATGGAAGCGCCGTCACTGCCAATACAGTGACTTGCTTCTCCTGCGTTGGCATTGCGTTAAGACTTGAGGTAAGCTTCTCCACCACCACTATCCTCCTCTATCTTTGATTTTTGGCCACCTCACGGTGTTCGAATCCAGCATCGATCACGACGGTGATGGTGTAGATTCAGTTCTGGATGATTTGGCGATGATGATGTATGCTATGTTCTACGACGTATATGAGGTTTTCATTGCTGGTATCTTGCTTGGGGACAAGGCCTGCAAGTAGTTGTTATCAGAGGGAGGGGCAAAGTTTAGAGATTCACGACGGGGACTGGGGAGGTTCATAGTGCTCGTCGGTGCAGTGCGGTGCTGGTCGACGTTGTGCCGACGACACAAGGATAATAACGATAGTGCTCGTGGTTGTAGCTTCAACGCCCCATATGCGAAACTATTTAAGATATAAACTTTTTAGTGCATTTCAGGAATAGAAGCGCATATAGAATCCACCGCCACATATTAATCCATACACACATGGTTATATGCTTCAGATTTCAACATTATATCACAACAATATGACTTACAAGGTACATCATACATATATATTATGGCATACGAGTGCGAAAATCTAAATTATAACATCAAGAAATACATAGGCTGAGTATAGAAAAAATAATCTAAAGTGCCTAAGAGGCTGAAACAGAAAGTGACGATCCCATAGACCGTCGGTTCCAAGCTGCCAATCCGGGCCCGCTAAACTAGTCATCATCGAGATCTCCATGTAGAATGTCATCGATTACCATACATGTCGATGCCGTAACCGATATATGTTGTTGTTGTCGTAGTATATGTGAGTACTAGATACTCAACAATAATACTAACCATGGTACTACAACTATCGGAGTTGATTACGGTGAATCCCTCGGTAGGCTGTCCTAACTCCTAAGTTAAGGGTCGATGTCAATGGTAGCAAGAGACGAGGATTTAACCAGGTTCATGCTCTCTTAAGAGATAAAATCCTACTCCTTATTTAGAACAGTAAAACTGACCCTAAACCCAGCTCTCTCACTCCAGTATTTTTAGCCGTTCGATTTCACATCTAGATGATCTCTGGCCGTTAGATCTGCTCTCAATGCCACGTCTACCACGTTTGCGGGCTGTTCTAGAAGAAAAAACCAAGCAATGTGATTGATTGGGCCTCCGGGCCCTGATCCAGAAAACCCAGCGAGCGACTCCGCCAGACCTAACCACTTGCCGGCGGAGGCGAAGCGAGCCACTTGCCGGCGGAGGTGAAGCGAAGAATAGGCAGCGGCGGCGACCGCTGGTGAATGGTGTGCCCGAGTAGCAGTTAAGGATTGCTTCTCTCCCAACGTCTTCTCGACCTCCTCCCTCTTTCCCCGATCAGAGTAGAGCGGCCAGTGACGCCACCACCTCCTCATGAGAGCGAGGAGAGGTAGGGGAAGACGGATAGGAAGATCCGGCGGCGGAGAGGAGAGCGAGGAGAGGTCTGATCCGACGACGAGAGCCGGCGAGGATGTCTGCTGGAGGCGAGGCCGTGGCCGAGATCCGGGCTGGCTCCAGGCGTAGGCGGATCCCGGCAGTGGATCAGAGCAGCAGGATCAAAGACTCCGAGGTGTTTCTATGTTTTCCTTCATCTCTCTCTCTCTCTCTCTCTCTCTCTCTCTCTCTCTCATATCCGCTCTTTGGTCTCATGGATGAGGGCATCGACTGCAGGGGAGGCCAAAGGCCGAGTTCGATCTGGCCTTTTGATTGGTGTTGCTCCGTGGATGAAGCCCTCGAACCCTCTGAAGGTGCCCACCATCGCACCAGCCCCAATCCCTTCCAGGGTCGTTCGCGCGTGTCTTGTATAAGGACTTTGATGCAGCAGTGGATGGTCTTCAGTTCGTGGCTGCATGGCGCTCCAGCATAAGGAAGGAATCATTGACCAGACCTAGGTTAGCCCCCTACACGAGCAACATGGCAAGGCGAAAGAGTCATATTTCTCCTTTGTGTTCACTGGTAAGACCACTCCCTTCCCTTTATCTTGGATGCTCTAATAACCAGTGTACTCTATGATTTAGATTTGTACTTTCCACACTCCTAGAAGTAGTATTCCACTGCAATAAGAAAATCACCCAGTTGATAGGAATTTTGGGCAAAATGTCACCGAGATTGCAAGGCAAAATAGTCATTCTCCATCGCGTTCACCGGTAAGATGACTCCCTTCCCTTTGTCTTGGATGCTCTAATGAACAGTGTACTCTACTGATTTAGATTTGTACTTACCACATTCCTAGAAGAAGTATTCCACTGCAATCAGAAAGTCACCCAGTTGATATGAATTTAGAGCACAATGTCATCGATGTGTGTTCCTCACAGGAGGACACTACTACTATCAATAGATTAACTGATTCATTTTTCCTATAAATCCGACAGAGTAAGGTGAAGGCTTCTAATTTCAGTATCTATATGTACTCTTCTTTTTTATTTTTAGATGTGCTTAGCTCTCTACTTTTCGTCAACTGATTTATTTTTATCTTTGCGTTACAAACTCACTTGTTCCATCCTAACTTATCAGTGACTTGCTCCTCCGGACAAGATTTTCACTAATCCACTCTTTACCAGGCCATCACATTCAGGTTAATTTATTTTCTTATTCACTTACATGAATTATTATTAGATTTCTAAACGATGGCACATGTTCCACATCATGAATTATCTACTAGAGAAGATATGTTTAATTTTTTGACTGTCTATTAAATGTTTCTACAAATATTGCTCGCAGAAAATTGTAAATTAGTGTCTACATGTCGCTAATTCATCTCATTTGTGGGCTTAACAAAATCCATGGATTAATTGGTCAAGAGGGGACCCCGATGTAGCAAGGTATAGAATGCAAAATTAGTGTAGGGTTCGTTCAAGACATGCAGTTTTTTTATTCTCCCTGTACAATGTTAATGAACTGTTCAATTTTTTTGCAGAGCAAGGTGTACGAGTAACTTTTTGTAACCGAGAAACTCATCTTTAGTTTGTGTTCCCAAAAAACATGATTTTAGTACATAAGTGTTCTTGCAAAATTGATCCATAAACATACCACAACAAGAACAAATACATCAACATAACAATTTGTTTTTTTATTGCAGGCACTCAATAGAGTTGTTTTGCTGCATTCAGAATCAAGATCCATGTAGTACATGCCTTGCGTGCTATGTTGTTATTATTATATTATATCAAATTAGCATCTAAGGTGTTCTCTGATTTATAAATTTTCTCTACAGGGGTACTGGCTACCTCTCATTTCTTCCTCCGGTGAAATCTTCCCAACAACTATGGTTCTCATCCTGCCGCTCCTTGCGAGGTTCCAGTCTGCCTTCCCTCCCCACTCTCACAGGAACGCTGACTGAGGCAGCACATGGGTCTTTTCCTGAGAGTGCCATGGAACCCCTCTGCAGGTGATCGCCACTGCCATTTCCTCGTGAGCGTGCCATATTTTCTTTTTGAGTTATAGGTTGATTCGATCTGTTGTACCATGCCCAAGTCAACATGAAACTTCTTTCCCCCATTTTCTCTCGATTTATTCTATGTTCGGTACTTCAGTTATATGTTAGTTCAGTCTGTTGTATCTGCTGGAGGGAGCTCTCCTCATTTCCGTTTAAAAAGGGTCAGTATACATCTACAGAATCAGATGCTTGGGAAATATAGGATTATATATCTAATCATATTATATACTTTACTCGCAAGTCTGCTCTGTGTAGCTATTTATTCATGAATTGTGACTTCTCTTTTCACAGAAAATGGACAAGATGGGGACAACAAACTTCTTCTCTCCCCTTTCTTTCACACCATCACTTAATTTTTCTTTACAATTTGAATGTCAATATTTTTTCTTAAGAAAGTTTGCTAACTGTGAGCTTCATTATTAATTAGTTTATAGTTCACTTACTTGCCCAAAACACAATGATTAGTTGTAGTTGACTAAATATAACTAGATCGTGCTAATGCATCAGCTAAATCAACAATCTTGGCGAACCTATAATCCAAGGTATATATGTAGTGTTATTTGTTTCTGGAGCTCACCCGGTGATCCATTATGAATATAAAGTTTTAAACTCACATGCATCAATGAATAAATACAGGGAGGGGGGGGGGGGTCAAATATTTCATCTGTGGTGCTAAAGATTCTATTCCATCCAAGGCTGAGAAAACATACTTTAAAGCTAAGCATGAGACGTAGTAGAAATTAGACTTAGCAACGACCTGATGTGCTATTAAATTTCACTTGTACTGGAAATAAGGAAACTTGATGTTGACACTGACATAACAGTTTATAGCAGTATTATAAACTTGTTAAATTCCAGGGAGCCCTTTTTATACTAAGGATCATTGTATGTAGTATTTTGTTGCTATTTAACAGGAAGAAGATGATGTCTTGTTTTCTTATTTCTATGATAAACTACAACATGTCAGGAGAAAAGTAGGTTTTGCAGAGGGTATTTTTCTGCAGCTAGCTCTACAATGATAATATAAATGATCTAAATTACAAAGAGAAAATGCTAGATTGGAATAAGATGTATTTGTTCGTAACACTTTAACACATTTGTTGGAATATAGTGGGCTGGTGTTTGATCTTTGAAGCATGTACATCATTGTAACAATACAATATACTAATGCTACTATTTGATATGTGATCTTATATTGGTATTCTTCTCGATGTTACTTGTGTTGACTGCTATCTGATATTTCATATATCTAACCCAACATCTATGTAGCATCAAGTGGTTGGGTTCAGAAGAAAAGTCTACAGGGCGTAGCCAAGGAACGATAGGCTAATTCTTTATGGTACGTTCAGCCTTGAATGTACAGTTAGAACTTCTACATTCTGAAATCTAGCTAGCAATACAATTTTATTTACCAATGGAATAGTGGTACTTACTGCGATCATACATAGTGTTTCAAGTTTCTTTTTTGAGAATTACATAGTGTGTCATGTTGGAACAATGACTTTCGTGCCTTTACCTGTTATTACCTCTTTATTGTTTGTGTATAATGCCTCCACAATGGCTATCTGAATGTGAAATGGAGCTACCACCTGAGATTGATTTAGAACTTCTTGTACCTCTTTCCTTTCTTTGTTTTTCATACATATTTTATTTTTAGGTCCTTTTTAGGTGGCCGACACACTTTACTGCCTGTGTAATTGTCAAATTTTGTTAGTTTGTGGTGCTCATTCTCAATATATCAGAAATCAGTGTTTTTTCCTAAAAAGTTTTGTCACAAATTAACATTTAATATATTATAAATAGACGGGCGCAACAACGCGCGTCATTAATGATCTAGTTCTTGATTATGATGGGGTGTCATAACGAGTACAATGACCGAGATATGGTTGTTATGCCTCTAGGGGCCTCGTACCCTCGACTTATATACTACGTCATGGGGTACCAAGGTTTACACAAGTCCTATCTTGATACAGTCAGGAAGATCATACTGACTACAATGCTACCACCATGTCCTCCACGGTAAACAACAAACCTTCCTTTATCGGATCATGGGCTCCATATAGTAGCCCATCAAGTTGGTCGTTCATAGGGACCAAGATCCGAATAAAAAGGGCCAGACCCGTCGTTGTAAGGGACCCATAATCTAGGACAAAAATAGTAGCCCTCGGAAAGGTCTTCAAGTTCGATCTTCGGATGCTTGATTATTCGAATTTTGCTTTATCATGCTTGAGATCAGTCCACACCACTTCATCTTCGTAATCCCGCATCTTCATGATCTTTATTCACAGAATCTCCGGATATTTCACTAGTGCTGTTAGGGTCTATCCAAACGGTTTTTGACCCTTACCGCCTACGGGAATTGGAACTGTCGCCTTGTTCTCGATTGCGATAGGGGTGCCTTTTCCAAACGAGAGCGATAAACCATTTTCTATGTGGCGATGTCAAGAAGACGCTTCCGTTTAAAAAATCGTGTCCGATGTACGACGATATCCCACACGGCCACTGCCAGAATGACCGTGTGGACATAACATATGTATCACATGCAGTTCACTCGACACGATCGTTTGCAATGCCACCAGGAACACAAACAAGCAATAGAAAAGAACCGTCTGTGACACTACATAGATCCCACACAGTTTCTTTATGGTACCGGGTTTGGGTTGACACTATCGGGTTTTGGTTTCGGGTTGTAACCCTTCATGTATGTCGGGACCCGGGGTTAGTGTATGCAAGCCTCGCTACAACACAATCATATGGAGAGCCGAGAACCGTACCCACTTGTCTAAGCAGACAAGGCCAAGCACAGAACGTTCTCGGAAAGCATTGAACGTGAGGGGCATCCCATCCAGGCCGGATGATCAACTGAAATGGGTCCTGATTGTCCGCACACAAGTCTAAATGATATGGGTGGTGAACTCTCATACTCATAGACAAGTCGCCTCAACCATACTATCGATTGTATTATAACCCTTACATAGACTTACTCCAGCCCGATCACTTAGTCGGGGTCTAGGGTGGGCTCGATCATACATCAAAGTGTGCACGACAGAGTCTCGTACAATCGCATCGCGATGCCCCAAGCTGCGCACATCTAAGGGCCACTTCGTGTATAAAAGACCGCCAGCCAGATCACAACTAAGGTCTCGAAAACCCATACTAAGACATGCATGTTATAAACATACACGCAGCACACATGCCTTGTATGAACAGCAGGTACCATTGCAATTCTCTACAAAGTATATATCTTTATTAATAACTCTTACAGAGTGCACACAGAGATCACAAGCATGTGATCCAACATTACAACAAACAAGCGGAAGCAAGTAGGTCTGAGTACAGACAAGTTTAACAAATGGCTTAGAGAAGCCTTATCTAAAAACAAGCCCTTCACGAGGTAACCAGTCGTCTGGCTGAGACTACACTAGCTTGGTCTTGGTCTGAGTCTTCATTCTTCGAGCTTCGGTTATAAGCCACCATCGGGGTCGGTGGTTCATCTAAAACATAGATTAAGCAAACGTGAGTACAAAGTCGTACTCAGCAAGACTTACGTAGGAACTATACTACTCATGCACATGTATCAAGGTAAAGGGAGGTGGGGTTTCCTTTGCAGAAGTGCCAGCTTTGACTTGGCTAGTCCTGAACTACGAATACCAGACTTGAGGTAAGAAGCGTACACGAGTCCACTACATCTCTTCAACCAATTACACCACTATGGTTACTTCTTCGACTTCCCCACGAGAAGCACACCATAGCACTTACGCTTATCTTAGTGTATTTTAGAAGTATCCGGTTCAAGTTGTCTAATAATCGAGCACAGCTCTCCAAGCAGTCCTTAACCCCGGACGCGGCTATTCGAATAGTTTTGTTAACTTTGCAAGGATGTACCGCTACACACACGTGTCATCAGTTACCGCCTTTTGCGTGTCACCGTTCAAGAGATGACAGCGATGATGCCACCACAACACTTCGCCCACAGTTCCGTTCTAGTCCAGAGAGTCGCCTATCTGAGGGGGATCCGTATGGAAGTCCGGCCGAGGTTCCAGTACAGCCTCAAACGATGTGTGCAGGGTCCCAAGCCGGTCTTGAAAAGCCGTTCATCCACTTCGCAGACCGTGCCACAGCCCTACCAGAACTCCGAACTACTGCGACTCTTGGGGTTCGAACGGGGTGAGGTACTAGGATGAGAGGGGTCAGTGAGCCCAATGTGTGGTTGTACTCTTCTTCTTGGATCACTACACAATAACTCGGGCTTAAGGCGGTGTTCAACGAGACAACCCACTGTGTACTCCTACACAGCCTCTCATCGTTCACCTTGTATTAGGGTAGATTCACCAACACGTTTCACTTTCATCAACACCAAATTTATCATCATCCCGACTCACATCATAAGCAACCTCATTGTACCACTAAGCATGCAATAAGCAGTAACAGTTGCAGGGCCACAAGATATCAACCAACTTCTACATCTGCTAGGATTGTGGTTTGCTTACTACTGTGACAAGATGATAGGTCATGCAAAGGACATGTGTTCAACTATGCGATAGAAACGTTATCATGGTGATCATCCTAAACAATGCATAAGCGAGACATGAGAGGGAAGTGGGATTTTATCGACATGATCAATGGGGGTTTGCTTGCCTTGCTGACGAGGTTTCGATAACGGAGTCTTCAACGAAGGGGGTGATCTCGAGCTCCGGATCCACTTCTATCAGCAACATGACAATCATAGGATCAACATAATGTACAATGCACAATCACATGAATAATATTGTAATGGTGATGTTCATGGTACTGATGTGTTGAGCATTCCATTTAAAAGGAGTATATTGCATTTGAAATGCAAACTCAAACTCCAGTTGATTTATCGATGAAATTCAAATGCATTTGAATGCATGAAAGTTCATTTGAATTTGTTGATCATGAAGTGATGTGGTAAAGTTGAAGTAATGTTTCTGATGTGTGGATGAAACCATTGGAATTAAGGGTGTTGCAAAATCATTTGCAAAATCATCCCAAATTTGAATTTGAAAAGGATCCATATGCATGTTTGCTACTGTTCACCCATTTTAAAATGGTCAAACATGAAAACAAATTGCATATTCCTAATCCTTGTATTTTTCTGATAATTTTAGACATATTATTTGCTATATTTGGAGTTAGGATGAATTAATTATGAATTTCCAAAGTTTATAGCATTTTCTGGAATTTTCTCTGGTTATTTTAATTCTTTTTTATTTATTGCGTTAGCAGAGGGGCTGACCAGTCAAACTGACTAGGGGACCCCACCTGTCAGCCACAGTGGGGGTTAACCCCCTGTTTAAAATTAACCCGAGGGGTTAATTAGGGCAGGGCCCCACTTGTCAGTGACTGCTTAGGGCTGGATTAGCTTAAGTTTAGGGGCTCTAATGGCGGGGTCGACGCCGGCGACTGGGAGCTCGCCGGAACTTCACCGGAATCGGCTCGGGGGCTCGGTGAGTGGAACGGATGGCACGGTTGTGTTCCTGGAGGCCGTCCGCGTCGAATGGTGGCACCAGGGGGTCACGGGGAGGTCGGGAGCGACGACGACGACGTCCTTGGCGGCGACAGAACCACGGCGAGCTTGGGCGCGGGGGTTGTGGTGCATGGATTGGGCCAAAACGTGTCGCGTTCGAAAGCGGACGAGGCCAGGGTCCAAAAGCGTGCACTGGGGAAACGCCAAGAGCACCAGAGCTTGCGTTGCGTCGACCATGGCGGCGACAGAGCTCTGCTCTCATGGTGGAAGTGGCTAGAGGAGGAGCGGGAAGCTGCAAGGCGAGGGGAAATGCTCACTAGAAGGTGGTGAACGCGATGGCACCGGCGGTGGAGACGGGGAGGCAACGATGGCGACGAATTTGGCGGTGGTCTTCTCGGCGGCCGGCGAGAATTCGATGAAGAATCCGGCGGCTCGGGGTCCAATTGGCTCGCGATCTTCCTCACGGTGATGAAGACGAAGGCGGCGAGGAGGAAGGACAGCTTGGTGCGACCTAGAGCTGACGATGGCCACGTGTTCTTCACGGCATGGCGATGGCGGCGCTCGGTTCGTCGTCGGGCTCGTCGCAGGAGTGAGAGGGAGAGGTTCTGGAGGGGGGGAATGGAGGCATGGCAATCTTGTGCGTCTCCAGGAGCACGTAGAAGGACCGGGGAAGGCAGGTGGAGGCTGGGAGGACGACGCCGTGCCCGGCTGTCTCGGTGGCATTCCACCGAGCAGCTTGGAGGCGCGGGGAGGAAGACGACAGGGGAGGGGTCCAGGTGGGCTGGGCCGGCTTGGGTGAGTTGGGCCTCGCCTGAGGCGCAAGGTAAGCTCTCTGCTTTCTTGTCTTTTTATTTCTTCTGTAAATAGGTTGACCTAGCCAAATAAAATAGCTAGGTATTTTATAAAATGCCACAATTTTTTATATGGCCTCATAAAATAGAAAGCTAGCTACTTATAAAATTTGGCACTTTTTAAAATTCAAAACATTTGAATTTTAAATCAAATAGGGGTTTATTTGATTTTCCAAGGCACTGTTTGAAAATTTGAAAATTCCATGAGCATGGGATTGCTCCCAAACCATTTTTAAAATGATCAGCACCATTTATAGGAATTTTCCAAATGTTCAAATGATTTTGAGAAAAAGATTTTTATCTGGCCATTTGAATTAATTTCTCAGGGCTTTCTTTTCCCCATTTTTGAATTGCAATTTGAAATTTTTGCATGAATGCAAGGTACCTCTGATCCTAGCACATACCTAACTTGGGGTTGTGACAACTCGCCCCCACTCAAAAGAATCTCGTCCCGAGATTCAGAAGTCTGCGGGAGGAAGGAGGGATACTCGGCATGGAGACGGTCTTCTCTTTCCCACGTGGATTCTTTCTCTGAGTGATGAGACCACTGAACTTTCAGAAACTTGATCTTCTTTCGGCGAGTGACACGCTCTGTTGAATCAAGAACACGAACAGGGTATTCTCGATAAGAAAGGTCATCTTGGAGATCAAGCGTTTCATGGTCGACTTCGCGGATGTGGCCTTTGAAGCAACGTCTGAGTTGTGACACATGGAATACATCATTTACTCGGGAAAGGTGCGGGGGTAGTTCAAGTTGGTAGGCAACTTCTCCATGTTTAGCAAGAATGCGGAAAGGTCCGATGTAACGTGGGGTCAACTTGCCTTTGATACCGAATCGTTGGGTTCCCTTCAGAGGAGTAACTCGAAGTTAAGCCTTCTCATCCAGTTTGTAGCTTTCTTGCCTATGATGACGATCATAGTAGCTCTTCTGACGAGACTGGGCTGCTTTCAATTGATCACGAACAATGCGAACTTGCTCTTCTGCTTCCTTGATCATGTCCGGTCCAAAGAGTTGTCTTTCACCGGTTTCTGACCAGTTAAGGGGTGTTCGACATCGTCGTCCATATAGGAGTTCAAAAGGAGCCATGTTCAGACTAGATTGAAAACTATTGTTATAAGCAAATTCGGCAAATGGAAGAGACTTCTCCCAATTCTTTCCGAAAGATATAACACAAGCTCTGAGCATGTCTTCAAGAATTTGGTTAACCCTTTCGACTTGACCACTAGACTGAGGATGGAAAGCTGTACTAAAGGATAGATGAGTTCCCATAGCACGTTGGAAGCTTCCCCAAAATCTAGAGGTGAAAAGGCTACCACGATTAGAATTGATTTCCAAAGGAACACCGTGAAGAGACACAATTCTAGAGAAATACAAGTCCGCTAACTGGCTAGCAGTTATAGACTCGCAAACTGGAAGGAAGTGAGCAACTTTGGAAAGCCTATCTATGACAACAAAGATGGCATCGTTTCCTTTCTGGGTTCTTGGAAAGCCGGTGATGAAGTCCATACCGACTTTGTCCCATTTCCACTCTGGAATAGGCAAAGGTTGAAGTGTACCAGCAGGTCTTTGATGTTCTTCCTTGATGCGACGACAAACATCACATTCGGCAACAAATTGAGCAATGTCTCTCTTCATCCTAGTCCACAAAAATCTCTGGCGTAGATCTCGGTACATTTTTGTGCTACCGGGATGAATCGAGAGGGGTGTGTCATGGGCTTCTTTGAGGATGATTTGCCTTAGATCTCTATTCTTAGGTACTACCAAACGATTTCCAAATAATACCGTTCCTTTACTATCTGTGGAGAAACATTTAGCAACTCCGCTAGCAATGTTCTCCTTGATCCGGCGTACACCTTGTGCACGTCTTTGGGCAACTATGATTTGATCCTCAAGGGTTGGTTTCTCCACCAAGTTGAAAAGAGATCCACGAGGAACAATCTCGAGATTAAGCTTTCAAAATTCTCATGAAGAAGTGGTTGATACTATTGTAACATGAGGTTGTTACAATACGACTTATGACTTAGTGCATCAGCCATGACATTGGCTTTGCCTGGGGTGTAAGAAATTACTACGTCGTAATCTTTTATCAACTCAATCCAGCGTCTTTGCCTGAGATTAAGATCTGGCTGGGTGAAAATATATTTGAGGCTTTGGTGGTCGGAATAAATCTCGCAACGGTTACCAAGGAGGTAATGTCGCCATGTTGTTAGGGCATGAACTACGGCAGCGAGTTCAAGATCGTGGGTAGGATAGTTCTCTTCATGTGGCCGCAACTGGCGTGAAGCATAAGCTACCACATGTCGATCTTGCAGAAGTATGCATCCTAACCCTTGCCGTGATGCATCACAATAGATTTCGAAATCCTTTTTGGTGTCTGGAGGTGCAAGTACGGGTGCAGAAGTCAATCTTCTTTTTAGCTCTTGAAAGCTTTCCTCGCACTTGGGAGTCCATAGGAATTTCTTATCTTTCTTGAGGAGTTCAGTCAGAGGCTTTGCAACTTTAGAAAAGTTCTCGACGAAGCGACGGCAATAGCTGGCTAGGCCAAGAAAACTCCTAACTTGCTTAACCGATTCAGGTGGAGTCCAGTCAAGGACGGCCTGAACTCTCTCGGGATTCACAACAATGCCTTTTGCAGAAATCACGTGGCCTAAGTAGGTCACTTCTGGTAGCCAAAATTCACACTTGGAGAATTTAGCATACAGGCGATGCTCTCTAAGTTTCATCAATACCAGCCTTAGGTGTTCGGCATGTTCTTCTTCGTTCTTCGAGTATATAAGGATGTCATCGAGGTAAACCACGACGAACTGGTCCAAATACTCCATGAAGATCGAGTTCATCATGCGTGAGAAAGTGGCGGGGGCATTGGTTAACCAAAGGACATGATAGTGTACTCGTAAAGACCATAACGAGTAGTAAAAGCCGTTTTTGGAATGTCCTCGCTTCGGATTTTGATTTGATGATAACCTAATCTCAAATCCATCTTGGAGAAGACAGAGGATCCTGCAAGTTGATCATAAAGATCGTTGATCCTGGGCAGTGGGTGTTTGTTCTTTATCGTCGCTAAATTTAGCGGGCGATAGTCTACGCACATCCTTTCTGTTCCATCTTTCTTCGTTACGAACAGAACGGGGCAACCCCATGGCGATGAGCTAGTTCGGATGAAGCCTTTTTCCAACAAAGCTTCCAGTTGGGTTTTAAGCTCAGCTAACTCACGTGGGGCCATTTTGTATGGGCGTCTGGAAATTGGTGCGGTTCCTGGGGCAAGATCCACTATGAACTCTACACATCTGTCGGGTGGCATTCCCGGCAGCTCTTCAGGAAAGACATCCGGGAAGTCACGAACCACCGGAACATCTTCAAGGTCGGGAAGGGGAAGCACATTCAAAGATTGTACTTGGTTTCTTGTTCTGGGTGAGGTGTAATCTATTGTCTGGCCTGAAGGGTTTGTAAGTCTAACTGACTTGGCTTTACAATCAAGAAAAACATGTTGTTTTGATAACCAATCCATACCAAGGATGACATCAATGTCTGAAGACTTGAGGGCTATGAGTGAAGCAAAGAATACTAAACCCTCAATTGCAATTTGATTACCATGGCTTACTCTATTAGTTTGCCACTTGGAACCAGGAGTTTGAATGATAATAGGGGTGAACATTTCTTCAAAGGATACATCATGTCGAAGTGCATAACTTTCCGACATGAATGAGTGAGATGCTCCTGGGTCGAAAAGGACAGAAGTGGGAACAAAATTGACTGGGAGCGTACCAAGAATGACGTCAGAAGTACTATCAGTTTCCTCAGTTGAGATTTGATTCACACGTCCAAGATTTCCTGAGGTGGATGGCTTGGAAGTGGAAACCTTCGGGGGTGGTTTGGCACGAATAATGGGTTTTCCTTTGGCATGGGGTGGAGCATTTTGGTTGACGGGGCACTCACGAGAATAGTGACCAGGCTGGCCACATCTGAAACAGGCTCCAAAGATAGTGCGGGGAGCTGGGTTGTTTGGTGGAGCTGGTGGACGAGGCGGCACAAGTGATGGCCTCGGTGGGTTGTTTTGGTGGATCAAACTGTTAGGAATCCAGATCATACGCTTCTGAGGGCGTGAACTGGAAGAAGGGGCAAGCTCAAGAGCATGATTGCGAGACTTCTCGAAAACTTCATTGCCATGCTCAGCTCTGAAGGATCTGTTGACCAAATTCTCAAAGGTGGCAAATTCGATGAGGTTGAGATCATGACGAAGGATGGGGCTAAGTCCCTTGCGGAACCTTGCCTGCTTTCTGGCATCGGTGGTGATCTCATCCTGGGCATACCGAGAAAGACGGTTGAATTCCCTCACATACTCATGAATGGACATCTCTCCTTGATTCAGATTGCAGAACTCTTCCTTCTTGCGCTCCATCAACTCATCCAGAATGTGGTACCCACGAAAGGCAACACAGAACTCCTGCGAAGTCACTACGTGACCATCTGGCTGCATTGCAACATGGTTCTCCCACCACTGAAGAGCAGCACCTTCCAAGAAGTATACCGCGAAAATAACTCGGTCATCGGGAGCAACATGTGCAGTGTCAAGCTTACGCTCGATGGAACGGAGCCAATCATCAGCTTCAAGGGGCTCAGAAGAACATCGGAATACCGGTGGCTTGAGAAGGATGAAGTCCTGAATGCTGACCACCACATTACGATGGTGGGCGGTATTCTGCTCGATGAGCTCCAGAAGTCGTATTTGATCACGTCTATTCCGCTCAGCTTCCATCATGATTTCCGCCGCAGAAGGCGGGGTTGGAGGTTCATCATCATTTCGATTCCGATCACGGTCTCGATTCCGAAGAACGGCACTACGAGTTCCACCTGACATCCTGTGTGATAAAAATCAACAATCAGAACAGGTTGTATGATGGAGGCAAGGATAACAGGATATGATTTCAGAAGGAGAAGACTATAATGCAAAGGCAATGATTCAAAGAAACACGGAACAAATCCGGCAGCATAACGGCTACACTGGGATGGAAATTGAAACAACCTCGAAGAAATTGGACATAACTTCTTCAAAGAACTCAAAACACGGAGACTCTGGACATCCACGACAATCCTACGGCTATAAGGAGGCAATCAACGAGATGTTCTAATCAGACATAGATGAGCCTAGTCCTATCATTCCGTAGAAAAGATAAGGGTGACTCAGAACTCAGATCGATGAGGGTAAGGAGAAAAAGAAGCCTTACGTTGTTCCCTTATATACCGATAGTAACTATATAACTATAGAAGGCTAGACTCGACTTCGGCCAAGGCTGATAATCCTACAGTCAGTCCTACTCTGATACCAAGTCTGTCGGGACCCGAGGTTAGTGTATGCAAGCCTCGCTACAACACAATCATATGGAGAGCCGAGAACCGTACCCACTTGTCTAAGCAGACAAGGCCAAGCACAGAACGTTCTCGGAAAGCATCGAACGTGAGGGGCATCCCATCCAGGCCGGATTATCAACTGAAATGGGTCCTCATTGTCCGCACACAAGTCTAAATGATATGGGTGGTGAACTCTCATACTCATAGACAAGTCGCCTCAACCATACTATCGATTGTATTATAACCCTTACATAGACTTACTCCAGCCCGATCACTTAGTCGGGGTCTAGGGTGGGCTCGATCATACATCAAAGTGTGCACGACACAGAGTCTCGTACAATCGCATCGCGATGCCCCAAGCTGCGCACATCTAAGGGCCACTTCGTGTATAAAAGACCGCCAGCCAGATCACAACTAAGGTCTCGAAAACCCATACTAAGACATGCATGTTATAAACATACACGCAGCACACATGCCTTGTATGAACAGCAGGTACCATTGCAATTCTCTACAAAGTATATATCTTTATTAATAACTCTTACAGAGTGCACACAGAGATCACAAGCATGTGATCCAACATTACAACAAACAAGCGGAAGCAAGTAGGTCTGAGTACAGACAAGTTTAACAAATGGCTTAGAGAAGCCTTATCTAAAAACAAGCCCTTCACGAGGTAACCAGTCGTCTGGCTGAGACTACACTAGCTTGGTCTTGGTCTGAGTCTTCATTCTTCGAGCTTCGATTATAAGCCACCATCGGGGTCGGTGGTTCATCTAAAACATAGATTAAGTAAACGTGAGTACAAAGTCGTACTCAGCAAGACTTACGTAGGAACTATACTACTCATGCACATGTATCAAGGTAAAGGGAGGTGGGGTTTCCTTTGCAGAAGTGCCAGCTTTGACTTGGCTAGTCCTGAACTACGAATACCAGACTTGAGGTAAGAAGCGTACACGAGTCCACTACATCTCTTCAACCAATTACACCACTATGGTTACTTCTTCGACTTCCCCACGAGAAGCACACCATAGCACTCACGCTTATCTTGGTGTATTTTAGAAGTATCCGGTTCAAGTTGTCTAATAATCGAGCACAGCTCTCCAAGCAGTCCTTAACCGCGGACGCGGCTATTCGAATAGTTTTGTTAACCTTGCAAGGGTGTACCGCTACACACACGTGTCATCAGTTACCGCCTTTTGCGTGTCACCGTTCAAGAGATGACAGCGATGATGCCACCACAACACTTCGTCCACAGCTCCGTTCTAGTCCAGAGAGTCGCCTACCTGAGGGGGATCCGTATGGAAGTCCGGCCGAGGTTCCAGTACAGCCTCAAACGATGTGTGCAGGGTCCCAAGCCGGTCTTGAAAAGCCGTTCATCCACTTCGCAGACCGTGCCACAGCCCTACCAGAACTCCGAACTACTGCGACTCTTGGGGTTCGAACGGGGTGAGGTACTAGGATGAGAGGGGTCAGTGAGACCAATGTGTGGTTGTACTCTTCTTCTTGGATCACTACACAAGAACTCGGGCTTAAGGCGGTGTTCAACGAGACAACCCACTGTGTACTCCTACACAGCCTCTCATCGTTCACCTTGTATTAGGGTAGATTCACCAACACGTTTCACTTTCATCAACACCAAATTTATCATCATCCCGACTCACATCATAAGCAACCTCATTGTACCACTAAGCATGCAATAAGCAGTAACAGTTGCAGGGGCCACAAGATATCAACCAACTTCTACATCTGCTAGGATTGTGGTTTGCTTACTACTGTGACAAGATGATAGGTCATGCAAAGGACATGTGTTCAACTATGCGATAGAAACGTTATCATGGTGATCATCCTAAACAATGCATAAGCGAGACATGAGAGGGAAGTGGGATTTTATCGACATGATCAATGGGGGTTTGCTTGCCTTGCTGACGAGGTTTCGATAACGGAGTCTTCAACGAAGGGGGTGATCTCGAGCTCCGGATCCACTTCTATCAGCAACATGACAATCATAGGATCAACATAATGTACAATGCACAATCACATGAATAATATTGTAATGGTGATGTTCATGGTACTGATGTGTTGAGCATTCCATTTAAAAGGAGTATATTGCATTTGAAATGCAAATTCAAACTCCAGTTGATTTATCGATGAAATTCAAATGCATTTGAATGCATGAAAGTTCATTTGAATTTGTTGATCATGAAGTGATGTGGTAAAGTTGAAGTAATGTTTCTGATGTGTGGATGAAACCATTGGAATTAAGGGTGTTGCAAAATCATTTGCAAAATCATCCCAAATTTGAATTTGAAAAGGATCCATATGCATGTTTGCTACTGTTCACCCATTTTAAAATGGTCAAACATGAAAACAAATTGCATATTCCTAATCCTTGTATTTTTCTGATAATTTTAGACATATTATTTGCTATATTTGGAGTTAGGATGAATTAATTATGAATTTCCAAAGTTTATAGCATTTTCTGGAATTTTCTCTGGTTATTTTAATTCTTTTTTATTTATTGCGTCAGCAGGGGGGCTGACCAGTCAAACTGACTAGGGGACCCCACCTGTCAGCCACAGTGGGGGTTAACCCCCTGTTTAAAATTAACCCGAGGGGTTAATTAGGGCAGGGCCCCACTTGTCAGTGACTGCTTAGGGCTGGATTAGCTTAAGTTTAGGGGCTCTAATGGCGGGGTCGACGCCAGCGACTGGGAGCTCGCCGGAACTTCACCGGAATCGGCTCGGGGGCTCGGTGAGTGGAACGGAGGGCACGGTTGTGTTCCTGGAGGCCGTCCGCGTCGAGTGGTGGCACCAGGGGGCACGGGGAGGTCGGGAGCGACGACGGCGACGTCCTTAGCGGCGACAGAACCACGGCGAGCTTGGGCGCGGGGGTTGTGGTGCATGGATTGGGCCAAAACGTGTCGCGTTCGAAAGCGGATGAGGCCAGGGTCCAAAAGCGTGCACTGGGGCAACGCCAGGAGCACCAGAGCTTGCGTTGCGTCGACCATGGCGGCGGCAGAGCTCTGCTCTCATGGTGGAAGTGGCTAGAGGAGGAGCGGGAAGCTGCAAGGCGAGGGGAAATGCTCACTAGAAGGTGGTGAACGCGATGGCACCGGCGGTGGAGACGGGGAGGCAACGATGGCGACGAATTTGGCGGTGGTCTTCTCCGCGGCCGGCGAGAACTCGATGAAGAATCCGGCGGCTCGGGGTCGAATTGGCTCGCGATCTTCCTCACGGTGATGAAGACGAAGGCGGCGAGGAGGAAGGACAGCTTGGTGCGGCCTGGAGCTGACGATGGCCACGTGTTCTTCACGGCATGGCGACGGCGGCGCTCGGTTCGTCGTCGGGCTCGTCGCAGGAGTGAGAGGGAGAGGTTCTGGAGGGGGGGGGGGAATGGAGGCGTGGCAATCGTGTGCATCTCCAGGAGCACGTAGAAGGATCGGGAAGGGCAGGTGGAGGCTGGGAGGACGACGCCGTGCCCGGCTATCTCGGTGGCATTCCACCGAGCAGCTTGGAGGCGCTGGGAGGAAGACGACAGGGGAGGGGTCCAGGTGGGCTGGGCCGGCTTGGGTGAGTTGGGCCTCGCCTGAGACGCAAGGTAAGCTCTCTGCTTTCTTGTCTTTTTATTTCTTCTGTAAATAGGTTGACCTAGCCAAATAAAATAGCTAGGTATTTTATAAAATGCCACAATTTTTTATATGGCCTCATAAAATAGAGAGCTAGCCACTTATAAAATTTGGCACTTTTTAAAATTCAAAACATTTGAATTTTAAATCAAATAGGGGTTTATTTGATTTTCCAAGGCACTGTTTGAAAATTTGAAAATTCCATGAGCATGGGATTGCTCCCAAACCATTTTTAAAATGATCAGCACCATTTATAGGAATTTTCCAAATGTTCAAATGATTTTTGGAAAAAGATTTTTATCTGGCCATTTGAATTAATTTCTCAGGGCTTTCTTTTCCCCATTTTTGAATTGCAATTTGAAATTTTTGCATGAATGCAAGGTACCTCTGATCCGAGCACATACCTAACTTGGGGTTGTGACAATGTATGACTGATGATTTGCTACAATTGTTTGTGTGCGACCATACTATTATCAGCCATAGTTACTAAATTTTAAATGTGTGCACGGTCTATATTTTCCAAACGGTTTTATTTCAGTACACGTGTGCCAATTGAGAGAGATCACAAATGTTTGTATTTCGCAACGCGTGTGTGCTATTACGATAGATCACACACATTTCATGTTTCCATATTGTGTGAGATGATAGATCACACACATTTCATGTTTCCGTATTGTGTGAGATGATATTCAGAATCGTAGTCAGTTTTTGTAATCAAAACGTGTGGTCTGTTGTGGATACTGGCTTACGGTTTTTATACGCAGAACGTGTATGATGCATGATCTAATCGACACAGTTTTCGGAGGGACAACGTTTGTGTTGTTGAGCTCTATGCAAAAAATTGGTCCCAAGAAACTGTGTGCAGCTTTATCTATAGAACAACAAATATTTCACCTTAATTTATTACCAGCAATTACAATTATCCTTTACTAAATTTTAAATGTGTGCACGGTCTATATTTTTCAAACGGTTTTATTTCAGTACACATGTGCCAATTGAGAGAGATCACAAATGTTTCTATTTCGCAACGCGTGTGTGCTATTACGATAGATCACACACATTTCATGTTACTATATTGTGTGAGATGATATTCAGAATCGCAAACAGTTTTTGTAATCAAAACGTGTGGTCTGTTATGGATACTGGCTGACGGTTTTTATACATAGAACGTGTATGATGCATGATCTAATCGACACAGTTTTCGGAGGGACAACGTTTGTGTTGTTGAGCTCTATGCAAACAATTAGTCGGAAGAAACCGTGTGCAGCTTAATCTATAGAACAACAAATATTTCACCTTAATTTATTACCAGCAATTACAATTATCCTTTATTTGAAATTATAAATTGAATTTAATAATAGCTGAAACTCAAAATTATATACATGCAATTTACAAAGGTTCAACAATCAAAGAATAATTCAAATCACAAGAACTATTGGTCTACCCTAAAAAAACTAATGTTGAAGAATTACAGAAACAACATAATCACAACAATGAACCAGATGAGTATTAAAGGTGGTATAGAGAGAGCCAAAAGTCATTTTTGCTGTCAAGGCAGTTGTAGAAGAGGAATGCCCATATTGTGCCCTCCTTCATGCGGAAGGCGCGCACAACTTTGGCCCAACCTCTTGTGATGATCGCCCGTCCACCCTTCACAAACTCCAGGAAGACGTGTAGACCGTCTTCATGATAGTCTGGATGATAGACTTTTATTTTGGTTGCCTCCACACCAAGCATGGAGTTTGCTAGGTAACATTGAGTAAACTGCTTTGGGAACCACTGGAAATTATAACATTCAGATACTGGTGAGTGATAACTAACAACTCAATATGAGCATGAAAAAGGAATGTTGCATAGTTCTTACCATCCTGAAGTTCATAGTTGTCTTGGATAAATAATAGACAAAAAGTTTAATTGTCATCTCCCGTCTCTTTCTCCTAACAATCTTTTTTAGTTTCCTCACTTGGCGATCGGTCATGAATATGTCATTACCCCATACGCAAAAAGGGTCGAAGTGTGGATCTGAACCCCTGATGTATGTACCTATAGAAGCAACAACTAAACCATTAAAATATATTATGTACTTGTGGAACTAGTTAGCATGCACGTGCAACACACGTATTTTTTAAAATAAAAATACGTCCAATGCATTACTAATAAATATTATTACACAATCAATAGCTGATAATAATATACTAATAATGAATTAACATTTTTCATTTAGCAGATAAACATTGAATTCATTTGTTATTGAAGGGAGAGTGTTTCCTTTGCGGGGAGGAGTAACTAACATATGAAAAAATTGATGTAAAAAATAAAAAATTAAAATTTCCCAACAGCTGAAAAGGCTGGATAATTATGATAAAATAATTATTGTTATTGTTGCAAGCATATGATTCATCACAAAATAAAGAAATAATAGCATCGTGGGTTCCATCTTTCCAAAGAACAGAAATATTTGAATATTTCAATAAAACTATATTTTCTAGATTTACCTACATATATTCTTTGTGTCTACAAAATATTCATTAGACAATGCACAAATTTCTAGGCTATGCAAAGGAAGAAAGATTTGTAGTTCAAATAAACAAAAAGTAACCCGTTTTGATTCATCCAGTATTGTATGTACGTGTATATATATAACAGTATTCAGAATTCTTTAGGATACAATATTAATGTTTTCAAAGTTTATTTTAAGGGTTGCCTGCTCCAAAATCATGTTTTTGAAGGATATGTTTCTACTATTTATTGAAGTTCAATCAACCTAAATTAAGCTTGGAAAATTACAATGATGATCAAATAGATTGAATGCACAGGACCATCTCATAGAACTAAACGGGGTGAACTGATGATTATAGATTGAATGCAGAACCAGGATGTATACTTACACAATATTTAACATAAAAATCATGGATGGTGAGCTTGTTTTTTACTTCCGTGAACTCTTGACACTCGAATTTTCCGTGGAAACAAACAGACAAGAGGATGAAAAGGCCAAAGCTGGGTTTTTTTGTTTGTCGAGCGGCACAACCCTGATCAGACCCTAGTTCCAAACTTTGATGCTCGGCTTCAACTTCTCAGAAAAAAAAGGTTCCACAAAAGAAAAAGTTAAGTCACTAACATGACCATTCTAAAAAACCTGTGTCAAATATTGCATTAAGATAATATTAGAATTTATGGATCAAGTAAACATGAAATTTTTGGTAGAAATCAAGGAGAGAAGGTGCCAGATATGCTGCAGTTTGTAGTGATGTAGTCCCTATCATCACCATGAAATCTTCTGCAACAGAATATCTAAAAGAGGACCAGTGCACAACAGGCAACAGCCCACATCAAAAATTCAGAACACAACTCACGATTCAAGCCTCGACCACGCACCCTCTCATCAAGCAATAGCCGCATTGCCTCCTTAAGCCCCGGTCGATGTCGGCCTTGCCTGCCCTCAACAACGTTCGGCCAGCTCGCACGCTTTGCTGGAAGACGGAGGAGAGAGGGTATGAGCACAGGAGCGGACTCATGGCCTGTCGCTCAGGCAACCACGCACCCCGGCCCTCAGGCTGCCGGCCACGCGCGCTCATGCCGAGCCTACTTCCTTACCTCGCACCAGGCATGCACGAGGCGAGTCTCCTCACCTGGTCAAACACCCCGCTCGCCGCCCAGATGCTGTGGCCGACGCTGCATATCTGCGGTGAGCAACTGGCCATGGGCGGCCGCAGCGACGACCTTCAACACGTCGTCCACGCCACAGAAATCCAATTGACGTCGAGTGCAGCGCATCGGGAGCAGTTTGCTCGAGGCGCCCGACGGGGACCCGGCCCTCCCCGTGATGGTTGCGTCGAAGTCGGCCAGCGGCGCACACGACGCCCCATCCAGCGCGGACTCCGCCTCCAGCCGCGGCTCCTTCGCCTCCGGGATCGCGCACACACGCCGCCCCACTCCGCCTCCAACCGCAGCTCCTTCACCTCCGTGATCTTCAGGAGTAATTAGCGGTCGTGTGTGGTTTGAAATGTGCGCACATAAGGAAATTGTTGACGTGATTTTCGGAACTCGTTGGATCGGGGGTAGGTAGCGATCACACAGTGGCAGACCACGGCAAAACATTAAATCTAAGCCGTTAGATGCTATGACAGACCATCAAAACAATATGGAGTATTGGATTTCATTAGATGAAAACTATCTAAGGGTCCTGGTTGGTCTGTGTACACAGTTATGGGTGGCTTTAGAAAAATTCTAGTTTTCTCTTTTAATAGTAGTAGAGATGAGGCAATAAAGGCCATGGGATGAAACTAACCATGATGCTGAACAACGACATCTCCCATTGTTTTTCACATTATATATTGTTCGGATGTGAGCATTTAACATGATGGTAGAGCAACGGAATGAAAATAGAAAAGATTGTTAATTGGAACATGATTGACAACAACCAATTACGGTGATTACAACTGGTATTGATGAAGTTTAACTGAGTATTTATTAATACTTAAATATCACATTGTGCATAAGAAAGAAACACAACATAGTTCATGGCAGATCATGGCAGTAAAAAGATAGTTTGATTGTGTAGATTAATATCCAAGGGGAACAAACATGGAGAAAAGTCGGGATTCGTGTTAACTAGATGGGGATTGGCAGGAAAAAATATATACATTAAAAAGGTATTGGTGGAATCGAAGTGACTAGTTGGTACCTAAATATCAGTATACATAACAGAGGCCAACAGATCGAAGTTTAACATATCATGGCATCCATGTCAATAATAAGTAGATCATAGTAGCACCATTTAGAAACTTGGAATGAGTTACAAAGAGATATGAACATGATTGTCATCCTCGAAAATGCTTACCCAATAACAAAGTTTTTTATCTGTGCATAATGGTACCTAGATCTAGTAAGGACCTTGTATAACACAACTGAGAGATACTGTATGTGGATTCACTTGATCCTTATAGATATATGGTGGAGGCTAACTAATCCTGTAATGTGGCACCGTTTTCTATGGTGCCAGAGAGCAGCCAAAAGAGCATTAAAGGTTCTCACAAGAGAAGAGTACCATTTAGTGGTAACCATTTTGGGTAAGAGAGATAGATGCAAATGACAGTAAGAAACAAGTCACCGTTCGACGTCCATGTTGCTCTCTTTGCAAATCATGACAATAAGAAAGATAGTTTGATTTTGAAGATTAATATGATAGTAAAGCAACTGAAATAAAAATGAAAATCGTGTTAACTAGACCATGAGTGATGACAACCAAATATAGCCGTTTAACAACTATTTGTTATTAGTTAAATACTAGCAGAGCATGCATTACATGGCCAAACGCAGCATAGTTGAACATGTCATTGCATCATCAGACCAACATAAGGAGCATAGCAGACTAGTTGATACCTAAATATAGACATTAAATGGTATTGGTGTAATCAAACTGACTAGTTGATACCTAAATATCGGTGTGCATAACACAGAAAAACACATCATAGTTTAACATATCATGGCATCAATATCAGTGAATATGTAGATCATATTGGCACCATTTAGAAACTTGGAATGAGTTGCAAAGAGATATGTTTATGATTTTCATCCCTATAAATGCTTACCCAGGAACCAAGTTTTTTAGCAGATCATGCATTACATAGCCAAACACAGCATAGTTGAACATGTCAGTGCATCATCAAACCAGCAGAAAGAGCATAGCAGACTAGTTGATACCTAAATATAGACATTAAATGGCATTGCTGGAATCAAACTGATTAGTTCATACCTAAATATCTAACGCACACAAACACATCATAGTTTAACATATCATGGCATAAATATCAGTGAATAGGTAGGTCATATTAGCAACATTTAGAAACTTGGAATGAGTTGCAAAGAGATATGTTTATGATTTTCATCCCCAGAAATGATTGCCCAAGAACCAAGTTTTTAGCAGATCATGCATTACATAGCCAAACGCAGCATAGTTGAACATGTCATTGCATCATCAACCCAACAGAAGGAGAATAACAGACTAGTTGATATCTACATATGGACATTAAAATGGCATTGGTGCAAACAGATATGTTTACGATTTTCATCCCCAGAAATGCTTACCCAAGAACCAACTTTTTAGCTATTTTGATAAAGATAGTAATTTAAACAACTTCTTCCCCTTGGGAGAGGACACATCGTGGGTGTCCTCGTGGTTGTAGTTGTCGAACAAATCTGACTTGGCGGCTGGTGATGTCGAGCCACCGGTTCTGCAAGCGGCTTTCACAAACAGAAAAAGGGGCTCCCAGGGGTACATGCATCGCATGTACTTCACTGGGCGCTCGACGAGATCAGAGCAGGGGGGCATCCAATAGATAAAAGTTGGGAGACTTCATCTGTGTCATAGCCCTTGTCAAGTCGTCGCAGTTGATGAGCTCAATGTCGAGACCAGCACGCGTTAGATGAAGAAAGACACATGCACGATGGTTTATACACTCCAACCTGGCAAAGTAGGCACCCCACTCGGCCGCAACCGCGGTGAGGTGTTCGTCCGGGGGTACAAGGAAGGAATGTACCGGGATCTGATGTGCCGGGCTAGCTAGTTCGGCTGGGAGATGACTATCGGCGACCACATCTACCTCCTCGAGCTCGCGGTGAAATGTGGAAAATCTTAGGCAGCGATTCTTTGGGGTAGAGTGTGGGGATATGTATGGAAGAGTGTGTTTTGCCGGATCCATGTATGCAGATGGTACGAGGAAGGGATGCAACTTGGTGGTTTACCTGATAAAAACGAGAGGAGCGCGGCGGCTAGGAGAAGATGGTGGCGGCGACCGAGGAGGGAGGGGGGGGGGGGTATGAGTGGGTTGGGAGCTGGGGTGGGGGGAAGAGGGATGAAATACACACATAAGGCGCATATACTGAAAATTTCGCATGGAAACTGAAAACTTGAGCGGGGGAACATACATTGCACACAGTTCCTTTCGATAAACGTGTGCCATACAGGAGAAACTATCCATGGAACCCCTCATCCCCAAATTTTTCAGCCACCTCTCTTTAAGTTCCAAACACTCGGGGTAGGTGTGGTGATAGAGATCGCACACGGTAAGGTTGTTCCGGGCGTCCGTAATAGGGTGACTATCCCACACGGATTTTTGAGAAGAATCGTGCGTGAAAGTATAACCCATGGACCACACGGTGTGAGATCTGGGCGCACCATACGAAGCGGCACCGATGGGACTACACGCACGTCTCGGGAAAGTAAGTGCGCCATTACTTACCATGGATACTTGGCTGCATGCACTTGAGGCTAAAAAAGAAACTGCATGCAGTTGAGAAAGAGGAATGCGTAGTGGGGAAAACCGCTGATTCGTCCATCCCCTCTATGATAACCGGGTCCCTCAGCCCTCCCATGCACCATTCGCCTCCAAATTAACTATCGTCTTCCTCCTCCTGCGCTCGCATGTGTCGTGCCCCTTCCATCTCCGCCGCCGCCGACCACTACACCACCACCCTGGAGTTGCAAAAAAGCACCACGCCGATGGCCGAGTGTCGGAAGATCAACCATGATCACACCATCGATGCCCACCATGGGATGAAACTCTCCGTCTGGTACGCCAACGACCCCTTCAAGGCCGCCATCTGCATCGAGGAGCTTGAGGAAGACCTGGCGACGATGCGCTACAAGGTTGTCGGCCTTGACATCGAGTACACCAAGGATCACAGCAAGGCCGCCGATGTGCAGTTCTGCGTCGGGAAGAAAGTCCTCCTCTACCACATCAGCAGGTCTGTCGGCCGCTGCCAGAGGCTCGAGGAGTTCCTCTCCAGCGAGAAGTACACCTTCGCCACCGTCAACACCGCAAATGACAAGAAGGTGCTCAGAAACTCTGGCTTGCGGGTAACCAACCTCGTCGACCTACAGAAGCAGTACAGGGTGGCGGGTAGCCTCAAGAAGGAAGGTGAACGGGATTCCCTTGAAGACCTCCCTGTTTCCATCATCTGCCCTTCTTACAAAGGCAAGAAGAGCGGGATGGACAATGCTACAAAGCAAAGGCTGCACTCGTCATGGGAGGGAGAGCTCACTGGGCCTCACATCGTCTACGCGACGTTGGACGCCTTTGTCAGTTACGACTCGTACAAGCGCATCTCAGCAATGTGAGAGTGTCTCGTCCTGGAAGAAATCCTTGACGATCCTGCGGATGACCCGGTGGCGAGCAAAGGAAGGAAGAAGAACAAGCGCGGTGGGAGCAGTCGACGACGACGATGAAGCGCGCGCGAAACGATGATGAAACTGAAAGTGCATGCATTTAGCGTAGTTATGGCATTAAAACACTTATTAGTATGTTTTAATTAATCTGTCGGATTATGCATGTAGTTATATATGTATTTACTATTGGTGTATAATTCATAAAACTTGATTACTTGTGAATTGTATGTATATGATCACGAATTGCGCAGGGTATAGGTTAAGCAAACGGTTGTATAAAGAGTTAAATACAATATCCACCGGAACTGCAGCAGCATGATGTTGGTTCATTGGCGACCGTTCGATCCGTGCGCATTGGAAGGTGCAGGGCGTGCGATCCGTGCTGCTGCGTTTTGGCCAATCAGAACGCACAGGCGAATTTCGTAGGGTATAGGTTAAGCAAACGGTTGTCGTACACGAACCGTGTGCTTTATCGTGTCACCGATATTTTGCCATCTAACGGGACGTGTTTGATACATGTAAGTCATTAAATGTACATTAGATAGTTCCTATGGGTTTATTTACACTTGAGTTATGCTTTTTTTGTCATTTTCATCTTCCGTTTGATATATGGCGCTAAGTAAGTTTCATATGCACTTGATATGAATTTATTTGCATTTGAACTACGAGTGCAACAAAATTTGACCAAATGTGTGCTGACATATCATGTATGTGATCTCGTGTTAACCTGCAGCACACAACATGGAATTGAAATGAACTTGCCGCACCTCGGTCACGTCTTTCGACCATGAAACATTGAGTTTGGTGGTTTTTAAATTACAAAAAATAAAAAAAAATTGAGAATAGGTCGGAAATACACGAAACTTTGCGTGGCGTCGTAAGAGGTAATACTGTGAGGTGGTAAAATTTTCAGGCATTTTGAGAAAGGCTATCATGCGATCACCTTGCAAACGGGGGAATCTCTCACGAAGGACCGTGGTTTCGATATGTATGGAATGAGTCGTGAAATGTTCGGGTTACAAGTAGATTGTATTGTTAATTCGTTGATTGTGGTTGATTTTTTTCATAGCTGCCACACGTCTATACGTGATATGTGTTTGAATTTGGATGCATTCCTTGTTATTTTGGTATTTTTAAACTTTTTTTGCACTTACAAACCGGGAAAAAAGAGTTAAATACAATATCCATCGAAACAGCAACATCATGATGTTGGTTCATTGGCGACCGTTCGATGCATGCGATCCGTGGTGCTGCGTTCTGACCAATCAGAACGCACGGACGAATTTCGCAGGGTATAGGTTAAGCAAACGGTTGTTGTACACGAACCGTGTGCTTTACCGTATCACCGAAATTTGTCATCTAACGGGACGTGTTTGATAGATGTAAGTCATTAAGTGTAGATTAGACAAGTCCTATGGGTTTATTACACTTGAGCTATGCCTTTTTTGGTCATTTTCATCTTCCGTTTTATATATGGTGCTAAGTCAGTTTTATGTGCACTCGATATTAATTTATTTGTATTCGAACTACGAGTGCAACGAAATTTGACCAAATGAGTGCTGACATATATATCATGTATGTGCTCTCGTGTTAACGTGCAACACGCAACGTGGAATTGAAATGAACTTGCCGCACCTCGGTCACGTCTTTCGACCATGAAACATTGAGTTCGGTGGTTTTTAAATTACAAAAAATTCAAAAAAATTGAGAATTGCTCGGAAATACACGAGACTTTGCGTGGCGTCGTGAGAAGGTAATACTGTGATGTGGTAAAATTTCCAGGCATTTTGAGAAAGGCTATCATGCGATCACCTTGCAAACGGGGGCATCTCTCACGAAGGATCGTGGTTTCAATATGTATGGAATGAGTCATTAAATGTTCGGGTTACAAGTAGATTGTATTGTTATTTCATCGATTGTGGTTGATTTTCTTTTCACAGCTGCCACACGTCTATACGTGATATGTCCTCGAATTTGGACGCATTCCTTGTTATTTTGGTATATTTAAACTTTTTTTGCACTTACAAACCAGGAAAAAAGAGTTAAATACAATATCCACCGGAGCTGCAGCAGTATTATGTTGGTTCATTGGCGACCGTTTGATCCGTGCGCATTGGACGTTGCAGGGCGTGCGATCCGTGGTGCTGCGTTCCGGCCAATTAGAACGCACAGGTGAATTTCACAGAGTATAGGTTAAGCAAACGGTTGTCGTACACGAACCATGTGCTTTACCGTGTCACTAAAATTTTATCATCTAACGGGACGTGTTTGATACATGTAAGTCATTAAGTGTAGATTAAACAGTTCCTATGGGTTTATTTACACTTTAGCTATGCTTCTTTTTTTCATCTTCCGTTTGATATATGCCGCTAAGTCAGTTTCATGTGCACTCGATATGAATTTATTTGCATTTGAACTACGAGTGCAACAAAATTTGACCAATTGTGTGCTGAAATATCGTGTATGTGCTCTCGTGTTAATGTGCAGCACACAACGTGGAATTGATATGAACTTGCCGCACCTCGGTCACGTCTTTCGACCATGAAACATTGAGTTCGGTGGTTTTTAAATTAGATTTTTTTTTAAAAAAACTAGAGAATCGCTCGGAAATACACGAAACTTTGCGTGGCGACGTGAGAAGGTAATACTGCGATGTGGTAAAATTTTCAGGCATTTTGAGAAAGGCTATCGTGCGATCGCCTTGCAAACGGGGGGATCTCTCACGAAGGACCATGATTTCGATATGTATGGAAGGAGTCGTGAAATGTTTGGGTTACAAGTAGATTGTATTGTTACTTCATCGATTGTGGTTGATTTTTTTTTCACAGCTGCCACGCGTCTATACGGGATATGTCTTCGAATTTGGACGCATTCTTGTTATTTTTGGTATTTGAAAACTTTTTTTTGCACTTACAAACTGCGAAAAAAGAGTTAAATACAAAATCCATCAGAACTGCAGCAACATGATGTTGGTTCATTGGAGACCGTTCGATCCGTACGCATTGGACGGTGCAGGGCGTGCGATCCGTGTGGTGCTGCATTCTAGCCAATCAAAACGCACGGGAGAATTTCACAGGGTATAGCTTAAGCAAACGGTTGCCGTACACAAACCGTGTGCTTTACCATATCATCGAAATTTTATCATCTAACGGGACGTGTTTGATACATGTAAGTCATTAAGTGTAGATTAGACAGTTCTATGGGTTTATTTACACTTGAGCTATGATTTTTTTTGTCATTTTCATCTTTCGTTTGATATATGGCACTAAGTAAGTTTCATGTGCACTCGATATGAATTTATTTGCATTTGAACTACGAGTGCAACGAAATTTGACCAAATGTGTGATGAAATATCATGTATGCGTTCTCGTGTTAACGTGCATCACACAACGTAGAATTGAAATAAACTTGTCACACCTCGGTCACGTCTTTCGACCATGAAACATTGAGTTTGGTGTTTTTTAATTTATTTATTTTTTCAAAAAAAAGAGAATCGCTCGGAAATACACGAGACTTTGCGTGGCGTCGTGAGAAGGTAATTGTTGACACCAGTTTTTGGCACAATAATACTCGTATACAAGATGGCCTCAAAATAAAAAGTGTTCTACATGAGAAGGCTTGGTATCATCGATATGAACATCTTTGTAGTTCGAGCCATCGCCATCCGATTCCATCTCGAAGGCCAAAACTATGTTTGAAGCAATAAGATCTTGCCATTCGAAGTACTAATATGCCAATAAGCCTTTAAGACATCCTCAAATGGAAAAATGTTCTACATGGTGTGGCTTCGTCTCGTCGAATCGATCGATTTTGATTTTTGAATCGTCCCAATCCGAGTTCGTATGAAAAATTTAGGATCCTCGAAGTACAACCCTGTCACAGGCCATAAGGTGGCGCAACCCACCAGACACTCATATAACTGATCTCTGGTGAGTAGCGCGAGTTTTGACCTGTTCATTTTTTCTCAGACCTGAGTTAAAAATCGGCTGGAAACCTTTTTAAGATAGTTCCGAATCAAAAAACGTTCAACATGAAAGGTTTTGGAAATTTTGAGGGCTACAACTTTGATGTTTTGAGTTTTTTCATCCGAGGTTGTTTGCAGCCCCAAAACGCACAGAACTGAACTGTTGTCTCAGACCCACCTGTAATCCGAGTTTGGTTATTTTTGGGAAGATTTGGACATGATTTGGAGTCCTTTTCTTGTACGTAAAGACCAGCCTCCTCATATATAGATGAGGTGATGGCCGTTTGAAACAACACAATCAATCGCAACCCAAACGCAAACCCTACTTTTGTCTACTTTTTCATATCTTATCTACGTGTTCTTTCTCTCACTCTTCGTTGTTCTTCAGGTTTGGAGATAGCGACCTAAAGAGCTCCTTGAGCATTCAGGACGACTTGGAGCAACCCATAGCCTTGATGATCTATCGGAGGAACACCGCCAAATCTATGAAGAGTTCAAGAGGCAGAGTGATGAGGCTCATGAGGCACTCAAGAAGCAACGTGAGGAGGAGAATCTGCAAGATTTCCTTGGAAACTTCAACAAGGGGCGCCAAGGCCACGCTACTCTGATTGGAGAAATCCAACTCCCTCCTCTTCCTGTTGAGCCGGTTAAACCCGCTGTAAGTGCTACCTTTTCCCAAGAACAATGGGCAAAAATTGAGAGCCGTATTACTGCTAGTAATGATTTGATCTATCAAGCATCCCTTGAAAATTCTAAGGCCCAGAAAAATATTTCTCAATCATCTAATGCTAATATTGGTAGTATGTGTCACAACCCTAGTTTGGTATGTGCTTTTTATTTCTAGAAATAAGGCATCATGTTTAAATTTCCTTTTTAATAATTGAGGATTTGGAAAAGCCTCAAAAATAATTTAAATAAAAGGTCAGAGAAAAATCTTTTTCCAAAATTCTTCTGATGATTTTGAAAATCTCTATAAATGTGCATGATCACATTTCATGTGTTGTGGGTCCCACTGCATGCTCCAAGATTTTTCAAAAATTCAAACAAAAGCTTGGAAATTAAATTTAAATCATATTTGAATTGAAATTCAAATGTTTTAAATTTCAAAAATCTCCAAAACTTGCGAGTGGCTAGTACTATGTCACATAAGTCCAAATAAAATATTTGGAGATTATATAAAAATGTTTGGGTATTTTATCCAATACAAAACAAATAAAACAGAAAGAAGAAAAAGAAAAATAAGAAAAAGGGCAGAGCCCACCTACCTGGCCCACCTGGCCCAGCAGAGGCAACCCAGCCCAAAAGGGCAGGGTTGTCTTCCTCCACTGGCCAGGCAGGCAAGCAGCTCGCCGACGAGCCCGACATGGCTGCCAGCCAGCTGCCTGGCTGCTCCCCTCGCCCTTATCCGCGTCGTGGAAGCCCCCATGCTCTTCCCCCTCCATTTCCCCCCTCTCTCTGGTCGAGCCCCCTCTCGCCTCGCCATTTTTCCCACCACCCGAGAGCTCGCCGCTGCTCACGTCGTGAACCACCGCGGAGAACGGCCACCTAGAGCCTCGCCGCCTTGTCCAACAGCTCCGCCGCACTCGTCTTCATCGTCACGCACGATCAATTGGAGCCGAGGACCCCCAAGGACGACGCCCGCGATCTTCGTCCTCCGTCACGGCCGCCGCTCGCAGGCGAGCGATTCCTTTGCCACCGCAGCTCCTATGCCTCCCTCGACCGCACCGTTGTGCTCGTGGTGAGCTCCCCATGTTTTCCCCTTTCCCCGCTCCCTTTTCTGCATCGGGTCGCCGTTCCCGTCGAGCCCGAGCCCAGCCGTCGCGCCTCTTGTCGCCGGCATGCTCTCCGGCCGCCCGAGGTGCATGGCTTGCACCAGTGGGTGCACAAGGCCACGGGGAGCACTTTGGTGCCTCCCCTGTGCCAAGCCGTGGCCGGGAGCGCCACCCCGGCGAGGCGCCGCCGCCTCCCGTGGCCACCGTCGGCTAACCGCCGGCCGGCCGGTTTAATTAGGCCCTAATGACCCCCTGGTCATTTGACCCAATGTTAATGACAGGTGGGTCTAGCCCCCCTAATGGCCTATTTAATCTAATTTAAACCAGAGATTTAACCCTGTGACACTGACAGTGGTGGCCCACATGTCAGCCCCCCCAGCGTCAGCATGACACAAGCATGACGCAGTAATTCTTTTGTCCAAATTAAAAGAAATCCATAAAATTCCAGAAAATAGTTTAAACTTTGAAATTGAATAACTTTTAAACCATAAATCCAAATCAAATAAATAATATATGAAAAATTATCAGAAAAATGCAAGGAATCAAAATATGCAACTTTCAAGCATGACAAAATAGTATACAAAGTTCAAACAGTAGCAAATGCAATTTGGACAAATTTGAATATTCATTTGGAGTTTGAATTTGGAATTCTTTTCCAAATATACTTCAATTAACATGTTGAAACATGAACATAGAGCACATCAGTACCATGCCATGCTACATTATGCATCTTGTTTGAGCATTGCAATGTGATGTTTACATTGTTGTTGTCTCGGTGTTTGCCTCTTCTCGATAGATTCATCGCCGGACGTAGTTTCCGACTGCCCTGAAGAGTGACACCTCGTGTTCGTCAACAAGGCAAGCAAACCCCATTGATCATATCTATATAAACCCATTTCCCTCTTGTTCTCTTATGCATGATTAGGTGCTTCACATGTTACCGTTCTACCGCTAGTTGAACCCATCCTTTGCATGACCTATCATTGCTGCCAAAGTATTAAGCAAACCTCAACCTAGCAGATCCAGGATTGTTTGTGTTCATCATGTGGACCTTCATCCATGTTATGCTATGCTATGCTAGAGTGATTGCAATGAAGATGATCCATCTGGGTGATGTATCGAGATGGTAGAGAACAATGCAATGTAGTGGTAATGTGTTGGTGAAGTCATCCTAACAAAGGTGAACAATGAGAGGCTGTGTAGGAGTACACAGTGGGTTGTCTCATTTACACTGCCCTAGGCCCCGAGTTCTTGTGTTGTGATCCAAGACACAGATTACTACCACATTTTGGGCTCATTGACCCCTACCGACCTATTAACTCACCCCGGCTATGGTCCAGGATTCACATGGGTTAATTGTTCTTCTATTTGATTTCATAACGTAGCACGGTTTTAGGCAAGCGCAGCACCATCCGTCGAGGTGGGCTTGTCGGACCGTCCATACATCGTCTGGGTCCTGAACGGAAACCCCGGCCGGATTCCCGATTGGGGTACATACTCACATAGGTGATCCCTTGGACTAGAGTTGGAGCCTTGAGGTAAGTGTCATGGTACTATCCTCGCCACACCGCTTGAAGGTGACGAGTTCTAGGCGGTAAGTGGTAGCTACGTATGTGAAGAAGTACACCCCTGCAGGGTTAATGAACTATTCGAATAGCCGTGTCCACGGTATGGACTACTTGGAGACCTTTATTTGATTATTAGACAACCTGAATGGATACTCTAAAAATCGTCAAGATAAGTGTGAGTGCTTTGGGTTGCTTCCTCGTGGGGAAGTCGAGGAAGGATCCATGGTGGTGTATTGATGTGGTGATCAAGATTAGATGGACTCGTGTGCGCCTCTCATCTCAACTCTATGTAGTCGTAGTACAGGATAGCCAAGTCAAAACTTTCTGCATTACAACCCCACTTGCCTTTACCTTGATACCTGAGCATGAGTAGCATAGTTCTGACGTAAGTCTTGCTGAGTACGACTTTGTACTCACGTTTGCTTATTCTATGTTTTAGAGACGAGACCACTGACCCTGATGGTGGCCTCCCCCTCAATCTCGACGTCGACTAAGTAATGTAGTCCCAGACAGCAGCCTGGTCCCTTTGGAGGGTCGTTGTGTTTTCTTAAAGGCTTCTTAAGCCATTTGTTACCTTGTCTTTACTAAGTCATAATTTTCCTCCGTTGTTGTATGATGTAATGTTGGGTCACAGTCATGTGATCTCTGCTTGTAATAAAACTACTATGTCTGCTCAGTTTAGCAGATGCAATAAAGCTATGACTTTGTAGAGTTCATGTTGTGTTACCTGCTGTTTACACTAGACATGTATACTGCGTGTATGATTATAACGTGTGTGTCTTAGTGTGGGGTTCGATAGCTTAGTTGAGCTCTTGCCGGCGGTCTTTTATACACCAAGTGGCCCTTAGGTGTGCGCAGCTTGGGGCATCGCGATGCGATTTCTCGTGACTCTGTCACGTGGCACACTTTGTGGTATGATCGAGCCCGCCCGAGATCCCGACTAGGTGACCGGGCTAGAGTATGTTTATGTAAGTGTTATAATTCAATCGATAATGTGGTTGAGGCGACTTGTCTATGAGTATGGGATTTCACCACCCATAATCATTTAGACTTGTGAGCGAACGATGAGGACCCATCTCAGTTGATCATCCGAGACTTGATGGGATGCCCCTCACGTTCGAGCTTTCCGAGTGTGTCTTGTACTTGGCCTTGTCTTCTTAGACAAGTGGGTATGGCTCTCGTCTCTCCATATGATTGAGTTGTGACTGGAATTACATACGCAAACCCCGGGTCCCGACAATATGCTTGCTAGTATGGGAAACCCTAGCTCAACTTTGCCTCTGTCATCGGCACCACCGTTGCCGATGAGTTACTCTCCTGCTTATACTAATCGGATTGTGCCTACACTAAGTAATCCTATCATACCTAGTTCGGTAACCATGCCGAACCAAGCTATACCCGTAGGTGCAAACATTGTTCATACGCAGCCGAGCTGCAACTCGGTTTACATGGGCACAGACACTACTCGGTTTCTTCCGAGTTACAATTCGGCATACCCAACTCAGTCACAACCGAGTTACAACTCGGCATACATGCCACTTCCAGCGCCTGCAACCAGCAATCCTATCCCTCCTATGCCACTGCCACAAGCTGCATCGGCTACTACAGACGATGCCTTAGCTAACCTTAGGGAGGAGATGACTAAAATGCTCCGTGATAACTTTGGTGTCGAGTTACCTAGGAATCGGATTTACCAAAAACCGTATCCTGAATATTTTGATGCAATCCAATGCCCTCCAGGTTATAAGATCCCAGAATTTACTAAGTTTGATGGAGAGGGCAAGAAAACTACATGCGAGCACATTAGTCAGTACTTAGCGAACCTTGGTGAGGCTGACCGCATTAATGAATTGAAAGTGCGTTTGTTTCCTTTGTCATTAACTGGTACTGCATTTTCATGGTTTTCTCCTTTGCCGCATGGTTCTATTAGCTTGTGGTCACAATTAGAGAAGTTTAATGATCACTTTTATAGCCGCGATAATGAGCTTAAGTTGTCACACCTTACAAGATACTAAGAACTGGTGCTATAGTCTGGTGAAACAGAAAGAGACTTGGCTGATCTTGTGCTTAATGGTTTAAAGACTAACATTAAGGAAAAACTAGAAGGCCATGAGTTCCTAACCATCAACCAAGTTTTGGAGAGAGCTTTGGCTCAATAAATCCGAGGTAAAGAGCTCAAAGATATGCATAGGTACAAGGATGATCGTCCTAAGATGAATGTGGTCGAGTATACTAGTGATAACTCGGACGATGATGCTGATGTCTATGCTGCTGAATTTGTTTGGCCCTAAAAAACCAAACCTTTTACTTGTCTTGATCTAAAGCCGATTCATAAGAATCGGGAGGAAGATATGAAATGCACTTTTAATGTTGCTAAATGTGATAGAATTTTTGATGCTTTGCTGCAAGCTAAGATTATTAAGATGCCACATACTTTACCGCCGTTTGAAGAGCTAAAACGGCGTGCTTATTGCAAATATCATAACTCTTTCTCTCATGCTAGTAATGATTGCAATGTTTTCCGATGACAGATCCAATCGGCCATTAATGACGGACGATTGAGTTTTTCTGAGATGCAAGTTGATAAGCAGCCCTTCCCAATGAATACCAAGGATTTGGAGGGGAAGAAGATGTTAATTC
This sequence comes from Bromus sterilis, assembly GCA_950022295.1. Lineage (NCBI taxonomy): Eukaryota > Viridiplantae > Streptophyta > Magnoliopsida > Poales > Poaceae > Bromus > Bromus sterilis. The sequence goes on along the minus strand of OX465598.1, from coordinate 211,133,860 downwards.
GGCCAGACATAGCCGAATCAGCTAACAGGGCTAATGTTGGCGTTGGTGAATCCAGGAAAAATAATGATGGCAACAAGAGCCCAGGAAGGCAAGTGGTGATGGACAAGCAACCCAGAGGTGGAGAGACAATCAAGATCACTATTTCGGAATGCTAATGGTCCGAGTGCTGCACAACAATCAAGTGCCGAGTTGGGTGCAGCTCAGAAGAGGAGAACATCCGAGTTAGCTGCATCTCGGCAAGGCAAGAAACACATGGTAGGAGAAGGCTCCGAGTTGCATGCTACTCGGTCAGGAAGTTCCGAGTTACGTTCTACTCGACTAGGCAGAAATTCCGAGTTATGTGTTACTCGATCAGGAGGAAATTCCGAGTTACTCGGGGGGCAATCATCAGCTAATGCCTCGTGTTAGATTTGTCAAGTCCAAGAGTCCAGAGGTCGGCAAGTGGAAGAGGAATGAAGCTAAGCCGCAACACAGTAAAGCAAGCCTACTTTTGACATGTTGCTTTCCAAGTATGCAAACCAAGCGGCCGGTTTTAGCTCTAACCGGTCATCATCAAATTTGAAGCACTCGAGATCACCTCCCAAATAGGAATACCAACGTCACACCAGGACATATGGGGCATGGATGCCGGCGCCATGGATGATACCGCCCCCTTATGCGCAATACTACTCGGGTGGTTTCGACAAGATATGGGAACAAACCCCAATGGTTCCATATTCTTTTCATCCAGGGCGGGCAGCACCAAAGAGGTCTATATATGATAGGCTCTCTTATCCCAAACAAGGCCGTTTGAACAAATGTGCAAACCGGCCAGTACAAGGTTACTCGGAAAGGCCTAACAGGAAGGTGTGGCGGGTTAAATCGCCGAGTGAAGAAGGTGTAGAACCTGCCAAACAAATGGAGGAGAGTGCTAGTGCCAAGAACGTCATGGTTGGCACTGAAGTGTCGAAGCTCAAAGAGCCGAGTAATAATGACTCGGCTAAGCGAAACAATTCTAACTCGGTTGACTCGGGTACTGGAGTGGTTGCTCTTCCAACTAACAACACTGTTTCTCTTCCGAGTAACAGTACTACTGCTGTTCCGAGTAACATGCTTCCTGTGCCATTGAATCCTATGGCTGATTATCATGAAGCTGGTATGAGTGAAGTCAAGCCAAGGGATCCCAAGTATACACAACCTAGATGGTGTCCTCTCGGTATAACCAAGAAGCAGAAAATAAAATTGAAGCGCATGAGGAACCGCGAGAAGTCGGAACAAAAAGCAGAGAAGCAAAGAGACGAGTGGTTCAATGAAGAACGTCCCGTGATGCTCGCAGGGAAAGTGTGGAGGCCGAAGCAAAAAAAAAACATGGTGGTCTCTACATCTATTACAACAGTACCCACACCACCAAGGGAGGATGATGCCACTGCCATGGTATCGTCCGAGTTACCCATGGGTTCCTCTTTACCCAGAGACGCAAAGGAGCCGGTGTAAAAACTTGAGGAGGAAGACGAGTTGCTTGACTATGAATATTCACCGGCTCATGAAGGTATGGATATCAACATGGTGTTTTACTTACCTTCTGAGTTCCATGCTGAGGTGGACCACATGGACTTTGGTCCCAAGAATGCTAACTTCGAGAACCCAAAGGAACCGGTGACACACTTGAGGCCGTTGTACCTCAAAGGTCATATTAATGGATTTTCGGTTGCTCGGATGCTTTTTGATGGAGGTGCTATTGTAAATCTGATGCCCTATTCGTTCTTCAAGAAGTTGGATTTGAAAGATGAGGATTTGATAAGGACGAATATGGTGCTCAATGGATTTGAGGGCAAAGAGAAAACTGAAGCCAAAGGTGTCATGTATGTGGAGCTTACGATTGGAAGCAAGACTTTGGCTACTGTCTTCTTTGTTGCGGAGGTGCAAGGTAATTACAATGTTATACTAGGCCGTGACTGGGTTCATGCAAATCGGTGCGTGCCATCTACCATGCACCAATTTCTGATACAATGGGTTGATTATGAGGTGGAAGTCATTCATGATGACAACTCGGTCTGTGTTGCTATGCCGGAGTCATCGCTGGATTGACAACACCCCAATGTTACTTGCTTAACGGGGCGCGACTTGACAAAATTTGATTTTCTCAGCGCCACCAAGAACAGGTTCTTACCTGTAGTGTTAAAGACGATTGGTGATAATTGGTTCCAAGGAATATGTTTAAATGGATTATAACTCTGATTCATTACAAAACCCATATGAGGCAGTCAACTTGGAGAAAGAGGCGACCGAGTTACAGTCACTCGAGAGTGGAGCTACCGAGTTAGAAAAACTCGGAAGCGGGACTGCTGGGATGCAACAATTCGGAAGCAAAGTCCACCGAGCTGCATACAACTCGCAGTCCATTGAGAAATAGCCAACTAGGGAGTTGCTGTTGGACGATGAACAGTTCGGAATCGATGCGTATCAAGTTACGTCTAACTCGGAATGGTTGTAGAAGCACATTGAAGCATATCGGTCAGAGGAGAACGATATGTTCGGATCTATTGAAGAGTTGTATGATATGGACAAGCCGGGGCAAGGTTTCACGTCAGCTGATCTATTAGAGGAAGTATACATAGGAGATGGTTCAATCCCTAGGCCGATGTTTGTAAACAAAGATTTAAGAGCCGATTGTAAAACTAAATTAATGAGCTATTGAAAGAGTACGCTTGTTGGTTTGCATGGGAATACCATGAGATGCCAGGTTTAAGCCGAGAGCTAGTTGAGCATCGGTTACCTATAAAGAGTGGTTTTAGGACTTATAAGAAAGCACCTAGAAAAGTCCATCCTAAAATGTATGACCGCATCAAAGAAGAGATCGATCGTTTGCTTAAAGCTAATTTCATTAGACCTTGCAGGTACGCCGAGTGGATTTCCAACATTGTCCCCGTCGAGAAGAAAGGATCCGGCAAGTTGAGAGTGTGCCTTGATTTCAGAGATCTGTACCGAGCTACCCCCAAAGACGAGTATCCCATGCCTATAGCTGATATGCTTATTAATGATGCTTCTGGAAATAGAGTTATCAGTTTCCTTGATGGTAATGCAGGATATAATCAAATCTTTATGGCCGAAGAATACATATACAAAACAACTTTTCGATGCCCTGGTTTCGTGGGTTTATTTGAGTGGGTAGTGATGATCTTTGGTTTGAAGAATGCCGGAGCCACATATCAGTGGGCTATGAACTTAATATTTCATGATTTACTCGGTATTATAATTGAGGTTTACATTGATGATATTGTGGTCAAGTCGAATGCTCTTGAGTCTCACTTAGCCGATTTGTGTCTAGCATTTGAGAGGATGAAGAAATATGGACTAAAGATGAATCCTTTGAAGTGTGCTTTTGGTGTATCGGCTGGAAAGTTCTTGGGTTTCATTATTCACGAAGAGGGTGTAGAAATTGACCCCAAGAAGATATAGGCTATCCAGAAGGTGGAGGCTCCGACGTGTAAAAAGGATATGCAAAGTTTCCTTGGCAAGGTTAATTATTTGAGGAGATTCATTGCTAACTTGTCAGGAAAGGTTGATGCATTCACTCCTATACTTCGGTTAAAAATGATGCTGACTTTACTTGGTGGGCAAAACAACATGCAGCTTTTGATCAAATCAAGAACTATTTGTGCACTCCTTCGGTGATGAGAGCTCCCAAGCATAAAGAGTGTTTTAGGCTTTATATTGCACCAGAAGGAGGTGTTATTGGTGCTGTTTTGACTCAAGAAACCGAAGGGAAGGAACATGCTATTACTTATCTAAGTCGGCGCCTATTGGATGCGGAGACAAGGTACACTTTTATTGAAAGAATATGTGTATGTTCATATTATGCTTGTACAAAATTGAGACATTATCTTGTACCAAGTACTTGCATAGTAGCTTGTCAAACCGATGTCATCAAATATATGTTGCATAGGCCAATTCTTAGTGGTAGAATTGGCAAGTGGGCTTATGCTTTAATTGAATATGATTTGTCTTATAAACCTTTGAAATCTATGAAGGGCCAAATTGTTGCTAATTTCACTGATGAGCATCGAATTAATGACGAGCATGATATTGATATGAATCTTGTATCGGTAGTGCATTGGAGATTATATTTTGATCGATCAGTTTTTAGCAACGGTCAAGGTGTTGGTATTGCTTATATATCTCCTCATGGTACTGTTTTGAAGCCTCATGCCGCTTAGAATATTTTTGCATGAATAATCAAGCCGAATATGAAGTATTGTTGTTCGGTTTACGGATGCTACTTGCTATAGGTGCTACACATATTGAAGCTTTTGCTGATTCATTACTGGTAGTGCGGCAAGTTGCTAGAGCGTTTAAATGTTTTGATGGATCACTCAATACTTATCTTGATGAATGTATAGATATCATTGCTACTTTAGATTATTTCATCATTGCTCATGTGTCTAGATATGATAATTGGAGAGAAAATGATTTGGCACAACAAGCATCTGGTTATCATGTTAGTCGTGGTATGTTTCATGTCTCTCATAAACCGATGTCATGTTTTGCCAATATGGAAATGGCCGAGTTAAAGCTTGTTGCTTCGGCCAGCAATGACAAAGCTGATACAAGCTCTCAAAGACAATTCGGAAGCGGGGACTTCCGAGTTGCAGAAAATGAAGAGAATGCCGAATTGTAGCTTGCTGATTCGGCTACTAATGAAAAATCTGATGCAGGTCAAGACTGGAGGAGGCCCATCATTGATTACTTGACTGATCCGAGTAAGAGGGTGGACAAAATTATTCGGCGCATGGATTTCAAATATGAATTGATGGATGGCGACGTTTATCGCCGAACAGTTGACCTTGTTCTCTTGAAGTTCTTAGATGAAGATCAAGCCAGAGTTTCTATGGGAGAGGTGCATGATGGAATTTGTGGTACTCATCAGTCGGCTCACAAGATGAAGTGGATATTGAGGCGTGCTGGATTCTATTGGCCGACTATGATTAATGATTGCTTCAAGTATTACAAAGGGTGTGAACTTGCCAAAAATTTGGAAATATTCAGTTGGCCCCTGCTGCTATGTTACATCCCATTGTTAAGACGTGGCCTTTCAGAGGATGGGGTTTGGATTTCATTGGACAGATTTATCCTTCTTCTTCAGAGGGGCATCGGTTTGTGTTGGTAGCAACTGATTATTTCACTAAGTGGTCTGAAGCAGTACCTCTCAGGAATATGACACATGTGGAGGTTATTCGGTTCATAAAGGAGCATATTATTCGTAGATTCGGTATTCCTCAAACTTTGACTACGTATCAAGGTTCATCTTTTATGTCACATCAAGTTAGAGAATTTGACGAATCATACAACATAAAGATGCTCAATTACTCACCATATTATGCCCAAGCTAATGAACAGGCCGAGTCAAGTAATAAGATATTGATCAAGCTCATAAAAAAGAAGATTGAAGATAACCCTAGGAGATGGCATGATCTATTGTCCGAGGCTTTGTGGGCGCATAGAATCTCAAGATATGGTGCTACTAAGGTAACTTCGTATGAACTGGTTTATGGTCAAGAGGATGGTTTGCTAGTGGAAGTGAATTTGAATGCTTTGAGAATAGCCAAACAAAATTACTTATCGGCTGTGGATTTTTACAATCTTATGATGGACAATCTTGACGAAGTTGCCGATAAACGTTTGGTTGCATTAAGAGCCATCGAGAAGGATAAGTTGAGGGTAGCTAGAGCTTACAATAAAAAGGTGAAACCAAAGAACATAAAGTTTGGAAAGTGGTCACCGAGTTAGGAAGGACCTTTCAAGATTGTGAGAATAGTTTCTGGAAATTCATATTTGGTGGAATCTGTACAAGGGACACTATTGCCTCAAGATCTTAATGGCGAATATTTGAAGAAGTACCACCCAAGTGTGTGGCAAGAAGCTTGAACAAGTAATGGCCGATATGCAAATATCGTCCTAAGGAAAACACATGGACGATATGCAAGTATCGCCCTAAGAAGAACACATGGACGATAAGTAATTATCGCCCTAAGAATACACATGGCCGACATAAAATTATCGCCCTTAGAAGACACGTGGCCGATGGAGTGTTGACATCGTCCTAAGATCCTATGTGGTGCAAATTATTTTTCGGCACCCAAGTTTTGCCGAAAAACAGGGGGCATGTGTTGACACCAGTTTTTGGCACAATAATACTCGTATACAAGATGGCCTCAAAATAAAAAGTGTTCTACATGAGAAGGCTTGTTATCATCGAGATGAACATCTTTTTAGTTCGAGCCATCTCCATCCGATTCCATCTCGAAGGATGAAACTATGTTTGAAACAATAAGATCTTGGCATTCGGAGTACTAATCTGCTAATAAGCCCTTAAATACATCTTCAAATGGAAAAAATGTTCTACATGGTGTGGCTTCGTCTCGTCGAATCAGTCGATTTTGATTTTTGAATCGTCCCAATCCGAGTTCGTATGAAAAAGTTATGGCCCTCGGAGTACAGCCCTATCACATGCCTTAAGATGGCGCGACCCACCAGACAACTGATGTCTGGTGAGTAGCGCGAGTTTTGACTTGTTCGATTTTTCTCAGACCCGAGTTAAAAATCGGCTAGTAACCTTTTTAAGATGGTTCCGAATCAAAAAACATTCAACATGAAAGTTTTTGGAAATTTCGAGGGCTACAACTTTGATGTTTTGAGTTTTTTTCATCCGAGGTCGTTTGCAGCCCCAAAACGCACAAAAACTGAACTGCTGTCCCAGGCCCACCTGTAATCTGAGTTCGGCTATGTCTGGGAAGATTTGAACAGGATTTGGAGTCCTTTTCTTGTACGTAAAGCCCAACCTCCTTATATATACATGAGGTGACGACCGATTGAAACAACACAATCAATCGCAACCCAAACACAAACCCTACTTTTGTCTACTTTTTCATATCTCATATACGTGTTCTTTCTCTCGTTCTTCGTTGTTCTTCAGGTTTGGATACATCGACCTATGGAGCTCCTTGGGCGTTCAGGACGACTTGGACCAGCCCATAGCCGCCGAGCTCCTCGACGGGGTCCCTCCCGGGAGTTTGGGGTTTTGGGTGTCTCAAAAGCATCCGACAGCTGTCTTGCGTATCGTGCTGCTGCTCGGATCTCCTTCGACGTGAGCTACCGTGCATCACCCCCGGCGTCGAGGGTACACTGACGTGTTAGTGTGTCAACAGTAATACTGTGATGTGGTAAAAATTTCAGGCATTTTGAGAAAGTCTATCATGCGATGGCCTATCAAACATGGGCCTCTCTCACGAAGGAACATGCTTTCGATATGTATGGAAAGAGTCGTGAAATGTTCGGGTTACAAGTAGATTGTATTGTTACTTAGTCGATTGTGGCTCTTTTTTTTCACACCTGCCACGCGTCTATACGTGATATGTCTTTGAATTTGGACGCATTCCTTGTTATTTTTGGTATTTTTCAACTTTTGTGCACTTACAAACCAGGGAAAAAGAGTTAAATACAATATCCACCGGAACTGCAGCAACATGATGTTGGTTCTTTGGCGACCGTTCGATCCGTGCGCATTGGACGGTGCAGGGCGTGCGATCCGTGGTGCTGCGTACTGGCCAATCAAAACGCACGGGAAAATTTTGTAGGGTATTGGTTAAGCAAACGGTTGTCATACACGAACCGTGTGCTTTACGGTGTCACCGGAATTTTTCCATCTAACGACACGGGTTTGATACATGTAAGTCATTAAGTGTACATTAGATAGTTCCTATGGGTTTATTTACACTTGAGCTATGATTTTTTTATCATTTTCATCTTCCGTTTGATATATGGCGCTAAGTCAGTTTCATGTGCACTCGATATCAATTTATTTGCATTTGAACTACAAGTGCAACGAAATTTGACCAAATGTGTGCTGACATATCATGTATGTGCTCTCATGTTAACGTGCAACACACAACGTGGAATTGAAATGAACTTGCCGCACCTTGGTCACGTCTTTCGACCATGAAACATTGAGTTCGGTGGTTTTTAAATTACAAAAAAAATGAGAATCACTCGGAAATACACGAGACTTTGCGTGGCAACGTGAGAAGGTAATAATGTGATGTGGTAAAATTTCCAGGCATTTTTAGAAAGGCTATCATACGATCGCCTTGCAAACGGGGGCATCTATCAGGAAGGACCATGGTTTCGATATGTATGGAACGAGTCGTGAAATGTTCGGGTTACAAGTAGATTGTATTGTTACTTCGTCGATTGTGGTTGATTTTTTTTCACAGAGGCCACACGTCTATACGTGACATGTATTTGAATTTGGACACATTCCTTGTTATTTTGGTATTTTTAAACTTTTTTTTGCACTTACCAACCGGGAAAAAAGATTTAAATACAATATCCACCGGAATTGCAGCAGCATGATGTTGGTTCATTGGCGACCGTTCGATCCGTGCGCATTGGACGGTGCAGGGCGTGCGATCCGTGGTGATGCATTCCGTCCAATCAGAACAATCAGGCAAATTACGCAGGGTATATGTTAAGCCAACGGTTGTAGTACACGTACCGGGTGCTTTATGGTATCACCAAAGTTTTTTCATCTAACGGGACGTGTTTGATACATGTAAGTCATTAAGTGTAGATTATAAAGTTCCTATGAGTTTATTTACACTTGATCTATGATTGTTTTTGTCATTTTCATCTTCCATTTGATATATGGCGCTAGTCAGTTTCATGTGCACTCGATATGAATTTTTTTGCATTTGAACTACGAGTGCAACGAAATTTGACCAAATGTGTGCTGAAATATCATGTACGTGCTCTCATGTGCAAGAAAGTACACACATAGCAAGATGAGGCTTCTGGTCGGAATCAGCACAAAGTTGACTCTGCTCTCCTATTTTTTGGCTGTACCAAGGGTCTCCACAACATAAGCTAGATGACATGTGGGCTGGGGCCAACTCCATATTAAATGTATCGACACGTTGAGAAACCCCTACCTCTTTCTTCCTCACTCACACATTGCTCCTGCAATCCTCTGCTCATTTCGTAACCCTACTCAAATACCAGATTTCACGGACTGACATCACTGTAGATTGGTGTCGCCTGCAAGCAGAACCGCATTTTGACACCGCCCCTCGAGTCGCCGACTATCGCACCTGCTTTCGCCGACGTTTTTATCGCACTCACCCACCCCCACCAGATTGGGGTTTTTTCTACTGGACATGAAGGTTAGTGGAATATTGCCCCGCATCTTGTACCTCGAATTCGAATTCTGTTCGTAGCTACTAATCCCTGTAAACGCAATGTACGTGGATCCGTTTTTCTTCAGTCTTACTCGAGGTTTCAATTTCAGTGCCCAAAGTGTAATGACAAGGGAGGACTGTGCGTCCTCGATCGCACACAGGAGTTGTTTAACATCTCCGTGCGAGATGATTTCTTGAACCCCACAGTATGTTCACGTACACCCCTCTTACCCAGATGTAATCTAGACAAGGTTCTCACCGCTAACAAAATTTATTAAACATAATTTTTAAAATCTTGAGTTCTACTGATGTGAATTTTTTGTCGAGTACTACATATCTGTACTTAAGCCAAATTATGAGCCATACAACATTCATTAAATCATTGTTGTGCAATCATTTATGTTAAGATCATATTTGCATGAGTACATAAAAATACACAAATAGTTGCTTATCCCTACTATATATTTCCTGGAGTGCATTCCTTGCTTTAAAACAACACCTTTGATACATAAGTTTTTGTTGTACCTGAATGAAGACTCAACTAAAGTTACAGTACAGATGAACACATGGATACAAGTTCAAAGTTTGTCTTGATACAGGTGTTGAATGTCGCTGCTGTTTTCAGAAAGACATGTGGAGAAAGTTATCTAAACGTTATGTGCTAAAAGCTTCCACGAAAGTGTTAGTGGATGCAAGACAACCTGGTGATATCATACATGTAAAGTTACCAAAGAATATCCTTAGATGGACTAACAATCAGCGTCGGTATTCTTTCAAGTCTTGCATGTGTCTGTCGTGACTTTCTAACTAATTAATTATTCAAGAAAAATATATAAATACTGACAAGCATTATTACATCCATGCAGACTTTGTTGAATGCGTACTTCAAGTTATGACGATTACTCCTCAATCCACATTTCACTGGCAAGATTTGGAGCCTCTCTTAGATATTGGTGGAAGAATTAAATCGCTTATTGAGCGTTTCCATGCAGGAAGCAGGATGTCATTATGTGGGCCAATCGTGCATACCTTGAACAGAACGAATTGTATCGATGGAAAAATCATTGTACATAATCTTTTATGTTATATATCCTTTCGTAATATATACATTCATCCAGTGTTACAATTGTTTTATCGGTCTTGAAACAGGTACTGCTGCCTTCAGTTGTTCCTAAATTGATCCCCTCTGTTGGTCCAATAACACTAGAAATTGGTCAGAATAAGAAGGTTATGTCAACGTACATCCTTTGTCCTAAAAATGGATCATTCATGTGTGGTACCGTGTGATGGAAATTCGTCCACAGTTGAAAATGGGAGACAACATTTTTCTCTATCTGTATGAAGGCACTGAAGGCCTTTTCCTGTTCATTCAAGACGTTTTGTAACACAGATCTTAGGCAATATTTTACTCAAATCCTTGTTGCTGAGTATTGTATTATTTGTACAACTGTGTGTTATCTACATGTGAACTCAAATGTTGTTAAGTAATCCTTGCTACATATTATCTTAATTAGATGCCCTTCTCAGAAATAGTAGTTTCTAGTAATGTGCATATAGATATGATAAGAACGAAGTTCATTTCATACAACAACTATGATAACTGATTACAAAAATGTGTGTCTTCATAGCAGACATTTTCGATAACTAACATGTTTCTGTTTCACTACATCATTGCACACAATTTTGTATTTTGGATCGTCTGCAAGAGAATCTAGCCAGCTTTTAGAAAACAAATAAAATAAAAAGAAGACGTCGCGCATTACCAACCCTTAGATTTTTAGAAACGTTTCTAATATGTTTTAATACCCACACCATGTTTTAATTCAGAAAGTTTGCTTTACTAAGGTAGGGATTCATTTTTAGAACCGTAGGTGTTCTAAGGAGTTATCACAAACACTTCATTGTAGGAACTGTGTGCCGTGTATAACCAACACTAAGATTTATAGAAACGTGCCTGATAGATTACACATCCAACACGTTTCAGTAAATATAAATGATTGTGAAGATGGGCTAGCAGTTCATTCTTTGCAACCGTGGGTGTTCTGGCTGGTCATGTGGATGGTTGTTTGAACGAATCGTCAGTCCTTGTTTCACACACGAAAGGATTTTAGAAGTGTTCCTGATAGATTAGGCATTTTTCCCAGACGGTTCAGTTTCCCAAACGGTTCAGTTTCGCCCAGCCGATTTTTTATTTATACCATTTGTGTTGATAGCATCGCAAACAGTTTCATACAAGGGACGGGGAAAGGAGTATCGTGTTAATTAGCCCCTCTTTGCAGTAATGTTTGGAGGATTAAATGGCGGGAAAATTCTGGCTCCTTCATCTTTGAAAGATTGATGACTTAGTAAGCTTGTCGATTGTGCTTGACCACTAAATAATTCGTGCTTATAAATGAAGAGAAATTTGTGTCACATGAAACTATTTTTCATCAACAAATATACTCTAGTGACATTTTCCAGACGTCAAACGGTCTGTCACTAAAGCACCGTAAAAAATAGTGATTGTACTATTTTTTCGTCACCTATGACCGTATATCTGTTGATGATGCTAATAATGTCATTAATTGCGTTCTTTAACCACGGAAGAATGTGTCATGTATGATAGCGCAAATCAACACCTAAGATTGGTATTGTTCATGAAAAGCCGTCACTATTAATCATTTGGAAAACCAAAAAACTATGAAATGGGCCCGGTTGTTATTGACATGTATGCTTACATGTGGGCCCTGCTATCATATTTTTTTATCGATGATGCCGTCAGTAGTACACTTGCCATCAATTTTGACTAGTCAATGTTACTGACATATGGGCCAATATGCTGCTAATGTAGCTTCTCACAGGTGGACCCAAACTGTCAGAACCCTCTGTTAGGTATGTGCTAGGGTTTAGCATCAACATGCATTCATGTTAAAATTTTCAAATGAAATTGAAATGGGAGAAGAAAACCCCCAGATGAATTTAATTCAAATGGCCAGAATAAAAGTTGCTCCAAAAATTCCTTTTGCATTTTTGAAAAGTCTCATAAATGAGTGTGATCACATATCAAGTGATGCGGGACCAACCCCATGCTCATGGATTTTTCAAATATTCAAACAGGAGCTTGGATTTAAATAAATAACCATATTTGAATTAAAGTTCAAATTGTTTGAATTTTTAAAATGTTCAAACTTTACAAGTGGCTAGCCTATTATATTGTGAGGCCATATAAAAAGTTTCAGCATTTTATAAAAATGTCTAGCTATTTAATTAGCTAAGACAAAAAAATGTCAGAAAAGAAAAAAAAAGAAAAATAGAAATGGAAGACGTAGCAACCGTGAGCTAGAGGCCAAGCCACCGTGCGTCCATTCCCCCCTCCTGGATAGCTCCCGCTCTCTTTGATGTCCGTTCCCACCGACACCCGAGCGCCACCGCAGTTCATCGTCGATCGAAGACATAGCCACCGTGAGCTAGAGGCGAAGCCACCATGTCTCCTGGGTTCGTCGTCGTCGACTTCATCTCCCCGCAGAAGATGGCGCCATGATTTGGACTCGAGCCGCCGCAATCGCCCTCGAGCTCTCGCCGGATCTGTAGCTCGTCGTCGTCCAATACTCCGGCCACGCTTCATCCCCGCCTCTGACGTCTGCTCCATCGAGTTCCTGGTGAGAAGCAGCCCTTTTCCCCCAACTTGGCGCCTCCCCATTCGATCTCTAGCCCGATCCGCCATATGAGCCGAAGCACCTCGCCGCCACGGTCATCGTCGGCGAGCCCTCGCTACGCAAACGACCTCGCGGCCTTGTCTATCGCATGCGCCGTGCACTTCTGCTTCAAACCAGCCCAGCCCCTCTCCTTTTAGCGCCTCGTAGCAGAATCCACTTCGCAGCCGTGGCTCCGCCGCCGCAAAGCTCGACACCGGTGAGCCTACAGAGCACCCCCGCCCTTGTTCTTGGTCTAGATCGATTCGCAACGACAAGAGCTCCCTCCTAGTGGTCTTGGTGCTTCAAGAGGACCACGGGAACGCCGTCACAGAGGACACCGCCGTCTCGGGTGGTCGCCGGAGACACGTCGCCGGCGAGGTTAACCACCTTGGCCCCACCTGCAGTGTCACTGACCAGTGGGCCCAGCCCTTGTTAATCCCCCTGGTTACATTAAACTAACCGGGTTAATTAACCCAGTCACTGACAACCTTGGCCCACATGTCAGCCCCCCCTTGCATCAGCATGACACCAGCATGACGCAATAAACTCTTTTCCAATTAAAATAAAATACAGAAAAATCCAGAAAATAGATTAAACTTTGGAAATTCATAACTAATTCATTTTAACTCCAAATTAAACATATAATATATGTAAATTATCAGAAAAATGCAGGGATTCTGAATATGCAATCTATTTTCATGTTTGACCAAATCAAATTGGGTGAACAGTGGAAAAATTGCATATGAACCCTTTTTAAATTCAAATTGGAGTTTGATTTTTCATTTCAAATGCAATACACTCCTTTTAATTGGAATAACTCACACATCAGTGACACATACATCAAGTTTCAACCTTCAACTCATGTGTTTGAGCATTGACTTATTATTGTTTCGATGTTTGTGTTGTTTGTCGAATAGAGGTGGATCCGGAACCCGAGATCACCCCCTCCGTTGAAGATACCGTTTACGACCCTCGTCAGCAAGGCAAGCAAACCCCCATTGATCATGTCGATAAAATCCCACTTCCCTCTCAGTCTCGCTTATGCATTGTTTAGGATGATTACCATGCTACGTTTCTACCGCATAGATGAACCCATTCCTTTGCATGACCTATGATTTGTCACAGTAGTAAGCAAACCACAATCCTAGCAGATGTAGGAGTTGATTGATATCATGTGGCCCCTGCAACTGTTACTGCTTATTGCATGCTTAGAGTGATACAATGTTGATACTGTTATGTGAGTCGGGATGGTAGCAATCATGTTGATGATGGTGGAAATGTGTTGGTGAATCTACCCTAATACAAGGTGAACGATGAGAGGCTGTGTAGGAGTACACAATGGGTTGTCTCGTTGAACACCGCCCTAAGCCCGATTTCTTGTGTGGTTATCCAAGATGAAGAGTACTACCACATGTTGGGCACATGGACCCCCGCTCAACCTACTAACTCACCCCCTCCTCAGTTCAATGAGTCGCAGTAGTTCGGAGTTCTGGTAGGTTTGTGGCCTGGCTGCAAAGTGAGAGAACGGCTCAACCGAGACCGGCTTATGCACCACACACACATCTTCTAGGACCACTTCGGTAAACCGGCTGGGTTACGAATGTGAAAACCATCCCAGATAGGCGTCTTCATTGAACCTGAGTTGGTTGTGAGGTAAAAGTTATGGAAATTATCCTCACCGACACCCGCTTGAAGGGTGACGAATTTCGAGCGGTAACTGATAGTTTCATGTGTGTAGCAGTACACCCCTGCAAGGTTAATAAACTATTCGAATAGCCGCGTCCGCGGTAAGGGACTACTTGGAAAGCTGTGCCTGATTATTCGACAACTTGAACTGGATACTTATAAAACTTGCCAAGATAAGCGTGAGTGCTATGGCGTGCTTTCTCGTGGGAAGTCGAGGAAGGCAATATAGTGGTGTAATGAGTTGGAGACATGTAGTGGACTCGTGTACGCTTCTTACCTCAAGTATGGTACTCGTAGTTCATGACTAGCCAAGTAAAAGCTGGCACTTCTGCTTATGAACCCCACCTCCCTTTGCCTTGATACATGTGCATGATTAGTATAGTTCCTACGTAAGTCTTGCTGAGTACGACTTTGTACTCACGTTTTCTTATTCTATGTTTTAGATGAACCCACTAACCCCGAAGGTGGATTCTTCCTGGAGCTCGACGACTGATCAAGCTAGTGTAGTCCCAGTCAGACGACTGGTCCCTCGTGGAAGGGCTTGTTTATAAATAAGGTTTCTCTAAGCCATTTGTTAAACTTGTCCGTAGTCAGACCTACTTTGCTTCCGCATGTTTGATGTAATGTTGGATCACGGTCTCGTGATCTCTATGTGCACTCTGTAAGAGTTATTAATAAAGTTGTAAACTTTGTAGAGAATTGCAATGATACCTGCTTTTCATACTAGACATGTGTGCTGTGTGTATGATTATAACATGCATGTCTTGGTATGGGTTTTCGAGACCTTAGTTGTGATCTGGCTGGCGGTCTTTTATACACCAAGTGGCCCTTAGATGTGCGCAGCTTGGGGCATCGCGATGCGATTGCTCGTGACTCCGTCACGTGCACACTTTGATGTATGATCGAGCCCGCCCTAGACCCCGACTAAGTGATCGGGATGGAGTAAGTCTATGTAAGTGTTATAATACAATCGAGAGTATGGTTGAGGCAACTTGTCTAGGAATATGGGAGTTCACCACCCATATCATTTAGACTTGTGTGCGGACGATGAGGACCCATCTCAGTTGATCATCCGGCCTGCATGGGATGTTCCTCACGTTCGATGCTTTCTGAGAGCGTTCTGTGCTTGGCCTTGTCTGCTTAAACAAGTGGGTACGGCTTTCGGCTCTCCATATGATTGTGTTGTAACAGGACTTGCATAGGCTAACCCCGGGTCCCGACAGACTTGGTATCAGAGCAGGACTGACTGTATCATTTTCAGCCTTGGTCGAAGTTGAGTCTAGCCTTCTATAGTTATATAGTTACTCTGGGTATATAAGGGAACAACGTAAGTCTTCTTTTTTCTCCTTACCCTCATCGTTCTGAGTTTTGAGTCACCTTCATCTTTTCTACGGGAAGATAGGACTAGGCTCATCTATGTCTTACTAGAGCATCTCGTTGATTGCTTCCTTGTATCCGTAGGGGAGTTGTGTTCGGTTTGCTAGAGTTGTTGTGCTTCCTGATTTCTTACATCGTATGTAAGTGCTGTTTCCATGTTGTAAGAAATTGTCTTTACTTGCAATTACATCCGTTATGCTGTCCGAGTCATTCCAAGTTTCTTCATAATCTGATGCATTTGCAAACTCCTTCTTTCTGTTTCAGATGGCAGATCTTCCCCCTCGGAAGATTGTTCGTTTGACTAGGTGCCTCGATGTGCGTGGGCATCCAGCCATGCTCACCGGGATGATGTCCTTCATTGGCTATCGATGGTATCCTGAGTACACCGTTGAGGAGCAGTTCCTAGACTTCAAGCAGACTCAGTTCCACTGCACTGTCAGGATCTACCCGCACCACACTGGAGGCACTCAGCCTATCCTCTTTGGACATGGCATTGGTGTGACTGAGAACATGGCTGTGCAGGATGCTGCATACTCATGTATTAACCCGCTGAGAGAGGAGCACGCAATGCTTGGTGGGTCACCATTCCGCTATATCCCTGCTGCACTTCCAGGAGAAGAGGGATATTACACCGGATTGTACTCAGATCACTCCCTGAAGGATCCTTTGCTTCAGATCACTGCTCGTCACGCTTGTGATAGAGATCGTGATGCACGTGCCCTTCGTTTTGAGCTTCACGCCACCCGTGTCCGTCTGTATCGAGCACTTACACTCCTGGCTCCTTTTGTGAGTGTTGGATCAGTGGATTATGATGCTATCTACCCAGTCAGGACACAGATGCCGTCTCCAGTTGCTTGGCCCGAGATTGGAGGCATTTTTTCACCCCGTGGTCCTCTGCTTCCACCCTACGCTGGACCTAGGCCCCACCCTTGCCCAAATGGATATCAGGGTCCACAGGCCTCCGTGTTTTCCGATGGTCACCTTCAGCTACCGGGTTACATGGGTAACTTCTACGAGGATTACTATGGAGATGGAGATGAGTGAGACCGCCTGTGGTCTTTATCTAGTGAGGATGTAGTAGTATCTTTAGTATGTTGTACGCAAGGTGTTCTAAGTTCCAGAGGCTTAGATAAATAATGTATAGGAATTCAGAGTGCCTCTGAAGGATGTATCATCTTCATCACGTTTGTATTATCTTGGAGCTCGTACTAAAATGATGTATGGTTTGTATGACAACTTGTGAATATATGGCTTGTATGCTTTTATCACCATGTTGTCAAGATGATTACTTCCTTTGCTCTGTGATTCTTCCATTACCTTCAATACCTTGTTTAGACTCTTCCAATCAACTCTGTTTGACTTTGGTTTTAACCTTCAGGATGTCTCAAGGAACCCGTGGCCAGCTTGGTCGTGCCCATGGTCGTGGGAATGAACCGGAGGAAGGCAATATTCCACCGCCACCCATGATGGCTCAGGTTCTGATGGAGGTTGAGAGGAACCGCCGAGACTCTCACCAGTTGATGGAGGTCATTGCCCGCAACACCACTCAGCAGCGCAACGAGTTGGTGTCTTCGTATGACTTCATCCCCCGGTTTTCAGCTACTCCACCGAGCCCCTTGACGCCGATGACTGGCTTCGCAGCATCGAGAGGAAGCTCCAGGAAGGCCATGTTGCAGATGGTGACAGGTTCAACTATGCCACCTACCACCTCGAGGGTGCAGCTAGCTCTTGGGGGGAGAATTTCCTGAACATGCGTCCCGCTGGACCGCCCACAACTTGGGATGAGTTCTTCACTTCATTCCGTGAGCACCACATTCCAAAGGGTCTTATGGACCGCAAGCGTGAGGAGTTCTGCAACCTCACCCAAGGAAGGAGGACTGTTGACAAGTTTAGTCGTGAGTTCAGCCGATTGGCTCGTTATGCTACTGAAGAGGTCTCCACCGACGCCAAGAAGCAAGAGAGGTTCCGCCATGGACTCAATTCCGGACTCCGTCGTGAGCTCAACCTACATGACTTCGCCAACTTCCAGGTCCTTGTCAACAAGGCCATCAAGGCGGAGGACATGAACACACCCAATGATTTCTGCAAGCACCCTAGGGACGATGGTTCATCCAGCTCAGGCTCTCAGAAGCGCAAGATCTGGATCCCCAACAGCATGTTCCGCCAGAACAACCCACGGAGGCCATCCTATGTGGCGCCTCGTCCACCAGCTTCGCTCCACCCAGCTCCACCTAACAACCCAGCTCCCCGCACTGTCTTTGGAGCCTTCTACAAGTGTGGTCAGGCAGGTCACTACTCCCGCGAGTGTCCCCAGAACCAGCTCCAGAATCAGAATGCTCCACCCAGTGCTGGAGGTAACAACAATGGTCGTGGCAAGCCACCCCCGAAGGTCTTCACCACCAAACCCGCTCCTCCCGCCACTCGTGGACGTATGAACTAGATCTCAGCTGAAGAGACTGACGACACTTCTGACGTCATTCTTGGTACGCTCCCAGTCAATTATGTTCCTACTTCCGTTCTTTTCGATCCAGGAGCATCTCATTCATTCATGTCGGAAAGTTATGCACTTCGTCATGAGTTTTCCTTTGTTGAATTGTCCACCCCTATGGTAATTCAAACTCCAGGGTCAAGATGGAAAACTAATAGAGTAAGCCATGGTAATCAAATTGCAATTGAGGGTTTAATATTCCTTGCTGCACTCATAGCCCTCAAGTCTTCAGACATTGATGTCATCGTTGGTATTTATTGGTTATCAAGACAAAATGCTTTTCTTGATTGTAAAGCCAAGTCAGTTAGACTCACCCATCCTTCAGGCCAGACAATAGATTATTCCTCACCAAGATCGAGAACCCAGATACATTCTTTGAATGTGCTTCCCCTTCCTGACCTTGAAGATATTCCGGTGGTTCTTGACTTCCCGGATGTCTTTCCTGAAGAGCTGCCGGGCATGCCACCCGACAGATGTGTAGAATTCATAGTGGATCTTATGCCAGGAACCGCACCAATTTCCAAACGCCAATACAAAATGGCCCCACGTGAGTTAGCTGAGCTTAAAATCCAACTTGAAGCTTTGTTGGCAAAAGGCTTCATCCGCCCTAGCTCATCGCCATGGAGTTGCCCCGTTCTGTTCGTAACGAAGAAAGATGGAACAGAAAGGATGTGCGTAGAATATCGCCCGCTAAATCTAGCAACAATAAAGAACAAGTACTCACTTCCCAGGATCAATGATCTTTATGATCAACTTGCTGGATCCCTCTGTCTTCCCCAAGATGGATTTGAGATTAGGCTATCATCAAATGAAAATCAGAAACGAGGACATTCCCAAAACGGCTTTTACTACTCGTTATGGTCTTTACGAGTACACCATCATGTCCTTTGGTTTAACCAATGCCCCCGCCACTTTCTCGCGCATGATGAATTCGATCTTCATGAAGTACTTGGATAAATTTGTCATAGTTTATCTTGATGACATTCTCATCTACTCGAAGAACGAAGAAGAACATGCCGAACATCTTAGGCTGGTATTGATGAAACTTTGATAGCATCGCCTTAATGCCAAGTTCTCCAAGTGTGAATTTTGGCTACCAGAAGTGACCTACTTAGGCCACGTGATTTCTGAAAAAGGCATTGCTGTGAATCCCGAGAGAGTTCAGGCCGTCCTTGACTAGACTCCACTTGAATCGGTTCAGCAAGTTAGGAGCTTTCTTGGCTTAGCAAGCTATTGCCGCCGCTTCGTCGAGAACTTTTCTAAAGTTATAAAGCCTCTAACTGAACTCCTAAAGAAAGAGAAGAAATTCGAATGGACTCCCAAGTGCGAGGAAAGCTTTCAAGAGCTAAAAAGAAGATTGACTTCTGCACCCGTACTTGCGCCTCCAGACACGAAAAAGGATTTCGAGATCTTTTGTGACGCCTCATGGCAAGGGTTAGGATGCATACTTATGCAAGATAGACATGTGATAGCTTATGCTTCACGCCAGTTGCGTCCACATGAAGAGAACTATCCTACCCATGATCTTGAACTCGCTGCCGTAGTTCATGCCCTGACAACTTGGCGACATTACCTCCTTGGTAATCGTTGTGAGATCTACTCCGATCACCAAAGCCTCAAATACATATTCACCCAGTCAGATCTTAACCTCAGGCAAAGACGCTGGATAGAGTTGATAAAAGATTATGACTTAGGAATTTCTTACACCCCAGGAAAAGCCAATTTAATGGCTGATGCACAAAGTCGTAAGTCGTATTTTAACAACCTCATGTTACAGCAGTGTCAACCACTTCTTCATGACGAATTTCGCAAGCTCAATCTTGAGATTGTTCCTCATGGCTATCTTTCTACCTTGGTGGCGAAACCAACCCTTGAGGATAAAATCATAGCCGCCCAGAAACATGATAGTGGTATTCGAGAGATCAAGAAGAACATTGCTAGCGGAGTTTCTAAATGTTTCTCCATAAATGATCAAGGTGTCGTTTTCTTTGGCAGTCGATTGGCGGTACCACAAAAACACAATCTTAGGAGGCTAATTCTTAAGGAGGCTCATGATACTCCCCTTTCGATTCATCCGGTTAGCACAAAGATGTACCGAGACCTACGCCAGAGATTTTGGTGGACTAGGATGAAATGAAAAATTGCTCAGTATGTTGCCGAATGTGATGTTTGTCGTCGCATTAAGGCCGAACACAAAAGACCTGCTGGCACTCTTCAACCTTTGCCTATTCCCGAGTGGAAATGGGACAAAGTCAGTATGGATTTCATCACTGGCTTTCCAAAAACCCAGAAAGGAAATGATGCCATCTTCGTTGTTGTGGATAGACTTTCCAAAGTTGCTCACTTCCTTCCCGTTCGCGAGTCTATAACTGCTTTCCAGTTAGCGGACTTGTATGTCTCTAGAATTGTGTCTCTTCATGGTGTTCCTTTGGAAATCAATTCTGATCGTGGTAGCCTTTTCACCTCTAGATTCTGGGGAAGTTTTCAGAATTCTATGGGAACTCATCTCTCCTTTAGTATAGCTTTCCATCCTCAGTCTAGCGGTCAAGTTGAAAGGGTTAACCAAATTCTCGAAGCAATGCTCAGAGCTTGTGTTATCTCATTCGGAAAGAATTGGGAGAAGTCTCTTCCATTCGCCGAATTTGCTTAGAACAATAGTTTCCAATCTAGTCTGAACATGGATCCTTTTGAACTCCTTTATGGACGAAGATGTCGAACACCCCTTAACTGGTCAGAAACCGGTGAAAGACAATTATTTGAACCCGATATGATCATGGAAGGAGAAGAGAAAGTTCTCATTGTTCGTGATCAATTGAATGTAGCCCAGTGTCGTCAGAAAAGCTACTATGCTCGTCATCATAGGCAAGAAAGCTACAATCTGGTTGAGAAGGCTTACCTTCGGGTTACTCCTCCGAAGGGAACCCAATGCTTCGGTATCAATGGAAAGTTGGCCCCACGTTACATTTGACCTTTCCGCATTCTTGCTAATCATGGAGAAGTTGCCTACCAACTTGAACTACCCCCGCACCTTTCCCGAGTACATGATGTATTCCATGTGTCACAACTCAGGCGTTGCTTCAAGGACCCCATCCGCGAAGTCGACCATGAAACGCTTGATCTCCAAGATGACCTTTCTTATCGAGAGTACCCCGTTCGTATTCTTGATTCCGCAAAGCGTGTTAGTCGTCGTCAGAAGATTAAGTTTCTGAAAGTTCAATGCTCACACCACTCTGGGAAAGAAGCCACGTGGGAAAGAGAAGACCGTCTCAGTGCCGAGTACCCCTCCTTCCTCCCGCAGACTTCTGAATCTCGGGACGAGATTCTTTTGAGTGGGGGGCGAGTTGTCAGAACCCTCTGTTAGGTATGTGCTAGGGTTTATCATCAACATGCATTCATGTTAAAATTTTCAAATGAAATTGAAATGGGAGAAGAAACCCCCAGAAGAATTTAATTCAAATGGCCAGAATAAAAGTTGCTCCAAAAATTCCTTTTGCATTTTTGAAAAGTCTCATAAATGAGTGTGATCACATATCAAGTGATGTGGGACCAACCCCATGCTCATGGATTTTTCAAATATTCAAACAGGAGCTTGGATTTAAATAAATAACCCTATTTGAATTGAAGTTCAAATTGTTTGAATTTAAAAAGGTTCAAACATTATAAGTGGCTAGCCTATTATATTGTGAGGTCATATAAAAAGTTTCAGCATTTTATAAAAATGTCTAGCTATTTAATTAGCTAAGAGAAACAAATGTCAGAAAAGAAAACAGAAAGAAAAAATAGAAAAGGAAACTTATTCCCCAGCCGGCCCAGCCCACCCAGCCTTGTCGTCTACCCCCGGGCACGAGCACACATCTGCGTTCCTGGCATGCCGACGCCGGCGGGCAGCTGCTAGCTTGCCTGGCCGTCCCCCGAGCCTTCTAACCACACCACGTCGACGCTGGAGATGCCGTGCGTCCATTCCCCCCTCCTGGATAGCTCCCGCTCTCTTTGCTGCCCGTTCCCACCGACACCCGAGCGCCACCGCAGTTCATCGTCGATCGAAGACGTAGCCACCGTGAGCTAGAGGCCAAGCCACCATGTCTCCTGGGTTTGTCGTCGTCATCTTCATCTCCCCGCAGAAGATGGCGCCTTGATTTGGACTCGAGCCGCCGCAATCGCCCTCGAGCTCTCGCCGGATCCGCAGCTCATCGTCGTCCAATACTCCGGCCACGCTTCATCCCCGCCTCTGAAGCCTGCTCCATCGAGTTCCTGGTGATCAGCATCCGTTTTCCCCCAACTTGGCGCCTCCCCATTCAATCTCTAGCCGATCCGCCATAGGAGCCGAAGCACCTCGCCGCCACGGTCGTCGTCGGCGAGCCCCCGCTACGCAAATGACCTCGCGGCTTTGTCTATCGCATGCGCCGTGCACTGCTGCTTCAAACCAGCCCATCCCCGCTTCTTTTAGAGCCTCGTAGCAGAATCCACCTCGCATCCGTGGCTCCGTCGCCGCAAATCTTGACGCCGGTGAGCCTATAGAGCACCCCCGCCCTTGTTCTTGGTCCAGATCGATGCACGACGACGAAAGCTCCCTCCTGGTGGTCTTGGCGCTTCAAGAGGACCACGGGAACGCCGTCACAGAGGACACTGCCGTCTCGGGTGGTCGCCGGAGACACGTAGCTGGCGAGCTGACGTGTCCGGCGAGGTTAACCACCTTGGCCCCACCTGCAGTGCCACTGACCAGCGTGCCCAGCCCCTGTTAATCCCCCTGGTGAGTTTAAACTAACCGGGTTAATTAACCCAATCACTGACAGCCTTGGCCCACATATCAGCCCCCCCTTGCGTCAGCATGACACCAGCATGACGCAATAAACTCTTTTCCAATTTAAAGAAAATCCAGAAAAATCCAGAAAATAGATTAAACTTTGGAAATTCATAACTAATTCATTTTAACTCCAAATTAAACATATAATATATGTAAAATTATCAGAAAAATGCAAGGATTCTGAATATGCAATCTATTTTCATGTTTGACCAAATCAAATTGGGTGAACAGTGGCAACATTACATATGAACCCTTTTTAAATTCAAATTGGAGTTTGATTTTGCATTTAAAATGCAATACACTCCTTTTAATTGGAATAACTAACACATCAGTGACACATACATCAAGTTTCAACCTTCAACTCATGTGTTTGAGCATTGACTTATTATTGTTTCGATGTTTGTGTTGTTTGTCGAATAGAGGTGGAGCCGGAACCCGAGATCACCCCCTCCGTTGAAGATACCGTGTACGACCCTCGTCAGCAAGGAAATCAAACCCCCCATTGATCATGTCGATAAAATCCCACTTCCCTCTCAGTCTCGCTTATGCATTGTTTAGGATGATTACCATGCTACGTTTCTACCGCATAGATGAACCCATTCCTTTGCATGACCTATCATTTGTCATAGTAGTAAGCAAACCACAATCCTAGCAGATGTAGGAGTTGATTGATATCATGTGGCCCCTGCAACTTTTACTTCTTATTGCATGCTTAGAGTGATATAATGTTGATACTGTTATGTGAGTCTGGATGGTAGCAATCATGTTGATGGTGGTGGAAATGTGTTGGTGAATCTACCCTAATACAAGGTGAACGATGAGAGGCTGTGTAGGATTACACAATGAGTTGTCTCGTTGAACACCGCCCTAAGCCCGAGTTCTTGTGTGGTTATCCAAGATGAAGAGTACTACCACATGTTGGGCACATGGATCCCCGCTCAACCTACTAACCCACCCCTCCTCAGTTCAATGAGTCGCAGTAGTTCAGAGTTCTGGTAGGTTTGTGACCTGGCTGCAAAGTGAGAGAACGACTAAACCGAGACCGGATTATGCACCACGCACACATCTTCTGGGACCACTTCGTAAACTGTCCGGGTTACGAATGTGGAAACCATCCCAGATAGGCGTCTTCATTGAACCTGAGTTGGCTGTGAGGTAAAAGTTGTGGAAATTATCCTCCCCGACACCCCTTGAAGGGTGAAGAGATTCCGGCGGTAACTGATAGTTTCATGTGTGTAGCAGTACACCCCTGCAGGGTTAATAAACTATTAGAATAGCCGCGTCCGCGGTAATGGACTACTTGGAAAACGGTGCCTGATTATTAGACAACTTGAACTAGATACTTATAAAACGTGCCAAGATAAGCGTGAGTGGTATGGCGTGCTTTCTCGTGGGAAGTCGAGGAAGGCAACATAGTGTTGTAATGGGTTGGAGACATGTAGTGGACTCGTGTACGCTTCTTACCTCAAGTCTGGTACTCGTAGTTCAGGACTAGCCAAGTCAAAGCTGGCACTTCTGCTTATGAACCCCACCTCCCTTTGCCTTGATACATGTGCATGAGTAGTATAGTTCCTATGTAAGTCTTGCTGAGTACGACTTTGTACTCACGTTTTCTTATTCTATGTTTTAAATGAACCCACTGACCCCGAAGGTAGATTCTTCCTGGAGCTCGACGACTGATCAAGCTAGTGTAGTCCCAGTCAGACGACTGGTCCCTCGTAGAAGGGCTTGTTTATAAATAAGGCTTCTCTAAGCCATTTGTTAAACTTGTCTGTACTCAGACCTACTTTGCTTCCGCATGTTTGATGTAATGTTGGATCACGGTCTCAGGATCTCTGTGTGCACTCTGTAAGAGTTATTAATAAAGTTGTAAACTTTGTAGAGAATTGTAATGATACCTGCTGTTCATACTAGACATGTGTGCTGCGTGTATAATTATAACATGCATGTCTTGGTATGGGTTTTCGAGACCTTAGTTGTGATCTGGCTGGCGGTCTTTTATACACCAAGTGGCCCTTAGATGTGCGCAGCTTGGGGCATCGTGATGTGATTGCTCGTGACTCCATCACGTGCACACTTTGATGTATGATCGAGCCCGCCCTAGACCCCGACTATGTGATCGGGCTGGAGTAAGTCTATGTAAGTGTTATAATACAATCGAGAGTATGGTTGAGGCGACTTGTCTAGGAATATGGGAGTTCACCACGCATATCATTTAGACTTGTGTGCGGACGAAGAGGACCCATCTCAGTTGATCATCCGGCCTGGATGGGATGCTCCTCACGTTCGATGCTTCCCGAGAGCGTTCTGTGCTTGGCCTTGTCTACTTAGACAAGTGGGTACGGCTCTCGGCTCTCCATATGATTGTGTTGTAACGGGACTTGCATACGCTAACCCCGGGTCCCGACACAAACATTGCTGATGTGTCTACTTACAGGTGGGTTCGGATGAGCCTACCATAAACCCTAAGAGGAACTCTAGCTGATCCGCCAAAAAAGCGACACACAAAAACGTTTGAGAGCGGCCTGCTCCGGATTTGCAGGACAGCGCGACCTCTAATAGAACGGATGTCACAAAACGTAGCACATATTTTATGCAGTACGGGTTTGTGGCATTTGTTCCGGCAAATTCGGCATGGTCTGCAAAACATGATTTTTGTGGTATAACTTGAAATGCATGCATGATATGTAACGTTTAACAACATATAGTACAACAATTGTCTCAAATAAAATGAATGTTCCAATCCGAATAACAACTAACCAGAATTATTACAACAAAAATTGTTCCGCAAATCAAATCACAAAGTGGAAAAAATGAAATCACACACAGAAAAATGGGACTCTAATTGGACATGAGAAAAAATGGAATATTGGGAATCTAATTATTCTTGTATAATCATCACTTGTGATAATGAGATCTTCATGGATATGCTGTTGGTGTCACGATCTTCTATCTGTCTATAGGTCTCAAGAAGCGCTGCAAATCTCATCAGGGTTTATGGCAGGCTTCACACGCATTCCAATTTTGTCATAGAAAAATTCCAAGTTCAAATCCTACTCATCTTCAATTATCACGTTGTGTATAATTATACAAGTAGTAAAAACATATGGAGGGATTTCCTA